>OX456984.1:94687403-96026822 GCA_949752695.1 Melanostoma scalare
AAAACTTGCTATTTCACTAAAAAAATTAATTTCACCATATCAGCACGGTTTTGTTAGCGGCAGATCTACTACTACCAATCTTGCTATTTTTTCTAATTTTGTGCTAAGGACTCTTGAAAGTGGTTCACAGTGCGAAGTAATTTACACAGACTTTTCGAAGGCTTTTGATAAAGTAGATCACGCCGTTCTTATCTGTAAGCTGCGAAGATATGGCTTTCACTCAAACATGTTGGAATGGCTCAGTTCGTATCTAAGTGGTCGAACTCAATATGTTCATATAGACAAATGCTTATCGCGTGCCATGAATGTAACATCCGGTGTTCCTCAAGGAAGCCATCTTGGGCCTTTATCATTTCTGTTACTTGTTAATGATATTCCTAATGTTCTTGTTCAATCCCAATGTCTTATGTATGCTGATGATTTAAAAATTTACTGCACTGTTAATAGCATATGTGATTGTTTAAAATTGCAAAAAGACTTATTAAACTTATCTATGTGGTGTGAACAAAACAAATTGCAATTAAATATTTCAAAATGCCAAAGTTTAACTTTCTGTCGTCGTCAGTCTTGTGTAAATTTTATTTACTTTATAGGAAATGTGCCTCTTAGTAAAATTAGCGAAAAAAAAGATCTCGGAGTTATATTTGACTCGATGCTTACATTTAATAGCCACATAGACTACATCGGAGCGAAAGCCAATTCTATGTTGGGATTTGTGATTCGAAATTCGAAAGAATTTAAAGATCCGTTCGCTCTCAAATGTTTGTATTTTGCTTATGTAAGATCAGTCCTCGAATATTGCTGTGTTATATGGAATCCAATTTATTCAACACATTCAAACAGATTGGAGCGAATTCAAAAACGTTTCACTAGATACTTGTTCTATCTTTTACGCTGGAATATTGTTAGACCTTCATACAATGCTCGCTGCCTGCTTTTTGGCCTACAAGACCTGGAAACACGTCGTAAATATTTTGATGTAATGTTTGTAAGAGATGTCTTAAATGATAAAATTTAATGCTCTTTTTTGCTTGATTTGATTGGTATCAATTGTCAATGATATTCTTTCAGATTCAATAATTTATTTTTTGTACCATATCATAGAACTAATTATGGTTTCAATGAACCTATTGCGCGTTGCTTAAGACAAGCAAACTCAGTATGTGATAATGCAGGTATTGATATTTTGAACTTTTCTTACAGTAGAAATATTTTTAAATCAAATTTGAAGTCTATTTTGCACTCTGGTGGTTAACTAGATATATATATATAATCCATGTTTTGTATTGAATAGTCTGTAAGAATTTTGTAGTTCTGATTGACTGAATTAAATAAATAAATAAATAAATAATTAATTCACTACAGAGCAAATCGTAATCAGCTTTGCGGTAGTCAAACACATAGGAATAATCATGAGAGTTACTATTAGTGTGGATTTTGCCACTCAAGTCAAAAAAAATATTCAGAGGTGGGTGGTAGTCATCTATGTAAGTTTCATCAAGGCTAGGATCAGTAAGTAATACAGAAACTAGATTCAACATAACAACGGTACGAACAGAGTCTGAAGAGAAGACCAAATCGAGAATTCGATTTTTAGAGTTGATACAGCTTACTTGCCGTAAGTCGGTTGATGTTAAATTATCCAACAACATTAATTCCTGTTAAGGTGAAGTCAAAGATGGCTTAAAATAGGTTTCATCTGAAGATGGTAACCATTAAATATATGGCAAATTAAAGTCACATAAGAATAATACATAATTTTCAAAGCACAGCAATTCATTAATATAATCTAAAACTAGTGTTTAGGTTAGGTTAGGTTACAATGGCTGTCAGGAATACACCTGACACACTTAGACTTACTAGGTCCATTGTGATACCATAGAAATTATGGGAGGGAGTACCTCACTTAATAAAACCATTTGGAGCTTTTAATAAAGCGAAGGAGATGCAGGGGATCTGTGTTCGCCAGATCGTTTGGATCATCGAGAAAATATTTCCCCAGATGCCGCTTTCTTTTAAAAGAGAGTGCAGGACATGAGCAGAGGAGGTGTGGGATTGTCTCCTCCTCCATCTCATCTAAGCAACTTCTGCAGAAGTCATTAGAGGGAACGCCAAGTCTTATGGCGTGTCTTCCTATCAGACAATGTCCGGTAATGACATTGATTACGGAGCTAACTTGCAATCTGGTAATGGATAACAAATGTCTTGTGCGTTTTGGATCTAGTCCTGGCCATATCCGTTTTGTTGCCACGCACGTGGTGATATTGTTCCACCTGTGATTTGTTCTGTCCATTGCCTCTTGCTTTAGCATAAGTTTACATGTAGCGATTGGTATACCAATATTCAACCTGCTGGTTGAGATCGGTAGAACGGTTCCTTCTCTGGCGAGTTCATCGGCCTTGCAGTTACCCACGATATCTCTGTGCCCCGGCACCCAAAAAAGGTGAATATTGAACTGTTCAGCCATCTCCTTAAGAGATAAGCGACAATTGGGGGCGGTTACTGAGTTCGTAGAAACAGCGCCGAGTGATTTGAGGGATGCTTGACTATGTGAGAAAATCCGGATATTCGTTGAGGATATCACGTTTTCTCTTAGCCATGATATAGGACCTCTTTGATCGCCAGAATTTCCGCTTGGAACACGCTACAATGGTTTGGAAGGCGGAACGAGAGACTTACGTTAAGTCGGTTTGAGTACACCCCGCAGCCAACCCCTTCTTCGGTTTTTGAACCATCTGTAAAAAATAAAAAATAAAACTAGTGTTAGCTCATTATAATAAACTAATAATAAGATAAAGCACAGCTCTTCGGTGGAATATATGTGTTTATGATATACATACACGATTTTTGACTTGATTGAGACTTTGAAACATAAAAGATTTACAGTTAATTCAAATGGAAATGTTATAAGAGAGGACATATACTTGCTACGAACAGCAGTAAGTACGTCCTCCAACTTCCGATGGTTTATCATAGGTACGATCTTTTCTATATACTGAACTCATAGTGAAAATTCAGTACCTAAAAAGGCAGAGTTAAGTCAAGTTTCCGTCAGAACAAGACTGTCATGAGAGAATGCTTGGGAGTTGTTATAAAAATTAGCAGTTTTACTGCGAAGCCCTCTTACATTTTGGTAGAAGAGGGAGATACTTTCAAGTTTATTCGTGAAAGTAACGTCTATAAGGACGTTACTTTCACTTTGACGAGATGAAAATTCTTTAATAAGAGTATCAGCCGGCCAAATCTGAGGGTTGCAAATAGGGTCAAAAAGCGTTGGAGAAACAATAATCTTAAAGGAATCCACATAGTTATTAGGCTTATTATTACACCTAACAAACGAATCATTTGTGATGCATTTATTAGTTTCAAAGTGGAAAATTAAATCTTCTGGAGTAGTATCTGATTTGAGACGAGATATAAATATGGTCCTCCGCTTGGGCACTGATTCCACAAGACGTGGGGTCTTTCATGATCAGATATTATACTAGCCACATTGTTCGAAAACATAAGGGCGACAGATTTGATTGGATTTGGTGAGTTTGGAGAGCTTAAAGTGACTATTTCAGTCGTGTTTGAATTATAAGACTCGATTGGATTGGGCTGAACCGAAGAGCTTAAGGTGAGTATTTCATTCATATTTGAGTTAAGAGATGAAGCTACATTACTACGCAAACCACTTCGTTTCGTACCAACACTTACAGAGGACTCGCTGTCCTGTTTTCTTTTCGAACCCTTACTAGATTTTAAAGATTGGTAGGAAGTAAAAGGAATGGGAGGAAGTTGAAAGTTTAAGTCATCAGTAGAAGTAGAAATATCTACCGAGTACTGGGCGGGTGGGCGCTAGACTTTAGCAACTGCTATATTAAAAGAACTTGAAATTACATAATACCCTTTGATATTTTTGTTATATCATTTTTAAATGATTCTAACTTAAAGGCCAATTGAGAAAGAGAAATTTTTCTACAGTTGTTGCAGTACCAAAAAGCAATTTTCGATGCAGTAACTTTTTCAATAAATGCACTAGTAGAACCAACACATTTTGCATAGAATGCCTTTGCCACATAAGCCAAAGCAGGTTCCGTTAATCTACCACGTCTGCCGTAAGTCCGTAGAACGACGGCACCCTTACAACCGTGACGTCACCGCAGTAGGCGGAGAAATTGAAGAGCTCTTCCGGTTAAATAGGGCGGTTTCAGATCGCGATCGACTGGACGTTATTAAAACGCCAAAACTATTCTGGTGGTTGTCTGAGCAACATATGGAAAATGTTAATGATAGCGAGTCGCCAATGGCTGGCTTACAAAGGTTTAGAGTGTAAAAAAAAAAGTAAAAAATACAAAAATCCAAAAAAAAAAAAAAATTAATAAAAATAAAGCGGCGTCGAAAATCAAAAAAAAAATTGTAATAAATTAATAAAACCAAAAAAAATTTAAAAACTAAAAGGGGCATCGAAAACCCAAAAATATAGAAAAAATACGAACAAAAACCCGAAAAAAATTATTTAACAAAAACAAAAAAACAAAAAAAAGCTACTGTGGCTGCTCTAGTTTTAAGTAGTTTTAAGTAGTTTTAAATAGTTTTAATTAGTTGTAAGTAATTTTAAGAAAAACCAAAAAATTTGATCAGAAAAACTAAGTTTTTTAAATTTTCTTAGTTTATAATTCTAGTTATAGGTTGAAATATATATTGTATCTTTAGGCCGAAAGGCATTAGAATTAAGTGACTGAGTAATTTAGAGTATCCGCCTAGGGTCAGTAAGTTAATTAAGTTATTATGTAAGCTAGTTTAAACATTTTTGATAGCATGTAAGTAGTTATAAGAGATAAAAAATAAAAATGAATTTAAAACTGAAACTGAACTAAGCCAAAGCAGGCAAAAAGGTGTTTGTTATTGGAGCTAAAAATGCACTTTTCTGCTGCGCAATTCATTTTGATCCTGCATTAGTCAGATTCAAAGTCAGAGATCTTAGCACTTGCGCTAAAGAATATCTTTAAATTGAATGTGTAAAATTATGATAAAACAATATTAAAATTTATTGAATAAAGGAGGTAAACGTGTAAATTGAGAACAACAAATAAAAATAATGAAGAGAAAAGACACTCAAGAAAAATTTTTTCCTTAAGTTTGTGGATAACATTCACAAAATTAGTGGTAAACTACGATCTAAGAGACATTAGAGTAGGAAAATTTAGGTATGTAGAAAAGCTTATTACACATGCAATGGCTTACCAAGTCTAATTTCACAAATAACTTCACGAAAGCATAAATGCTATACAGACAGCAAGTTGTAAGGTTTTAAAGGCTGTTGGTAAAGAAAGAGGTGATAACGAACACTATCAAAAAAATTAAAAACTAATAGGAGCTAATTTACACGTAAACCAACACAGGAAAACCAGTGATGCCACTGATTGCAATGAATTTACTATAGTGGACTTGCCAATTCTTCGAGAAAGGTGATACCCGCGGAAAAACATTCTTGGTTTCTTATAGAATCCGAACAGCGAACATTCCGCGTAACAGCAGACATCGCGTATATGTCCCAGCGGATGAATTCGAATGACAGAATCAACGGTGGACTTCAGGAGTCAAAAAAGCAGAAACCCCTGGAGGAGCTACTCCAACATATTTGGTTTAAAGGTCTCTCAGGGTATTTCAATACTAGGACAGGGTATTGAAGTAGAGATGGTGGCGGATGAGCTCCTGGTGAGCCAACGGTAGCACTCACACCCCTGCAGCAGGGTACTGACACTGGATATTCCAGCCCTTTGTGTCCGAAGGGATCCAAAAGGACCTGGCCCTCCAGGTTGGGGGCTGTGCGTAGGGTTAACTACCCAACCACGGAAAAAAATATGGTTCCGAAACCACCACATGGCGATCCCCAGATCAATTAAGCGTCAACCAAATTGACCATGTTGCGATCGACGCAAGGTACTCTTCCAGTGTGTTAGATGTCCGAACTTTCCGAGGGGCCAACTTTGACTCGGACCACTACCTTGTTGTAGCCAAGGTACGAATGAGGATATCTTGTTCACGACCAGCACGAACTAACGCTGTGAAGAGATATGACGTCGGAAAGCTACAATCGCAAGAGATTGCCAATGCCTTTTCCAATCGAGTGTCCCTTCAATTATCCTTGAATCCCATGCCGCCAGCATTAAGCATTGAAGACCAGTGGCAGCAATGCCAAGAAGCCATCAGAACCGCTGCCTCTGAGGTTCTGGGTTTCACTCGGCCACCAAAACGAAACCCATGGTTCGATGAAGAATGCAGGCAGGCAAATGCAGCCAAACAAAAGCACGACAAATGCTGATGCAACATCGAACAAGGGCTGCTTGCGATCAGTATAACGAGATCTACAAGGAGAAAAGAAGGGAAGAACACCGACTTCTCAAAAAGAAAAAGAAGCAGCATGAGAAGCGCTCGTTTGAGGAAATAGAGAGGTGCCATGACAGGAACGAGATTCGAAAGTTTTACGAAAAGGTAAAAAGATCCTGCCAGGGTGGCAAGCCCCGAACTCAAGCCTGTAAAGACCAGCAGGGAAACATAGTTATAGAGTCACAGTCGCTACTGAAGATCTGGAAATATCATTTCTGCAGACTGCTTAACGGCGATGAGGACACAAATTCCGCTGTCAGGCAGATTGCCCCATTCAGCTTGGACGATGATCAAGAATGCCGTCCTCCCGACCTAGAGGAAGTTAAGCTTGCCATATGCAAACTTAAATCAAATAAGACTGAGGGTGCAGATGGCCTTGATGCCGAACTCTTCAAGGCAGCTGGAGACCAGTTGGAAAGGAGCATGCACCAGCTGATCTGCATGATATGGTCGGAAGAAAGCATGCCCGATGAATGGAACTTCAATATCGTATGCTCGATCCTAAAGAAGGGAGACCCTCACAATTGCGCCAATTGTAGAGGGATAAGCCTCCTTAACGTCGCTTATAAGATCTTGTCTGCTGTAATATGTGAACGTTTGAAACCCCACGTCAACAACTTGATAGGTCCTTATCAATGTGGTTTTAGACCAGAGAAGTCCACGATAGACCAAATTTTCACATAATGGCAGATTTTGGAAAAAACCCGAGAACGTAATATCGATATTCACCATCTTCTTATCGATTTCAAGGCCGCGTATGACAGCATTTACAGAGACGAGCTGTACAGAGCCATGTCTAGTTTCGGCATCCCTGCAAAGCTCGTACGACTATCCAGGATGACTTTGGAGAATTCACGCTGCTCCGCCAAGGTCGGTAAAGAACTCACCGAGACCTTTGATGTCGAAAAAGGCTTTAGGCAAGGCGACGATGAGAAAAATCTGTTATCTTCTGTCAGTGTCAGCGCAGTATAATCCGAGCCCACGGGCGGATCACTAGTGGGAAGGTGGGAAGCAGAGTCCCGCAACAATACTTTCAGTTCATATTTATTTTTTGTACCATAGAGTTTATGTTATCTTACAAAGAGTGTAATTTTAGAGATTTAGAAAAATTTACTTTACAACTATGATAAAATAATTTTATAACAATATTTAGATAGGGATATACAAACAATATATAGCATTTGAGGGAAAACACTACAAGAAAAAACCCTCATATTATTAAACTTAATAACTACTATTGCACATAAACCCAATTACTTGGAGCTGAGTAATCTATTGCAAATTTAAGATTAAATTATTATCTGAATAAGAAGATCGTTGAAAAAAGTTGTCTTGCAACTTGTACAACACAATTTTGACAGGGTTGACGTTTGCTCTTTCATGGAGACGTGCTGTAGAGTAATAACGGCAAATTTAGCATTAGTTTAAGTACTTTGTTTTGAATAATCTGCAGTTTTTTAAGATGAGTCTCGGCACAGTCAAACCATACTGGTGCACCGTAGGTAAGAACAGGTTGAAAAATGGATTTAAAAATTTAAATTTTATTGATAAAAATTAATATTCTATTGAAAAAAGGGTATAGGATTTTTACTAGTAAATTTGCTTTGTGAATTGATTTAGATATATGCCTTTCAAATGTCAGTTTCTTATCAAGTGTGATGCCAAGGTATTTACAACTTTCCGCCCATGGGATGTTGTTCGAATTTATTTTGAGTGTGGTTTGCGGGAGGAAATTATGCTTTCTTCGTCGAGTGAGCCACATTGCTTGACATTTTTCTGCGTTGACTTTAATCTTCCACTTGGTAAAGTAATTAAGGATAGTATCTAGTGAAGTCTGTAAGCATGTTAATGCGTCTTGAGGAAGAACGCTCGACTTAAAAAGCGCAATATCATCTGCAAACATGGCAACTTCGGTGTTATCAAGTACAGGAAGATCTGACAAGAATATATTGAAGAGGATGGGGCCAAGTACGGAGCCTAGAGGAACCCCAAAACTAATATCACATATGGCGGACTTGGCAATTCCAGTGGATACAAAAAATTTTCTGTCTTTCAAGAAGTTCCATATAATATTGACAAGATAGTCTGGAAAGTTAAGCAATAAAAGTTTGTAGATAAGTCCTTCGTGCCGTACGGTATCGAAGGCTTTATCTATGTCTAACAAGACTAGCGCAGTCGAACGTTTTAAATTTAAATTATTTTTGATGTACTGTTTTAATCTTAAAACTTGGTGGCTGGTATAGTGGCCGGCTCTAAACCCAAACTGCTCATGTGGATATACTTTTTTGGGTAGGGCTTTTAACAATCGGTTGTTAATACCATCGTGGCCAGGCGCCTTTTTTATTTTTAGCTCCTTTAATAAGCTTTTCACTAGCCGATTGTTGTGAATGAGAACGCCGGGTTGGTAGGCAATTTGTTCATTAAATTCGCTGAGCCTATCATTTACAACATTTACAGTATATTGATCACTCAAGTGGGCAGAAACTAAATGATTTCGATTATTTTTGTTGCATTCCAAAATGGCTTGGAACCTTTGTCAAAGCTGGATAACAAATTGTTCCACTTTTGGTTGCGAAACAATAAAATTTCCTTTTGGATCTGAAGATTAAGCATCCTTACATTAGTTTTAAAAAAGTCTAACTTGTATCGGATCCACTTTCTTCTGTCAGAATTACGCAGGCAAATTAAACGTAAGATGTTATCTGGTAGCGGTTGAAGATTTGAGTTTGAAGAGACACACCGGTTTTTAGGAATAGATAATTCTGCCGCGTTATTGATGGTTTGTTCAAATTTTTCAGTGACTATGTCAATCTGATCACACGACTGGACATCGTCTAAAGATAAGACTCCATCGTTTAAATTATCAGAAATAAACTTTCTATATCTTTCCCAGTTTGCAGCAGAATAGTTAAAACGAACTTCTGTATTGCTATAAGAACAATTAGACAATAATTCTAAACATATTATTGCCCCAACAATTGGCTCTAAGACAACCCCATTGTTGATGTCTGCAATTTAGGTCACCTCCTATGATAAAGTTAGGATAAGATCTTATCAACTTAAGAACGTCTCTTTTAAATTTAGTTTTTTTTCTCACTGTTAGAATTTCCACCCGGGAAATAGATAGAGAAAATACATAATTTTGATGAATCTTGGAGGACAATTTCTAAACCTATAGCTTCAGCTATATCAAGGCGAACAGCTGGTAAGATCGTATGTCTAATTTTATTATTTATAACAATGGAAACGCCACCTCCCCTTGAATGTTGCCTATCTAGCCTGTAGCATACATAATTTGCATTAGAAAAACTACTTTCATTCATTTTTTAGCCATGTCTCCGTGAGCAGAGCGATGTCAATTTTGTTTAGAATCATAAAATTACTCTTCTTTTTTATGTTGAATGCTTGAAACATTCCAAGTAATAATTTTTGGGTTTGTGTTCATATTGAATATACATATTTCACTGCAAGAGTGGTAATGACAGTAAATTGCTCTTCTCTAGAATGACATTAGTAATTGAGCGTAATTGAGACATCTTTAAGAACATTAGATATTTCTTCTAAAGAAAAAAGAGAGGTTTTATTGTTTACATTAGATAAGTTTCTATTAATTGATTTCTCTGGGTGAGTGTTGATGTGATATGAACTCGTGCTTGGTAGAGACGATGATTTGGTATGTTGGTGTTGGTAATGATGATATTCAGTTTGACTTTTCTTAGAGCTTTGAGGCAGCTCGGGAAAATCTTCCATGGAGAAATTTACATGATTTACTCTGACTCTGGGTTGGCCTGCTAAAACCGGTTTTGAGACAATACTGTTGTGATTACCACGAGTGCGTGAGGAGATTCTCTGTCGTATTTCGATGTATTGCTTTCGGCTGACACATGATGGGTCGGTTTCGGTTGATTTGTGCGGTCCATTGCAATTTGCACATTTAGTTGATGTTGGTGATTCGGTTTTCGGTGCATTCGGAGGTTTTATGAGAACCGGAACAAATAGAACAAAAGCTTTTTACCTGACAATGCATAGCGCCCCGCCATGTCCATACATCTGGCAGTTATAGCACTGCGTTATTTTGTTCGGTTGGTGCTTTTTGTAATCCCACCTGACAAGTCTTGTATACAATTTTGCAATTGGCGCGAAGTTCGTTCATTTTGATTGAACCACGTTCGATTAAAACAATATATTTGTAATGCACGTATTGCAAGTTTGTTTGTATGGTGATGGGCTTAACATCAATACATTTAATACCGAGTGATAATAATTCAGTTTTTAACTTTGTGCTGTCGTAAAGGTCTAAGCCCGATAGTACAACTTTGAATGGCCTATTTGCTTTTTTTTCATGAGAATAGAACTTACATGATTCTGATTTTAGGTTATTTGTTATGAGCTCGTAAGATTCCATGCTTGAACAAATCACTTTTTGACCCAAGGAGATGTTTTTAATAAAGTAATCAGTGATTTTCAATTTTTCAAATAAGTTTCTAAGAACTTCACTTTTTGTTTTTAGCACAATGATTGGGGGAATGGATACTTTAGGTTTCACAATTTCACCAGATTCAATTCCACTATCCATGCGGTCATCTTCGCACAATGTTTGTAGTGGCTTATAGTAATTCCCGTTGTTTATTGTTTTATTTTCCATGTTGGAAGATTTAAGGGTTTTGGGTGGGTTTTGATTTTTATGGAGGATGAAATCATCATCCTCCGCAACACTTCGTAATCGTTTAAGGCTAATTTTTGCTTGACTCTTAAAAACGCGTGCAACTCTGTTGACGATCGCCAATGCACTGAACACAACAATACTTATCTTCATTTTTATAAAGTGAATAATGACAATTCAAGTTAATGAGAGCCTATCAGCTGGGATTAATGGAATTCTGCGTAAGGCTTTAAAGAGTTAAAGACGCGAAGGGACGGTCAATCTTATGGTTTATTTTAATCTCAACCAATGCAGCTCAGCTATTTGGAAAAATTTAACATCACTAAGAATTGTTGATAAATCGTCTTTTAAATGTGACCTAGACTCTAATCACCTCAATAACTATTTTCTTAATTATACCACTTACAATTATGAGTCTAATTTGAATGTATTTAATTTTTTGGATAATGTCAATTTCCATCCCAATTCTGTTGAGTTTCATTGCGTTTCTTAGTTTGAGACAGTAAAAGCAATAAGCTTGTTTAATCAAATGCAATTGGATATGATGGGGTATCTCTAAAATTTATCAAAATGATTTTGCCCTACAATTATTATACTGTCATTTACCTTATTAATTTCTGTATAGTGAGATCAGTTCCGTTACCCAAAAATGCAAACAAAAGTAGACGAAGACTATTAGTATTCTGCCATGCTTGTGAAAGGTTTTTGAATATTTTAGTAAATATAGTTTTCTCACTCCTTGTCAGTCTGGTTTCCGTAGAAATCATAGTTGTTGTACTACAACTCATGTGAAAATTCTAGAAGACTTATGGGGTTATTTTGATGAAAACAACATTTCAATTTTGTGCTTGATTTCTCAAAAGCTTTTGATAGTGTTGGCCATAACATTCTTTTCAAAAAACTAAAACAAAATTTCCACTTCAGAAAAAGCTTACTTATACTAGTTGCTATAGTTATTTAAACGAAAGGTTTCAGCAGGTGTGAACCGATTGAAGATTGCGTTGCTACTTGCGAGATAAAATGAAGACTTGGGACATTATACTTGATTGGCATTGTGTAAACAAGTTGCCCGCTAAAGTCTAACAGCCGTATCTATAAAGAACTTTTAATCATTGATTAGATTTAATTGCCCTTTAAGTTGCACTTCAGTAACCTTGCTAAGAGCCCTTTCAACTTAAATGCCAATAATGGCGTTTAAAGGTCTCTTAAATCCAAATTAAAAATTCATTCTGACGTTTCGGGAAAATCGGTGTCAATTTTAATTTGTTGTTTTGGTAGGAAATATAATTTCTAAAAAGAAGCGATTTAAATGTTTTCAATGTGCTAAGTTTTTTTTTTCAGATGTCATGATTAATAAATACAAACCTAAAAAGCTGGCACAAAAGCTCCACATTGCTACAAGGCCAAACGCGTTGTTCTCGCAACAACCGTTCTAGTGAGTGCGGTTCTGAAAGATATGCATTTTTCAAGGCATATTTTCCTGTTGTTGCGGTGATACCAGAGAAAAATCATTTTGGATGTTTATGGTGGTCGAACGTTCGCGCAGTAGTTATGCTTTATCCATTTCGCCATGGATAATGGATGTCGTGTGCCTACAACCAGAGTTAAGAGATTGTTAGGGAATTGCAGTTTTGCTTTGCAAAGAAAGATTGTTTCATGGTTATTATTATTATTATTATTAAAGAATCTTTATTTTTTTTCATAATAAGTACAATTATACAAATATAATTTTGAAATTACAAAGATTTACAAGCATGGCTTTAAGCCGTCTGCCGGAAAGTTTAATACTCTTAATATTTCAAGAGAAAAGATATGCATTTGGGATATTAAGATTAATTAGCAAAAATTGATAAGCTATAAGTATAAATATATAAAACAAAAAACCAAATAAAATATGACTCTTCGAATTAAAATTACAAATTGTTCAAAGATATAATTTACAATTTAAATTTTCAATGATTAAATAAAAAATTTAAATAGGATTTAAAAAAAAAAAAAAGATTTAAGTGTAGAAAAACTTAGGGCTTTTAGTTTAGCTAAAACACGTGTGAAAATAAAAATAAAATTGATTGTTTCATGGTCAAACGGTCGATTTGCTACTCATAATAAGGGCCTAAAACCAACAATGCGTTGCGTTAGTTTTAAATGAAAATTCGAAAGAAATTTTCATCACATTTTAGGTTGATGATACTCGTACATAATGTTTTTTTTTTTTTTTTTTGATAAGCAAAAAGGCACTACATTTGTTTACAAACGAATGGTTGTCGAAACGCAGTTTAAATTGGACTAGATTTATGTTTTTACTACTTTATTTTTGACACAACTATTAATTAGTTTAGCATCAGCGCAGAATCGATAATCGATAAGAATTTAATCAACCTCTCTTAAGTTGCAATTAAATTTTAATTGAAACTTAACTAATCAACTAATCAACGTCTAAGAGACGTCTTAAGAAAATCTAATAAATACGGCTGTAAGGGTTTAATTATTTCGAAAAAGCCAATTGACGCTTCTGGCATACCTACCAGACCTTCTTTTAAATAACTGTTTATAGTGCAGTCAATGAAGCATTTTAGGTCCGAATTTTTTTACTGTGAACCGATTTGCATGAAATTTTGGAATTAGGCTCATCTTACCCTTAACTTCAAAAGTAAAAATGATTTGAACACCGCCACCACCCTGGGGGTGGTTGCCACTCCCTTTCGGGGGCGAACTTTTTTTTCAAAATAACCTCGGATATCGATAAAAGGCCTAATTTTAAGCAAAAAATCTAAAATAAAGTTTTTCATTAAGTCCAATACTTTTCGAGTCATTGGCAATTGAAAACTCGAAATTTTTTCACGTTTTTCATCTATTTATTGCAAATATCTCCAACACTATACGTTTTATCGAAAATTTTATAAAAAAACAAAATTGTAGCAGGTAAAACAGTGAACAATTTGGTTTTTTAAAAAGTATTCTAAGAACAATATTAAGCTAGATATAAAAGATCAAAACCATTTTTTATTTTGTCTGAAATTTAATCGTTGTGGTCAATGCCATCTAGCGGCGAGCAGATGCATTTTATGCATTCTAAAACAAAAAGATGTTTTGTAGTGCCTGAAATAAGCTTTAAAATGAGCACCATTAAAAGTCTTTTGCACGTAAAATAAGTGAGCTGTAGTGCAAATAAGGAGAGCATCTAATGTTTTTTTTTTTTAAATAATGAAAAACTTTATATTTGATTTTTTGCTTAAAATTAAGCCTTTTATCGATATCCGAGGTTATTTTGAAAAAAAAAAAAATTTGCCCCCGAAAAGGGGTGGCAACCACCCCCAGGGTGGTGGCGGTGTTCAAATCATTTTCACTTTTGAAGTTAAGGGTAAGATGAGCCTAATTCCAAAATTTCATGCAAATCGGTTCACAGTAAAAAAATTCGGACCTAAAATGCTTCATTGACTGCACTACAAGCTGAATAGTCAGTAGGAGATCGAGTACGACGGAAGAGTGTCCACAATTAAAAAAAAAAAAAAAATAGGGTGGCGCTACAGAGCGAGGAGCCCCTGGGCCTAGCGCATTTCTCACAACCATCCCTTGTGAGGGAATGCAGGGGACCTACAATTTTCTACCGGTTCCGAACGGCTAATCGAGAAAGCGCTTTTCATGGCAATGAATACTAACGGAGGACTTGCCAATTCCTCGCGAAAGGCGATACCCGTAGAAAAAACATTTTTGCCTCTGGTGGGATTACAACTCGAGCCTCTGGATTAACAGGCGGACATGCTATCCATCACACCACTTGTTCACAATTTGTTCCTTTTATTTCTAAGAGTTCGGAGCCTATGGTTATACTAAGGTGGGGAAGTAGAAGAAGCTTTAAGTCTGGAAAGGGGAATGAAGAGGGATATAGCATTATGAATTTCTCTGTAGAACGCGGATGTGGCATCTTCTACAGTTAAATTATCAAAATTAAAGTGAGTTCTATTGAGATAATCATTAATTTTCCGAAAGTTTGCTTTGTGGAAATCGTATGAAGCTGGAGGAACGGGCGGGTTAGATGGTTTTGAAGACCGGAGAAAAATGAGAGAAGGAGAGGAGGGTGTAGGTTATCTATGGTTGAAAGAAGCAGGGGTGAAAGTGAGATTGAAGAATTAATGGGGTCTGTTGTAAATACAAGGTCAAGTTGTCTACCCATGTAGTTTGAAATTCCACTTACTTGGCCGAGGCAAGAGTCTGCAAGGCGATCAACGAGCAGACATTCTTTGGCAGAGATGGGGCTTGGAGCAATATAAAACGACTATAGAACTAAAAACATGCGACAACTGTCATCCAATCACGGTTGCCACTTTGCCAAAAAAATATGTGTCCAAAAATGAAAATAAAAATGTCCAACCATTGCTTAAAATGACCAAAATTATGATTGATTCCGATGAAGAAAAAAAAGGAAGGAAGCTCTCATTTGAAGAATTATAGAAATGTCATGATAGGTATGAGCTTCATAGTTTGTACCAAAAGAAAAAAAAAACATGCCAAGGTGGAAAACCAAGAACCAACCCCGTAAAGGCAAGCAAGTAGGGCAAAGCATAAGGTAGAACCGCAGTGCGCAGTCTCTTCTGAGGATCTGGAAAAACTACTTTTGCAGGCTCAATTGAAACAATGATCAAGAACGCCATACTCCAGGCCTATAAAATGTTAGGGTAGCCAAACTCGTATGCTGACAACGCTCTTGTCACTCGAAAGCATCTGTTCCTTTAGAGCACTCCAATTAAATCGAGTTGAGAGCTGTAAGTGGTTAGATGGGGAACCGTCTGTACGCACAACTCTGTGTTTTTGTCATTCGTTAATTTTTCTGTTGTGTCTCTTGCGGGAGTATCAGCCGACGATCTTTGTGCCTGTCCAGACAGGTTGACAGGTTACGATCATATCGTTATATCTGTCATTTCATTGGCCAACGATGCTCAAGACAAAAACTGAATTTTCTGCCTGAGCAGTACACTTTGCGTGTCCAGACGAGTTAATGCTCATAACCTTATGCTTTTTTCAATATGATTTCTAACACAAAATGGAGAAATTGTGCGAGGAATAATAACAAACGTCTAGACCCTAGGTGTTAACAGCATAATGTTATGACTTATGAGCATAACCCGTCTGGACAGGCATTTTGTAACCATGGCTGCAGCATGTAATGTATCTTTTCGTTTGTTTAAAAAAAAGCTCGTATGATTGCTTAAATCAAATAAAACTGCATTTGCTCACGGTCTAGACGAAATTTTCAAGTCAACTAGAAATTTTATTCAGAAGTGTATGCAGTATGCTCCAGCTGCATGATTTAGTCTTGTCAAAGAATGTTTAATGAATGGAAAACGTTATAGTTGTACCAATTATGGAGGAATACGCCTCCTTAACCTAACATCTCTTGTCTTGTCAATGTGAACATCTGAACCAGTGGGCGGATCCAGGGGGGGGGGGGTCTATTACTCAAAATTTTACTTATATATACAGCTGCGGTCAAAATAATAGTAGTATAGAGTATAGAGAACAACGTGGTTTTCAAAGTGGGGTTTCAAGCTTTTATTTACAAAAAAAAAAAACATTAGTTTAATATTTTTATCCGATAGTTGCAAGTTTATTGAACAGATGTTGAAATTCAGCGGTCAAAAAAGTAGTAGTGATAGGAAAATCTACCTTGAAATGTTACGAAATCGAAAAATTAGGTCAAAATTTTTATTACAATATGTGGCTGAGTATTCGTACCTTTAATTAGTATTTAGTTGCATGTTCCTTGTTAGCTATAACAGCAAACAAAGACGTTAAACCGAGTTTATCAGGTTTCCACACCTTCCCGTGCTTATCGAACTCCATGAGCTGTAACGCTTCGCAAAGGACTGTGTTGTTGCTTGGTTTACATCTAGAAGCATATTTTTTTACAGCGCTCCATAGGTTTTCAATGGGATTAAAGTCCGAAGACTGTGCGGGCCACTCCATAACATCTACTTTACTTTCCTGGAACCATTGCTTCTTGCTGAAAGACCCATTTCAGCAAGAATTTATTTATTTATTTATTTATCTATTTATTCATCTACAGAGAACAATAAGATCTCACAACAGACTAAGGAATGTAATATAATTAAAATAACAAAGGTTTAATAAAATAAGTTAAAAATTAATAACAACTTGCTCATAATGAAAGTAACAGATTGTTTTTGAAGGCTTCTCTGGAGCAGTTGATATAAAAGTCAACAGATAAAGATATTGAATTTGCTTCCTTAATGCAACGGGCAACTGGCTCATTAAGACCATAATTACAGCGATGAAATAGCTCAAAAAATGGACGTCGTTCACGAAGTAGGCGAGATGGAAAATACAAACCCAACAAGCTTAGCAGAGGCGGACAATCTATGTGAAAATGTATTAAGTCTCTTATGAGCATAATAGAATAGTACTTTCGACGAAATTCAAGGCTTTGTAAACCTATTAAGAAACATCTAGTTGAATAAGAAGTCATTACAATATTCCAATTCAACTTGTAAATTACAAACCTTGTAAAATGCTTTTGGATTCTTTCAATTCTAATGGAATGAATATTATAAAACGGATTCCATACCGTTGAACAGTATTCTAAATTAGATCTGACTAAAGAGACAAATAACGCTTTCAATGTATATGGATCTTTGAAATCTTTAGAATTTCGTTTTAAGAAGCCAAGCATAGAGTTAGCCTTATTAATGATATAATCAATATGATCGTTAAATTTAAGCTGTGGATCAAAAATGACTCCTAAATCTTTTATTCTAAGAACTCTGTTCAACTTTTCATTTGATAATTTATAGTTGAACAGAATTTGAGAAGAAATTCTGCAACACGTTAAAATTTGGCATTTTGAGATATTTAAATGAAGAAAATTTCGCTCACACCAATCCATAAGCCTATTATAAGATCTTCCTGTAGCATATAACAATCATTCTCAGTTTTGATTTTTTTTTGTAGATTTTGAGGTCATCTGCATACAAAAGACTATAAGAGTGCTTAAATAGAAAAGGTATGTTATTGACAAAGCGAAGGAATAGAAGAGGACCTAAATGACTTCCTTGTGGGACTCCTGAAGAGACGGAAATCATGTTTGATAAGCAGTCACCAATTTTCACAAATTGCTTGCGATTTATCAAGTAAGATTCAGGTGCAATGCAATAAGACCCGCGGCAATAAGACCCGTGGGTCTTATTGCCCAAGGAAATGGAAGTAACACCCACGGGCTTTGTTTCCACTTTGAAGAGGCAATAAGACCCACTAAAGAAAAGAATTAAGGCCCATGTCTTTTGTTGCCATTTTGAGCAACATTTATATGAGTCTGATGAACATGGGATCTAAAAACTAGTTTTCCTTCATAGAAAGGGTGAAGAACATAGTGGATGCGCTAAATGCATATATTCTTTTTATTTGAAGGAAACAACATTTTGAGGTACCGAAAAACAAAGCTCCAAAATTTCGAAACTTATTTCAGCTTTCCATGGATATGAATTCATAGCTCACTTTGTCCTCCACTTCGTGACATAGGACATAGGATGGAAGCTCAATCACGCACATAATAACTAAATCTACTATCTTAATGTTTGTTTTGCTCTAAGCTACATTCTCCTGTTCTGTTCGTGTGAATTTTTTATGTTCAACACCAAGCCCGAATTTCGCGCGAATTTTTATTTTTACACCACACATCCATATTCCCTTGAGAAAATTTTTTCCGCTTCGCTTTCAGCTTCATTATTCTATCCGTGAGTAAAAAGCAAAGCGAACAAAATTTGCCTACGTGTAATACGTGCCTGCGGGTGAACTTAAGAAATACGCGCGAATTGACCGCATTAAACACATAGTATGATTCATAGTTCCATAGATACTTATTATGTACATGTGTTCCTCTTTGGTATGTCATCTCATAACCCACACCCACAATCAGAGCATGGACTTATGTCTAGTGGAGTTACGTCCCTGTGCAAGTTTATTCACATTAAAAATAAGTTTAAGTGCAAACGGTGAGACTTTTTTCCATTACGAAGTGGTTTTTAAGTTCGCAGAAAAAGGAAATAACCCCCGTGGGCCTTACTTCCAAAACAAAGAGGAAATAAGACACGCGGGTCTTATTGCCGCGGGCCTTATTGCACTGCACCTAAGATTCAATCCATTTCAAAAAGTTGGAGTGAAAACCTAAATTGGATAATTTACGCACCAGAACCTTGTGATTTACTCTGTCAAATGCTTTAGCAAAGTCAGTATAAATTACATCAGTTTGACAACCTTCTTCAAAATTTTTTACAATGCCGTTGCACAGCACAATTAAATTCGTAGCTGTGGACCTCCCAGAAAAGAAACCGTGCTGTTCAACTAATATAATTTCCTTAACCTGGAAAAAAAGTTTGTGATATACAATTTTTTCAAATATCTTAGGTATAACGGCGATTTTGCATATAGCTCTATAATTAGTTACCAACTCCTTAGAACCAGCTTTATGGATAGGAGTAACAAAAGAATTTTTCCATGTATTTAGAAAAGTTCCCGAACACAAAGAGGAGTTAAATATAGCCGCTAATGGACCAGATATAGAAGACATACAATTTTTTAATGCTACTGCTGAAAAACCATCAGAGCCTAAACTTTTACTAGAATCAATTGATTTCAAATTTGATTTGTGGTACCCGTGGTGCGATGGTTAGCATGTCCACCTGCTAACCCAGAGGTTCGAGGTTCGAATCGATTCAACATTACTTGAGGTTGAGTTCAAATAACGCATGAATTTAGGAAAACCATTAGATTTACGTTTCGTATTAATGAAGTTCCAAAAGCATTTACTATTACGTTTAAGATCATATTCAAATGACTGCACAAATTGACGGTACAAAAATAGGTTAAGCAAATTGAACTCTTTTTGGTACCTATAGTAGTTAGAACGTAATTTAAAATCGTTTTTACTCGATTTGTACCTCTTAAAAGCTTTAATTTTTTTTATTTTTTAAGAATAAGAGCCTTTTGTTATACCAAAGTGGGTTTGCATTTTTTTTAACCGAATTTTAGGGATGAAACGATCAATTGCAGTCTGAAAAATATTAGAAAATATATCAAAAGCTTCATAAACATTGTAAGCATTTAAAACTTCGTTCCACTGTAACGAAGAGAGATAATTGTTCATTGCATTAAAGTCGGCATTTTTGTAATTAAATGCATAAGTAGGTACTATTAATAGGAGTAGCTTTCATATAACTATTAAATTTAAAATTTAAAAGTAAGGCATTATGATGTAAAGCATTACTTATTGGTTGGAGTTCCACCAAGCTAGTATCAACAATAAATTCATTATCAATAAAGGCTAAATCAAGAATACGATTAAAACCATTATAAAAACCATTAACCTGTACACAATTAAACTTGGTATAAAAATCAACGACTAAAAATTCAGTTTCAGTTATAACATTATAAGGTATTAAACACAAGTCATCGCAATCAAGCTTCCACTTAATATTACCTAAATTAAAATCACCTACATAAATAACATGTTGTGAGTCAGTGAGATTTTCAAATATTGATTTACAATTATCTAAATGAATTTTGTAAAGCTCAAAGGAACATCCAGAAGGGAAATAACTATTGATAATAAATAATTGAATGTTGGAATCCAAATTAACCTTTACAATAAGTTGATCGACATCAAAGTTTGAATATGAACCACAGGATGAATTCAAATTAATTTGTTCACATGGATATGTTGAACGAATAGCAGTAAGTACACCACCACCTCTTTCAAAGCCAGTAGTAAGACAGCAACGATCCTTCCTGAACACAGTATATTGAAGACAATCAAATAATTCGGAGCTATGATGATTCGAAGTCAGCCAGGTTTCAGTTAACGTAACAAAATCATACTCACAAGATGAAAAATATACGAATAAATCGTCGATTCTTGTACGAGTGCCACCCGCATTTTGGTAATACATATAGTGAATAATTATTAACATGAACAGGAACATTATCAGCAGCAATAGAAATGGATTGGCCATCAACAGGAACATGGAATTGGCAATCTTCATTTTGGTTTAAGTTTCGTTCAGGCCAACTAAGGTAAATAAGTTTTTTTGATGTAAAGTAAAATTCACATTAACACCAGCCGGCCATAAGTCTGGTTTTAAAATGTAGTCAGAATACTCAAAAGGTATTCCTACCTTGAAGTTCACAGAACGTAGCTTCTCAACCGCATCGCCATTCTTAACCAACCTGAAGCAAGAAATTTTAGAAGCATCGATATGAAGTTTCAATGCGATATACGCAATAATTGCCACATGAGTTGTTGTTGGTTTAAAGCTTGACAAATGAAACCATTTCAATTTGCCTACAACTTCAATATCAGCGCATGCCTCATTGTTGTTACCTACAACAACTATGTATGTATATGATTGTTATTACGTTTTACCAAAGCACTAGTACTGAAGCAACTTCATTTACGGTAGCATTCAGCTTCAGTATACGGTAGCATTATTTCCTGCATTATCCTAACATAGAGATGCTGATCCATAATGCCTTCAATCCGCATTATGGGTCCAACTTCGTAGAAGAAAAAACATGCCCATACCATTATGATTGTAAAGTGTGGATTATATTCGGTGTTTGGAGGTCTTCTTACATATTGACGAGATCCTTTTCCACCCCTTAAAACAATTAAAGTGTAACGGGTTTTCACTATCAACGCAATGCAAAGTGGAAAAATACCAATCTGTGCAATGCTTTTACTCACACTACTATTATTTTGACCGCAACTGCACATATATAATATATATCACCTGTCACATTATGGAATCAGTTGATTCGATTGATTTGCCTTTGAGTTGGGAATTGCAATCTGAAAACCAAGATCTGGGTGAGGCTACTAAGCTGGCAGACGCTTTGAATGAATTTACGTAGGTAAAAACGCGAAAACGCAGATTCTAGTATTGAAGACTATTACAGAATTTCTTTCTACATTCCGTTTCTTGATACGTTAATTTCTTAACTCAAAAGTTGATTCTCGGAACATAAATCCACTTTCCAAATTTTCGATCCGAGAAAAGGCACCTTCTAGACAAATGTGAAAGCTTACACGACACGCTCTGAAAGGCGTTGATGTACCATTCAAACCCTAGTAAATAATCGTTTCTCAGAATTTATACTTTGGGAAATAATAGCGATGTTACAATTTCTGATTGCGCTTCATGAATATTCAGTAAAAGAACTTGTGTGATCAATCATGATCCAACAACTGTTTTTTTTTTCCTAGTAAGTAAGCCCCTTTTATCGGATCGAGTGACATATGCAAACATCAATCTGACGATATTTTTCAGGTTATCAATAGCAAGTCGTTCAAGAATGTCGATTATATTTTGCGAGTCTTGGCAGTACTACCTAGTATATACAGGGTGTTCCGTACTTCGTGTAACATCCTTTGGGGTGTGATTCTTGGTCATATTCTAAGAAAAAAAATGTATGACAGTAAAGCTCAATTCTCAACTTTGACATCACTTTTTGACAATTTAAGAAAAGGCTAACTTTGGTGTACCCTGACCTATGTTAAATTCAATATCGCTGTCAATACTAATGATAGAGACCTAATCATAGTCTTAATTTTTTGTAGAAATAATAGCCTTTCAGATTGTATTTAAGTTTAGCTTCTACAGGTTAAGGGTTGCCAGATTTTCAATTTTAAGTGCTGTTCAAAATTTTCTTCCCGAAACAAAGTTTTGACTTTGAAGTCTTTTTTTTTTGCAGAAAATGCCTGATAAACATAGAGATTCTTTGTTTTTAACAGATAAACTAAACAATAATAAAAAAAAACTCATTAATAAAAGCACTCAAAAACCCATACATTTTATGATATTTGAAAAAATACAAAATGGGTAAAATTTAAAAAAAAAACAAAGATTTTTAAATTTGAGGTTTGTTTGAATAAAACAATAATATGGGCACTTCTAGTAGTTTTTTTTATGTTTTTTGTACAAATACAATTATAACAAGTGCTCAAAGTGCCTACGCAGACATTTTTTTCTTATATGAGTTTTGCAATGTAAATTCAAGAAGAAGAGCACAACGAAGATACCAGGAACTTTATTCTTACTGAAAATCTGGCAACCTTAAGCCTAAAGGAATCCAATTTAAATACAGTTTCATAGATTACAAGTAAGACAAGAGTTATCGAGAACAAACACCCACAATGAAATTCAAAAACGGGGTCTGGCATGCATTCAAATCGAAGCAGGGCACTTTGAGCACTTGTTATAATTGTTTTTGTATAAAATACACAAAAAAAACTACTAAATGTGCCCTTATTATTGTTTTATTCAAACAAACCTCATAGCTAAAATTTTTTTTTTTTTTTAATTTTACCCGTTTTGTATTTTTTCAAGTATCATAAAATGTATGGGTTTTTGAGTGCACTTATTCATCAATTTTTTTTTATTATTGTTTTGTTCATCTGTAAAAAATAAAGAAATTCTATGTTTATCAGGCATTTTTTGCAAAAAAATTACCTCAAAGTCAAAACTTTGTTTCGGGAAGAAAATTTGAACAACACTTAAAATGAGTGAAAATCTGGCAACCCTAAACCTATGGAAGCTAAACTTAAATACAGTCTTAAAGATTTTTATTTCTACAAAAAATTAAGTCTAAGATTAGGTCTCTATCATTAGTATTGACCTCAAAGTCAAAACTTTGTTTCGGGAAGAAAATTTGAACACCACTTAAAATTGAAAATCTGGCAACGATGTCTTTATGAAAATTAATGAAATTGAAAATGGTTTGTCATTGCAAAAAAATATTAAAGAAACAAATTTGTCAAGTACTTGTGATGAAAGAATTACACCTTTAAATGGAAACTTTTTATTAAACTTTAATAGCTGCAATCTCAAAATATTGAATAACACTTTTACCAACAATAAAGATGTATGTATTTGAGGAAAGATTTATTATCCCCTACGAGATAAGCCCTAATACAACTAAGGAACAATTAATTTTCGATGATATCATAATAAAACAAATAGAAAATATCGAAAACATTAACGAATTAAAATTCAACCATAAGAACCATGTTATGTTTAATATTTATGTTGGAATCATATTGCTCTATTAATTATTAGTTTAATAATTTATGTTTATATACAATCAAAAGAACTCAAACGTACATTCTATATAACTCAGGAGAGTTTTCATCTTAAGGAGGGAGAGGTTATATCAAGGTCAGCGAACCAAACAACAATGGATGTTCCCACCGCCCCACTTAACAAGAATGAAACGTGAGCGTCTGCCAATACGATGAAACCCAACACGAGCTTTGGTTTGACAATCGATTGGAATCGTTAGAGTTCAGGTAAAAGCTGACGCAGCAATAACTGCATGCTATAAAGAACGTTGGATACCAATTACAATCAGTCTGAATAGAAGCCACAGTTGAATCGCAAGTTAAGATTTAAGTTCATATTATGTGTATCATTGTATCTATGTTGAGAAATAAAGTTTTTTTTATATTACCTTTCGACTTTTGAACATAATTCACGCAAGTAGGGGAGGACCTCAACCAACTTGGCTTGCAAAACTGGAGGCAGCTAACAAGGGATCGAGTTGGCTGGAGAAGCATGTTGGTTGAGGCCCTGGTCCGACCCGGACTGTAGCGCCACCTTAAGGGAGGGGTAAACCCTGGGATGCTGGTAAAAAGGCTTTTTTTTACGAATTTTCTATGAAAAATCTGATAAAGTAGTCTAATTTATTGATTTGCTACATTATTTAGTATAATTTCGTTCTGTAATTTTTTCATAAAAAAATATTGAAAAACAAGCCGATGGTAGTGCATTTTCCGAGACGCCTCCACTTGGTCTTTGGCGGTGGGGTCGACGCAACCAATACCAGCGCACCCAATACCTTCATTCACATTATACATCATACACAACATACTTTGCGCACTTAATTAGTGATGTGTCAACTCGGTTTCACAAACCGAGTCAAACCGAGTTGAACCCAAACCGAGTTGACTCGGTTTACCTTTTTTCGAACCCAGTTGGCAAACCGAAGAAAAAACCAAACCGTCAACCAAATAATTAAATTGAAATGAATGCAAGCAGACCGAGTTCACTTGAACATAATCAAAACTACCCTCTTTTAGTTGTGCCAAACACAATGCACTTATACATATAAAGTCGATAGTCGACTGGTTACTGGTAGTAACGTAAATGTTAAGCATCAAAGCAAGCGAGTTATTTGCACAGGCATACAGAAACACACACATCTGTTAAACTTGACTCGGGATATTTTACAGAAAATGAATGCATATTTGGAATATGAAGGTGGCTAGGGCCACGGACTTATCTCTTTCACTCATGCTATCGTAGCTGGTGGGTATTGCCGTCTTGGCTTTTTGCATCAGGGTAGCAAGGTCGCTCCCAAACATCCGCTGTGCGCTGTGCCTCGTTGTTGAGGTTTATAGGTGAGGTTTATAGGTTGAGGTTGGTGTCGGTCTGGTGGGCCTGACTGGTGTCGTCTTGGGAGTTTTGGCTACAGTTGGTTGTTGCTTCGTGGATGTGGCAGACTTGGGTGAAGGTCCGCTTCTGAACATTGAGGCGTAGCTGACGGTTGGGCGGGTTGTCATGGAGATGGATTTGGCGGCGAATGCTTGCTGGGCCTTCTTCTCGGCGACTTCCTTGTTCCTTTCAGTCAACTTGGCCTTTAGGGTTGGGCACCCCTTGAAACTTGCCGGATGTCCTTCCTTTTGGCAGTTTGCACACCACACATCCAGTCCTGTGTTGGTAGTCCGCTTGCACAAACCTGGCTCATGCACCTCCTTGCATTTCACGCAAACGTACTGACGCCCACAGTTGGTGGCAACAAGTCCAAATCGTTGACAATTCCTGCATTGCACGATATCGTTGGACCTCTAGTGTTGACATTTGGATTTTTGTACAATCTTTTCAAGAATGATGTTAAAGAAATCGCCGTAATATGAAAATTTCGTCTATTGTGAACTTCTCTGGTCTAAAACCACAAATTGTTGACGTAGGGTTTCAGACGTTCACATATTACAGTAGACAAGATCTTATAAACGACGTTAAGGTCTCCCCCAGTGAACCTTCTGGTTCATAATGAGTGTCTTTGTGTAGACCTCGCTGAGCTGGCAGGTTTTGTCCAGTTCCACGACGAAGTTGTTGTCTTATTGGCTTTGAATTCGGTGACCTTGCACCTTGATGATAGGGAGGCCCTCTATCCTGAGCTCATCTTCGACTTCAATGGCAGCGTAAGAGCGGTGGATGCCTTTGAGCAGAAGCAGGTTCTTTCTATCCTTCCTCGGTGTGAAGGAATTAAACTGGATTTTCCCTTGAGGAATTTTTTAATTCCTTCGAATGATTGGCGGTTTCCGGCATTGATGATTGTTGTCTTCGTGTTGCGGTTTTTGAACGTGCCCGTCAATTTGTTCCCTTTACAGAACCGGCTTATTTCTGCAATGTTTCCTGAGAAACAGAAAATTGGCGGCATTCCGGGACCCTTGGCTGGCTCGCTTGTTTTTGATGCTCCTATTTTTGTGGAAGTTGTGGAGGTTGATTGTGCCTTCTTTGATGTTTTTGGTTGTGACGGCTGTACAACTGCTGGTGCCACTGCTCGTGCTGTTGCGGTGATTGGGGTAGGAGAAGTTGTGTCTACCGACCCGATTGGTGATGGCGGCTCCTGCTTCTTCTTTTTGGAGTCCTTTTTGGCGGTGGTCTTCTTTGACCGTTTCTTTCCAGTTACCTCGGTGAACTGGTCGTCCTCGTCGGATTTATCAGACTTATCTGCCTCGTCGCCAGTCAGGCAGATTAAATCTTCGTCATTTCCTTTGTTGACTTCAATGGTTTCCTCCATTGGCTGTGGTCCATCGAGTTGTATCTGTAGCTCCTTGATGAGGCTGCTGATGCGCTGTCGGTGCTCTGACCCCAGGTCGGCTTCCATCCGCTTCAGTAGAGTTGCTAAGACGGTGAATGCCCCGACTAAGACGGTGAATTCCAGTGTCTGTTTCTCCATTTTTTTCTGAAAGTAATTAGTGATTTTTTAAATTTCCTGGAAAAAAATTGAAATGATTAGCGTTAGTCCTGCAAAAGATTAGATTTTTTCTAAAAGGGTTAATTCTTTCCTGGAAAAATAAAATATTTAAGGATTAGTTTTCATTATATTTCCTAAGAAATATAATTAGGATGGGATAAACAGTTTTACCAGTCCGGTCCTTCTTTTAGTTCAGGTACCTGGCAGATAGTCCGTAAGTGTCCCTTTTTTGTTCGGTGTTGTCCTGTCGCGATGACGGTGACTGACTGATGCTGTGACTATGAATGACTGACTGTATTTTTCTATGATGGCACTCGCTCTTTCATACTTCTTCGTCTGTGCAGAAATGGTGTAGGATTCACCTCACTGCGGTAATTGGTGTCGACTCACCTCACGGCTGTTTTCCCCACGACTATTCCACCAAACGGCTGCTACATTATTTGCAGACGAAACAGCTGTTCGCCTGGTTGGTTACTTACTTACTTACCTACATACTTAGGTGGTCCGACGAGCCGGAGCGTTTGGGTCCATCCGCTCTACATGGCCCAACCATCGTAGCCTCGCGATGCGTACTCTTCTGGCTATGCCCATGTCGCTGTACAGCTCATACAGCTCGTTGTTGTATCTTCTTCTCTACACATTGTCTTCGCATACGGGACCAAAGATCATTCGGAGAATTTTTCTTTCGAAACGACCAAGAGTTTCCTCATCCACTTTCGATAAGGTCCATGCTTCCGCGCCGTACAGCAGGACTGGGATGATTGAGGTCTTATACAAGGTCACCATGGTTTTTCTAGAGAGGGTTTTGTTTCTCAATTGCCTTCTTAACCCAAAGAAGCAACGGTTGGCAAGAGTTATTCTCCGTTTGATCTACGCACTGATGTTGTTTTCCGTTTCTACAGCGGATCCTAGGTAGACGAAGTCCTGAACTGCCTCGAAGTTATGTCTGTCTATTGTGACGTTTTGTCCAATTCGTTGATGTTCTGTGTCCTTGTTTGATGACAACATATACTTCGTTTTGCCCTCATTAACCATCAAACCCATTTTTGCCACTTCTGTTTCAATACTTGCAAAAGCACCTGTGACATCACGCTATTTTCTTCCCATT
This sequence comes from Melanostoma scalare, assembly GCA_949752695.1. Classification (NCBI taxonomy): domain Eukaryota; kingdom Metazoa; phylum Arthropoda; class Insecta; order Diptera; family Syrphidae; genus Melanostoma; species Melanostoma scalare. The sequence goes on from OX456984.1 coordinate 94,715,597, forward strand.
ACGTCAATATCGTCTGCATAGGCGAGTAATTGTACAGACTTTTGAAAGATTGTTCCTCTGGTGTTGACGTTTGAAATTCTTACAATATTTTCAAGTATGATGTTGAAGAAATCGCATGACAGTTTGTCGCCTTGCCTAAAGCCTTTTTCGACCAGCGTGAATTCTCCAAAGTGATCCTGCATAGTCGTACGAGTTTTGTAGGGATGCCGAAACTAGACATGGCTCTGTACAGCTCGTCTCTGTAAATGCTGTCATACGCGGCCTTGAAATCGATAAAGAGATGGTGAATATCGATATTAAGTTCTCGGGTTTTTTCCAAAATCTGCCGTAATGTGAAAATTTGGTCTATTGTGGACTTCTCTGGTCTAAAACCACATTGATAAGGACCTATCAAGCTGTTGACGTGGGGTTTCTGACGTTCACATATTACAGCAGACAAGATCTTATAAGCGACGTTAAGGAGGCTTATCCCTCTATAATTGGCGCAATTGTGAGGGTCTCCTTTCTTTAGGATCGGGCATACGATACTGAGGTTCCATTCATCGGACATGCTTTCTTCCGACCATATCATGCAGATCAGCTGGTGCATGCTCCTTTCCAACTGGTCTCCAGCTGCCTTGAAGAGTTCGGCATCAAGGCCATCTGCACCCGCAGTCTTATTTGATTTAAGTTTGCATATGGCAAGCTTAACTTCCTCTATGTCGGGAGGACGGCATTCTTGATCATCGTCCAAGCTGAATGGGGCAATCTGCCTGACAGCGGAATTTGTGTCCTCATCGCCGTTAAGCAGTCTGCAGAAATGATCTTTCCAGATCCCCAGTAGCGACTGTGACTCTATAACTATGTTTCCCTGCTGGTCTTTACAGGCTTGAGTTCGGGGCTTGTCACCCTGGTAGGATCTTTTTACCTTTTCGTAAAACTTCCGAATCTCGTTTCTGTCATGGCACCTCTCTATTTCCTCAAACGAGCGCTTCTCATGCTGCTTCTTTTTCTTTTTTAGAAGTCGGTGTTCTTCCCTTCTTTTCTCCTTGTAGATCTCGTTATACTGATCGTAAGCAGCCCTCATTCGTTTTTGCATCAGCATTTGTCGTGCTTTTTGTTTGGCTGCATTTGTCTGCCTGCATTCTTCATCGAACCATGGGTTTAGTTTTGGGGGCCGAGTGAAACCCAGAACCTCAGAGGCAGCGGCTCTGATGGCTTCTTGGCATTGCTGCCACTGGTCTTCAATACTTAATGCTGGCGGCATGGGGTTCAAGGATAATTGAAGGGACACTCGATTGGAAAAGGCATTGGCAATCTCTTGCGATTGCAGCTTTCCGTCGTCATATCTCTTCACAGCGTTAGTTCGTGCTGGTCGTGAACAAGATATCCTCATTCGTACCTTGGCTACAACAAGGTAGTGGTCCGAGTCAAAGTTGGCCCCTCGGAAAGTTTGGACATCTAACACACTGGAAGAGTGCCTTGCGTCGATCGCAACATGGTCAATTTGGTTGACGGTTAATTGATCTGTGGATCGCCATGTACCTTTATGAATTTTGAGATGCGGGAAGCGTGTACTACTTACAACAAGATTTAGCCCCGCAGCAAAATCGGTCAGCCTCAGTCCGTTTTCGGAGGTTATGTCGTGGAGGCTATGCTTACCGATTGTATTTCCAAAGATGTCCTCCTTCCCTAGTTTTGCGTTAAAATCGCCAAGAACGATTTTCATGTCGTGTCTAAGGCACTGCTCATATGTTTCTTCGAGGAGCTCGTAGAAACAGTCTTGGAATTGTCGTCTTTCTCTTCTGTGGGGGCGTGGGCGCATATTAGGCTAATGTTGGCGAATTTAGCCCTGATGCGGATGGTCATTATACGCTCATTGACTGGATTTTGGCTAATTACCTTATCCCTGAGTCTTCCTCTAACGACAAATCCGCACCCAAATAAACGCTGTTTCTGTTGTCTGTAGCAGTCGCCATAGTAGATGTCACAGTTTTTCATCTTCTTTATGCCCGGCCCACTCCATCGCACTTCTTGGATGGCGGTTATGTCTGCTTTGCAGCTGTCCAGGGCGTCCACTAATTCTCCAGCTGCACGTAGTCCATTAAGAGATCTTACGTTCCACGTGCAGATCCGGAGGTCATTGTCCTTTTTTCGTTTGCTTGGGTCGTCAACTTTGAAATCATTATCGTTATCCGAGGCTGTTTGTTGTTTCGGAACAAGGTCTTCTTTAAGTGGTTGGGTAGTTAACCCTAGCGCACAATCCCCAACCTGGAGGGGCAGGTCCTTTTGGATCCCTTCGGACACAAAGGGCTGGAATATCCAGTGTCAGTACCCTGCTGCAGGGGTGTGAGTGCTGCCGTTGGCTCACCAGGAGCTCATCCGCCACCATTTCTACTTCAATACCCTGTCCTAGTATTGAAATACAATGAGAGACCTTTAAACCAAATATGTTGGAGTAGTTCCTTCAAGGGTTTCTGCTTTTATGGCTGCTGAAGTCCACCGTTGATTCTGTCCTTCGAATTCATCCCCTGGAACATTTACACGAAAGCTCTCGTAGACCACTGAGATTCGTGCAGTCAGTCATTGTTCGCAGAGCAATTATAGTGTTGATCGATCACAATTCTTTTGTTCCGGATTCCCTTGTCAACACTCGCACTTACTAGTTTAGCAGGTCAGCTCTGGACGGAGCATCCCAGGTCTCAGTTTATACCGCTTGGAGGTATAGTAAGCACAATTGACGTGTACTATAAGTTACAGCATCTGGGCGCCGCGCCGCCAAGTTGGCACCAGTCAAAGCCTACCCGAATAGTACGACGTTCATCCACGTACTGGTTGGTGCTCTGGCTTAAAGGTTATTGCTCGTACTAATGGATGGAATTATGGTGGACTGTGGACGGTGGATGGTATATTGTCTGTCGTGGATGTTGGGGGTTGCATATTGAGTAATCAGCATGTGTCGAAGCTAAACGCTTCGTTACAGTTTCCTATTCCTAATATAGAAACTATATTAGATAAATTAGGATGATCGCAATCATTTACGACTTTAGATCTAGCTAAAGGTTTTCACCAAAAACAAAACATCGAAGAACATTTAAAAGTCATCGATAAGAATAACTATAACCTAATAACCCAAAACAACAAGCAAATATTCATTAATGATAGTTTTAATCAAACTTTTGTAACGTTAAAACAAACTATTGAAAAATATAGATTTAAAATTTTGAATCAATTCAATAATATTGAAAAGGAATCTATTAAATGGAATAACAAACTTATTTACTTAGAATCATTATTAGAAATTGGAATAATAAGAGACAACATCGAACACATTCAAAATAACATTGCTTCAAGTAGAACAAATAGTGGGAGACAATATTTTAAGTACCTAAAGAAGAAATAATGAAATATGACATAAGTTTCGAGAAGCTAAAAAATATAAAAATTGGAACAGCTCTGTATAAAAATGAAAAAATTGTTTTTATAATTAAAATACCAAATGAACTAATTGAGTAAAGAAAATATTTAGTTACCTACTTATCAAATATGAATTTTGAAGAATTAGTAATAGATGACGAAGAAATCATTAAGATAAACGAAACTATATATAAAAACGAACCAAATGTAGAATTTAAAAATTTAAGGAAACCAAATTTATGTTTAAACAATACTGTCTGTATTGAAAATTAATGAAATTGAAAATGGTTTGTTATTGTTAAAGAATATTAAAGATACAAATTTGTCAAGTTCTTGTGATGAAAGAATTACACCTTTAAATGGAAACTTTTTATTAAACTTTAATAGCTGCAAACTCAAAATATTGAATAACACTTTTACCAACAATAAAGATGTATTTGAGGAAAGATTTATTATCCCTTACGAGATAAGCCCTAATACAACTAAAGAACAATTAAGTTTCAATGATATAATAATAAAACAAATAGAAAATATCGAAAACATTAACGAATTAAAATTCAACCATAAGAACCATGTTATGTTTAATATTTATGTTGGAATCATAATTGTACTATTAATTATTAGCTTAAAAATTTATGTTTATATAAAATCAAAAGAACTCAAACGTACATTCTATATAACTCAGGAGAGTTTTCATCTTAAGGAGGGAGAGGTTATATCAAGGTCAGCGAACCAAACAACAATGGATGTTCCCACCGCCCCACTTAACAAGAATAAAACGTGAGCGTCTGCCAATACGATGAAACCCAACACGAGCTTTGGTTTGACAATCGATTGGAATCGTTAGAGTTCAGGTAAAAGCTGACGCAGCAATAACTGCATGCTATAAAGAACGTTGGATACCAATTACAATCAGTCTGAATAGAAGCCACAGTTGAATCGCAAGTTAAGATTTAAGTTCATATTATGTGTATCATTGTATCTATGTTGAGAAATAAAGTTTTTTTTATATTACCTTTCGACTTTTGAACATAATTCACGCAAGTAGGGGAGGACCTCAACCAACTTGGCTTGCAAAACTGGAGGCAGCTAACAAGGGACCGAGTTGGCTGGAGAAGCATGTTGGTTGAGGCCCTGGTCCGACCCGGACTGTAGCGCCACCTTAAGGAGGGGTAAGCCCTGGGATGCTGGAAAAAAGGTTTTTTTTTACGAATTTTTTATGAAAAATCTGATAAAGTAGTCTAATTTATTGATTTGCTACATTATTTAGCATAATGTCGTTCTGTAATTTTTTTATAAAAAAATATTGAAAAACAAGCCGATGGTAGTGCATTTTCCGAGACGCCTCCTCTTGTTGGTCTTTGGCGGTGGGGTCGACGCAACCAATACCTGTGCACCCAATACCATCGCAACCAATACCTTCGCACATAATACATCGTACACAACATACTTTGCGCACTTTATTAGTGATGTGTCAACTCGGTTTCACAAACCGAGTCAAACCGAGTTGACTCGGTTTACATTTTTTCGCACCCAGTCGATATGGTCGATATCGACCCCTTGGGGTCGATATTGGTTTCTCAGGGGTCGACAAAAACGAAATCTAAATTTGGGGGTCGACAAGTTTTCCAATCGACCCCCTTAACATTTTTTATTTTAAACTTTAAAGATAGTATTGCTTTTGCCATTCTTAAAATGAAAAGTAACATTCTAAACATGTGTATAAAAAAATTTACATAGTACTGTATAATTGTGATATTATAAGTAGTAGTTTTAATACTTTTTGCTTAAAATTGGCGGTGTGATCGCAGACACGAAAAAAAATGTAGACAGTACAGTTTCGACTACTTAAAAATTGAATTTATTTTATCTCCATCAAATAAACACTTGCCGATGTGTCTCATATGTGAAAAAGTATTTAGTAACGATGCCATTAAGCCTTCAAAAATGGAGGACCACTTATCACGGTCCTATGCAAAACGTGGATGCGAGCGTCCTACAATATATCTCTGCTAAAAGCGAAGTCGGGGAAGCCTCTCAAAATTGGAGAGCAGCTTATTTTAGCAGCCATTGCCGAGGTCCTTAACAATGTATTGCATAGGCCCGCTCAAGATATTATGAAAAGAATATCCTTTAGCAATAGCACCGTTCAGAGACGAAAATAGACGAGATGGGTCGCGACGTGGAAAACATTTTATGCAATTTATTGCAGACCAAGAGATTCTCTATCCAGTTCGACGAGTCTACATTACTCGGCAATGAAGCTCTGTTGTTAGGATACGTTCGATATATGAAAAATGAAAATATGTGCCAAGAGCTCCTTTTTACCATTTATCTGGAAACTGATACCAGAGGAGAATCCATTTTTCAGGCAGTGGAAGGTTTTTTTTACCGACAAAGCTATTCCATGGAGAAACATTATTTAGCTGCGACCGATGGAGCACCATATATGGATAGTCGTCATCGTGGTTTTATAGCTCACGTGTGATTCACAGACAACATTTAGTAGGAAAAAATCTGAGTCCTAGATTGCACCAGTCTTTGCAATACGTTATAAATGCTGTCAACAAGATTCGAAGCAATTCATTGAACTCTCGGTTATTTGCCCAGCTTTGTGAAGATAACGACGAAGTCTTTACTAAGCTACTTTTGCACACTGAAGTTTGCTGGCTTTCAAGAGGTGCTTGCTTAGCAAGATTTTCAGCTATTTTTGGGTCTGTGTTGGAGTTTCTAAATGAAAAAGATCCGAATTTGGAAGAAGATTTGAAAAATTCTATGACGGATATTTATTACACTGATATATTCGACATTGTCAACAAAGTCAACGTGCAGCTGCAGGGTGACGATCTCAACTTGATCAAAACAAAATCAATTATAGCGGCGTTTGTGGGAAAACTTATTCTTTATAAACAAAATTTAAACAGAAAAGAATACTTTCAGTCTCCGCATTTGTTGAAATCATCAGAAATCCTTCAAGACAATGTTATTTTATCATATTTCGCTCACTTGGACGCGCTTTACAAAAATTTTACTAAAAGGTTTGAGGATCTTTTGAACTTACAAATTCCTGAGTGGGTATTAAATTCGTACAGTATAACAGCCATGGAAGAAGCCAATGTGATAATGCAAGAAGAGTTGATCACCATCCAAACTGACGAAGACCTTAAGCTAAAGTTCAACGAAGGCTATCAGAAGTTCTGGTTTGACGAAAAAAGAAACCGTTTGAAAGTCAACGAACGCGGAGACTTAACGCTGCAACTTACCAATATTAAACCAGATCTTGCTAGATTGGTAGAAACTCACCAAATTCACCCATCGCATTAATTTTTCCAATCATGAATCTGTTATTTGTTCTCAACTAAGAGCACGATTTCTGAAAACCTGCATTAATAAATTATGAATTACACTTCATATTTATTGAATTTCATACCTGCTATCATTAACGTCATGTTTTATTGTTATCTCAAAAAATTTTCTTTCTGCACTACGGCATAACTTGCTTACGTACTATGTACCTATAAAAGTAAGTAAAAAACCTAGTAGTAAGTAATTTGGCCTTGGGTGTCTACGGTATCAGTTCATTTTGGAAAAGGGGTCTGATGCTCAAAATAGTTTGGGAAACCCTGATGTAAAGCATCAAAGCAAGTGAGTTATTTGCACAGGCATACAGAAACACACACTCATCTGTTAAACTAGACTCGGGATATTTTACAGAAAATTAATTCATAACTCGAGTTGCAGTATGTAAATTAATTAAATAAAGATTTGTTTCTTTAAAAAAATAATATTCTCGGAGCTTAGAGTTCTTTATTGTGTCAATTTCAAATTAAGACTAGCTTACAATATTTCTTCTTAAAACTAAATTAACCTACGCTCCCATTGCGAAAGCTACATGCAGCGGATGTTTCCGCAGGTGGTGTCGTATTCGCCTGCTTGCTACGTGCTGGAATGCATGTAGCTACTGGATGTTCGTTCTGCCCAGACGCAGCGTCAGCGAAATTAGTGTGAGAAAGAATTTGTGATTTCTTCCTTACAATGATGAGCTTATGATTTGGTGTTATTTGCGTTAACTCTTCCCCCTTTAGTTTCAAACGTCCTCGTTTGACCTATTTGACCTATTTTGTGTTTTACATTCTTTTTTAGGAATGAGGGATTCCGGTTATCCCGGTAGGCTTGGAGGTTTCTGCATGATCTTCTCCTCTCGATTCCTCTGATAGCTCAACTTCCGGTGTTTTCAAGGAAGTCATTTCTACCATAGCATTTTCAAGAACTGATGTTATGTTGACTTGGGATGTTGATTTTCTTCGGTAAAGTGCTATGGACATGGTAAGTAGAAACAGGACCGATGTTGACGCTAACAATACCCATAAGGTGATCGTGTAGAGTTTACTTTCTTGCTCCAAAAGCTTAATGTACTCGGTATTGTTGATGTTAAGTTCCTTCAGCAATTGTAATGAAAAGAATTCTTCGACGTCTTTGGCATCTGATGATGGTTGTGCCACTGCTGGTAATGGCTTATAGCGGGAAACAAAGCTTGAGACGTACCTAGTCCTTATTATTGATAGTTACTTGATTAAGAAGGTACCAGTAAGCTGAGTTTTTTCGTTGTTGGCTGACATTGTTCCATTATATTGGTTTAACAGTATTATTCCAGGTGAGATTTCTTCAACGGTAGGTAGGTGTTGATTGTATATCTTTACAATTCGATGGGAGGCTTCTTAAAAGGTAGGGTAGCTATGACTTATATTTTGCTGCACAATGTGTGCGATCTCATCTGTTAATTTCTGGTATGAGTCCAAATCAATGTCATGGATCAGCTCTAGATTACCATTTAGAATTTTTGCATTTCCGATTTTTAGAAAGACAGATTTTGAGTTGCTGTAGTCCAAGATTTGGACATCGGCATAGAACAAAGGTAAGAACGATCTGTTGGGGAAATTAACGTTTTATGAGACTTTTATGGGCTGTTTTTCCTGATTTTGTTATAATAGTAGAATTTCTATTTTTGCCTACAACTTCTTTGCTATATCTGGGGGAAAGTTTATTCCCATTCTTTTATTTATTTTCACGTAAATACTGTCTCCTACGGTATAACTTTTAGGAGGTGATCTACCTATATTGTGATAATCTAAGTCTGCTGCCTGTTTGGTTTTTAGATTTTTGCTAATTTCTTTCTTCTCTAATTCAAGTTGTTCAGGGTGGTTCAATCTATTTTTCCCAAAAAGGACTTCTATCGGTTTACTTTTTGTTGTTGAGTGAAAAGATCTATTGTATTCATAAACAGACATATCCAATAGTTCAGAAAAGGTAATGTGCATTTTTTTTGCTTTCAGACAACGCATAAGCTCCGAGAGCGTGGAATGGAATCTTTCCACCTGTCCGTTGGCTGAGCTTGTATAAGGAGGGGTTCTATGAATTTTAATTTTGAATAGATTTTCCAACATAAATGAAATAGGATTTGAACTTTCTCGTTATCCACTACAATTGTTTTTAGGGACACCGAAAGACAAAACAATTTCTCGTAGCGGTTGTTTAACATCTTCAATAGCTCTGGACCTTAAGATTATCGTCAATGCATATTTCGAAAACTTGTCTACAGCGGTCAGAACTATTTTTCCATCAGTGAAATAGATGTCCTTGTCCATATGCACGATCTGACCAGGGAATTCAGGTATAGGGGTCGGCTGGAATTCGGGTTTATCGGGGTGACGATCATATTTGTTTTCAATACAAATCCTACAATTTCTGGTTATTCTTCTAACTTTTCCGAGCTTTATTTTCTCTCTCGTTTCTATGGGCACGTTGGTGGGTATCAATTACAATTTTTTCTTGTTCTATTTCTGAAGTAACATCTTCTACTTGTAGTTGTGTAAACCTTATTTTGTAACTACTAAAATGTAAGGGGTAGATTTGCTGAATCATTCCCATTATGGTTTCTTCGGTTTTAATGCCATTGAAGACTGAAGGGTAAAGGTATTTTTTGAAGATTTTTATGAAGCTATCATGAGTGAATTGTGGTTCTGTAATTTGATGACGATGATAAGTTGGGAAGATAATTTTTAAGTTTACAGAGGAGTTGGGACCGATTTCAATAAAAATTTCCGAATTCTTCCAGGAATGCCTTCCATCTTTTTAATTTATAATTTTGATTTCTGTTGCTTACCGCAAATGTAAGGGGTTGATGATCGGTTATAATCTTCACCTTTGCTGATCCGTAGAGGCAACTTCTAAGAGAACTCAGTGACCAAAATATGGCCAACATTTCCTTCTGATTAGTGGCATACTTTTCTTCTGCCTTGTTGAGTGTCCTTGAGATAAATGTGATAGGCCTATCGTCTTGCGACAGAACGGCTCCTATTGCAAATTGAGAAGCGTCAGTAGTAAGTTGGAAAGGTTTTCCGAAATCGGGATACATTAATATGACATCTGATGAAGTTAATGAATTTATTAATTTTTGGAACGCTTCCAATGCTTCCTCATCGAGGTGAATATTCTTTTTACTCGATTGTGCCTTGGACGTACGTCCATCTTCCCCTCTTAGAAGAGCGGTGAGCGGTTTTGCCACTTTGGCATAATCTCTCACGAAACGACGATAGTAGCCAGAAAGGCCAAGGAAGGAACGCAAGTCCTTTAAAGTTTGTGATACAGGAAAATTCGTTATCGCGTCAACCTTAGCCGGGTTTGTACGAATCCCGTCAGGTGATATCATGATACCTAGAAACTCGAACTGCTTTTCGAAAAATCGGCATTTATCTAATTGCACCTTCATTCTTGCTTTGTTCAGCGTGTGCAAAATTTCACGAATGTGTTGGATATGCTGATCTTCAGTTTGGCTGAAGATTATTATGTCGTCTATATATACGTAACATATTTTCCCTATGAATTCACGCAGAATATCATCATTGGAAAATATAAGGGGCATTTTTCAACCCAAATGGAAGTCTTAAGAATTCAAACTTTCCGTTTTTGATCGAGAAAGCTGTTTTTTCCACGTCTGATTCCTTCAGAGGAATCTGGTGAAACCCACTTTTTAGGTCAAGAACCGTGAATAATTTGTTTTTACCCAGTTGAGAAAGAACTACCCTATATTGTTTATTGCCCTTGGAATCCGCTTTCTTTGGGACAACCCAGACCGGCGAGTTATACGGAGATCTGGACGGCCTTATAATACCGTCATCAAGAAGTTGACGAATTTGATTTTCTACTTCCCCTTTTAGGGGCATAGGATACGGGTAGAACTTGGTAAAATCGGGAGAATCTGTGGTCGTGCGAATTTCCCCAACAACTGTTGTTGTATAGGTCAATTTCTCATTAGGCTTGGAAAATAGTGAGGCATATCCCTTTTCAAGCGAGATGATAGCATTTTTCTGAGAGTTGGACATATTGTCCATTTTTATATCTAAATTATTAACTGTTTGAGAAATTTTTTGTTTAATTCTAAGCTTAAGGCCACTTTTTATTTCTATGTAGTTTTGTTGAGTGTGAATTACATCAGAGAGTTCTTTGAGACTGCCATTGCCAAGTATGGCGTCAAAAGATTTGAGGGATGGTAACAGGAAGAATTTTATATTATTGTCTTTGAGACCAAATAGATTAGCTTCGACATGATGACTTATTTTAGTACTGCCACCAATTGAGTTAGCATAGAAACAGTCCTTATTAGGAATAGGTTTAGAATAGATACTAAAGAAGGTTGAATGTAGTTACGGTTTGAACCTGTGTCTATAAGAATTTGTAAAATTTGTCCACTCTTCGTTTTAACTTCGATGTATGGTAACGAAGAGTTTTCTAACCTAAAAAATGTATATCAGAAAAATCTTCCAAAATACTATTCATGTTATTACTATCTGTTGTTTCATTTGGTATGAAGTTGTCTAGAGCTTCATCAAACTTACTATTTTCATATTCTAAGTTCATATTATATTCTGTAAACTCATCATCTTCCATACTAATATGAAAATTTTTTTGGGATATTGGTGTAAAGGGTTTTTGATTTGAGCTTGAAGGCTGTTCTCTACGTTGAGAATTCTTGGGCTTATACTTAAATTGTGGTGCCGATGTGTGCGGCTTTGCCCCGATTTCTGTCTTTGTATTATGTTGTCTAGAACTTTGGTTTTGGAAGGGTGCACGATATTGATTTTGGCCGAAAAAGCCATTGGGTGCACGATATTGATTTTGCGCCGGAGGGCCACTATTCCATCTAGGATAGTTATTGCTTTGATGCGAATAGCGATTTTGTTGAACGTTATGCGGAATAGTAGGTCTTGAAGAATTTTGGTATCCGTACTGGGTACCTGGTGTACGAATTGATGAATTTTGTGGATATTTTTTTACTGTTCCTTGATTATGAGAAATGTGATTTGACCTGTAATTTTGGTTTTCAAGCTTTAAACAAAGGTTTAGTGCATGAGGCAAATCAAGTGGTTCTCTAATTTCGAGCAACCGAGGGAGGTCACCTTTTAGGCCTCGAATAAACATATCCAGAGCTTTGTATCGGTACGTTTGAGTTAACAACATAAGAGATTCTGAACTTGCTTCCAAACTTGATAATTTATCAAGTATCAAAGAGAGATGCGAATATACCCTTTGGTAGAATTCTTCGATCGATGAATTTCCCTGTGCTAGGGATATCATCTGGTATTCCAGAGAGCTAAGATCGCGTTTGTCAGCATAGTGCATGGTCAAACAGCGAGACATTCTCTCCTAATTTAAGGGAATGTTGTATGCTTCAAGAGCAGTGTCTGCATTTCCTGTAATTTTATTTCTAATAGTACTCAAGATTCCAAAATATTTTGGAGTTCCCCTAAATGATTCGTAAAATTGTAAAACTCGGTCTACACTTTTTTAACTTAAGCTTTAGCTAAATTCTCCTTTATCTCCTGAAAAACACCTAAGGCTCTTTACAACATCTGGTATTTTGTCCATTTCAGACAAGTTATTACGATATATAGGATCAATACCTTGTTCCACGCCATGAAAGTTAGTGGCATTAGGGTTTAATGCTTTCTGAACTAAACTGTGTCCATGTTGTTCAAATACACCATGAACGCAATAGATGAAATAAGTGCGTTAAGTTCGGGGGTTGATTGAGGCTTAGGCGGGTCCATACGGGAGTTAGAGGATTGGAATGAAGAGTTCGCATTTTCATTTTGCAACTCTGATGTGAGATTCACTACAGGAATTGTGTTAGTATTTTGGAGATTTAAATTGGAGGCACCGGGACCATTATTATCGGTTGTCGTACCTGACCTTAAGTCTGGCATTTTTGATATTCGTTTTTTTCTTTTTCTTAAAAAAAAATTTATAATGTTTATTCTCCTTATTTTTTCCTTTTTTTTTGTTTGAGAAAAACTTTGATAGTTGATAGACTTCTAGTTTATGATGTGTTTCACTTTTGTTTTCTTAATCTATTACTTTCCTATTTTACCACTTGCTTCGATTTTAAAAATAATAATATTGTATTATACAGGGTGTCCCGTAATTCGTTTTACATACTTTGGGCTATGATTCTTGGTCATATTCTAAGAAAAAAATTGTTATACAGTAAAGTCTGTTTCTCAAGTTTGACATCACTTTTTGACAATTTAAAAAAAGGCTAACTTTGGTGTACCCTGCCCTGTGTTAAACTCGTTATCTCTGTCAATACTGATGATAGAGACCTAATCTTAGACTCAATTTTTTGTAGAAATAACAACCTTTAAGACTGTATTTAAATTAGGCTTCCATAGGTTTAGGGTTGCCAGATTTTCAATTTTAAGTGGTGTTCAAATTTTCTTCCCAAAACAAAGTTTTGACTTTGAGGTCATTTTTTTGGAGAAAAGGCCTGATAAACATAAAGTTTCTTTATTTTTTACAGATGAACAAAACAATAATAAAGAAAAAACTCATCTTTAAGTTACCTCAAAAACCCATACATTTTATAATACTTGGAAAAATACGATATGGGAAAAATTTAAAAAAAAATAAAAAAAGTTTTTGCTTTGAGGTTTGTTTGAATAAAACAATAATATGATCACTTTTAGTAGATTTTTTTATGAATTTAATACAAATACAATTATAACAAGTGCTCAAAGCCCCATCCTTCGTTTTGAATCCATGCCAGAGCCCGTTTTTGGATTTCATTGTGGGTGTTTGCTGTCGATAACTCTTGTCTTACTTGTAGTCTTGTAATCTTTGAAACTGTATTTAAATTTGACTCCTATAGGCTAAGGGTTGCCAGATTTTCAGTAAGTATAAAGTTCCTGGTATCCTTTGTTGTGCTTTTCTTCAATTTCCATTTAAAAAAAAATATAAGAAAAAAAATGTCTGGGTATTCTTCTCTCGTAAATGAAAGCATTTCAAAAAACTCTCTGATCAAACTGCAATCGTGACTTAATTTGATAAACTAATGAACAAATTTGTTTTCTTATTCTTTTATACGACTTATTTACCTATTGAACATTCATACCCCAAATTTAAAGCAAACATCCACAATCAAATCCAAAAACGGGCTCTGGCATGGATTCAAAACGAAGGAGGGCGCTTTGAGCACTTGTTATAATTGTATTTGTATTAAATACATAAAAAAACTACTAAAAGTGATCATATTATTGTTTTATTCAAACAAACCTCAAAGCAAAAACTTTTTTTTATTTTTTTTTAAATTTTTCCCATATCGTATTTTTCCAAGTATCATAAGATGTATGGGTTTTTGAGCTAACTTAATGCTGAGTTTTTTCTTTATTATTGTTTTGTTCATCTGTAAAAAATAAAGAAACTCTATGTGTTCTTATTCAGATTTTGTGAACCCACGAATAAAGGAAGAACCAATTTGGTTAGTATTCACGTTTTACTCTCTTTGGTGAGTTACAAAATTCCTAAAATATAAATTCATAAGTTTAGGAATAAATTATATATATGAACATACTTTTAGTTTTACTTCGTAACAATTTTATGGTTTTTAGTTTCTAATTTAATGTTCTTGATTAATTTTGCTTGCTGGTCCCAAAATAACCTACAAATGTAAGGAGAGACGGCGTGTAGTTTGACATTTGGATATTTCGAATATATTTTTTTTTTTTGTATGTTGGATATTTCGAATATATATATATTTTTTGTATGTTGGCTCCGTGTGGCAGGGCAGGGCTGTTAACACTCCCCCACAGTATGGCCACTAGGAGAAGTGGACTTTACTAAATCCATAGCACCGACATCCAACACGGCCAACTTTACTGCAGGCCGATCGTATACTCCGGAGTTTGTTTGAACCGTAGCTCTCCTTACCTGTCCATCTGTGGAGAGTTTAGTACTGATTACTCTCCCCTTGGGCCAGTAACTTCGTGGGCTGTTGGGGTCTACGATGATTACGATACTGCCTACTTCAATCGGCTTAGTCGGGGTAAACCACTTTGAGCGTCGCGTAATAGTAGGGAGGTACTCGTACTCGTGTACCCGCCGCTTCCAAAAATGGTCTGCATATTGCTGACTCGTCATCCAGTTCTTCTTGAGTACCGATCGGTCATCGTTTAAAGTTGCTATTGGCTTCGTTCCACTGGAAGATCCAAGCAAGAAGTGATTAGGAGTCAGTGCGTCTTCGTGTTCGTTTGTTATGGGCAGATATGTTAGAGGACGGGAGTTTATGATGCCTTCGATTTCAATTAGTGAGCTTCGTAAAAGTTCATCTGAGGGATTGCGCGTGAACATAGTATGAGCCAATGTTGATTTGACCGATCTTACTAATCTTTCCCAGCTTCCCCCCATATGTGGGGACGCTGGTGGGATGAAAACCCATTTAGTCGTACCTGATGTGAATGTTTCAATTAATCTTTCTGTGTTAATAAAGTTCTTATAGGCTTCTGCCAATTCACGATCTGCACCGCGGAAGTTAGTGCCATTATCACAGTGAAATTCTATAGGTGTTCCTCGTCGGGCAGTAAAATTTCAAATCGCCAGGATACAGGAGTCAGTGGATAGAGAATGGGCGACCTCAATATGTATTCCTCGAGTTGTCAGGCAGGTGAATAAGACTCCCCATCGCTTTTCTGTCCTTCGGTGAATCGTTACATTCAGTGGACCAAAGTAATCCAACCTCACGAACGAAAATGGGCGGCTAAATGAAGCCAGCCTCGCCGGCGGTAATTGACCCATGATTGGTGGTCTCGGCTGTGCTTTACGGTTTTTGCAATATTGGCAGGATAGCCGAACAGAGTTAAAGACGGTTCTCAAATTAGTTATGTGAAATCGCTGTCGAATTTCGTTCAGGGCTGTTTCATGGTGTTGGTGTTTGTAGCGTTCGTGATAGTTCAATATAATGAGTCTAGTGGTGCGGTGTTTTCCTGAGAGAAGGATTGGGTGTTTGAAATCATGACCCACATCTTAAGATAGCTCAGCCCGTCCACTACAGCGTATTAGTTCTTTGATATGATTGATCTATAGATATGCACAAAGTTTGTAAATAGGGCTTGTTTTACTCACCGGTTTATTTTTAGAGAAACAATCAATTTCGTCTCGGTATGTTGAAAGCTGTACTTCTTTTAGTAGGGTTCTCTCCGCTTGGTCAAGTTCCACTTGAGTGAGGGGTCCACTTGTGCTTGCTATCTTCTCTAAAGTTATGATTTTGAAAGGCTGTTGTTCGGTTGGGGCGAAGTTCTCTGAAAAGGCTCGCTTGAGTTTTGCTCTTGCCTGCGATTTTGTAACAAACCGGTGAAGGAAAGCACAGCTACGAAGCAGTCTTTTCCACTTTGAAAATCGGTCCGCTCAAAATAGATTTTCAAGACAAACAGTGTGTATGTTTACGTATTGGCTTCTCAGTTCGTCGGGGATGTTTTTCGATTGAGTTTTTTCGACTGGCCAAGTTTCTGGAGGTTGAAGTAAGAACGATGGGCCCACGAACCAACGACTGGACGAGGAGAATTCTGGACTCTTTGTCCATTTTGTGGCTTCATCAGCTACGTTCTCCTTCGTCGGGATCCGCCTCCACTCTGAAATTTCGGTTAACTCCAAAATCTCACTTACGCGAAACGCCACGAACTGCTTATATTTCCGGTGGTCTGATCGAATCCAGGAAAGTACGTTTTTTGAATCAGACCAAAAAACTTTGCTAGCGAAGGCAATAGAGTTTGATTGTATTATTGATCTAGCTAATCGAGCGCCGAGAGTTGCTGCTTGCAATTCTAATCGAGGTATCGATAGACTCTTTAGAGGGGCCACTCGTGTCTTTGCTCCAATAAGAGATATCTCGGTAGCACATCCATCCGAATACCTCAAGTACGCTACAGCTGCATAGCCGTCTTCGCTAGCGTCAACAAATGTGTGAAGCTGTATTACATGCTGGTTTTCAAACTTCGTAGCAACGTGGCACCTAGGTATTTGAAAGTTTTCGACTTTGGGCAAAAGATGAGTCCAGTGCAGCCATTTTTTTTGTTTGTCTTGAATTTCTTCGTCCCAACCAATACCTGACCTCCAGATCTCTTGAAGGAGGACTTTAAGGTACATTAAAAAATGAGCTATCAGACCTAAGGGATCGAATATCGTCATCAACAGTCGCAGGACATCTCGTTTAGTAGGGCGGCTACTTCCGGAAAGCATCGATGAAAATCTAGGCTTAGCGGTTGGTTTGAAGATAAACATGTCGTTGGTAGTACACCACCACATACCCAATACTTTCTCTGAAATGAGTTCGGGGTCCATGTCTAAGCTTATCAAGTTAGTGTTGCTGGATTGGAGAGCCTTTAGTACCTCTGTGGAGTTTGATACCCAGTTTCTAATATAAAAACCTCCTTGGCTATGAACATAGCGAATATTTTTAGCGAGCTCTATTGCCTCTTGTTGGGTATCAACACTTACGAGCAGGTCATCGACATAATGATTCTCGATAATGGCTTTCACAGCCTCTGGATAAACTTCTGCAAAGTCTTTTGCGTTCTCATTTTTAACATATTGTGCACAGGCCGGTGAACAGGTTGCGCCAAAGGTCATGACGGTCATTGCGTAGGTCTCAGGGAACTCGTCTTCACCATTACACCATAAGAAAAGCTGGGGGTATTGGTCTTCAAGTCTTATCTTTACTTGGTGGAACATCTCCATGATGTCTCCGCAAATGGCTACTTTCTTTTCTCTGAACTTATAAAGTACTGATATCAAACTGGTAAGCTGGTCGGGACCCTTCATAAGAAAGGAATTCAGAGACATACCTCGTACCTTGTCTGCGGCGTCCCAAACGATTCGCAGTTTGGATGGCTTGTTCGGATTCGTCACTGGGAATATTGGCAAGTACCACAATCGTTGGTGTCTTTCTTTAGCTTCCTGGCTGCTCAACTTTCGCGCGTAACCCTTCGATAGATAATCTTGAATTTTGTCTCGAATAGCTTTGGCTAGCTCTGGATCCTTTTTCAATTGTTTTTGTAAGCCCTTTAAGCGATTATAAGCCATTTCAAAGCTATCTGGCAGATCGATGTCTTTGTTTTTCCATAGAAGTCCCGTCTCGAAGTAACCCTCCTTGCGACAAGTAAGCCCTTTTAACAAGGCTAAAGCTTGCTCTTCCTCCACAGGCATCAATGTTGTTGTTGTTTTAGACACACCGAAGTTTTCGTAGCACAGGAACTGCTTCACAAGGTCTTGAAGACTTCCGTCGTCGCATTCTTCGCACTCGCAGACATGAAAATTGCAGCCACTAGTTATAAGCGCTTGCTCCTGGTGAGAGTTCTTCAAACAACCGTGAATTGCCCAACCCAATCGTGTCTTAGTAGCGACAGGTTGGCCTGCGTTGCCTTCCTTGTACTTTAAAGGTATCCCTAGCTTCCAGTTGTTAATGCCGATGAGTAGCCGAGGTCTTTGGTTGACAAAGGAACTAGTTGGTAAGCCTCTCAGATAGTCATATTGTATTTGAATCCTTTGGCTATCTGCTGATTGTTGGGGCAGTTGCAGGCTTTTGACAGTGTGGACATTCTCTATCGTATATTTTTTATTTTGAAAAGAAATACCTGATATTTTGAGATCCATAACCTCAGAATCGTTTTCACATCGATGTTCGTCCGCGGTCCATCTCAAACGTAGTGGTGAAGCGGTGCCTTTCATTTTGAGTTGACGAGCTACTTCCTCATCGAGCAAGGTAACTGATGAACCTTCATCAAAAAGGGCACATATATTAACCTCACAATCGTTGCCATAGAGAGTCACAGGAATCACTCGGAAGAGGATTGCTTCGGAATTGTGGTGTTGAAAATGGTCGTCGTGATGGGTCGGTTTCTCCTCAGGTTTCTTAGCTTCAGTTTGTAGTTTGTGTTCTCTGGAATCTTTTTCATTATTGTGCAGCAGACGGTGGTGCTTGAACACACAATTGTTTTTTCCGCATACCGTCTCTACATTACATCTCTGCCTGCCATGTTTGCTGAGACAACATCTACAAAGTCTTTGGTCACGTACGAACGCCCATTTTAGTGAAAGGCTCAAATCTTCAAACTTTTTACACTTAGCAATCGAAGGGCAATGTCCACTACAAACACTACAACTGCGTTCGGTTGATGAATATTTATTCTCCTCATCGTCTTTGGAATGCGCGTGCAGGAATCCTTTCTCTTTTGTTACTTTAGGCTGTTTATCGTTACTAATTGTACTTGGTAGACTGACAAGGTTAACAGCTTCAGCCATTTTGTACAGCCATGAGCTAAAACTTGAGAGAGTGTGATTATTGATGGGAAGAGTTTGAGTGTACATAGCCCAGTTCAAGCGAATTGCTGGGGGTAGTTTGTCTACGAGCTCACGTAGCAAGGTAGGGTTATTAAGATAGAGAACGCACCCAGTTGCTTCTATAGTCGCACAGAGATTTTGGACTACAATTGCGAAGTTAACAATACTGTCCAGTTTATCGGCTTTCGGTGATGGAGTGGCCTGTATTTTGTTCATCAGTGTTTCGATTATAAATTCCGGTCTTCCGAATAGCATTTTTAGAGTATAAATCACTCTCGGGACACAGTCTGGTTGTATCAGCAAGCTTTTGACTGATTCTAGTGCCTTGCCTTTAAGAGACTGTTGCAGACGCATTAGATTCTCCTCACTTGAAAACCCACACAGCTCCGTGCTTCTTTCAAAGCTTCTTATAAAGAGAGGCCATTCGTCAGGATCCCCACTGAAGCTTTTCAACTCTTTCGATATTGAATGACGAGCCGCCAGATGGTTCTTTGTGATAATCTGATTAGTGCCACCAAGGTAAGGAGCTGTAAACGGTAGGTCGACGGGTGAAGAGTGGTGTTGTAGGCGAGTGATTGTGGTTGCTGCTGGAGGCCAGAAGAACGGTTGTGCAGTTGCGATGGTATTTGGACTGGGTGATCTGCAGGTCGTTGCAATGATGGCTCTTGTTGCACTTCATCGAAGTGCGCATGACAAACGTCTGACTGTGGTGACTGAAACGCCATGAAATTTAGGCCTGTTGTCTGGCCGTTCGTCACCTCATGTAAATGGTTTGACTGCCGTTCCTCTCGATTCTCACCTGTAGCTGGTATCTGATGTGGGCGATCGTTGTCTATGGAAGGTCGGTTGATCAGTTTAGTGCTCTGTATGTTGGATCTTGCGTTGTTTATCCAACTGTGGGTTCTCTCATGTACGGATGCGATGGACTGTGCATCATCTTCTGTTTCTGTATCGGAATTACCAGCCTCCAAAAGGCTTAGAATTTGGTACTTTTTGTTGATGTAATCGCGTTCGCTTTGATCCTTCATCTCGGCAAGACGTCTTTCTTCGTCTAACTTCCTCAATTCAAGTTGAAGCCGTCTGTTGTTTGATGCTTTTGAAGATCTACTAGCACGAGAACCCGCGGTAGGCTGTTTAACTGACCCCACCGCTGCCGTTGCAGATGTTCTTGCAGCATCAGCGAGACTCTGAGTACACGTCGGGCACATCCATGAATGAAGGGCAACGAGGCTATCAACGCCCACACAGTTATAGTGAAATCAAGAGCCTAATGGTGGATTATCACATAGCACCATGTTCTCAAAAGAATCCGATGCGCTACACGCCTTGCAGTTATACTCTTTTGCTGTGTTTTCTGGCGCCGTGGATTTGGCAAGTTGGTTAGCTCGTGTTGCGGGTGGAGTTCTGAGAAACATTTCGCTTTATTTGTTAAAGATGAACACCATAAAAGAATTTTGTAATGTTCTTATTCAGATTTTGTGAACCCACTAATAAAGGAAGAACCAATTTGGTTAGTATTCACGTTTTATTCTCTTTGGTGAGTTACAAAATTCCTAAAATATAAATTCATAAGTTTAGGAATAAATTATATATATGTACATACTTTTAGTTTTACTTCGGTAACAATTTTATGGTTTTTAGTTTCTAATTTAATGTTCTTGATTAATTTTGCTTGCTGGTCCCAAAATAACCTACAAATGTAAGGAGAGACGGCGTGTAGTTTGACATTTGGATATTTCGAATATATTTTTTTTTTTGTATGTTGGATATTTTGAATATATATATATTTTTTGTATGTTGGCTCCGTGTGGCAGGGCAGGGCTGTTAACACTATGTTTATCAGGCCTTTTCTCCAAAAAAATGACCTCAAAGTCAAAACTTTGTTTTGGGAAGAAAATTTGAGCACCACTTAAAATTGAAAATCTGGCAACCCTAAACCTATGGAAGCCTAATTTAAATACAGTCTTAAAGGTTGTTATTTCTACAAAAAATTGAGTCTAAGATTAGGTCTCTATCATCAGTATTGACAGAGATATCCAGTTTAACACAGGTCAGGGTACACCAAAGTTAGCCTTTTTTTAAATTGTCAAAAAGTGATGTCAAACTTGAGAAACGGACTTTACTGTAGAACAATTTTTTTCTTAGAATATGACCAAGAATCATATCCCAAAGTATGTAAAACGAATTACGGGACACCCTGTATAATTAATATAGAATAATTTCTCTTGATATAACTTAAAACTAGTCTTACATAAAGGCCAAGAATTGCATCGTTAGTTGATAATGATGATACTGGTGGAGCGGTTAGTCTGCTTCAGTCTTTTTCCTGGTTCAGCTCTTCAGGGGTCTGCTTTTCTCCGCCCTTCTTTGATTTGGCACTTGCACTTGTTCCTATTTAAAATTGTTCGTGTGGAACTTAGAGTCTTTCGTTCTTTTTTTCCGCACTTTTTAGTTTACAATTTTTTTCCTTCGCGTTTTCACTTCGCGTCGACTACTGACCAAAACGATTCCGTACCTCTTGGGGACTTTTAAATCGATTTTCTCGTTACTAAACGACCGTTAAAAATTAACACTACTTGAGGCTTTTTATTTTTATCACGACCGAATTAAGTTAGCCAGTAGTCCCTGCTCGGGCGCCAATTAATTAAATAAAAATTTGTTTCTTTAAAAAAATAATATTCGCGGAGCTTAGAGCTCTTTATTGTGTCAATTTCAAATTAAGACTAACTTAAAATATTTCTTCTTAAAACTAAATTAACCTACGCTCCCATTGCGAATGCTACCTGCAGCGGATGTTCCCACAGGTGGTGTCGTATTCGCTTGCTTGCTACGTGCTGGAATGCATGTAGCTACTGGATGTTCGTTCTGCCCAGACGCAGCGTCAGCGAAATTAGTGTGAGAAAGAATTTGTGATTTCTCACTTACAATGATGAGCTTATGATTTGGTGTTATTTGCGTTAACTTGTATCCAAAACATTCAAACCGTCTACCTATGAACAGACGACAATGAAAAACCGAACCGCAGTCCAACTCGGTTTGACTTGACTCGGGATAAATTAATTCCCAACTCGAGTTGCAGTATGTATCCATGGACCATGATAGCTATGGTGCTTCATGGCTAAGTTAGCAGATAACTAAATTAAGACGCAATAGTATTGTATGCATTGTATGTTTCATAAAACGTAGGTATTGAAGGTTTTAGTCACATGTTATCATTTAAGAAGCAAATCATACAACACCTAAGTCCTCAAAAATGGTGGCAAAGTTAAACTCCATATTCATTAATGAAAACAAAGTACCAACCCATTAATAACGTGTCTGGTATGAAATGTCCGGAGGTATTAGGTGCGCAAAGTATGTTGTGTCCGATGTATTATGTGCAAAGGTATTGGGTGCGATGGTATTGGGTGCGCTGGTATTGGGTATACCCGACCCGATAGGATCAAAGCCTCTGAGGGTTAAATAGGCCATGATCTGTTCCCCATTTATTTTGTTTCTTTTGAGGTTGGATACACGTCCTTTAGTGTAATGATTATACAGTTAAATTCGTTTATAGTAACTTCGGTTATAACGACATTTCGGTTATAACGACGAAACTT
This sequence comes from Melanostoma scalare, assembly GCA_949752695.1. Lineage (NCBI taxonomy): Eukaryota > Metazoa > Arthropoda > Insecta > Diptera > Syrphidae > Melanostoma > Melanostoma scalare. The sequence continues at coordinate 94,738,258 of OX456984.1, forward strand.
GAAGCTAAAGTTTGGTTTGTCAGTAAATACTGAATAAAATCTTTCGGTTGTAACAACTTTGGTTATAACGACCATTTCGGTTATAACGACCATTGTAACGGGATTTTTTTGTCAGGAAATTCGGATATAACGACCGAAAACAAAATAAAAGAGAATTTGCCAAATAAATTTCGTTGGTCCAGCGTGCCTTGTCTAGACATGATACAGTTATGTATAGGTTTATTTGAATGAAGAGTTTATTTTGTATGATAAAAATTTGGTTCAGACGTGCTATTATTTTTCATTGAGAAGTGTTAAATTCATGGTACTACTTAGTTGATATAGGTAAGAAGGCAATTTATTCTTTCAATTTAAGAAATCAATCAAAGTGCTTTATTGTGTAGAATGGAATCTAAAAAAAGAAAAACATTCACGATTGAGGAAAAGGCTGCCATAATTTGGAGACTCGAAGCAGGGGAATCCAATTCAAATCTAGCAAAAGAATTCCATGTTTCGCATTCTACTATCAGTGGAATCTGGAAAAATAAAGAAGCTATACAAAAAAGTTTTGAAGCGAAATCAATTAAAATTAAAAAGATTCGTTCCTCAAAAAATGCGGACATTGAAGAGTCATTACTGAAATGGTTTAAGACTCAGAGGAGCAATAATGTTCCCATTACAGGACCAATACTACAAACAAAGGCAAATTAAATTGGACAGCTTCTTGGGAAGGATTTTCAATGTACTGAAAGTTGGATCTACCGTTTTCGAATGCGAAACAACATTGTGTTTTGAAAAATTTCAGGAGAAGCTAACAGTGTTCAGCCAGGGCAATGCGATGATTGGTTACAAAAAGTATGGCCAATTGTTCGAGAAGAGTATCGACCCAGTGACATCTTTAATGTGGACGAAGCCGGAATTTTTTACAAACTAAGACCAGACAAAACATTAAAATTTAGAGGAGAAAGGTGCGTAGGCGGAAAAATGTCTAAAGAAAGAATAACCGTGCTCGTTGGTGCTAATATGGACGGATCGGAAAAAAGAAAACTCCTTGTTATTGGCAAATCCAAGAATCCCAGATGTTTTAAAGGTACAAAGAGCTTGCCAGTTCACTACACAGCAAACAAAAAGGCTTGGATGACTTCCGAAATTTTCGAGGGAGTTTTACGAAAATGGGATGCAGAGCTGAGGACAAAGAAAAAGAAAATTTTGTTGCTTGTCGATAACTGCCCTTCACATCCCCACACTCAAAACCTTTCTTCAATAAAACTTGCTTTTCTTCCGCCCAATACAACATCGATATTGCAACCAATGGACCAAGGTGTTATTAGAAGCCTTAAAAGCAATTTCCGCAAACAACTTGTGCTTAAAATTATTCGGGACCTAGAAGCAGGTAAAGAATGTACCATTGGCTTATTAGACGCTGTCAACATGGTGGCCACAGCTTGGGATCGTGTTACCAGTAGCACTATTGCTAACTGTTTTAAGCATGCTGGTTTGCAAGCTTTGAACAACTCTGGAGATGAAGAACAGTTTGAAGAAGAGGATGATTGGCCTCTTTCTGAATGGATTACACTGATGAACAATTCAAACATTGTCGCTTCAGAAACAGCGTGGGTGGAATACATTACTGTTGATGACAACATTTTAACTTCAGATGATCCAAATTTAGAAGAAATAGTGAGTGCTGCTGCTGTGGAAAATGCAGTTCTTGAGGTCTCTGATGACGATGACGGCCCCGTACACGAAACAAGCCCTTCAATTGCTGAGGCATTAAATGCAATAGGAATTGTTAAGGATTTTTGATTTTTTGCAAACACAACACCAGAATTAACAAGTAATGTAATGGAAATAGAAAAAAAATTAGAAGTTCTATACCTTAAAAACAAAAAACAGTCCACTATCACAGATTTTTTCATAAGAACTGAATCTTAAATTATTATAAAAAATAATTGTTTATGTTAATAATGAATGAATTGGATTACTTTAATTTGAATGAAATAAAAACAGAAATACTTAACAAGATTAAAATAAATAGGTTTTTTTTCGTTCGGATATACCGACATCCGCTTACAACGACGGAAAATTTGTCTCCCGTGAGTGGTCGTTATAACCGAATTCTACTGGGTATGCTAAAAAAGATTCTGCATTCCCTGGGATTGTTGGTCGATGAGGCCAACATAGCTTCTTGTTCTAATTTAATGAGATGCCTCGGATTATCAAATGTTCGTTCCAACGTTGACAAGGCAACCAGATATAAATGTCTCCAGTTAAGTCCAGGTCACTAATGGATTCCAAAGCTGTCCCAGTTAGCTTTGACTTCAGTAAAGTGAAGCGATGGATGTTGGACGTTTTGCTCCTCTCTACCAATGAATCGAACTGCTCTTTGAATTCACGTTTCTACGTGATATCACCGTTGTATTCTTTAATTTAGATTTCAGGAATTTTAATTCTTCTTCCTTCTCCCCACGTATCTGTTGGTCGAGATGCATTCTCTCGTTCCAACGTGAATTTGGCTATCGCATGTAGAAGCGCTTTGGTGGTGTTTTTGTCGTCTTGTTCGATGTGATGTGCTCGATTGAACATCTCCGCCGCGGGATTCTGCAAAACATACCCTACTAGGACAAATTTGAAAATCTGTTGTGGTACTTGTTGCTGTTGTTCGTAGTCTGTTGACAGTGACTTATGAGAAGGCACCGGATAGGTAGATTCTGGCGCGTTGATCCCCTTCAATTCTTTTGGTCTCACAATCGCAGTCCTTGGTGCCTCGGAATCAGAACTGCTGTCCTGATGTATTGTTTCTTCGGGCAACACATGTTTTCATGAATTTGTGGCGTTCTTCTTCAAAAATTCCTAGATTTTAGAAAAAATTGTTTCTCCCGTTTCGTATTTTGGACGAAACTCGGCGGCTGTTTCTGCATCCAGAGCTTTCATGCAGTCGTAGTATTTATTTGTCGAGCTCCACAAATTTCTTGCCCTCTCGTATTGTCTAGAGAGTGTTTCCGGAGTACGTCTCTCTAGCGGCAGCTTTGTAAGGTTAACCCTTACATCTTCCAACTGGATGATAACATCTTGTAGGTTATCAATGGTTCTCCCGAGTTGATGTATGAGTTTTCTTTGTTTTTATAATTTTAAACAGCCTAGTGGAGCCTCACACTAGGAACGAAAGATGGGCTTGGCAATGGTTATAATTTTAAATATGGTAAACTGTCACCTCACACTAAGAACAAAATATTGGCTTGGCAATGGTTAAAACTTGTTTTTACTCGAAGGACCACTTGCTTAAATAGAAATGTACACCTTGTACTTGATAAAATGAACTGCGCTCTATTGTTATTTCTTAAGTATTTATACTAATTATTTTGCTTGCAAAGCAATTTATTATTTTTTTCTTTACACAATATTCTGTCTAATAATCAACTTCCACATAAACATTTAATTTACCTCAATATGTTTTATTGACATCTGAAAAGTTGCTTAAAAGGCAGAATATTTTTTGTGTATTTCTCATAAACAGGATGGTATTTCGAGGTAAAAAAAGGAATAGTATGATTCGGAAGCCAAAAAACTTGCGATCTGCCACAATGCTTCGGACTTCTGGAAAGCAGCAAACAAATTGAAGGGATTTAAACCAAGGGTAAACATTGAGTTAACAGTCGAAACTCTTAAATGTCACTTTTAAAACCTCTTTAGCCCATCTAGCAAGGATTCACTCTTTCTTTACGGTAGACCGCACTATTTTAATGAAACGCTAGATAATCCCATTGCGATCATAGAAGTTGAGGAAGCTTTAGCTAGGGCGAAAGAACTAAAAGCACGAGCATTAGACCGAATACCCGCATGGAATTTTACAATTAGGTATAGTTCAAGCGTTTTCAGGACAATACTAACTGAAACATTTAATATTATACCTATTAGAAACAGGAATCGTACCCATTGTAAGTTAGTAGGTAATCTACCCAATTTTTAAGAAAGGGTACTCCACAGATCCAGCCAACTATAGGAGAATCTCACTTTAGAACTTTGGTTTAATGAAAACAATTTCGAAAGAATTTCGAGCTGGCTTTTTCATATGAAAAAATGGAAACACTTTTTTGGTATTTTTGTTATTTATTAACAATAATTGGAAAATGGCTTTTTCATTCAGGTTATTCCACGATTGATCACATATTTTTGTTGCCCAGCATAACCGAAAGCTATATTGATTAAGAAACAAAAGATATAAGCTTTCTTCATATACTTAAACGCAGCTTTTAACACCATTTATATGATGAAACAAAGGCAGCTGTATGGCGCGGAAATGATTTGTCAGAATGGTTTACCAAAGAAGCTATAGTCAGACAAGGATGTAACACAAGCCCCTCAATTTTCGCCCTATATATCGAAGACATTATTGATTATCTCTCAGATGGGATCACTTTCGCAGTAATGCATGTCAAGGCACTTTTGTATTAAATGAAAAGATAAGTTAAAATTTTTAACAGTTAAAACACTTTTTGTATTTCCTCAACTGCACATTTCGGAAGCAATGATTCCATCGTCAGTGAGATTTATATTTTGTATGTTGATGACATTGTAATTTTGGCTAAATCACCCGAATCCATGCAAATGATGATAAATCGAGTTGCAGAATACTGTAATCTTTGGGATCATTGCTTTGTTCAAGCAAGCCCGAAATTATGATACTTAAAATTAAAAGATGAGGAGGTAGAATGTCCAATGCAGAGAAATGGGTATTTAAGAGAGAACGAATAGAAGTAGTTAAACAATACAAGTACTTAAGAATTATTCTCACCTCTTATTTGAATATGGAACACATTTTACTGAAAAACTATCCCAAGCTAAGTGTGCATCTAGTTCAACATGGAGAAATTGTTTCCGAAATAATATCGCACGTAGTGCAAAATACCAAATTTTCGTAGCAGTAGCGAAATCCATTTTGTTTTGTGGTGCCCAGGCATGGGGATGGAATGGGGCCACTTTTACTTAAATACGGTTAAGAAGTTGAGATATTACCTGCGAAGAACCTTTCTACTGCCCGGACATTCACCAAGCTTATGTAGATAGTAGATGAATGAAACAGGAATGTCCGCTTTATTTATTCAAACTCTAAAACTCAAAATCAACTATATTTTTAAAGCAATAAATATGGAAGGCAATAGAATACCGCAGATATTCATTTTACATTGACTGTGCAGTTATTAATAACACCTTACGGTGTAAGAATATTCTGGATCTAGCAGAGAGCTACGATTACTCTCTTTATCTGACCTGGGACTCAAGAATCCGATGGGAGGAAATCCTTAAAACATTTCTTGAGCACATATGATAAAATGCAAACAAAATGGCGGGAAGAAACAGAGGCTTCCACTCACAGAGAAATTTTCCAAGCATTGGAGTTTAATCTGGAAAACGATTGCTATTTCAAAGAATGTCATAGCGCCCAAAAGGTTTCACACATATTTAGGGCAAGAGGAGAGGTGTACCTTTTATACCTTTAGGTCACTCCTATGTGCCCCATAGGAGTGACCTACCGCTCTATTGCTCAATATGCAACATGTTACAGCGAGAAAATTCTTTTCATTTTACAGGAACTTGTCCAGCGTTTAAAGACATCAGAAGAAGTTGCTTTGCTTTAACTAATATAACAGCAGAAGAAGTAAGAACTTGGGAAGCTATCGACAAATTTTGAAGACCTCACCGTAGGACTTTTGAAAGCAAAGCTACCGGTTTAAATTAAAAAAACAACTTATGTTAACACTCTAACACCAAATAATATAAGTTGTAAATTATAAAGGAACAAGAAAAAATGATAAAAACCTAGAATTTAAATATGCTTAAAAATTGATAGATCTTGGATAACGACTCATAACCATTTTCTTAGGATAGAGATGATTACAATATTAAAATGTACACTTATTCTGTATCAATAAATCTATTTTGAACTTGAATTTGAATATCACAGGCGCCTAAATAAAATTCTCATAACCAAACAACCTATGGCATCATCATCAATGCCATCTGGAAGCGGACAGCAAACCCCTGCTTTGACTTTATTTTTATTATTCCATTCAGGGATAAGAAAACCATTGCGATATTTTTCTGCACTTAAAGTGAATGTACATAAATGTGACTGTTTGTGTGTTCGTGTGATGCAAAGCTTAAACTCATTTCTTTTAATCTTTCCTAAGGATTATTTTGGCTTGAATGTGAAAGCACACAACACGTGCGAACGTACATGTAATGACTACTTTTGTACTTCGTAGGTGCTCAGATGTCTTATGTTACATCGCCCGAAAAGTCGTTGAATTTTATTACGTAAAAAATGTTTGCTTTCTTTAAGTTTTTCGTGATTCATTATAGATGTTTTCAGAAACCAAATACTAAGCTCGAAATTTAGCGAGTGGGGAGAAATTTTTGTGTCTGACTATTTGTGAAAAGGGTTGGCATTTTTTCGAAAATCACAAATCTGCAGTCTTGAAACAATTTTTTAATGTACGAGAGTTTAAGATGTATAGAAATTTGTAATAACTATTTTTTTTTTTATTCTTTTCTTTACAGGGAATCTCCTGGTTATCCTCGTGGTCACGTTATCTAGACGATTAAGATCAATAACGAATTTTTTTTTAGCTAACCTTGCTTTAGCCGACTTCTGTGTTGGACTATTCTGTGTTATGCAGAATTTGTCAATTTACCTTATTGATAGGTAAGTATTGAATTAGTAGATTATTCCCTTTTTTGAAACTGTTTTTAGGGAAAGTTGTTAAGTAATAGCCTGATGAGGTTAGGTTGGGTAAGGTGGAAGTGGCTGTCAGCTAATGAGTATGAACATGAATGTACATTACATGCATTTCCTGACACACTTAGACCACAAGGGTCCATTGTGATACCACAGAGATCAGCAAATTAATCACCTATTAATCTGAAAAAACCCGATGTGAGATTAACGAGTTGATCACCCATTAATCTGTCATTTCGGGACTTTATCTTTATCTTTATCTTTATTTCATCTACTTATATAAATTGACATGACGCTTCAAGAAGTATATCTTTTGATAAGCGTTAATATGTAATTACAAAAATTTTTTTAACATTAATAAATTAAGAATGTATACAGATGACACAATTATTATATACATATATTAACAAAATTTTCAAAAATATAAAATTAAAAGAATTTTTTTACTAAGCATTTAATTATTTAGCAATCGTTGTGAGATATGAGAAAACAATTTTATATGAAAATCTTTTGTTGAGTTTGTTCTTTGTAATTCATGTGGAAGATCATTCCATAATTTAATGGCTTTGACAAAATAAGATCGCTCTCCTATAATGTGTGTAAAACTGTGCACGTTTAGTTTGAGGCCTCTAGGTGACTGTGAAAAGTTTAGATTTTCAAATAAATTCTGTGGACATTTGTTGTAAATTATATTATGAAGTTTTTGGTTCTGAACTCATAATATTCATCAAGGCTTATCCCAAACAAAGATCTTTCATGTTGAGACACACTTACATACCTTGGTAGGCCATGAATGTATCTCAAGCAATCATTAAACGCAACTTTAATTTTACGTATACATACAGAGTCTAGACACGGATACACATTGATATTGTAAACAAAGAAAGGAAGTATAAGGCTTTTAACGAGGTGTATTTTCATATCTTGACAGAGCATACGTGAAGAGGCTCTAAACTTGCGCAAGGCAGTATAGATTTTCTTGATAGTATCCGCAGTGGCATTACAGCAGCTCATTCTTTGGTTTATTTTAAATCCTAGATATTTAACACAATCCACATAAGGAATACGAATGCCATTTACAACTAGAGGAGGAACATTTGTGGGGCATATTTCCGTTCTAGAACATACAATGCCCAAAGACTTGACTGGGTTTAAAAATAAATGATTTGTGTTTGACCAATTTTGTATATTGAATAAATCTTCATTAATTCTCGTAACACAATCTTCAATCAAACCTAATTTTCTATTAAGATATATAACAACATCATCAGCATAAAGATGAATGTTACAATTTTCTAGAATATCAGGGAGGTCATTAATGAATAAAGAAAACAATAGTGGTCCTAATACAGATCCTTGTGGGACACCCTTATTGACCAAACATGGAGTAGAGATACCTAGATTAGTTTGCACTGTATGGTAACGGTTACTTAGATATTGATGAATCAATTTAAGGGCTGTGTCAGAAAATTGAAAATTTTCTTTTAGTTTTTGAAAAAGAACCTGACGATTAATGGAGTCAAAAGCCTTTGAAAAATCTAACAATGCCATTATACATAGGTCACCCTTGTCCATTGACTTTCTCACATCAGTGGTAACTAGCCGGTTAATCACCTGCTGGTCAAACCACGCGGAACTTTAATTATATTTTGAAAGACTTTCAGGGTCTAGGTAAGCTAAGTCGCTAGTATCGTCGAAGTAGAATTCACCGAGATGAGTTTTCCTCTTATGAAGTAGTGCAGGGCACATGACCAAAGAAGGTGTTGAAGTTGAACGGTTACTTCCTCTTCTTCATCCATGCACCTTCTGCAGAAGTCATTGGAATACACACGAAGTCTTTTGGCGTGTCTTCCTACTAGACAGTATGCCGTAAGAACAACTACATATGGTAAAACCAAGACACAGGCGGTTTAAGGTATTGAGTCTTTACATATAGCGATAGGTATTGCTATGTTGTTCCATTCTGAGCGCAGGGAAGTGGTCTTGCCTTTTTTGGCTATTTCCGCTTGGAACACACTACAATGATCGGGTAAGCGGAAGAAAAGACTGAGATTCAGTTTTTCTGAGTAGATATCACTTCCTACACCTTCGCTGGTTTTTGAGCCATCAGTGTGGAAGTGTATTTTCCAGGATTGTACGATCCTACCATACAGATCTCGAGGGGATGGTTATTTGGAAACTGTTATCAAACACCAGTTTAGTTTTAAAAATCTAAAGATATTTCCAATGGTAGTGTGACCGATATGATTTATTGGACCACTGTGATATAGCTCTGAGTCGAGGAGCCGAGCTAGCTGCGACTTGTTGGCTGAATCGTCCGACGGGGATGTCCTCAGTGTGCCAATAATTCACAAACTAACCGTTCATTAAACTTTGGCCAGCTTGTTGTAGTTAATCATCTTGTCTAGTGTGGTTCACCAGACATTCACCCCGTATGTGAGTATCGGTCTTATTACCGAAGTAAACAGCCAATGGGTGATTTTGGGAGAGAAACCCCATTTCCCACCAATGACTTTTTTTACAAAAGAAGAGTGCCACGTTGGCTTTATTTACTCTTTCTCATCCGTTAGGCCGCGTTTCCATTAGCAAGAAAACTTCTGCAAGAAATGTCTGACAGTCTGTCCGACAGTGACTTGCAAGTGGAAACTGAGAAGCAAGTTCGATCGCGACAGTTCTTGCACAACTTCTTGCAAGTAATTGCGAGTGCAATAAATTGCAGGTAGAAACAGGTTTGCATTGACTCGCGACAGTTCTTGCAGCTTACCAGAATAGTTTCGTATATATTGCACTCGCGGCTGGTTGGTTTTTGTTTACAATAAGAAATGAGCCCAAAGGGAAAACGTGAATGGTCTCGCGAAGAAACAATACGGTTAATTGAAAGCTACGAAAATAATCCGTGTTTATGGAATAACCGGAACGAAGTTTATAAAAATCGAATTAAGAAAAATTCAGTACTAAATAAGATCGCGGAAAAGTTCCTTACAAATGAGAATGAAGTGTCTCGGAAGCTTCATTATTTAAGGAGCCAGTGGCAAAATGAATTAAAAAAATGAAAATAAAGAAAAGTGGAAGTGGTCAGTGCACCTGTTCTGTAACTATCGCATCGATAAAATTCGTCGAGAAACGGTGAGATTTGAAACGAAATTGGTTTTATCGCATCATCGGGGTTCTGTAAGCGATGACAGGCGATAACTTTATCACGCGAAACGAACTGGAATGAAAATACTGGAAAGGCGGTAAAAACGGGTTTCTGTATAGTCAAAAGTCGATATCCTTTTCATTTTATACGTCAAATTTTATCACTGGGTTCGTAGCAGGCGATAAGACAAGAGGATGATTATGGCTGAGTACAAAAAGGTAAAATTAATATAAAAATATTGAAACGTTAGGGACTTATATTAAAATTTAAATTTTTAGAGATGTACGCGAATATCAAAAGCGCAAAAAGAACTGTTGGTAGACTTCATGCTGCAAAATAAACGAACGAATTCCTAAACGCAAGATTTGCCAAGCAAGTCTAATGCTAAGCAAAAATAATCCCAAATAAAATTTGCAATGCAATTAAAAGTATGCAAGTGTTTTTTGATAGCTGCACAAATTCACTTACAACTGCGGTAAAAAAGCAATATATGTACTACGTTTTGGGACATTCTGCTTTGAAGAGATGTCCTTGTCGGCATTTAGGAACTCATTGCTTCACATAATTTGTGCAAGACTTGCGTTTAGGAACTCGCCCAACCTTTTGCTAGACGCCAGACTGCTCACTTTAATTTACACAACAAATTTCATAAACAAGATTGAGGGATAGACTTATCGCCTTCAATTGGTAATTCCAGTCAAACTGAAACCGAAACTGAAAGTTATCGCATGCACTTATAGAAACCCAGTTCTTTCCAGGGACGATAAAGAGGGAATGAATCGTTTCATTTTTTAACGATGCGATAACTTATCGCCAAAGATACAGAACAGAGGCACAGGATGAATTGTATAAATCAAGCTGGTTTTATTTCGAGGCTCTTAACTTTTTAGACTGATACACTGGCATGCTGATACACTGGCATGTAGTAAATAAGTATTTATTTATCTTTTGTAAATTGTATTCTAAGCAGAATTATATTGATATCTTTTTTTATTAAATAAACATTGAAACGCATTTTTTTATAATAAGTGATTAAATATGTTGATATTGCCAAGGTACTTCACCTTGCAGAGAAATAAAGAGAGATGTGAATTATTTGAAATACATGTATTTGAAATGCAAATACAAAATGCAAAATACCTATTTCTATTTTGTATTTGAAATACTTTTTTCTAAACGTATTTTGTATTTTATTTAAAATGCTTTTTTAAAAATATTTAGTATTTATAAAATACAAAATAGTTTTGTTACATTTCTAATTCATTTTTCCAAATTTTCATTCTTAAATCCAAGCCCACTTTATTTATGAACGCACCTGATCGTGATTGTAGTTTTGTCATTGTCAACTAGAACAATAATGCTTAGAGCAGAGTTGTAAGGACTGCAGTTTTTTGAATAAAAAAACAAGAGACCAAACCTCACACACACTACTGCATCCGTCCACAAGCTGTCATTACAAACTCCACTTTATTTTGGGATTCCGAAACTAAGATTTACCAAAATAAAGTGGTGTTTGTTTCGGAATCCCAATCATATCCTTAACAATGTATTTTATTTTCAAACCCTATTTTAAAAATACGTATTTTGCATTTTGTATTTAAATACTTTTATTTAAAACTATTTTGTATTTCTATTTGAAATAGTGCTAACAACTATGCATTTGCATTTTGTATTTAAATACTTTTACAAAACTATTTTTAACATCTCTGGAAATAAAATACTCCTTGAATGCTTCACGAATTCGTTGCGCTTCATTTCCAAATTTTCCAAGTTGTGTTTTTTTTCTGAATTTCAATTTCATTTGTATTTCCAATGTATATGTATCGCTGACGCGTCGACTCATTTTGAGATAATATAAAATTATGCGATGCACAAGCAGCCATTGTCACGGTCTTAGTTTTTTCTGGACCCAGTTCTAATGCGCTCCGAAATACTCTAAATCTACTGGCAATTATGCCGAAAACACTTTCTAGTTTCTACCATTCTCCTCACCCTTGACAGTCGATAATTGTAAACTCTGTTACTTGCGGGTTGGTTTCTAAAAGGGAATGGTTTCATTAGGTAAGGCTTTAGTGCAAATGCATCATCAGCTACTAAAACAAAAGGAAGCGATAATGAATTTCCTGGTGGTTTAGTTGGCCTTGGAATGTTTAATGTGTTATTTTCCAATGCTGAAAATAGTGATGTTTGAAAAAAAAAACTCCTCCATCAGTAACACTTCCATTGCATCCCACATTCATATAAGTAATTTTATAGCTTGGGTCTGCCACTATCATCAGCACAATACTATGAGATCCTTTATAATTAAAATAGAAGCTTCCACTGTTGTTTGGTGCCTTAATGATCCAACGCAGTTGGGAAAGTTCCATTTTTCGTTGTATATAGCTATTTGTAACCATTCAGACTGAGTAGATGGAACCTGAAATAAATTTATTTTATTATTACAGGAAAATTTAACTGCTGACAGTAATGATATTCCATCAGAGCCACAGCAGTCAAATGCAGCTCAAGATAATACAAATATTGGATTAACAAGACCAGCAGCAAAGGATGTGAAAAAAAGAAAACATGAGGATATTTTGAGTGAATGCCAAAAAATTTTATCCGAACCAAATGACGATGATCAGATATTTGGCGAATATATTACCTCAGTTCTTAAGAGCTTCAGTAGTACAGGCAACAAAAAACTTCGTCGAATAATACAAAGAGCTATTGTTGATGTTCAAAACGAGGAGGATGGAATGACATTCTCATCTTAAAGTTCGCCACATTCGGTTTATCTTTACTCCCCCATGTCTGCTGCCTCCAATGAACATATCAACCTAATCATCAATGATACTGAACCATCATCCGAAAAGACCACTGAATATACTGAATCTACAAATAATGAGCAATACTTGTAACCATTATCTGTTATCTCATAAAGTCATGGTATTTCGTTTCATTGTAATGTATCACTACAAATAGTGCAGCTTATTCAAATACTTGAGAATAAAGGAAAATGTTGAATAATAATGTATTTGCGTTGTTCCTTTAAATACTCCTCGTGTAGACAACCGTACAAAGCTTTGCACACTTCCGGGACAATTTTTGATATGGGAATGGTATGAGTCTCCTGAAAAAAATAATGGTTATCAAAGAATCAATAGGCTGCATGCATATTGTCGTTAACTAATAAGTACCTACCAGATGCTAAGAATCTCAGTGTTAAGAGGAGTTTTTCCTTCGGTGATATTGAATCATGGAATCGAGTGTTCTGCTTTTTTATAATAGGTCCCACTTTCAATAACAAAACTTTAAAATCAACCGCGGTCATCCGAGTGAAATTGAAGTTTTGTTGAGCGTCTTCTATATTTAGTTCGTTCAATAAATTAAAGAAGGCACCAGCTTCCCGTCTTCTTAAAATCCAATCGCGCACCCAAGTTGATTTCTTTTTCTTTTTCATCAATAAAATTTCAATTGCAGCTGCTAAACGTTTACGTCTTCTCGCCATGATTTCACAATTTTAAGTAAATAACCCAATTTCTTGCGACATTAATGACTCCCCAGTGTAGATACCTCTGCAATAAATTGCGACAGTATGATGCGCTTACTGCAAGAAACTTCTGAAAGACTTCCGCGAGTTTACTTGCAAACGGAAACGCGGCCTAACAAATGGATAGCCTCACCAGTAGCGGATTTACAAATTTTTTTAGTATAGGCTTTTCAATTTTTGCCGCTTTTACCTCTAAAATCAGTAGTTTATTAAAGACCAGTATTTAAAGTGATTATAAGCCTTGTATTGTGCGGCAGAAAGTTTTTTCTATATTTTTGTTTATAATTAGTGCAAAAAATAATTTTATTTGCAACCACTATCATTTGACAATTTCGTTTAGAAAAAACGGGATTTTTTCGGGTTTAGAAACGAAGCCTTGCGTAATAACGTAGGAGTGTAAATTATATAAAATTACTAAAAATATACACAGTTGGATTAAGGAATATATGATACTAATTAATAAACTGAAATAATCCTTATTACTCACAAACAAATTACAAAATAAAAATTGTATAAAATTCCAATAGTTTCTTACAAAAACTTCTGCGTGCTTTTTTGTTGGCGAAATGTTAAATGATGTCGTCGTATGTCACCGCGTTCATTAGTTCCGACTCTATGCACAAAAGAGCTAAAGCATTTAATTTTTCTTAACTTAGAGATGACCTTAGAAAATGTTTGACTCTTTTTAGACAAGAAAAACTTCTTTCAACGGAACAATTTGTCGCTGGAGTACATAAAGATACTTATTGGTAAGAAACGCTGTTCAACAGAGATGTTCACTTTTAGAGAAGTCACAACACTTGTTCTGGTCGAAGCCATATCTCGCGATAACTTCCCTTAAGGCCTCGGCCACGCAGTAAGTGGCAGAGCGGCTAAGCGGCTGAGCGGTTAGCGGCTGAGCGGCGGCTCTAAGCGACGTATGGCCAGGCACTGAGCGACTGCTTTTGAGCGATTAGGAGTTAAAATATATAACTATAATATATATAAATATAAAATGCTGTTTGCCGCTCAGAAAATTAAAACAGGTTTGGTTGCTGAGCGGCGCCGCTTAGCCGCTCAGAATTATGTTTCGCCGCTCGCTCATTGCGTGGCCGCTCCTGTATGATTTCATATGTTTTAATTTTTTTTCCGCTCTGCCGCTTACTGCGTGGGCGAGGCCTAAGGCATCATTTACTTTCTATAAGGCTGGATCTTTATTTAGAATCACTGGTGTTTGCTCTTGATTATTTTTCAACGACTGAGGTGCATCTTCAAGCTCGAAACTCTCACCACTTACTGGTGGTTTCTCTTCGTTAGGAACGTAATGATCGGTTTTTGATAAAGTGGATTTCTCAAACGATAACTGTTGTTTTGCGGAGTCAAAATCTATTTCTTCGTTCCCAGATTTAGTTGTCTTAGTGCACGTTGTTGAAGTTTTTGAACTTTCGACTCTGCTTTCACTTTTAAAAAAATAATCAATTTTTATCGATTTTTGAATGACCAGTTCTTGTTCATATTTTTTTATTCTGGTTTTCTTTTTATATTCAGCTCCACTGAGTCACTTTCTTCCAACACTCATTACAATAAATTTTTCTCCAAGTACTGAAATAAAAGAGATGAAATCGGGAGTTTTATTTCTCGCTCCGAATAAATGGAATCATTTGCTCAATCATTCCAAATGAGATTTCTGAATCAGGGATATCATCATCAATACATATAATAAAAACGTAACAGGTCGCTGTCTGTACATGGAACATATACATTATGTACATACAGCATAATTACTTTTCTTACATAATGGCATCGAACGTACTTTCACAGGAATAAAGAATTTCATTAATATCCAAACCCGTTCTTGTTTTATTTAAAAAAAAAAAAAAACTTTTGTAGCGCTCTTGACAGCACTGATAATGTACCTAAATATCATAGGATTCACCATAAGCAAGGATAGCTTTTCCGTTCAATTGCTGTGCTATTTTTTTTGTTCTATTTATTGAATTAAAAAAAAAACTCTTTAAGAAAAATACAGCGGATAAATTGTGTCGCATTTTACCAATAAGCTTCCATGAAAATAAAAAAATTATTCACGAGTTCAGCGAAGTGCTTTTCCTACAGAAACTGGAAAATAAATAAAAATTTATTGCCTTACAAAGAACGACAAACCCCAGAAATAGAAAAATAACTCTCTAAAAACGAATCTGAATTCTCGAATAAATGTATCTGTGTGATTTAATGTCTGAAAGCGCTTTTCCGGACCAATAACTTTTTAATAAAATACTTCATCTATAAGATGAGAAATAAAAATGTTTGACCTTTTTCAATCAAAGCAGTCAAGTTTTAATTTAGGAATATTTTTTGATTTTTTAAGAGTATCTATCTACACAGTACTCATTTTCCCATTTATATAATTGCTAATGCATATGTTAATACGTATATATTATTTGTTTCGTATTGAATTCGTCCTTTTATTGTTAACACTATTTAATTATTTATATAATATATTTACTTTTCAATTTATATTTCTTCCAGTTGGGTGTTTGGTGAATTTCTTTGTCGGATGTATCAATTTGTACATTCGTTGAGCTATACAGCGTCAATATTTATTCTGGTTGTAATTTGCATGGAAAGATATTTTGCAATTGTTCATCCGATTACCTGTAAACAGATACTAACTGCTCCCAGACTTAGGGTAAGTTGTTAAACGTAATTCATGTTTCCTTATAATAGCAAATTTAAAATTTACAAGCTTTTATCAGCGTCTTCGCTCGATGTATGGAATGAAAGACCTATAATAGAGGCCAACTCCATTTTTCGCTGTCAATCAGAACATTGCAATATCCAAAGGCCAATTTTAGGTGTAAATAGTGATAATAAAGCATCGCTATTTGAGATACATAAACAAACATATCATCATTATCTTTACATAGCAAAAAATAGGTAGTTTCCGCTGTCTGTCTGTATGCTTAGACTGCTATTATACGGTGAAATTTGTTGCACGAAACTGTTCGAACACCATAAGTGCAAAAGAGAACGAAAATTCGAAAAACAGAGATGGACAATGAGCTACCCTGTGTCGCATGGGTTATGGTTTCGTGAAACAGCTTTGACGTTTCTCTTTGTCTTTGTTCGTGTTTTTGTTTATTCTGTTTCATTTTGTTCAAAAATAAGTAATAATACTAATAATAATGACTTTTTTGTTTTTCGATTGCCAATAAAAGAGGTTTTGAAGCAACCAGACACTAGTAGATAACAATTTTTCCCCAAAAACAAAAACACCGATTGAAAGATAAAGAGAAATGTGAAACTAGTTTCATGAAACTCGATTTCATCGTGTAATAACACTTGCGACACGGAATGGCAGAACAAAGAAAAATTCGAAATAGTTTCGTGCAACAAATTTCACCGTATAATAGCAGTCTTAGATCTTGTAAACTCAACGGATTTTGATGCGGTTTTTTTTTCAAAGATAGAGTGATCTAAGAGAAAGTTAAACATTCATTCCATCCCAATGTTCCCAAGGGAAGGGGAACACACATGGGAGCAGCGTAACTGCTTGTCCCAGTGGCGTAGCGTAGGGGGGGGGGGGTTTTGGGGATAAACACCCCCCCCCCCCCCCCGAAAATATTTCAGTCGAATATCATTTAAACGCTTAATTTTTTTTTTTTTTGTTTTATTGATGCAAGTTTGTTGTTCATATTTAAAATTTAAGTTCGAGCTTTTCACAAATCAGTATCTAAATACATGTATGTTTGTGTTTTGCCTACATTGAGCTATAGAAAACAGTTGAAATGCGTTAGTAGGGCTCCTATTTATTAAAATCATTGACTTATTAAACATGGACTGCTAGGACCCAACTTCAAGATGGTTCCACTTATTCTAAGCAATACTAGCGAGCATCATTTCAGCGGAAAACTAGTGAAACATTTTTGACACTGCTAAATAATCATGTCGTTAGTGTTTTAGTTAAGAGTAAGATATTGGCTAGTGCAGTGATTCCCAAAGTGGTCGATATCGACCCCTTGGGGTCAATATCGGTTTCTTAGGGGTCGACAAAAACGAAATCTGGATTTGGGGGTCGAAAAGTTTTTCAATCGACCCTCTTAACACATTTTCTTATTTTAAACTTCAAAGATAGTGTTGCGTTACTTTTGCCATTCTAAAAATGAACAGCCTTATTTATAAACCAATAATAGGGAGTGAATAGCGCTATGTTCCTCTTATAATATCTCTGAACAAGAAAACCTTATTTATAAAACTTTCTGAACGTAACATAGGCTGAACGCCGATTTAGGTAGTATAGAGACTGAATAAATTTGTGTCTTCGCTATTTTGAAATGACAGGGGACTGTTAGTACGCCGGCGGATACATAGATGGATTTCAGGGACCGTTTTGTTTTCGATAGTGTTAGAAAAGCGAAAACATCATGTGGCACGGGCATAGGCCACACCCCTTTCCATAGTGACCTCTCGGTCGCTAATTACTATGAATATAAAAAAACTATGGAAAAAACCCAACCGCCACACATAACACTACTGGCAAGTAATCACAGCAAGGAAAAGAATTGCTTCCTTAAGACAATTTCTTACGCGACAACAATTCAATGTGCAAATAGCGGTGGTTGCGACCGACAATTGGAATCATCAACACGATGTGCGGTGCAGGCTACCAAGAAGAGTCGCTGTGTTATCGTGTGCCAGATAACGGTGGTTGCGACCGAAAAATAGGAATATTCATCGCGGTCGTACGTGGCAGACATGCAAGGCAACGGTGGTTGCGACCGAAGGGTCGCAATGAAAAAAACCAAAGTGAGGATTCATAATGCCAAATATGTGAAGGTAGCGGTGCTGATTTCGGTAGGGCGACAGCAGACCAGCTGCAACAATGTATATATTGGGCGAGATGACCATGAACAAAACACAGTCCACAAAGAGCAGTCGAGCTGCGTAGATCATAGAGCAAATGTGCATTTGAGCTTTAAT
Organism: Melanostoma scalare; assembly: GCA_949752695.1. Taxonomy (NCBI): domain Eukaryota; kingdom Metazoa; phylum Arthropoda; class Insecta; order Diptera; family Syrphidae; genus Melanostoma; species Melanostoma scalare. The sequence continues at coordinate 94,756,609 of OX456984.1, forward strand.
AAAGATTTTGTTTTTTTGTATTCTGTTAATGGTGCGTTTTTAATTGAAAGTTTTACTTTTTTTTCGTTGTCCTTCTTTTCTTGTTTGTTAAACATTCTGGTCCTAGCGAGCCAAATAAATAAATTGTGCGAGCGACCTACAGATAGAAAAGAGTGCTTATTAAAAGCATATTTATATATGTGTGTGTATCGAAAGGAAATATTTTCGAAAGAAAATTTCCTTACTTAACCCAAAAAAAAAAACATTAGAGTGCCCAATTGTTGCAAGAGCAACCGGAAAAAATTATAGAAGAACTTGTGCGAATTCTAGGAAGTGCAAATTGATTGAACCCAAGTATCAACTGTGCAGCGCAACCAGATAAGGTTATTTTGCAGAGCGCAAAATTAAAAAAAAAAGAAGTGCATTGATTCCGTTCGGACTGAAGCGAGTTTCGAAGGGTCGACCTGGCTCGCTGCAGTCTTGTACGGTCTTACGGGCAAGTGCAAATTCCAAAACTGTGCAGTGCAAATAGTTGGAGCAATGGGCGACGTTTTGCGAAGGGACGTTTTTCGTTCCTCCCTGTCAAGAATCACCAACTTCATTGAATCAGCAGAGTTCAACGAGGCAACGCTAGCCTTATTGCAGGCAAAACTCAAGGCAGCGCACACCGCATACGACAAGCTGCTTGAGGAGCATTTGCGCGTAGTGAACACGGCTGCAACGGCCGAAGCCCTAGATACGCAGGACGAGTATCTAGCCGCTGCAGAAGATGCATACCACAACGCCACAGCAAACCTAACGGAGCGTATCTCAGAGCTAGAAGCGCAGAATGCAGCTGTCGGAGCAGGAGCACGAGACACTCCAAACGTCATCCAGTTGCGCCAAGAGCCACGCTCAAAGCTGATCATGTTCAAGGGTGACTATACGAAGTGGAGGGAGTTTCGTGACCAATTTGTGAGTGAAGTGCACAACTGTGCGTCAATGGCAAACGTATCCAAACTGCGGGAGTTGAAATTGGCTTTGGACGGACCACCAGCAAGGCTAATAAGCAGGTGGCAGGTGACCGAAGCAAATTATGAGGAAGCCTGGGCCAAACTTAACGACGTTTACGACAATAAGCAGAATTTGGTTGACGCACACTTGAATGCGCTTCATGCTATCCCCAAGCTAGGGAAAGAGACATCGAGAGGACGTGGTCTGCGCGACTTAGTGAATGAAGCCAACGTACACCTGAGCTCTTTGCGCGCCCTGGGGCTAGCCACTTCGTCATGGGACCCCATAATTGTCAACATGCTCAGGAACAGGCTTGACGGTGAGACAAATCACGCATGGCAGATGACCAGGCACGATGTGCGACAGGTCGCATCTCTCAAGGAATTCTTTGAGTTTCTCGAGCGCAGAGCAAACGCTCTGGATTCAGCCTTCTTCGACTCAGAGCAGAGTGTAGTTGGGAAGGAAAAACTAGGAGACCACGTTTCGAAGAGCATCCCGAAATATGCAGGAGCGAGCACACCAAGAGCGACATCGGCACCGAGGTGCCCACTGTGCAAAGAGCTACATCCTCTCTATCGTTGTGGAGATTTCTTGGCGCTATCAATTCAAGCTAGGAATGAAAAGGTGCGGACATGGAAGCTGTGTGCAAATTGTCTACATCCAGGACATTTTGCGCAATCCTGCCCCAGTGGCATGTGCCGTAGATGCAATAAGAAGCACAACAGTGTCCTGTGCCAGGAACAGCGGCCATCTGGCGTCAGCCATCCAGTTGTTGCGAGTTCGAGCGCAAACCTCGGATACGCGAAGAGGACGTCCGAGCTTCCGCAATAGCAATCAATTGCCACAGTATCTGCAGAAGAGCATGCTGCAGAGAAGGCCTCAGACTCGGTGGCCATGAACATCGAGCGATTAGAGAGTGAGCAAACCGGTAGTGACGAGGTGCAAAGAGCACTACTGGCAACAGCACGCGTCAAGGTGCAGGGCAGAGCAGGACAACCAGATGAAGCTAGGGCGCTTCTAGACAGCGGAAGTCAAATCAACCTGGTCACTGAGCAGTGCGTGCAACGTTTGGGCCTCATAAAACGCCGGTGCGTGTTTGACGTGCGAGGCATTGGAGCGGACACTGCTTTGCGTCCAACTGGAATAGTCACGTTGAGCATTCGATCTACAAATAATTTGAGCTTCAATCTGGAGTGCCAAATGTTCACCGTCAGGAAGATCACATCATGCCTTCCCGGAAGATGTCTGTCAGGAGCGCAGGTGACAGAGGTGAGCGAACTCAAGTTGGCTGATCCAAAGTTCAGCGAGCCAGCCCGAATAGAGATGCTGTTAGGAGCGCAAGTGTGGGCAGAGATAATTTGTGACGGTATCAAAAGATTCAATTCCGGGCTGACGGCGCAGGACTCGTACCTTGGCTGGATTGTTTTCGGCCAGCTTCAACCAAGAGCAGAGTGTGCAGCCAGAGCAATGTGTGCAGTAGTGGAACCCCCAGACACAGAGCTAAACCAACTGCTGAGGAGGTTCTGGGAAGTAGAGGAACCAACATGGGAATCTAAGCTGTCGGCCGATGATGAATGGGTGGAAGTAAATTTTAAGACCACTCACTACAGGACTACATCAGGGCGATACGTCGTTACGATTCCGCTGAGTCCTGGAGCGGAAAAGTTGGGTTCGACCAGAGCGGTGGCCATGAAGAGGTTCCTACAAACTGAAAAGCGGCTAAGTGCAGAGCCAGAGCTGAGAGCACAATACGTCGAGTTCATGCGGGAATACGAGGCGCTCGGACACATGAAGCAAGTATCGGAATCAAGTACGAGCGAGCGTGCATACCACATTCCACATCATTGCGTCACCAAAAAATTTCGGGTCGTCTTCGACGCATCGTGCAAGAGCGTGAGTGGGATGTCACTAAACGACGTGCAGTTTACCGGTGCCAAACTACAAGACGATCTGTCTGCAATAATTACTCGTTTCCGGTGCTTCAAGGTTGCAGTCTCGGCAGACGTCGAAAAAATGTTCCGCCAAGTTAAGGTGAACCCAGAGCAATGGGATCTCCAACGGATTTTTTGGAGAGAGAACCCAAGCGAGCGCTTAAGAGAATACTGTCTGACAGTGGTCACGTATGGCATGGCGTCCAGCGGTTTCAATGCAGTGCGAGCAATGCATCAGTGCGCGATGGACCACAAGGAAGAGTATCCACGGGCATGTGAAGCCATCATGAACAATTTTTACATGGACGACATGTTGACTGGTGCAGACAGCGAAGAGGAGGCGAAAACAAAGTGCCGACAAATAAGGTCTTCTCTAAGAGCTGGCGGGTTTAAGCTGAGCAAATTTATGTCTTCGAGTCAGCGCGTACTGTCAAGACTGACGAACACCTGGTCGAGCGAAAAAGCGCTAACATTCCCAGAAGATCATAGTGCTTCAATGTTGGGTCTCGTATGGAACTGTGAAGGAGATGAAATCTCGTTTAAGGTGCGAACGAGCGAAGGCAGTGTGCCTACCACCAAAAGAGGAGTTGTCAGTGCCATCGCAAGGTTGTACGACCCAAATGGCTACCTGGCACCAGTAATAATTAGTGCAAAAATCCTAATACAGGACCTATGGCGCTGCGGAGTTGAGTGGGATGAGCAGATACCTACATCCATCTTACCGGTATGGAAAAAATACCGCGAGCAGCTGAAACACGTGGAGGCGATAAGGGTTCCGAGATGGCTGGGAAGCACGGAGCAACACAAACTGGAGCTCCATGGGTTCGCAGATGCTTCAACTAGAGCTTACGCCGCAGTTGTTTACATGCGTGCGACTTCAATCACTGGGAAAACAACGTGCAGAATCATAGCTTCAAAGTCCAGAGTGGCACCAGTCAAAACCATCTCAGTACCCAGACTTGAGCTATGTGCAGCCGTGCTTTTGTGCAAATTGATGCGGCAGGTGAGCGGTGCTTGCGTGACGCCAGACTTCGCGAAAACTTACTGGTCTGATTCCACGATTGCGCTTTGTTGGATCGGTAAGATGTCATGTGAACTAAAGACGTTTGTGTCTAATAGAGTGAGCACTATCCAAGAGCTGAGTGGAGGCCATCGGTGGAGACACGTGCGATCTGGTGACAACCCCGCTGATCTAGCATCCAGAGGCATTCCTGCGGAGCAGCTAGTGCAATCCCGACTTTGGTGGCAAGGGCCAGCCTGGCTCATTCAGGAAGAAAAAGAGTGGCCAAGTGCAGACAAATCCGCTGATCAGCAGCAAGAAGCAGAGGTGCTAGAGGAGCTTAAGGCGCCAGTCGTCGCTAACGTCACGGTGTCTAAACTAGCGGTGCTGACCATCAATGGTGTCAATCTTCTCGAGCGCAAGTCAACACTTCAAAGCACTTTGAGGGTGACAGCCATTGTGATGAGGTTTACGAGAGCATGCAGGAAGAACCGTCAAACAATCCCGAGCGGGCCAGTCACCCTGGAAGAGCGAGATCGAGCATTATCCTACTGGGCAAGGATAGAACAACGCTGTGCATACCAGATGGAAGTCAAACAACTCCTAGAGAAATCTTCTCTGGTAAGTTCGAGCAGCATACTCTCACTCAATCCGTTTTTAGATGCTGAGGGAACCCTGAGAGTAGGAGGCCGGCTGCAGAATTCAACGATGCCGTACGACATCGTCCATCCCATCATTTTGCCAAACAAGAGCCGACTCACTGAGCTAGTAATCAGAGAAGCGCATCTGAGGACACTTCACGGAAGCGTACAGCTGTGCATGCAGTACATAAGGCAAAGGTTTTGGATCCCTTCCCTGCGGCGAGCAGTGAAAACCCACATCTTAAGGTGCATTACATGTTTTCGGCAGAGCAAAACAACGTCCGAACAGCTGATGGGCAGTCTTCCTAAAGAACGTGTCCAGCCAACGAGAGCGTTCAAGCATAGCGGAGTGGACTATGCTGGACCGGTGCAACTAAAGGCGAGATCAGGGCGATCAAGGATCATAGAGAAGGGCTACATTGCGGTGTTTGTGTGCATGGTTACGAAAGCCATACACCTGGAGCCTGTGAGCAACCTAACGAGCGCTGCATTCCTGGCAGCTTTCCAGCGCTTCACCGGGCGCCGTGGTGCATGCTCAGTGCTTTGGAGCGACAATGCAACAACCTTCGTCGGAGCAGACGCTGAGCTGAAGAGAAGTAGCGAGCAGTGGAAGGACAGGTTACCAATCGAGCAAATAACATCCTTGGGCACAGAATGGAAGTTCATCGTCCCAGCCTCACCACACATGGGCGGCATCTGGGAGGCAGGTGTAAAATCCACCAAATACCACCTGCGAAGAATAATGGGCAAGCAGGTTTTTACGTTCGAGACCCTCGCTACTACCTTGGTGCTGATTGAGGCATGTCTTAACTCAAGACCTCTTAGCGCACTTTCAGACGATGCAGATGACCTAAATGCGCTAACCCCCGGCCATTTCCTGGTTGGAGAACCAATGGTGCTACCTCTCAGTCCGGATGTTCACGATGTGGCGCAACCACGATTAAAGCTGTGGGGTATGGTGAACCAGATGCAGCAGCATTTCTGGAGAAGATGGAGCCGTGAATACATTCACACCTTGCAGCAGCGTTTCAAATGGAATAAGAGAAGCACAAACATCAAGCCAGGTGACTTGGTGATGGTAAAACAAGAGAATGTGCCACCTACTATCTGGCCATTGGGGCGAGTAACAGCAGTTCATCAGGGCAAGGACGGATTGGTGCGAAGTGCAGTAATAAGGCTGGAGCATACAACCTTGGTGCGAGCAATACATAAGTTGTGCGTTCTACCTCTTGAAGAGCCTAGAGGTGAAATTGAAGACGAGCCTTCAATTGGGGGGGAGGAATGTTAGAAAAGCGAAAACATCATGTGGCACGGGCATAGGCCACACCCCTTTCCATAGTGACCTCTCGGTCGCTAATTACTATGAATATAAAAAAACTATGGAAAAAACCCAACCGCCACACATAACACTACTGGCAAGTAATCACAGCAAGGAAAAGAATTGCTTCCTTAAGACAATTTCTTACGCGACAACAATTCAATGTGCAAATAGCGGTGGTTGCGACCGACAATTGGAATCATCAACACGATGTGCGGTGCAGGCTACCAAGAAGAGTCGCTGTGTTATCGTGTGCCAGATAACGGTGGTTGCGACCGAAAAATAGGAATATTCATCGCGGTCGTACGTGGCAGACATGCAAGGCAACGGTGGTTGCGACCGAAGGGTCGCAATGAAAAAAACCAAAGTGAGGATTCATAATGCCAAATATGTGAAGGTAGCGGTGCTGATTTCGGTAGGGCGACAGCAGACCAGCTGCAACAATGTATATATTGGGCGAGATGACCATGAACAAAACACAGTCCACAAAGAGCAGTCGAGCTGCGTAGATCATAGAGCAAATGTGCATTTGAGCTTTAATAAAGATTTTGTTTTTTTGTATTCTGTTAATGGTGCGTTTTTAATTGAAAGTTTTACTTTTTTTTCGTTGTCCTTCTTTTCTTGTTTGTTAAACAGATAGTGAAGTATACCTGGGATTTTCCTTTTTGGTGGTTTTCTTACGCACCAGCTGTTTAATAGGTAGAAAATACACATCATTGCTATAATAGGTTTATAAATAAGAATTTATGCAACGTAGAATAGAGTGCTATTCACTACATGACTATTCATCCGTTCAGAGCTATTTAGGGAAATCTAATAAATACGGCTGGAAAAGTTTAATGAAACATTTTAAACATGTGCATAAAAAAATTGACATAGTATTGAATAATTGTGATATTAAACATAAGTAGTAGTTTTAAACATTTTTACTTAAGATTGGCGGTGTGATCGCAGACACGAAAAAAAAAGGAGACAGTAGGTACAGTTTGGACTACATAAAGTTTGGATTTATTTCATCTCCATCAAATCAACACTTGCCGACGTGTCTCATATGTGAAAAAGTATTTAGTAACGATGCCATAAAGCTTTCAAAAATGGAGGACCACTTATCACGGTCCTATACAAAACGTTGATGGCTTGCGAGCGTCCTACAATATATCTCTGCTAAAAGCGATGTAGGCGAAGCCTCTCACAATTGGAGAGCAACTTATTTTACCAGCCATTGCAGAGGTCCTCAACAATGCATTGCATAAGCCCGCTCAAGATACATATTATAAAAAGAATATCCTTGAGTAATAACACCGTTAAGAGACGAATAGACGAGATGGGTCGCGACGTGGAAAACATTTTATGCAATTTATTGCAGGCCAAGAGATTCTCTCTCTCCAGTTAGACGAGTCTACATTACCCGGCAATGAAACTCTGTTGGTAGGATACGTTCGATATATCATAGATGAAAATTTGTACCGAGAACTGCTTTTTACCATTATATCTGGAAACTGATACCAGAGGAGAATCCATTTTTCTGGCAGTGGAACGTTTTTTTACCGACAAAGCTATTCCATGGAGAAAAATTTATTTTAAATAAATTTTCAATTTAAAATATTTTCAGCTATTTTTGGGTCTGTGTTGGAGTTTCTAAATGAAAAAGATCCGAATTTGGAAGAAAATCTGAAAAATTCTATGACGGATTACATGACCGATCTTTACTTGATCAAAACAAGATCACTTCACAAAGATTCTACCAAAAGGTTTGAGGATCTTTTGAACTTACAAATTCCTGAGTGGGTAATAAATTCGTACAGTATAATAGCCATGGAAGAAATCAATGTGATAATGCAAGAAGATTTGATCACCATCCAAACTGACGAGCTTAAGCTTAAGTTCAACAAAGGCTATCAGAAGTTCTGGTTGCAGCGCAGCATTGAAACTCAATATACTGCATTGTGGAACATTGCTGAAAAATATCTCATCGCTTTCCCATCATCATATTTTGTTAAAAAAGACTTTAGTGTGGTTGCAAACATTTTGACGAAAAAAAGAAACCGTTTGAAAGTCAACGAACGCGGGAACTTAAGGCTGCAAATTACCTATATTAAACCAGATCTAGCTAGATTTATCCATCGCATTAATTTTTCAAATCATGAATTTATTATTTGTTCTCAAATAAGAGCACGATTTCTAAAAACCTGTTCGTTGAAGCCCTGGGGTTGCCCTAGGGTCGCCACAAAGCTTTTTTTGAGAAACCTAAATTCACCCTGAATGTCAAATTGAGTGTTTTTTGAGCCATAGGTTTGCCATAGGTTTTCCCCAAACTCGCCCTAGCTTTTTGCTGTGGCGATTTGAGGGCTGTCAAATGGTATATATTTTTATTTAAATGACAGGGGTGTGTGGCGATTTGTGGCTTAGCGTTTTTTGAGGACTGGAAAACCCAGGTTTTTTTGACAAGTCATGGGGTTGTCAAGAAAACCTGGGTCAACCCTGGGGAAAGTTCAACGAACAGACCTATGAATTACACTTCATGTTTATTGAATTTCATACCTGCTATCATCGTAACGTCATGTTTTATTGTTATCTCAAAAAATTTTCTTTCTGCACTACTTCGAAACTTGCTTACGTAATAGGTACCAATAAAAGTAAGTAAAAAACTCGAGACAGGATTTTTAAAGTAATTTGACCCCCAAGTCTACGGTATCAGTTCATTTTGGAAAGGGGGGGGGGGGGGAGGGGTTGCTCAAAATAGTTTGGGAAACCCTGGGCTAGTGTAACCAAAAATAAGTGCAATCATTATTATCCAACTTTTGTATAGAGAATTAATGCAACTAGCAGTCCATGTATCATAAGTCAATACAATGCTTAAATCACATTGATCTATTACGCCAGTTCCACAAAGAAAAATCTCACTGAGCGCTCAATGCCACTTTGACGGAGCGCAAACAGTTTTGTGGAACATAATTCTCACCTCAACTGTGTCCTTGTTTTCAAACTTTTACTCATCATCATCAGAATGTAAAACGAAAATTCGCTGATGCTGAAAAAATAGCCGAGTCTATAGGAGAAAAAATTGAAGTTGGATTGTGCATTGTCAAAAACACCGACAAAATTACCAAAGCAGCTCAGCAGAAGATTATTACCGTATATCAATATTCATACTTTTCCTGGATCACTTCATATCATCCATATCTGACAGATTTGCGAAACACAAAAAAATTTTGTCAATAATCGGAAATACCATCCCTGAAAAATTGGTCAGGAAAGACGTTGAGAATATTGATGAAACCGTGGAAGTAATAATGAATCAATGGCCAACAGCGACTGAGGCAGCTGCTTCAACCGTAATAAATGAAGTGTTATTTTGGAGACAACGTTGGGTTGGGCCAGAAACTCAACCAAAGACATTTATAGAATCATTAAATCTTTGTAACGATGCACTTTTTCCAAACATTTTCAAGTTTCTGAAAATAGGTGCAACATTGGCTGCGACCATTGCTAGCAGCGAGCGTAGTTTTTCCACGTTGAGGCGTCTAAAATATTGGATTAGGAATTCTACAGGCGAAGATAGGCTGAATGGGCTTGCTCTTATGAGCATTAACAGGCACATTGACATTAAGGTGAAAGAAGTTATCGAATGATTCGCACAAAGCAGAGAAAAACTGATTTATAATTTCGTGTATTTTCATATCTTCTTATTTTCTGCACTTTATTATTGTATATCAATAAATTGGAAAACCCCCCCCCCCCCCCCCCCCCGAAAAATTTCCTAGCTACGCCACTGGCTTGTCCGATTTCAAAATTCGCTCAACTGTGGAATGGTATTCATTCCCATATTCTAATGGGGACGGTAACGGCAATGTAAAAATAGAACTAAGTGCTTGTATGAAAAAAGCTCCAAAACTATTGATCCAATTTGAATGAAATCTGAAACAAAAATCATCTAGAGCCTGAGGAATGACATTCTCTATTCCTTTTCCATATTCCAGCGGGAACGGAACAGGAACTGGAACATAATTGATAATTTGGAAAATACTGGACCGATTCCAAAAATTATTTCATAGTTAAAGTTCCTTATAATTGCTGTGTAACATAGACTATATTTCATCTAGAACATAGACTGTTTTTCTTTTTCACATTCACTTGGCAAAGGAAACGGGAACTTGACCGAGAACCTGGAAAGTACTGAACCGATTCCAAAAATTCTTTCAATTTTACAGTGCTTCATTGCCCTTGAGTATTATAGACAATATTTCATCCTTATATTTCTATGGGAACGGAACAGGAAATGGAACATAGCTGGTAGTTGGGAAAATATTGGCACAATTCTAAAAATTCTTTCATCGTTAGAGGGCTTCATCACTCCTGAGTAACATAGACTTCATTTCGTTCATAACATAGGCTGTATTTTCTTTCCACATTCCCCCGGAAACGGAAATGGGAACTGGAACTTAACCGGGAAACTCGAAAGAACTGGACCGGTTCCAAAAATTCTTTCCTGAGTAATGCCCCCTGAGTAACATGGACTATATTTCATCCAAATATTCCTACGGCAACTGGAATATAACTGAGAATTAGAAAAATACAGGACCTATTCCAAAATATTATTATTATTATTTATTATTAGCTATTATTTTATCCCTAAATAATAAAGACCTTTCATCATCGCCATATTCTATTCCAAACGGGAAGGGGAATTAGAACGTAACCGATGACTTTGAACATACTGGACCGATTCCAAAAATTCTTTCAAGCTTAAAATGGCTAATTGCCGCTGAGTAACAAAGACTATATTTCAACCCTATATTCCTATTGGAACGAGGACAGAGTTTGTATAGAATATAGAGTTGAAAGTAATAAGGTCTAAAGGGGCGAGCAGTCAGTGTTACCAACAAGAAGCCGGTGAATGAAGAGGATGTCAAACACATCAATTCGGACTTCTAGAGAGAGAAGATTAATGATTGAGACATAGAGAGATGTTCGCGGAAAGGAGGCAGAGTGAGAAAGTTTCTTATGTCGCGTCGTAGAGATCCCGAAAGGAAAAGAGCAGGAAACGACGATGAGCGCCCACAACTTGCGGTGCATAGTGCATACTTAAGGAGAGGACGAATAGGCGATAAAGAGAGATTTGGTAACAAAGAGTAAGTATGGTAAGAATACTGAACGATCGTTTTGATATCATTAACGGCAAGGATGAAAAAAGGGTTAAAGATGGCTGCCTTGAGTACGCCGGAACTTGCAACAAAGGGAACTGAAAGAGTAGAACGGAAACGAACTCTATATTGGCGGTTGTCAAGGTATGAAAATATTATGGATTTCTAACTTTGTCTCGCTTGCTCGCAATTTGTAATCTCAGTTTGAATAATTGACGTTTCGTTATTTTTTTTAGAAAATGTGTGACGATTTCAATAGATATTTTGCTATGCAATGTGTACAAATAGTGCATGAGCAGAGCAGGTCATTTTTCACCAAAGCATGATAGGTCGTTGCTATGAAGTTGTTTTAATCTTTACCGTAGAGTAAGGATATGACCCATGTTATGGTTTATCTTGAAAGGAATTCTTATAAGGGTGTCGGTGCTAGGGATGTCAAAAATATATCGATATAAAAAAATATCGATATATTTCGTTCGATATATCGATATATATCGACGATATTTTTTTAACCGATATATCGATATATCGATATATCGATATAAATATTCATGTATCGAAAAGGTATAAGAAACTATACTTTTTTCGGGTAGTAGAAACTAACCTGCAAACATACCAAATTTATTGCAAAAAAAACTTTTCTATACCTTTCACTATATTATCTTAGACAGGAAAATACCCATAAAATGTGTGCAACCTTTCATTGACCACTTAGCAAATCATTTTGTGAGTTTTGATAATTTCACAATGTACAGTAATAAACTAAAATATCGAACACAAATATAAAGGATTTGTAACCTAAGTGGTCAATGAATAGATACATGAATTTTATGGGCCTTTTCCTGTATAATGTAACTAATATACCTTGCATACATTTCTCATAGTTGGAAAACTCTTTTCTAAACCTGTCGCTGTTAGTTTTGTTTTACAGGAACAACCCATAAAATTCATGCAACGTTCATTGATCACTGGTCACTGGGGTTGAAAAATATTGGTTTAATTAATAAAAATACAGAAAAAAAATTAATTCTTTATGTTTGTTTTTCTTACTACATTTTTTATTATTTTTTCTCATTTTTAAGGTCGCACATTTCATTATTTAAAATATATCGATATATCGATATTTTTCTGATTCGATATATCGATACTTGATATTTTTTTTTGATGTATATCGATACGATATATATCGATATATTTTTCCATTTCCAACATCCCTGTGTCGGTCTGAATAAAGGGAAATAATAGCGTTTAGAGGCATATGGACAATTGGTAGATTGAAAATACTTACGATGGCATGAGAGTAAAGAAAAAAAGAAAAGTAATGTTGTGTGTAGTGCGAACAATAGACACGATCTGTTGATCGATCTTAGAACGGCGGTGTGAGATAGTAGTTTGTTGATACTTACTTTAAGATAGTGGGTAGGACTGAGGTAGTGGATGCTTTTTATTAATTTTGATTTGCTAACTCTGTCTCGTCCATTCGGAGTCCCAGAGGCAGTGTCGCTTTTGTGTATTGTGCTTGTTACACTGGGAGGTAAAATACACTAACAATGTTTAAATGCATTGTGAATACTGATAGCAAAACAAAAAAAATCCAAGGGAACCATAGACCATTGTTCCGCAAGGAACAATAACGAAACAATAACAACCGACAAAAATCGGAAAATTCAAGAAGCTCAAATAAAAAATTCTAGCTAGACATAAGCCGTTGTCAAAATAGCACTAATGAAAAAAAAGATGATAATAACAACTTAAACGCACAGTACACATCCAAGCGCACATAAAATATAATTAAATATAACAAGTTATGTTCATTCAAATTAAAGCAGTAACGCATAATAAAAAACAACATATACTCCATTGCTTATATCATTATGAAAATGAAATTACTTTATGGAAAAAATTATAAAAAATCATATTTCATGTTAAAACAGATAAATATATATAAAACCTATATCATTATACACATATGTATGTATAAAAACAAATAATGAAAAAAAGGGTTAATATCCTTATCATACAAATTGAATGTAACATAATATTTTCTTTCCAAAAATAATCCATATTTTGAATTAACTTGTATAATATATAAAAATCATACCCTTACATCTTAAATCCTTAAATCTTCTTACAGGACTATGTGTGTGAAGGAAAACACGTTTGTATCGTTTCGTGGTTCTATTTAAACTCTCTTCTCAAAAAGTAGGGAAGAGTCTATGTGGAGATCGCTTAGACAAGGTGAACACCAAGTCACACAACGTGGGAAAATGCATGACTTACATATTACATGAAGTGAAATATGCAACCTGCATTATGAGTTTAGAGGATTGGCTGTGGCTGGACTATGGCGCGTATACATGGTTTCGATTACATACATGAAACGTGTATGCAACATAGAGCAAACATTACACCACATATTCCTCCCCCTCTTTAAAAAGAGAGCTCTGAAATGTATTATTATTATTTTTTTTTTATATATTTCTTAGAATGTTCATATATATTTTAATAAACTGTAATAAGTACAAAAAATAAAAAAATACATGCTGTAAATTGTAACGAGGCATTTGAGAACCTCGTTACATGCTTTGCATTTAATCTCTCCAGCACTAATACGACGCCATCTAGCGCATTAAAATGGAAAGACACCCCTCATCCGATACACCAACCGGGGGATAATTATATAGTCTGGAGACAGTACGCAGGTTGTGGCTGGGATAAGCTTTTCCCACCTCAGTTATTCTACCATTAGGGTAGCAAGCTCACCTCGCCCATTTAGTAATTAAATGGGGAGAAGATACATTAGACACGGTAGAAACACAGAACTCCCCATGCACAAGCAGTGTGCAAAACGACCATCAGTAAAGCTCGATGGTGGATATCGTGAATGATATGGCTATGGCGTATAGCCAAATATAATGGGTAGTTGATAAATACAATGGATGGTATGGCTATGGCGTATAGCCAAATATAATGGTGAGGTATCGTCAACCATAAGAAATATATTAATTATTACATGGGAGTGGGGATATCCCATTGTTCGGATGGATTCCCACATGATTCCATGGTGAGCTACGAGTATAAAAGGAGCAGCTCGACACAGGAAAAATCAATTCACCGGCACCGGTCAAGAGGTGCAGTTCCCAAGAAGGAAAATAAGCGAGTAAGTGGTTTGGAGTAAGTTTTATGAATTATATTTCTAATAAATATCAAATTTCTTAAGTATTGTGCCACCAGGGGCAGAGACTAGTGCCTGTGTATCCCCCAGAGCTATTGCCTGTTGAGCCTTACCTACCAAGGGTCTCGTACTGCTTGTGTTTCTGCCTACCAAGGGTTTCGGCCGCTTGTGTTTCTGCCTACCGGGGGTCTCGTACCGCCTGTGTTTCTGCCTACCAAGGGTCTCGTACCGCTTGTGTTTCTGCCTACCAAGGGTCTCGTACCGCTTATGTTTCTGCCTACCGGGGGTCTCGTACCGCCCGTGTTTCTGCCTACCAAGGGTCTCGTACCGCTTGTGTTTCTGCCTACCAAGGGTCTCGTACCGCTTGTGTTTCTGCCTACCGGGGGTCTCGTACCGCCCGTGTTTCTGTCTACCAAGGGTCTCGTACCTCTTGCGTTTCTGCCTACCGGGGGTCTCGTACCGCCCGTGTTTCTGCCTACCAAGGGTCTCGTACCGCTTGTGTTTCTGCCTACCGGAGGTCTCGTACCGCCCGTGTTTCTGCCTGCTAGGGTCTTCAGAAGCCTACGCGCTTCGACTTACCTGCGGCTACCTATAGGGTGAATGTGCCGCACGGGATCGTGCCACTAAGGGGATGAACTTTAAAATCCGATAATTACTAATCCGTTTCATTCTTTAGAGCCTACAAGTCCCAGTATCAACTAGACTAGAGTGGCCGATATACTTTGCATACTAAATTGTTAATTGTAATATACATTTACTAAGTTCGTAATAAAGAGAGAGTTTCTTGATCTTTGTGAAGTTTCGTGTTTTCTTCACTATAACCTTGGCCCGCCCTGAGTATCACCTCGGCTGGGAAACTAAAAACACGTCACAATTTGGCGCCCGAGCAGGGACTATTAAGGTCCACTCCGTGATAAAGAAACTCTCTTCGAACTCTAAACCAAACCGAAAAAACTTTTAATTTAAACATGTCCGACTCCGAAGAAAGCTTCGACGTGTTCGCTAGCATAGGGGCAATATACTTGCTCAGCAAGCCAGAGCTAGTGACACGTATGAGTCAGCTAGGACTGGACACAGAAGGCACCTTGTCTGCGCTACGAGCCCGTTTCAGCAGTTACATCAAAAAGGCCAGGCTCCGTAAATCTACACAGGATCTGTGTGCCGATTTGGAGAAGGCCGTAACTGAAAGGGAGTACAAGCAAGTGCCAATACCAGAAAACGAAACCGAACCAAAGTCACCGATGTATATTGAAATCTCCTTTCAGGTACCATCTTATGTACCACCTCCTGCCATGTCACCCACCACGGACGAACTGCCAAGGGACCAACCAGAGTCCAATGTCACGTTCTCCGATGAAGTCGCTGCACCTCGCCCAATCGAACCTGCGCCAACTAGGCCACCTTTCCGACCGACCGGTAGATTCATACTCAGCTACGAGGCTGAGTTAATGAATAACGTTCGCAAGTGGGGACTGAGGTTTGACTCATCAGGGAACGCGGTTGAATTTCTAGACCGGCTAGAGGAATTAACCGCTTGTTATGATATACGCCCCGACGACATAATCAAAGCTTTGCCAGAGATCTTACGCGGTACTGCTTTAGAGTGGTTCCGCATAAATAAAGAGCGCCTAAAAACATGGACTCAATTCCACACTGCTTTCCTAGACCATTATTTACCGGCTAGGTACCTCTGCAAGTTAGAGGAAGAAATAATGAGGAAAAAGCAAGGGCCTCGCGAAAAAGCGAAAGATTTCATACAGGCCACCCAATACCTGATCTACCGCCATCCGCGTATACATATCGAAGATAGTATCGACCGAATATATGATGGCTTGAGGCCTGAATACCTTTTGTATATTAAGAGACGCGACTTCAATACGCTAGACGAATTCATGAAGCTGGCAGAGGAGTATGAATACATACGAAGGGAAGACCATACATCCCGCCAAGCACCGCCCCGTGCCGCTCCTACACCTAACCGATTTACTTTTCCTGACCGACCAGTAACCGACCACCGCGCTGTATTGCCGCCACCGCTACCGAGTTTTAACCGTACCGACCAGATTCAGATGCTATCGCACGCTTACCAGTACGACCGGAGAACTCACTGCTGGAACTGCAAACAGCGGGGTCATACTAGGAGTAACTGCCGAAGACCCTTCCGTCTGTTTTGCTCTCACTGCGGAGAAGATGGACGATTGACGAGGGATTGTAAGTGTCATCCACATAGAATTGCAATCATGTACGGCCAGACCCGTAAACCTAAATACCGACGTCCCAGGTACAATAAGTTCATCGCTTCATGCACACCGCCGCCGCCGCCTGTACCAACGCAGCCAAGAGACCCTATACCACTTAACCCGAATGAGCTGTTGATTCGATGTAGCCCCGTGTATGATTGGAAGGGACAACGTGCCAGACAAGTGGAGCTCAACCCCGCTAAGTATCCCGGATTTCGAATATCAGCTCTAAAACCGCCGTCGTTAGTCAGTCCCAGCAATCAGATGCCGAGGAGGGTTACTTGCTCCTGTGCCACCATTTCGTTACCAAAGCCGCCTACTAACAGTAACACGCAGCCCAAGCCAATCATGATCCAGACTACAGGGAGCGACCTTAAAAGACGAGTATCCCGAGTTCCGCACACCAAAGCCAGCCAAACTACCGTCAGGTCCAGAACACCCCTCGCCAGTACCAGCCAGAATACTACCGTGGAGGCCCGTACCAAGCAAACCACCGCCGCCGCCAATAAGAAGGCCACCACCAGACGAACCCCGACCGTTACCCGTAAACCAGCCAACGTTACCGCTACAACTAGCTCGCCGAACCAAGACCCGCCAAGAAGCCAAGTACGACAAATGAAAAAAAGAACCGACCCCATCACAACCGCACCGAAAACATTTGGATTTAGGAAGCCGAACGTGACCATGTCAATCGAACAACACCGCACAGATCCACGGTCATGGGATAAGAAGACGATGGACCCAGAATCTCCGCTAGCAGCTGCAAAAGGCAGTCAACCGCCGAACCATGTGCCGCAGCCACGACCAAAGAAGAAGGAGGACCCGTTCCTAGGAATCAACGTTCGACGGCACGACCAGTACCAACCAGGGAGACGTCACCAGCGCCTTTTCTTTGTCCGAAAGAGTGCCTTAGTGGACTGCCGCATCTTTAAAAGAGGAGAGGCTATCTTAATCCACAGACCGACCGGCCAGATGCAAAAGATTTATTACCACCCGTAGTATGCAAACAAAAAAAAAGGAGGCGAACATTTTTTTTGTTCGTAAGAAGAAGAGGAGTTTTTTTTTTTGGGTTTTTTTTTTGAGCTATCTAAGAAGAAAAATGAAATTTATCTTTTTTTTGCAAATTACCATTGGATTTATAAAAAAAAGTAATTGGAAAAAATATATACAATACTTTTTTTTACTACCGTATGAGGATTAGACGAGGAGGTCCTCGTGTCCAAAAGGGGGGGGGGATATGTAACGAGGCATTTGAGAACCTCGTTACATGCTTTGCATTTCATCTCTCCAGCACTAATACGACGCCATCTAGCGCATTAAAATGGAAAGACACCCCTCATCCGATACACCAACCGGGGGATAATTATATAGTCTGGACACAGTACGCAGGTTGTGGCTGGGATAAGCTTTTCCCACCTCAGTTATTCTACCATTAGGGTAGCAAGCTCACCTCGCCCATTGAGTAATTAAATGGGGAGAAGATACATTATACACGGTAGAAACACAGAACCCCCCATGCACAAGCAGTGTGCAAAACGACCATCAGTAAAGCTCGATGGTGGATATCGTGAATGATATGGCTATGGCGTATAGCCAAATATAATGGGTAGTTGATAAATACAATGGATGGTATGGCTATGGCGTATAGCCAAATATAATGGTGAGGTATCGTCAACCATAAGAAATATATTAATTATTAAATGGGAGTGGGGATATCCCATTGTTCGGATGGATTCCCATATGATTCCATGGTGAGCTACGAGTATAAAAGGAGAAGCTCGACACAGGAAAAATCAATTCACCGGCACCGGTCAAGAGGTGCAGTTCCCAAGAAGGAAAATAAGCGAGTAAGTGGTTTGGAGTAAGTTTTATGAATTATATTTCTAATAAATATCAAATTTCTTAAGTATTGTGCCACTAGGGGCAGAGACTAGTGCATGTGTATCCCCCAGAGCTATTGCCTGTTGAGCCTTACCTACCAAGGGTCTCGTACCGCTTGTGTTTCTGCCTACCAAGGGTTTCGGCCGCTTGTGTTTCTGCCTACCGGGGGTCTCGTACCGCCTGTGTTTCTGCCTACCAAGGGTCTCGTACCGCTTGTGTTTCTGCCTACCAAAGGTCTCGTACCGCTTGTGTTTCTGCCTACCGGGGGTCTCGTACCGCCCGTGTTTCTGCATACCAAGGGTCTCGTACCGCTTGTGTTTCTGCCTACTAAGGGTCTCGTACCGCTTGTGTTTCTGCCTACCGGGGGTCTCGTACCGCCCGTGTTTCTGCCTACCAAGGGTCTCGTACCGCTTGCGTTTCTGCCTACCGGGGGTCTCGTACCGCCCGTGTTTCTGCCTACCAAGGGTCTCGTACCGCTTGTGTTTCTGCCTACCGGGGGTCTCGTACCGCCCGTGTTTCTGCCTGCTAGGGTCTTCAGACGCCTACGCGCTTCGACTTACCTGCGGCTACCTATAGGGTGAATGTGCCGCACGGGATCGTGCCACTAAGGGCATTAACTTTAAAATCCGATAATTACTAATCCGTTTCATTATTTAGCGCCTACAAGTCCCAGTATCAACTAGACTAGAGTGGCCACCAGTCCGGAAGATTAGAAGTCATTTGCGATCCGCGAAGCCGTAACTACAACATACCAGCCGACCAGTTAGCAGCAGAAAATAATACCCGATATACTTTGCATACTAAATTGTTAATTGTAATATACATTTACTAAGTTCGTAATAAAGAGAGAGTTTCTTGATCTTTGTGAAGTTTCGTGTTTTCTTCACTATAACCTTGGCCCGCCCTGAGTATCACCTCGGCTGGGAAACTAAAAACACGTCACAAAATAATATTATTTTTGTTTTGTCTCGCTATTTAATAAAAAAAAAAATTTAACTTTCTCAATGAAAATTCTTTTCTCTTAATTAAATACAAAAATATTATTTTTCTTCTTGTTCATTGCAATTGGATATTTGTTTTTGTTTTTCATGTTTTGTTTAAAAAGTATACATTTTTGACCTCTGTCAAGCTGGTGAAGTGACTTTCTCGGATCGGAACAAAATTTATGTGTAATTTAGTTGCTAATTATTTGCTAATTATTTGCTAAAAAATTAATTTTTTTGATCCTCCCGTTTAATTATAAAAATTCACATTCCAGATGGACGTCAAGCTGGCAAAGCAATTTTTTCAGGAAAGATTTAGAGGCCGGGTGTTTTCACCATATTTTTTTGCTAAATATTTGCTCTAAAAAAACACAAAAAAAGTATTTTTTTGCTAATTAGAAAAAATTTTCTTTTTTTTTTTTTTTTTTTGAAAAATAGATTTTTTTATATTTTTATTTACTAATTATTTTCTACTGGTAAAAACAAAAATTTTATTTTTTGCTCTTCCCGTTAAATAACAAAAATTTTTTTTGTTGATTAAAAAAAAAAATTTTTTATTTTTTTCTTAATTTTTTTTTTTGCAAAAATTTTTTTACACATTTTACATATTTCTGGCATATTCTTTTTTCTGCTATTTCATTGCTATACGAAAAATAAAACAAAATTTTTTTTTTGCTGATAACGAAAAATTTATTTCTCTCTACGAAAAATAAAACAAAATCTTAACAAAAAAAGAATATGTTAAAAAAATGTTTGCAAAAAAAAAAAAATTTGAAAAAAATAGAAAAAAATTATTTGTAATCAGCAAAAAAAAATATTGTTCTATTTTTCCTAGAGCAATTAAATAGCAAAAAAAGAATATGCTAAAAAAATGTTAGCAACAAAAAATTTTTTTTTAAAAAACAGAAAAAATTTTTTGTAATTCCCAAAAAAAAAATTTGTTTAATTTTTCCTAGAGCAATTAATTAGCAAAAAAAAGAATATGCTAAAAAAAATGTTTCCGAATGTGAATTTTTATAATTAAACGGGAGGAGCAAAAAAATAAATTTTTTATCAAATAATTAGCAACTAAATTACACATAAATTTTGTTCCGATCCGAGAAAGTCACTTCACCAGCTTGACAGAGGTCTTATGATGCTCCTTATTAGGGGATTCGGGGGGTCGGTCATGTTTCGCAGACATCTACGGCTGGAGTCGATGAGGTACCTGTCAAGTTTTATTGGGGGAGGGAGAACCGCGGCCTCCGACGCGCTATTTATAGGCTCACTCCCGCCGCCCCGGCCAGCTGGTACCGCCCCAAAGGCTGCGTCCCGCAATTTTTAAATCTGTAATATCTTCGAAAATATTCATTTAAATCACATGCTGTAAAGGGCGATTTTGATCTACATGAAATGCACAACGTATCTAATGTATTTAATGAAATAAGGAATGACACTGTATCGTTTAAAATAGCTTGGTAAGTAACCTATATTTTTTTTTGTAATATGTAAAAGATAAAAAGGGTAACTAAGGGTTATCCTTAAGAGATAAACATATGCCGTCGCAGACTTTTTTATTCATCTTTTTAAGATATACAATTCCGAAATACATAAATTTGATCTATCTCATAAGGGTTAGCCAGCGTTTGCAATGTAAGCGCAGAAAAATATGTTTTATACGACTTCACATTACAAAACTTTGAATTTCTCTGCTTTTCTTTACTGTAATATGCATGTATTATACATATAAACCTTCCTTTTGAATCACTCCATTCATTAAAAAAAAAACGCATCAAAATTCGTTGCGTAGTTTTTAAAACCTAAGCAAACATAGGGACATAGGGACAGAGAAAGCGACTTTGTTTTATACTATGTAATGATGATGATGATAGTGATAGTGATAATGATGTATTTATTCTCACTAACATGTCCGAGTGAGTCAGGGCACTCATTAATCAACCCTCGTCGATGGATTTTACTAACTTTTTTTTTTAGTAGCGAATCGAGGCGCTTCTTAAACAAATACCACCACCGATGGACATTATGACTCTTAATAAGAAATGTAACATTAAAGTTTTTTCGACTTTTGCATTCTGCAAAGGGAGGCCGGAATGTTTACGGCAAAATATACTTTCAACTTCTTCTAAAATATAGTATATCTTGAGGAGCTTGATTATTTAGCCGATTAGACATTAGTTTATCATTACGCTTTACACGCATTCCCTAATTTGTCAAGCTGTGCGTTCTTCATGAATTTTTTGTTAGTCGTTACTCGTTAATCAAATTCGTGAGAGTGCGGTTGAAAGTTTAAAACTATAGGTAAAAATAAAGATCGATTCAATTTAAGCGTGCGGTATGCGGTATTGCATTTTTCTTTGTTTGTGATTTCTTTTCTCATTTCGTTTTTTTTGGTGGAACAGCATTGCATACCCCAATCACTTTCTATTATTAATCTCTTGAAGTCTGAAGGACTGTGTTTGACATAATCTTCATTCACCGGCGCTTAACTGGTGGTACTGATTGCTCCTCCCGTGCTGCTCATCGATCATCGTACATCCTATGGTTTCTACGAACCTTTAATACGCATGCTAAGTAATATTAATTTTATCTTTTTTTCTTTTGGACCCCAACTTTCCAAATCCCTATACCAAACCATAGGCCACGGAAATCAAATTCAAAATTAAAATTATACATGTAATTAGAATTATTTCAAACTTACAATATTATCTCTTGTCTTTAATAAATAAATTCACTTCGATGTAGCTAACTTCAGGTTGAAGTATCAAGGTGTCAATGGCTGGTATTTATTTAACAAAAACAACATTTTGATGTTTACTAGAGTCCGTACCTACTTACTCTCAAAAACCAGATCAACTAAATTATTTAGCAATAAACTAGGATTTAAAACGGTGTCCCTTCGTTAATATATTTTGAAATGCACGAACTTCTTACTGCCTTGACTTAAAATTCATATTTTATTCCAGATGGTGATATTTACGGTATGGATAACATCAGCAGTATATTCAACGCCCAAATTTGTATTCAGTAAAACCATACGAAATGTGCACACAAGCGATGGCGCAGAAGAGGATATTTGTGTCCTAGACAGAAAAATGTTTAACTCCAAACTGTTGGATATAATAAATTTCGGTTTATTATATGTGACGCCTTTGTTGGTAATGACGGTGAGTATGAAACCAGAGAGTATAGATATGTACACTAGTTATGTAGGTAAGTTAACACCTTCAATCATCCCCAATCATCCCACATACAATAATGTCATATCATCGACTCCACATTAGTCTAATTCACTTCCTAGAACAGCGAGACCACAAATGGTCAATATAAACAGTAATGTTATGATTCGCTTCTTGGAATAGCAAGACCACAGATGGTCAACATAAACAGTTATCTTAAGATTCGCTTCTTAGAATAGCGAGACCGCAGATGGCCAGCATAAACAATAGGGTTGTACTCAAGCTCCAGTAAGATACAAGAAGATACAAGAAGCAGATTGAAACAGAACGCGAGCCGAGACAGTCGTCGTAGTAATAGTGTCTTAGAATAAGTTAACATTAAGTTATGAGAATAAAGTTCTTTTTTAAAAAACCCAAATAAAGAACAACTCGTTTAATTGGGGGCTCAACTAATACGCGATTTAACGTCAAACTTGAAAAACAAAAAGTAAAGTGTTAATTTTCGAGATCCGCCAAAGTAAAAACTAGTATCAGTGAAAACTGAGAAAAGATACAGTTTAAAAGTGAAAGGAAATTTTAAAAGGGAGAAAATTCAAGTATCCCAGAGTGAAAACAAAAAATTTCTCGAAAAGTGAAAAATAAAATATTTTAAAAAGGGAGAAAACTGAAAAGTATCCCTACAACTAAAAAAAAAAAAAAATTTTTTAATAACAAGTGAAGTAGAAAGTGGCACGATCGAAGGCCCCAACGTGTTCCGAATCCGAATAGAAGAGAAAATCAACAACGAAACTTTTGGAAAAAGAAAACAAAAGGAAATTGGAGTGAGAATATTTTAAGAATATTTTTAAATATATGTATTTTACGTCCATGATCTATATTAAAATTTAAAAAATTTTTACTGCGCAAAAAAAAAGTAATTTAATAGCTGTATTCAAAGTGTATTAAAGAAATTTAAAAAAAAAAAAGGAAAAAGTGTAACGTGTTCTGGTGTACGTAAAGTTTTTATTAAAAATGAATCAAGAAATGGTAAACGACTTAATCTCTCAGGCACTTAGCCTGAATAACGCTAGATACGACGGTATCCTTAGCGAACAACGCGACTCATACGCCTGTGAAATCGACAGGTTACAGAAACTAATTCACGACAGAGGACTTTTACCTGATGTTACGGAATACGAAACACAAAGCATTAATTTAACTATCCCATGTGATGAGACATTGGATATGATTAAATCTCTTAGAGATTTCGACGGCACTCCAACCCAGCGTTGCAGACTTTCGGCATGTCGATTCCCTTTTTTTTTTCACCCAAAAAAATTTTTTTTCCCGTTTTTGACTTCAGGTTTTCCCGTTTTTTTTCCCTTTTTTTTTGCTAACGAAATAAAGAAAAAACCAGATTTTAAACTTATTTATTTTATTCAACAAAAAAAATTTAATATTTTATCACATCCATTCATACTTTAGCCTCACTAAGTTTTAATCTGAATTAGATTTGACTAAGATAATCTTTGTACATACTACTTGTATGTAATCGCAAACATTCCTTGTCAATTTCTAGTTCCATACAATTATGGTTTTTCATAAATAATTTGGTAAGAATCCAGCAAAGTGTTTGATTTTCAAGTTTGTTTCTTATTTTAGTTTTATTTAAATTAACGCTTGAAAAAGCTCTCTCACCACTGCACTGCCTTGAAATAAAACAGTCTAAAAGAGTTCTAAGCGTAAGTTCAATCTTTGCATAAAGTAGATGTATCCGTACATCTTCAGATTGCATTTGGAAATAAGTTTATTGAATAGTGGCAGAAAAAAATTCAGAAATTGAAGGTAAAGGATAGAAGTTGGTTTTTCTAAGAGGCGATATATCTTCTCGCATTGTTTCTTGTTTACAGTGTCTTCCAAAAACGTTTCAGTGAAATAGAGTAGCAATGCCTGAAACTGGGTCCACAATTGTAACAAGTGGACACAAGTGTAATGACAACCAACGTGTCTGACTTGGATGCAACATTTTGTTGAGTTTGGTGCTACAAAAATCTTGAAACTCTTTGAGCAAATGCTGCCGCTTTGAGCTACAGTGAAAATGGGAATAAATCTCGTGACATAAAATTTCAACATCGTCTGGAAGATTCTTGCAAGCTCTATTAGCAAATAGGTGGAATATGTGGCAAATACATTATTGTAAATAAATGAGGAATTTTTTCTTTGAAAAGTTTCGAAACTGAGTTGTATTTTGTGTGTCAGATCTTTCCATAGTAAAAATTAAGTTGGAAGCGCATGAAAGACGAAGGGTTGTGTTCGTTAAGTACTTTTTATTGAATTTACATGTTATAGCTCATGAGTAACAAATTTTATTATAATGTGAAAAATTTGAAGGTGACTGTTTTTCCCGTTTTCTTGGTTGGTTTTCCCTTTTTCCCTTTAGGGTCGAAAAATCCCGGAAAACGGGAAAAATCCCTCAATCTGGCATCGCTGCTCCAACCGCGTACGTAAGTTGGAGAGACAGCATGAAACTTTATGCCATTGGCAGCAAAAGATATTTCGCCGCTCTAACTATTTTTAGAAACAAAATTGTTAAAGCCGCAAATGATGTACTTACCAATCATGGTACAGTACTTAATTTCGAAGCAATTATTGCTCGCCTAGACTTCGCATATGCCGATAAAAGGCCCATGCACATAATAAATCAAGGAATGAGTGTCTTAAGGCAAGGATCTCTTTCTCTTTTACAATATTATGATGAGGTTAACAAAAAACTCACACTACTAACCAACAAAGTAATTATGACATACGGGTCAAACTCTCCAATTACTTCGGAGTTAAATAAGTTAAATAGAGCTGATGCCCTAGAGTTTTCATCAGTGGCCTTAACGGACAGTTAACCAATATTCTATTCTCCCTGCGACCAGCCGATTTGCCGAATGCTCTTGCTAAAGCACAAGTGCTTGAAAGGGGTATGGTACGTTTCGTCATTTTTATCTCGTTTATTGTTGTTTCGCCTAAATTGTTTCGCATTTTGTTGTTTCGCATTTTGTTTTTAAATTTTTCGTTTGCTTAGTTTGTTTATTTTTCGATATTTCTCGCTTCGCTTTGCATTCGTTTCGTTTTAAGATCATTTGGCCTTTGACTACTTTATATTTGGCTCGTTTCGTTTTCTATTGTTTCGTTTTTCGATTAGTTCGCTTTTGTTTATATAGATTTTGATTATTTCGCCATTGTTTGACTGGTATTTTGCTTTTTGTGGATGAAAAAAGAGGCTAGAGGTGTAAAAATTCGCGCAAAATACCAATCAAACAATGGCGAAATAATCAAAAATTGTACTGTACCGGTTACTATTGTATTTTAACAGTTTGCTCAGCATCTCATCGAACTTTATTGAAAATTGATTAGAACCATCAAAGATATATCATATCCTAGGAGGTGTAAAAATTCGCGCGAATTTTTACACCTCTAGCCTCTTTTTTCATCCACAAAAAGCAAAATACCAATCAAACAATGGCGAAATAATCAAAAATTGTACTGTACCGGTTACTATTGTATTTTAACAGTTTGCTCAGCATCTCATCGAACTTTATTGAAAATTGATTAGAACCATCAAAGATATATCATATCTTAGGAGCATTTTCAGAACCAATTAGTCAGAAATAATATCAAATTTCGAAATATTTATTAAATTTCTGAAAAACCGATTCGCACGATTTCACAAGCAATAATAATCTGATAATGAGCGAAGTAATTGAATGCCAAAACAATAGATTACCGTAGAGACAAAATGGGAAAAAACAGTTATCGAGATAAATAAAGTCTAAATAATCATTTGTAAGTTCAATGGAAATGCGAAAAAAATGGTAAGCAAGATAAGAAATCCAAAGTAAGTGTGCAGCGAAATGATTGAAAATCTAAGTAACAGAAAAACAAAACAGGCAATGCGAAGTAAACAAAAATAATTGTGTCAAAAACAAAATAATGGAATGCGTAATAAAATGTGCGAATCAATAGGCACCCGCTTGAAAGTAACCAAATTAGGTCAAATTTTGCTTTACAAAATTCTAAATATGACAACAGAAATGCAGGTCATAGCAATAATCTGCGATTCCAGAGGAATCAGCAGCCAGTAGCAAATAACAGCGCTGCTTTCCAATCACAAGCGCAACATAGACAAGATTATAGACAGCTACCTCAGCTTTTTGAACCAATGGTTCTAGGTAGTTCACAAAACAGACCAATTTCTCAGCAAAAAGCTGAGCATTACAAACAAGTGTTTAATAAACAAACACAAAATCCTTTCAGACTCGATGGCAAAAACCAAAATATAATACTTTTAATGTTCAGAGTCGACCAATTTTTAAACGTGAACGTATTGACAGTGCACAGCATTCTGCACAACCTCCGCCTGTTAAGAGTGGCAGAATTAATAATTTAAATGAAAATAGAAATCATTTTTTAGAAGAAGAGTGGGCTTACCCCACTTACGAAGAACAATAAATGGTAAAAATATAAAAATATTAATAGATACTGGTGCGAGTAGTAACTACTGTCGACCAGGTATTTTCAGGGATCTGATTGATCTTGAAATTTTTAAACGTGCTTGTACGGTAAATGGGGATGTAATTATTAAACAATACCACAAAGCATTTATATTTGATAAAGAAATTAGACTTTACATTCTAAATAACTTAGAGTATGAAGCTCTAATAGGTTATAATTTATTGAGCTCAGTAAAAGCTGAGATAGACTTAAAAAACAAAGTTCTAAGGTACGGAAATAGAACAGACAAAATATATTTCGATGAACCTACCGACACATTCAATCACATACAGGTGAGCGATAATTTAGTAGCCGCAATGTTGGAGAAAATTTCAAGTATCCATGCAAATATTGACACTACACTTCCATTCAGGACCGATGTTACAGCTGAAATACGCACATGTTCAGACCGTCCTATCTGGACTAAGCAATATCCCTATCCTCTAGGTGTAAACAAATTTGTGAATCAAGAAATTAAAGAATTATTGCAAAAAGGTATTATAAGGCCATCGAAAAGTCCTTATAATTCTCCGGTATGGGTAGTGCCAAAAAAGGGTGTAAATAAAGATGGCACTCAAAAACATAGACTTGTGATAGATTACAAGAAGCTCAATGAAAATACAATTTCCGATAAGTATCCTATCCCAGATACTAACGTTATACTATCAAATCTCGGAAATGCAAAATATTTTTCAACACTTGACCTGGAATCTGGTTTCCATCAGATTAAAATGAAACCAGAAGATATTGAAAAAACAAGCTTCAGTGTGAATAATGGAAAATATGAATTTACTAGACTACCGTTTGGTTTAAAAAACGCTCCATCAATCTTTCAGAGAGCAATGGACAATATTTTACGTCCTTACATAGGGAAATTTTGTCATGTTTATATTGACGATATAATTATATATTCTAATTCTCTGGAGCAACACACTGAACATTTAAATACGATTATTAAAGTCTTAAGAGACGCAAATATGAAAATTTCAATTGAGAAGACTAAATTATATGAGGGAAAAATCGAATTTCTTGGATACATTATTGGGCAAGGTATAATTAAGACAAACCCTTCTAAAGTTGAAACTATTAAAGAATACCCTCAGCCTAAGACATTACGACAACTAAGATCATTCTTGGGTATGATAGGGTTCTATAGAAGATTTATACGTAACTACGCACAGATAGCGAAGATACTTACAAAGTTTCTACAAAGTGAAAGTGGACAAGTATCCACACATCTCGCAAAGAAGACCGAAATTGATTTAGACGATGAAGCAATTCAAGCTTTTAAAACACTTAAAAATCATTTGACTACAGAGAATTAAATCAACCTGATTATTCAAAGCCATTTGTTTTAACCACCGACGCATCAAATGATGCCATTGGAGCTGTCCTCTCCCAAGAGAAAAAACCTATTACGTTCATATCTAAAATCCTCGATAAAACACAAAGAAAATATGCTGCTAATGAAAAAGAGCTATACGCTATAGTCTATGCTTTAAGGAACTTACGTAACTACTTATATGGTGTTACAAATCTCGAGATCCATACGGATCATCAACCCCTTACATTCGCGGTTTCACCCCGCAACCCAAACATAAAATTAAAACGTTGGCATGCACTTATCGAAGAATACGCCCCAAAAATGGTTTACAAACCAGGAACAACTAACGTTGTAGCAGATGCATTATCGCGACAAAATTTAAATCAAATATCCGACTCAAGTTCAGTAAATACTCAGCATTCCGCTGAAAGTAGCGATGAAAATCATATTGAAGAATTAGATAGACCTATTAATCAGTATAACATACAAATAGTTATAAACAAAGGTCCCGAAACAAGACACGAACAATTGTATCCTTTCCAAGGGAAAGTTAGGCATTTGATACATTTCAAAAATAAAGAAGATATAATCCCAATATTTAAAGAATATATTGGTGGTGGTATTGTTGCATTGTATGGTACAACAGAGGTAATCCATGAAATTAAAGATATTTTAAGGACTCATTTTAATAATAAGTTCGTGAGAACTAAATTTTTCGCCATAGATCTTATAAATAAAGACGATCAAATTTCCTTAATAGAAACAACTCATAACAGAGCTCATCGTAATGCTCGAGAGAATATGAAACAAATATTAGATAGGTATTACTGGCCCAACATGCGAAAAGAGTTCGAACAATTTGCAAAGAATTGTGAAATTTGCAACACGAGCAAGTATAATAGGCATCCAAATTTGCAACCAATTGGCGAGGCGCCAATTCCTTTAAAGGAGGGAGAGACTGTCCATATTGATATAATGTTTGCGGAAAAATTACAGTTTTTGACATGTATAGATGCATATTCAAAATATTTAATAATTAAACAAATTGAAAATCGACAAGATATGCCGAACAAAGTTTTGGAAGTCCTTCAAATATTCCCTGAGTGCAAAAAATTAGTTTGTGACCAAGGTGCAGCTTTTACATCCGCAGTTTTTACATCATTAATGCAAAGGTCAAATATTACAATATATTATACACCTCCCAACCATAGTACTACCAATGGGCAAATAGAAAGAGTTCATAGTACTATACAAGAAATAGCTAGATGTCTAAAGCAGGAACATAAATTACTTGACCCATTACTCAAGATAAAATGATTGATTCGCATAATAAGAAAAGAAAAGGAAAGAAATTAGAACCTAACGACGTAGTATACCAAAAAATTCCTGGTGTACGCAATAAACTACAACAAAGATTTAAAAAGAAAATCGTAGCAGTTGACTTAGGAAATAAGATACAGCTAAGTAATAACAGAATAGTTCATAAGGATAACTTGAAACTTTAATTCCAGAAGATGGACATCCGTTTTCTTTTATTCATGATCATTGCTATAAAAGCAGACCTCATTGACTACACTCGAGAGAATTTCATTCTCATAGAAACAGACGATGTACTTACTGACCTACGAAAATACATCTACAACGTAGCTAACCTTACTTACATTCAAAATTTTGTGGACAAAACTTGGGACGAATTAGCCAGGGACCACAATGAATTACATTACGCAGACACACCTAGAGACGACCAACATGACAATAATTTAAAAATAATCCAAACCTATTTAGATCAATTAATGACTAAAAGACAAAAAAGAGCTATTAATACATTAGGAAGAATTTGGAAATTTATAGCAGGTACACCAGATCATGACGACGAAGTAATACTAGAAAATAAAATAAATGATTTAATTGAAAACAATAATAAACAATTTGTAACTAATTCTAAACTTTTTGAAGTAATACAGAGTATGAAAATGAATGTTAAAAATTAACATATTGCTGAAAAATGTAGACTTATTATTTTGGAATTACAAAACGTTGTAACTACATTAACGTTAGCAAAATTGAATATACTAAATCCGAGCATACTAAATTTTAATGAATTAAAAAAAATTGTCAAAATTGAAAATACCGAAACAAATGTAAACGAGATCATGGATGTCTCTAAATTTAAAATATTACAAAACAAAGATGTAATAGTTATTATGATGAAATTCCCCATCTTACAAAATAAGTGTAAATTATATGAAATAAGGGCCTTAAGCCAATCCGATGGGAAACTAATTTTGAATAAAGAAATTGCTAAGTGTAATGATACCTATAAAAACATTAAGAATTGTAAATATGAGTTACAATTTATAAAGAAAACGACACATGTTTATAAAAATTTATAAAGATAACGACACATGTTTAGTCGATCTATTGGAAAATAGAAAAACAATTTGTAATAAAATTAAAGAAAAAGATCTAGCGTTAGAAATAATTAAAGATGGTTCCATTTTACTGACTGGGGAACACCAAATCGACGATCAGTACGTCACCGGAACATACCTGCTTACGTTCGAGAATTCTACAATAATAGATGGTGAAATATACGAAAACCCTACAGGACAAATTAATAGATTCCTGAAAACATATAGCGTCAACGAGTACGACATTGGCCAATATTTTGAAACCCTGGATGAAAAATTGGAAATAAAAAATATAAATCTTATGCAAGCAGTTGGAAACGAAATCACAAGGAGTCCGATTATATCCACATTCGGATTTACGATGTTCGGTATAATAATCATAGTCTTGATAGTACATTTCAAGAGATACATGCGACCACGTCTTAACAAAGAAGAATTCGTGAGCATGCAACTAAAAGATATTATGAGTCGAGTGGAAACTTGTCAATCACAGACATAAGATCGGGACGATCTTTTCAGACGAAGGGGGAAGTTAACACCTTCAATCATCCCCAATCATCCCACATACCATAATGTCATATCATCGACTCCACATTAGTCTAATTCACTTCCTAGAACAGCGAGACCACAAATGGTCAACATAAACAGTTATGTTATGATTCGCTTCTTGGAATAGCAAGACCACAGATGGTCAACATAAACAGTTATCTTAAGATTCGCTTCTTAGAATAGCGAGACCGCAGATGGCCAGCATAAACAATAGGGTTGTACTCAAGCTCCAGTAAGATACAAGAAGATACAAGAAGCAGATTGAAACAGAACGCGAGCCGAGACAGTCGTCGTAGTAATAGTGTCTTAGAATAAGTTAACATTAAGTTATGAGAATAAAGTTCTTTTTTTAAAAACCCAAATAAAGAACAACTCGTTTAATTGGTATATTAATGCAGAATAGAAATATTTGTACCTCCGTAGTAATTGTCAATTAGTACAACCACACAGAGAGAAAAAGTACTACATAAATTCAATAAGATTTCCTTATCGATCTACTTTGCTAAGAAATCATAAAAATTGAATAATATAATATTTTCATAAAGGAAATCTTATTGCAGTTTTGAAATTTTTATACTAGTTTCTAAATAGAAAATTACATTAAATGATGTAAGCAATGTGAAAACCTTATTACTTATCCTTTTTTAGAAGAAAATCTTATTCACATATTTTTTCTGTAAAGGCTAACAAGGACATCTTCTTCTTCTTTTCATTTCCGGTGTTACGAGTAGTGATCTTGAAGCGATCACAACTCTCCCACTTTTCTGCTTCACACTAGTGATCCGCCTGTGGGGTACGCCGCAACAAGGACATATCTTCTGAAATCGAAAAGTTTCTTATAGAATTTTCTATATAAAATTTGATAAACAAAGAGAAAACCTTATTGTTATTGCATTTCAGTTTCAAAAAGATAAACTTATAAAGCGGGGTAGGTTATGTATGTATCCACTGTTCAAATAAATGTCATGCATATGAGAGTGTATTCGTTCATTGAACAAAAATCAAATCGTTTCATTCACACGGTTTTTTTTTAAGTCAGTATAGGTTAGTTTAGTGGTTAGGTTAGGTTTAAAGTGGCTGTCAGGAAAGCAAACTGACAAACTTAGACCAACAAAAACTAACAAAACCATTTGGAGCTTTTAATAAAAGGAGATGCAGGAGATCTGTGTTCGCCAGATCGCTTGGATCATCAAGAAAATATTTTCCAAGATGCCGTTTTCTTTTAAAAGAGAGTGCAGGACATAAGCAGAGGAGGTGCGGGATTGTCTCCTCCTCCTCCTCATCTAAGCAACTTCTGCAGAAGTCATTAGAGGAAACGCCAAGTCTTATGGCGTGTCTTCCTATCAGACAATGTCCGGTGATGACATTGATTACGGAGCTAACTTGCAATCTGGTTGTGGATAACAAATGCCAGTATAAGGTATGAGATACAGTAAAAATTTCCCTTGGGGAACAACAGCAAAGCATTTTACTCTCGTAGTTTTTCACAGTAAAACAGGGATGGCATTGCTGTGGATTAATAGTTTCCAGCTTTGAAAATAATATGGCACCACCATTAATTTCAATTCAGTGTGAACTTCATCAAAGCTTTTCGAAAGGACGTGTTCAACAAAAAAGTGATATTTGCAAAGAAATTTTTTCTCTCGATTAAAAATTTAGGATATAAAAACAATATTCATATTGAATTTTCGCCATGTTTTTCACCTGGTGGTGTATAAACACAGGATTTTGCACTCGTTCTAATAGCTTTCTTCATGGAATTATTTGACTAAAAAATATAGCCCAATGCAAGCAAAATACAAATTCAAATCAAACAAACAAACAAACCAGTAGAAAATGATCAAAAGGGAAGGATATATGTATGAAAATCAAACATTCTCCAATAGAAATTCATGTTTGGGACCAGCAGTACGTGTTTCAACTTAATTTGATTTGGGTTGTGTTTATTTACGCGTAATATTATAGTTCAATTTGACGGTTTTGTAAATAGAATCAACTTATTTTTTTTTTAATCTATCGAAAAAACTGGTCAATAGTGTAAAATCACTTTACCACAGATTTGGATAAAAAATAAATTGATTCTGTTTGCCAATGGAAAATCTCATCAAAGATTAGTTTTTAATATCTTTTTACATACTCCCTCAAAAAAACCCGAAAGTTTTTTTTAACAGAACAGCTGACTTTGACAGAGCTTTCTTCACTTCTGGACAATGCCTCCAAAAATAGTAAAAAAGAGCTGTAAGAGAGAATCTGATGTATGAAAAATAAGAAAAAAAATACAAATTCATAACTGGCTTCGTATCGTTATTCATTTGATAGAACAATTAACGAAACCAACCTGGTATGAATTTCATTTTGTTTCACCTTGAATTTCACAGAGAGCTTTGAAAAGTAACAGCAAGCTAAAGCTTCGACGTTGTTGGCAACGCCCCTAATCTATTACTAGGTGGGTTCGTCGTCAAATAATGTAATAGAAGGTTAGACGGCCATGTTATTTTATCGATTTTTCCGGCAGACGAATTCACACACCAGACAGAACTCGTGGAACGTGGAGACCAGTGAGCAGCAACTTAACCTAAAACAGTATTAGATAGAAAAATAAGAAAATAACTTAAGAAACAGAATTAATAAGAGAAGGAAAAGAAACTTATGTTGTAACGAATATAGCAAGAAGAGCTAAAACGAAGGCGTTTTCTTTTTACTTGCGTTAACAACAAGTTTCCCCTGTTGGCCAGAGCGCCAACATATTACAACATAACGTGATTTCATCAAGCTCAATACAACTTTAAGACGATTTCAACAAGTGAAATAATCAATTTGGAAACAACATTTTGCACTTTCATCGATTTCAAGACAACAATATATCGCCTTTGAGAAGTGATTTCATCAAGTTCAACAAGTACAACATTAATGTGCTTTCAGCAGTTGGAAAAAGAAATCAATTCCAACAAGCCATAGGCATTTTCGTCGAGTTCAACAGTGGGATAAATCGACTTCAACAAGTCATCAACATTTTCATCGTGTTCAACAGGAATTATACACCAATTAGATGCAGCGTGAGGACGACATCCCAGAGGAATACCACTGCAAAGCATGCACCGAGCCAGACTCCGCAGACGACCTTGTGCAGTGCGACAAATGCGAGTCCTGGCGGCATTACCACTGCGCGGGAGTAGACGCGTCGATTGAAACCCAAGAGTATTTATGCCCAGAATGCATATTACACCAGGTGAGTCCCATACCTTGTAGTGCTAGATTTGTTTCCGCGGCTGTTGGTCGCTTAGCCATGTCAAATAAGAAAAATAAATTTATAGTTGACTCAAATAAAAGAAATGTGAGTGCCTCCTTGTTAAAAAATTATGTAGGGTCTGTTGAGAATGCAATAGGTGTTTCAATTTCTAATAGTGGTATAGGTACGGTCCCTGTTGTATCGACAAGAGAAGAAGAAAACGTCGCAGCGTTCAACCACTGCTAAGTCGTATGCAGATTTGAATTCAACATCGGGTGTGTGTACGGACTCAGGGTTTATGTCGTATTACGAGGGTAGCAGATCAAATTTCAGTGCACTTCGTAGTTCTAGTGCACCTCTTAGTTCTAGTGTACCTCTTAGTTCTAGTGTAGCTTTAGAAGATGCGAGTAACTCGAGCACCATCGCCACCGGTCATGCACGACGTAGAACATCCACTAGCTCAAGAGGTTCTGAGGTATCTCTAAACAGAAACCTGAGGCTGGAGCTACAGCGCCTAGATGAGGAACGAGAAATTACAGCAAAGCGGGACAATGCATATCTGGAGAAAAAATATCAGATCATGAGTATGATAGAGGACTCGTCGGGAACGGAAGATGATACAACGATGGTGAACGAAAGGGTAACAGGTGTGGTCACCGGATTACAGCTGAAACAGCAAACGCTACGGTCGTCGCCACAGCAACAGCTATCGCATACGCAACTGCAACAGCAACCGCTACGGTCGTCGCCACAGCAACAGCTATCGCATACGCAACTACAACAGCAATCGCTTCAGTCGTCACCACCGCAACCGCTACTCCATACGCAACTGCAACAGCAATCGCTTCAGTCGTCGCCACCGCAACAGCTACAACAACAACCGCTACAGCCAGCATCATTACCACCGCTACCACACTCGCCACTGCCACCTCATCGACAGTTAGAGCCGCCATTACGAACGTTACAAGCTCAAGTGACTCCGAAGACATCTGGACAACCGCAACCGCTACAGCCTCTGCAGCTTATGCAACCGCCACTGCTGCACGCTACGCAAACGCAACTGCAACTGCCGCAGCCTATGCAGCCTACGCAACCGCAACTGCTGCAGCCTCTGCAGCTTATGCAACAGCAACTGCTGCACGCTACGCAAACGCAACTGCAACTGCCACCGCCTACGCAAACGCAACCGCAACTGATGCAGCCTATGCAGCCTACGCAACCCCAACTGCTGCAGCCTCTGCAGCTTATGCAACAGCAACTGCTGCACGCTACGCAAACGCAACCGCAACTGCCGCCGCCTACGCAAACGCAACCGCAACTGATGCAGCCTATGCAGCCTACGCAACCGCAACTGCTGCAGCCTCTGCAGCCTCTGCAGCTTATGCAACAGCAACTGCTGCACGCTACGCAAACCCAACCGCAACTGATGCAGCCTATGCAACCTACGCAAACGCAACCGCAATTGCTACAGCTTATGCAGCCTACGCAACCGCAACTGCTGCAGCCTAAGCCTATGCAACCGCAACCGCTGCTGCAACCGCAAGTGCAACCGCAACCGCTGCTGCCTATGCAACCGCAACCGCAACTGCTACTGTCTATGCAACCGCAATCGCAACTGCTGCTGCCTATGCAACAGCAACAGCAACAGCAACAGCAACAGCAACAGCAACAGCAACAGCAACAGCAACAGCAACAGCAACAGCAACAGCAACAGCAACAGCAACAGCAACAGCAACAGCAACAGCAACAGCAACAGCAACAGCAACAGCAACAGCAACAGCAACAGCAACAGCAACAGCAACAGCAACAGCAACAGCAACAGCAACAGCAACAGCAACAGCAACAGCAACAGCAACAGCAACAGCAACAGCAACAGCAACAGCAACAGCAACAGCAACAGCAACAGCAACAGCAACAGCAACAGCAACAGCAACAGCAACAGCAACAGCAACAGCAACAGCAACAGCAACAGCAACAGCAACAGCAACAGCAACAGCAACAGCAACAGCAACAGCAACAGCAA
This sequence comes from Melanostoma scalare, assembly GCA_949752695.1. NCBI lineage: Eukaryota > Metazoa > Arthropoda > Insecta > Diptera > Syrphidae > Melanostoma > Melanostoma scalare. The sequence continues at coordinate 94,793,127 of OX456984.1, forward strand.
CAGCAACAGCAACAGCAACAGCAACAGCAACAGCAACAGCAACAGCAACAGCAACAGCAACAGCAAAAGCAACAGCAACCGCGACAGGATCAGCAACTGCAACAGCAACAGCAATTGCAACAGCTACAGCCACAGCAACAACACATGCAACAGCAACAACCGCAACAGTAACAACTGCAACAGCAACAACTGCAACAGCAACAACCGCAACAGCTACAACTGCAACAGCAACAACTACAACGGCAACAGCAACAGCAGCAACTGCAACCACTGCAACAGCAACAACAACAGCTGCAGCAGCAGCAGCAACAACAACAGCAGCAGTCACCACAACAGCAACTGCCACAGCTAATACATCAACGTACTACAAGAGAAGATTATTCACAACTGCCACAAACGATATGCTCACAGTATCGGTCATCTCAACCGCCACCCTCATATGGGCTACATACATCCGGCTTGGTCAGTTACGGACTATCGAGAGCTAATCTTGCGGCACGTCAATTAATATCCAGAGACCTTCAATCCTTTGCAGTGAGCCCAGATGAATGGCCACTATTCATTTCTAATTTCTATAGAAGTACGGAGCTCTGTGCGTTTACGGATCGGGAAAACCTTGTAAGGCTACAAAAGGCTCTAAAGGGAAAAGCACTGGAGGCTGTTCGGAGCCTTTTAATACAACCAAATTGCGTGGAGAGAGTGATAGCAACACTAAAGATATTATATGGAGAACCAGAAGTCATCATCCACATACTCATGCAGAAGGTCCAAGCAGCACCAGCCCCTAAAGCTGAAAAACTAGAGACCATAGTGAATTTCGCTCTCATAGTCCAAAACCTTTGTGCCACCATTGAAGCCGCCGGCCTAACGACACATCTAAACAATGCAATGATGCTTCGTCAGCTAGTTCTCAAACTTCCACCCGCCATACGACTTGATTGGGCGAAATATAAAAGAGAGTTCCCTGAGTGTAATCTCTCACATTTTGGAACGTGGATATACCAACTAGCCGAAGCTGCTAATAGTGTTGTACCGGACATCTCATCGACCTATAAACCTACAGGTGCAAGGGTAAACGACAAAGGTTGCGAAAGAGGTTTCGTGAACACACACCACAGCGATACGAATAACGAGATAGAAAACACAAAGAGACGCAAGTGCTGCATATGCCAGGATGATTGCGCGTCGGTCGCCAGCTGCAAGGAATTTCAAAAATTGAGTCGGACTATGAAATGGTCAGCAGTCAAGCAACACCGGTTATGTCGAAGTTGTTTGAAACAACATGGCAAACAACAATGCCAGTCGACGTCTGTATGTGGGGTGAGTGGTTGTTTGTTTAAGCACCATAGGTTACTACACAACGAAGAAAAGGACAAAGTAAAGTCAACATCAACTGAAAGAGCACTGATGCACCACCAACAGCACTGCAACGCTCACATCAACGACACTGGTTCAACCCTCTTTCGAGTAGTTCCTGTGAGTCTCTACAATAGAGGGACTCAAGTAGATACATATGCCTTTCTCGACGATGGATCATCACTTTCCCTGATGGACGAAGAACTTGCCGGACAATTAAACCTGAAAGGAGTTCCTCAACCACTCTGTCTGAAATGGACCGGTAATACACGGAGGTTTGAGAAAAACTCTCATATAATGTCTTTACAAATTGCCGGTACAAACCCAGATGCAGAACGGTTGATGCTCACGGACGTACACACGGTTAAACAACTACAACTACCCACGCAATCATTAAACGTCGACGAGTTACAGCACAGGTACGAACACCTAAGAGGATTACCCATCAAGTCGTATAGTCACGCGGTTCCAAGATTGCTCATAGGACTAAATAACACCAAACTGAGTCTCCCTCTAAGAACCAAAGAAGGAGGACCGAAAGATCCAGTCGCGACCAAGACACGCTTGGGATGGGTGGTGCATGGTCGCTACGAAGGATTCACTGCCACGAACTACATAAAACACCTCAGCTTCCACACCTGCGAATGCAATACAGCAGAGCTGCAGCGTTTAGTGAAGGAGTTTCTTAGTGGTGACAACTTCGGAACTGCCAACGTCGACAAAATGGTACTACCAACAGAGGATAGGCGCGCATTAGAGCTTCTGAACAAATTTACAATTAAAAGAGACGGACGTTATGAGACAGCACTTCTGTGGAAATCCGACAAAATCGAGCTCCCAGACAGCCTCCACATGGCGAAAAAAAGATTGGGATGTCTGCATAAACGAATGATGCGTGAGCCAGCGCTAGCTGAAGCATTGCAACAAAAAATAGAGGAATATGTCTCCAAGGGCTACGCTTCAAAGCTACTGCACGCCTAAATGAAAGTAACCGGTCATGGTATCTGCCGATATTTCCAGTTTTCAACCCCAACAAACCCGGAAAGCTTAGAATCGTTTGGGATGCAGCAGCTATGGTTAGTGGTGTGTCTTTGAACTCAAGGTTATTGAAAGGTCCGGACCAGCTACCAACGCTAACGTCAGTCATCTACAGATCCAGGGAGAGTCCTATAGCCTTATGCGGAGACATTATGGAAATGTTCCATCAAGTAAGTATAAGGATGGAAGATCGCGACTACCAGAGGTTTTTGTGGAGCAAAAGTGACAAATATGAACCAGAAGTTTATGTGATGAATGTCATGACATTCGGGGCAACCTGCTCACCTTGTTGTGCGCAAAAATGCCGATGCATATAGCCAGATCTTCCCACGAGCGGTTCAATCCATTAAAGAAAATAATTATGTCGATGACCTGATGGACAGCGTAGAAACGGAGGAAGAAGCAATCCAATTGGCCAAAGAAATAAGGTATGTGCACCAACTGGGAGGTTTTTTGATTAGAAATTGGCTCTCGAATTCTACGACGGTTCTCAAAGCTTTAAAGAGCGACTCCAAAGATAGCAAAAACTTCGAGGTAACACCGGAACTGACTACAGAAAAAGTTCTAGGAATGTGGTGGAGTACACCATCGGATAGCTTCACGTTCAAGCTGACAACCAACTCGAGTCAGACAGAAATACTTTTTGGTGGACGACGTCCTACGAAGCGTGATGTACTTCGAATCCTTATGACCATTTTCGATCCGTTGGGCTTATTGGCACACTTCTTAATGTATATCAAGGTGTTGCTTCAGGACATATGGCGTTCGAAAATAGACTGGGATAACGAGATTGGAGACTCCGAGTACACTAAATGGGTGAAATGGGCCAGGTACCTTCCGATGATGGAAAATATAAAGATCCCTCGATGTTACGTGAAAACCACCCGCGACTCTGATCGGCAGCTTCACGTTTTTGTTGATGCCAGCGAGAGTGGATTCGCAGCAGTGGCGTACATTCGAAGTAGAACGGAAGACACAGTGGTGTGCGCACTTATCGGGGCAAAAACGTGAGTGGCGCCGCTGAAAAATCTCTCCATACCGAGATTGGAGTTACAAGCAGCTGTGCTGGGGGCCAGGTTCGCCAAGTGCATTAAAGACTCACACAAACTCGAGTTCTCCAAAACTTTCCTCTGGTCGGACTCAAGAAATGTGCTAAGTTGGATCCGATATGATCACCGAAGGTATCGGCAATTCGTAGCCTTTAGAGTCAGTGAAATACTGGATCTTACGGAAATAGAAGACTGGCAGTAGATTCCCACCAAGTTGAATGTGGCGGACGAGGGAACGAAGTGGGTATTACTCCCAAACTTTAATGCCTCAAGTCGATGGTTTCTTGGACCAGACTTCCTCAAACAACACCCCGATAACTGGCCTAAGGAGTGCCAACAAAAGGACCCAGAAGAAAAAGAAGAACTCAAAACCTGCTATATCAACGTTCACCGGGAAATACGCCAAAACGTGTTACGGTATCGAGAAATCTCCAAATGGAACCGATTGTTGAGAAGCACAGCGTTCGCACTTCGTTTTATCTACAACACAAAAAGCATGAAGCACAAGTATGCAAGGATCAAAGGACCCCTGACACAACAAGAACTTCAGTCCGCCGAACAAGCAATCGTGAAGGAAGCACAAGCCAGCGAGTATGCCGAAGAGATTGCAGATTTGGAGGCCAACCGCTTTGTAGATACATCCAGCGTACTTTATAATCTCTGTCCAGGCTTAGATGAGAATGGCATTGTGCGAGCAAATGGCTGAATACAGTTAGCAGAGAGAGTAAACGAAGAGACCAAAAGGCCAATTATTCTACCAAGAAACCATAGAGTAACACACCTAATCATAGAAAACGTCCATTCACGATTCAATCATCAAAACCACGAGACGGTGGTAAATGAACTTCACCAAAAATATCACATTTCGCAACTAAGAGCTGTTCTGGGAGCCGTCAGACGCCAATGTCAGACCTGCAAAAATAAGAGAGCTAAACCACTACACCCTATAATGGCACAACTACCGCCAGCACGACTAGCGTCATTTTGTCGACCGTTTTCATTCGCGGGGGCAGACTATTTCGGGCCACTGAACGTGAGCATACGTCGAGGAACTGAGAAAAGGTGGGGCGTTCTGATAACGTGCCTGACCACACGTGCTGTACACCTCGAGATCGCACACACATTATCTTCAGACTCCTGTATCATGGCAATCCGTAACTTCATTGGTCGTCGCGGTACACCAATCGAAATATACAGCGACAATGGAACGAACTTCCGGGGAGCTGAGAGAGAACTTAGCGAAGCCTTCATGAAAGTCAACCAGGATAAGATAATAGAGGCCTTCACGTCCGTCAGCACCAAGTGGAAGTTTATCCCTCCATTATCACCACACATGGGCGGCAGTTGGGAGCGTTTGGTACGCTCCGTTAAGGATATACTGTATGCGATAGCTCCGACTCGAAACCCATCAGAAGAACTCTTAAGAAGCATGCTAATCGAGGTAGAAAATATTGTTAACTCAAGACCACTGACCTACATTCCTATAGATAACGTGAACGAGGAGGCACTCACACCCAATCATTTCTTATTAGGGTCTTCGAATGGTTCTAAACCACTAGTAGTATTCAGTATTCACCGAAGACATTAGGTTTTTAAAAATAAATTGGCAAAAGTCCCAACAGTACGCGGAGCGTTTCTGGCAACGCTGGGTACGGGAATACCTTCCCACGATTACTCGACGGTCCAAATGGTTTGAGCCTGTCAAGCCCATAGCAAAAGGCGACATTGTGCTGATAGTGGACCCAAACAGCCCCAGAAACTGCTGGCCAAAAGGGCGACTAGTAGATATCAAAAACTCACAAGATGGACAAGTACGAAGCGCGTTTGTTCAAACTCAAACGGGTGTATACCAACGACCCGTAGCTAAGCTAGCGGTTCTGGACGTCCAGCCTTCACATGAATTTCGACCTTAGACGGACCTACCGGGGGGGGTGTTGGCAACGCCCCTAATCTATTACTAGGTGGGTTCGTCGTCAAATAATGTAATAGAAGGTTAGACGGCCATGTTATTTTATCGATTTTTCCGGCAGACGAATTCACACACCAGACAGAACTCGTGGAACGTGGAGACCAGTGAGCAGCAACTTAACCTAAAACAGTATTAGATAGAAAAATAAGAAAATAACTTAAGAAACAGAATTAATAAGAGAAGGAAAAGAAACTTATGTTGTAACGAATATAGCAAGAAGAGCTAAAACGAAGGCGTTTTCTTTTTACTTGCGTTAACAACAAGTTTCCCCTGTTGGCCGGAGCGCCAACAGACGTTGAGCGCCATCTTGTTGCTGAAAATAGAACTGAAAATACTGTGGATAGACCGTTTTTTTAACTTGAATGCTGTACTAGCTACTGGCTTAAAAAACACACCTATTGTATATTAAAGACTATAGTAAAATTTCTGGACACCTTTTTTATGAACATTATTCGTCACTAGGGTGCACCAATATCGGTGGAGAAGATTGCGACACAAGGAATAAGCTGTTATGCTCATGGTGGAATTTTTTACTTTAGGCGCGCATTTCCTATAGGCTAGAAAGAAAGGCAATGAGGAAATTTAAGCGTATGTTGAAACCAAACCGGTTTATTGGTACACAAACACAACGATATTATACAGGGTATCCCGTAATTCGTGTAACATACTTTGCCATGTGATTCTTGGTCATATTCTAAGTAAAAAATTGTTTAGTAGTTTTTGGATAAGATGATAATCTTATTTTCCTTCGGCTTGAATGGTCACAATGTTTTTAACAATGAAACAATTAAGTTAACATTGGTTTTTCCCGACGTTTCGGCAAGGTTTGTTGCCTTCTTCAGGGGAAAGTTTACAGAAGAAACAAAAAGATTTTTTGTAAATTAGATTTACAGTGTATGATCAACTTCAAAGTGAAGTTTAGTCTTTTTGACAGAAAACTTTTCCCTGAAGAAGGCAACAAACCTTGCCGAAACGTCGGGAAAAACCAATGTTAACTTAATTGTTTCATTGTTAAAAACATTGTGACCATTCAAGCCGAAGGAAAATAAGATTATCATCTTATCCACAAACTACTATACAACTCCATTGGTCAATAAATCATCCTTAGTAAAAAATTGTTACACAGTAAAGTCCGTTTCTCAACTTTGACATCACTTTTTGAGAATTAAAAAAAAGGCAAACTTTGGTGTACCCTGACCTGTTTTAAACTCGATTTCTCTGTCAATGATGGTAGAGACCTAATTTTAGACTTAATTTTTTGTGGAAATAATAATTTTTAAAACTGTATTTAGTGTGAACCAGTTACGTGAGAAAGTTTTGATCCCTTAAAACGAAGAAGAAGAAGAAGAAGAAGAAGAACGAAAATTAGAGAATCGATTTTTTTTATTGAAATCATTCATGTTGTGATGTGTTGCTAAACGGACGTGTTAAAACGTGGCTAACCAAAACTTAATTTTCAAACATTTAATCAAACGTATCAAGGACTTTCTTTTACAAAGAGATAACTTTAATTTGTAATTGCACAGTGAAATCATAAAAAATTACTAAAACAGTGTTAAAAATAACAATTTTTAAGTATTTATGTTCACATTTTAAAATTCCAAGCATATTGCGGCTAAAGTCACTCTTATATACAAATACATATATGCTTTTCATATACCTACACATACTTTTATAACTGCGAGAGCAAATAAATACACCGGTTCAAAATTTTTGCTAACTTTCACTTGTTCACTGAAATTTGTATACTCCCTTTATTCTTACCGCAATAAAATCTGTGTTTATGTCTGCAAAACGCAATAGAAAAAATTTCACTTCGTCACCGGACCAGCAACTGTGTCCAAACCCGAAACAACAGAAAAAGTGTACCTCGGCATGCAGTAGCTCTCATAAGTCATCTAGCACACCATCAAATAATTCTTTGATTAAAAATACTCCAACAATGTCCGAAACTGATATGACGTACTTGCTAGTCAGAGTTATAAAATGGTCGCTCTACTCTCTTCGAAATTACAAGATTTCGAGGATCGGATTACGGCAAAAATAGAAGACGTAAATACGCGATTAACCACTCTCGAAAAAAAAACTCGGCGAAATCGACGTCATAAAAGAGGAGAACGCACAGCTCAAAGTGCAAGTACGAAAACAGAGTGCAGCACTACATCAAATTTGCGAGACAATCAAATCTAATGAGGAACTTCATCAGTACAAAGAAATCGAAAGCGATGCTGTTTTCCATGGTATACCTTTAATACCAAACGAAGATTTGACTCAGTTGTTTAATCAACTGTGCGTCAAATTGGGGATTAAGGCTCTTACAGTACGCGATATTTTCCGAATAAAAAACAAGAATGCATTGAACCCACCGGTTATAATAAAACTACTGCTCTCAACTCGCGACAAAAGTTACCTGTTACGCACTATTGCAAACCACCGTGCAAATACCAAAAAGCCGCTGAGTGTTCGAGACTTAGGACAACAGGCTGACAGTAAGATTTTTATTCATGAATGCTTGACGATCAAAAATAGAGAAGTTCTGCTCGCCGCACTGAAACTTAAAAACAACAACAAACTCTTCACTGCGTTCACACTCAGAGGATTTTTTTACATTAAGAAAAACTCAAATGCAAAAGCTTTTTTAGTAGATAACATCAAGGACCTTAATGAAAATGCCACCGAACAACACTTGATGACAACAGGAGATCTCGATCAACTATCTTGTTAAAAGAGTGTCGATCTGCAACTCGACTAGACCACACGCGAGTGCGAAATAGTTTAACAAGTCTGCTTCCCGGCCCTCCAAAATTAAACAATTATCAAATAAAGAACAAAAAAAAATCAAAGCTCTCCCCCCATATAAAATAGTTAATTCAAAAAAAAAAAATAATAATAACAAAAACAATAGTAAATCATCAAACCAATCAGTTAAACGCGTCGCGCAATCAACAAATTATACCTACATTCAATTGCCTTCAGTGCAGTGCATGCGTAAAAAAAAAAAAATCAGTGCAGTGCGCGCACCCAAAATTAAATTCAATATTGTGCGGAGTGTTATCTATTTTTCCCGTTTACCACCTCCTCCCTTTTTTCCCACCTCAATGATCTCTGAAGCTGTGCACAATTGTGTGCAATTTTGGAGCCCATTAGAGGCGTAAGGTGAATAGTTGCACATCATGTGTTGTTCTCCGTTAGAGATATGAAATGTTACGAATGGTTGCTAGGGCATAACACCTGTGATGGATTACCGCATAGGCCCGTGAGGCCCAGGCCTAGGGCGGCACGGTTTGGGGGGCGGCAAAATTTTCAGAACGTTAAAATTTAAGAGCCGTAGAAATATACCAAAAATTTATTTTTAAATTGGCTGTTTTTTTTTTAAATTCATTAAAAAATTTCTATGGACTATAAAATAATTTATTTTTTCAATGATTTTCAATTCGAGGGTGCACTATTAATATTTAGATGGAATCAATTATAGTCTAATTTTATCAAATAAAAGTATAAAATAGAAACAATCAAATTGATAAGCTCCCTTGCGAATAACTAAATATTTTTTCACTTTTGTATATTTGGTGAGATTACTCTTACATGTACATACATATTAAAAATTTCAAAAATCGAGTTCTTATCGGATTTTCAAATTTTGAGGTCTTAGGGAGCTATTCTGAGTAGTTTCAGCGTGATGTCCCGCCGTGTGTGTGTAAGCAATAGTTTTGTCGCACGATATCTCAAGAACGAATCAACCGATTGAGATATCGATTGTGCATTAGAAATTGCGCCGAATGCCGCCAAGCGGATCAATATCGAACGACGCGTTTCAAAAATATCGCAATTTAAAGTTTTACAAAACAATGTTTTTTTCGAAAGCGAGTCGCAGTAATTATATCAGTTTTACGAGTGCAGTTTAAAAAGTAGAAGTCTCAAAGTTGGTTATACTTAGTTTCTTGCTTTTTGTCTACGACCGGTAGGCGTTTCCATAAGAAATACGCGATCTGAAGCTACATGATTGCAGCGAAAATTACAGCATCTAGAAACGGCAATTTTGGTCGTAGATCATAATGCTATTTTAGATGGTTTCAGTGCTGCAAGTAAGAAGCCTCAAGAATCTCATGCGAATTTATCATCTGTGGTAAAAATTTATGGTTCTTTGGCATTATTTCTTCAAGATATGAGGGACAAACAGTACTCTGAATATGAAGAAAAAGCAAAACCACTGTCTGGAGTTCAAGCTAATTATCGTTATGATACAGATCGCAAGAAAACCAGAAAAATTCAGGCAGATGAGTTACGGGTGAATGAAACAATACCTTCATCTGGTCACGAAAATTTTCGCACCAATGAGTATTACCGAATTTTAGATACTTTAAGCGTACAATTGGCCGGACGTAAAAGTGCTTATCAAAAACTTTACGAAATTTTTTTTTTTTTTTGATAATTTACCTGACATAGATACGATAGAACTGAAACATCTTGAGAATAAATTAGTTAAAAAGTATCCGTATCCCTAGCAAATACGGAAGATGGAGCGTACAAGAAATATACGCACAGGAAATATACAATGGCATGCATTCTCAAAATCTTCGAGATTGTTTATCTGAAGGTAGACATGCTCTGCGTATTTTTTTGAGTATTCTCGCTACCAATTATTCAGGAGAAAGATCTTTTTCTACCTTGAAAAGGGTTGAATATTTTTTACGCGCAAGTATGGGCTAAGATAGACTTAATGCTTTTGCATTATTGTCTACTGAAGCTCAACTAGTTCAATAAATTGATAATAGTGACAAAGTTGATGCTTTTACTCGGACAAAAGTCAGGAAGAAGAGATTTACAAACTAGGTAATACATTATAATTTGAAAAAAATGGTTACTTTTATTTGTTATGCTAGCTCGAGTTTAATAAACATTTTTTTGTATTATTTACTAATTATATTTGAATAAAAATAGAGCACTCTCTAATGATTCGCATTATGAGTCGTGTAAAAAATAAAAACTATATTTTAATAACAATTGTGATTAAAATTATATAGAATTTTGTTGATCAAAAAGGGCGGCATATCAGACAGCTCCTGGGGCGGCAATAAGCCTTAATCCGCCACTGCATAACACCAGCAACTGTTTGTTATTTTCATTTCTGTCTCTGTTGTGTGAACTTCACTTGATGTTTTTACTTAGTGGCGTCTTTGTTGTGATTTTGTTCTTGTGCTTCTGTGTTTTGTAATGCGTGGTAATTTTTGTGTTGATTTTAGCAACATTCGGGGGCTAAAATCCAATTTCTTTGCAGTGTACGCCCATACTGCTAAATGCAGGCCAGCTGTTTTGGCATTAAGTGAAACACAGGTAGGTGAGAATTCTGATCCTACAGAGTTTTCCCTTCCTGGCTATTGCTTAGTGCCTTTATTCTTCTCCTCTTATGGCCTCGCCGTGTATGTTCGTAATGATGTTGCTTATCAAGTTCTACCACAATACGGCCTCTGTTCAACTAAGAACTTCAACTTCATGTGGTTAAAATTCAGCGTCCATAAGCACATCATCCATTATTGTTTCATTTATAGAAGCCCCAATTTAGATAGTAATTCAACCTCTAACGAGTTTGATGCGCTATCTGACTCCATTTCAAGAATTGTTTCCCATTACCCTCTCACTGAAATCGCTATTGCGGGTGATTTCAATGAACACAATTCTGGGTGGCTTCGTCATTCTGGCCAGACAACACCCGAAGGTAGGTGTGTTGAGATCTTTGCTGAATTAAATCTTTTAACTCAGCTTGTTGATGAGCCCACTCGGGTTCCGGATATTTCTGGCCATTCGGCCAACACATTAGATTTGTTTCTCACTTCTCATCTTGAAAAATATAGGGTTAAAGTGTCATCACCTCTAGGCACGTCGGACCATTGTGTCATATCGGTAGATTTTCCGGTTTCCGTCACAGTAAAAAGAGAAAAGGTCCCTAAAAGAACTGTATGGCAATATGAGAAAGCCAATTGGGACGGCCTGAATAATTTCTTTCGAAATTTCAACTGGTCTTTGTGCTTTCTCGACGGTAACGTGGATGCGTCAGCTGATATGATATCTAACGAAATTCTCAACGGCATGACTAACTTTGTTCCGCATAGATCAAAGAGCATCATCCCCAAAGAAAATTCGTGGTTCGATTCGAGCTGTAGGGAGATGATTAGGGAAAGAGAAAAATGTTTTCGGATTTTTAAAAATGAACCTTCAGAAGAAAACAGAAATAAGTTTAAATGCGCCAGGAACGCCTGCAAAACTCACATACAGAAGACCAACTTTTAATATGACCAAAAGGTAAGGCAAAAAATACTATTGTGTCCAAAAGGAAGTAAAAACTTCTGGTCTTTTGTTAAGAATATTAAGAACTCGACCACATCATCGGTCCCAACGCTCGTCTTCAATGACTCTCCGTATGTCAGCTCCATCGACAAAGCCAATTTGCTGGCAGCTCAATTTGCTGCCAACTCGACACTTCCTTATAGCATTTTGGCTCCACCTGAGCTCGAGTCTGCAAATTCTTTGATGAAGCAGATATTTTTTCGAACTCGCTCCGTTGCGAGAGTCCTTAAAGATCTCAACATACATAAATCCGCTGGTCCAGATGGTATCCCCGCCGTTATTCTGAAGAGGTGTTCTTCTACGCTGGCAAAACTACTGCGTAAACTTTTCCATCTTTCCTATTCTGCTGGGATTTTTCCGAGCAGATGGAAAACTGCATTTGTCCAGCCGGTCCCTAAAAAAGGCGAATCTTCCTCCCCTTCCAATTACCGTCCAATTGCACTAACGTCCCTTCTTTCCAAGGTCATGGAAACGTTGATAAACCGTCAACTTATGAAATATCTTGAAGAACGAAAGCTTCTTAATGACCGTCAGTACGGCTTTCGTAGCAAACGGTCCACTGGTGATTTGATGGCTTATCTCACCGAAAAGTGGAACCAATCTTTACATTGTTTTGGAGAAAGTAAGATTATTGCGCTTGATATTTCTAAAGCATTTGATAGAGTTTGGCATCAGGCTCTTTTATCGAAAATGCGTGCTTTTGGTATCGATGAGTCTCTTCTTCGTTGGATTAGAAATTACCTTTCCGACCGTTCAATACAAGTTGTGTTGGATGGCTTCAAGTTTGATACCCACTTAATAAATGCTGGTGTGCCCCAGGGCTCCGTTTTGTCTCCGACTCTCTTCCTCATTTTCATTAATGATCTCTTGTCGGAAACTTCTAATCCGCTTAACTGTTTTGCTGACGACTCGACCCTCAGCTTCTCTTATTCGTTTCCAAATTCACGTCCCTGCTCTTCGGATGTGGAACTGGAACGGTTGCGTATGATAAGCTCATTGAATTCTGACCTTGACAGCATTGTTGCATGGGGTCTTATGAACCGAGTAGAATTCAATGCTTCGAAAACTCAATGCTGTCTCTTGTCGTTGAAGCTTAACATTCCCCCATTGCCATTATCCATGAATGGTACCTGCATCGAAGAAACCGAAAAGCTGTCAGTACTTGGTATGTGTGTAAACGATGATCTTCGTTGGAACGACCACATATTTGAAGTCGCCAAAAATGCTGCAAAGTGCTTAGGTTTCCTAGAGCGATGCAGAAATTTTTTCACCCCCTCTGATCTGGCTATAATCTATAAGGCATACATCCGCCCAAAACTAGAGTATAATTCCCATATCTGGTCAGGTGCTTCTCAAACATCTTTGCACCTTCTTGATAGGATACAAAACAGAGTGTTGAGATTGATAGGTGATAGTTCAATTGTAGAATCGATTGATTCTCTTGAACATCGTCGAAATGTAACTTGCCTCACTCTTTTTTATCGCTTCTTTTACAAACAGTGCTCTAGTGAAATAGCCAGTTGCATTCCTCCCCTGAAACAATTTAACCGCAATACCCGCCTCGCAAGGAATGCCCATCAGTTCTCCCTTCAGCCCAACTTCGGGCGTACAGTTAAGTATAGAGATTCATATTTGAGCCGCTCAACCCGAATGTGGAATGCTTTACCCAGCTCAATTTTCCCCACGCAGTATAATGTACAGAAGCTCAAGAGTGATGTGCATCGGCATCTCCTTTCTTATCCTTTCCTAATTTCCTAACACCCGCACTGTGTTTCTATAACATTATAAGGGTAGTCACAACCCCTTGAGGTGCGCGTAAATTATATAAAAAAAAACAAAAAAAACCTTTTTTTTTATATTATCTTATATTCGTGCTTTTTTTCTAACATTTTTTTTTACTATCTTTTTCTTCAAACTTCAATATTAACTAATAGTTGTTAACTTTATCTTTTATAAAATACAAACCAAATCGTCGCCTTTCTTGCACATATCTTGTTTTCTCTCTTAATTTGATTTGTTTATTTGTTTTTTTTTTTTTTTTTAACTTGCAGTTTGTTTCTAGATAAATGATGAGCGGATTGAATATTAATCGAGGAGTATCATTGATTGATGACAATTTTAACTGTACTAAAACCATGATACGGGTATTAAGTGGATTACAAAATGGCCTAAAAATATGTCATTTAAACGCACAGAGTTTGGGACCTAAGCTGGACGAATTTAGAAATTTGTTTTTAAGTTCGAATGTTGATGTTGTGTGCGTTAGTGAAACATGGTTTTCTTCAGATACTTTAGTAAGCATTGATGGTTATAACACTTTTCGTTGTGATAGGTCGAGTAGAGGGGGTGGTGTTGCAATGTTCACACGTAAAGAACTTTTTTGTAAGCAAATTTGTATATCACCACCAAATAGCGATATTGAGTATTTGTTTCTTGAAATAAAATGCAATTGCAATAAGGTCATGGTAGGCACTGTATATCGTCCTCACCGCAATATAGATATATCGCCTCTATTTTAGGTCTTAGATGAACTGTCATATGTCTCACCAAACATAATACTAGCGGGTGATTTTAATAACAATATACTTAGTAACACTGATCTTACGGATAGTATGACTTCACCAAGTTTTTATCCGGTGAACACTTCTACACCCACACACTTCACTAAAGACTCTTTTACTTTACTCGACTTGTTCTTTGTTTCTCATCTAGAAAAAGTTTTACTATTCAATTGCGGTCCTGGTTTCTCTCATCATGATATAATCTACATAACATTTCAATGTGTTCCAGTGCAAGAGGCCTTAATCTTCAGTTTTAGGGATTATAAAAATATAAATTTGCAGCAGTTAGAAACTGACTTATAAGATTGATTGATTGGTTTCAAATATATTCCATGCCCTCAGTTGATGACCAAGTATTTTTCTTGCAAACCAATATAAATAATCTTTTCCTTATACATGTGCCTCTTAAAACTATGCATAGCCAAAGCAGAAACCAATGTTGGTTTAATGCTAGTATTAAGGCCCTTATAAAAGAACGCGATCTAGCTTACAAACGCTGGAAAGAAGTTAAACTCGATGTTCTGTACATCTTATACAAAAAATTTAGAAATAAGGTGGTTTTTACTATACGAGAAGCAAAAAAACAATTTTATGCACCGAAGCTAGACCCCGGTCTCGCCAAAAATTATCTTTGGAAAAACTTGAAAGAAATTGGTATAGGCAAAAAAAGACAGTAACAAAATATACATTGATTGCGATGAGCTCAATAAAAAATTTGCAACATTGGATTGTCCTGATACTGGGACATTTTTACCATCGCATGGCCCATATGAGGAGCGAGTCACTGACTTCAATTTCACAGCCGTTGAGGAAACGGATGTCTTAGAAAACATTTTAGCAATAAAATCAAAATCAATTGGGACCGATCAAATGTGTCCGGTGTTCTTAAAAGTCATACTACCATACGTTCTTAAATTTATCATAGAAAAACCGCAATTGTGATGAATTCCGGCCAATTGCCATTTTGCCTTTTTTATCAAAAGTTTTGGAGAGAACTATGAATTATCAAATGCGTGCGTACCTTCATATGAATGACTTAATTTGCCCAAATCAATCAGGATTCCGACCTAAGCATAGTTGCACCACTGCTGTTATAAATGTTGTGGAAGAAATTCGTAGATCAATAGATAATAAAAATGTGTCCATTTTAACATTATTAGATTTCTCGAAAGCTTTTGACACGTATACTTTGTACTTTGTGCTAAACTTCGAAGCCAGTTTTCTTTTTCTTCGTCCTCAACAAACTTAATTTTCTCTTATCTCAAAGTTTCCAATCAGTTTTTGCTAACAACACTTGGTCTAGTATGCTTCCGTTAAATAGAGGTGTTCCGCTGTTATTTTCGATGTACATTAATGATATTGCTCTATAAATACGCAGACGATGTGCAGTTATACAGTAGTAGTTCCAATGAATATGTTCGAAAATGGTATACACGTACTTAATGAAGATTTAAATAAGATTGTTATGTGGTCATATGAAAATGGATTGTGTTTAAACCCTACAAAATCAAAATGTTTGATAATTGCAAGAGGAAATATTGATACTTCTTGTTTCCCAAATTTTTATCTAAACAATAGTACCTACCATTGAGTGTGTAGAAACTGTAAGAAACCTGGGCATAATGTTTAACCGGAAACTCAATTGGAATGACCATATAAGACATGTTCTAGGTCAAGTTTATGGAGACCTGAGGATGTTGTGGGCTTCTCGACACGTTACACCCCTGAACACTCGCTTAATGCTGATTAAAACTTTATTAATACCGATTATGCTTTTTGGCAGTGAAATTTTCATCAACTGTGACTACGAACATAAGAGGAAACTCAATGTTGCGTATAACAGTATAGCTCGTTATGTTTTTGGTATGAGGAGATATGATCACATATCTGCTTTTGCAAAATCCATGAACGGCATTACATTAGACAACTTATTCAAACTTAAAACATTATCACTCTTGCATAAAATCATTCAGGTTAGACAACACGTATACCTGTACAACAAAATTGAGTTCACACGATATAATAGATCACATGATCTCATACCAATTCGTTATTCTTTTCTCATTTCAGAAAGATAATTTTATATTAATGCTATTCGATTATGGAATTCTCTTCCCTCGTTTTTGAAATCAATCAGTTGTACAACCTTGTCCGAAAAGAAACTCAAGCAATTTTTCGAAACAATCTAATAATTGAAGATTAAATAACGATGTGTGACGTTTTGTATACCTGTTTTATAATTTTACAATTTTCTTTATAATCTTTTTTTTCTCTTTTAACCTTGTTAATTATTACCTTTTTTTTCTGTACTGCGTATAACTTAAATATTTTAATTGAAGTTTTAAATTTATCTAATTCATTTTAGTAAACTTTACTTTCATTTCAATTGTCATATTATGTTAGTCTAGTAGCTTTATGTCTATGTAGTATTATGTCTATGTTAGTACATGCAAACACAGAAAACATTACACACTAACACGATCCCGCGATTGAAACTATCCACAAAGCTCCACACGCGCAAGGTGTCAAAATGCTGACTACAGGTCTGGCAGCTCCCATAGGTTAAACTTACTTTAAGTAGATCTAGTCTTAGGTAGTTGAGTTTAATTTTGGTGTTCAATGAATAAAGAGCTATTCGCTCCAAGAAAATATTTTTTTTAAATAAAACTAGTGAATAAAAACTTATTTGGCGCCCGAGCAGGGAGTTAAGTTCTAAAAAGTGAATATCGCCTCAAGTAGCAGCGCTTTTATGAACACGTCTTGTCGCTTTTCGGTAATAAAAAAAAGTTATAAAAAGCGAATATCGTCTCAAGTAGCCGCGCTTTTATGAACACATCTTTTCGGTTATCGGTTTTAAAAAGTGAATCGCATCAAAAAAGAAGCCAAATAAAAAAAAAACACATAAGTCGCCTCAAAATCCTGAATAAAAAAAATCGGCTCAAGAAGCCGAATCAACATGAATGCAGCAACGTTTTTGATGTGAGGTTAAATTTAAGACATAGTTTTTGTTATTCAGAAAAGAAAGAATATATTGCTATTTATCAAATTGCTAATCTACTAAAAAATTTTTTATATATGTTAAAAGAAAAGAATATATTACTATATATATTCTATATATATTGCTTTATATATAAACTATATATAAAGCTAACCATAAAAAGAAAATTTCAATAATTAAAAATTTTGCTTCCTTTTTTAAAAAATAATAATAAAAAGAAACAAATATCAAAAATGGCAGACGTAAGATCAGGTACAACAACCGATAATAATGGTCTCTTTAAAAAAAATTTAAATAGAGTTTTTCAATCATATGAATAATCTAGGGGAACTCCTAAATCTTTTGGAATCTTGAATGTTATAAGAAATAAAAATATAGGGAATGTAGATACTGCTCTTGAAGCATACAACATTCCCTTGAATTAAGAGAGTATGTCTCGCTGTTTGGCCATGCACTACGCTGACAAACGCGCTCTTAGCTCTTTAGAATACCAGATGATATGCTTAGCACAGGGAAATTCATCGGTCGAAGAATTCTACCGAAAGGTATACTCGCATTTCTCTTTGATACTTGATATATTCGATAAATAGCAAAGGTACCGAATAAACTCAAAGGTACCGAGATAAGGCTCTGGATACTTTTATTTGGGGCCTCCCTCGATATGATATTCGGGAACCACTTGATTTGCTTAAAGCTTGGAAACCAAAATTATATTACAGTACAGATCACTTTTCTCATAAGCAAGGAACAGTAAAAAAAATATCCACAAAATTCATCAATCCGTATACACCAGGTACCCAGTATGGATACCAAACTAGTTCAAGACCTACTATTTCGCATAACTTTGAAAAAACTCGCTATTCACATCAAATCAATAATTATCCTAGATGGAATAGTGGCCCTCCCGTCCAAAATCAATATCGTGCAACCAGTGGTCCTTTCGGCTAAAATCAATATCGTGCACCCTTCCAAAACCAAGTTTCTAATCAACATAATACAAAAACAGATCTCGGGACAAGGCCGCACACATCGGCACCACATTTTAAGTATGACCTCAAGAATTCACAAGTTAGAACACAGCCTTCAAGCTCAAATCAGAAATCCGTTGCACCAATACCCCAAAAATATTTCCATACTAGTACGGAAGATGACAAGCTTACCGAATATAATAGGAACTTAAAATATGAAAACAGTTCGAAGAAGTTCGATCAATCTCTATAAAATTTCATACCAAACGAAACAACAGATTATAACAACATGAAGAGTAATATGGAAGATTTTCCCGATATACATTTCTTAGGTTACTCTTCGTTACCATACATCGAGGTTGAAACGAAAAGTGGACAAATTTAACAAATTCTTAAAGAAATTCTTTAAATTTCTATGCTAACTCAACTGGTGGCAGTACTAAAATAAGTCATCATGTAGAACAAATCTTTTTTGGTTCCAAAGACAACAGTATTACATTCTTCCTGTTACCATCCCGAATGTAACAGGTCCATTCATTCCACAACGAAACGTAAACCAATAGATGTTTTCTTCGGAAAAGATAGACTAAATCACCCTGAACAGGTAGAACTAGAAAAAAAGGAAATTATTTACTAAAAAAATTTTAACTAAACAAGCTTCAGACTTAGATTATCATAATAAAAATAGATCACCCCCGAAAGACTATTATAAAGGAGAAGGAGACACTATTTATGTGAAAATAAATAAGAGAATAAGGAATAAACTTTCCCCTAGATACAGAAAAGAAATTGTCAGGGAAAACAAAAACACTACTCTTATAACTTAATCAGGAAAAACAGTTCCCAAAGGTCTCATAAAACAGTAATATTCTCTTCAGATTGTCCTTGCCAACGATATACTCTGACATCCATATTTTGGATTACACAAATTCAAAAGTGGCGACTTTGAGCCTCGGATATTCGAAAGTACAGCCGGGTACTTTCAACATCATACACGACGTAAATTTGGAATCATATACCAAACTTATCGGGGATATCAAGTCAAAGATCTATAGCCACGTTCCCAACCAAGACCCATTATATCCTTTCGTATCTCATGAACTTTCCACCCTAGAAAACCTCCTTATTCAACTGCAACCTAGATCCCAGACCAAGAAAACAGAGATCATTAAATTTCATTGGTTCAGCATGGAAGTGGATAGCTGGCACTCCGGATCATGCCGATTTCCAAAATATTAAACCCAAAATAAACAATGTATTAAGAAATAATAATAAGCAGTTAGTTATCAATAAATTGACTAATGAAAGATTAAATAATATCACGAGTATTACAAATAATATTATTAATATATTAAAAAAAGATTCTAACTTAAGAAATGAATACTTAACGAATATTAAATATAGATTAGTCATAGTAAAAGAAGAATTAACTAATGTAAACTATTCCTTACACTGGGTATGCCGAAAGCGGGTATCATAAACTCGTTTATTTTATCAGATTCTGAAATAAACTTAGCAATAGAAATATTCGAAAAATATGAAATACCATATGTAAATCTAGAAGAGGCTTTCGAAATTGCAGACGTAAAAATCGCAACAAATGTATCAA
Organism: Melanostoma scalare; assembly: GCA_949752695.1. Lineage (NCBI taxonomy): Eukaryota > Metazoa > Arthropoda > Insecta > Diptera > Syrphidae > Melanostoma > Melanostoma scalare. The sequence continues at coordinate 94,813,020 of OX456984.1, forward strand.
CTGCGTATCTACCTTATATTATGAGCATGCCTATAGCAAATTTAAAATCTTGTCTGAACCTAATGATCAAACCAATAAAAAGAAAAAATATTGTAACAAGAATTGAATTCAATAAAATTCTTAAATGTGACAAAAAAATATTTGGTATAAAAGAAAAATATAAAATCTTCAATAATTTAGCTATTTGTAAACAAAACCAAATTCAAGACATAATAAGTGAAAATAATTGTATACCTAATTTACTACAGAGTCGACCATCAAATTGCACAGAGGTAAACAACCTACATATTCCTTGCGTCGAAAAAATACTCCCCGGAACCCTCTTTTTGAACAAGTTTAACGAATCAATCCTCGTTAACGAAGAAGTAACAAACCTGACAGGATCTTTCATAATCCAATTCCATAATGCATCCATCACCAGCTATCTTACAGCCTGACTCAGAAGCAGTAAAGTTCAAAGAAATGTTGACATTAAAAATGATTAAGGACCTACACCTAAAAAGCACAGAATACATTGGGCAGATGAAAGAAGAGAATAGTTTACACCTATTAACCAACTCCAGGTCGATTACTGTAATAATAATAGTAATTGCAGTTACTGTTGTAAAAATGCTCATCCGTAGGCCGTAGGAAAAAAAACGAACCAATATCACCATAGATCTGGACCAGACTCCGAAAACATCAACATCTGAAAGTCAACCAGAAAGCAAAGGAACATCTGGTACAAACCCTACAAATTAGGTGACGACCAAGCCGACAAGGATTAACCAGATTCCTTTTTTTTAAGCCAAACGGGGACGTTTGAAATTAAAGGGGGAAGAGTTAACACAGTATACATTACACATTCCCACAATACCGCGATTGAAACTATCCACACAACTTCAAACGCGCAAGGTGTCAAAATGCTGACTACAGGTCTGGCAGTGAAGAGTAAGATGACACCAAGCACATTCCTACACGTTTCGGTGCTGGCGGCTCCCATAGGTTAAGCTTACTTTAAGTAGATTTAGTTTTAGGTAGTTGATTTTAATTTTGGTGTTCAATGAATAAAGAGCTATTCGCTCCAAGAAAATATTTTTTTAAATAAAACTAGTGAATAAAAACTTATTTTACATAAAATGTGAGCAGCAATAAGAGAATCTTATTAGATTTCAGGTTTAAAAAGGTAAACATATTACTTTTCACTCGCCTAAATAAACCTTCTTGAAACAAAAGAATTCCTTCTTATTAGCATGAGTTTTCTCATAAACATTGTGTTTGTGTATGTGTGATACCTGCAACGGAGCTTTGCATTTGACTTGTTAAACGGATTGTGAACGCTTAAGCAAATAGACGTCCATCGTCCATGTGAACAAAATTATCATCGGAACAAAATTATCAAGTAATTGGTAATTATAGTAAAAAGTGTTTTGAAACGGAAAATAGTTCATACGCACGCAAAACGCGAGTGAAAATGAGCTACCCGGTGAAATAATGAGCATTCCAGCAGGAGTATTGAAAGATGAGGATATAGCGGAGAAATGGCAAATTTTTGGATTCCTGGGGCCTGAATGCCCTGAATAGTTCAGCATCCACGTTGCTGAAGGTGTAGTCTCACATCCATCGAAATTTTAGGAAAAATGGATCGCATTAAAAGAAGTGTTCCATTTTGTTTTGCTATTGAGAACTGATTTTCTAAGTTACGCTTTTTGTAAGCAATAAAAATAAAAAAAAAATTAAAAATATAACTATTTCCTGTTTTTGTCACATGAAAAAAAAATTTTAACAGTAACTTAGAATAAGACAAGCTTATTGAAAGCTAATAGAATTCTGCTTGAAATTTTAATTTCAATCTTAGATTTCATTTATAGATTAATTTTATTTTTTAATTTCATCTACTTCACATTGCTTCAAACAGAATCCTGCAAACTTTCAATAAGTTCAGTTCACATTATTGTTTTTCCAAGAGATTTTCATCCCTTTTCAATAAGACCATCTGTTGATTTTCATCCCTTTTCAATTGTTTCTTAAAGATTGTCACACATTATCAATTAGATCTTCGCATTGTTTCTAAAAGATTGTCACATACTATCAATGAGATTTTTGTATAATTCATAAGAGATTTCCTCATACTTTTCAATAAGATTTCTAATTGTTTTAAGAAGCATTCTACATTCTGATAAAATTATTTCTATGGTTTTAATAAGATTTTCTTCTTTGATGAAAACCATAGAGAAATTTCTTTACTTTACTTCTATTTTATGTGGTACTTTTTTCTCTGTGCATCTTTTTTGGTATAAATTATATAACTGACCCGCCATAACCCATCTCCTCTAGTGTTATGAAATAATTCCACGTTTTTTCCATACAGAAAAGAAACGGGCGGAAAAAAGATCATGTGAGTGTTTACTGCACAAATGCTTTTGAATTTCAAAATGTATCCATAAAGTACGTGACATATTAATAAATCGTACAGAACGAGAAGTTTGTTTGAATTTGATGAAAAGGAGTGACATTTACGGAACCCGCTGCTTTGTCGCCCTTGGAATTGATTTTTTATTTCAGTAGGCCCGTGAAATTGAATGAAACACATTACTATGTGCAAGCATATGAAGTGGTTCAAATAAATTTCATCGAACAAATCAACTTTTAAATTAAACTTTCGTTTCTGCCTGATACAGTTCGAGAAATTTTTTGAGTTCATCAGATCGAAAATTAACAATATTGAAAAACAATTTCGTGCCTACAATCTCTTCCGGAAGCTATCTCTGGCAGCATAGTAGTGTAAAGTAATATTAAGTCGCGTTTTATTGGGAATTTTCTATATTCACTTATATTCACTTCACAATAAAACGATTTTTTGGCTATATTCACTTAGCAAGTTTACTTTCAATGTTGGTACTCTTGGCACTTGTTCTAAGGATAAGAAACATTAAAAATTTGAAGTCAGAAGAATATAAATGCATACCTTTTATTTTCCATTTCTATTTTTCTTAATTTAATTCTCGATTCTCAATTTATTTGCCGCGTTTCAACTTTTTACTTTCGAGGTTAACAAACAAATGTCACTTTAATTTTTTTTCGCAATGGCTGTGTTCAAAAAGTTTCATTTTTATTTTTAGGATCGGGTAATCGAATCGGATTAGGATTCAGAATTCGATGCAGGTATATATTTCAGGGTTTCGAGTTTTTGAATTTAAAACTCATAAAAAATAAAAAAATAAAAGTCGAAAGTTAGTAAGTGACTTATGAATTAAATAAGTCAAAAAATTAGAGGAATAAAAAACAAGAGGGAAAACCATTGCTTCTCCTGCCAGCACCACCTTAAAACCACTTTATTTTTGGATTTCAAACTAGTTTTGAAAGCTGAAAATAAAGTGGTGTTTGTGAAGTCAGTTTGAGGACAGATGCCGTGGTGTGTGTGAAGTTTTGCCTTTTCTTGTATCTCCTCTGGTCAGAAGTCATAAGCTAGCAAGTGACGACAAGTGTTTTTGTTGCCTTGGTTCTGATGTTCTTATTTGAAAATTTTTTTCTGACCGATTGCGAAACTTTCCGTGTGTGTGTGTGTGTGTGTGTGTGTGTGTGTGTGTGTGTGTGTGTGTGTGTGTGTGTGTGTGTGTGTGTGTGTGTGTGTGTGTGTGTGTGTGTGTGTGTGTGTGTGTGTGTGTGTGTGTGTGTGTATGTGTATGTGTGTGTGTGTGTGTGTGTGTGTGTGTGTGTGTGTGTGTGTGTGTGTGTGTGTGTGTGTGTGTGTGTGTGTGTGTGTGTGTGTGTGTGTGTGTGTGTGTGTGTGTGTGTGTGTGTGTGTGTGTGTGTGTGTGTGTGTGTGTGTGTGTGTGTGTGTGTGTGTGTGTGTGTTTGTGTGTGTGTGTGTGTTAGTAACTGTGTGTTAGTAACTGTGTGTTAGTAACTGTGTGTTAGTAACTGTGTGTCTATTTATGTCCCCACCAAGTCACCACCTGACTCATCTATTAGCTATTAGGTGTGTTTCTTTACTGAAAACTCGCACGAAATGCACCGAAATTCGGCGAAAGTCAGTCTAATCCCGTTCCAGCACAGCGATTTTTCGTAGCAGTGCACAAAAGAGAGTGCTCTCGAGAGAGTAAAAAATTTCCCCACCCTGCGAATTTCTGCCACCAAAATTTCTGTGGACAGAAATCGTGCACAGCCAAAACAAATACAACAACTGTCAAACAGACGTTTTTCCAAACGTTGCGTTGCTGCGAATGTTTTGTTCAAGGCGTTTCTTTACTTTTGAAACAATTACGCTCTTTCAGAGAGTTTCTGAGAGAATTTTACAACCACTCCTTAAAATATGACAGATTGTGAATTTTTGTGCACAAAGTAAAGAAACAGACTTATTGAAATCTGTTGTCGAAAATCAGAAATATTAACGAACACATCCCAAAGACTACCAACCTCTGTGTTGCAAAAAAGAGATTTACCAACCATCCCTGTTGTTCACTTAGCTAAGTGAGTTATTTTTGTTCACTTACACTATTCACTTAGGAGTTGTTGTTTTTCCATGAGCGATGTTTTGCTTAAGTGAATATAAGCGAATATAGAATCCCAGTAAAACTCGGCTATAGTAACAATTGAATTCAGCTTATGTGTTTTTCCCCATAAATCTCTTCATTTGACCTGCTCCGTAACCCCATTGATAAGAAATTCCTCCCGTTAGTCGCGAAGAATTGGCAAGTCCTCCGATAGTAAGATTCAATGCCATGAAAAGCGTTTTCTCGGTTAACCGTTCGGAACCGGCAGAAAATTGTAGGTTCCCTTCATTCCCTCACTAGTCATGGTTGTGAGATATGCACTAGGCCCTGGGGCTCCTCGCTCTGTTGCGCCGCTCTATTTATTTTATTTATTTGGTTGTGAGCCTCTTTAAGTAAACCTGATGTGCCAGATGAATGAGCTTAGACAGCAGCACCATGTAATCACGAATTCAACAAGTCATTAATGGAGGAATAATTTGCAGCTGCAAAGATTGCTCCGGAACCACCATAAATTCTTTGGCCTCCTCTGTTGGAAAAAAACTCTTTGTCAAGGCAGCAGCTACTCATTGGAAAAGCGACTTCCTATTCCTATTCGAAGTGGATCCGGAGCTTGTTTAGTAACAAATCCATACACTATTATAAGGAGGAAAGCCTTTTTATTTGTTTGTATTGATTATGCTTCAAAACTACACAACCGATTTGAGTGAAACTTGGAAGAAAGATGGTCAAGAGACTAGTTGATAACAAAGTCCAATCTCCACATTTCCTCCGGAACGGAAACGGGAATGTATTGAATGGGCTCCAAAACTACCAACCCGATAGCCGAATTACTGAATAACTAGAATATTGTACGGAAAGAGACAATAACGGGAAAAAACCTCGAAGTTAGAAAATACTCTATCGATTTCAGCAATTCTTTCGCCGTAAGAGTGATTCATAAGTATGTAAAGGGTTTTCCAATAGGTATGATATGATTTTGCTGTGGCGTTTCGGCCATTTGTTGTATGTCATGATCTGTCATTTGTTTTTTATTGCATTCAGAAGTGTTTACAATTTCACCATTCGACCACCGAAAACGTCGTGAGTTTCTTGATTTTGCCTTGGAATAATTTGAAACCGACAACGATTTTTAAGAAAATCATCTTTACCGATGAGGCTTTTATTTGACTGGTGCGGTAAATAAACAAAACTGTCAATTTTGGTGTGATGAAAACCTTTTACCTTGAAAATTCACCTAAATAGACAATTTGGTGTGGTTTTTGGGCAGGTGGAATCATCGGTCCGTACTTTTTTCAAAATGAAGCTGTTAACACCATTACTGTCAATGGAGAACGGTATAGATCGATGATAACCAACTTTTTATGGCCAAAATTGGAAGAAGTTGATTTTGACAACATTTGGTTTCAACAAGAAGGGGCTACATACCACACAGGACACAGCAAATGCATCAATTGAATTATTGCGAGAAAAGTTTGGAGTTTCGATTATTTCAAGAAATAGTGATATTGAATGACCTTCAAGAAGTTGCGATTTAACACCATTAGACTATTTTTTGTGGGGTTATTTGAAGTCATTGGTCTTTCAGGATAAACCACATTCTCTTCAAGCTTTACAAGTCAATATTGAATTCATGATATACGAGTTGATTTAGTGGAAAAAGTGCTCGAAAATTGGGTTCATCGAATTTGTTGCAGCAGAAGAAGTCGTGGTGACCAATTGAATGACGTTTTATTTAAAACTTAAATGTATTGATTGAACTGCACATTAAATCAAAAATATTTGAATTTCCTTAACAACAAGTGTGGTTTTTTTAAAAAGAAATCATATCACTCTTATTGGAAAACCCTTTAGTTTGGACTGCATTTCTTTCCCATATTCCCAAGAAAACGGGATCAGAAACTTTTATGGTGCTATCTCTAGCCCTTAACTGATATAGTGGGTCCATTGATAATATTAAGGAATGATATTTTATTTAAAAAAAAAATTAATTTTGTGAGTTTCTATTTTTGCTTTTTTTTTTTATTTATAAAGTGGATTTTAGAAATGCCCATTTTTATACTAAGTCTTAAGAATGTGCGAATTTTATAGGTATTTAAAATGAAGTTCCTAGTTTTATTTGAATGATGTTTGATGACCAAGTTGAATTGTAGTCGATAAAGAAAACTATAAATGTTTTTCATCGGCTCTTTTGGTCGTAATGGTATAATGAACAGAAAAAACTCTATTTCATTCTTTTCCCAACATTTCGATGGTGGTTGCCATCTTCTTCAGGAGAGTCTTTATTAACAAAAAGAAAGTATAAGTATACACACAGGTTGTACAAAAAAGGCTTATTGTTTGACTTACATTTAATTTAACAAACATAAAAATTTAAACTTAAGACATACGTTAAAAACACAATATAAAAGATTTTAAGACTTTTTTATAAATTACAAATTTTGATGAAGAAACCACTTCCTGAGAGGTTTAATCTGGAACATGTCCCGTTTCTACAGCGTGAAGAGCCAGGTCCCCGAATTTTTTGATTTAATATCTGATTTATGGTTGGAAATGCGTTGTCGAAGAAGTTGTTTTGTTGTTCCAACATAGCAAAGATGGCAACTTTCATTGGTTTTCCATTACATTTTATTTTGTAAACCACATCTGTTCGGCGATCTTTATCTCTCATTCTCTGGCATCAGAATGATACAGCATCAGGAAGACTTGTCAATTTTCGTTTAAAACAACTGTAACTGTTCCTAGTTTTATTTATTTTTTTAAATACCTTAACAAATGATCCTTTTCCTTCCTATACCCGCGTCAAAAGAATTAAGAATCTCAGATAGGTAACGAAAAACTAAAATAAATGTTAAAGTAAAGGCATTACAAAATTCAATTTGTTAAAAAGTACAAACTTAACATATTTTTAGAAGAGTTTCTAATCAAATGAAAATTGAAATCAATGTTATTTGAAATATATCCCTATCACTGCGAGAACCCATTTCATTAGAAGCATAATTTACTCTATGAGTATTCTCTCGGAATAGGGTACGAATTCTTTCTATATGGTGTTATAAAATATCACAGATAAAATACATTATAACATTATATGAAGGCATTTCAATGTTCCATCCTAGCTTGTTAACTACAAATCTTTTACATTTTTTTTTTTAACATTTTCAATTCTTTTAATGGGAACGTTGTACTGAGGATTCCATACTACGCAGCATTCTAGGATTGATCTAATATAAGCAAAATAAAGAGCTTTTAAGAGTGTAAGAGTCCCTTAGACCAAAAGAATTGCGCGAAACAAGGCCCAACATAGAGTTGGCTTTATTCACCACGAACTCTTTATGATGTAAAATGCAATAATTTATTCACCAATATAGAAAAACTCAGACAAAAACAACCGAACGCAAAAGCACCACAATTGACAAAACTACCAAAAATTCACAAAGAAGGAACACCAATCAGACCGTTAATAAATTATAAAACAGCACAAAGCTACAAAATAGCCAAAACAATTAAAATATCAATTTACCTACTGGCAATTAAAATGTCCACTTTTAAACTGGACATTTTAAAACTATCGAAAGGATTTGAGGAACTCCTTAAGATTTTCCAGGATAGTGGAATTATTTCTCTGGGAATAAATGTCCTTATGGAAGCTGTTCCCAAACCTAGATCTCTTTTTATCTCACGACTTAAACCAGAAATCACTACGGAAGATGTTTTGCGGTATCTGGTTGACAAAAAGAGTATCCCCTCTGTTACGTCAATCAAATGTAATAAAATCAGTGAGCACAATAGCTTTGTTTCTTCATTTAAGTTAGTTGGTCCTCCTTCCCTCTCTTATTCTATTTTGAATAGTTATTCTTGGCCTGATGGTACACTCATTAAAGAGTTTACATTACACAGGAAAAAACCAGTAAGAACTGACCGGACACCTCAGCCAAAAAACTAAATAGAATTACCCTCTTTTACCAAAATGTTAGAGGGCTTCGTCCAAAAATTACGAATCTTTATCTTAACTCTCATGTCTTCTCGCATGATATATTTGCCTTAACTGAAACCTGGCTCAATTCAAGTCATTTGGACACTGAGCGGTTCCTTTCAAGTAGCATCACTGACTTCTTCTCAATAAGAGCTTCGTTTACTTGACAATATTATTTCCTCAGACTTACAGCAAATAAGCTGTATCAGAAACTTTATGAATCGCATGCTCGATTTAGTTTTTTCATCTGACTAACTGCGTCACACACGTACTGTGGTTCTTAAATCTAAGTATGGCATTACTAACTTAGATGATCTTCACACACCTTTCGATATTTTTCCGGATTTAAGTTCTGATTTATATGTTCGTAAAAACTCATTTGACTGTTCATACACTTTCGACTTTCGGAGAGCGAATTTCGATTTGCTTTCCGAAGAACTCACCAGAGCCGGTATAGATAATAATGTATCAGCTTCTGACAATATCGACGTTGCAGTCAAATACTTTTACTTGATCTTGGAAAATTCTATGAACAAAATTATTCCCCGAAAAATCCTTAAGAATTCCTACTTTAATCAGCCATGGTATACCAAAGAACTAAAGATTCTGCGAAATAAGAGGAATAAAGCCGAAATCCTACATTAAAACTCATTCTACAACTGACTATAGTGTTTATACTGGTTTTTTTGAAAACTTTAACACGCTCTCCAAAACTCTTTACTCCAACTACCTTAGACAGATGTCATTGTGAAGGAGTCACAGCCAACGAGCTATTAAATAATTGCTCTAAAAGCAACTAATAGGTTGTCAACCCTCAACCATGCTTCGACACCTGATTCCCTCGCATCGTAGTACATTGCACTCGGAACAATATGATCTCAAACGGCAAGGCCACTGTCGACCGACAGAAGTAACAAGAGATCTTATTGTTCTGACTGCATGCGCTAGGGTGATGACACAGCAATAGTCTTTGGGTGTGAGTATTTGCTTATGACATAGGTCATTGGCGCTCACCCGAAAGAATGCGATGAGGAAAAAAGTAAATCAAATATCGAAGTGTGGTCGATAGCTGGATAACCAAAGTTAGGTATAAATAGGGAATGATTTTGAAAAATAAATGGTATTGTTATCGTGGAGTCGATCCGAAGAACTCTAGTTTATTATTTGATGCTAGCCTAAAAGTATAAACTTCCTTCAGTCGTCTTCGGTACCACCCTCAATTTTGCAATCCTTGCGAAAGAGGTTCGAGCGACAGCAGTAAATGCTAAGCGATTGGTGCTGAAGTCCAAGCGACTTTACATGGCGATCTTGCCAGGAGCCGAAAGGAATTTTTCTTCGAATCAAAGTCTTCGAAATTTTTTTGTTCTCTCCGTGCATAATCTAAATTAGAAGTTCGCGTCTAGACAAATTTTCGTCTTTCTTATTTTTCTGTTCTATACTAAAGAAAAAAAGAAACCCAGCCGATTTATATGACAACCCAGAGCGACCTGATAGCGGCCGCAAAACACCTAGCGGTAGCCAAGTCGATTTTACAAAAGGGGGAACAACTAACCAGCGAAGATAAAAGTATTGGCCCGCGTCCTCTGTCAATAGAGGAATACAGAAGGCGCGTTTCAAAGCCGAGGATCCCGACAACCATAGTGGCCGAAAAGGAAAAATCCCGAGGAGGTAAACGGGAAACTAACAAGCAGCTAGTTAGGAACTTGTACCGTCTGGCCAATCTTCCCAATATAGGCAATTTGGAGCGGCAAAAATTCCTAAACGACATCAAGACTACGAAAAAAGAGCAAAGATAGCAGAAAAGAGACAATAAATACAGAAAACAACCAGAAGAGGACAGTTTCCAGAAACTGTTTCAAAAAATTTCAACACAAATAAAGGAAGTAATCCAGAGCAAGCAGCAAGATTAGCAAGGTAGTTAGTTATTATTACAATAGGGTAAAGAACCTTTTTTTTAATAGTAAGACTATAATGGGAAAATCTAACTCAAAGGAAGAGGTAGTCGTAAATAACAACGGCCCTCAACAAAACGTTTCCTCTGCGTCAGTCTACTTTGGATTGGACGTAAAGACAATAATAACTTTAATAATCACCTTGGTAGTACTAAAGTACGTTTTTGAGCAATTAAAGAATAAATTTAAAAGTAATGTAAGAAAACAAATAATAAAAAATAATGTCCTTAGCAGAAAAATGTCTGTGTAAAAATATGTATATCCATTTTTAAAACAAAATAAAGCAATAAAAAAAAAAGAAACTAAATTTACTTTTCCCTTTATCTTTCATATTGAGTTAAATTTTCGTAAAATTCTTAATGGACTTTAAACCACTAGAAAAGGCTTTAGAAAATTTGAAAAATTTATATAAAAGTTTAAAAAAAAATCCGAACCGTAAGAGAAAAACACAAGGAGCAAATTTAAAGCTAGAAGAAATCTCCAATTTATTTGAGGCCTTCATTAATGAATTCACACTTTGTAACATAAACGACACCACAAAAGAAGAACACGAATATTTAACGCAATTAACCACTAAAGCCAATGAATACAAAGAGTTGTCGAAAACTATTGTTAATCAAAACATTCAAGAAGTATATTCAGAACCAGAATCAGAAGTAGAATCCAAAAAAGCAGACACAGAAGAAGTAGGGAGTAATTCAGACAAAGAAAATAAACCTTTAGCTAGTTCGCAAAACAATAAAACAATAGACAAAATGACAGACTTTGACTACAGTAAGGCACAAAAGTTGCCAGTACTTAACTGCGAAACAGTCAACAAACGAACAGAAAATATTAGGGATTTCTGAAATAGCATCGAGTTTTACCATGACACCCTTAACGACACGTCAAAACCTATTCTTATTAAATTTTTATTAAAGTGCAAAATACAGGGTAAGGCGTTAACAGAACTAGGCTCACTCAAACCTGAAAACTTAGAACAATTAAAAGCCAACATAACAGAAAAATGTGGAGATAGGGAAACCATTGAAAGCATACAATCAAAATTAGACAGATCACGCCAGAAAAATAGGCCGATGCGAGAATTCGTATCAGAAGTGGAAGATCTTATGGCAAAAATGACAGAATTAGAAATTAGCATTCAAGGGGAACAAGCTAGGGAAACGCTGACTTTAGCAAACGAACGCAGAGGTTTAGCTTTCTTAAAGCAAGGGGTTAATGAAAGATACAAAATTATCCTCGATAGCGCCCGACACGTCAAAATGCAGGAGGCTATCTCCCACTTGTTGGAGTTATCTCCGAACCCTGCAGGAGCTACAGAAACAATCCGATATGCAAATAATAGCTACAATCCGAATCCTAACCATAATGTGCAAAATTTCCAAAATAACTATCAACCCAACTACAACCGACCTGCTTACCACAATAACGACAATAGAAACCGAAACCCAATAAGGCAAAATAATTTTAGTAATAATAATTACCCGCAAAATTTTCCAAGATCCAACAATTTTTCTTCCCAAAATCAATCAAGATTTAGCTCAACACAGAATCGCTACCCAATTCAACAGAATAGCGTTAATGGAAATAATTACAATAACAACGGAGGTAGAATAAACAACAACCAAAATAATGTTCATCCCAGAAATAACAGACAAGGTAACAATCAAAGTAACCCTAACAATAACAGAACAAGACGTAGCACACATAGAGAATCAGCCTATATTTTAAATGAGGGAAACGAGGTACCCACCGATGGGGGAGCCGACCTATCGGGGGGGATTATTTAAGCCCAATAGAACATATAATATGTACAGGGGGCATAATAAACGGCCAATATGTAGTTTTCAATACTAATAATAAGAATACAAAATTTTTACTAGATACAGGCGCATCCATTTGCACCATAAAAGAACAAGCATTAGGCAAGAACATGCAAATAAACACATTAAATAAAACAACAGTAGTAGGTATTTCTGGAGAATTAACAACAATAGGAACTTGCAAAAATACGCTGTTATTGGGACAGCAATTAACGGACTATCCTTTTCACGTAGTAAGAGATTCATTTCCCGTGCCCGTTGATGGCATTATTGGTGCTAACTTCCTTAAAGATTTTGGAGCTATAATTGACCTAGAACATTTCATTTTAAAATTATCTCTAAACAATAGTCAAATTTCCTTACCTATAGAAAGTCAAAATAAACTTAACTCATTAACAATAGCACCCAGATCTGAAGCCACCTATTGGTTGAACAGTAAACATACAGAAACAAGAATTTTTGACTCCCAAGAACTTTGCGAAGGAGTATTCATGGCCGGTTCTATATCTACGATAAAAAACGGAAAAATACCAACAAAAATTTTAAACACTCGACAGGAAGAAGTAAAATTAAAATGGTTAGAACCAGATTCCAAAGCACTTTCAGAGTACCACATTGTTGTGTTCCAAGACGAAACGAACACAACAATTACTTTCACAAGTTAATTTTGACACTTTAAACACAGAAGAAGCATCAAAACTTAAAGCTATTTGCACTAAATTTCAAGATATTTTCCATTTAGAAAACGATAAACTAACATACACACATATAGGTCAAGCCCAAATATCACTTAAAGTAGGAGCAACGGCAAAGTATACTAAACCATATAGATTACCTCATTCACAAAAAAATGACATACAAAACGAAGTAGAGAAGATGATTAAAAACGACATTATTGAACCATCGGTATCAGCATGGAACTCACCTATTCTTGTAGTGCCCAAAAAGAAAGACCCAGTAACAGGAATGCAAAAATTCCGATTAGTAATTGATTATAGAAAAGTTAATGACGTCATCGAAGATGATAAATTTCCATTGCCTAACATAACTGACATATTCGATATGGTAGGAGGTGCAACTTATTTCTCCTGTATAGATTTAAGCCAAGGATACTACCAGATGAAATTAGAAAAAGAAAGTAGGCCATGCACAGCGTTCTCCACTGAAAACGGTCATTATCAATTAAAACGACTGCCAATGGGTTTAAAAATATCACCTAGTACATTCTCAAGAATGATGTCTATAGCAATGTCCGGTCTAACGTATTCAAAATGTTTTGTGTATCTTGACGACCTTATAGTGTTCGGTAAAAATTTAGAACACCACAATAAAAATTTTATTGAGGTATTCGAAAGATTGAGAGAAGTAAATCTCAAACTACATCCAAGTAAATGTGCTTTCCTTAGAAAAAAAGTTTTATATCTAGGTCATATACATAATATCAGACAAAGGTATTATACCAGATCCATCAAAATCCATAGTAATGAAAAATTATCCAAACCCACAAAATGCAGACGAAGTAAGGAGATTTGTAGCATTTGCTAACTACTATAGAAAGTTCATACCAAATTTTGCAACACTAGCAATTCCTTTAAACCGTTTATTAAGAAAGAACGTAGAATTTAAATTCTCCGAAGATTGCAATACCTCATTTAATTTGCTAAAAGAATTCCTAATAAGCCCAAATATTTTACAGTTTCCAAATTTTGAAAAAGAATTCATACTCCGAACAGACGCCTCTGGATTTGCCTTAGGTGCTGTTATATCGAATTTTGATGATAAACCCATCGCATACGCAAGTAAATCGTTAAATAAAGCCGAAAAAAACTACAGTACTATAGAAAAAGAATTGCTCGCTATAGTATGGGCAGTAAAACATTTCAGACCGTATCTTTTCGGAAGACGTTTCAAAATACTAACGGACCATAGACCACTAGTATATCTGTTCTCCCTAAAAGAACCTTCAAGTAGATTAACTAAATTTAGGCTAATATTAGAGGAATATAACTTTACTGTGGAGTGTTCACCAGGCAAAGACAACTGCACTGCGGATGCACTAAGTAGAATACAACTAAAGTCAGAGGACTTACAGAATTTATTTGTGTGTGTCACAACAAGAGCACAAGCTAGAAACTCAAATTTAGAAGAAGAAAACCCAACAACAACTAAATTAAAGAAAGAAAAAATCATAAGTGAGCTTCTTAAACCGCCAGAAAAGGGGCTAAAAATAGTCGAGTTGAAAGTATTAAATAGCTTCAAAGATGAAGACAAAGATTACAGTTTATTAAAAGGTACCAGAGTTATAAGTCCAAACCTCATTTTAGGATACATTCCAGGGAATAATTGTTTGATATTAAATAGGTCAAAGATAAGCACTATTACCCGATCAGCATCATTTGACAAATTGTTGTTGAGGGACGTGCAAACTATCAAAGAACCATTTTTAAATAATAAAAGGGAATCCAGAAAAAGCACTACTGCCCGATCGGCATCATTTGACAAAATGTTGTTGAGGGACGTGCAAAATAACGGTGAACCATTATTAAATAATGAAGAGGAATCCAAAAATAGCACTATTGCTCGATCGGCATCATTTGACAAAATGTTGTTGAGGGACGTGCGTACAATTTGCGGACCTCTATCAATTAAAGATATTTATATAACTAAAGAAGAGTTAGGTAAACTCTCAGACGGCCGTCGTAAAGAGAAATTATATATATTAAAGAAAAAGATAGAAGAAATATTCAAAGGAAATAAAATAAAAGTGCATATAATTGAAGATAAAATAAAAGTAACGGACCCTGGAAAACAAAAACTTATACTCAACGATTACCATATGTTACCGACAAGTGGACATGCTGGAATAAATCGCATGTTGCGTAACATCAAGAAAAAATACTTTTGGACAGGGATGCAAAAAGGAGGATGCCCATACCAGTGGAAGAGTTGCAGTGACTCTTTGCACTTCCACTCATACTGCCCGTATTGAAGGGACCCCGGAGAAGACTGTTGCAGCAAGTAGAGGGGCCGAGACTTTCGGTTCCAACGCGAACTGTGATATGTTGACGAAAGGGCTACCCTCATCAAAAACACTGCCCCAACCTCCCACCTCATCCCATCCTATGTCAAAGGACTCAAGGTCGACCAACCCGGACGGTACGGGTGCCGAGACTTTCGGCTCCGTGGCTGAAAGGGGAGGACCTCCTTTGAGCTCCGGAAACACTCCTTCCCTCCCCCAAGTTGTAGGCGAAACTGTGACTTACAGTGGGACAAACAACGAAAGGGTGTCCAATCCCCCTAAACCCAAAGTTGGAGGTGAAACTGTGACTTACAGTGGAACTGATAACAAAAGGGTTTCCAATCCCCCTAACCCCCAAGTTGAATGTGAAACTGTGACTTACAGTGGAACTGAAAACGAAAGGGTTTCCAATCCCCCTAACCCCCAAGTTGAAGGTGAAACTGTGTCTTACAGTGGAACGGACAACGAAGGGCATCCCAACCTCCCTACATTCCCAAACCACAAAGAAAGGCGGAATGCGGAGAAAATTGCGAAGGTGTTAGGTGCGGTACCTAAACCTAAGCTTGATTCAAAGCAATCTGCCAAACTTGAGTGGGCAATGAAAATCATTGCAATAAATGAAAAACACAGCGAAGACTCAACGTCTAAGCGCCAACGCTCGTTCGAGCAGTCAACCCCGAACGCCAAAAGGCCTAAGGTGCAAAAACCAAGCACCCTCAGCTCCAAAAAAGACATGTCGTACAGTGACGCACTGAAGGAAAAACCCATTTTCGCTGTCATTGACAGGAGTAACGCGGATGGTGCGATCTCTTTCGATCAATGGGCGATCATCATGAACAAGCTCCAGGCCTCCTACTGGACTCTTATGATGGAAAACCCAGGGGAACCTGCCATCTTTGAGGACGCAGGATGGTATCAGGGGCGCGTCAGGTTAATCGCGTTTGATGGAGAGAGATCGCGCGATCTGTATAAGCTTGCGATAAGCAGGTTAGAGGGACTCTGGCCTGGTGCTAAGCTTGAAGTCGTGTCAAGGGAGGATATCCCTTGCAGGCCTAGAGCTCGCGCTAGATTACCAGCAGAACTCTCCTGCAAAGAAACAATCATGAAAATGATTCAATTCGGCAATCCAGCCCTTCCTACCCATGACTGGAAAGTCGCGAAGCTGGAAGAGCCGGAGGGTCACTATAGATCGGCTATAATAGTCATCAATAAGGACTCCCTAGCTCCCCTGGCTGCGACAAAAGGCGTGATTCGGTTCGGCTGGTCTAATATTGCCTTAAAAATATACAAAAAAGATGAAGAACAGAACATCGTTCCATCTTCCATAACAAAAAGTGCGTTTTCAGTGGAAGAACCCGCAGGGCAAGTCGACCCTCCATCCATGGAGATAGACGAACTCGGCACATCCTCTGCTGAAACGTATGATAACAAACCCTCCACATCCGACTTGGATGCCCAAAACGTCGTCAAATTCTCCGACTTGGAGACTGATGACTCCGATGCCCAAAACGTCGTCAAATTCTCCGACTTGGAGACTGATGACTCCGCTAACGAGGTTTCGCTCAGCGAGGATGACCTTCTTAGGTCAAACTCTGAGAGCGAAACAGACGACGACCTCAACCAGACCGTGGTGGGGGTTAGTCTACTTAGTTGTTCCCAAGATGGTGCAGCTAACTCAGATTAACCTCCAACACTCCAAGCAGGCTTCGGCCTCCCTTCTTCTCCGTCTAAAC
Organism: Melanostoma scalare; assembly: GCA_949752695.1. Lineage (NCBI taxonomy): Eukaryota > Metazoa > Arthropoda > Insecta > Diptera > Syrphidae > Melanostoma > Melanostoma scalare. The sequence goes on from OX456984.1 coordinate 94,829,995, forward strand.
AAGAGGGGGGAAGACATTGTCCTTATCCAAGAGCCTTGGATCATCAAGTCCATCGTTCAAGGACTAAGGACTCCTGGATATACTCTACTGTATATGAAGGACAAAGGTGAACCCAGATCCTGCATATTGGTAAGAAGTAGCACTAATGTATTTTTACTCCCTCATTACAGCAATCGTGATGTAACCACAATAAGATACCAGACCAGTGACAACATCTACTGGCTGGTATCAGCTTACCTCGGCCATGACCATCCTGGCCCTCCTCCATGCGACTTATTTAAAAGTATTGTCGCTGCAGCAGAACGGCAGAAGATCTGCCTCATCATTGGATGCGATGCTAATGCGCATCACACAGTATGGGGTAGTACTGACATAAATGAAAGGGGTGAGTCACTTTTTGATTTTATTTTAAGTACTAACCTTATAGTAAGTAATATTGGCAATGAACCAACATTCATTACCAAAAACAGACAAGAAGTTTTAGATATCACTCTTGTCTCCGATTCGGTTCATCATAGGATTACTAATTGGAAAGTATCTACTGAACACTCCTTTGCTGATCATAGATACATTCAATTTGATCTAAATGAGGAACCTCTCAAGCAACCAATCTTCCGAAACTATCGGAAAACTGATTGGCAAAAATATCGGGTAATTTTGAAAAAGTTTATTAAACCTGAACTTTTACAAAACCCTACAAACAAACAGGATCTAGACAAAAAAGTCAATGATCTTACCACTGCCCTTAACCATTCACTGCAGAAATCCTGTCCTCTTATAAAAATAAGAGGAAAACAGAAACCACTGTGGTGGAGCTCCGGGCTAGAACCGCTCAGGAAGGAATGTAGAAAACTTTTCAACCGAGCTAAACAATCTAAAACTTTAATAGACTGGGACTCCTACAAGGAATCCCTCAAAACTTATAAATATCAACTGAGGAAGAATAAAAGAACTTCCTGGAGAAACTTCTGTGGAAAAATAGAAGATACTTCAGAAGCTTCTAGATTAAGAAAAATCCTCTCAAAGAGTCCGACCATGCCTAGCAGTTTGAAAACAGCTGACGGCTGGACAGAATCCTGCGAAGAAACGCTCAATTTGCTTCTGGACACTCACTTCCCAGGAAGCTCTAAGAACTTATGCAACTATGATTCCACAGAACCAGGTAGCATAATAACAAACAACCCCGATCTGATTACAAGGGAAAAACTAGTTTGGGCCATTAACAGCTTTGACCCATACAAATCCCCTGGACCTGATGGTATAATTCCAGCTGAACTTCAAAAGGCCGCGGACATTATTATCCCTGTCCTTGAAGTAATTCTCATCGGCTGTACCACCTTGAACTACATCCCCACTCAGTGGAGAGAAGTCAAGGTGGTGTTTATACCTAAGGCTGGGAAATCATCCCACGTAAACCCAAAAGATATCCCACCAATAAGTCTATCATCTTTCCTTCTTAAAACTTTAGAACGACTGATTGATATCCACCTGCGTACAGCTATAGATCCAAAATTGTTATCTACAGCACAACACGCCTACTGCAAGGGAAAATCTGTAGAAACGGCCCTACACACCCTGGTACGTACTATAGAATATTCCCTCCATCACAAAGAATTCACTCTGGCCGCCTTCCTCGACATAGAGGGCGCCTTCAACAACGTCAGCTACTCTGCAATTACAAAGGCACTGACGAAGCTCAAAGTAGATGATTCCATAGTGGAGTTGATAAATCTAATGCTAAAAAGCAGGAGAATCAACTCTACTCTAGGAAACTTCTCTGCAAAGAGATCGGTCAGTAGAGGAACACCGCAAGGCGGAGTCCTATCCCCTCTTCTATGGAATATAGTAGTCAATGAACTTCTAGTTGACTTAGAAGCTGAGGGATTCAAAGTGATTGCATATGCAGATGACGTCTCCATTGCGGTGTCCGGCAAACATGCTCACGTCCTTACGGACCTGATGCAGACCGCTCTAAATAAACTTGTAAAATGGGCGGGAAAATGTAATCTAGGGGTCAACCCTCAGAAAACTGAACTCGTTCTCTTCACCAGGAAATATAAAATTCCTCAACTAATAACTCCATCAATAAATGGAATCTCACTTGTACTTTCAAACGAAGCCAAATATCTAGGTATAATCCTAGACAAAAAGCTAAATTGGAAAGCCAATATACAGGAAAGAATCAGGAAATCCACCGTGGCCTTATTTTCCTGCAAAAAAGCCATTGGTAACAAATGGGGTTTCTCCCCCCAAATCACCCACTGGCTCTACACCGCGGTCATCAGACCAATACTCACATACGGAGTAGTGGTATGGTGGACCGCTCTTGATAAAAGGACCTACTGCGACAATTTAAGCAAGGTCCAACGAACAGCCTGTCTGTGTATAAGCGGAGCACTGAGATCAACACCCTCAGCTGCACTAAATACACTCCTAAACCTCACACCACTAGATATCTTCAGCAAACAAATGGCCGCCAGTGCAGCCACTCGTATGAGAGCTATCTCCCAATGGACCGATAACAACATCGGTCATGCTGCAATCCTGAATTTATTCGGATCAATCCCCTGTCACTCCGACTACACCATCCCCCAATTGGTTTTTGATAATAAGTTCCAAGTCTCAATCCCACCGAGAACGACCTGGGAAGACGAAGAATTTTTGAGAGATGATTCAATTCATTTCTATACAGATGGTTCAAAAACCGAAGAAGGGGTAGGCTGTGGGGTGTACTCAAACCGACTTAACGTAAGTCTCTCGTTCCGCCTCCCAAACCATTGTAGCGTGTTCCAAGCGGAAATTCTGGCGATCAAAGAGGTCCTATCATGGCTAAAAGAAAACGTGATATCCTCAACGAATATCCGGATTTTCTCAGATAGTCAAGCAGCCCTCAAATCACTCGGCGCTGTTTCTACGAACTCAGTAACCGCCCTCAACTGTCTCTTAAGGAGATGGCTGAACAGTTCAATATTCACCTTATTTGGGTGCCGGGGCACAGAGATATCGTGGGTAACTGCAAAGCCGATGAACTCGCCAGAGAAGGAACCGGTCTACCGATCTCAACCAGCAGGTTGAATATTGGTATACCAATCGCTACATGTAAACTTATGCTAAAGCAAGAGGCAATGGATAGAACAAATCATAGGTGGTACAATATCACCACGTGCGTGGCAACTAAACGGATATGGCCTGGTCTAGATCCAAAACGCACAAGACATTTGTTATCAATTGCCAGATTGCAAGTTAGCTCCGTAATCAATGTCATCACCGGACATTGTCTGATAGGAAGACACGCCATAAGACTTGGCGTTCCCTCAAATGACTTCTGCAGAAGTTGCTTAGATGAGGAGGAGGAGGAGACAATCCCACACCTCCTCTGCTCATGTCCTGCAGTAAGTGACTTATGAATTAAATAAGTCAAAAGCTTAGAGGAATAAAGAACAAAAGGGAAAACCATTGCTTCTCCTGTCACCACCACCTTCACACCTTTTATTTTCGGATTTCAAACTAGTTTTGAAAGCTGAAAATAAAGTGGTGTTTGTGAAGTCAGTTTGAGAACAGATGCCGTTGAGGAATATGTCTGCCATCAATCCGCTTAGAGGTGATCCCATTGCTAGGCCGTCTTCTTGTTTGTAGTATTAATCGTTGAATGTAAAGTAATTTTGTTTTTGTATAATTTGTAAAAGTGATATTAATTCGTCTATTTGCTTCTTGTTAAATTTTGCTGTTTTTTCTAGGTTTTTTTTTATGATTGTCATTGTTTGTTGAACGGGTATACTGGTGTACATGTTTGTGACGTCAAACGAGATAATTTTATAACTTGGTATTATCGTTATGTTTTTAAGTTTTTCTGTTAGTTGTGTGGTGTTGTTGATGCTGTGGTTATTTTTTATTATTATGTTCTGTTTAACTAGTTTTTTTTTTTTTTTGCATCTCAGTGATTAAGTCGCACGAAGCTTAGAGCAAGCTCGTTGGTACGTACTTATCTACGCTCTTCATCATAAATGCAAGTGTTACAGGTTAGAAAACACCAACACCAGCACAAAGAGAACGTATAAGAAATATAATATATGAAAAAAACATACAAATAGTGACATACAATATAGAAAACCAAACATGAAATACAAAAATAATAATTAAACAAAACTACTAGAAATAAAACTAAGCATAAACTACAAATATTTTGAAAGGCAATAAACTAAGAAACATTGAACAAAAATCATGCATGTGGCGCACTGGTTTTAAATTGTATAATCTACACATGCGCGATAGCGGCTAATTCATGCCGTTATTGGTTCTATGATGGGGGTAATAAATCAACTCCAAATTACGCAAGTGGTGAGATCCTCCGCATTAGTTAAAACCTTTGGACGCGAGCAAGTAAGGATCATCACAAAGCCAGTCAAAAGCTGATGGAAAAATACTAGGTCATTGTTGATACGTCTTTGACTAAGGGTTTGCAATTGCAAAAGTTGAATTAGATGTTCATAAGGGGGAAGATTGAATGGATCTTCTCAAGGAAGACCCTTCAAAGCAAAACGTATAAATTTGTGTTGTACTGCCTCAATACGATGTTTATGAATTTCATATAGGGGAGACCAAGCTTGTGAGGCGTACTCGAGATGTGGGCGAACATAACAGTTATACAAAGATAGTGTTACATAAGGATCATCAAATTCTTTGGACCACCTCTTTATGAAACCTAGCATAGAATTTGCTTTCCTTACAATTGAGCTTATGTGCTCACTAAATTCAAGGTTAATATTGGAGTAAACACCTAGGTCACGAAAACTTTAGACATTACATAATGAATAACCAGACATTAAATACATAGTATTACTAGGTTCTCGTTTTTTCGAGAAAGTCATAGTTTGGCACTTTGAGGGGTTGAGGCTAAGACCATTCTTTTTACACCATACTCCAAAGCTATCGATATCTTTTTGAAGAAGTACGCGATCAGAACTATTTTGAATGGATTTAAAGATTTTCGTATCATCTGCGAAAATCAGAATTTCACTGTACGAAATGCACGAAACAACGTCATTGATGGCAACAATGAAAAGCAAAGGCCCAAGATGACTGCCTTGTGGTACACCCGACAGAGCATTGAAGGGATTCGAAAAGCTGTTACGAAATTTTACTTGGTACGTTCTATTTTCGAGATAAGAGCAAATCCATGCAATAAATATTGTAGGAAATCCAAAAGCCTTGAGTTTATATAATATAACATCATGAGAGAGTTGGCTGAATGCTTTGGAAATTTTCGAGGGCATTGGAACATTTGTGAAGAAAAGAAAGAAGGTTTGTTACCGTTGATCTTTTTTTCATAAAGCCATGCTGCTGTCTGCAAATAATATTTTTTGTAAAAAATGAGAGGCTGTCACAAACAACTTGCTCAAAGAGTTTGGGGATGCAAGACAGTTTGGATATAGGCCTGTAGTTTTTTATTTCTATCTTATCATCCTTTTTAAAAACCGGAGTGATAAAGGACTTTTTCCAAAGGCTTGGGAAAACGCCTGTTTTGATTGAAAGCTGAAAAAGATATTGAAGTGGGAACATTATTATGGAACGGCATTTCTTTAACAGAATAGGTGGGACTCCATCCGTACCGGACGAAAAGTCATCTTGCAGAAGTGATAAATATTTTAAAATGTTGTCACTATGAATAGGGATATTATTAAAACTAACTAGAGAGCAGTTACGTAAATACGTAAAGTAGTTTTCATCTATTACTACGGGGGTATCTCAGAAAGAGCTTCGAAAATGTTTAGCGAAGGCATTACAAATATCGTTAGTATTTTCTAGTGGAGTATCACCAGAAATAGAGTTCACTGGGTACCCATCAGATTTTTTCTTTGAATTGACAAATCGCCAAAAACTTTTCGGGTCATCCCTTAAAGAGAATGATGTAAAGTCGCTTGGACTTCAGCACCAATCGCTTAGCATTTACTGCTGTCGCTCGAACCTCTTTCGCAAGGATTGCAAAATTGAGGGTGGTACCGAAGACGACTGAAGGAAGTTTATACTTTTAGGCTAGCAGCCATATATCAAATAATAAACTAGAGTTCTTCGGATCGACTCCACGATAACAATACCATTTATTTTTCAAAATCATTCCCTATTTATACCTAACTTTGGTTATCCAGCTATCGACCACACTTCGATATTTGATTTACTTTTTTCCTCATCGCATTCTTTCGGGTGAGCGCCAATGACCTATGTCATAAGCAAATACTCACACCCAAAGACTATTGCTGTGTCATCACCCTAGCGCATGCAGTCAGAACAATAAGATCTCTTGTTACTTCTGTCGGTCGACAGTGGCCTTGCCGTTTGAGATCATATTGTTCCGAGTGCAATGTACTACGACGATACAAAGCAAGTCAATTGCAAGTTATGCACTGCAACCGAATGCGAGGGAATCAGGTGTCGAAGCATGGTTGAGGGTTGACAACCTAATATATAAAATGGTTTCAATCTCTCTTTGTGAACAATCATTTTCTTATTTTCACATTTAATTTCGCAATTTACTCCTTCCTGTGATAAGACTTCATATGGTCCTATATATTTTGGATCTAACTTCTTTTTGCTCTCGTTTCTTAACAAGACTAAACTACCTACGTTGTAATCAAGAGTTTTTGCTTTTCTATCAGAATCGTACCTATCTTTCCTAGAAACTTTCTTTTGTATTAAAGTATCCCTAGCGTCTTTATGAGCAATTTGTAGCCTATGTTTAAGGTCTATGACATAGTCCTCGTAGTTGTAAACTGGTTCAACTTTCTTTGTAAGATTTGAAGGTAAGTTACATTGTCTCCCAAATACTAGCTCAAACGGGGTGTATCCTGTTTCTGAATGTACTGAAGTATTGTAACAGAAAACATAGTAGGGCAACCAGTTGTCCCAATCTGTATGTTTCTCATCTACATAATTTCTAAGATAGGCTCCTAAAACTTTATGCGAATTTTCTAGTGCTCCAATACTTTCGTGATGGTACGCGGTGGATTGTAGCTGTTCTATCTTTAATAACTTACACAGATCTTTGAAAACTCTATTTATAAATTCTGTACCCTGGTCAGATGCTATGGTAGCAGGGACTCCATACTTTAGGATAAAGCCTTCTACAAGTCCTTTAGCTACAGTATTAGCCTCCTTATTTGGCAAAGCAATAGCTTCTGTAAATTTCGTCAGTTCGTCTTGAAGTGTTAAAATGTATTTTGACCCATTTTCTGCCTCGTCAAGAGGTCCAACTAAATCAAGGTATATTTTGTCAAAACATGTTTCTGCTGTTGTAGTAATAGTCATTGGTTGTTTTTTGGGTTGTATATGTTTATTTCGTTGACACATAGGGCAGTGCTTAACGTATGTCGTCACATCGTTTTGCATCCCTGTTAGGTTAGGTTAGGTTTAAATGGCTGTCAGGAAACAAACTGACACACTTAGACCAATATTAGGTCCATTGTGATACCATAAGTATTATGCGAGGGAGTACCTCACTTAACAAAACCATTTGGAGCTTTTAATAAAGCGAAGGATATGCAGGGGATCTGTGTGTGCCAGATCGCTTGGATCATCAAGAAAATATTTTCCTAGATGCCGCTTTCTTTTAAAAGAGAGTGCAGGACATGAGCAGAGGAGGTGTGGGATTGTCTCCTCCTCCTCTGCTCATGTCCTGCACTCTCTTTTAAAAGAAAGCGGCATCTAGGAAAATATTTTCTTGATGATCCAAGCGATCTGGCACACACAGATCCCCTGCATATCCTTCGCTTTATTAAAAGCTCCAAATGGTTTTGTTAAGTGAGGTACTCCCTCGCATAATACTTATGGTATCACAATGGACCTAATATTGGTCTAAGTGTGTCAGTTTGTTTCCTGACAGCCATTTAAACCTAACCTAACCTAACAGGGATGCAAAACGATGTGACGACATACGTTAAGCACTGCCCTATGTGTCAACGAAATAAACATATACAACCCAAAAAACAACCAATGACTATTACTACAACAGCAGAAACATGTTTTGACAAAATATACCTTGATTTAGTTGGACCTCTTGACGAGGCAGAAAATGGGTCAAAATACATTTTAACACTTCAAGACGAACTGACGAAATTTACAGAAGCTATTGCTTTGCCAAATAAGGAGGCTAATACTGTAGCTAAAGGACTTGTAGAAGGCTTTATCCTAAAGTATGGAGTCCCTGCTACCATAGCATCTGACCAGGGTACAGAATTTATAAATAGAGTTTTCAAAGATCTGTGTAAGTTATTAAAGATAGAACAGCTACAATCCACCGCGTACCATCACGAAAGTATTGGAGCACTAGAAAATTCGCATAAAGTTTTAGGAGCCTATCTTAGAAATTATGTAGATGAGAAACATACAGATTGGGACAACTGGTTGCCCTACTATGTTTTCTGTTACAATACTTCAGTACATTCAGAAACAGGATACACCCCGTTTGAGCTAGTATTTGGGAGACAATGTAACTTACCTTCAAATCTTACAAAGAAAGTTGAACCAGTTTACAACTACGAGGACTATGTCATAGACCTTAAACATAGGCTACAAATTGCTCATAAAGACGCTAGGGATACTTTAATACAAAAGAAAGTTTCTAGGAAAGATAGGTACGATTCTGATAGAAAAGCAAAAACTCTTGATTACAACGTAGGTAGTTTAGTCTTGTTAAGAAACGAGAGCAAAAAGAAGTTAGATCCAAAATATATAGGACCATATGAAGTCTTATCACAGGAAGGAGTAAATTGCGAAATTAAATGTGAAAATAAGAAAATGATTGTTCACAAAGAGAGATTGAAACCATTTTATATATTAGGTTGTCAACCCTCAACCATGCTTCGACACCTGATTCCCTCGCATTCGGTTGCAGTGCATAACTTGCAATTGACTTGCTTTGTATCGTCGTAGTACATTGCACTCGGAACAATATGATCTCAAACGGCAAGGCCACTGTCGACCGACAGAAGTAACAAGAGATCTTATTGTTCTGACTGCATGCGCTAGGGTGATGACACAGCAATAGTCTTTGGGTGTGAGTATTTGCTTATGACATAGGTCATTGGCGCTCACCCGAAAGAATGCGATGAGGAAAAAAGTAAATCAAATATCGAAGTGTGGTCGATAGCTGGATAACCAAAGTTAGGTATAAATAGGGAATGATTTTGAAAAATAAATGGTATTGTTATCGTGGAGTCGATCCGAAGAACTCTAGTTTATTATTTGATATATGGCTGCTAGCCTAAAAGTATAAACTTCCTTCAGTCGTCTTCGGTACCACCCTCAATTTTGCAATCCTTGCGAAAGAGGTTCGAGCGACAGCAGTAAATGCTAAGCGATTGGTGCTGAAGTCCAAGCGACTTTACATCATTCTCTTTAAGGGATGACCCGAAAAGTTTTTGGCGATTTGTCAATTCAAAGAAAAAATCTGATGGGTACCCAGTGAACTCTATTTCTGGTGATACTCCACTAGAAAATACTAACGATATTTGTAATGCCTTCGCTAAACATTTTCGAAGCTCTTTCTGAGATACCCCCGTAGTAATAGATGAAAACTACTTTACGTATTTACGTAACTGCTCTCTAGTTAGTTTTAATAATATCCCTATTCATAGTGACAACATTTTAAAATATTTATCACTTCTGCAAGATGACTTTTCGTCCGGTACGGATGGAGTCCCACCTATTCTGTTAAAGAAATGCCGTTCCATAATAATGTTCCCACTTCAATATCTTTTTCAGCTTTCAATCAAAACAGGCGTTTTCCCAAGCCTTTGGAAAAAGTCCTTTATCACTCCGGTTTTTAAAAAGGATGATAAGATAGAAATAAAAAACTACAGGCCTATATCCAAACTGTCTTGCATCCCCAAACTCTTTGAGCAAGTTGTTTGTGACAGCCTCTCATTTTTTACAAAAAATATTATTTGCAGACAGCAGCATGGCTTTATGAAAAAAAGATCAACGGTAACAAACCTTCTTTCTTTTCTTCACAAATGTTCCAATGCCCTCGAAAATTTCCAAAGCATTCAGCCAACTCTCTCATGATGTTATATTATATAAACTCAAGGCTTTTGGATTTCCTACAATATTTATTGCATGGATTTGCTCTTATCTCGAAAATAGAACGTACCAAGTAAAATTTCGTAACAGCTTTTCGAATCCCTTCAATGCTCTGTCGGGTGTACCACAAGGCAGTCATCTTGGGCCTTTGCTTTTCATTGTTGCCATCAATGACGTTGTTTCGTGCATTTCGTACAGTGAAATTCTGATTTTCGCAGATGATACGAAAATCTTTAAATCCATTCAAAATAGTTCTGATCGCGTACTTCTTCAAAAAGATATCGATAGCTTTGGAGTATGGTGTAAAAAGAATGGTCTTAGCCTCAACCCCTCAAAGTGCCAAACTATGACTTTCTCGAAAAAACGAGAACCTAGTAATACTATGTATTTAATGTCTGGTTATTCATTATGTAATGTCTAAAGTTTTCGTGACCTAGGTGTTTACTCCAATATTAACCTTGAATTTAGTGAGCACATAAGCTCAATTGTAAGGAAAGCAAATTCTATGCTAGGTTTCATAAAGAGGTGGTCCAAAGAATTTGATGATCCTTATGTAACACTATCTTTGTATAACTGTTATGTTCGCCCACATCTCGAGTACGCCTCACAAGCTTGGTCTCCCCTATATGAAATTCATAAACATCGTATTGAGGCAGTACAACACAAATTTATACATTTTGCTTTGAAGGGTCTTCCTTGAGAAGATCCATTCAATCTTCCCCCTTATGAACATCTAATTCAACTTTTGCAATTGCAAACCCTTAGTCAAAGACGTATCAACAATGACCTAGTATTTTTCCATCAGCTTTTGACTGGCTTTGTGATGATCCTTACTTGCTCGCGTCCAAAGGTTTTAACTAATGCGGAGGATCTCACCACTTGCGTAATTTGGAGTTGATTTATTACCCCCATCATAGAACCAATAACGGCATGAATTAGCCGCTATCGCGCATGTGTAGATTATACAATTTAAAACCAGTGCGCCACATGCATGATTTTTGTTCAATGTTTCTTAGTTTATTGCCTTTCAAAATATTTGTAGTTTATGCTTAGTTTTATTTCTAGTAGTTTTGTTTAATTATTATTTTTGTATTTCATGTTTGGTTTTCTATATTGTATGTCACTATTTGTATGTTTTTTTCATATATTATATTTCTTATACGTTCTCTTTGTGCTGGTGTTGGTGTTTTCTAACCTGTAACACTTGCATTTATGATGAAGAGCGTAGATAAGTACGTACCAACGAGCTTGCTCTAAGCTTCGTGCGACTTAATCACTGAGATGCAAAAAAAAAAAAAAACTAGTTAAACAGAACATAATAATAAAAAATAACCACAGCATCAACAACACCACACAACTAACAGAAAAACTTAAAAACATAACGATAATACCAAGTTATAAAATTATCTCGTTTGACGTCACAAACATGTACACCAATATACCCGTTCAACAAACAATGACAATCATAAAAAAAAACCTAGAAAAAACAGCAAAATTTAACAAGAAGCAAATAGACGAATTAATATCACTTTTACAAATTATACAAAAACAAAATTACTTTACATACGATTAATACTACAAACAAGAAGACGGCCTAGCAATGGGATCACCTCTAAGCGGATTGATGGCAGACATATTCCTCAACGGCATCTGTTCTCAAACTGACTTCACAAACACCACTTTATTTTCAGCTTTCAAAACTAGTTTGAAATCCGAAAATAAAAGGTGTGAAGGTGGTGGTGACAGGAGAAGCAATGGTTTTCCCTTTTGTTCTTTATTCCTCTAAGCTTTTGACTTATTTAATTCATAAGTCACTTACTAACTTATGACTTAATGAGTTTTTAATTCACAAACCAGCAACCGTGAAATAAATACCTGCATCGAAATCCGAATCCTAATTCGATTCGATTATTCGATCCTTCTTCTTCTTTCCATTTCCGGCGTTACGATTAGTGATCTTGAAGCGATCACAACTCTCCCACTTTTCTGCTTCACACTAGTGATCCGCCTTGGGGTACGCGTTGACCTCAGAAAGCGTCGGCAAGCCTCCCGGTTTTGGATTGTTCCATGTCTGAGGCCAACCAAATGCTGCTGTTTTTGCATTTGCTTGTACCAGGAGTGTTTTGGCCTGCCTTTTCTTTTTCGTCGCGAATTTGTTGAAACGTTGTACTATATTGCCTTTTGGACGGGGTTCTGCGGATCTTTCCTTTGAACATGACAATACCAACTGAGCCGGCCGTGCTGAATTTTGTCCAAGATGGTTCTTTTGACTTTCAATTATTCGATCCTAAATATAAAAATGATTCTATACGAACACAGCCATAGCGAAAAAAAATTAAAGTGACATTTGTTTGTTTACCTCGACAGTCAAAAGTAGAAATGCGGCAAATTAATTGAGAATCGAGAATTAAAATTGAGAAAAATAGAAATGTAAAATAAAAGGTATGCATTTATATTCTTCTGAATGCAAATTTTTAATGTTTCTTATTTTTAGATTAAGTGCCAAGGGTACCAACATTGAAAGTAAAATTGAAAAGAGCTTGCTAGGTGAATATAACCAAAAAATCGTTTTATTGTGAAGTGAATATAAGTGAATATAGAAAATTTTCAATAAAACGCGGTTATTGAAGGCCGTGCGGCCAACACTCTTGATTTATTTCTCACTTCTCATACCGAAAAATGCAGGGTTGTTGTATCATCTCCTCTTGGTAAATCGGACCATTGTGTCATATCGGAAGATTTTTCGATTTCCGTCACGGTAAAAAAAGATAAATTCCCTAAAAGAACTGTATGGCAATACGAGAAAGCCAATTGGGACGGACTGAATAATTTCTTTCAAAATTTTAAATGGTCATTGTGCTTTCTCGATAGAAAAGCTGACTCATCAGCTGATATGATATCTAACGTAATTCTTAACGGCATGAGAAATGTTGTTCCTTACAGAACAAAAAGTATCATCCCCAAAGAGAATTCGTGGTTTGATTCAAGCTGTAAAGAGGCGATTTGGGATAGAGAAAGTAGTCTTCAAAAATTTAAAGGCAACCCTACAGTAGAAAATCGAAATTTGTTCAAACGGGCCAGAAATATCTGTAATGCTCAAATACAAAGGGCTAAGTTTTTACATGACCAAAAAGTAAGGCAAAAAATACTTTTGTGTCCAAAAGGAAGTAAAAACTTTTGGTCTTTTGTTAAGACGGTTAAGAACTCGACCACGTCATCGGTCCCAACGCTCGTTTTCAATGACTTTCCGTATGTCAGCTCCATCGACAAAGCCAATTTGCTGGCAGCTCAATTTGCTGCCAACTCTACACTTCCTCATAGCATATTGGCTCCACCTGAGCTCGAGTCTGCAAATTCTGTGATGAAGCAGATATTTTTTCGAACTCGCTCCGTTGCGATAGTCCTCAACGATCTCAACATAAACATACATAAATCCGCTGGTCCAGATGGTATCCCTGCCGTAATTCTGAAGATGTGTTCTTCTACGCTGGAAAAACAACTGCGTAAACTTTTCCATCTTTCCAATTCTGCTGGGATTTTCCCGAGCAGATGGGAAACTGCTTTATTCCAGCCAGTCCCTAAAAAAGGCGAATCTTCCTCTCCTTCCAATTACCGTCCAATTGCACTCACTTCCCTTCTTTCCAAGGTCATGGAAACTTTGATAAACCGTCAACTTATGAAATATCTTGAAGAACGAAAGCTTCTTAATGACCGTCCGAACGGCTTCCGTAGCAAACGTTCCACTGGTGATTTGATGGCTTATCTCACCGAAAAGTAGAGTTGTTTTGGAGAAAGTAAGGTTATTGCGCTTGATATTTCTAAAGCATTTGATAGAGTTTGGCATCAGGCTCTTTTATCGAAAATGCGTGCTTTTGGTATCGATGAGTTCCTTCTTCGTTAGATTAGAAATTACCGACCGTTCAATTTTCGGTCTTTGTTCTTTGACATACCATATAGATAACAGGTTATGGGCCCAGATTACGTTACGCAGGAGATTAAACGCGTAAAAAAAAATTATTTGCCAATTAGAATTTTTAAATCTATAATCTTTAATTCCTTCTTTTTGATTTTTATTGAATTTTAACTATAGCGAATAGTTAAAATTCAATAAAAATCAGAAAAAGGAATTAAAGATTAGATTTAAAAACTAATTGGCAAATAATTTTTTTCACGCGTTTAATTTCCTGCGTAACCTAGCTGTTGTGATAAATCGACTAGTTTCCTGAACGAACTCCAAACAACCTAGTTAGCTCATAGATGGCATCGTCAATCAACTTAATAAATCTATTACTGAGTTTTCCTACTAAATTTTTTGTACATTAAAAGTCACCTCCTATTAAGCAATAAACGAGTCTTGTTCTTATTTTTTGGTTAGCAATTTCTAATCTTTACATTTCGCGTCAACCAAAAGATATAGTAAAAAAGCTTACTATTTAAATTATTCATGGTGACCCCGACGTGATTCGGTCAAAGTATTTTTAATTTTGAAAAAAAGGTTTATTCACTTAATCATCAAATTAAAATTGAACCAAAAACATGGCGCCGAGTGCAGACTCCAAAGAAGGCAAAAGGCTAGAGAAGATAGAAGGCCTCAAGAACCGCCGATCGGTTATTTGCGGCCAACTTGATCGTGCCAAACAATTCTTAGAAGTAATCAGCGTAGATACCATAACCTCTCAACAAGTGGAATTGCGAATCTCTTCATTGGATATGATTTATAAATCGTTAGATGATGTCCAGACAAAAATAGAAGATCTAGATGTAGGTGAAGCCACGGATCCCGACGGGCTTCGATCTCAATACGAAGAACTTTACTACAACGTGCGTCCTCGATTGAGCGGGCTTATTAAAGCCCTAGATCCAGAACCACCGAAGGTTGAATCGGCCCAAAGACCACATTTAAAATATATGAAATTGCCTACTCCAAAACTTCCTATCTTTTCAGGTGAGATCACAAAATGGTTGGATTTCTATGAAACCTTTAAATCCCTTGTCGATTCCAATCCCACACTGAGTAAAACTGCTAAGTTCCAATATTTTAAATCTACACTCGATGGTCATGCCCTACGAGCCATTGATACCATTGAAATTAATGATGTTAGCTACAATGTTGCATTAGAAGTCCTCATTAATCGCTATCAAAACAAGAGGATCATATGTACCGAACACCTATAAAAAATCTTCAATGCTCCAGCCCTCCAGAAACCATCAGCAACCGCGCTAAGAGAACTCCTAGATGACTTCAACAGCCACGTGCGTGCACTTGCATCGCAAGAATGTACAGGTATTGGAAGTGAATTCCATAATCTGATAGCGTGAACAAAGAATAGGCGTTTGCTATTTAAAAAGTTAAAATAAGGAATATTCACTGTTTTCGTACGAGTTGAGCTGGGGAAACTTAATCTTTCAAATAGATAGGTTGGTTTATGGTTTTGTATTATATTATGTAGGAAGATACAATTTCTTATATTAATGTGTTGCCTTAATGAAAAACCTGTGATATTTGATGAAAATCTCGATATGTGATCATATTTACGAAGTCCATATACAAAACGTACTGATGAGTTAAACGCAAGTTCAAGTCTCCGAAAAGAAAATGCATCTGGGTTGCTATAAACTACAGCGAAATAGTTGATGAGAGGCATGAAGAGAGCTTGTACAAGCCTCAGTTTAGTTTGAGTCGGGATAACATTGGCTGATATGTAAAGCTGCCGTAAGCCGCAATAAATTCTCCTGACAATAAAATTTATATGGTTATCACATGATAACGTGCGGTTGATATAAATACCTAAATTGTTGACTTCATCTACATACGGTACAGTATTGTTTTTCAGAATTAATACGGGTATGCTAGAAGTATCAATAAGTGTTCTGGGCCAAGGAATAGCCACAGAATTTAATAATTTAGATAAAAATTATTTTTCTTAGTCACCAAAAAAACAATGTTCCTTTGTACTTTAAGTTGTAGTACTCTAGGCAAGAATTGGTACTTTGAGATGTAGCACTTAACTCTTCAATATTTAAATAAAACTCTTCTTTTACCACGTTATAACTTCAATCAACCACTTTATTAAAATTCAAAAATGAAAGTGACACAGTTTTAAGTGTTCGAATACTTTACACCTCGTATTTTAAAGTTAAATCAAAGTCAGCTGGAAGAAACTTATATACATGATAGGTTATTGACCATCTAAGAATTTGCAGCTTGGATATATAATAATTTGACTACTTATACTTTTAAATAATGTTTACATGTAATTGTTCTATGTTCTGCAAGGTGAAATAAAACTATAGAGTTTGACTCTTCTAATAAATTGAATATGACAACGATCATTTAAAGTAGAAATGTTTATGGAAGTTTACTAAGGATAGAATGAGAAAGACAGGTATCAGACAGTATATATTTCTGCACATAGTTTCTGCACATTTTTTCTGCACATTTGACAGTTCATGTGTTTTTCGTGGCCGCGTATCAGCTCGTGTTTTACCCGTTTAAGCAATAGTTTTATAACTTTAAATACTTAATTAAATATAGTTTTTTTAAAGAAGTTGAAAGTGTTTAGGTGGAAAGGATTCGCTTGACTGGTTGTTGAAATTGTTAAGCTATTTCAATGGCTAAAAAATCATATACATTTCAACATCAAAGTCAATTGCATGTTTCCCGCCATTTCTGTCAAATGTGCAAAGTGTGTGAAAAATGAAGGAAAAGATAAATGTATAAAAGTAATTGAGGTGGCAATAAGTTAATAAATGAAATAATAAAACATTAAATAAGTTAAAGATAGTGGTTGATTATCAAAAAATCAAAATAAACAAAATTATGTTGTGGAGCAACATGCTCCCGCCCAAGATGTGGTGTGTGTATAGTTGAGTTGGCTGGATTTCAGTGTATGTGTTGTGTAAATATTTTGTATTCCCATCCTTAATATTTTTGCCGCTGGAATGTTCATCTCGACTGTCTCTGAATATTGTATCTTCATTCTTGTTATAGTGTTATGGATTCAGCTCGTAACAACATTTCATCATCGCATTTTAATCATGAAAATTATAAAAAGCTAGGTTAGTATATTTTTTTTTTAAACAAAGATAATTATAGTTTAATATAGTTATCTGTTAAAATTGATTGATTGTGGTTGAGGCACTCTTTGTCTCGACGAATAGGTATCTTCTTTATTATTTGTGTAGGTTTTGCGATAAAACATTTTTAGATTTGGGCCTTAGATATGGGCATTAAAGTTACAATAAGGGCATTTACACATGATATGGGCATTTACACAGGATATGGGCATTTACACATGATATGGGCATTAAAATTAAATTGTATTAGAGTTCATCAGTTCAATTTTTATATTAGAAAAAAATTTTTTATTTTACTTCAGGTAAGTCACTTTTTGTTTATTGAATTATGTCTATCTTGTTCATAGTTCGATTCGGATTTACTCGGGTTCGACAGATTGGGTATCGGCAAAGGGGATAATTTTGTGATGGGTCGTTTAAAAATCGACCTTTCTGTTTTGATAGTCACTACTCGCGTAAGACCGTCCTGACCAGGATGAAGTTCGAGTACACGAGCGAGAGACCACAAAGAAGGTGGTAAATTGTCATCCTTGACTATGACAATATCTCCCACATTAATACTATTTGGAGTCTGTTGAAGCCACTTTGGTCTTTGTGTGAGTAAGTGGAGATAACTTGTACTCCACTGTTTCCAAAAATCTTGCGTCATTTTTTGGATATATTTATATTTATCCAGATTATTCATGTTCTTCTCTGCAAGGTTTCTATCGGGTAAAACGTTGAGTGAGCTTCCAATAAGAAAATGTCCTGGAGTCAAGACACTGAGGTCGTTTGGATCCGATGTCATTGGACAAAGGGGCCGTGAATTTAGACATGCCTCTATTTGAGTTAATAGAGTTCCGAATTCTTCGAACGTCAGCTTTGAAGTGCCAATCGTTCGTTTCAAATGGTGTTTAAGTGACTTAACACCAGCCTCCCACAATCCACCGAAGTGTGGACTTAATGGGGGGTTGAAATGCCAAGTGGTGAACATCGAAGCGAGTGTTTTGGAAACTACCGAAGACCACTCAGAAGTTATGAACTTGCTATTCTTTTGAAGATCATTGTTTGCACCTTTAAAATTCGTTCCACAATCACTAAATATATTAGTGCAAATTCCTCGCCTAGCTACAAACCTTCGGTATGCAGCAATGAAAGTAGCTGCGCTCAAGTCACTCACCAACTCAAGATGAATAGCCTTTGTGGATAAACATATGAAGACAGCAATATAGCCCTTGCTAAACTTGTTGCATCTACCCTTCCACATTTTGATTTCAACGGGTCCAGCATAATCGACGCCAGTGTTTGTGAAAGCTCTTGTGATCGTTACTCTTTCCTTAGGTAAGCTACCCATTAGTTGAATTTGCATATTTGCCTTGTGTCTATGACACCTGACACAATTATGTATGGTTAGCTTTATTAATCGTTTTGAGTTTGTAATCCAATAAAGATTCCTAATTTCAGCCATCATAAGTTGTAGTCCTCCATGCAATGTTCGTTGATGTGAATCACATGCAATCAGTTTGGAAAAATTATGTTGGTCTCTAAGGATTATTGGATGTTGCTGGCTATAAGGAAGAGAGGAATTCTGAAGGCGACCGCCTACACGTAGGACACCATCTGAGTCGAGGAATGGGTTTAAATTTATTATTCCACTTCCCTTTGGTAAGGATTTACGATTCTTTAATGCAATTATTTCTTCGTGAAACAAATCGTTTTGTACTATTTTGATAATCTTTATTTGAGATGAATTAATTTCCTCGACTGTGATAGGATTTGTATCTAATCCTAATATGGGTTGTGAATTTTTAAATAAATTGACATTAATAATGTATCGCCGCCATATTGCAACACTACGAATCAAACTTCTTAGAGTAGATACTCGTTTGATGAATTCGTTGTCTATTGCAACGCAATAGGCTGCAATATATGAGAAATTTGATAGTATTCCCTTGAAGTTTTTATTGTAAAATGAAGTTATAACCTTTTTACTCTCCTTATTTCTTTCTTCTTCCGTATCAATGATTTGTTTTGCTGAATGTTCTTGTGGATTGAAGTTTTTAAGAAAAGTTGGTCCGTTCCACCACATTTTATTGCTAATAATCTGTTCAGGTGTTGATCCTCGTGATCCCAAATCCGCAGGATTATCCTTTGTGCTTACGTGGTTCCATGAATCAATGTCTTTTAAGGATTGTATTTCGCTAATTCTATTAGCAACGAATGTGGTTCGTATTCCTGGACTGCCCTTGATCCAAGCAAGCGTAATCATGGAGTCAGTCCATGCATAAATTTTAATTGGTTTAAGTTGCATTGCTTTTACAACTCTATTTAATAGTTTGGCTAGAAGAAGTGCTGCACTTAGCTCCAGCCGTGGTAAGGAAATAGTTTTGACTGGAGCAACCCTCGTCTTAGCTGCTATCAAATGTATGTGCTCATTGCCATTTTTTGTTATGCGTATATAAATCACTGCTGCATAAGCTCTCTGCGAGGCATCGCTAAAGCCATGCAGTTCAACCTCTGATGATATTTCATAATCTATCCACCGAGGTATCTTAATTTCAGTAAGTTTTGTCAAACTACTGCGAATTTCCAACCAAGACTTTTCTATGTCATCTGGAATAGGTGTATCCCAACTCACATTCTTTACCCAAAGTTGTTGAAGAATCATTTTTGCCTTAACAATACAGGGAGATATCCACCCCAAGGGATCGAAAAGACGAGCAATGTCAGCTAGAACCGATCTCTTTGTAAACTTAGTAGCTTCAGATAAGTTTATTTTAAAGCTGAAATAATCTCTACCTGGATACCATTGAATTCCAAGAGTTTTGATAGCGTCCGCATATTCAAAACTAAGTGGAAAATTTATTTCTCTGTCACATTCTGGGATGCCCTCAATAAGTCGTTGTGAATTGCTTGCCCATTTTCTAAGTTCGAAGCCAGCTGAGCTTAAGACTGAAAAGATGTCCTTTTGTAAGGATATAGCTTCTTCTTCATTGTCTGCTCCATAAATAAGATCGTCAACAAAAAAACCTTCCATGATAGCCATTGATACCTGAGGATAACGATGCTCAACATCTTCAGCTAGCTTTTGTAAAGTGCGAACTGCTAAGTAAGGAGCTGAAGCAGTTCCAAAGGTAACTGTATTTAGTAAAAAACTTTTTATTGGTTCATTTGTAGATGATCTCCATAAAATCATTTGATATGGTCTGTCTTCTGGAGCCATCCAAATTTGTCGATACATTTTGGTAATATCGGCAACGAGAGCAATTTTGAATCGCCTCCATTTGACTACCAAGTCGATGATATCTAGTTGGAGGCGAGGTCCTACCATTATACAGTCGTTTAGTGAGAAACCGTTTGATGATTTGCAAGATCCATCAAATACTACACGAAGTTTCGTGGTGGTACTAGATTCCTTTAGTACAGCATGATGAGGGAGATAATAGGAATATGCTGGAAATTGTTCATCTTTCAATTTAACTTCTTTCATATGCCCTAAGGTTATGTACTCGTTCATACACTCTACATACAACCTTTTGTAGTTTTCATCTTGTCTCATACGTTTTTCAATTTGTAAGAATCTTGCCATTGCTGCTCTTTTTGAATTCCCCAATAAGGGCCTTACATTGTTTTTAAAAGGAAGATGAACCTCATATCTTCCGTTGGGTTGGCGCTTGCATGTTTTCTTAAAGTGTTGTTCGCAAAGTTCCTCATCTTTTGTAAGTTTCCTTGTTTCAAGATTTTCTTCAATCTCCCAAAACCTGGTTAAATCAAAATCCAATTGTGTGTGGTGGCTTTGAATAGTGGCAGGAGTGAGCCTTGAATGAATTTTCCCGGTCAAAATCCAACCTAATTCTGTTAATTGTGCTACAGGGGTTCCTGTTCTTCCTCTTATTACACCTTCCAAGATTATTTCCGAATATACATCGGCACCTATCAAAAGATCAATTTTCCCTGGAATATTGTAAGTTGGATCTGCTAACAAAAGATTTGCCACATGCTTCCAGTCACTGTTATTAATTTTTTGAGTGGGTAATGTTGAAGTTAAGCTGTTAAATACAAGTGCTTTTACATTGATGGAAAAATTTTGTTTGGTGAAAGAAAAGATTGTTAAATTGACTTCATATCTGGATGTACCAGTATTGGTGTTACCTAGTCCTTTAACAATTGAATGGCATTTGAGTTTTTTCAATTTCAACAGTTGTGTAGCGGTTTCAGTAATGAAAGTTGCTTGGGAACCTGGGTCGATAAGAGCCCTCAGAGTATACTGAGTTCCATTTGAACTAAATACCTTAACCTGTCCAGTAGCTAGTAATGCTTCTGATTGCATTTTGTTGAAATGTGTATTATAATTCATGGTTTGTACATTGGAAGAGTTTGTTTGCTGTTCAATATCGATTTGATTTTGAGTGGGTTGATAGGTTTGTTGTATAAAGTGTGATTGGGTGCTCTGTTGACTATTAGGTATTAAATATGATGCATTCTGTGGGATTGCGTTTGAATTGATTTTGGGTTGATAAATGTTTTGGGAGTCAATATGCAATAGAGTATGATGCTTGAGTCCACATTTGTAGCATCGATTAGAACTGCTGCATACAGAAGCATGGTGATCGTACCCTAAACAATTGGAGCAGATTGAATGTCTCTTAGCAACTTCAGACCGGGTTTTAATGTCCATGCCCAAGAATTTTTTGCATTGGCGAGTGCTATGAGGCATATTGCAAATACGACAAAGAAATTTTTTGTTAGATTTTTCTTGTTGCGTGTGGTGTGATACTTGAAAGTTTTTTCGGAACGAACTTACCGGCCCAAAGTTTTTTGGATTTTCATTTAGACCCGAAATATTTTCTAGTGAATTGAAACGACCTTCTATAAATGATAAGAAGGTTTTCCAGTCGGGAAGAGATTTTGAGGCACCTAATTTACTTTCCCAATCCTTTTGTGTTTGGTAAGGTAATTTTTGAAAAATAGTAAATATGAGAATACTATCCCACATATCTACAGGGATTTCTAAATTAGAAAGTGCATGAACACATTCCACACTTGTATCGTGAAGCGATTTTAATGAGGTTGCCGATTCAACGTTTATCTTTTTTTGTTCTGTAAGAGTTTTTAAATGAGTATTTACAAGTTTTCGTTTATTTTGGAATCTTTCCGTAATAATCTGCCACGCAGGCTCATAACTTTTGGATTCAACAGGAAGATGCTGTATAAGGCGAGCAGCATCATCCTTTAATGATGTTTTCAGATATTGTAACCTTTGAATATCTGAAAGGTCTTCATTTTTATTTACAAGACTTTCAAAAAGATTGTAATATTCAATCCAGTCTTCGTATTTACCTGAGAAAGGTTTGATTTGTATTCGTGAGAGACGCACATCCGAGTGACCTGATCTGGTGGTATTTAAATTGTTAGTGGTATTAAATACGTTTGATTCTACCGCGTTTGATTGTCTTTCAGATTTTATCTTTTCTTTGTCGTCTTCAATGACGCCAATAAATTTAAAATACACAAGTTTTATTTTTAAAAAGATTTCATCGCTATAATAAGTCTCCTTTGTAACATCAGTAGCACTATTCACGATGGTCGCGTGGTCTTTCTTTGACCGCGCAAAAGATTCTTCTATTTCATTTAAACACGCGTTTATAAACCCCTTCGAATTTCGGCAAGCGGTTTCTTTTAAATATGTCTCATAAGCACTGGATATTTCAGTTAGAGCTAAGCTTTGACCTTCTATTAATTTCTGTAACTTTGACATTGTCAGTATTCAATTAAAGTGAAAAAAAATTCAAACCAAACTATTCAATTGTATATACCACAGAGGTTAATATAAATTTATTTAAATTGATTAATTGTTATTTAGGGGTATAAGATAAGTTTTTTTTTTGTCACTGTTTGAATGCATAAATGTATATATATGATATATTTAATATACAAAGAACAAACTTTAATTGTTGGTATAGTTTTACCTAGCTGTCCTTTAAGCATAAGGCACAGCGAATACTTCCTGGTGCTGGTCGTACGGGATTCCAGAGTTGCAACTATCCTTTAACGATGAGATACCGGGAATGTTCTCGTAATACAGCTATTACAGTATTCCTTTTAGCTAGTTGATAGACGGATGGATGATGTGTTTTTCCTTTAATTATTTTTCCACTTTTCACTTAGGTTCTATTTTTTAACCTCGAAGGACCATGTTCTGGGCCAAGGAATAGCCACAGAATTTAATAATTTAGATAAAAATTATTTTTCTTAGTCACCAAAAAAACAATGTTCCTTTGTACTTTAAGTTGTAGTACTCTAGGCAAGAATTGGTACTTTGAGATGTAGCACTTAACTCTTCAATATTTAAATAAAACTCTTCTTTTACCACGTTATAACTTCAATCAACCACTTTATTAAAATTCAAAAATGAAAGTGACACAGTTTTAAGTGTTCGAATACTTTACACCTCGTATTTTAAAGTTAAATCAAAGTCAGCTGGAAGAAACTTATATACATGATAGGTTATTGACCATCTAAGAATTTGCAGCTTGGATATATAATAATTTGACTACTTATACTTTTAAATAATGTTTACATGTAATTGTTCTATGTTCTGCAAGGTGAAATAAAACTATAGAGTTTGACTCTTCTAATAAATTGAATATGACAACGATCATTTAAAGTAGAAATGTTTATGGAAGTTTACTAAGGATAGAATGAGAAAGACAGGTATCAGACAGTATATATTTCTGCACATAGTTTCTGCACATTTTTTCTGCACATTTGACAGTTCATGTGTTTTTCGTGGCCGCGTATTAGCTCGTGTTTTACCCGTTTAAGCAATAGTTTTATAACTTTAAATACTTAATTAAATATAGTTTTTTTAAAGAAGTTGAAAGTGTTTAGGTGGAAAGGATTCGCTTGACTGGTTGTTGAAATTGTTAAGCTATTTCAATGGCTAAAAAATCATATACATTTCAACATCAAAGTCAATTGCATGTTTCCCGCCATTTCTGTCAAATGTGCAAAGTGTGTGAAAAATGAAGGAAAAGATAAATGTATAAAAGTAATTGAGGTGGCAATAAGTTAATAAATGAAATAATAAAACATTAAATAAGTTAAAGATAGTGGTTGATTATCAAAAAATCAAAATAAACAAAATTATGTTGTGGAGCAACAATAAGGTTTTTAGAAATGATTATTGCTTTTGATTTGAGTTGGTTGAGTTGCAATTTATTAAGGAAAGCCCAGTTGTCAATTCGTTCTAAATCTTCATTCATCCTAAAAACGCAATCTTCTATTAGACCAATAGGTCTTGAAAGTTTTATCTGAGCATCATCTGCATAGAGATCCATCGTGACATCATGACAAACATCTGGTAGATCGTTAATAAAAGTTGAAAAGAGGAGCGGACCTAAAATGGATCCTTGAGGAACCCCACTTAAGACTCTAATAAATGACGAAACACCAGAGTCAGTGCAGACGTGTCGAGATCTTCCTTCCAAGTAGCTTTCGACCAGAAGCAGAGATCTTCGGCTAAAGTTGAAATTGATTTTAAGCTTACTAAGGAGAATATGGTGATCAACACTGTCAAAAGCTTTTGAAAAATCAAGCAGACACAGAATTGAGATGTTGTTACGGTCAAAATCATACCTCAAATCATCAAGAATTTTGACTATAGCCGTTGTTTAGCTGTGATTCTTTCGAAAACCAGACTGACAAGATGTTAGTAAGTTATTTTGACCTATGTAATCATTCATTTGATCACGCATAACTATTTCAATATACTTTAGATAAACAGGGAAGAATACTTATTGGTCTAAAGTCTTCAGGCTTGCTTCTGTTTGAATTTTTGGGTACAGGAACCACTTTGGCAAGCTTCCAAATTGCCGGAAATTCTGATCTCGTAATACATGAATTGATAATGTGGGTAAAAGTATAATAAATGTGAGGTAGGATTAGTTTTACAAATTTAAGAGACACCTCGTCATGGCCTATGGCATTAGATTTTACGGTAGTTATTGCTTTTAAAACTTTAGACTCAGATACACATCGGAACTCAAAAAGATTTGCTGTTTCTTCTTCGTCGCTTTGCATGCTTGACACATAAGAGTTTGGTACCACTATGTTCTTACTATTACCAAGAAAATAATGATTTAAGATGTTAGGATCCAAATCACATTTTAAAGATGTTTTGTCTATAACTTTTAAAGCTTTTAGATTTTTCCAAATTTGAGAGCTACCGTGAGTAGGATTTAATTTGCTAGAGAAAAAATTTGCCTTAGCTTTACGAATTTCGGAGGTTACTTTATTTCTATGGTTGGTATAAATTTGCCAGTTTGTTCTGCTACGGGTTTGGCGCCAACGGAAGTATGATTTGTCTCTCTTTTTGATCCAATCCTCAATATGTTTCGAAAACCACGGTGCTTTAGCGTCTCTAACCCTTTTAGTTATTATTGGTACATGACGGTTAAACAAATCCTGAACAATAGATTGGAAAATTTCAATCTTATGATTAGCAGTAGCCACACTCTAACAAAGGTACCATGGAGAATTGATAACATCTAGATATAATGCTGACTCATTAATTTGATTGAAATCGCGATAACTAAATTCAGATGGAGGGGAATGCAAATCAAAAGAGATATCAAATGTAGCAAACAATAAATCATGGTATGATGGTATTCCTGGAAGACATAGCTGATTGAAAAATTTCACTAAATTCAAATCTGAGGTAAGGATTAGGTCAAGAAGACTTTCTGAGCACCCAGGACGAAAGTGGGTTGGCAAACACGCATTAACAATATCAAGACCTACCATCGAGCAGTTGTTTTTAAATGTTTGCGAGATCGAGGTGTCAGTCAAATGGTTAACATTGAAATCCCCACAAACTATTATATTTGTATAATTAGTACTAAATAGACTGAAACGCTCAAAAAAATGCTGCAAGGGATTATCTTTAAGCGGATTAAAGACGCAACCAATTAAGCAAGAATTTCCATTATTATTAAGCACTTCAACTAAAATATATTCTACTTCAGAGTTCTTAGAGCAGTCAATCACTCTACACTTTAAGTTTAATTTGCAATAAATAGCAACTCCTCCAGCGCGCTTCGAGACTCTGTCATTACGTAAGATATTATAACCTGGTAAATCAACACAAAAATTTGAGATTTCAGGCTTTAACCAACTTTCTGATACACAAATTATATCAACCAAACCATCCAAGAAAATACTTCGCAACTCATCAATGTTAGCAGGTATGCTTTGAGAATTTAGGTGACATATTTTTAGACCAGAATGTTGCCTTGTGAAAATACTAAGCAAAACACGACTAACGCAATAATTGTTCACACTTGTCAGACTCATTTAACTAATTACTTAAGAATAACCCGAAGTACTAAAAACTGCATACTCAAAAATTCTAGTTTGAAGTAATTTATAATAAGAATAAACGAGAAGTATAATAAAGAAAAGAAGGAGAAAAGTGGAAAGAGAAAGAGAGAGGAAAATAATGTTAAAAAAGAAAATATTTAGGATAACAATTTTAAAAGAGAAATTAATAAAATTCATACAAAAATAAAAATAATGATGAAGACAATGATGATGTGGGAACACTGCTGCGACTAATGTTTTTCCATAACATATAGGTAAAGTGGGAACACTTCTTCTCTGCATTCACTTAAACATCAACAAAGCTCACACAAATTGGTAATGCGAATGCGACATTCATTCACCCCTATCATGAAATCCATTCGGAGAAATCCCCGAGTGAAAAATCACGATACGAATCCCGACAAAAAGCAATCACAAATTCCGAACGAATTCGAAAAAAGCATTGTCTGATTGAAAAAATGAGTGTCCATTTTCGAAGTCAGCTGTCCTATGTCAAAATAAATACTCGAAGCAATAGAAACAAAAATCCCTAAACTTAAAAAAAAAATCCTTTAACTTTTCCCAAACACATTTTTTACCGATTTTTGTTTTCTAGTAAAAATTGATTTATTTGCACTTTTTGTGCTTAGAATAAGTTATAATAGATCTGTATTATTGATAAAATCTTAAATGTTATATGAAATAAACAATTTTACTGTCGAATATAATCAAATATTTTCTTCATCAAGTTATAAATTCCCAAAAGAGGATTTTTGTTACGTGGTCCCTGAGTACTTTCCAATCTGTCAAACACAAATTCATTCACTTGTGCTTTTTAACAAACCATAAAATAATTTGTGAAATCCAAGTTTGTTTACAGATAAAATTCAAGTGTTATTTTGGCTATCAGATAAAGTAATTTAACTATAATACGAGTACTAACGAAGAACGAAGTAACGAAGACAGTCTTTTGAAAAAATGTAATTTCTTTTGGAAATAATTCTATTCATTCATATGTGTTTCTGTTTATAATAACCGATGTTCTTAAAGGGTGAAAACAACAAACAAACAACAGGTTATATGAAATGTTATCCTGTAATCCAGACGGCAAAAGGATACGCTAAACGCCTAAAAGACGAAGTTAATGACCACTGGGAGGGAATAAAAACAGAGTTGGATGTAATTTAATTTACGAGATAATTTTTGTTTTCATTATTTTTTCTTAAGTAGAATTATATTTTGTAAAATTGTTCTATTCAAATGCGTTTTTTATGTTTTAACAAATGGATTTTACCTATGGCTCTACGCTCTACGACAGAAGAAACTTGTCGTAGGAAAGGACGTCATATTTCCGTTTCATTCGGAATTCGTGATACCAAATTACGAATTTCGAAATTCGTTCCACTCCGAATGGATTATGTGATAGCAACATCGGGAAACTAAGACTTTTTTCGATTACGATGGAATCTGTGATATGGCTGATTATTTTTTGTTGATAGGCTTTCATTAGCGAAGATTGCATTTTTGTTATCTCTATCGAACCCATTGATTTCACAGAGTTTTAAGCCTTGATGTCGACGAAAAGCTGATAGAAATGCTCGTTGTTCAGCTTGGCAAGATAGTCTTGTTTTCAATTGCGATCCGGGTTTTGGCTTTGGTCTGAAAGATTCAATGTGAGGGGAGAGCTGATGATCAAGAGCTGCAGCAATGTTTTTTACGATGGCCTTTGTTTCTTCGTTGGGGGTGAACGGTATTCCTTTTAATGCAATGTCACTTAGTCTCTGAGTACGCTGATGGTCAGTTAGTTGTTCGGAAAGTTTTTCATTGCATAATTTAAGAACAGCAATTTCGTTCTCAGCAGCATCTAAGCGAGTTGTAAGACTCTTAACAGGATCATCTATTTTACAAGATAAACGGTCTTCAGTTTCTTTTAGAGAACTTTTATTTATTGATGTCGGTCCAGCAGGAGAGTTTGCACTAAGTCCACGCGTTTGTAGGTCGGTTACAGTGTTAGCAGGCGTTTTGGGGCTGAGGTTTCCACTCAAATTGCTTCTGACAATATTGCGAACGTCGTGAATTTTGTCATTTACATTGTTTTTTCTTGTAGCTCTGCCACTGGTGGCTGCAATGTTGGGCATGATGGTGTTGATGATGATGAGCAGGAGAACACAATAATAGTCAAGAGGCAGGGCAAGTTAAGCAGAAAACAATACAGCAATTTAAGGGAGACACAAAAAATGGCACTCACGTATCACCGATAATTTAATAAATGGTTTATAGTTTTATTTCAATTAAATATTGTTTTAGGTTGACTTCACAGTAAACAGTTGATTTAATTTAAATAAGTGTTATTCTTTTAACTTCCTTGTACTTTTAAATTTCAGAAAAGATAAAAATATAGATAAAAATTACGGAAAACTTTTGAGAGCAGCAAAAAGTACGTCTATTCGCTAGCAGACATTCTCTCTTTTTTTCTCAGGGATATTCCACAACCAAGTTGACACTACTCGCTACTGCAGTGGTGCATGTATTGGACAAACAAAACACACGTGTTCCTTGTCACATTCTTCTAGATTCCGGTTCTCAACTCAACTTAATCACTGAACGGCTAGCCCTTATGTTAGGAATGGAGAAGCAAAGGACTACTACTTCAATAAGCGGAGTCGGAGCTAGTACCGATGTCTCTAAATTCAAAACAAGCCTCATGCTCAAATCGCGTTTTAATGATTTAAGCTATAGTTTAGAAGCAAACGTTATTAAAAAGATATTACAGAAACTACCGGAATCAGACATCGACATCGCGAAGTGGTCAATTCCAGGAAACATTAACCTTGCTGACCCGCTCTTCCAACAATCGCGACACGTTGACATTTTATTAGGAGCAAGTTACATTTTTTCTATTCTTTCTATCGGTCAGATACGGCTAAGCGATCCCCTCCCGATACTGCAAAATACGGTCTTCGGCTGGGTTGTGTCAGGCGTTGCAACAGCGTATCACACGGAAAATAAGATGGCTTTATGTAATTTATGCGTTCAAGAGGAGGAAAATTTAAATGAAATATTGCAATCGTTTTCCAGAGTAGAAGGCTTCAATAAAACACCAGAGAATAATCACAAAACCTCGCTTGGACCATGTGAAGTTCATTTTCGCGAGAATGTTATTCGTTTTGAAGTAGGACGCTACCAAGTTCGAATACCGTTTAAAATGGATCCGAATTCACTAGGTTCATGGTACGAAATAGCTTTAAAGAGATTTTATAACTTAGAAAAAAAAAGTGTTTAAAAAAAAAAAAAGTGTTTGATGTCTCTTGCAAGACGAGCAGTGGTACTTCTCTCAATGAGATTATGCATGTTGGACCTCTGCTACAAGCTGACCTTTTCTCTACGGCATTAAAATTCCGCTACCACAAATTCGTCTTCACGGCTGACATAACAAAAATGTATCGGCAAGTACCTGTACACTCAGACGATCAGCTGTTTCAACTCATCGTATGGAGAGAATCTCCGCTAGATAAAATAAAAATATTCAAACTGTGCACTGTAGCGTATGGTACTACTGCAGCCTCATATCACGCCATCAGACATCAGAGTGTTATGTCAGCTCGCTGAAGATGAGCACAGTCATTATCCTCTTGGTTCCAAGGTCTTACGTAACGATTTCTACGTAGATGATGTTCTCACAGGGTCGGACTCACTCGATGATTTACTGCGCACTAAAAAGGAACTATCGCAAATTTTGAATGCAGGAGGTTTTCAACTCAGGAAGTGGTGCGCTAATGACAGTAAAATTATAGAGGACATTCCAACTGAAGATAGAGAAGAATTCTTTCAATTACGGCAAGACAATGTAATAAAGACTTTGGTTCTTGTATGGGAGCCAAAAAATGACAACTTTCAGATTAAGGTCAACCTTCAGCCTATTACCAGATTCACAAAGCGGACCATACTGTCTGATATAGCAAAGCTTTATGACCCCTTAGGGCTAATTAACCCTGTAATAGTTAAGGCTAAGATTTTTATAAAATGCTGTGGAAAGACAAGCTAAATTGGGATGAAGCCCTTCCGCAAGAGCTACACTACACATGGCAATCGTTTAGACAAGATTTGTTCGATTTGGAGCGCATATCCTTTCCTCGCCACGTCATGGCAAGTGGAACCCAAACAGCTGAGTTACATGCCTTTTCAGATAGCTCAGAAAAAGCGTATGGTGTTTGTGTTTACGTTCGTTCGATAGATGAAAACGGCTCGGTTTTTATTAAACTGCTTTGCGCTAGATCCAAGGTTGCTCCAATAGATAAACATCGCGTAACTCTTCCAAGGCTCGAATTATGCGCGGCCACGATGATGGGTAATCTAGTGGACAAAATTATAAAAATCGACAAGGAAAAATTCTCTAACTGCTTTTATTGGACTGATTCAAGTATAGTGCTCCATTGGATTTCATCCGATAGCCACCAATGGCCAACATTTATATCAAATCGTGTAGCGGTCATCCAAAGCCTATCGAAAAGAGAAATGTGGCGTCATATAAGCGGCAAACTAAATCCAGCTGATCTGGTTTCAAGAGGATGTACTTCACGAGAACTTTGTGATAGTACGCTGTGGTTCTCCGGGCCATCTTTTCTGACCAAGGATGAAGGTACGTGGCCTTTTTGGGAACCTGATGCTCAACTCTTGGATGAAGAACTCGAAAGAAAGACACCGAAAATTGTACTCATGCTTGAACAAGACCATGGCATCGTTGAAAACATAACATTTAAAAACAGTTATGTTATGAATTTCATTCAAACCACACTGAAGTAGCTCCCTTTGTAAAATTTGATACACCCTACGTACAAAGGAATACGTACAACAGAGTAAAAGCATTATACGAAAGTTTTAAACAAGAATTGGAAAATATAGATCCAAGTGTCGCACAAGCGTCGAAGGAAATGGAAAGGCCTGAAGTCACTCACGATGCTCCCACTGCAGAAACTTCAAAGAAAGTTGAAAAGACATCTAATGCCTCTGCCTACGAAGCCGCCACCGCAAAGCCGGACGAGAATTCAACTGCCGTACAAGGTCAACGGTTGACAAAGTTGAAGCTGAGGATAACGGCCATTATCGAGAATATAGAAGAATTTGAACAAACATTCGATGACTACTCCAAGGACATTTACGACTTTCAACAAAAAATATTGCTGGAGCAGTTGCGAACGTTCACTGAATTACATGAAGACTTCATCTGCAACTCATCTGAAGAAGACCTTGAGAAACCTTATGTAACGAATAAGGAATATAAAAATGTCACACAAGAGGTCAACAGATTTCTCAATACAATGGCATCAAATCTCTCCAGTAGTAACAACAAGCCGAAGGAACATAAGACTGAATCAATGCTTCCAAGGCTTAAAATACCGATATTTAAGGGTAATTATTTGGAGTGGCAGCAGTTTTATGACTTGTTCCTCAATATAATACACGCCAAGGCCAATTAAACAACGACTGAAAAAATGGAGTATTTAAAAACTCATTTGGAAGGAGAGCCCCTGCAACTCATAAAGCATATAACGTTTTCAAGTGAAAACTATAATAGCGCTTGGGAGATCTTAAAAAGTAGATACAACAATGAGCGAAAAATAGTGTCTATGCATATAGAGAAGATGCTCAAATCTGGACATAATAGCGCTCCAACAGCGTCTTCCATCAAAAACAGCCTGGATGCCATTAAAGAGGGACTAGCGGCACTAAAAAATTTGGGCTATGACACTTCTTCATGGGGTCCTATGATTGTTCATATGACTACAAAGTCACTTGATACAGAATCAAGAAATTTGTTTGAACAAGGCTTAGAGGAGCCAAATAAAATGCCGAAAATTAAGACTCACCTCGACTTTCTGGAAAGACGTTACCAAGCTCTTGAAGCAATGTCAACAAACAAAAAACAAAAGAACTCATTTGAGGAACCAAGATCTGGAGTCCGTAACTTCGTCATAGATGCAAAAGTTATTCAGTGTCCAATATGCAAAGGAGACCATAAAATATACGCATGTCAAAAGTTTTTAAAATTATCGCCAAAAGAAAGATGGACACAGTGCAAGCAGGCAAAGCTTTGCCTGAACTGTTTGAGGCATAACAAACAGATCCAATGTCTTAGCAAGAAAAATTGCCAACATTGCAACAAGAAACATCATTCACTTCTTCACATGAAATGGACTGATAGGCCAAAACAAACAGAATTGATAGAAGCTGCAAAATCACCCGCACAAATAAATCATAGCGAACAGAACCAGAATGTTTTAATCGCAACGGCAATCCTAAAAGTTAATAATGACAAAGGACAGTACGTTACAGTCAGAGCACTTATCGATCCTGGATCCCAAGCCTCGCTTATCACCGAGTCGGTTGTACAGACACTGAAACTTAAGAAACAGGACGTTTGTGTTGAAGTCAGCGGACTAGGAGCAACAAAAGCAGGAATTGCCACCAATAAGGTAGATGTGACCATAATGCCACATTTTGCTTCGAGTTTTAAGCTAAAAATAGAAGCTCTGGTGTTGTCAAAATTGACAAGGCAGTTACCTTCGAAGCAAACAAACACTAAACAAGTTGAAAAAATCGACCTTCTAGAGCTTGCTGATCCAACATTCAATATTCCTGGGCCAATTGATATGATGATTGGAGCCGATACCTATGGCGACATCATGTTAAGTGGTATTAAACGAGTCGCTTCTAGATCACTAATCGCTCAAAGATCACAGTTAGGTTGGCTGATCTCTGGACGAACATCAAACGACATTCCCGACACATACCGTGTTACTGGACTAGTAGCACTTACATCAATTGATCAAACAACTAGAAAAATTTTGGGAGATAGAAGAGGTTAATCAACCAAAATTCCAAAAGCCGGAAGATAAACGGTACGAACAAATCTATAAGGATACACACTACCGAAAGGACAATGAGAGGTATGTTGTGAAGATCCCATTCGACGAAGATTTAATCGAAACAAATCCACTTGGTGAATCAAGAAGTAGAGCTACAGCTAGATTTCCCCAGCTGGAGTTGCAGCTTAACGAGAATCCTACCCTAAAAAACGATTATACACAAGTTATAAACGAGTTTCTCAACCTGGGGCACATGGTAGAAGTCAGTAACAACTCATCCAACAAAAACAATATTTTCTATATGCCACATCATGCCGTTATTAACCTACGAGTACAACAACCAAACTTCGTGTTGTTTTTGACGGTTCAGCAAAATCAACGACTGGAGTAAGCTTAAATCAATTAATGCTGACAGGCCCTAAGCTCCAAGACGACATAACTACAATTTTGACGCGTTGGTCAGTTTTAACAACCCACCTATTAAAGAGTACAAACTAACGACTGTCACTTATGGTACAGCCTCAGCACCTTATCTGGCTATTAGGACTCTTCAACAACTAGCTAAGGACGAACAATGCAACTATCCGACTGCGCTGCGTTGATGATGTTATGTCTGGAGGAGATACCATCGCGGAGTGCAGGGCAGCTCAGAAAGAACTTGACGAGATGCTTAAGGGAGCAGGCTTTCAGCTTCGAAAATGGGCTGCAAACAACAGAAAACTACTACAACATATACCGATTGAGTTACGGAATCAACAAAACAAAGACGTGATGAAAGACGAAACTATAAAAACTTTGGGTATACACTGGAATCCTTTAAGTGACACATTTCAATTCAAGGTAAACGTCGATACAAAAATAACTACGGAAATACTTACCAAACGCAAAACATTGTCCGAAATAGCCAAGTTATTCGACCCTCTTGGATGGTTGGCTCCAGTAACTGTCAGTGCCAAAATTTTAATGCAACGTATTTGCCAAGCAGAGCTACAATGGGACGAACCACTTCCAACCGAACTGCAAAAAGAGTGGAACAAACTAAAGATAAACCTGATTGTAGTGGTAGACATTCGAATTCTAAGGTGGATAAACTCCACAAAGGTTCAAGAATTTGAGCTTCACGGATGTTGTGATGCTTCAGAGGAAGCATATGCAGCAGTAGTTTATGCCAGGATAGCTCTACCAACGGGTTTCTTTGCTACAACAATTTTAGCTGCAAAAAGGTGGCCCCAATCCGAAAAAAAATATCTCTTCCGAAATTGGAACTATGTGGTGCTCACCTGTTATCAAAGCTGCTGGCAGAAACAATGAAGACATTTGGGTGCCAAGTTAAAAACACATTTGCTTGGACAGATTCGAGAATAACGTTGGCCTGGCTACAAAAATGTCCATCTACCTAAAAATGTATCTACCAAAACATTTGTTGCGAACCGAGTCTCAGAAATACAAGAGGCAATAAACGTTAGCTGCTGAAGAGATGTTCGGTCAACTGATAATCCAGCTGATGATGGTTCAAGAGGCTGCCTTTCAGAACAGATGGCAACCAATCATTTAAGGTGGAATGGACCTCATTGGCTGAAATTCGATTCTGAACAATGGCCGTTAAATAACCAACAGCCAATCGCAGTGATCGATATTCCCGAAGCAAAAGGTGTTCTAACAATTAGAGTTGAAGAAATTGACGACCAGACTAAGAGATTTTCTTCATACACAAAACTAATAAGAGTCGCTGCTTATTGCAGACGATTCATATCAAACTGCAAAAACAAACTAAAGAAGAAACCATCGGAAACCGGTAACCTAACAACAATGGAATTGAGCGATGGAAATAAAGG
This sequence comes from Melanostoma scalare, assembly GCA_949752695.1. NCBI lineage: Eukaryota > Metazoa > Arthropoda > Insecta > Diptera > Syrphidae > Melanostoma > Melanostoma scalare. The sequence continues at coordinate 94,865,186 of OX456984.1, forward strand.
AATCATACGGTATCTACAAGAGAAGGTGTATTCCATTCCAAGGAACTAGAATCTTTACGAGATGGGAAGGCGATCAACAAAAAGAGTAAGGTACTATCCTTGAACCCGTTTCTGAACAACGAGAACATCCTTGTTGTGGGCGGGCGGCTACAAAACGCGGATCTTTCTAGCTCAGAAAAACATCCTATCATTTTACCACATCAAGAGTGGTTCACAAAACTATTAGTAGAAGATGCCCATGAACGCACACTGCATGGTGGTATTCGACTTACAATGGTTAAACTGAGACAACGCTACTGGATTATACAACAAAAAGATGTGTTCGACAAATTATAAATAAATGTATAAGATGCTTAAGATCTGCTGCTCAACCAAATACTCAACAAATGGGGCTACTTCCAGCAGCAAGAGTTACACCATCAAGACCCTTTACACATACGGGTGTTGACTATGCTGGACCAATTCAAATACTGATCTCAAAAGGACGAGGAAACCGGTCAACTAAGGGCTACATCGCTATATTTGTCTGCTTTGCTACAAAAGCAGTTCACATCGAGCTTGTGAGTGACATCACTTCAGCAGCATTCATAGCAGCATTGAAGCGATTCACATCAAGAAGAGGGATATGTTCACATTTCTACAGTGACAATGGAACTGGAGCTAACAAAGAAATCCAACAACAAGTGAGAGCAGCCATTAAGTACGGTGTAGTAGACGCATCATCAATGCTTACGAAACATGAAATGCAATGGCATTTCATACCACCAGCAGCACCGCACTTTGGCGGTTTGTGAGAGTCAAGCGTTAAATCCACAAAATGTCACCTAAAACGAATAATTGGAGACACCATGCTAACATTTGAGGAACTTTCGACATTATTGACTCAAATAGAAGCATGCCTAAACTCCCGACCACTTACGGGAATCGAAAACGATATTGACAACACTACGATACTTACTCCGGGACATTTTCTAATCGGAATTTCTCTGAATGCTGTACCCGAACAACTCATTGATGAAAAGAAAACGTTCCGTTCACGCTTCCAACTAATACAAAAAATGAGTCAAGACTTTTGGAAAGTCTGGTCATCAGAATATTTGTCACAGCTTCAACAATTGCCTAAATGGAAACAAAAAGAAGACAACATTCAAACTGGCGATATAGTTCTTGTCAAGGAAGACCGGCTACCACCGACCACCTGGATGATGGGAAGGATATCAGAAGTTCATCCTGGGAGTGACATATATATTATACTTACGGGGAACAACTAGAAACGCAGAAATATCATCCACCTTGTGGATCCCACCTCCAGTCAGACTTTCAACAACAACAGCAACAGCAACAATGCCAGTAGCAGCAACAACAGCAGCAGCAAACCCACAGCTGGAACAAGTTCAGAACCGAATGTTTGGTGTCCACCCATATTTACAAGAGGAGTGTCGTCCAAAACATTATTAGATTTTGTAGGTAAGAATAATAACTTTAAAGTGGATGATATTAGATTCTCAGCAATCGGGTTCGGGAAATTAAAAATTTTCTTTAGAGATATAAAACTGCAAAGCCTCTTGGTTGAGCAATTTAGGGAGTCCAAAATTGATTCCTTCTCGTTTACACCGAGACAACTTAAGAAATTTAACACGGTGCTTAAAGGCATACCAAATGATTTCTCGGAGGTAGAAATAAAGAAGGAGTTAATGAGATTATGGATCCCTCTTTGTCAGTAGAGGTTAAAAAATTTGAGACCAAGTGGTCAAAACAAAATGAAATACCGCTTGATCTTTTTTTGTGTGTAGTGGACAACAGGGACAGCCTCCTGAAACTGAAGCAAATAAGGTTCTTATTGAGGCACAAAATTAAATGGGAATCGGTCCGAAGCTCCGGTGAGAAGCAATGTTTCAGTTGCCAACGCTATGGCCATATGGCCAAATACTGCACTTACCCTATTAGGTGCGTAAAGTGTCTCAATACCCACGAAGTAGGGAAGTGTGAAATTGGCCCAAAGACGGAGGACTCGGTGGTCTCTTGTGTAAATTGCGGTTTATCTGAACACCCAGCAAGTTACAGGGCCTGTCCCAAAAGAACGGAATTAATTAAAAAGACAGAAGTGGCTTTGGCCGCCAGAGGCAATAACAAACAATTTCTTTATAATCCTGTTATAAATACAATAAATAATTTCCCGGCAAACGCTTTTTCGTTTGCTGAGGCAGTGAAAGGGAAAAAGAATACTCAGGTAATTTTAACTATCCAACTATCCCCCCCAATAACGAAATCGGTGATTTCATGAAAAAGTCTGTAAGGTTGTTTGGAGTTCCAATCTTCACCTTGATAACTAGAATTAGAGAATTTTGGCCGAAATATGTCAAATTAAGCGAAATTGAAAAACCCAGCGCTTCCCTGGGTTTCATTGCATCCCTCACCCTTCCATCACCATGAATTTAAACATTATAACAGCCAACATCAACTCACTTTCTCACGACAAAAAAATAGAAATTGATCTCCTACTTAAAGATACCTCACCAACGGCCATCCTTATCCAAGAGACATGTCTAAAAAAAGACAAGAACAGATGCAATTTCAGCACTAATTATGATTTCATTCGAAACAATGAGGGTAGGGGCACGGGTATTATTATGAATAAATCCTTTCAGTTCTCCCAAAACTATTTTTCTAACTCAGTGATATCTGCAACAATAGCTTGTATCCCTATTTTATCCAACCACACAACGAAAAGTCTAGCTCTGGTCTCAATTTACATTCCTTTTGCCTCTGGCTCCGCTATACCCTCAGCTCTTGATGCTCTTCTAGCTGCTCTTCAAGGTTTTGACTTCGTTATAATTGGAGGCGACTTCAATTCCAGGCACCCACTTTGGGGTGATACGACAACAAATTTAAACGGGTTTAACTTATTCCGGTGGTACCAGGATGGACACTTTCTTGATTACGACATTGCAGCCGCGGTTGGCCCAACCCGTCCTAGCTCTGGTTCCCACATTGATTTTTTTATTGTTTCCTCTAACCTATGCTCGAATAACAATTTAGCCTGCCTGACACTTGATCCTTTCTCTGACCATTTTTCCGTTTTACTTTCAATTCAGTTACAACAATTTTATGCACTGCCTAATTCCCCCAGATCTTTCATTAGCTTTAAAAACACCAACTGGTCCAATTTCAACCGCATGCTCGATTCCAAACTGAATACGTTCACGATCCCAACTGACAGAAACCTTTCAAATCTAGAAATTGATAGCTTCATTGAGGCAGTAACCAACTCACTGACTGAATGTATGGAATCTCACAGCAAAAACGTTACCCTTCATGCTAACTGGCTTAGAATTTCTGATTCCACTCTGAATCTTTTCAAGACGAGGAAAGTCTGGAAACAAAAATTAAAAAGATTATTTCATCGCTTTGGGGATCGCATCAGCCGAGAATATCAAGAGTTGGCGGCACGGGTTAGTTGCTTATCTAAAATCATTAAAGACAAGGTTCGATTAGAACTAAATGAGCAATTCAGAGAAAGTCTTAGTAGCTTAAAACCCTCAGCTAACCTGTTCTAGGTCATTGATCGAATAACAGGTCGAAAAAAGGTAGCAGACAACCACCAAGCTTTACAATATGGTAGCAAAATATTAAATTCTCCCGCAGAAAAAGTGGCGGCTTTCGAATCCTTTTATTCTGATCTTTACTCTCTGAAAACACCAACAGTGGATATGACTAACCTACTAGAAGTCTCATCCTTTGTGAGCTCCTTCTCAGCATGGAATGAAAATTTTAAAATTACTGATTTTTCCCCAACCAATAAATCTGACTCCATCCAAACCGAGGATTTTGTATCCTCTAGCTGTGTCGAATCTACTATTGCCTTTCTTAACAATAAAAAGTCCTGGGGCCGGACAGTATATCTAATTTCATATTACGAAAATCGAAATCTAATATAGCTAAATTCCTTACACCTTTGCTAAATAATTGCTTAAATAATTGCTATTTTCCAACCCCTTGGAAAAGAGCAAAATTAATACCTATAAAAAAAAATAACAGATCTAATGATATAGAAAATTTCCGTCCCATTTCACTCCTCTCCAATCTCGGCAAAATTTTAGAAAAAATCATTTTTATAAAAATCCAAAATCACTTCGTTGACACCGAGCTCATTCAACATCAACAGTTTGGGTTTAAGAAAGGACACTCCACTGAGCACGCACTGCTCTTTTCACAGGACAGGATTTTGCAAAACTTAAGATCAAAACGTTGCACGGTCGCATGCTCGCTGGATCTTACAAAAGCGTTCGACTCGGTTTGGCATAACGGCCTGTTACACAAAATTAGCCTTCTGAACTTCCCAACCAGTTTTATCAAAATCATTCAAAGCTTTCTTTCAAACCGCACACTTTCGGTACAATTCGAAAATGAATGTTCCCCCTTAATTCCCTGCTTAGCGGGAGTACCTCAAGGATCTATATTAGGCCCATTCCTTTTTAATCTATATCTCTATGACTTTCCTATCCGGTACAATAACTCTGAATCCATACTATATGCTGATGATACTATCGTATTAAGCTCAGATGAAAGACCGCATGAGGCTCTAGAAAATGTTAAATCCCATCTAAACAAAATCATACCGTATTATAAAAAATGGGGCATAGATTTAAACATATCAAAATGCAAGATAATTTGTTTTAGGAATGCTTCCGGTAAAGGACACCACCTTACTTTATGCGTTGATGGTAGTCAAATACCGTTGAAACAATCTATAAAATATTTGGGGATTCACCTTCACGAAAGGCTCAAGGTAAACCCACATGTGCGCAAAGCCCTTAACAACAGCAAGGCGGCTGCTGCTAAGCTTAAGCTCCTACTTAACTCAAAGCATGTCCAAAATAAAACGAAACTTCTCATGTACAAAACTCTAATTCGTCCACTAATAGCTTATGGATTCCTTCTTTGGTTTCAAATAACACCAAATGTAGCCTTGGAGTTGCATAGGTTTGAACGAAGAATCATAAGAAAATGTCTATCCAAAAGCAGGAAACCCTCTGGCAACTGGTACAGCAACAGGGTCGTCTATCAAGATTCAAGTATCACCCCTCTCTTCGATTACCTTACAGCACTTTCAAAAAAACGACTTCATGCCTTACAATTCCATGATAACCCTCTGCTAAAAGATTTATTTCTGAGAAATAGTGGTTCAAATATAAATGACAATTACTACTTATCACCTATCTCCATAGTGAATGAGGGATCTGGCCCTTCCTTCCAGTTATCGGATGAGGATGGCTCTTTTACAGCCCCGTTCTATCAAAAATGTTGTGCCAACAACTACAGAGGCTGAGCAGTTCTTTCTTTTTGTACCCCGATTACCTGCTATGATAAATGCACTCGTTATTATATTACAAAGGCTGTGAATCTTTTGCAAATACTTTTAAGTTATTAAAATAAACAAATCCACCTGACATGTCTTTGGATTGTTTGAAAACTCGAATCAAAAGTCTGACAATGTAAATATTAAATTTTAAAGTATTTAGTGACTTTATATTTTCCTATTCATATAATCAACTAGTGTGACTTAAATGGGCTGTGAACACTATTTTAATAGAAATATGTAGTTAAACTAAGTAACATTAAGAACTAAATAAATGAAATTAATGTAATCCACTGCTTTAAGTTGTAGGTATATTGCATCTCAACCTGAAGAAAAATGAAATAACGAATGAAAACAAACAAAAATATCTAATGTACAAACTTCATGTGGATACGTACATACAACTTAACTCTCTTGCATTCGGAAATCGAATTCAATTTAATTTCCCCAGATCAACAATTAAAACTAGGGTTGTCTCCCTCACAATTTGACACATTGCTTGTTAATTTGGTAATGTTCTGGATGGATTTCGCCTTAAGCGTGTCCGTCTCTTTTTGTTTTTTGAATTTATACCAATCTTGTTATTTTTCTCTCTTTCTATCCAACTTTTTTTATATTAAGTTTTGTATGAACGATGGTCTTGTTGAGTGGACTCATCTAAGAAATCACCAAGTGTAACAATAAAAATAATAAATTTTGCAATTGAAGTACAAATAAGAAAAGTAATAACAATAATTTAAGTGTGTAGCCAGACCACTTCTAAGTCGGCAACTAGATTTATGACACAAAGTGTAATACTTTTAAAGTAGTGAATAAGAAATGTAAAAGAACTAAAGAAAAAATCTCAAAATAAATACATACATACATACATACCATTTTCGTGGCTATGCATTTTGTTTGGTTTACTGAACCTAGCTGACTCCGCTCCAATTCGTCAGATACACGATGTTGAAATATTTCCATTCGAAAGTCATCCTGGAATATATTTCGAAGATATAGGACAAGCCAACTTAATTTCAATCTCATGGAAGACAATTGTTTTCTTTAATTTGACGAACAGGAATACGAAGCATACAAGGAAATTGTTTCAAAAATGGAGAGAGTATGTTCGTCATCGGGAATGGAGGAACTAAAGTCTATTATATGCGAAGGAATACTGAACCAATTTGGATATCAACTTCAACAAATAGAGCTCAACAATGAAATTCTCTTGCACGCAAACGACGATTCATTAAAAAGGCAAAGACGATCACCATTTGACTTTATTGGAACAGTCACTAATGAATTGTTCGGAATACTTGATCAAAGATTTGCTGAGAAATATGAGCAAACAATAGAAGCTGTTCAAGAAAATGAAAAACACTTGCTACAACTCATGAAAAATCAAACAACCATTGTTGATTCCACTATCAATATCTTCAGGAAAGAACAATCGAAAAATTAGAATCAAATTATGTTACTAAGTTCTATTGTCACGAAATTGGAAAATGTAACATGCAAATTCGAGTACATGGAGAGATTTTCAGCAACTGCTCTTAACGGGATACTTATTATGATCAATTATAAAGCAACCCAGAGCATATTGCTTGATATTCTGCTATCAACGCATGCTGGAAGAATACACCCTCTTATCCTTTCAGTCCGACAATTCAAGGATGAGTTGACTAAGATTCATGAGAATATCCCTAAGTCTTTAATGATTCCTGGCGAAAGACATCACGAATCCATATTGCAGCTGTATAAAATTGTAAGCCCAAGATTACAATTGTAATGGTAAACTTACAAGGCAACCATGTTTATCCGATCAACAAAGATGAATTCTTACTTTGTAAAATAAGGCCTTCCGACATCTTCTGGTGTCCACGGTGCCGTGACATAAGGCCAAGCGACATAAGGCCAAATTTGAATGTTTGGCCTTATGTCACTTTGCGAAAGCGACATAAGGCCAAATTTTAGGAGTTGGCCTTATGTCACTTTCCCATAGCGTCATAAGGCCAACTTTTTTTGGGACATAAGGCCAACTGTTCAATTTAATGTTTGTTTATGCCGTTAGGATTGTTATCAACATCTCGCTTTTTACATGTTGCGCTCATTAACATTCTTCTTTCCAATTGTGTAAAAATTAATCTTTTGGACGGCACTTTCATTTTTCGCAAGACAATCATGTAAGCTTACTTCTCTTACTTTTATGTATTTGAACAAAACATTTTTCCATTATTAACTTCTTATCATAATTTTGCTTGATGCACATGATGCATTGTTTTATAAAGGAAGATACAGTTATAATTAAAAATGCGAATGCATACATACAGAATATTTTTAAGTATCATTAGCCGTGTTTCATTGGGAATTTTCATATTCACTTCACTAATACGCTCAATAAAACGCTGTACTCACTAATGCAACTCTATTCCATAAACTCGATTTACCAGCCATCCCTGTTGTTCACTTCTGCAAGTGACTAATTTTTATTCACTTATCGTCGTTGTTCACTTAGAGTTGTTGTTTTCCCATGTGCGATGTTCTGCGATGTTTTGCTGAAGTGAATACAGATTCCCAATAAAACTCGGCTATTGATACAAAGAGATATGCTTTCAATTAGTTAAATTTAAAGATATAAGTTAAAAAGCTTTTACAAAACATTCGCCGGGAATTTTTTAAAATATTTTTTCAGTTTTGTTTTCAAATCTTTAGGTTTTCAGCTTAAGGTAAAGTAAAAGTAAAAAATTCGCGCGAATTTTTTACTTTTACTTTACCTTAAGCTGAAAACCTAAAGATTTGAAAACAAAACTGAAAAAATATTTTAAAAAATTCCCGGCGAATGTTTTGTAAAAGCTTTTTAACTTATATCTTTAAATTTAACTAATTGAAAGCATATCTCTTTGTATCAATGATACTTAAAAATATTCTGTATTTATGCACTCGCATTTTTAATTATAACTGTAGGTATCTTCCTTTATAAAACAATGCATCACATGTATTTAATCAGAAATACAATTGATAACAGAGGACTGCACTTTCAATCTTTTGCTGTCCACTTTTATATATTAAAAATCATAATCCAATTCTCTTTCCAATTTGCAGACAAATTGTGACGAATACCACCCAAATTTTTTGTTAATTTTAGAAAGTATAAAATCTTTTTTGAAATGTTGTAGATTTGTTTTGACTTAGCGTTTATTTTCATTTTAATGCTTTTATGTTGTTGTTTGTTGTATATGTATATGCCTTTCTTGTTTAATAATAATAAAATTAAATACTTATGAAAATACTTACAATATACACATGAATATTTAACTATTTTTCGTCTTTTGCTTGAAGTTATGGAATATGAACTTTGTTCTTGGAATCCAGGTACAACCACTTCTGAGTTCTGAGTGACATAAGGCCATATTGGCCTTATGACGCTTTGGGAAAGTGACATAATGCCAACTCCTAAAATTTGGCCTTATGTCGCTTTCGCAAAGTGACATAAGGCCAAACATTCAAATTTGGCCTTATGTCGCTTGGCCTTATGTCACGGCACCGGTGTCCACTTCAGCATCCTCTGTATACAACCGGAGCGTCAACTAGTGTTTGTGAAACAAACATTATACAACACAAGAAAACTATGGACTAATGCACGATTGAGGACATATCACCAAAGCTGTACTGGATTGAGATGCATCAACCAAACGCATGGATATACAGCACTCCAAATTCAACCACAGTTAATATTAACTGTGATTACAATACTGAGCCCGTTACACTGCGAGGGAGTGGGCTGCTTAAGCTACCAGCAAAATGTATAATTCATGACCAAACCACGACAATTGTTGGAAAGCAAACAATGTCAAGCCGACTAAAATCATCATTTTTACCATCATTCAATCTTTCTGAGACGTTAACTTCTGTATCGTACAGAACTGTACGAGTCTTTATATTACACAAATATTAATATAGTTCATGTATATATTCTTATAACTTATCTATGTATTGGTGCCATGAGAAGAGCACATAATTAATTATTTGGGATTTGTCTTTTAGTCTACTTCCGCAAGTCAGCAGAGCAAGTAATAAATATTGGGTTTTTTACCAGTGCGGTTTTTCCCAATCAAAAAAAAATACTTTGTGTTTTATTTTTAAGGTTTTCGATCCTAAACATTTTGGTCCAATTCGAGCCAGGTATATGTATGTACGTATATAGTGCTAGCGGACAACAGTGCGAGAGTGTAAATTAAGAAAAAGTGCCAGCCAAATAAAAAGAAAAAAAAGTGCAAGCTAAAACCACAAAAAGTGCCAGCCAAATAGAAGAAAAAGTGCAAGCCAACGCAAGCAAGTCACAGGCAAATGAGAATAATATATTAAAATATTATTGAAAGCCATAAGAGGTAAGACAATAAGTCAAAACTCAAAACACGTCAGCTCTAACATACAAGTTAACGACAACAAGATCAAATTCACAACAGGTAGATAGACAGCCACTACACGAGCCGAAAACTGAGAAGTAAAGAATGCTGCTGTCAGCGTCTATCGTCGCTGTGGGAAAGATGCGGCAATTCGAATACCTACATATGAGAATGAGTTGCATTGTTGGCTTTGGGTAGTGCAGATTTAGTATTTAAGCTTAATGAATTATGAGAATTTTTGTCAGTTATTTGTGAATTATTTGTGAGGCAGAATCGCTGCCAGTTCAATAAAATTTTTTTAAAAATTCATTTAAACATTTAATGTTTTAATTGGCGCCCAACGTGGGGCCCAGGTTAAAAAGTGCAATAAAGTGTTCGCGTACTAAGTCGCCTAAGTCGACCTGTTAAGCTCGCCGCGGTAAAGAGAAATTCGCTTACACTAAACTTTCTTAAGTCGACCTAAAAAATAGCTCGCCGTAAAAGTGCATAAATCCTGGGACCAGAACCATCCAGCTCATCTCTAGTCTAACCAACAACGAGGGAGACGGAATGTTAAGACTTACGATTTTACTGTAAGAAATTAAAATTTTTATTGTAACTGATTATTTACATTTAAGATAAGTAACTGTGCCGAATCAGATAATTAATACAAATTAAGTATCATTATTCTTGTTCTTAAAATTTTTGTGTTGTATTAAAAATGATGACTAGACAGCAAAAAGCTGCAGGTAGTAAACCAGGTGAAAGTAGTGATTCAAATAATCAACCAATTGAAGTAGATAATTCAACTATTGAAGTAGATAATTATCAAAGTGAAGCGGGTCCTTCTAGAGATTTGAACGTATCTTCTCAGTCAACTACAACTAGTGCCTCTCAAGTAGGAAGTGTGATACCCAAAGCTACACCAGAGTTGGAATTATTAATTACTAGTATAGTTTCACAAGTTATTGAAGGGCAGACACATAGGGTTATGTCCTCTTCACAACCAAATTTTAATTCTCAAAACATAGAGGTCAGTACTCAACAAGTGAGAAATAGACCGACAACTACAGATGCAGATACTATTCCAGGAATAGTGAGGAGTATCAGGGATTTTTCTGGGGATCCAGGGGAGTATAGCTCCTGGAAAAAGAGCGTAGAGAGAGTGTTAGGTATATACGAACGTTTAAAAGGGACGGAAAAATACTTTGCAATTTTAAATGTTATAAGAAATAAGATTACAGGGAAGGCAGATATTGCTTTAGAGTCATTCAATACTCCCTTAGATTGGGGAAGTATTTCCCAGTGTCTTACCCTACATTATGCGGACAAACGCGATTTGGGGACACTGGAATATCAGATGATGAGGCTTGTGCAAGGAGGAAAAACTGTGCAAGAGTACTATAATTCTATATATTCCCACCTTTCTTTAATTCTAAATAATATTTCCTGTATGAATATAGGCCCAGAACCTATGGAAGTTTTGACTGAAACTTATCGAAATAAGGCCCTAGATACTTTTATTAGGGGCTTAAAAGGAGATCTACCCAGACTTCTTGGTATAAGAGAACCGACTGATCTCCCTCATGCACTTAGCTTGTGTATGAAACTGGAAAACCAGAATTACAGAACAAACCAGGCATACACATCAAAACCTGGACCTAGTTCTTCCAATCAGAACAATCAATCTCGAACCTTTTCACAGTCAAATCAAGGAAATCGTTTCAATAATACCCGTACCTTTCCACCATTCAATCAAGGGAATCGTTTCAATAATAACACTTTTCAGAGGAATTTTAAACCAACTACTAATAATAGTGATTCAATCCCCGATAATATTGTAATAAAAAAAGAACCTATTACCCAAGGTTCTTCTGCACAAAGAAACTTTGGTCAGCGGAACCAGCAACAATATAATTCGAATAATAATCGACAATTTAATAACAATAAGTATCGCCCAAATAGTAATCAGACCCCGCAGATGAATTTCCATTTATCAGAAACTTCGGAAACCTCTGATGTCTCCCACACTGATTATCAAGGATATATAGAAGAATCCGACAGTGGTTACGAGCAAACCTTAGAGGAATATGCTCAAAATTTTCCTAATCCAAATTCAGCAAATCAAGATTACACCGACATTCATTTTTTAGGCTAAGCGATTCCTCGCTTCCTTATTTCGAATGTCGAACGGAAAGCGGGGAAATGTTAAAATTTCTCGTCGATACAGGATCGAGTAAAAATTATATTAGACCCGATCTGGTTAAAAACCCTATCAATAACGAACAAATTTTTTATGCACAATCAATTACAGGGGATGTCAAAATTTGGCAGCATACCCTTCTAAATTTATTTAATCTAAGAAATACACCACTGAAATTTTACATTCTCCCATATCTTAAAACTTTTCATGGAATATTGGGGAATGACAGCTTAAAACAGCTCTCCGCAGTAATCTATGCTAAAGAAAGCTATATGTCAATTCTCAATAATTTCAATATCAAAATTAAACAGCTTAGACAGCAGGCTGTTAATTCACTCGATATAGCTTCTCTTTCAGAAAAGGTTGGCAACTTAAAACCCTCACAGAAAAATCTACTGTGCCCTATTCTGCAAAATAATTTGAGTCTTTTCGCAGACCCCGATGAGAAATTGACATATACCACGTCAATAGTCGCGGAGATTCGAACATCTACCGAAGACCCCGTTTATAGTGGACACTATCCGTTTCCTATGTCTTTGAAAGGAGAAGTAGAGAAACAAGTTCAAAAACTACTCGATGATGGCATTATAAGACCTTCACGGTCTCCGTACAATTCACCGGTATGGATGGTGCCAAAAAAACCTGATTCCACAGGGGCAAAACAGTTTCGAATGGTAATAGACTACCGAAAATTAAATACGGTGACTATTGCAGACAGATATCCTATGCCGGATATTAACATGGTTATTTCACAATTAGGTGAAAATAAATTCTTCTCGGTTCTCGACCTAAAGAGCGGATTTCACCAAATACCTCTAAGGGAAGAAGACATCGAGAAAACATCCTTTTCGATTAATAACGGGAAGTATGAGTTCGTGCGACTGCCGTTTGGCCTTAAAAACGCCCCGGCAATATTCCAAAGAACTCTTGACGACATACTTCAAGAATATATTGGAAGGTTCTGTCAAGTATACATAGATGATATAATCATCTATAGTAAGAATGAAAATGAGCACGCTGAGCATATTAAACAAATTTTTTTCACATTAAATAAAGCAAATATGAAAGTGCAAATAGATAAGTGTAAATTCTTTCAGCAAGAAGTGCAATTTTTAGGATTTACTGTTTCAGCAAATGGTATTAAAACTAATCCGGATAAAGTAAAGGCAATCCTTGATTTTCCAATACCAAATACTCTTAAGCAATTACGATCATTTCTTGGTCTCTCAGGGTATTATAGGCGCTTTGTCGAAAACTATGCAAAGCTGGCTAAACCCCTGACAGCCCTCTTAAGGGGGGAGGAGGGACGAGTCTCGAAGTCAAAATCGTCCAAATTATCTATTCAACTTAATGAGGAAGCTGTTGATGCTTTCTGTAAATTAAAAAGTTCCCTTGTTTCCCAAGACATACTCTTGGCCTATCCTGACTTTTCTGAACCATTCGACCTGACCACGGATGCTTCAAACTTTGCACTCGGGGCCGTACTGGAACAAAAGGGAAAGCCTATAACCTTTATTTCAAGAACACTTTCCAGACCGGAAGAGAACTACTCTGCCAGCGAGAAAGAACTTTTAGCCATTATATGGGCCTTGAGTTCCCTTAGAGCATATCTCTATGGTTCAGCAAAAGTGTGCATATTCACAGATCATCAACCTTTGACATTCGCTTTAAGCAACAAAAATAATAATACTAAGATGAAAAGATGGAAGGCAAGGTTAGAGGAACATAATTATGAAATGAAATATAAGCCCGGAAGGACGAATGTGGTAGCAGATGCATTGTCCAGAGCACCCATTCAGTCACACGTCAACAATCTACCCGTGTCCCAAGACGACGACGAAAATCTGGATCAAGACTCTATCCCAGTTGTAAAAGCTCCTATAAACGGATTCAAAAACCAAATCCTTCTATCGGTAGGCGACTCTCCTTCTTATGAATTTAAGATTGTTTTTCCAACCTACCACCGGCATATAGTGGTAGAGGCAAGATATGATCGAGAAAGGTTAATTGAAATACTTAAAAAATATCTTAACCCAAGTGTCACAAATGTTATAAAAGCAGAACACAATATATGTGAATTAATACAGGAAGTGTATCCTAGACATTTTAAGCAATACAGGACGCGCTTCTCCAAAACCATGGTCGAAGATCTCACGAATGAAATTAGGCAGGAAGATGAAGTGATAAAGGAACATAATCGTGCCCATAGAAATGCACGCGAAAATAGAATACAAATTTCACAACATTTCTTTTTTCCTAATATGAAGGAAAAAGCCGAAAGGATAGCCAAATCTTGCAAAGTTTGCAAAGAAAATAAATATGAAAGGCATCCTAATAAACCCGAATTACAACCAACCCCTATTCCAGAATACCCTGGACAGATGATTCACATAGACATTTATTTTACTAACAAAAAAGTAATCCTAACAGCCATTGATAAGTTCTCCAAGTATGCTCTAGCCAAAATTATAAAATCAAGATCAGCAGAGGATATTAAAGAACCTCTCAGAGGATTAATACTGGCATTCGGTGTCCCACAAACAGTAGTAATGGACAACGAAAAGTCCTTAGGGTCAAATTCTATAACATTTATGTTAGAAAATATGTTTGGCATAACTGTTTATAAAGCACCTCCTTACACCAGTTGTGTGAATGGCCAGATAGAAAGGTTCCATTCGACCCTTTCTGAGTTGATACGCTGTCTCAAACCAGACAACACCCACTCTACCTTTTCTGAACTATTAGACAGAAGCATCTACGAATATAATAGGTCAATCCACTCAACAACGAATAAAAAACCCGTGGACATATTCTTTGGTAGGCAATTGCTTAATAAGCCCGAAGAACTAGAAAACGCAAGACGAGAAACTGTTGAGGCTATCTTAAAGAAACAGAGTGCTGATCTAGGTTACCATAACAAACGAAAACAACCTATACGAACTTATCGTGTGGGAGAAACTATTTATGTAAAAACTAATAAAAGAGTAGGAAATAAATTAGATCCTAGATATAAAAAGGAAATTGTTACAGAAAATCTTAATTCCACAGTTAAAACGCGATCAGGCTAAGTAGTCCACAAAAGTCTGATAAAAAATTAAACCTTTATTCCAACAGGGCACTATTCACCTTTTGCGGTGCAGAGGTCCAGATTTTAGATTATTCAAACTCCCAGCTTATTAAGGTTAGCACGGGAACCGCAACAATACAAGATGGCACGTTCAAGATTATTCATGTAATAGAGCTAGAAGGATACGGCAATTTGATAACGAGATTAGAAGAAATGCTAAATAAAAATCAGAATCACTCCTTTTACCAAATTTTGCAATTCGAAGTCCAAAGAATAAGAAGTCATTTTCAAAGACTACAAATCAAAAGAAAAGATAAAAGATCCATAAATGTAATCGGCAGTGCATGGAAGTGGATTGCAGGGAACCCTGATCACCACGACCATGAAATCATTAAGAATAAAATTAATAACGTACTACAGAATAATAACAAACAAGCCGTTATCAATAGGATTACAGTAAGTAAAATTAATGAAATAACTAATATGACCAATAGAGTTTTCAAAATTGTAAATGAAAAAATCATAGATAAAGAAATTTGGGAAATAAAATATAAGCTAGATATAATTAAAGAAGAAATTGTGAATGTCGCCTACGCTATTCATTGGGCTAAGGCAAATATTGTAAATTCCTACATTTTAACTAGCTCAGAAATAAAATTGTCCGAACAGATCCTTAAGAACATGCCTTATATGAACATAAATGAAGCATTTGAATTCGCCGATGTAAAAATTGCATCTGATGGCAAAAACATAATTTATATTATCAGTTTACCGACCTTAAGTCCAATTATTTGTAATTCTTTCTTACTTAAGCCTGTAAAAATTGGTTCTAAAATTAATAAAATACCATATTATAATGTTTTAGATTGCAGTAACAAACTTTATGGAATTATAGACAAATGTAAATCTTACAATAAACATACTATTTGTAATTCAAATAATATAATAGATATAACTAATAGTACATGCACTCCCAAGCTACTGAAAAGCCAAAAATCATCATGTCCTCTGGTAAACAACCAACACGTACCTTCAGTGGAAGAAATATCAACAGATGTCTTATTCTTGAATCAGTTTAATGGTCCTCTCAAAATCAACAACGAAGCAATTATGTTAAATGGCTCCTACCTGATTAAACATGTCAACACGTCAATTGAAGTTAACAATAAGCTCTACGAAACCATGGAGATCACAAAGCACCAACCGTTGCCCGCTATTCTACAACCTAAATCAGAAAATGCAATCACTGAAGAAAAATTATCCCTCGAGATGATGAGAGAACTCAGCATAAACGGTACATCGCAGATAAGCCTATTAACTACAAAAAACAACACTAACTTTGCTATCAATATCGGACTTACAACAATAATATTCATCTTGATGGGTGCCTACCTTGTCACCAGATTCATGCGACAAAAAAATCTAAGGATAAGTGAACCACATCAAGTTCCCAAAAACGTAGTACCCACTGTAACCTTGGGTCTAGAAGATGTTTCTCACCTCTTGAGGCCAGCTACGTCGAACGTGGACGTCCGATCTTAAGGCGGGAGGAGTTAACGACAACAAGATCAAATTCACAACAGGTAGATAGACAGCCACTACACGAGCCGAAAACTGAGAAGTAAAGAATGCTGCTGTCAGCGTCTATCGTCGCTGTGGGAAAGATGCGGCAATTCGAATACCTACATATGAGAATGAGTTGCATTGTTGGCTTTGGGTAGTGCAGATTTAGTATTTAAGCTTAATGAATTATGAGAATTTTTGTCAGTTATTTGTGAATTATTTGTGAGGCAGAATCGCTGCCAGTTCAATAAAATTTTTTTAAAAATTCATTTAAACATTTAATGTTTTAATTTACATAAATAGCCACAAAAAACAGAAAAAATTCTAACAGAACAATCGAGACGATTGTATTTTCTCTCCTTTCCTTAAACGAAAGCCACAGGCCACAGGCCACAGCCACAGCAAATATATTGATAAATATATAAGTACACAGTTCACTTCATGCAAGCAGAGATAAGACAAGTACAGCACCGAACAAATCCTATGTGAAAATGAAAACGTTGGCAGCGCGTGTGTTTCAAATTTCAATTCTTTTTTGTTTTTTCTCTTCGTCATTACAAGAAGCAATTTCAATATGATGCGAAGTCGTTGCCACCAGAGTTGGCCGAAATATCACTTTTTAGAAAAAACTACATTTGTTACGTCTGCTACGTAGTTTATGTAGTTTATGTAGTTAAATGTAGTTAAATGTTGTTAAATGTAGTTAAATGTAGTTAAATGTAGTTGAATGTAGTTAAATGTAGTTAAATGTAGTTAAATGTAGATAATGTAGCAGACATAGTTTGAACTGTTCTCTTTTTTTCTATATTAACTACGTCAACTACGTGTATGTAGCAAATGTAACAAATTGTAGTAAATAAAGCGTGTAGTTTATTGAATTAACTACACGTAGTTAATGATGTAGTAAATGTAGTGTAGTTTATTCGGCCAACCCTGGTTGCCACTCATAACGATGGCCTACGTGACTATGTACACTGTACACAAAACCAATGCATGGGTTCCTTTTTTTTTCAGTTTTCTTGTGTGCTCTCACCAAGCGTATGGACATATGTGTGTATACGAAAGCAATGGGTAAGCGAAATGACTTGTTGCTGGGTAGGCCGTAGACATTAACATGAACCATAGAGAGCACACAGCGTATTCATTTGTTTTTCAGACAGCAAGGAAAGCGGTTGACAGAGTCTAGCAGTATATAATTAACAAATTAAATTTTTTTTTTTATGCGAATTTTGATTTTGGATCTATTTTTGTTGTTGAGTCAAACAAATTGAAAGCAAAGATAAACAAACGCAAGCATAAATTAAATTGGATTAAGTGCAAGCATAAATTGAATCCAAGTAAAGAAAGCGCAAGGGTTACGGAAACGAATTAAGAATTAAGAAAGCAGAACGAAAGGTAAAGAAAATTAGAATATTCCTAGAAAGTGATCAGTGCTGTGGGTTAAGGCTATATATATATCGATGTCACTATTTTAATTTTTTTTCTTTCTTCACTGTGTGTCGCGTAAATAGGTAGCGAAGCGTTATTATTATTTTTTTTTTTTTGGGCGTTAAGTGCAGAGATGTGAACTATTTGAAATAGATGTATTTGAAATGCAAATACAAAATGCAAAATACCTATTTCTATTTTGTATTTGAAATACTTTTTTTCTAAACGTATTTTGTATTTTATTTAAAATGCTTTTTTACAAATATTTAGTATTTATAAAATACAAAATAGTTTTGTTACATTTCTAATTCATTTTTCCAAATTTTCATTCTTAAATCCAAGACCACTTTATTTATGAACGCACCTGATCGTGATTGTAGTGTTGTCATTGTCAACTAGAACAATAATGCTTAGAGCAGAGTTGTAAAGACTGCAGTTTTTTGAATAAAAAAACAAGAGACCAAACCTCACACACACTACTGCATCCGTCCACAAGCTGTCATTACAAACTCCAGTTTATTTTGGGATTCCGAAACTAAGATTTTCCAAAATAAAGTGGTGTTTGTTTCGGAATCCCAAAATAAAGTGGTGTATGTGGCGACTGCTGTGCTGCAGCTCACACGTATTCACAGACGTGGGCTGCGATTACAAAAACAAATGGAAGTTTGCGGGGCAAGAGAAGTAATAATTTGACCCTGGTGCAATAATGCCAACATTGCGCCCATGCAAGTCAGAAAAGATGAATTAAAAGATGAAGATAAAGCTAAAGATGAACTCTTTGAACAAATAATAGTTTTAAAGTCAGTTAAATAAACATAAGTGTATAAATATATGTTAAATAAATCTAAGTGTATAAGTTAAATAAAAATCATATCCTTAACAATGTATTTTATTTTCAAAACCTATTTTAAAAATACGTATTTTGCATTTTGTATTTAAATACTTTTATTCAAAACTATTTTGTATTTCTATTTGAAATAGTGCTAACAACTATGCATTTGCATTTTGTATTTAAATACTTTTACAAAACTATTTTTAACATCTCTGGTTAAGTGTTATGTGTTTAGTGAAATGTATGTGTGATTGTTAGCCGGCATGATTGATACAATTTGCATAATTGGTTGATGGAAATAATTAAACAATAAATGCGGGGTATAAGAAATATAGTGAAGCAAGTACGCAGTGATTATTAGATAGTAAATATAATAATGTGCACATAGGACCGATAGCGAGCAAGCAATGTAACCAACCGCAAACGATTCAGAGGCAAGGGGCAAATATATATTTATATAATAGAGACAGTTGTGAATGTTGGTTACATACAAATTATTCCGAATTTCTACGAGATTCGATGAATGGGCAAGGCAATAACCGAAAGCTGCATGCAATTCGATAGCGCTAGCATAGAAAGAATAGGAAAAAAATTGACAGGGCAAGGGATTGAAGATAAGCTGCTAGCATTTTTAAGAAAAATATAAATAGGTAACTCACAGTAAGCTGATCACTTAGGAAGGTTTAGTCAAGTTAGTTGTGCATTAGGGACATATATTTATATTATTCTTTCTATATACAATTGACAGCAATCGATATGGTGTATGAACAGATGCATGAACTTTTTATGTCGTCGATGGAGAGGATAGTTGCCTACTCAAGACGGCAAGGATTTGACGATAGCGATAGAGATATGCTTCAGGTCCTGCTAGAGCACCTGGAAGATAACTGGGTAAAGCTGCAAAAGAACATTGCGAATTGGACAGCGAGCAAGCAAGGGGCAGAAGGTGTGAACGAAAAGATGCAGAGAGCCGAGAAAATATATTTCTCCACCAAAGCAAAGCTGCGCAATGTACTGAAAGAACTAGATAGCGAACCAGAAAGACATGAAGCGACAGCCTCGACTTCAGCGCAAGCAATTCAAGTGCAAGTAAAGATGCCAACGCAGACAGAGGTCACCAATACCTGGGGACAATTTGATGGGTCCTTGACTAAATGGCAAGGATTCCATGACCGCTTTGTCGCGGCGGTCTACAACAACGATCAGGTGGCTCCGGCTTTCAAGTTTCAATACTTGACAAAGTCGTTGACTGGAAAGGCCGCTCAGTTCATGGGTGAATGGCAGCTGACGGCGAGAAATTACGCTGAGGCATGGGAAAGGTTACAGCAGCTATACGACAAAAAATACCAAACCTGTCGTGCCTTGCTGCGTCAGTTCACAGAGTTGCAAGCCTTGCAAGTCAACCCGAGAGCCGATGACCTCCAGAAGATGTCTAATGTAACTCACGAGACATTGCGTCAATTGCGTACGCAAGGGCTACCGGTCGAACACTGGGACATGTTCGTGGTGCACATGCTTCACGAGCGACTAGACGTAGACACTGCAAGGCAATGGGAGCTGCAGAGAAAGTCAGAAACACCAGCTGCAAAGGAAATGATGGACTTTATTGACAAGCAAGCTGCAGCTAATATACAGACAGCAAACAATCAGTGCCACAGATCAATAGCAAGCCCTAGTAGAGCAGTAGAGCGTGATGGGTCGCGAGTGCGCTTCAGCAAATTCGAAGGCGAGGCGAAGCAGGATTCCAACAATCGAATAGCAAAAGGAAGCGAACAGCCAATCAATAGATCGACAGCCAGACAGCCAATAGCGCACAGATGGTGCGAAATGTGTAATGAAGATCATCAATTATTCCGTTGCGAGACATACTTACTGCTAAGCCAAGCTGAAAGGAGGCGCTTTGTGAAGGTAAAAGGATTATGCGAAAATTGTTTGAAGAAAGGGCATAATGTGACAGGGTGTTTCCAAGCGCATTGCCCCAGATGTCCAAATAGAGTGAAGCACAACAGCACACTGTGTCCAGAAGTTTAAAGAGCAAAGGTTGGAACCGCATCGATAGCAAACACTGCCAGCTTGAAACGAAGGAAGATTGACAATTAAAGATGCCGAAAGCAAAGCAGCATAAAGCAAGTCATGATTATAATATCAATTAATTAAAAGCGCAATTGTACAAGAATGTTTTTAATTCCCAAAAGGAAACTAAGGTAAGGAATGAGAGCACTTTGTGGCCGACGAGGCTAGTGAGAATAGGGGTTTTTTTGGTAAGCTTTTAAGACCGCTCAGGGCTCTTTTGAATTCAGGGGCACAACCAAACTTAATTCCGGAAAGGGTAATCGAAGAATTTGGTATTCTAGTAGAGCAAGCAGTGCGCAAGGTAGTTGGTATAGAAGGTAGAGGATTACAGGTCCGTAAACAAGCAAGGGTGGGCATTAGGGTGGAGCGAAAATTTTATTTGTTGATTATCGTCATGTAATAGCAAAAAAAAAGATGCATTATGGGCTCAAATAAATCTATGCAAAATTTAATTAAATTTGGTTAATGGTAACTGCCTCCGCAAACACATTGAAATTTTTGTATAAAACGTTCTTTATGTTTTAAAATTTTCAAACAGTTTTTCTACGAGCGCAAGTTAATTATCTAGTTGGCCATGATTTTTGTTTCATATCAGTTGGCTGTAATTTTTGTTTGCATCGGTCGCATACTTTTATTTTACTTTGAAAACAAAAACATAAGATAAATTACATTAAAAATCATGCAAAGAACGCGTAGTGTATTTAAATGTCCTATTCTTGGTGATATAAGTGATTTTAAAGAAAACGTTCTGCCAACTTATGAAGATACAATTAAATGCTTTGAATGGACGAGGCACCGATTTAAATTCGAGTTTGAAGCTGCAAAAGAGCCCACTTTTCCAGAGACAGCAGGTGTTGTTTCATCTAGAATAGTAAAAATATGGCGATCTGCATCTATTCCGACTGTAACACAAACCAGTGTCATCCAGATGATAAAATCGTATCATTTAAAATACAAAAACTTGCTCAAATCTGTCAAGAGGCTATCCCCAGAAAAAATAGAAACATTTCGACAAAGCGGTAAGTTGCTTTTTGATATTGCAGCTTGCAAATGCAAACAAATCGATAAATGCATTTGTTCTAAAGATAAAAAAGTTCCGAAACAAGAACAATCATTTTTATTTGATCAAAGAAACGCTCGTAGTATGGCAATAGGTGGAATTGACGTTATTCTAACTAAAAAGCTGCAAAAAAGTTTGGAGAGAAAACACACTCAAGAAAAACTGCAGACTACTATTGCCCCTTGTACTTCAACATCAGCTTTTTTAGAGGTCAGTGCTATTTCAACATCGTCATCGTCTTCGTCAGTGTCTGAAATGTCAACAAGTTCAGATAGCTTTAGAAAACCCACAGATAAATGCAATCCTAAGAAAAAGAGTAATATGTCTTCAAGCTTTGATTTGCCTACGTTATCGAAAACATGTGAAAGGTATGGAGTGTCTGATAGGGCAGCAGCAGCTATTGCGTCCTCTGTTTTGTACGACATTAAGTCTGAAGTCGGGGTAATTGATAGACATAAACTGCGAAGAGAAAAAAATAAAACAAGAGAAAAAATGATGAAAGAGAAGACTTTTTCAGAATTGTGTGCATTATATTTTGATGGGAAAAAAGACAGAACCATAAAACTAGTTAAAAAAGATGGTAAATTCTACAAGACTAGCATTATTGAGGAGCACATCTCATTAATTCAAGAACCGGAATCCAAATATATGGGATACGTAGTTCCTAACACAGGTTCAGCTAAAGAGGTACAAACTGCAATCAGTGACTTTCTTACGGAAGAAGGTATTTCTCAGCACCATCTTATGGCTATCGGCTGTGACGGCACAAATGTAAATACAGGAAAATACGGTGGTATTATAAGATTACTCGAAACAAGACTTCAAAAGCCGCTTCAATGGATAATTTGCCTATTGCACATGAACGAACTACCTTTAAGACACTTATTTCAACATCTTGATGGGTGTACTTCAGGACCTAAGTCTTACACTGGACCTTTAGGAAAAGCACTTGAGACCTGTGAACAATTACCTGTCACAAAATTTCATCGTATCGAGGGGAACATGCTGCCAGAAATGGCCAAAGATTTGAGTTCAGATCAGTTGTACTTGCACAAGATTGTGTCAGCGGTAATATTAGGTGAGTTTCCAAGGGATCTCTCAAATAAATCTCCAGGAAAACTGTCTCACGCACGTTGGATCACACGTGCTAACCGAATAATGCGATTGTATGTAACAACAGAGGAACCTTCGGAAAACTTGGTTATTTTGGCCACATTTGTTGTGAAAGTTTACGCGCCGTCTTGGTTCTCCATTAAAAATAAACCATCGTGCAAAGATGGTCCGCGTCATCTTTTCAATATAATACTGATGTCAAGGTATCTTCCAGACCATCTTAAGAAGGTAATCGATCCCGTCATTCAACGAAATGGTTATTTTTCTCATCCTGAGAACATTCTTCTCTCAATGATAACTGATGACAGAAAACACATTCGAGAACTGGCAGCTCGACGCATATTAAAGGCACGGAGTATGCCTCACTCTTCAACACCAAGGATATTCGAAGTGCCTCATATTAATTTTGATGCTCTAACCTATATCGATTTGATAAATTGGCAGGTACCATTTACTGAACCACCTATCATGAGAAACCTATCGGACCAAGAAATTAAGTCCATCGTTGAATCCAGTGGTGAAGGTGAAGTTTTTTTTTTTAAGGCTTCCTTGCCATACCCAAGCTGTTGAGCGGGCTGTGAAGATGACAACAGAAGCAGCTACTACTCAATACACAAAAAAAGGCCGACTAGGAGCTATAAGGTCAAAAATAGAATCGCGGAAAGCCATGCCTAAATTTGAGACAAAACGAGATTTTCAAGCAACTTAATTGCAAATAAATAAATAATCTTTTTATTATTTTATTGTTTAAAACTTTTTTATATTGAATTATATTTCTTTTTGTCAAAACCTAATGCAGCGCGTTTTTTTTTTCAATCATTTTTTCTATTGAATATCTTTTAATTTTTCAGCCATACACGTACAAAAAAATTCTTACAAACTTAGATTTTCAAGGTCTGTGCGGAGGCAGAAGACGTTTGTCGAATTAATTGAAAAACTACATTTATTTTTACTTTAACATGAGGCACCAATCCCCCCCTATTACATCCCTGAATTTCAAAAAAAAAAAAATTCATATATCCGTGCTCCAGCCTAGTGGGCATAGCGCCATAATTTGAATCAGAAGCATTCATAGAAGAAAATTTTTGGGTTTTACCTAAGTAGGTTTTTGAAAGTTCCGCAAACTATAACGTGCAAGCATTAAACGCAAGCTTTACAGGTCCGCTAGCTGATCCATTTTATTGGGAGCAGAGTGAGGTACATGATGTATTGAGTGCTAGTTTCTTTACAAAGGTAATGGTACAGTCAATATCGAAAGGAATAGGAGCGATAGCGACAGTAGAGATAACATACGGTATAGTATTGTTTGGAACATCGCCAAAATCGCCTGGATCGTGAACAGCTTGATGAGGTGCTGACATTGAAATACGCAGAATTTGATAATTTCGACACTCTGTTAAGGCAGATGTGGGAAATGGAACAGCTAGGTCTGAATTACAGAAGAAGAAGCGGTGGAGAGCAATTTCATTAATACAGCTAAGCGAGATAGCCAAGGACGATTTGTCGTAACCATTCCGATTAAGCCTGACATGTAGGACATAGGAAGCTCAAGGGAGGTTACGTTAAGAAGATTCTTTTATTTGGAAAAGCGTTTGCAAAGGGAGCCAGCCTTACGAGAGCAATACGTAAAGTTCATGTAAGAGTATGAAAGCTTAGGCCACATGATAAAGTGATGCGTTTCAAAAGGCATCGGATAGCTTTCAGCGCCGACATCAAGATGATGTTCAGACAAGTACGGATAGCAGCACATCAGTGGGACTTACAAAGAATATTTTGGAGGGAGTCTCCGAAAGAAAAATTGTAAGAGTATTGGTTGACTGTTGTTACATATGGAACGATATCATCAGCTCACAATGCAGTACGAGCGTTAATACAATGTGGTAAGGATGCAAGGACTTCATACCCAGATGTAGAAAGGGTGATCGGAAACGATTTTTATATGGATGATTGCGTGGCTGGTTGTGATAGCGAAGAAGAAGCGATTTGTGTAGCAACAGATTTGAATAGAGTGTTAATGACAGCAAATTTTTGAATTAAGGAAGTGGGAATCAGATAGTCAGCAGTCTAGATGCAGATAGAGATAAGGTCATGAGAAAGGCGAGCAAGCTAAAGGGAAAGTAACAACAGCAGAGCCTTTAGGGCGTTTTATGAAAGAGCTTTGTACAGCAATGGAATGGCAAAGAGCCCATTGTATTCATTGGACAGATTCGATGGTTGTCTTACATTGACTGCGAAAGATACACCGAGATATGAAGACGTGTGTTGGCAATCCTGTATCATCAATACAGACGAATACCGATGTGAACAGCTGGTGGCATGTCGGGACGAAAGAAAGTCATGCTGATTGCTGAATAGAGAAATGCTGCTAGCAGAACTAATAGATAGCAAGCTATGGTTGCAAGGGCCACTATGGTTGATGCAGGCTGAAAGTGAGTGGCCGGTCAATCCAATAGAAGAGCAAGTTCCGACAACAGTAGCAAGCGAAATGAATGTATGCATAGACATTCGAGAAGGTTTTGGGTTCGACCATTAAGAGGCGGGGCAAGTTTCGCGCTAGAAAATTATGCCTGGAGATTGGAGAAAGCTTTAAGTATTTTGTCTTCGGTGTTCAAGTTTATAGACAAGGCAAGGGGCAAGGACACAGCGAGTAAATTGGGAAGAAACGGTAGAAGGCCGAGGTGCTTCGTAGAAGGTGGGCGTATGGCACCTTCAATGGAGGAAAAAACTATTGTGATGAGGTATCTCATACAGAAAGCGCAACAAGAACCTTATGGTAAGGACATAGCCGAACTTCGCAAGACTGGACAGCTTACAAGACCAGTGCAAAAAATCTGCATATTGCCAGTAGAGATAGGTTAAATACATCAGGGTAGGTAGGGAGATAATAAGGTAAATCGAAAGCTATTACTAATCGAAAGCTATTAATTAAATCGAAAGCTATTATAAATCGAAAGCTATTAACTTTCTGCAAGCTAAGGTAAGAGCAAGAAAAATTTCTTTACAGATATTGAGAAGTATCAGAAGAGAGTGACTGCAAGACACACGCGTGCAAGAGATGAAGAGCATTTACCGAAACTCTAATAAGAGCCGAAATATAACCTAGAGAGCATAACAGAATCCAAAGAGCCTAAAACCTGCAAGGAAAACGTCTGTTTTGTCGGGACGGTATCGTACAGAACTGTACGAGTCTTTATATTACACAAATATTAATATAGTTCATGTATATATTCTTATAACTTATCTATGTATTGGTGCCATGAGAAGAGCACATAATTAATTATTTGGGATTTGTCTTTTAGTCTACTTCCGCAAGTCAGCAGAGCAAGTAATAAATATTGGTGTTTTTACCAGTGCGGTTTTTCCCAATCAAAAAAAAAATACTTTATGTTTTATTTTTAAGGTTTTCGATCCTAAACAACTTCGTTTAACTTCAAAAGAGAGAAACAGTCGATGCTTCCATCAAACACTTCGATAGATTTTGCTACATTGGAAAATGCAATAAACCTTCAAAAAAATCAGGAATATATATTGAATGAATTCAGTACCCATCGAGTTCACCAATATTCACTGTTTGGAGTCACTGGCTGTCTTACTATAATAGTTATCGTAGCTGTTATCATCTTCATCATCTTTCGAAAAAGAGATCAGCCACTTGCACCACCAACCATCACCACTATTCCAATGCGAAGTCTCAACAAGACGAAGTCTCAACAACGACGTAACACACAAACATCCTTTGAAGACATCGACTTCTGTGTATCTTCATTTTGAGGGGCCCAGCATGTTGTGACAACAAATGTAAACGACCGAATTCTACACTACAAACTAAGTAAACAACAGCAGGTGAATGACCAACAGGTTAATGAACGACACCACCAGTTGGCGAATAAATATGACACCTCCTGCAACTATCAGCGTTCTCGTGCTCGGAGCCGTTGCATTGCATTGCATTGCATTTCTTTTGATTTCATTTATGTATATATTGTTTGTCTGTATCTCGAATTATTTATTGCCTAGTTAGCAATTAAGTTGTATAAATATCTTGGATAGGAAATAAATAATTCACTTACTAGTAAACCAGCGAGCAAAAAGACATTTAAGTTTTTTCTTCATTGACTTCCTCCAACCAGCGCCAGCGGCAAGGAGTTAATTAACAACTTATTTTGTCAGTTATTCAAGCCTGGTAATGGTACGTGTTTTTTAAGCAATGAACATGGGCATTGAGAGAGTGTCCCAAAAAGGTTGTGGAGCAGAAAAAGGCTGGCTATTGGGGCAGAGGGGTGAAAGGCAACGCACTGGTATCAAACTCTTTGAGCGCCACGGGTCAAGTAAAAACTGGAAATGTAAATGAGGAGAAAAGAGGAATCATTGGCAAAGATTCGTTGACTGGAACTAGAAGTGAAGTATTGAGGGGCGCGAGGCTCTTATTAGCAATTGTTCAAGTTGTTGCGCAGAGATCGTGAGAAAAGTGAGGACTGGAAATGGCGGTGAGTTGCAAAGAGTAGATGGTGATGATGACAAAACAAGGACTGGAAGTAGAAGTGAGGAACAAAGGGCAGACGAATTCAAATCAACGGCACTGATGGCCAATGATGGTAAAATAAATAATCGATGGTACCTTGACTTCGGAGCAAGCGATCATATGACCTATGAAAAGAATTGTTTGATTAACTATAGGAGTTTTTCTTATCCGAATGGAATAAGAATAGGAAGTGGTGAGCAAATATCTGCAATGGGAATCGGAGATATAAACATTTTAGCGTCAGATGGTAAAATAAGTACTGAAAAACACCTTTCGAATGTGCTTTATGTGCCAAAGATTTCGGTTCATTTGTTTTCACAAAGTCGTGCATTGGACAAAAGTTTGAAGCTCATTTTCGACAGTGTGCGGTGTGAATTTGTAGCTAAGGACGGCACTATTGTAGCAGTGGGAGAACGGAAAGAACAATTATTAGAAATGTGTATAAAAGTGCTGGGTGAATCGAAAAAAGTGGCCCATATGGCATCTAATCAAGCTTTGTCAATAAAATTGTGGCATGAAAGAATGGCTCACCAAAATGTAGCGCACGTGTGTACTCAATTAAAGAAGGAAGGAATAGCATTTAAAGATGATGCAGTTTTTTCATGAGTTTTCTGCATTTTGGGCAAACAGCATATGTAGATTGCCATTTCCAAAGAGTACTTTTGTTGCAAATCAACCAGGTTAACTTGTGCATGTAGATGTATGTGGTCCAATGGAAGAAGCTTCTTTAAGTGGAGCTAGATATTTCATTCTCTTTAAGGACCATTTTTCACATTATAAAATGGTATTCTTTATGAAGCATAAGTCGGAAGTTTGCTACCTGATTGGGCAATTTTTTGATCGGCGTAGATGTGAAACTGGAAGTAAAATAAAGATGATTCACACAGACAATGGCTCTGAGTTTATCAACGAAGGTGTGAAATCTTTGCTTTTGAAACATGGCATTCGTCATGAGACTACTGTTCCTTCTTCCTTATACTCCAGAACAAAATGGTGTCGCTGAAAGGGAGAATAGAACAATAGTTGAAGCTGCCAAGACGATGTTGCATGATGAATTTGAACAAAACTTTTTGGGCTGAAGCGGTTAATACGGCTGTGTATGTGTTAAACTGGACTGGAACCAGTTTAAAGGGCAAGAACCCATATGAATTGTGGTGTGATTAGAAGTCTAGAGTTGAGGATTTCAAAGTATTTGGTATCGAAGCTTTTATACACGTACCCAAACAAAAACGCAAAAAGTGGGATGAAAAAGCAGAAAAAGGTACATATAATAGTGGGCCATGCCGATAAAACAAAGGAGTTTAGGGTTTGGTTACCTGCAGCAAGGAAAGTAGAGATAGTCAGGGATGTAACTTTCAAAGAAATTGTAGAAAATCAACATCTCAGCATGTCGACACAGAGTAACACATTTGAGTAAGAGGAAGCTGTTGTGCTTTTATCAAATCCGATTGCCGATCCAAAGAAAGGTTTAATCCAAACAAGTAGATGACTGATGGAGATGCAAGTACTAGTGATGACGTGTTTTGCTCAGCAGACGATGACGATGATGACGCAAACGATGAGAATGATGGTGATGCAAACGAGGATGAAAGTGACCACACTCTCCGTTGAAAGAAACGTCTGCGCACGCGGAGCAATGTGTATTATCCAGGTTTGTGTAACATCTTGCAAAAGCATGCTTTTTTTGTGCAAGGGGAACCAAAATCCTATCGCCTAGCACTTACTAGTGATGACTAACGTGACCATTATTTTTTTTTTTGTCAAAGCGGGACATCTTCGGAATTAGGTAATAAAAAAAAAGTTACAAGTTTTTTTATTATTATTATTATTTGAACTGTTAGTGGTTTAACTATTTGGGCGAAATTTTCTACAAATTTCCTATAATAACTGGCAAGGCCGAGAAAAGATCGTAACTCTTTGAGTGTAGTTGGTACTGGATACTCTTGTATTGTTTTTACTTTAGTGGGATCCACTACTACTCTATTACTTTTAATCACATGACCCAGGTATTCTACTGAATCTTTAAAAAAGTGTGATTTCTCATGCGATATTTTCATATTTGCTTTGTGTAATGCATTCACTATTATTTGTATATGTTTCACATGTTCTTCGGGCATGGATGAATAAATCAACACATCATCTATATAGATATATGCAAACTTGCCTATATACTCTCTGAGTATATCATCCACACATCGCTGAAATATCGACGGTGCATTTTCTAAACCAAAGGGCATACGTATAAATTCGTATTTTGCCCCATTCACTGAAAATGCTGTTTTTTCTCTGTCAGACTCTTTTTCCTAATCTGGTGGAAGCCTGATTCTAAATCAATAGTCGAGAAAATCTTAGCTTTTCCTAAATTTTGTATGGTCATGTTCACGTCAGGAATTGGGTATCTATCCGTAATTGTTTGTGAATTTATTTTCTGGAAATCAATTACCATGCGCCGTTTAGGCCTCCCGTTCTCATCGACACCTTTCTTGGGAACTGTCCATATTGGAGAATTATAAGGTGATCTACTTTTTTGTATAATCCCTTCTTCTAATAATTTTTCAATTTCTTTGTTGACAAACCCGTTGTCTGCGTATGGATATGGATACTGTTTTGTCCATATGGGTTCGTTATCGTTAGTTCGTATAGTCGCTTCTATAGTTGTAGTGAATGGAAGTTTCTCATTCAATTCATTATTTATCTTCATTAGGTTATCTATTTTTTCTTTATATGTTTCTGAGTCATTCGTATAATGTATAGTTTGTTCTAACTTTTTTTCATATTCTAGTTTGTACTCAAACAAATTAATTTTTGCTTTTATTAATCTAAGTCCTTGTTCACCTAAAATAAGATCAAAATCTTCTAATTCTGAAATTTCAAAAAAACATATTTTATACCCAAAAAGATTTATTATCTTTTTATATCTAATTATTGATACACCATGTAATGTTTTTGTTTTTAAAGGTTCTATTGGGACCCTTTCTCCTATATCACATTTATTACTTATATAATTATTAGTAGCACCCGAATCTACTAAAATGTTTACCGATTTACCCGTTAACATACATTTTCTTGTTAGACATGGTAAACCGTTTATTCGCCTAAAAAAGTACTCTCCGTTTCAAAATTAATTTCTAAATGTTTATTACTTACAACATCCTCTCCTAATTTACTGGTGTCAATCTGGTTGACTCTTTGAAACTTATGATTTCGTCCAGAATCTTCGTGTTCTCGTTTAGTCGCTGGAAATGTTGGATCCGGTGCTTGTTGTACATGTTGACGTTGATAGTTGTTCTGTTGTTGGAACTGCGGTTGGAAGCATCGTTGTTGTTGTTGTCTGAATGGATTCCGATGATTGAAAGCTGAATTGTCCGTTTCCATTGCTCTTGGGTGATTTGGAGTAACATACTTCTGCGGCTGGGCTTCGTAATTTGGTCTGAATTGTCTTTGATCGGTATGGACTTGTTTTTGCATTGTATCTCGTCTAGGATTGTGATTTACCAGATTGTCACGTCTTATATGTGTATCTGTAGCATGAGACATATTATCGTGTTGTATCGTTAATGCTATGGCATATGCTTTTTCCAGTGTACCGGGTTGATTTGAGTACAATGTTGCTTTTGTGAAACTTGAATTTAAATTTGCGGTGAATATTCGTACTGCTTCTTCCATAGCTAAGGTTTCTTGAATTTTCTTTCCTTCTTGTGATGATGTCATCGTTATTTTTGAAAGTATGAGATTTAATGCGTTATTAATTAAATCGTAATACTCTGACAATGTATTCTTTCCTTGATGAATACGTCTTAATTCTTCTTGAAGAACATAAAGAGGTCTACTGTCTGCGTATGTATAATCTAGTCTATTTATTATGGCTTTAAAATTCATTATCGTATTTTGATTCGTTAGTATGTGTGCAGCTTCTCCTTGAATTTTTGTTCTGACTATCGTTAATGCGTGATAGTATTGTGGTGTACCAGAGAATATTTGAATTTCATTCATAAGGTTACATACCATAGATCTCCAAGGTCTGTATTCTTGGGAATTACCATTAAATGTAGGTATCGCTGAAAACACTGTGAGATTTATATCTTCTGGTTTTTGATAACTAGGCACTTCTGGATTTAAAACTGGTGTAGTTGTAATTGCTTGGAATGCACCTTGTCCAGCTCTTAGTAAATCAACTTCTGCTTGTAAAGAAGTGTTCGCTATTCCTTGTCTTTTAATTTCTTCATATAGTTGTGCCATTGTAGTTTTGATGTCTATAATTTCGTCCACAGTTGCCATTTTATTGGTTGTTTGTAGCTTGATACTTTCTTGAGTTCGAATTTTTTTCTTAAGCATTAATTAATTTCACTGCCTTTTTGTTTTTAAAGGACTTTATAAATATACTTTTTACTTGCACTGCCTTTTTACTTTTAAAGGACTTTATAATTATACTTTTTATTTATTAGTTACAGTTGTCTATCATTTTCGCAGATTAGTGTAACGATGCTTGAACTTCAAGTCTTGTTTTGGCTAGATCCTTATTTTTTGAAAAGGATCCCGGTTGAGTTAATGAACTTATTATTTCATTGACCCAAAAAAATACAACCATATCAGACCGGTCAGAGTCTGATGTCTTAGTCCTGTTGAATCTTCAAAGTAATAAGAGATACAAAGTTCTAGTAGGTACAAAGTATTTATTTTACGATGTCTAACGCACAACGGTCGTATATTTAAAGGCGACCTCAGTACTGAGTCAATCCTATTTATACAATTTGTGTGCTACACATATTGTGTCCATATTTATTTATCTTAAATTCTATTTCAGGAGATGACTGTGTGCAGAAGGTCACGTACAGTTATCTCCTTTGTTTTATTTTATCTTTTATTACCTATTGTATAGTTATCTATAATCGTTGGGAATTTCATAGCGAACACATGGTTAACATTCATGTGTTCGCTATCTTAAAATGTGTTGAACATTCATGTGTTAACTCGCGCGCTTTATACTCTTTCTTTTTTCCTTTATCCTCTCCCCATGCTTCGTGCGCTTAGTTTCTGTTTTGGCACTGATAAGCTCCTTTCGTAGGTCTCTAATTAATTTATAGACACCTGCGTGGCTACGGGCTAGGGCAACTATTACTTTAAGCCGACGATGCCAAGCCTCTTTATTGTTTTGCAGTCTTGGGAATGCATCTCTAGTTTATCGTTTTATCATAAACTAACTAAATTATGTAATTCTTTTGAGTAGGAGAGCGACAATGAGGAAATCAAAAAACTACTTTTCTACTTTGAAATTCTTTAGAAAGCTAGAGTTATCAATACTCTGCCAATTAAAAAGAAAAAGAAGGTTTGGAAAATGTTAAAAAGCGCGCGCTTTTTAACATTTTCCAAACCTTCTTTTTCTTTATAATTGGCAGAATATTAATAAGCAGAGTTTTGAAAAGCAGAGTCTTGAAAAGCAGAATTATAAAAGCAGAATTTTGACCCCGGCAGAATTTTGACCCCAACCCGACACCACTGGCACTGGTCCAAGTATTCCTTGCTTGTTTTATAAGACTCAGCCGCCGTAGTTTTTACGTTCTGGCTTACGGCTGCTTTTCTTCTGTTCTTTCTTGTAATTTTACCATCAGGCTACAGACCATGTGAAGAAGGAAAATCGTATTCTCTTTTAGTGTTAGGTTATCTCGGACACGATGAATTTTCTTGGCAGACTCTATAGCCAAAACATTTTGCGCTCCGATTTTCAAAACAACTTCATGAAAGGTCGTTGCTTGTGCTTGCCAAAAATATAACCACAATTCTGAGCTGGGATTATCGAAAAACGTCATTAAAATATTTGGGCATTTGTCGATACTCAGAAGATAGTTTTTCAAAGGCTGACATTTGATAACTCTCTCCAGCGCGGGCATTAATGCAAGCCACTTTGTTTTACTATAGCCCAGCAGCTTGTGATACTCTGTCTCGGTAGAAATACAAAACTCTTTCAAAGCTTCTACTCGAACGCTGTAGATGTAGAAAAATGAGTAAATTTTAACTATCGATTTATTTATCTATCGATCTATTTTAATTCGAAATCCACAGGAAGACAATCAGCGGCAGTTTTGATCGTGTTGTGGACTATGTGGGCTCTACATCCAATCCCAATAATCTGTCTGCCGAGTGATTGTTTCAACTTTGAGTAAACATTATTATTTCCTCTCCTATTCTTTCCCCCGAAGTTGCAGTTCGTTTTATCTCCACAAAACGCAAAATTTTTTTTGTTTAAGTCATTAAAAGACAATACTTCCTTCAATACAATAATAATACAATAAGTACAATAATATCCGATGTTTCGCCTGGCTGCTCCCGAAACTCAAAAACCTTAACTTTAACGCTTTCCTTTTGTAAAAAATAGCGAATTAAAACTGGGAATAATTTGGTTGAGCCATGATTTGAAGCATCCGTTAAAGTTATGCAGTTGGCTTTACGTAAATGCTCATTTAAATCTTCGGTTGCCATGGTTGACAGCACATTTACCACAATAGCTTGAAACTTTGTACGTGCACATCTTTTTTGCTCCAAACGTGCTTGAATTAAAGAAGAAGAACAGTCATTTGAGCGAAAACTGTGATTATGTTGCACGGTGTGATACGCCCACGTAACCCTAGCTGCAGCTGAATCCAAATCCTCAGAAGTCGGCGACTCGGTTTTCTTACAAAAATTAAGCATTGACGAGCTTGAAGCAGCGGCTTGATCGGCAAGTCTATGTTTTTCTGATTTTAAGTGTTTTTTTGATTTTAAATGTTTTTCTATATCACTGGCACCACCACGTCCAACACTAAAATCTGTACGACATTTTTCACATGGAACGTCTGCGGTGTCATCTTTTCTTTGTTTTATAAGTGGATACTTCTGTTGCAAACTAATATTAAAGGAACACTTGCGTTTAGGCATTATTGTTTTGTTACAAACACTACTTGAACTAAAACAAAACCATCGATAACTAATTAACAAGATGGCAATCTCTGGCCACGGCGGCATTTGTCTACAAGCTGCTCACACACAACTTCACGAAAATTACTTGCATAGCTTTCATTTCGCTTCGTCCTACACTGTTGAGTTATAGTGAAAAAACAGGATTTGTCAGCTTTGATCACAACTTCAGATGTCACCTCGCAAAAACAGGGATTTTTGAAACATATTTTTGTTTTCCACTTAAAATTTTTTTTAAATTTTAACCTCGAGTATTTTGCTAGCACGCATTCCGAGTTAATAGCAATATACAAAAGAATGAAAATGTTTTTGCTTAAATTTTATCGAATCAAAAGAAACTCAACCCTCACGAAAATTGCAAAAGCGGGACAATTTCAGCCTCGCGGGGGACAACGGGACAGACTGACTGAAAGCGGGACTGTCCAGCCCAAAGCGGGACGTTAGTGATGACGCACTTCATTGGAAGGCAGCAATGGACGATGAGATGAGTAGCCTTCACAAAAATTGCACTTGGGACTTGGTAAAATGCCCTTTGACAAGGAAACCAATTGACAATAAGTGGGTTTATAAGCTTAAAAGCTTTGGTTTGAATGGAAGGCAGAAGTACAAAGCCAGACTGGTCATAAGGGGCTTTAGTCAAGAAGAGAGTGTTGACTACGGTGAGACAGTCAGTCCTGTAGCCAAATTTACGTCCATTCGGAGCATTTTAGCTATTGCAGCGAACGAAGGATTAAGCCTCACCCAATTCGATGTGAAGACTGCTTTTTTAAAGGGAAAACTATGTAAATGAGGATATTTATGTGGATCAACCTCAAGGCTTCAATGATTAATCTGGGAGAGTTTGTAAGCTTCGGAAGAGTCTTTATCGCCTAAAACAAGTTCTAAAGTAGTTTAGTCTCAAGCCCAGTAAAATGGATCCGTGTGTTTTGATCCCAGGGGATGTAAGCAAGCGCTACTTGCTATATACATAGACGATATGGATTAATTGCAGCAAATGAAAAACAGGATGCTATGAGCCCGGTGAAGTTTTTAAAAAAGCAGTTTGAAATAACATTGTTGAGTGCAAAGGTGTTGTTGGGCATAGAATTAGCAATACAATCTGATGGTGCTATTTTTGGAAGTCAAACACAATATGCGGAAAGTGTTCTTAAGAGATTAAACATGGATTCTAAAAAACCAGTGTCAACTCCAGCTGAAACTTGTACGTATGTAGAACCTGGGAGAAGTTAAATTTCCGTACAGAGAGGCTGTGGGATGTCTAATGTATTTGGCCATTGCTACACGTCCAGACATTTCATACGCAGTGGAAGTAGTTTCTCGGTACTTGTATTCACCCAACCAGATCCATATAAATGCAGTGAAACAAATCCTAAAGTACATAAGGGAAACCAGGACAATGGGTATGCATTTTAAAAAAGGTTACAAATTATGATTTAGCTTGTTTCAGCGACGCTGATTGTGCTGGTGATCCTGTAACTCGGTGTTCGACCACAGCATACATTTTCATTGTCGCAAATGGTCCAGTGTCGTGGTCATCGCAACGACAAAAGTGTGTTTCCCTATCTACTACGGAGTCAGAGTACGTAGCGGCTTCACAGGCAGTGAAGGAAGGTGCCGTGACATAAGGCCAAGCGACATAAGGCCAAATTTGAATGTTTGGCCTTATGTCACTTTGCGAAAGCGACATAAGGCCAAATTTTAGGAGTTGGCCTTATGTCACTTTCCCATAGCGTCATAAGGCCAACTTTTTTTTGGACATAAGGCCAACTGTTCAATTTATTGTTTGTTTATGCCGTTAGGATTGTTATCAACATCTCGCTTTTTACATGTTGCGCTCATTAACATTCTTCTTTTCAATTGTGTAAAAATTAATCTTTTGGACGGCACTTTCATTTTTCGCAAGACAATACATGATTCGCGCGAATTTTTTACTTTTACTTTACCTTAAGCTGAAAACCTAAAGATTTGAAAACAAAACTGAAAAAATATTTTAAAAAATTTCCGGCGAATGTTTTGTAAAAGCTTTTTAACTTATATCTTTAAATTTAACTAATTGAAAGCATATCTCTTTGTATCAATGATACTTAAAAATATTCTGTATTTATGCACTCGCATTTTTAATTATAACTGTAGGTATCTTCCTTTATAAAACAATGCATCACATGTATTTAATCAGAAATACAATTCATAACAGAGGACTGCACTTTCATTCTTTTGCTGTCCACTTTTATATATTAAAAATCATAATCCAGTTCTCTTTCCAATTTGCAGACAAATTGTGACGAATACCACCCAAATTGTTTGTTAATTTTAGAAAGTATAAAATCTTTTTTGAATTGTTGTAGATTTGTTTTGACTTAGCGTTTATTTTCATTGGAATGCTTTTATGTTGTTGTTTGTTGTATATGTATATGCCTTTCTTGTTTAATAATATTAAAATTAAATACTTATGAAAATACTTACAATATACACATGAATATTTAACTATTTTTCGTCTTTTGCTTGAAGTTATGGAATATGAACTTTGTTCTTGGAATCCAAGTACAACCACTTCTGAGTTCTGAGTGACATAAGGCCATATTGGCCTTATGACGCTTTGGGAAAATGACATAATGCCAACTCCTAAAATTTGGCCTTATGTCGCTTTCGCAAAGTGACATAAGGCCAAACATTCAAATTTGGCCTTATGTCGCTTGGCCTTATGTCACGGCACCGTGAAGGAATGGTGTGGCTCCAACAACTAAGTACTTTTAGAATTGGTTCCAACTGGTTTGAGCGAGATAAGTTTGAACATGGATAATCAAGGAGCGATTAGGCTTGTTAAAAATCCTGAATTTCACAAACGAACGAAACACATCCATGTTCGTTACCATTTTATTCGAGAGCGTTATAAGAAAGGAGATTTTAAAATTAATTATGTTCCTTCTGAACTAAATTTTCGCTCTGTAATTGGGGTTTCAAGAAATTAAGTAAAGTTTTTTGTTTGCACTTAATTTATTAAAAAGTGGGAGTGTTGAAAAATAACTGAATTATAACTTCAATTACTTATGTAAGTATAATGGAAACACTGGCTCCCACTTCTGATTCATTGTACTAAAACTAAATACCTCTTATTATATATTTGACAGTAAAGTTAGTCTCTCTTTAATCTTGATACTAGTCGTTTGGTCTTTGTTCTTTGATATAACATAGATATATGAAGATAACAGGAACACATATCCAAACAAAACACAAAGTCAAATTATGCAATCCACTTTATGGACAATCAACACAACTACACAAATTTTGACAAGAACCTTAAGCCAATGCATTTTTGCCGCAAAGGTAAGCTTTTAGACGCGTTAGAAGAGTTGGAAATATATAAGTAGATCAAATAAAAAAGAACAAGACAAACTCCTAAACGATAAACAAACGTTTAAAGCGAACGCGTTAAGATAAAAGAAAACGAACATAACATAGAAATAGCAAAAACAAAAAGAAGAAAGGGTAAGATGAAAAAACAACAAAAACAACATCTAAAACAGAGCTCAGACACCAAAGATCAAACAGTTGAAAGCGCCAGACGATGGAACTTGATTCCAAAACGCGTCGCATCCTCAAAAAATAAGTTGCCAAACGCTAAGAATAAAATTTATTTATCTATTTATTTAAATAAAGGTTTTTATATATTTAAAAACTATTTCTTTTCATATTTATTTGAAATCAATTGAGCAACTCGGAGACCAAAACACATTCAGTTCCGATCTGCTATCGAACGTGTGAAGACGTGCCGTGTAAAGTGTCCGCTTTTTGCCCAACCAGTGCCATTTACTTTTCATTCCACCATATCTCTAAAATCTAAATCATTAAATTAATCCCCTGAAAAAACAATAAAAAACCAATTTTTCCCGTGCGCCGCGAGTAAAAAAATATTCATTGTTTTTAAAACAAAAACAAAAAAAAAAAAAGAGTGCAAATCAACACCAGTGCCAGTGCTTGTGCAGTGCAATCCATTTAAATGCCACCTGCCACCCATTTAAATTAAAATAAGGAAAAAAAAAACATCAATAACACAAACACAAAGTGCGGTTCCTTTCTGTGTCATCTCCTGACCTGCACCACTCTTGCAGTCACGGCATTTATACACATTTCATATGATTTGAATTTTTTCTTATCAATGCAGTGTGTGCAAATGCTGTGGCTGTGAGCTTGCTAGGCGAATAGTCGATCAACGGTATTGGTTCCGTTGGTGAAACATAAGCAAGTTGCTGGCTGGGCATAAAACCGCTAGTAATTTGCTTGTGTTCTCCAATCGAGATCTTTACTTGTTGGTTCGACTTAGGTAGCGTCTGCGTTTGATATTTTGTTTTATGTGTTTTTGTGAATTGTAATGTCGGGTAAATTTCGGGTCGATTTTAGCAACATTAGGGGGTTGCGATCGAATTTCTTTGCTGTGTACGCTCACACTGCAAAATTCAGGCCAGCTGTTTTGGCACAGAGTGAAACACAGGTGGGTGTTGATTCTGATCCCTCAGAGTTCAACCTGCCTGGATATAGCTTAGTGCCATTATTCTTTTCCTCCCATGGCCTCGCCGTATATGTGCGGAATGATATTGCTTACCAACTTCTACCACAATACGGCCTCTGTTCTAAAACGAACTTTAATTTCATGTGGTTAAAATTCACTGTCCGTAAGCATATCATTCATTATTGTTTTATTTATAGAAGCCCCAATTTAGATAGCAATTCAACCTCTAACGAGTTTGATGCGCTATCTGACTCCATATTAAGAATTGTTTCCCTTTATCCTCACACTGAAATCGCAATTGCGGGCGATTTCAATGTACACAATTCTGGTTGGCTTCGACATTCTGGCCAGACAACACCCGAAGGAGAATATGTTGAGATCTTCGCTGAGTTAAACCAATTAACTCAACTTGTTGATGAGCCCACTCGGGTTCCAGATATTGAGGGCCATGCGGCCAACACTCTTGACCTATTTCTCACTTCTCATCCCGAAAAATATAGGGTTGTAGTATCATCTCCTTTAGGCAAATCGGACCATTGTGTCATATCGGTAGATTTTTCGTTTTCCGTCACGGTAAAGAAAGAGAAAGTCCCAAAAAGAACTGTGTGGCAATATGAGAAAGCCAATTGGGACGGCCTGAATAATTTCTTTCGAAATTTTAATTGGTCATTGTGCTTTCTCGACGGAAACGTTGATGCAACAGCTGATATGATATCTAACGTAATTATCAACGGCATGAGAAATTTTGTTCCTCACAGAACAAAAAGTATCATCCCCAAAGAGAATTCGTGGTTTGATTCAAGCTGTAAAGAGGCGATTAGGGATCGAGAAAGTAGTTTTCGAAAATTTAAAGATAACCCTACTGTAGAAAACCGAAATTTGTTCAAACGGGCCAGAAATATCTGTAATGCTCAAATACAAAGGGCTAAGTTTTTACATGACCAAAAAGTAAGGACAAAAATACTATTGTGTCCAAAAGGAAGTAAAAACTTTTGGTCTTTTGTCAAGAACATTAAGAACTCGACCACGTCATCGGTCCCAACGCTCGTCTTCAATGACTCTCCGTATATCAGCTCCATCGAAAAAGCCAATTTGCTGGCAGCTCAATTTGCTGCGAACTCGACACTTCCTTATAGCATATTGGCTCCACCTGAGCTCGAGTCTGCAAATTCTTTGATGAAGCAGATATTTTTTCGAACTCGCTCGGTTGCGAGAGTCCTCAAAGATCTCAACATACATAAATCCGCTGGTCCAGATGGTATCCCCGCCGTTATTCTGAAGAGGTGTTCTTCTACGCTGGCAAAACTACTGCGTAAACTTTTCCATCTTTCCTATTCTGCTGGGATTTTTCCGAGCAGATGGAAAACTGCATTTGTCCAGCCGGTCCCTAAAAAAGGCGAATCTTCCTCCCCTTCCAATTACCGTCCAATTGCACTAACGTCCCTTCTTTCCAAGGTCATGGAAACGTTGATAAACCGTCAACTTATGAAATATCTTGAAGAACGAAAGCTTCTTAATGACCGTCAGTACGGCTTTCGTAGCAAACGGTCCACTGGTGATTTGATGGCTTATCTCACCGAAAAGTGGAACCAATCTTTACATTGTTTTGGAGAAAGTAAGATTATTGCGCTTGATATTTCTAAAGCATTTGATAGAGTTTGGCATCAGGCTCTTTTATCGAAAATGCGTGCTTTTGGTATCGATGAGTCTCTTCTTCGTTGGATTAGAAATTACCTTTCCGACCGTTCAATACAAGTTGTGTTGGATGGCTTCAAGTCTGATACCCACTTAATAAATGCTGGTGTGCCCCAGGGCTCCGTTTTGTCTCCGACTCTCTTCCTCATTTTCATTAATGATCTCTTGTCGGAAACTTCTAATCCGCTTAACTGTTTTGCTGACGACTCGACCCTCAGCTTTTCATGTTCGTTTCCAAATTCACGTCCCTGCTCTTCGGATGTGAAACTGGAACGGTTGCGTATGATAAGCTCATTGAATTCTGACCTTGACAGCATTGTTGCATGGGGTCTTATGAACCGAGTAGAATTCAATGCTTCGAAAACTCAATGCTGTCTCTTGTCGTTGAAGCTTAACATTCCCCCATTGCCATTATCCATGAATGGTACCTGCATCGAAGAAACCGAAAAGCTGTCAGTACTTGGTATGTGTGTAAACGATGATCTTCGTTGGAACGACCACATATTTGAAGTCGCCAAAAACGCTGCTAAATGCTTAGGTTTCTTGAGACGATGCAGGAAGTTCTTCACCCCTTCTGATCTGGCTACAATTTATAAGGCCTTCATCCGCCCAAAACTGGAGTATAACTCTCATATCTGGTCAGGTGCTTCTCAAACATCTTTGCGCCTACTTGATAGGGTACAAAATAGAGCGTTAAGATTGATAGGTGATAGTTCAATCGTAGAATCGATTGATTCTCTTGGACATCGTCGAAACGTTACCTGTCTCTCTTTCTTTTATCGCTTTTTCCACAAACAGTGCTTTAGTGAAATAGCCAGCTGCATTCCTCCCTTGAAACAATTTAGCCGCAACACCCGCCTCGCTAGGAATGCTCATCAGTTCTGCCTTGAGCCCAACTTCGGGCGTACAGTCAAGTATAGAGATTCTTATTTTAGTCGCACCACCCGAATGTGGAATGCTTTACCTGGCTCTGTGTTTCCCCTGCATTACGATTTACAAAGATTCAAAAGCAACGTGCATCGGTGTCTCCTTTCAAATCCTCTCCTATTTTCCTAAATGCTCGCACTGTGTTTAATAACATTATAAGGGTAGTCATAACCCCTTGATGTGCGCGTTAATTATAAAAAAAAAAAAAAAATTTAAAACTATGAATGATTAATTGTTCAGTGGCGTAGATAGGGGGGATCAGGGGGAAATATCCCCCCCCCCCCATTGAGATCGATAATTGTTCAACATAACCAGTCATGTGCCAAAGAAGTTAAATAACCGCGCTCTGAAATTTAGTACCTGCTTCCCAAGTGAATTAAGTCTTATTAGTAGGTACTCACAGGATTGTACAATTATGCCGACATTCTACGCAAAGTTAACTTCATCTAAAAAAAAATTATTATTTCGGAAAATCACGTAATCTTTGAATTTCTTTTTTTATATCGATTTTAAAAAAGTTTTTTTTTCTACGTCTCCCTATATGTAATAGGTAAACGTGCAAGAAAAAGTGTTTCCATCCAGCTTTCCATCGCATAGCTCAAAAGCCCACTCCACATCAGAAAAAACAAACCATCTTGATGCATTATGTTTCAGCGAAAACTTTCAGCGCAATGAAAAGGACAAAAACAAATGTGTTGAAAATTTAATTGACAGTTCGCGAATTATAGGGCCCATACACTACGCATGTATGCATGCGCAGTCAGAAGATTGCGCAATATTGCTTTCGTCCTACACTACTCATGCAAACTGCGCAATCTTCATTCGTGTTTTAATAGCCGTGTAGACAAGTTGTAGAGATGTCAAGCCAAAACTCTGCTGCTGCTCTTCTCTTCATTCGAATTCTATCACTTGACTGAGCAATTTTGCCCATACACCACACATGCATGCATGCGCAAACAAGAAAATATCAGAAAATTCTGATTTTGTGTTATGCCGCATGTACAACCACTCAGTCAACACCATACACCTTCAATCGGCATGCGCAATCACTTTATTGTGCATGCATGCATGTGTAGTGTATGGGCCCTATTACCTAGGTCGGCAAGAGTTAGCTTTATAGGGCCCATACACTACTCATGCCTGCATGCGCAATCAAGTGATTGCGCATGCAGATTGAAGGTGTATGGTGTTGACTGAGTCATTGTGCATGTGGATTGAGCAATATCAAAATTTTCTGATATTTTCTTGTTTGCGCAATCATGCATGTGTGGTGTGTGGGCAAAATTGCTCAGCCAAGTGATAAAACTCGAATGAAGAGAAGAGCAACAGCGGAGTTTAAGTTTGACATCTTTACAACTTGCCTATGAAGATTGCGCAGTTTGCATTAGTAGTGTAGGGCGAAAGCGATATTGCGCAATCTTCTGATTGCGCATGCAGGCATGAGTAGTGTATGGACCCTATTACGTAGGCATCGTTATAGTGGGCCAATAATTATGCAAAACAACTTCACTGGACCGAACGAAAGAAGTTTTAGAGCTCTTTTGAAATTCCAAGCAATTTGACATCAGCTACTTCGTGTGCACTTAGATGGTCCGGGGAAACGGGATCAATATACAACTTCTGTATAAAACGAGATTATCGAAGCTTGTTTTTTGAAATT
This sequence comes from Melanostoma scalare, assembly GCA_949752695.1. Taxonomy (NCBI): domain Eukaryota; kingdom Metazoa; phylum Arthropoda; class Insecta; order Diptera; family Syrphidae; genus Melanostoma; species Melanostoma scalare. Next base: position 94,908,513 of record OX456984.1, read on the forward strand.
TTGACAAAAAAGTGTTATTTAAAATCAAAGATGCAAAATTCTTTCCTGTGCTGACGGATGAAACTCAGGACTCAGCCACTATCGAACAAGTCTCAAGTGGCGTTCGATATGTCTAAAAGAACTAAAATGTTACCAACAGCTTCCACGACAAGTATGAAAATCTTTTCTCTTAAAATCTCAGCAATTTACCAGACATTACTGTATTAACAATCCAGGTGATACTCTTGCAAGGCTTATAGTGGAAAATCTTCGAAATTGTGATTTGGACATTTCTTTCTTGATCGGCCAAGGAGCAAGCTATATGTCTGGTCGATACAATGGTGTTCAGGCGATTATTCGCCAAAAATTTGCTACGCATGCTCTTTACGTGCATTGTGCAGCACATTCCTTAAACCTTGCTATATCTGTTTCCAGCAAAATACCAGCCATTAGAAACTGCCTTACCACAATTGAAGCAGTTTACAATTATTTCAGTACACCGAAAAGAAAAGATATGCTGCAAAAAACAATAAGCGAAAGCAAAGAAACTTCACAAAAAAAGACATTAAAAAAGCTGAGTCTGACGCGATGGATCTCAAAATATCAAGCAGTTGAAAATTTAGATGAGCTATTTCCGTTTGTGTTCGAGACTTGACCAAATGAGAATATTGGAAAGTAACGCAAAGAACTAAATAAACGCTATGGACTTCGAGCGAAATCTCGTTGCAATTAAATCGTGAAAGTCAAAGAGTGAATTAAGACTTGGTCCAAGCTATGAATCTCGCCAAAGGTTTAAGGGATCAACTAAAAATTAAACAGGCTGAAGACGACTCATTTTCGAAAGTGTTTGAAGATGTAAAAAAAAAAAAAAAATAGCTGAAGGGTTTAACATTGACGTTAAACAAAAGAGAATAGTGAACCGACAAAAGGATCGTTTGAACCCTTCGGTTCAAAGTACAGAAGAATATTTTTATGTTACTGTTTTCAATCCTTTTCTGGATTTCTATGAAATAGACCTCGGAGAAAAATTTGCAAACCATGAAAAGATAATAGAAGAGTTTTGGGTTCTTCGTCTGAAATAGACAAAGCAGTTAAAAAATTTGAAACTGTTGAGTTTTACCGAACATATTTGGCTGCCGGACCATCTTCTGTTCTTGAAGAACTAAAAATATGGAAGAGATATTTGATCCGAAGGAATAGTACTTTCTCTAAGAATTCATTGGAAGCGTTCGATAGCAGCCCCGAAGAAAGCTTTCAACACTGCCGGTTTCAACCTCATTTCCCGAAAGAACTTTCTCCAGTTTAAAGAGAATAAAAACAAAGAAGCATGATCAGCTTCGGATGTTTAATTTTTTGCTGCTCTAGATCGCGAAATACCTATAACAGCAGACGAGGTTATAAGTGTTTTATCTGAAAAGAGCAGAAAACTGGATTTTATTTTATATTTAAATTAATATTATTTTGCATAAATTATATCAATATTTATTCTAGTTCGTATTCAAATTAATGCGTATAATATATTATCTCTAAAAAATATATTTTTTATGGCATACATAATGAGTTCAATGAAGTCGTTGTTATTTGTTTTTTTTTAATTGTCAAAACTATTAAGAAAATGAGCGAACTAGATCCATCCCCCCCCCCCCCCAGAGCGAAAAGCTATCTACGTCACTGATATATTTACCACATTAAAATAAAAGATGATACAATTCACGAAGCTGTCATGAAGCACACTGCGTTAAATCGCACCGCTACGGTCTCACAGACCAATGCGCGGGTATAGGAAGGTTAAGTTAAAATAAAGATATTTAAAAAAGAAAAATGTAAACTTGTCTATTTTTCATCACTTTCAAAAAGGTGGGCCCAATGAACCCACCTCATTAGATACGTACCTAACTAAATTTCACCACATCAGTTAAGGGCTAGGTGTTAATGAGAATTGGATATGGGTACAATAACATTGGTATACATTCAACATAATGTACATATTACATATTTGCTGTCTTAAATTAAGCGATTTCTCCAACACACATCATTAAAAAAAAAAAAAAAGCTTTATGAGAACGAGGTAGGTTTATATTTTGGCAACAAAAGAAACTATTAATTGAATTTGTCATTTGCTGAATGAATGTGATTAATTTTCCCAGTATACCTACCTACATCCCGTTAAACCCTCAATAACAATACAAAATTGAATTGACCCTTGCCATTGCTTTTAAGCAATATCTAACCCACTCAAAACCCTCCTTCGTGTGTTATCGTTGGCAGTGCCAAAACATTGTCCTCTCCATTAAATTTCCTCTTTTCTGTAACCACAAATCCTTTACACCCATACTGATGAAATAATATCTCTTCACATATTCTTCCAACAGGTACTATACAGCAAAATTGCAGTCGCACTTTGGCGAAGCTCCCGGGGCTTAACCCATCATTTTGCACAACAGGACAATACTCATACCAGCATGTGCACATCAGCGAACAACTCAACGACTTTGTTGGCCCGCAAACAAAGCAGTAAATATGACAAAAGGGGTGTCAACATCAACATAGCGGAAACACAGGTAGAGGAGGTTTTAAAACGGCTTACAGTAACTACATTATTATACATATACATACTTCTTTCTTACGTGCACGTGTACCTATGTCCTCTTTTAAAATATAAAAAAAACAATTTTTTAGTTAAGTGATCGTAACTTCGTAACGAGTGTACCTACACACTACTTACTACATAGCTAACATTAAATGTTCTTTTATAAAAGATGGGTATAAAACAAATGGCTTGTAAGTCCAATAAAGCACATTTTACCACCTAGCAAATAAGGCGCAAACCAGAGTTTTGCCATTTAGCTCGCATTTAGTTGTGTTGAAGCTGTTTAACAGAGGACATTTCTAAAGTAAAATATGCTTATTGATGCAATCCTTTGAGTTAAGCTGGCCATTAACGACGACCTCCTCGAAGATGCTCGTTTGCACACGGCGAACACATTTGGCATTCATTTCATGTTGACTTGGTTTGGGCAAACCCACTGAAGCGAGTGCTCATAGGTACTTTAACTGTTTTCATTCAAAAATTAAAAAAAAGAACTTTCTTTATAACCATAAACATTCAAAGCACATAACATCAGCTCCAATATTTTTGTTATGGTCAGTAAATTTTCGTATATGTAATCGTCAACGCTTTTAAAGTTTCTGTAAAGCTGGTTCTCCTTCTTCTTTTTGGTTTTGATTTTTTATCTCAGCTACTACTTCCGCTTCCGATAAAAATCAATAACATTGGAGTTATTATCGTATTAGACATGGTTTTCAAATATTTCTAGTTCTATTGGTACGTACGTTCCATATTTCTTCGACTTCAGGCTCACTGTATTATATAGAAAGGAAACCAACCTACGAAAATAGAGAGACAAAATTATGACAAGATTTAAAAAAAATATGTTCAATTCAATGTTTAAAAGCATTAAAAGGACATACCTTTTGAAAACAGTTTGAAATCGTAACTGGTCTAAGGAGCAATTGGTGTTTTCTGGTAAAAAATTAATTGCAGCATTTTTGATCTCTAAGATCTAAGTTTTCAACCTAGTCGACGAACAATAACATCTTTCTTTTTTTGTCGCATAATTTCACCACTCTTTTATCAATTTGCTCCATAAAAAAGACTTCATCCATGCTTCAGACTTTAGAGGTTATAATAAGGAAGTGGCCCAAGTGACAATTTATCTTCCATATAAAAGGGTAAATAGAAGCTATGTGATAATGGGAGCTTGATCATATATTTACTTATTTCCATAACAATTCTCTGAAAAGTCTTTTGGAAATATGTTTGTCGAACTTTAGGGAAGCTATTTATTGCCTTTAAGACTTTTCCCCAAAGTATAAAGCAGTAAGTTCTCATTGGCCTTGTGTATAAGGCCTAATGAAACCTGATAAAGGCAACAATGGTTCCTATTATAAAGTAATAGCTTACTACTAAAGTCAATTAGCAATTAGCTTCACTTAAGTGTTGTGATTAGAGACCTTCTTAAAAAGGCTATTGCTGTTTCAGCGAAACTATAGTTTCTTTAAGATGTTATGTTAACGCCTTACAGACATTATTTTGGAAGCCTTAACGAAATGGAAAAAATTGAATTTAATATTTATAAATACACCTAATTTTTGGGTGTTTAATTTATATTTGGTCCAATTTTTAAATGTATTCGAGAGTTTTGTCAAATACGAAAAAAATTTTTTTTTTTAAATTGCATTTTTCTGCATTTTGGTACATATGTAAATTTATTGGAATGAGAATTTTGCCTATTTATCCAGGAATCAAACTTAATACACTCAGTCTACTACGCTTGGTGGTGTGTCAATGCTTCTGCTACCAGCATCGCGCGGGTTATATCAAGGTCAGCGAACCAAACAACAACGGATGTTCCCACCGCCCCAATTAACAAGAATGAAACGTCAGCGTCTGCCAATACGACGAAACCCAACACGAGCTTTGGTTTGGCAATCGACTGGACTCGTCAGAGTTCAAGTAAAAGCTGACCCAACAATAACTGCATGCTATTAAGAACATTGGATACCAATTACAGTCAGTCTGAATAGAAGCCGCAGTTGAATCGCAAGTTAAAGTTTAAGTTCATACATATATGTGTATCATTGTATATCTATGTTGAGAAATAAAGTTTTTTTTATTTTACCTTTCGTCTTTCGAACTTAATTGGCGCAGTCGGTAGGATTTCAATCCGAAGATTGGAATAAAATAAGATAGAAAAGTGAAGTGATCAAATTAAACTAAAATTAATTTGTACCACCAAGAATCAAATCGTGAAAGTAAAACACTTGCTATCAATACAAGAAAGGTGGAAAATAAAAGTGACACATCAATAGTGCAGTAACCAAATAGAACTAAAATCAATTTTTGCTACACATTAATCGTCAAAAAACAAAAAAAAACTCACATAAGATGAACGCAGAAGAACAAGAACAAACTCAGTCTCAGGCTCAAGCTCAGGCTCAACATCCTCCAAATCTGTTTACATTAACTCTAACAGAACTAATGAAGGAGTCAGCAAGGATCAAGGAGTATTGGGGTTCAAACGAATACGCCCTGACATCGTTTATTAGGGAAGTGGAAATTTTCCTGCCTTTTTTCGCCAATACAACGCTGGAGCAGTACTTTCTACAAAGGAACGTGGTCAACAAGGTGCAAGGACCGGCACTTCAAGTAATCAGAACTCTGGGAACAAACGCATCGTGGGAAAATATAAAAGCGGAACTCATACGAAACTTCGGTGTATGAGAAACTTACTATAACCTGCATCACCAGGCCTTAAGCCTAAAGAACAATAATGTAAGTGAATACTTTGAAAATCTAAAGTATATATTAGATAAGCTTAACACCAAATATGAATTTGATACCAATAAACCATATGAATTCTCGCCTTCAGCGAATGAAAATATGATTTTAAAAATTTTTATAAACGGATTAAATCCGAATCTAGCCAGTGTTGTAATAAGTAGGCAGATTAATAATTTAAGAGACGCCTATTATACTCTTGAAGAAACAGGTATGATTCAAACAAGTCCAGATAAACAAAAATTTAATAGACAAACACCACTCCATAAACCTACTAATACTAATAATAATAGCTTTAATAGATCTCAGAACAACCAACAGCATCAAAGTAGGAACAAGTATAATAATTACAATAACTCAGGTCAGTATAGGAACCCTCATAACCAAAATAGAAATAATTCAGGTCAGTACAGGAATCCTTTTAGAAATAATTCAGGTCAGTACAGGAACACTTTCAACCAAACTAGGAATAATCCAAATAATAATAATGATAATAATCAACCCATGGAATGTGACCATGTGCAACAAGGTAGGGAAGAAAATTTTCACTCAACGCCTCCAGATCGGATCTACCGATAGTAGAATTGACAGTAGGAGAAATTAAAATAAAATGTTTAATTGATACGGGATCAACCACAACTCTTTTAGATCAAACAAAATTACAACATTACGAACGTATCCCATTAAAAGACAAAATAGTTTTTAACACACTTAATGGAAAAACATGTATAGAAACTGAAATTCTTACAGAACTTCCAAAAGAATTTAAAGAGAAAGCTAGAATGTACTGGAAACTTACTTCCTTTAACCAGAAAGATTTTGATGGCATTATAGGACAAAATCTATTGAGACCTCTTGGAGCAAAAATTAATTTAGAAGAAGATTATGTAGAAATACACGGTAATAAAATTAAATTTTTAGGTGCTTGCCCATATAACTGTAACGTGGTATATGCATTAGAAAGTATTATAGAAGAGCAAAACATACTACAGAGCCTTTTCGGAGATCACTTAAATATCGAAGAAAAGGAAATACTAGAAAAAATTTTGAAAAGAAATAAAGATTTATTCTTTCACGAGGGACAGCAACTCACTAGCACTCATGATGTAAAACATGAAATCGTCACAACTACGGATAGACCAATTTACGCGAAGACATACAGGTACCCTCAGGTACACTAACAAGAAATTAGCAAACAGATTAAGGAAATGTTGAAACAGGGAATCATAAAAGAAAGCAACTCTCCTTATAACAGCCCATTGTGGGTAGTTCCAAAAAAATTAGACAACTCCGGCGAAAAAAAATGGAGAATAGTTGTCGACTATAGGAAACTAAATGAAGCAACAATTGACGACAAGTTGGGCATTATGAGTTCACAAGAATGACTTTTGGACTCAAAAACGCCCCTGCTACGTTTCAGAGGTTGATTAACTCGGTACTTAGGGAACATATTAATCAAATATGCGTCGTCTACTTAGACGATATTCTAATTTTTAGTACATCCCTCAAAGAACATATCCTCAGTGTTCAAAAAGTGTTAGATAAATTGAGACAACACAATCTCAAGATACAAATAGACAAGTGCAAGTTTTTCACAAAAGAAACCGAATATTTAGGTCATGTCTTAACAACCGAAGGAGTAAAACCAAACAATAAGAAAATTGAAACCATTCAAAAACTTCAATTACCAGAAACTACAAAGCAAATTAAGTCATTTTTAGGTATTATGGGTTATTTTAGAAAATTTATAAAGGATTACGCTAAAATTGCGGAACCAATGACTAGATATCTTAAAAAGAACGCAAGAATAAACCTGAACGATTCAAAATAGATAAGTTCTTTCGAAAAATTGAAAATAATCCTCACAAACTCACCAGTTTTAAAATATCCTGATTTCAATAAAAAATTTCAACTAACTACCGATGCAAGTGACTTTGCTATCGGATCTGTACTAACGCAGGATGGACACCCAGTGTGTTATGCTAGTCGAACTTTAAACGATCATGAACGAAATTACTCAGTCACTGAAAAAGAACTATTAGCAATAGTTTGGTCGGTAAATTATTTTAGACCATATATATATGGTAGACCTTTCGATTTATTAACAGATCATCAGCCCCTTAAATGGTTGCAATCCAAACATAAAGGTAAGGATATTAATCAACGCCTTCAAAGATGGTTGCTACAACTAGGAGAATATAATATTAATATCTTATATATAAAAATGAATCGCAAAATGTGTTGGTAAGCGCATAACTCAACAACGCCTGGACCAATTTGGCCAATTCTTTTTTATTTGTGTTTGTTTTCGTCAGGAGAAGGTTCTTATGAAATGAAAAAATTAAAAAATTGCGCGGATATTCCCACAGGAACGGGTTTGGGAATAGAAACTCAGAAACTACTGGACAGATTTTTATAACCCTTCCTGCATTAGCAGTGCTACATTATCCCCCTCCATCAGTAATTTAGATTATATTTCATCCCTATAATCCCACGGGAACAGAAACGGGAACCAGAACCAAAACCTTATATTTACTTGACAGATTTCAAAAAATCTTTCAACTCTAGGATGTTATATCATCCCTCAGTGACATAGACTTATAAATGGTTCCAGTCAAGACCTGATCCCAATATTCCCACAGGAACAGGGTTGGGAGCGGAAACTTAGAACCTACTGGACAGATTTCTAAAACCCTTCCTGCATTAGGATTGCTTCATTATTCCCCTCCATTAGTAATTTAGATTATATTTCATCCCTATAATCCCACGGGAATAGAAACGGGAACGAGAACGAGTAACTTAAAGTTACTTGACCGATTTCAAAAAATTTTTCAACTCTTGGATGTAACATTCATCCCTCAGTTATATAGACTTAAAAATGGTTCCTGTCACGGTTTGATCCCCATATTCCCAAAGAAACGGGGTTGGGAACGGAAACTTAGAAACTACTGAACAGATTTCTAAAATTCTTTCGGCATTAGGAGTGCTACATTATCCCCCTCCATCAGTAACCTAGACTATATTTCATCCCTATAATCCCACGGGAACAGAAACGGGAACGAGAACCGAAACCTTAAAGTTTCTGGACCGATTTCAAAAATTCTTTCAACTCTAGGATGTTACATTATCCCTCAGCGACAATGACTTATAAATGGTTCCTGTCAAGGTTTGTTATCCATATTCCCACAGGAACGGAATTTAAGAAATTGCAAGGATATTCCGACAGGACCGGGTTTGGGAACGGAAACTTAGAAACTACTGGACAGATTTCTAAAACCCTTCCTGCATTATGATTGCTATATTATCCCCCTCCATTAGTAATTTAGATTATATTTCATCCCTATAGTCCCACGGGAACAGAAATGGGAACGAGAACGGGAACCTTAAAGTTACTTGATCGATTTCAAAAATTCTTTCAACTCTTGGATGTTACATTCATCCCTCAGTGACATAGATTTAAAAATGGTTCCTGTCAAGGTTTGATCCCCGTAATCCCACAGGAACGGGGCTGGGAACGGAAACTAAGAAACTACTAGACAGGTTTCTAAAACGATTCCAGCATTAGGGGTGGTACATTATCCCTCTCCATGAGTAACCTAGACTATATTTTATCCCTTTTCAAAACTTCTTTCAACTCTAGGATGTTACATTATCCCTCAGTCACAATGACTTATAAATGGTTCCTGTCAAGGTTTGTTCCCCATATTCCCACAGGAACGGAATTTAAGAAATTGCGCGGATATTCCGACAGGAACGGGTTTGGAAAAGGAAACTTAGAAACTACTATACAGATTTCTATAACTCTTCCCCTTCCTGCACTAGGATTGCTACATTATCCCCCTCAATTAGTAATTTAGATTATATTTCATCCCTATAATCCCACTGTAACAGAAACGGGAACGAGAACGGGAACCTTAAAGTTACTTGATCGATTTCGAAAATTCTTTCAACTCTATGATGTTACATTATCCCTCAGTGACATAGACCTATATTTAACATATTTCCACGGTAACGGAAGATTCCCACAGGAACTGCGCTGGAAACGGAAGCCTAGAAACTACTGGAGAGATTTCAAAAATTCTTTCGTCATTGGGATGCCACATAATCCCAAAGTAAAAACGATTATTTTTCATCCCCAAGTTCAAATTTAAGTGGAAAAACGAGAACGGGAACCTTAAAACTACAGACCCGAGCAACGCCGGGTGGCTCAGCTAGTTGATTATATAAAGGGAAAAGAGAATAAAGCCGCGGATTTTCTAAGTCGAATCAATACCGAAACAGAAGAAATAAATGCGATTGAGACAATCACATAAGGAGGGAGAAGTTACACCCTACCCAAATTTAAATTTTGAAATTGATAATATGAGTGTAGATAACAATACAATTCATTCCCAAAAAGAAGAACAGAATGACCATTTCCCAATACTAGACACAATAGTTAATAGGTTTTATACGCAAATCATTCTAAAAAACAATAAAACAAAAGAGATAGAAATACTAAATAATAAAAGAATAATATATATTAATTCCGAAGATATCCGAGAAGAGAGACTCATAGATATATTCAGAAGGTTCATAAAGAGAAAAGGTAAAATAGGTATATTCTCAGAGTTAACGGAACATGAATATAATTTGGTTCAACTAAAACTAATTGAATTATTTAACATAGAACATTGTTTAAGTGTAAACAGCCCATTTTTAATGTAATGTAAACAGCCCATTACTGGCTGGAGGAAACGAAACTCCACTACTTTCGTAATAGTAAGTAATCTATTACTTTCTTGTTTCGTTTCCTCCAGTTCCAAATGAAAAAGGCAGCCATTTTTCTCGCTAGTAATTTTAACACATTCTATTGCCAACCACCACACGAAGTAGTCCACACTCCACAACCACCGCCATCTTCTTCTTTTTTATTCAGTGCCACAGAGCACACAATTTTTTTGACAAAAGTTTATACGCAATAAAGATTCAATAAAATCACACAAAACGGATTGTGCAAATTATTGGAACGACCAGAAGACGAAAATTAAGAAATACGCAATCATTTGGTCCATCGTACCGGAGCACCAGAGCCACGGCCAATATTTTGGCAAAGCCATCGCCGCCAGAGCACACCTTTGCCACGGCCAATTTTTTGGCAAAGCCATCGTCGCCAGAGCCACGGCCAATTTTTGGCAAAGCCATCGTCGCCAATTTTTGTGCAAGGCTATCGCCGACAGAGCCACTTGGGCCACGGCCAATTTTGGCAAAGCCATCGCCGCCAGAGCACACCTTTGCCACGGCCATTTTGTGCAAAGCTATCGCCGACAGAGCCACCTGTGCCACGGCCAATTTTTGGCAAAGCCATCGCCGTCAGACCACACCTTTGCCACGGCCATTTTTTGCAAAGCCATCGTCATCAAAGGGTGTGTTACACCGAGCCACACAACCTCTCGAGAAAGCCACTAGCGGCAGCACGAGGGAGCCACGAGCAACCACACCAGGAAGCCACTAGCTGCACCACGAGGGAGCCACCAGCAATATCATCTAGACATCCACACCTTCAGTCAGCCTCATCAATCAACATCTTCAAGCAGCATAAATAAATCTTGGAAATGTAAAGGTACTGTAAAATCTGATCTTTTGTAAATATATGAGTACATATAAATATTCTTTAAATTGCGAGTGCATTACTAGGGTAGTGGTATAAGAGGTATTTTGGAGGGGTTATATCTTAGGATATATTAGCGGTAATATCGGTACGCGAATCGGGTTATATGATAGGATATACTAGCGGTAAAATTGGTACGCTATTCGGGTTATATCATATGATATATTAGTGGTAAAATTGGTACACTAATCGGGTTATATCATAGGATATACTAGCGGTAAAATTGGTACGCTATTCGAACGATTTAAAGTCATACGTGATAACGGTGGTAGATAGTTTTGTCTTTTGTGGTGTATAAATTTGGATAGAAATAAACTTTGTCGTATAAAATGAGTTTGGAGGATGTAATTTTGGCGTGCGATTCGATGACTGAATTTCATGAGCTATTTAAAGAAAAACGAAAAGAATTGTCGAGTTCAGTTATCGAAGCATACCGTGCAGAGCTTCAAGAAATATGGTTAAACGTAAAAGAAGTATATCAGGAATTTATACGCGCGGCGGTTAAAGATGGTGATCTCAAGGCGTTACTCATTGAGGTAAAGGCAAAATATAAGCAGGCAACAACTACTTATATAGAATTTTTAAGCGGCATCGTTGAGGTTACGCGCGCATATGGGGATGGGTCAAAGGTTCGGAACGATGAAGTGCAAACGGGGAGTAAGGACAACGATGATGAGTTTTGGCATAATACACGTGTGCCGCCATGTGAAACCGAGATTTTCTGTGGGGATTACGTGAAGTGGCCAACATTTCGGGATATGTTCACGGCACTTTATATTAGACATGCCAAGCTTAGTTCGGTGCAAAAGCTTTTTCATCTGCGTGCTCGAACTAAAGGTGATGCCCAAAATATCGTTTCGAAATTTGAGTTGACCAATGACAATTTTGAAGTAGCATGGGCTGCTCTTAAAAATCATTATGAAAATAAACGTGTATTAGTGAACAGCCATCTTAATATTTTTTTCGGGCAACCAAATATAGCAGCTGAAACTGCTGATGCTTTAAAAGAGCTGCAAAGCAATATTAACGACGCGCTTATAGCCATAAAATCATACGGCATCGAAGTCGACAAGTGGGATGCGTTCGTTACATACTTATGTGCCTCGCGTCTTCCGGCACAAACTTTATCTCTATGGGAGCAATCGTTAGCGATGCCAACTGAAATTCAGACGTGGGAAAGCCTGAATAATTTCATAACAAATAGGTATCGAATTTTAGAAAATGTGGCTGACATGCAGCAGGGAGGGAAAGTGATGCGAACATCAACCAAACCATCTTCAAGTAGTACACCGCGTGTACGCACGCACCATTCGCAGATCGATTCGCAATTAGGGTCGCAGATAGGTTCGCAATGTAAGGTGTGTCAAGGGAATCATACGCTACGATTATGCCCACAGTTTTTAAAGATGAATGTTTCGAAAAGGCGAAACATAGTAAGGAAATTTAAACACTGCTACAACTGTCTTGCATACACGCATATGGCAACAGGGTGCCAAAGCAACAATACCTGCTTCCATTGTAAAGGAAAGCATCATACGCTCCTACATTGGGAACCTACAATGCAAACAGGTTCTAGGAGCAATTTTCAAAATATACAGTCCACTCAACGATCAATAACAAGTGTTAATTCGGGTCTCACTCCCATTACCGATGCAGGTTGCAGTCGAAGTCAGGCCAAAGCATTTGATCCCAGAATCCCAGTAGTTCCTTTACAGTTCCATCTGAAAATCCTAGCGTCTCAACTAAGTCTTATTTTACATCGACTCGATGTACGGCCCTTCTGGCGACAGCGATAGTTAGAATACGATTCAGTAGAACGGAGTTTGAATGGCGGGCGCTTATCGATCCGGGTTCGGAAGTATCCTTTATGTCGGAAGAGGTACAAAGCAAGTTGAAGCTGCCCACAAGATCAGTGAGAGCGTCGGTCGCCGGAGTTAATTCGTCGCTTATAGCGACTGCGTCCCGGCTATGTTCATTCACTCTTGGTTCAAAGTTTGATAAAACATTTTCGTTATCAGCTGAAGCGTTGGTGTTAAAAAAGGTGGCGGATAATTTGCCATCAATATCCATAGAGGTTGGTGACGCACAAAAACGCTTTGAGTTCCCTTTAGCCGATCCGTTTTTCAATCGTAGTTCAAAGATTGATTTGTTGATTGGCGCCGATTTGTATCCAAGTATTATACGTGAAGGATTAAAAACACAAGTGTTTCAACAAGTTATGGCACAAAATACTGCATTTGGATGGGTACTGCTGGGACCGGTAGAAAAGTCATTCTCTAGGGCTACGTCAAGTTTTTCGACGTGTTTATCTTTTTTTAATGAGGTTACATTGGATAGGGAGATTCAGAAGTTTTGGCAGCTAGAAGAGCTTCCAAAAACCACAAAGTTAACAACAGCTGATCAACAATGTGAGATGTTGTTTGAAGAATCAACATATCGAGACAACACCGGTCGGTATGTAGTGCGATTGCCTTTTAAAGAAGAGTTTCTTCAGAATCCCGGGTTAGGCGCTTCACGCGAAAATGCACAACGTCAATTTGTACGCAATGAAAAACGACTTTTGGGGAATCCTAGAGCTAAAAGGGAGTACGATGCAGTGTTGTCAGAATACATTGACCTCGGGCACATGAAGCCGGTCGATCAACCAGAGGAACCTGAAACGTGTCCAAATAAAGTTTTGTCGTATCTCATGCCGCATCATGCGGTGTTAAAGCCAGACAGTGCAACGACGAAGGTGCGTGTGGTGTTTAATGCATCATGTGCCTCTTCAAACGGGAAGAGTTTAAACGAGGTGTTACATCCGGGTCCGGCTTTACAGACCGATATCACGCTCTTGATATTAAACTGGCGGCTTTATCGGTACGTGTTCAACAGTGATGTTGAGAAAATGTATCGGAAAATCAAGATACACCCCGATCAAACGCCGTTTCAGAGACTATGATTTCGGTCGCACCCGGGAGATTCCCTAACTGCCTTTGAAATGGTAACTCTCACGTTTGGAGTTTCGTGTTCCCCATATTTAGCGATACGTTCGTTGCATAAATTGGCCCAAGAGGTAAGGCTTTCACATCCTCAGGCCGCCAATATTTTAATGCGAGAGCTATTTGTGGATGACGTGCTATCCGGGGCTCATACAGTGGCAGACGCGCTTTCGGCTCAATCAGAGTTGGTATCGGTTATGCAATCCGCGAGGTTTCATTTGAGAAAATGGACAGCAAACTCAAAGGAGTTGTTAAGACATTTACCTCGTGAGTCACTTCTCAATGAAGATTTTCTGTATTTGGATGACAAAAGCTCGGTCAAAACTCTGGGAATACAATGGAAGGCTACTTCAGACACATTCTCATTTTCGGTTAATCCAACGGGTCAGTCAAATGCTATCACAAAACGTTCAGTGCTATCGGTAATCGCCAAATTGTATGACCCGGTAGGGTGGTTGGCCCCTGTCGTGGTCATAGCAAAAATTTTAATGCAGCAAATTTGGAAGGATAGTAATCTTCTTCCAGAAACGGAACAAAGTTGGAAATTGTTTGTGTCTAGGTTGCCTGAAGTTGCTCGTCATGCAACCTGAGGCAGAGTGGCCGACGGCTAAGCAAAAGGTAGTGGACGAAACACTGTTAGAAAGGAAAAGGGCAACAGTCTTAACTGTACAAGTCGTGTCAGATTTTGAAAAAGATCTCAGCAAGTTTTCGAAGTGGCATAAACTCGTATGTGTGATGGCATACATGCTTCGGTTTTTCTATTCTTTTAGTAGAAATGGATATGTTAAACACTCAACATCGGAACTTTCTCATGCCGAAATATTAAACTCTAAGCAAAAATTGATCATTCTCAGTCAGAAAAAATATTTTGCGAAAGAATATTCAGAGTTGATAGAAGGTAAGCCTGTAGCGGCAAAAAGTTGGCTAGGAAAATTTAATCCACTGGTGGATGAAAAAGGCATTATCCGTTCAAATGGTAGACTGGTCTTATCCACTTTATCCTTCAACGAAAGGTTTCCCATATTGCTACCATCTAATTGCCTTTTTTTGCAACGCTACGTGGAATACGTTCACGAACTCTCCACTCATGGTGAGATCCAAATCATGATGCGATTGGTCAGATCTGAGTATTGGACACCGCAAATTAAGAAAATTATCAAAAAATGCATTTTTCAATTACGCAATTAATGGGTGCGTTACAGCGTAAAAGAACTGTGCTTGGACGCCCATTTGCAAATGTAGGAATCGATTTCGCGGGTCCTTTTTGCATTAAGACTTATTACGGAAGAAAATGTCGCCTTGATAAAGGGTACGTTTTCATTTTCGTATGTTTTGCGACCCGAGCTATCCATTTGGAGCTGATGAGCGACCTCACCACTCAGGCGTTTTACAAGATTTGTGTCCCGAAGAGGAACTCCAGAACAAGTTTTTTCCGATCATGGTACCAACTTTATCGGGGCGTCGAAGGTTCTGTTACGAGAGTTTCAAAAATCCTCGTTGCATTGTCAGACCGCAGATGTCCACAACTTTTCCCAAATAAAATGGAATTTCATTCCTCCTGGATCACCACACATGGGAGGGCTATGGGAAGCGGGGGTAAAAAGCTTCAAAAAACATTTTAGGAAGATGGCCGGTAACGAAAAATTTACATTTGAAGAGTTTACAACTTTGCTCACGCGAATAGAATGTAGTCTTAATTCACGTCCTTTATCACCCATGACTGAAAATGTATCAGACTTGGTGCCTTTAACGCCTGGTCATTTTTTGACAGGTGGTTTGTTGAGTGGCTTACCTGAACCGTCATGTGAAGATCAGTCACTGAGTATAATGAATCGTTGGAGAAAGTTGCAAATTCTTCATCATAAAATTGCGTCCCGATGGAAAGAAGAATATTTAAAGGAATTGCACAAAAGATATAAGTGGAAACACCCCGAAAGAAATATTCAGATAAATGGCATAGTCATAATTCGAAACGAAAACTTGTCACCCAATGAGTGGCGTCTCGGGAGAGTCATCAACGTGCATCCTGGTAAGGATAATAAAGTTAGAGTCGCCGACGTGAAAACAGAAAAAGGAATCATAACTCGATCAATTGCCAAACTTTGCATCCTCCTTCCTCAATAACTTATTGCAGTATAACCAAAGACATTCACAGGTTTAATCATGTATACCAAAACACAAAACTAACATATCATTTGTTATCAACCAGTAGAACAAACAAAATAAACAAAATTTTCTTTCAAAATTAAAATATCGACCCTCTACTATGGTATATGCACTCATAGGCAAAGTAAAACCAAGTGAAATAAATTATTTCGAGTACTCTTACGAATTTACAAAAGGTTTATTTTAAGTATCTCTAATAATTGCAAAAAAAAAAAATGATTCTTAATGTATCCTGTACAAATATTGAATAACATTAATTTCTAATATCAACAAGTCAAATGTAAAAAAAAAAAAAAAAATATAGATATCAATAATCAATGGTGGTGGAGTGGTCTGCTTCTTCCGTAGCTCTTTGATTGCACCGATAGTGCAAGGCGGGCGATAATGTTTAAGTGTAAACAGCCCATTTTTAATGTAATGTAAACAGCCCATTACTGGCTGGAGGAAACGAAACTCCACTACTTTCGTAATAGTAAGTAATCTATTACTTTCTTGTTTCGTTTCCTCCAGTTCCAAATGAAAAAGGCAGCCATTTTTCTCGCTAGTAATTTTAACACATTCTGTTGCCAACCACCACACTAAGTAGTCAACAGCCACCCGCCATATTGATTCTTTTTTTTTTCATTGCCACAAGCAATTAAATTTTGTTAAAAGTTGAACACGTACCGATAAAGCCGCCAGTTTAATATCAAGAGCGTGATATCGGATGTAACACCTCGTTTAAACTCTTCCCGTTTGAAGAGGCACATGATGCATTAAACACCACACGCACCTTCGTCGTTGCACTGTCTGGCTTTAAAACCGCATGATGCGGCATGAAATACGACAAAACTTTATTTGGACACGTTTCAGGTTCCTCTGGTTGATCGACCGGCTTCATGTGCCCGAGGTCAATGTATTCTGACAACACTGCATCGTACTCCCTTTTAGCTCTAGGATTCCCCAAAAGTCGTTTTTCATTGCGTACAAATTGACGTTGTGCATTTTCGCGTGAAGCGCCTAACCCGGGATTCTGAAGAAACTCTTCTTTAAAAGGCAATCGCACTACATACCGACCGGTGTTGTCTCGATATGTTGAGTCTTCAAACAACATCTCACATTGTTGATCAGCTGTTGTTAACTTTGTGGTTTTTGGAAGCTCTTCTAGCTGCCAAAACTTCTGAATCTCCCTATCCAATGTAACATCATTAAAAAAAGATAAACACGTCGAAAAACTTGACGTAGCCCTAGAGAATGACTTTTCTACCGGTCCCAGCAGTACCCATCCAAATGCAGTATTTTGTGCCATAACTTGTTGAAACACTTGTGTTTTTAATCCTTCACGTATAATACTTGGATACAAATCGGCGCCAATCAACAAATCAATCTTTGAACTACGATTGAAAAACGGATCGGCTAAAGGGAACTCAAAGCGTTTTTGTGCGTCACCAACCTCTATGGATATTGATGGCAAATTATCCGCCACCTTTTTTAACACCAACGCTTCAGCTGATAACGAAAATGTTTTATCAAACTTTGAACCAAGAGTGAATGAACATAGCCGGGACGCAGTCGCTATAAGCGACGAATTAACTCCGGCGACCGACGCTCTCACTGATCTTGTGGGCAGCTTCAACTTGCCTTGTACCTCTTCCGATATAAAGGATACTTCCGAACCCGGATCGATAAGCGCCCGCCATTCAAACTCCGTTCTATTGAATCGTATTCTAACTATCGCTGTCGCCAGAAGGGCCGTACATCGAGTCGATGTAAAATAAGACTTAGTTGAGACGCTAGGATTTTCAGATGGAACTGTAAAGGAACTACTGGGATCAAATGCTTTGGCCTGACTTCGACTGCAACCTGCATCGGTAATAGGAGTGAGACCCGAATTAACACTTGTTATTGATCGTTGAGTGGACTGTATATTTTGAAAATTGCTCCTAGAACCTGTTTGCATTGTAGATTCCCAATGTAGGAGCGTATGATGCTTTCCTTTACAATGGAAGCAGGTATTGTTGCTTTGGCACCCTGTTGCCATATGCGTGTATGCAAGACAGTTGTAGCAGTGTTTAAATTTCCTTACTATGTTTCGCCTTTTCGAAACATTCATCTTTAAAAACTGTGGGCATAATCGTAGCGTATGATTCCCTTGACATACCTTACATTGCGAACCTATCTGCGACCCTAATTGCGAATCGATCTGCGAATGGTGCGTGCGTACACGCGGTGTACTACTTGAAGATGGTTTGGTTGATGTTCGCATCACTTTCCCTCCCTGCTGCATGTCAGCCACATTTTCTAAAATTCGATACCTATTTGTTATGAAATTATTCAGGCTTTCCCACGTCTGAATTTCAGTTGGCATCGCTAACGATTGCTCCCATAGAGATAAAGTTTGTGCCGGAAGACGCGAGGCACATAAGTATGTAACGAACGCATCCCACTTGTCGACTTCGATGCCGTATGATTTTATGGCTATAAGCGCGTCGTTAATATTGCTTTGCAGCTCTTTTAAAGCATCAGCAGTTTCAGCTGCTATATTTGGTTGCCCGAACAAAATATTAAGATGGCTGTTCACTAATACACGTTTATTTTCATAATGATTTTTAAGAGCAGCCCATGCTACTTCAAAATTGTCATTGGTCAACTCAAATTTCGAAACTATATTTTGGGCATCACCTTTAGTTCGAGCACGCAGATGAAAAAGCTTTTGCACCGAACTAAGCTTGGCATGTCTAATATAAAGTGCCGTGAACATATCCCGAAATGTTGGCCACTTCACGTAATCCCCACAGAAAATCTCGGTTTCACATGGCGGCACACGTGTATTATGCCAAAACTCATCATCGTTGTCCTTACTCCCCGTTTGCACTTCATCGTTCCGAACCTTTGACCCATCCCCATATGCGCGCGTAACCTCAACGATGCCGCTTAAAAATTCTATATAAGTAGTTGTTGCCTGCTTATATTTTGCCTTTACCTCAATGAGTAACGCCTTGAGATCACCATCTTTAACCGCCGCGCGTATAAATTCCTGATATACTTCTTTTACGTTTAACCATATTTCTTGAAGCTCTGCACGGTATGCTTCGATAACTGAACTCGACAATTCTTTTCGTTTTTCTTTAAATAGCTCATGAAATTCAGTCATCGAATCGCACGCCAAAATTACATCTTCCAAACTCATTTTATACGACAAAGTTTATTTCTATCCAAATTTATACACCACAAAAGACAAAAGACAAAACTATCTACCACCGTTATCACGTATGACTTTAAATCGTTCGAATAGCGTACCAATTTTACCGCTAGTATATCCTATGATATAACCCGATTAGTGTACCAATTTTACCACTAATATATCATATGATATAACCCGAATAGCGTACCAATTTTACCGCTAGTTTATCCTATGATATAACCCGATTCGCGTACCGATATTACCGCTAATATATCCTAAGATATAACCCCTCCAAAATACCTCTTATACCACTACCCTAGTAATGCACTCGCAATTTAAAGAATATTTATATGTACTCATATATTTACAAAAGATCAGATTTTACAGTACCTTTACATTTCCAAGATTTATTTATGCTGCTTGAAGATGTTGATTGATGAGGCTGACTAAAGGTGTGGATGTCTAGATGATATTGCTGGTGGCTCCATCGTGGTGCAGCTAGTGGCTTCCTGGTGTGGTTGCTCGTGGCTCCCTCGTGCTGCCGCTAGTGGCTTTCTCGAGAGGTTGTGTGGCTCGGTTCAATTAAATTTTATAAATGCATGTATCACGCAAAAAATATAAAAACTGAAGAAGAAGCCTATAAACAGATAGCACGATATCATAAGAACGAAACAGGTCATGCAGGCATAAATGAAAATTATGAAGGTTTAAGGAAACTCATATACCTACTTTAAAAACTTAAAAGAAATCATACAAAAATATATTAACAATTGTGACACATGCAATCGAGCCAAGTACGATAGAAAACCAATAAAGCCAAAGTTTCATTACACCGAAACACCAAGTGACATAAATCAAATAGTACACGCAGATATTTACACTAACTCCAAAAACAACTTCTTCACTTTCATTGACAAATTCTCCAAACACTGTACTATGTTTTATTTAGAAGACAGAAATAGTTTAACTATCAAAGAAAAATTGCGACTATACTTTTCTATCAAAGGAAAACCCAGCAAAATTATTTTAGATAACGAATTCCAAAGCATTAACGTTAAAGACTTCTTAAGGCAAGAGAACATCGAAGTTCACTTCACTAAACCGAATAGCCACACAGGTAACTCAGACATTGAGAGACTTCACAGCACCATCAGTGAGAAAATGAGAGTACTTACAACCGAAATATCAGAATTAACAACGAAAGAAAAAATATATAAGTGTGTAGAATGGTATAACAAATCAGTACATTCAGCAATAAAATTCAAGCCAATAGATGTTCTAGAAGGTAGAGTAGATAAACAAAAAGCTAAAACAAACATGCAAGATATAAAGGACAAGATTATTAATAAACTAAACACAAATAGAGAAGAATATAACGAGGAACGAGAAGAAGGACTAGTTAGGAATTATAAAGCACTTAGACATAAAGAAGAGCCTAAATATAGAAAACTTAAACTACATAATGTACATCCTTCAAATATTAAAAGACCAACTAAATTTTCAGATCAACTGGATATTAGTAATTCTACTAATGACAGCGACGACAATTGACGCAACATTGACCATAGAAAAAATTGATACAAACAGTGGATTCATAGAAATTAAACTAGGAAACGTTGAAATAGTAAGAACTTATGATGTCATACTACACATTATAAACCCCACAGAAATTTTGAAGATAATTGAATGCCTAGAGGAAAATATTTCCAATATTCAAATTGACAACGGAAGAAATTTTATTTCTTGAGTTAGAATCACTAAAATACAAATTACACACAATTATCCCACACAGACACAAAAGAGGACTTATCAACATAGTAGGTACAGGTATGAAATGGTTATATGGAACAATGGACGAAGACGATAGGCAAAACATCGAAGAACATTTAAAAGTCATCGATAAGAATAACCATAACTTAATAACCCAAAACAACAAACAAATATTCATTAACGATAGTTTTAATCAAACTTTTGTAACGTTAAAACAAACTATTGAAAAAGATAGATTTAAAATGTTGAATCAATTCAATAATATTAAAAAAGAAACTATTAAATGGAATAACAAACTTATTTACTTAGAATCATTATTAAAAATTGGAATAATAAAAGACAATATCGAACACATTCAAAATAACATTGCTTCAAGTAGAACAGGAATAATGGGAAACAATATTTTAATTAAAGAAGAAATCTGTGGCTTCAATCAAAAACCGCTTAAGTCGACTTAAGACAAAATTGAGATTTTTATTGCATCGTTACCTCCTTATGTTGTTCTATTATAGAACAACAAATGAAAGTTTAGAGTTTCAAAATTCTTTTTATACCTTTTATTTCGACGAAAAACTGAGGTAAGATAGCTAGGATTTTTTCCTAATATAGAACTTCTATATTAGGAAAAAATCCTAGCTATCTTACCTCTTATAGAACTTCTATATTAGGAAAAAATCCTAGCTATCTTACCTCAGTTTTTCGTCGAAATAAAAGGTATAAAAAGAATTTTGAAACTCTAAACTTTCATTACCAAAAACGATCAAAGTTGACTTAAGCCATTCATCAAAATATAAAAGTTCTTGTGAAATCGAGCACAAATATATTACAAAAAACCGCTTAAGTAGATTTAAGCGATTATTGCAAAATAAAAAACACTTTGAAAATTAGTCGGACATATTTTTTAAAAACGACTAAATCGACTTAAGCGTTTATAGAAAAATTATTAAACGTTGTTCCTAGAATCCAAACAAACATAAGGGGTTATTGAAAATTTCAGTTGGGTCGGAAAAGGAGACTATGTAGTCTACGCTGTTCTTAAAAAATATCAATTCCAGGAACCGATTTCTTATGTTGAGTTAGTTTGTTTCTTCGAAGTCAAATGAGAAAAATCAGTTGACTTAAGTGCACCACCAGTAAGTGAAGTACTTCAGAAGCTTTTCTTTGTTTTGAAATTAGATTTGTGCTTTAAACCTGATCAAATGAGTTCTCGAGCCTTGCAAATTCTTGAACTGGTAAGGAAAGGCGTTTTTGATAAAAAGAATGAAAAAAAAAACTGCGCTGCGGCCGACCGCGGCGTCACCACCAAAAAACAATATAAATAATTGTCAGAAAAATGATTTAGGTTAGTTGTTTGCCTGCAATGTTCTTTGAAAAGTGTGTATTTTTTGATTTTTCTGGTTTACTTAGAGTCTGGTTTAGTATTTTCGGAACCCGTTTTGAACGAAACAAAGTCATCTTTAAATGGATTTGATTACGAAACTAATATGGATTTACACTTTCATGAGCTTGGTGATCATGGAACGTCAGAGCAGGAAAAGGATTTTAGCACGGCTCTGTTCACGATCCTAATTTCGAGCTATCGGACATGGACATATCTGAAACCAGTTGGGATGAAGAGCTTTTGAGAATGGGTAAGCAACTTGAAGCAAATCTAGCCTCTCCTCCGCCACCAACTTCGATTGAAAACCAATCAAAATGTGATTCAAGCAAGACAATTACAAAAAAGCGGAACAGAGGAGAATCATATAATCGGAAATCTGGAGTAGTTGCTGCACGAAAGTGTACACCTCTTAGTAGCTGTCGACAAAATTGCAAAGAAAAAATAAATTTTGGAAGTCAAAAAGAAATTTTCAAGTCCTACTGGTCGTTGGGATCGTTTATTGAAAGAGTTCTTTTTATTGGAGGTTTGATGGAAATTGAAGATAAACGGTCACAGACGTTAAAAAAAAGTGAAACTCGACCACGAAACCGACAGCATCATATAAAATATTTTATAAACCATAATAAAGAAAGAGTTCGTGTTTGCCAAAAGTGTTTCAAGCAATGCTTCAACGAAACTGAAAGCTTCTTGAAATCAGTTGCAAAAAAGAAATTGGAGCAACCCAACATACCTTTTAAGGATTATCGTGGTTCCGGTGGAGGAAGCAACAAACTGTCTGAACAAGTGGTTGAACTTATTAAAACCCATATTAACAGTTTCCCAGCATATGAAAGCCATTATACAAGGCGTGACTCATCTTGTAAGTATTTTCATGCGGATTTGACTTTAGCTAGTATGTACAAGCTGTTAAGGGAAAAATACCCATCGATTTCCGTTAGCATGAGCAAGTTTTCAAGTATTTTCAAAGGTGGGTTTGCTTAGTAAGAAACTAATCATATTTCTATAATATTTTATATTCAAATAGAGATGACACTCTTTTTGGGCTTTAGGTCTGTCTTAAATTGTTTCCTTAGATACTAAAAGTGTATTTTACAAAATAATTCTGAAATTGAAGCAAGTTTTGCTTACTTTTTGTTTCTGTGTATTCTTTCTTAAAATATCTTCATTTATTTTCTGAATAAAAAATAGATTAAAATGATTGAAGAGAAAAAATGTATTTCTGATTAACAGCTTATCTCATTTAAGAAGAACTTTTTAAAAATGATTTAGTTTGCTTTAGAAGCTTAAGTCACATAGGTAAGCTATGAAGGGTAAAAACAATTTGGAAAAACAACTTTAAAAATGTTTTTCGCAATAATTTGTGATTAAGGATAATTAGAACCACAGAAAGCTAAGCAAGTAATCGTAGTTAAAGCCTTTTGCTGGAATCAGAAAAACAATTGTGGTTTTAATGCACCAATTTTTTCCATATTCAAAAACTAGTTTCAAAATGCTATATCCACAAATCGTATTTTTGGACTTAAGCGGTTTTTGGTTGTGGCCACAGAAATAATGAAATATGACATAAGTTTCGAGAAGCTAAAAAATATAAAAATTGGAACAGCTCTGTATAAAAATGAAAAAATTGTTTTTATAATTAAAATACCCAATGAACTAATACAGACAAGAAAATATTTAGTTACCTCCTTAACAAACATGAATTTTGAAGAATTAGTAATAGATGACGAAGAAATCATTAAGATAAACGAAACTATATATAAATACGAACCAAATGTAGAATTTAAAAATTTAAGGAAACCAAATTTATGTTTAAACAATACTGTCTGTATGAAAACGAAGAACTACCAAATGAAAATTAATGAAATTGAAAATGGTTTGTTATTGTTAAAGAATATTAAAGATACAAATTTGTCAAGTTCTTGTGATGAAAGAATTACACCTTTAAATGGAAACTTTTTATTAAACTTTAATAGCTGCAAACTCAAAATATTGAATAACACTTTTACCAACAATAAAGATGTATTTGAGGAAAGATTTATTATCCCTTACGAGATAAGCCTTAATACAACTAAAGAACAATTAAGTTTCAATGATATAATAATAAAACAAATAGAAAATATCGAAAACATTAACGAATTAAAATTCAACCATAAGAACCATGTTATGTTTAATATTTATGTTGGAATCATAATTGTACTATTAATTATTAGTTTAAAAATTTATGTTTATATAAAATCAAAAGAACTCAAACGTACATTCTATATAACTCAGGAGAGTTTTCATCTTAAGGAGGGAGAAGTTATATCAAGGTCAGCGAACCAAACAACAACGGATGTTCCCACCGCCCCAGTTAACAAGAATGAAACGTCAGCGTCTGCCAATACGACGAAACCCAACACGAGCTTTGGTTTGGCAATCGACTGGACTCGTTAGAGTTCAAGTAAAAGCTGACCCAACAATAACTGCATGCTATTAAGAACATTGGATACCAATTACAGTCAGTCTGAATAGAAGCCGCAGTTGAATCGCAAGTTAAAGTTTAAGTTCATATATGTGTATCATTGTATCTATGTTGAGAAATAAAGTTTTTTTTATTTTACCTTTCGTCTTTCGAACTTAATTCGCGCGCGATTTTATCGCCTGATTCACTACTATAACAGAACATACTTGTTAGATGTTTGCAGGAAAATGTAATACAAAGGGTAAACACAAAATTCTAATGTTTCGTAGTGTTTACTGAAATGAAAATACATTTTCAAAAATTGTAAGTTAATAAAAAGTATTCAAAAACGTTATGTGTTACAATAATGCGAACGAAATAAGGTCCCTTTCAAAGCGTTAAATGAAACGAAAAGCAAAAATTCAAAAAAAGTTTCTCTTCATTCTTAATGTTTTATGTATAATGAAAAAAAATGTAGTTTCTTATAACTAAGACAGAACACTGCGCACCATGACTAAAAAGTGAATGCAATCATGCATTCATAGTTGTTGTTAAGAAACTGTAATTCATTAACATTTATTAATTAGTATCACAATGAGATAATTTAATGAGATTTTTTTGAAAACTAATTGCACATAATTTAGATGTACACGGACACTGGTGATTTGGTGATTTCGTGTGGTTTTTATTTTAAATCAATTTTAATTCAATGACATTTTTGAACTAGCTTTAAAATTATTTGTGTTGCTCCTATGCTTCTCTTTTATCGACTGACTTAGAATAAAGACTTAAAGAATTATCTCGTTAATTGATAGATGTACATTAAAACTCAGATTTTCTATATAGGCTCCGTTACAACAAAGCGAATTGACAAAACTAAACAGGGTGGCAATTTAAATTGAAATTTAAAAATGAAATTTAGATATGAGATTGAAATATGAATTTAAATATGAAATTGAAATATAAAGGAGATGGTGCATATTTCTAAGGAGCCTGGGCCCAAGGCGTACACCTATGAGACTAGAACCAAATGAAAGCCCACGTTCAGCCTAATAAGTCTGTCAAATATTTTTGAATTCGGTTTTGGGGATTTTGAGATAATTAGACTTGAAGTTGAGCGCCGGAAATGGGTAAATTCTGACATTTCTGCAAATAATTACGTATATCTCGAAAAGTATAGCACGTAGGACAATGATTTAGGTATTATATGAAAGATAATAAAAATATATTTCATTTCATATAAAATACATTTTTTGAAATGCCTTAAATTTCGGAAAGTCAGACCTAAAAGCTGTTTGAATAGAAACATTTTCGTTGACGTTTGCCAGCCAATATCTCGAAAAAATCAGTGATGACCTGTATTTTTTTTTGCACCACTTTAATCCTTAATTGGTTTAGCTTTAATTTGATATATAATTAAGCTATCATACATAAAGCGTGTGTGAAACGTTTGCGGTTCTGATAGCTAAAGCAGATGAAAAAATTTACGTACAACATTTAACCAGAGCAACCTCAACAACATCAAGAAACATCTATAGGAATCTCAACCATCTATTGCCATCAGAAGCCAGCTACTTTAACAACAAACTTTCCAGCGAAGCTATAAGCTACATTTTCCGAGCGCGTGTTGAATTGTTTAAATTAAACTATATGCCTCATCGAGATGACTTGCCCCAAATATGTAATTTATGTAACAGGAGAGAAAACGAAGACATGTACCACTTTATTGCAATCTGCCCCATTTTACAAGAAATCTGACGGCTATACTTCGAACAAAGCACTCTCTCTAGAAATGAACTTTACGAAGTTTTGAATGGATCACTAGGATGGTATAACCTTTTCAAGCACTGCAAACATGCCACAAATTACCGAAACAGCTTCTCTACTTAACACTCAATGTTCCACCAGTTAATACAGTTAATACAGTTAAAATCTACTTTTTGTGTTTCAAATCACTTTAAAATTGATACAAACAATTGTGCTATTTTGTGTTTCAAATCACTTTAAAATTGAATATTTTAACTAAATTTTGTGTTTCAAATCACTTTAAAATTGATTGATTAAAGTTCTTTTCCTGTTGGCTTCACCCTTAAACCTTTATACTATTATAATTTATACGAAGAAATCATGGATTCAATTGAAATTCCTCCCTTATTAAAACCTTAAACCTTATGTTCATATATAAACTTACAACATAAAAGTATTCAATTTATTAATTTTGTAACTTTTTCAATTTTTTATTTTTTTTTATTTTACAAAAAATGAAATGTCATTCCCGGCAAACGGCAGTAAAGCCATGTCATTATTCTTAAGTATCAAATTATGTATTGTCAATCATTTTTTAGAAAATAAAGAATTTATCTATCTATCTATCTATCTCTACATAAAGCATATCACGTACACTATACACAATTCCTAAAAAAAAAATAAACAAAAAAATATGTTCCACAGCAAATGCATTTTTTCATTGAATTTTTCGCAGTACCTACTCTGTTTTTTACAAAACATAAAAACAAAATACATATTTATGCTACAAATGAAAAAAAAAACTAATCTTCGTTTAGATCTATCAAAATACCATCCAAAAAGCTGGTGCTATATTTATTGCTTCCTGGTGCTTGCGTAACCCAAATACCATAAAATGATCATGACATGAGCGCAACAACCAACAATCCTCATTCCAACGAAACAGTTACAATAGTAAGCTTTTATTGCGTTCGAACTATGTGCTGCGTTTGCTTCGCTATTCACTAAGATGTAAGTGAGATACATTTTTTACTTACATGCCTTGATTTGATTCGCCCTCGCAATAAAAAGTTATTGTTGCCTATAAGACTATGATAAGTAGTAGAGGTAATTCGCATCCGATCTTCGCTGACCTCGATTGTATAGGTTCCCTGGTCTTTTAAATGTTGACCGGAGTAGGATCGAGCCTGGTTAATTTGGTAATTCCGCAATATCATACGAACTTCTAGAATAGTGAGTTGTGGGAAGTTACTTAAACTCGGGATATTACCATCGATTAATTTCTCTTACATAGGCACCTAATATAAAAATAATTTAGGAGTATTCAAACGATTTAAAGCCAGTTCTAGCTGAACGTTCGCAATAGCACTGTCTTCAATGGTTGGATGAAACTTATTAAGAAGTGCAGCTGCAATTTTGAAGTCGTCTATCAAATGACCAGCAGCTAGATTGAAAAAAATCTTGTCGAATTAGTTTAAAATCCCTTTTAAACCGTCTGTTCACGACCATCTGACCATAGTCACACACCTGGATCTATTAGCCTGCTCTGTGGTAAGTTGAAAGTTAGCTTCAGCAACAGATTCAGGCATGTAAGCCTTGAGATTCAAGATGTGGGATTGCGTCTCTGAATACTTTGTCCAAAATAAAAACATCATTTTGTCTAAAGTATTGCCTGAACGTTCCATAATCGTCTCTGAAAAGATGTTAGCATCAGATACAGTTGTAGCATAAGGTGCTATAACGTCCAGGTACCAGGATATACCCATCACAGCATGTGATCACCAAAGGCTTAACCATATTTTGATACTTATGTAGGCTGTATGATTGTTTCTGAAAGCCGTAGTTTGAACTTTTTTGAAGGTACACATGTTCCATCGCAAATGACTATAGATGGACGATCATTTTCATTTAAATTAATGTTTCCAAACAGTCCGTTTGGAATAAGTCTGTTCCTTCTGGATAGCGAAGCAAACGTAGCACATAGTTCGAACGCAATAAAAGCTTACTATTGTAACTGTCTCGTTGGAATGAGGATTGTTGGTTGTTGCGCTCATGTCATGATAATTTTATGGTATTTGGGTTACGCAAGCACCAGGAAGCAATAAATATAGCACCAGCTTTTTGGATGGTATTTTGATAGATCTAAACGAAGATTAGTTTTTTTTTTCATTTGTAGCATAAATATGTATTTTGTTTTTATGTTTTGTAAAAAACAGAGTAGGTACTGCGAAAAATTCAATGAAAAAATGCATTTGCTGTGGAACATATTTTTTTGTTTATTTTTTTTTTTAGGAATTGTGTATAGTGTACGTGATATGCTTTATGTATGATAGCTTAATTATATATCAAATTAAAGCTTACCAATTAAGGATTAAAGTGGTGCGAAAATAAATATAGGTCATCTCTGATTTTTTCGAGATATTGGCTGGCAAACGTCAACGAAAATGTTTCTATTCAAACAAGTTTTAGGTCTGTCTTTCCGAAATATAAGGCATTTCAAAAAATGTATTTTATATGAAATAAACGATATTTTTATGATCTTTCATATGATACCTAAATCATTGTCCTACGAGCTATACTTTTCGAGATATACGTAATTATTTGCAGAAATGTCAGATTTTTCCCATTTCCGGCGCTCAACTTCAAGTCTAATTATCTCAAAACCACCAAGACCGAATTCAGAAATATTTGACAGACTGATTGGGCTGAACGTGGGCTTTCATTTGGTTCTAGTCTCATAGGTGTACGCCCTGGGCCAAAGTATGCACCACCTCCTTTGAATGTGAAATTTAATGTAGTAAACGGCGATAACATTCTCCCCCTCGTAAACGATCTATGGTAGATATAGCGAGTTTATCTTCTGTTTTATCGACGTCTAAAACGGCTATCTTGCTCGTCGGCCGCTCGAACATACCAGTTTGAGTCCTCACTACTACTCTCCGGACTTGTCCGTCTTTCGCAATCACAACACGATCGATAATTCCTTGGGCCAGCGGTTGCGTGGTAGGTTTTCGTCAACGATGATAACTACGTTGCCGGGAGCTATCGGAGGCTGCTTGGCAAACCACTTTCCCCGTCGTGTAAGCGTAGGCGTGTAATCTTTTATCCACCGTTGCCAAAATCTATCAGCAAATGCCTGGGTTTTGCACCAACGTTGTCGCAGGTCTATGTTGTCTTCGCAAATAAGCTTGTACCCCGTTGATGAACCTAGGAGCAAATGGTTCGGAGTGATGGCTTCGTCGTCGCACGATTCAAGAGAAACGAATGTAAGTGGACGAGAATTTATCAGGAACTCTACCTCCCAAAGCGCGGTTCTCAGAGTTTCGTCGTTAAAGCTCATGTGACCCATGCTGTACAAAGTGTTTTTGATCGATCGTATGAGTCTTTCCCAGGCCCCTCCCATGTGTGGTGCGGCTGGCGGGTTGAATTTTAATCTTAGGCCATCGTATTTCTGAGCAATAGTTGAGAAGTTGATGTTCTTACGCTCGTCACATAAGATTTTCTCCGTGGCTTTAAAATTCGTTCCGTTGTCGGTATAGATTTCGCGAGGCATTCCGCGGCGAAGTTTTTAATGCACATAATGCATGAGCTGGTATCGGGGCTGTGTGCCACCTCTATATGCACAGCGCGGACGGTAAGACACGTGAATATAACTACCCATCGCTTCTCACGTCTTCGACCAATTATGGTTGAAATGGGTTCAAAGCAGGGTTGCGAGTTTATGAATTAAAAAATCTATAAGCTATAAGCTAGTAGTTAGCTTCAGAATTGGAAAATATTTAATTCACAAGCTACTTTGTGAATTATGAATTAAGAAATATTCAATTCATAAGCTAGTTACTGAATTATGAATTGGATAATATTCAATTCATAAGCTAGTTTGCGAATTATGAATTGAGAAATATTCAATTCATAAGCTAATTTGTGAATTATGAATTAAGAATTATTCAATTCATAAGCTAGTTGCTGAATTATGAATTGGATAATATTCAATTCATAAGCTAGTTTGCGAATTATGAATTGAGAAATATTCAATTCATAAGCTAGTTACTGAATTATGAATTGGATAATATTTAATTCATAAGCTAGTTACTGAATTATTAATTGAGAAATAATCAATTCATAAGCTAGCTTATGAATTGGAAAACATCCAATTCACAAGCTAGCTTATGAATTGAAAAACATTCAATTCACAAGCTAGCTTATGAATTGAAAAACATTCAATTCACAAGCTAGCTTATGACTTATCCACATTATGAATTGAAAAACATTCAATTCACAAGCTAGCTTATGAATTGAAAAGCATTCAATTCACAAGCTAGCTTATGACTTATCCACATTATGAATTGGAAAACATTCAATTCACAAGCTAGCTTATGACTTATCCACATTATGAATTGAAAAACATTCAATTCACAAGCTAGCTTATGAATTGGAAAACATTCAATTCACAAGCTAGCTTATGACTTATCCACATTGAGTGTGTTTCTTTATTCATTCCGTATATTCGGAATATTCGGAATACCCTTTTTGCGTTCCTTTATTCAATGGAATATTCCGGATAAACTATTTCCTTGTTTCTTTATTCATTCTGGAATATTTGGAATGCATTCTTTTCATTCCTAGTCAAGAGGTGGTTTAAATGGAATATTCTGTAGTTTGACAGATACCTACACACTTTCATTGTCAGCTTCGAGTTTCTGTTCAATTCTGTTTCTTTATTTATTCTATTCTGGATATTCTGGATAGATATTTTATCTTTTCTGTCTTTTCTATTCCTTATCCGGAAAAAATAAAGAAACACACTCATTATGAATTGAAAAACATTCAATTCACAAGCTAGCTTATGACTTATCCACATTATGAATTGGAAAACATTCGATTCACAAGCTAGCTTATGACTTATCCACATTATGAATTGAAAAACATTCAATTCACAAGCTAGCTTATGAATTGGAAAACATTCAATTTATAAGTCGCCCTATGAGTTATGAGTTATCTCAACAGAGAATTGGAAAATGTTCAATTTAATTCATAAGCTAGCTTATGAATTTATGATATATATATATGTATAATAGTTCAGTTTGTCTGTCTGTCTGTATGTTCGCCCATAACTTTTGAACCATTCACCGGATTGAGCCGAAATTTTTTGAGTGCATTTGTATGACTCGGAGGAAGGTATTAGACTACTTCATGTTGTTCGCCCATAACTGTTGAACCTTTCATCCGATTGAGCTGAAATTTTTTGAGTGCATTTGTATGACTCCGAGGAGGGTGTGCTAGTGATTTATAGATAGGAAAATATTGTTTCTAGAACTTGTTGGCAGATAATTCCAAAGTGTGTACGATCTACAAATTCTGAGGAAAATACTTAGCCTTATGAACTCGATTTGAAATAAAACTAAGCTTTTGAAGTAAACATTTAGATTTTTTATTCCAAAAAAACGTAAACCTATCATAAAATAAAATTTATTAGTAAACGTTGTTAAAAATTACATTAAAACTATTTACCATTTGTTGTACACTCATAAAAATTTTTTTTGTGCATTAGCCTTACAAAGCACCCTCATTTCGAATTGCTCATTTCCCAATCTGTTGTTTTTTGGTAAGTCTAGCAAACGTGACGTATGAAAAAAATCTTTCCACGGCTGCTGAAGAAGGCAGAGCGGTATTGTATTTAATGAATAATCCCTTGACCAACGGAAATGCTTCCAAATCTGCCATAGTAGTGCAGTTGCTGGTAAAAAACCACATCATCTCACTTTCATATTGCCCTTGAGGAATCAGTGAAGATATTATGTGATTGCTCGATAAATCACCGAAGTCAAAAAAATCGTCACTGCTTCTAAGACTATCGTTCCGTTCATTTTCTGCAACTGGCCTCCGGGTCAGTGTTTGCGCAAGATTCTTAATCTTTTCTTGCTTTTCGGAGTCAAACAAATTGATCCAAGCAATTTTGAACCTGGGGTGGGTCATCGAAGCTATCGCTGCGCACTCGCCTCTATCCCTTATTTCAAAATATTCTTCAAACCGCCTTTCTAAGGAAGCCTTTAATTTTTCAACAACTGGAGCAAAGATTTGAAGTTGGTTGTTCCTCAGAAGATACTCCCACTTCTGTTTTATTGTTAGAAGGGTTGGTAGAACGTAACCAAAATGGCAATCATATTCTCCTTGAAGAATATCTATAGCTTTCGCTAAGGGAGCAGACCAACTCAGGTACTCAGCTATATAATCAAAGTCGCTGTCAACAAACATTATTAGATTATTTGAAATGCTCATCATTTCATACGCCATGAGTTATTCTTTCAAACCAAAAATTTGCTTCAAGCAATCGAACAAACTGTTCCATCGGGTGGTCTTTTCAAGCTACATTTTAGGAAAGTAGAAAGCAGTTCTCGAAGCTTTGGCGATCCCAAACACTTCCATAGAGCTTCGCATTTTGCCATCACACTTGAATGTGTCAATTGAACTGACAAACATTCACCTATAGCCTTGCTTGCATCGGTGCTTGCAACTAAATTTAGTGTGTGGCTGACACATCGCAAGTGGTGTGGGAGTTGTAGGGGAAGAGACTCATTTATAATCTCATCCTCTTCGTTAAAAAAATCAGCTTCATCGTTGGGCACATCATCTAAATCATTGCCATTTTCGTTGAAATCTTCAATAATTGTAGACGGAGTTATTTCGTCTGAAAGCAATGTTCGTATTTAAAAGGAAATTCTTATTTTAAGTTAATTGTAAGGTGTAGAGGGGCAAAAATAACGTAAAGTTATTTACAAAAGTTTTACCTTCTGTAAAAGTATCGAAAGTATTTATTCCAAACTCTCGAAAAGCCTTAACGAAGTTGGAACCATTGTCTGTGACCGTTGCAGTAATTTTTTCATTTGTCAACCCAAACGACCGATGAATTTCTGACATGCGACTAGCAACGGCAACATAGTCATGCGTTCCGTAAAAGCGTTTGCATGCCAGAGCTGCTGACTTCCTACTTAAGTCCTTCTCATTGATCTGAAAAAGTAAAAGTAACATTTGAAGTGTTGCACTTTGTAATCATGTTCAAATTTATTTCTCCCGACTCTTACCCAATGAGCTGTCATCCCTAAAAACCTTTTCCTTGAACTTGTCCACACATCGACAGTAGTGCAAACATAAGAAGCACCATGCAGAGCTTCTTTGATTTCCGACATTAGATTGGAGTAGAGTTCACATAATTTTTTCCCTGCAGTGTATCGACTTAAGTGTTTAAGTGGTTGGTTGCCATGTTTTATATTCAAATCTTTAAAAAAAAGCTGTTTAGTGGTACCCTAATAATTCCTAAAAAATTAAATTATTGAAGTTGGGAGGATTTGTGGTACCCGTGGTGTGATGGATAGCATGTCCGCCTGTTAATCCAGAGGTTCAAGTTCGAATCCCACCAGAGGCAAAAATGTTTTTTCTACGGGTATCGCCTTTCGCGAGGAATTGGCAAGTCCTCCGTTAGTATTCATTGCCATGAAAAGCGCTTTCTCAATTAGCCGTTCGGAACCGGCAGAAAATTGTAGGTCCCCTCCATTCCCTCACAAGGGATGGTTGTGAGAAATGCGCTAGGCCCAGGGGCTCCTCGCTCTGTTGCGCCACCCTATTTATTTATTTTTTATTTAGTTGGGAGGATTGCTCTCATCTGAGAGGCAAAAGTTCGTTTGATAGATCCCCAAAAATATTTTTGGTCATACAATTTTAGGAAGAGTTAAGCGAATCTCATACTCATGAAAGGGGACAACTGACTGGACAATTTTTTTTTCGATTTTTTTTATGATCTATGTTAACTGTTTCAAGTACTCATAGTCTCTAAAGAAGCCTCAAAAGTTTCCTAGACAGTCTTGCAACTAATATGCTGGTATTGCAATACATGATTTCCATTGTCAACAAATTTTAAAACCGTGTCGTCTACACAATTGTCCCCTCTTACTGATTTGATGGGAAGTTTATAGTGGTATCGACATAGTAGTGCCTGTGCATCTATTATTACAAATAGTCAGTTATATCTTTTTGGAGATCTTAACACTGCTTTAAGATATTGTCATATAAAATTTTTCGAAGAGTTGTAGTTACCATTAAAAATTTTTTGAAACGCAGAATTTTCTACAATTGGCATTGGTAGTTGATTATTTAAAATGAAACGTAAGACGTTATCTTCAAATTCGTGTTGCGAGAATTTACACGTCACGCGTCGAATAATTCGGCTTGATTCGTCTAGTCTAGCAATTTTTTCTGCTTTATGGGTTTGATACTCCTCGAACTTTTCATGGTGTTTGGCCTGTAAGTTTTGATTATATGTGTAGATATAAGCACATAAAAAGTTGAGGGATATTATAGCAATCTTTTGTGTAGCGCAACGAGGCCTGTCAATAAATATTTCCTCCGTATAGGGTAGTTGCCTTAAAGCCCCCCTCTATTAACGGTGGGCTATAAGCATGCAAGCTTGGGTAAGAATTCAAAATTTATAACCTTAAAACTGCAACATTTATTCAAGAATGAAAACAGCTGATAGCCAACTCACCAAGAAAATAGTCTAGTCATTTTAGGTTTCATCTGGACAAGAATTTCTAGTGAACTGAATTATACACACCTTTATTACGACATTGTAATATTGTAATGAGGATGCGAAAAATGAACATTGATATCGTGCCGGCTAAAAAAGCTATAGCAGCCGAAAGGTCACATAAATCAATTTTTCGCAAATACCTCGTTACCTTTTGCTCGGAAGTCAATAGAGGTCATTACAGAAATTGCTTGTCATGAAAATGCCTCTTCCGTTTTTCTGTAAAATTAACATTTTTCGCTGCAGAGCTCTGAGAAAGCGCGAGTATGACGTTTCCGCCGTAGACATAATCCATGATATGTATAG
Source organism: Melanostoma scalare (assembly GCA_949752695.1). Taxonomy (NCBI): domain Eukaryota; kingdom Metazoa; phylum Arthropoda; class Insecta; order Diptera; family Syrphidae; genus Melanostoma; species Melanostoma scalare. The sequence goes on from OX456984.1 coordinate 94,944,017, forward strand.
AGGGTGTTTTCGATACGATGATACAAAAGTTCAGAACAGATAGATTGGGTCAAGTGAACATTGAAGAAAAATGTACGTATGGGAAGCGAACCTGTCTAACTCCGTTTAGTCAGGAGGGGTAATTTTATAAAAAATTGACTTAGTTTTAAGAAAATGTATTAATTTAAAATGCTTATAATGACTAGACTAACAACTGACTGAACTTTGCTCCTACGAATCGTTTATGCCTCGTAGTATAATCTACGTGTAATCTTATTGATGTGTAATATTCACTGCCTAGTTGCGCTACATTGAATATGAATACAAAATATAAGATGTGGAAGCCATAAACATACCTTTAAATGACGCACATAATTAGATGAACTGTTAAGAGAACCACATAATGCCATTGAACAATTATTGCATTTCGCAATTATTTTCTTCTTAGCAAGTGACTCCTTGACCCCTTGACTCCTCTTTAACAAGTTCATTTCTGCAGAATTTAAATTGCTCGAAGTGTCATTACTGCAACTAGCACTATGACTACTTTGCTGCGGGCTGATTTCTTCAAAGCTGAAATCGCCTTCAATGCTGATTTGTCGAAAGCTTTCGCTTCCAACTGAATCCTCACAAATATCCATTTTCCTTTTTATCTATTTAAATACTTAAAAATATGAAAACTATTAATCAAGTGGAAATACTTTACTTTTCAAAGAATTCAAAACGAGTTTCATATTAAGGGGGTAAGCAGGTCTAGAATTTAGTGTCATAAAAATAACATACCAAAGGATGGATGCCGGCAAAAATATCTAAATGCTCAAACTTCCCATTCTGCATATACGCATTGAATATGATTTTATAGTATACTTAAGGGGGTATTCTACAGTAGAATTTTAAAAATATCGAACATTTTTTTCTTTCATATTTTCAAAGTTTAGATATTCAAAAATATGTCATAAACAGGATTTTTCAAAATTCCTATTATTTCATGAGTTATAGTTTTAGTGACGTGGCATCGGTTCCGGTCCGACCGCTAAGTTAATAAAAGAAGGTAGGCGTTCCCGAGTCCCATTTATGTCCGTTTCTATTGTATATTGTATAGTTTTGAGCTAACATTTGTACTAAGTAAAAAAAAAAGAAATATGTAAGTATTCTGTATCATTCTATAAGTAAAATTGTCGAAAACTTGTCTCAAAACTTTGAACGCGTTTTTCTCGGAACTGCTTTTTCGAGCTGGCGGGTGGTAGGGATATCTCTAGTTCTAATGAACTGATTTACTTCAAATATGGAGAGGATGTTCTCTAAAAGAAAATTTTTTTTTTTTTTTTAAACTGCCGCCATTTAAAAAAATTTGTTTTACTTGTCCTAAGTTCATACGATAGCGGCATCTATAATAATTAAGAATCCGTCTGTTTTTTATGTTTCAGATCATCAGGCGGGTTGAAATAATGCACGCCAAGACACCCTCTTTTTTTTGTGACCCCCCACATTGACTGCTCCTAACTTTGTCAATTTTAATTTTTTTTTTTATAATTTTTTTATGTAATAACTAGCTGACCCGCCCGGCGCCGGCGCACTATGGGGTCTGGGGTACGGAAAAGCGGCGAGAAGTAATTTTTTCAAAACGAAACCAATTTCTTTGAAAATAACTTTTTCTATTAGTTGAAAAAATTCCTCACATGAATCAAAAAACGTTTTCTCAGTCAGTGTCTCCATCACTGTACCAATCAACATCAAAGTTGACAATTCAGTTAAAATTGTTTTGAAAATATTTAAAAAATGTATTGGTGCTAGAAATTTTGCATAGAGTTTGTTTAAGTAGGTATATTCATTATAACGGCACTTTTGTCAGCTATACTATGTAAAAAAATTGGCTGAAAAATAAAAAAAAGAAGCGTTTTATGATAAGAATACTAAAAAATTTGTAAAATAGCGGTACTTTTTGATTACGGAAACATTCCAATTAAATTTAAATTGTATATCATAGTTGAATATATTATTTATCGAAAACAAAAGTAAAAAGTGCGGAATGTTTCCATGAAATATTTTTTTTCAATTTTTTTGTGTTTTAAGTGTGTAAAATATTAAACCATTTTCATAATCCTTATAGCCTATTGATTATGTTACTAGAAAAAGGGTGAGTTTTTATTACAGGAATTGATCAATGGCTTAGTTATGAAGAAAAACACTCGGAGAGCTATTAAATTAGATGGATATTAACAGAGATATGGGTTCTGAACCATCCTCATCCGTTTTTTCCATATATCTCGCAAACGAAGCAAAATTTTGTTGCACTTCCGTGTTTTTTGTAGAGAGCAAATTGTCCCATCGAAATGCATCTTTTAAATAATGATAAAAAAAAATTTCCATACAAAACGAAAAATTCCCCGACAAAATAAAAGTCAACATTTTGAAGTTTTTAGTGTTTATAGTTTTTTCAATAGCATTTCTTTCTGATCGCAGATCGGTACAGACATTGCTCCAAAAAAAGAAAGTTAATAAAACTTTCTTTAAAATGCTGTATCAGAGAACTTCCTACGTTTGAAATTCACCGAAATATTACTACTTGATCACAGAATAATAGTGCCCATTTGAGAATTATTAAGTGTTTACAAGCCCAAAATAAGGATTTGAAAATGAGTATTGAATATTTTGGTCGAAAAATATCGAAGCAAGACACATTAACGAATACAATTTACCGAATTTTAATATCTTCAGATCCATTTGTTACCAATCAGGGAATAAGAAATCCTTAAAAAAAAACCTTTGGATTATGAAACTATCAAAATGTTTTTTGAGCCCGGCTTCATTATCCAACCACAGACTGAACTCTATAATATTCATAATTACACAAATAATTTGTAAACAATATTAAGAAAATATAAACGATTTTTTTAATTATAAATCTCATTTCACAAAGTATTTTTGTTTGTTTGTTTTAGTTTTTTAGACTTCAAAGCCTATTGGGACTTATCAAATTGAAATTCACTCTCTCTGCAGAGCTGATTTGCAGCTCTATTAACAACATTTGGGAAATGGCTGTTTTGACAGCTTTTTTAAAAATTGATAACTTATCAAATGTTGAAAAGCAATGCACGCACGAGCATAAGAAAATGTTTTAAATAGGATAAAAAAAACTAATATGGGTGCTTTATTACTGCTACTTTGCTTTCATTTTCATTTTAAAAATGTTAGCAAATCACTACTTCTAATTTGAACCTATATGAAGTACTTCGACAAGCCAGTTGTCGCTATGGATGAGTCCCAATGTGCATTATGCATGCAATGTCTTCAACCCTTAATATGTGTAAAGAGCTTTTTAGATATGATCAATCCACTAAAAACAAATTTTTGGAAATTGTGTTCAAAATAAGAAAAACACTGAGATCAAAATTGATTTTTGTACTTTCTATTATTTTAAGTTTCTCACAACACAAAAACTACCAAACAACTTCAATAAAAAGTTTATAACGGCATTATCTCAAAAACCTGAAGTAGTACCGTTGTTTTTACTTCGGATTTGAATTCAGCATACCAAAATCCTTTCAGAAAGTATATTTGATCATAACCAACATAGAAGTCTATAATTATCGCCGTTAAAAGGCACTTTCTGCCCCACTGTGCGGCGTAGCTCAGGCCCTACTTTTATCAAATTCAAAGTTAAGTAAAGCAGTCTCCAAGCTATCATTCTAGTGGCAGAGTGGGGATGAAATATAGTATATGCTGCTCAGGTGCAATTAAGCACTCTAACGATGACAGAGTTTTTTTTGGAATAGGCCACCCGGCGTTGCTCGGGTCTGTAGTTTTAACCTTAACGGATGAAATATACGCTAAGTTACTGAAGGACTATATGGCATTCCAGTGCCGAAAGAATTTTTGAAATCTGTCCAGTAGTTTCTAAGTTTCCATTTCCAACTCCTTTCCTGAGAGAATCTTCCGTTCACGTGCAACTATGTGAATGAAATATAAGTCTATGTCACTGAGGGATAAGTTCAATGAATTTTAATTGATAAAAACACAGACGAAATTAGTTCAGCAACAATCAGCAAATAAGATTTTTCTCATTGAACTCTTAAATACAAAATGTATTGAAAGTAGCTACGATCTGTTATCAGAATAAAATTAAAAAAAAAAAGAAATAGTAGGTACGTATACGCCAGATTCAATAGTATACACTTAAGAAAATGTATCAAAAATGTTTTTTTTTTGTGTTCTGATCAATAAAAGACCTATACTTTTGTCTAAATTAATTTCAAAACAAACAAAACAAATCCGTTTTTAAAAAAAATAAGCATTTTTTAATGAAGATTGAAATATTATTACTATTTTCGGCACATCATGTTGCTTACTTACAAAACCGAGTTCTCCTGAAATAGTGGCTATTTATAAGGTTTAAATTTGATATTGAAAGACACACACTGTTATTATACAGTCTGTTAGTCAATTTAAAGCTCTCTCAAAAACTATATATTAGACGGGTTTCCGACGCGCGAACATGAGACGTATAATTGTCCATGCGCGAAACAGGAAAACTCCAAGTTGATTGCGAAACAGGAAAACTCCAAGTTGATTTCGCAAACTTCTTACGACTGTCCTTGTGATTTATTTATGGTCATCGCAAAGAGCAGACGTTCTGGAAATTGAAACCGTTTAAAATCAAATGGTAGATCCGTTAGAATCATCGGTATTCGCGGGATCAAGACATTCTCTCCTTTGTATTTTCCTTTTATGATTGTTGCTGCAATGACGTTATTCATCAGCTCTTTCACAGCATCATTTATCATCATGCTGCGTAAATAATGTTACGCAGCATGATGATAACTGATCCTACTTTTAACTGCAAATTGTGAGATGATTGTCCAGGCAATTCCAGTGAATTTAAAAATTCCGTGGGATAGTTGACTTTGTCGTCCTGGTACATAACGGTGTCGACTGATTTGAAGGAAACCAACTGTCCTGGAAGAAAATTCTGAATGGTTGCATTGAGATTCTCGAGATCTTTATTTTTCGCTGCCAATATTGCTCGTTCACTCAGCCAATTATGGTTATTGAACTTTTGCGCTATATCCGGGAAAACACGCTGAATAAGATCCTCTTTTGATTATGTGATGTGACAGAAATCTGTGGGTAATGTGATGAATCCGGTCGAGGTGTCCACCGCAACTTTATTATTTCCAATGTCTAACAACTGCTTCGCAAACACATTTTCAGTTTCATCGTTGCAAAAATACTCGCATGTTAGTTGTTAATTGGAGTGTTTTTACGCACCGCCACAAATTCGATGATTTTAGGCATGCATTTAGTTCATCAGCTACAGTTGATCGGTGAATAACTGGAAGAGTCTGACGAAAATCACCTGACAACAGAATCATGGCCCCACCAAAAATATTTTGATTGTCACGAAGATCTTTCAACGTGCCTCCAGTGACCTCTTATGGGCCATTGTGCATTCATCCCAAGCAATCATTGCGCTATTTTTGGAGATGTTGCAAATAGGTGTTTCGGCGATGTAGATATTACGGAATCCTTGAGCGTATCATCCCAGTGTGAATTGTTCTCAAGTAAATGTAATAGTTGACATGCCTCACGGTAAGTCGCACACAGTTGTCCATTAACTGTTCTCAGTTGTTTAAACGATGTTGGACAACGAACATTCACCAACAACAATCGCAAATAATAACATTCGTCGTTATTTGGATGTACTATGTAGATGCCACCCAGAGCGTCTGAAGCAAATACATTTGGATTCCCTTCACCTGGTGTTCCTTGTTTTCGACGCTGAAACGATTACGATGATGCATTCCATGTGTAATAGCGTGGCATAACAGCATACAGTAAAGTGCGATCAAAATCATCACTTTGACAGACTGTAAATAAGCTTGTCAATGTTGTCGACGGTGGACATGCCGCTCTGTCTGCCGCGTTCGATTTATTAAAATAAACTCGTTGACCATTTTCTAAATGGACTGCCAAATGGACTACTGTAGGGTGTCTTTCATGGATCGCAAATGAAAAGATACGCCAAGTTGCTTCGTTGCTACTTACATAGCGACCCATCTGGTACGGTGATATTTCATCATTTGCATTGGTTACAGCGAAGACAGCCATATCGCTACCATTTTTAACATATTTACATATGTACTTTATCGACTTCACAGAGTTACAAGATTCCACATTGATATGAGTCTCAAAAGCTTTGGACAATATTGGCGAGTATGGCACAATCCAACGATTGTCTACATCAACATTTTGTCCTCTTACCTTGAGAATTACCGATCGCCCATTGTTCGCATATGGGTATCCATCATTTCCCGTTATGGTTTCAGCAAGCAGGTTTCTTGGGTATCGGGTATCGCTTGGAACACTTGCCGTCGAGCATACAGGGTGAATTGTAGTTGAGGAGTCCGCAAGGTCCATGTATCATGTGTTTGGTAACTACTGCATGCAATTTTGGGTCAACTGTTTCATCTGGAATTTCAGCTGAAATTATGGAATCAATCTCATCCGGCCTAATTTTGCCCACTAACCAGAGTAAAATGTGCGCATGTAGCAATCCACGCTTTGCGACGAAGTATAGTTTATTGTACTTATGGGCAATAAATTAAATTCTTACCAGTCAAAAATTTCAAATAATTTTCAAAAACAAACAATCAAATAATCTTATTATTTGCTTTTATTAATTTAATTTTTTGTTGTCAAAAATGATTAAAATAAAAAACAAAAGTATTGTTTGAATTAAATTTTTTATTCATTACAGTTAAGAATAAAGAAATTGTTACTTTTACCATATTCCAATTCCTTTTTTTCATAATTACTTACCTTTTAAACCTTCCCTTGGCCTAGACGATCATTTCAAGACCAAGATAAGATAATTCCGTTCAGACGTTCTCGAGTTTTAGTCAGACTAACGAACAGCAATTGATTTTTATATATATAGATTAAACATCAATAAACAAATGATAAAAAAGTGTATAGTAAAAATATTTTTTGCTTCCTTTGTACAGCGCTTCAAAAACCGGGCAAAATTCATGCCTCTACAGTAGAATACCCCCTTAAAACTTTAAACTTTGTTTATAAAAATCTAAATTATAAAACCTTTTTCACAGATTTTCGATTGATCTTTTTGGGTCCCAAAAATTCGTAAATTATGCCCTTTTCACGCTCTACACCAGCTTCCCCCCTTAAGCAATAAACACCTACGCGAGCTCTTATAGCATGAATCGATACATGGTGTATCTAACAAAAAAAAAAATACCAGAGTGGCATTTGATTTTGAACGAGAAAATAGCACTCTGCGTAACAGTGATTTTGTCACAGGAAGCAAAATACATTATGAGGGAAAGCAATTCTGAGACCAGATTTGAATTCAAAGCAAAAAAAACCTTCAAAACTATATAATTTGCTCCCTGCGAGATTGAAATACAAAATATTAGTGGCATAATTAATTACAAAGAATGAATACCTTACCTCTTTCCCTTCAAACAGTAGCCCTGATTTATTTTTTAGCACTTTAAAACTCACTAATTCACTTTTACAAACTTGTGTCACCAACGTGTTACTCACTGAAATCAAAAACTTTGAGTGACCAAATGATGACTTGTATGCATTCATAGCAGCTGCGTCGGCATTGGAGGCAACGGTACTTACCTTTCAGAGGCGGCCGACACTGGGGGCTGCTTGTTTCCCACAGGTTCAGCTCAGAGCAATTGAGCTTAACGAAAGTACCTACCTCTTATGAATAATTTGCGATTAGCTTCTTCTCCATAGCTGAAGGTTTGAATTCGAACAAGACACTGCAATGGTAGCTAGAATAAAAAAAAAAAACGATCCCACTGCTGCTTCTTTATCTCGGCGCCTTTGTCAACTATACACTTCCCTGAAAAATGGACAGTGGTCACTGCATGTAAATCAGTTATTGATCGAACGGTCTATTCAATATTTGTTATCTTTCTGATAACCGTTTTGCAATTTTTTTCCAACTCGTTGTCGATTGAGAAAAATTATTTTTTGGCTTCAATTAATTTCATCTGACCACTTACTTTGATGTTTATTGTTGTCAGAATAAACATGCCGAATCAATTGAATTCTATACCTAATAATGACTTTAGGTATAAACTGTACTGTGAGAACCATAACTTTTCGAGTGTGTAACTAGCTTGAAAATATTCCAATTCATAACAAACTTATAAGCTAGCTTGTAAATTGAATGTTTTTCAATTCATAATGTGGATAAGTCATAAGCTAGCTTCTGAATTGAATGTTTTTCAATTCATAATGTGGATAAGTCATAAGCTAGCTTGTGAATTGAATGTTTTTCAATTCAAAAGCTAGCTTGTGAATCGAATGTTTTCCAATTCATAATGTGGATAAGTCATAAGCTAGCTTGTGAATTGAATGTTTTGCAATTCATAAGCTAGCTTGTGAATTGAATGTTTTCCAATTCATAAGCTAGCTTATGAATTGAATATTTCTCAATTAATAATTCAGTAACTAGCTTATGAATTGAATGTTATCCAATTCATAATTCAGTAACTAGCTTATGAATTGAATATTTCTCAATTCATAATTCACAAACTAGCTTGTGAATTAAATTCACACTTAAACTAAATTAGCTTAAGCTTTTGCAACCCTGGTTCAAAGAACCACAAATGTGAAAGGACGCTCGAACACCGCTAGGCTAGCGGCTGGTAGGGAAGCCATCTGAGGAACCATAGGTGAAGCGTATTGGTTTTTACATTTTTGACACCTTTTCCGTACCGATTTGTAAAGTACACGAAGTTTTGAAATGTAAAAACGCCCTCTAATGCTGTTAATGGTGGTTTCATGAGGTACATGGTGGTGGTTCTCGTGCCAGGAACGTACAATGAGGAATGTCACATGATGATCTTTCGGTAAGATTATTGCATCAGGTTTATTATTGATGTTTTCAGCTCTGCTTTGAGTTCTTAGTATAGCCGAAGCGTCTAGGTAAATGTTATAGGATAGGTTTAGAATTTTTATCAATATAATCTTACCGCGCTCTAAGTTCGATATTTCCCGGCTGTATTCGCTCCTCTGTGCAGATTTGTAGAGATTTTTCATGGCATCTTGCAGCATTTCAAATGTAAGTTGTTTAGGAGTAGTCTTCTTCCGGACGGTAGATTTAAGTTTTTCGATATAAAGCTGGAAATTAGCTAACGCACAGTATAATCGTCTCCACTCAGAAAAATACTCCACGTGTATGTTAATCGGAGCTGAACGCGTAGATATGGTATGTATGAGATTATGTCTAGATTCAGTATTGTCGACGGGTCCCAGGTCGTCAAATGTTGGCCAATGTTTTGCTTTACAACTTAGAAATTTCGGTCCTGTTAACCACGATTCGATGTCTACCTGCGAATATACTTTTGTGGCGAGGTCAGCGGTGTTCAGATTCGAAGGCACCCAGTTCCACTCTGTAACGTTGGAATGTTAAAAAACTACTCTCCAACTCGAAACATGACGAAGTGTTGGAACTTCCTTGGGTCCATTCGCAGCCACTTGAGGACGGTTTTGGAGTCTGACCACCAGAATCTGGATACAATGTGTAAACGTCGAATTTCTTGAACCTTTGCGGACAGTCTGGAGTTCAAGCCGCGGGATGGAAACTGGCTTAAGCGGTGCTACTTTTGATTTTGAAGCAGCCAGGGTGACAGAAACTTCGCCTTCACATTCGATCCGCAAGTAGCAAACTGCAGCGTAGGCGTGTTCTCCTGCGTCCACGAACGTGTGGATTTGAATATTTTTTGACTTCGCCAGGAGTTGACTGTAACAGCGGGGTATTTCGATACACTTTATTGTTGGTATAGATTTTTTCCATTGAAGCCATTTGTGGTACAGGTCGTCGTTCAACTCATCATCCCAGGCAATACCCGAACGCCAAATTTCTTGCAAAATAATCTTCAGCCCAATTGTAAAGCAAGTGATGAACCCGAGGGGGTCAAAAATTGACATCAAAACTTGTAAAGTCTCTCGTTTGGTTGGTCTTACTTGCTCATTGAGAACATTGCGTTTCAGTCGAGTGAACCTGAAAGTATATTTAAAAACATCGTTATTTGGGTCCCAATATAGACCAAGTACCTTCTCCGTAGACCCTATGTCCTAGTGAACTTGTACGGTTGAGTTGTTTTTATTAAGCTGATTGATAACCCAGCGAGAATTTGACATCCAGTTGCGTAAATTAAACCCAGCAAACGAGTGGATTGCTTTTACCTCGTTTGCTAAACGCAGAGCTTGTTCCTCAGTATTGACACTGTCAATAAAGTCATCAACGTAGTGGTAGCTTTTGATGCTTCCACCGCGCGAGGACGCGCAAACGTCAAGGCACTCATAAGTCATAACATAACAGCTAGGCTTATGTGGTGGATCGGTTTTATCCCACCATAGAAACCGTTGCACGTGAATATACTCCTTCCTCACTTCGATCTGGTGAAACGTCTCAGCAATGTCACCGCAGATGGCCACCTTACCAGTCCCGAAAGCTAACAATATGTCAACCAGTGATGTCAAAAGGTCGGGTCCGCTCAGTAGAAAATCATTTAGCGAACGTCCATTAGATTTTGCAGCCGCGTCCCAGACAAGCCGAACCCTATTCGGTTTATTCGGGTTTACGGTGACAAATATTGGTAAATACCAGACTGGATTACTAGTTTCAGCTACTTCCGTCACGTCAAGCTTTCTCGCATAGCCCTTCACCATGAGGTTATCGATTTCAGTTTGAATTTTGGTTTTCAGGATTGGTTCTCTTCCGAATTTCTTCCGTAGGCACATAATTCGGTTAAGTGCGGTTTTGTAGCTGCTGGGCATGTTCTGGATATCGAATCGCCAAGGTAACCCGATTTCGTATCTACGATCCAACACCTTGCACGTAGATTCCAGTATTTGTAGAGCTCTTTGGTCGTCGTTGGAACACATGGTGGTCGACGATGATTCGAGGGTAAGGAATGCTTTCATTTCCTCGTGAAGTGTTTCAGAACTTCGCACACAATCACACGAGTGAAAGTTGAGACGGCATGATTGTTGACTGTTGGGGATACATCCCAGTAGCGTTCATCTGCCAAGCTTCCAATTATCCACCCCAATGAGAACGGTCGGACGAGCATCCTGATACGATTGAATAGGTAAACCACCCAAGTAGGGAAAGTCTAGTGTGATGGTCTTCATGTCCAACGATTGTTTTGGTAGTGAAAGCTTTTCAACAGTATGGACGCCGTGAATCATGTGTCTTGTGCTACTCATCTGATTCGAGATTTCGAGGAGTAGTGTCACCTGTCCAGCGTAAACATAAAGGCTCGGAAACACCAGAAAGGCCAAGAGCTTTGAAAATGTTTGCCTCTATCAAATCACTGACGAACCCTCATCTAGAAATGCAAACGTGTCTATGAAAATATTCTTACAGTGAAGACGAATCGGAATGATACGAAAATAAGGTTTCTCAGCCTCGCCGACATCACTGTGAGTGTTTAGAGCTACACCCGAATTAGAAAAATTTTCATTTGAACTTACTTGACTGGTTTCTTGACTTACAGGTGCGGATGATTTATGTAGCAATGGATGGTGTTTCGCCTTACAGCTGTCAACTCCACATTCTCGAGTCAGAAAGCACTTGCGGCTATGCGAATTCAAACACTGGCGACACCATTTATTTGCTTTGACAACTTTCCACTTTTTGTTGAAGGTCATGTTTTTAAACCCTTCGCATTTGTAAATTTTGTGATCGGATCCGTTGCAGGCGATACAAGTTGATAAATTGGGTTGGTGTTGCTTAACTTCGGTGTGGGTGTTCATTAGGCCGCTCTTTCTTGTCGAGTATGGTGACACAACTTGGCTAGCGGCCTCAGCGATGTTATACAGCCAGCTGCTAAAGGCTTTGACACAAGGAACATGAGCATCTTTCTGCTGCATAGTCCAGCTCAACTTGTAATGGCTTGGCAGCTTATCAACGAACTCCTTGACAAGCATCGGGTTGTTAAGGTGTGCCGACATCTCACAGGCTTCCATCGTAGAGCAAATATTGTTTACCGACATTGCGAATTCAATTATGCCTTCCAATTTTTCTTTTGGTGGAGGAATTTTCCTAGCTTTCTCAATCATGCACTCGGTGATGTACTCCGGCCGTCCAAAACAGACTTTAAGAGTTTGTATAATTTCTGGAACTAGACTGGGCAGAAGGACCTTGTTGCGTACAACTTCACGTGCCTTTCCTTTCAAGCATGCTTGCAGCCGCATTAGATTTTCAGCGTCGCTGTATCCAGCTAACGCAGTGCTTTGGTTGAAATGGCTTAAGAAAAGTGGCCACTCTTCGGGGTCACCACTGAAGCTGGGCAACTGTTTTGGGAGTACTTGTCGCGCAGCAAGTTGAATTTGAGATGGCCCGTGAGTTCTGTTAGCTAAAGGCATATCAAAAGAAAAATTTTTTGGCGAGATTGTCGGACAATCATCTAAATTGTATAATATTTGATATTTACGCTCCAAATTAATCTGATGCATTTTTCTTTCTTCCTCCAACATTTCCAATAGTAAAACTCTTTGCTGTTGTGAAATGTCAACGTTATTCGGCAATGTTGCTGGGTCAGCTGTCATTTTTTGTTGAAAGACATGTTGCGAAAGTCGCGCTGGTTCAGCTGTCATTCGAGAATATTCATGTTGCGATGACGTTGTTGCCGGCCGATGTAGTTGCCAATTATTTTGCGATGTTTTACGAATCGCACCTTGAGATGTTGCAGGCGAATTACGAATTGTTGACCATGTCATCATCGTAGGTGTATTTGTGCACATACTTGTGTACGGAAAATGATTCCACTATATGATTTTGCGTTAGTACATAACGCCGTGTTTCCAACTGTTATATAGGGTGCCGTTATGGTTTGTGCTGTAATCGAAGACGTTGGATTTGTGCTAACGGGTCCTGGAAACGATGAAAAATTCGATTTAGAAGCCGATACTTCGATCGCAGCTGGTGGAGCGCTAGGCATGCTTTTATGTGTGGTCGGAGATGAATATGCTTGTGGCTGTAGTCGGAACATTGTTTGTGTGTTGTTCACGCGGAAAAGTTTCGGCAATGGTTGATGGCAATTCCAAGCATTTTACACAGCTCCAACTAACCTCAGCCACACCACTGTCAACCCCACAGCATCCATAATGACACCACTTGTCGCAGCTATCGCACTGTACCATGCGTTTCTCCGTCACTGCACGTTACACAAATCGATGAGCCGCCTTTTCGATTGCTCTTACTTGGTGGCATTTTACAAGTACAATGTAACCACGTTATAAAATTCAAAAAAATAATTTTAAAGATTTGTTGGAGTCGAATTTTGACAACAAGAATAAAACTTGACACAAATTTTGTTAGCAAATATACAAGGTTTTTATTTTAAATCAATTTTAATTCAATGACACTTTTGAACTAGCTTTAAAATTATTTGTGTTGCTTCTATGCTTCTCTTTTATCGACTGACTTATGCTGGGTTTCCACATGTCACTAAAATGACATAGTTTGACAGATCCAAATCTTGTCAGTAATTGATACAATTGCCAGTTCATTTCCACTTTTGTCATTTACTGTCAAAAAATTGGTTGTCATTTCATTGATAAAGAAATTTTGACAAGGTGTTTTGTCAACTCAATGAACACTATATCCACTTGTGCTGTCATTTCTGAAATGCCAGTGGAATGTCACTGACAATTATTTGCCGCCTTGTACTTGCAATTGAAATTTTTTTTATGTTGCAAAGATTTCATCAAAAATTAATGGATATGGATAAATTAATGGACTGGGCAGGTTTCATGAACAATCCTGAAGACTGTCAGATGAATCCGGCAGCGAACGGACGCAACGGATTCTATGGGTTGAGGCCTTCAGTGAATGATGGAGTGACATTTCGTTTGTCAATCAGCCAATTTCCACTTGTCATTCAAATTTACTGACAAAAAATGACCGACGCTGTTCGTCAGTTCAATGACTGTAAATTTTTGCAATTTCCACTTGTCATTAGGTCATTCATCATTCAAAAAATGGCAAGTGGAAACCTAGCATTAGAAGAAAGACTTAAAGAATTAACTCGTTAATTGATAGCTATGTATGTACATTAACAATCAGATTTTCTATATAGGCTCCGTTACAACAAAGCGAATCGGCAAAACTAAACAGGCTGGCAATTTAAATTGAAATTTAAAAATTAAATTTAGATATGAGATTGAAATATGAATTTGAATATGAAATTGAAATATAAATTTGAATGTGAAATTTAATGTAGTAAACGGCGATAACATTATACATAAATATTAATTGTATCTAGGTACGCAACCGCCAATCGCAAGCTATCAACTTTGTACAGACTATTTACTGACTTGTATTCCTTCGATTCACATGCCCAATGGAAATTATCTTATGTAACTTCGAATACTAACAGCTATATTATTGAGAATTAATAAAAATAGTTTCAGGAAAAACTAGTTTCGTTTTTCAAAAAATAATCACAACTAGCTAGTTCTAAAAAATATTGGCATTTATTCATTTCTGTTTTCTGGAGAGAAACTTATTCGCGTTTTGAAAATGAAATGAAAATTGTTTCTCGTTTTGAGTAACAGAACTATTTTTATCATAAGGAGCTGCTTTGATTTTGATAACAAAACAAAAAATTCTCCAATTTGAAAAAGTTTGATTGTTTGTACGAGTATTGCGATGTACTTGATTTCTAGGTTGGAATGCGAATGAATCTCCTTTTATTCTTTTCTTTTCATTTATATATACATCTCTTTTTACATACATTGGTATAATAGTATAATAGTATAATACCAGAAGCTATAGGTATAAACCAATCTATATTCCACATCCAGAGGGCACTACATCACAATGGTTTTATACCCAATAGCTATAGGTATAAACTAATCTATATTTCACCTCAAGAGGACACTACATCACAACTCCTACCCTAAGATGATAATACAGTATGATGCAAATACAATAAAAAATGTACTTATATACAATGACAGAGTTTAATACTTTCCTTAATTACTTCAATTAGAACATTTTAAATCTATTGCTTATATCCTTATTATTCCTTATAATTAACACATTTTAAATTCCTTAAATTTCTACCACCACAAGTTGCGTGCCTTGAACAAGCGCCTGCTCACTCCTCCCTCCATTTTCTGTAGCTGATAAAGCTGATTCACTGTTGGCCCACGGCGCTACCTGCTCACTTGGACTCACAGAGTATAACCAGAGAGTCCACTGCAGTAAGGTAGTGCGTTTTGCCTACAAGCTAAATCAAACCGGATGACCCCACCCGGATGATCTCACTGGCCTTCACTTCCCACAGATCAAAGTCAGTTGAGTTTGAAAAGTAAAAAATTTTTTTTTGGTTGCAAAAAAAATCGATAATTTTTAATTTTCATACAGCCTAGAAGTTAGAAAAATTAATTTAAGTTGCAGGAATACAATTTTTTTTCCATTTTGACCAGTATTTCACTGAAAAAGACAAAAATTAGTAAAAAATTTCATACCGATGCAGGCGTTTTGTTAAGTTTTTACAGTTCATACTAATGAGCACAGAGCCTCAAACTCAGAAATAGGACGCCATATTGAAAAATTTTTTGCGGGTGTTTCGGGTTGAAGGGGTGGAAGTGGATACTCTGTATTATCTACTCTGTGCTTGGACTATGGCTTTCCTTTAACGCCGTATTAGTAGTTTGATCTTCTCCAACTTGAATCGATGTCGCAACTTTAGTCTGTTCTTCTTCACGTATACCGGTAATCATCTGATTTAAATGTCTTTTGATTGGTTTTTTGTTTCGAGCTAGTATGCACTGATATGACTGTGGTCCAATTCGCTCTTTTACCGAAGCTTGTTGACATTTTGCTTTGTTAGGATTTGAATAATCGCGAACGAAAACATTTTCACCGGCTTCAAAACTAGCTTTTCTTGAACTTTTATGATTTCTTGTGTTCGATAACTGACTCTCTAGAATTTTATTCCTTACTAAAGGCGGTCTTAGCATAGTAAAACGATTTTTTAATTCCCTCCCTAAGAGTAGTTTTGCATGTGTTTCCCCCGTTGCACATTGTTTAGTGCATCTATAATCAAACAAAAATGTATTTAGAACTTTGTCTAAATTCTTCTCAGGGCTTTCTTCTAAATTAGCTAAAATTGACTTTTTAAACGTTTTCACAAAATTTTCGACCTGTCCATTGCTGGCAGGATGGCCGGGAGCCGTCAAAATATGTTTAATATTATTTCTTGCTAAGAATTGACGGAACTGCTCTGACGTAAATTGTCGTCCATTGTCGCTAACTAAAGTGTCTACCAAACCAAACCTACAAAACATTTCTCTTAATCTGTTTATAGTACAATTTGAAGTTATATCTTTAGTTTTGAAAATTTCTACCCACTTTGAAAAGGAATCGATGACAATAAAAAATTTGAAATTATTGATTGGTCCCGCAAAATCTTCATGGATCCGCGACCACGCAACATCGGTAGGGACCCATGGGTATAAAAATCCCTTTTCTGGACTAGGCTGGCTGGTCTTACATGGGACACATTTTGATATCAAAACTTCAATACTTTGATCTAATTTAGGCCACCACACATAAGAACGCGCTAAAGCCTTAGTTTTTACTATACCTGAATGAGAAAGGTGCAATTCTGTCAAAACTTTGTTACGTAACTTAGTAGGGATGATTTCCCTGTAACCCCATAAGACACAGCCGAATTCGACTGACAGCTCGTTTTTTCGATTACGAAATGGTATGAATTCTTTGTCTCTCAAAGAGTTTATACCTCCTATCTGGATTGCCTCGCGCAACTTCGCTAAAATAGGGTCGCGCCTCGTTTCCCTTGCAATAGTTTTAAAATTTAAATTGAGCTCATTATTCGAATCAATATAATTAATGTAGCTGAAATCATTATGATCGTCTTGAACCGTATCCGACTTTTGCTGTGGTAGTCTAGACAGCGGATTTGCAGGATTTGTTGATCCCTTAAACCTGACAAAATAAATGCCCACCTTTGCATACGAGCCGCAGCCATAACAGGCAAGCCTTTATTTTCGCCGAAAATAGCTATTAGCGGTTTGTGGTCTGACTCTAAAATAAAATGATTACCTAGTAAATACTGTCTAAGTTTGGTAACCGAAAACACTATAGCCAATGCTTCTTTATGAATGGTGCTGCAATAGCTTTCCGTTTTACTTAAGGAACGTGAAACAAATGCGATTGGTTTTCGCGACCCGCCTTCATATATGTGAGCTAAAATACCCGCAACATCTTTATTAGAAGCGTCAGTTGACAATACTATACGTTGCCTGGTGTCAAAATGTACCAAAATCTGATCAGATGTTACTTCTTGTTTGAGTTTATCATATGCTTCTTGACATGACTTTGTCCATCTAATTTTCTCATCTTTCCGGAGTAATGCATAAAATGGAGCCATTTTGTTGCAAAATTATTTATAAATTTCGAATAATAATTCTACATGCCTACGAACGCTCTTAACTCGGACACATTTGTAGGTACCGGGGCATCTAAAATGGCGGAAACTTTGCTTTTATTCTTTTTTAACCCGTTTTGATCTATGATAAACGCTAGATAAGCTACCTGTTTTTGAAAAAACACACACTTGTGTGCATTTAAACGTAGACCTACCGATTTTAGTCTAAACGTCTAACGTTTTAGCATGTTCCTGCCATTACGGGTAAAAACCCGTAATGATTATGTCGTCAATATAATTGACTACATTTGGAATTCCGCGTAAAATATTTTCCACGGTTTTCTGAAATATGGCTGCTGCCGGCTTAACACCAAATGGCAAGCGCGTCATCTTCCTAAGTGCGTACTCCATGCACACAACAGCTGTGAAGATTCATCTAAGACTAATTGGTTGTACGCATTTGACAAATATAATTTTGAAAATAATTCTCCCTTTAACGATGCAAACAACTCATCAATACGTGGTAACGGGTATTTTGTGTCCACTAAATGCTTGTTTATAGTTGACTTGTAATCTCCGCAAATGCGAAGTTCACCGTTGGGTTTGATTATGGGCACCAATGGTGTTCCCCATTCGGAATTGTCCACTTGAACCAAAACTCCCTTTTTAACTAGTTCGTTTAACAGAATTTCAATTTTTGATCGCCAAGCTAACGGCATTGGCCTGAGCTTGCAAAAAATAGGCTTAACGTTTTCTATTAAATGTAATTTGACTTTACTCCACGTAAATGCACCTAATTCTTGCTTAAATACCTCACTATATCGTTTTAATATGTTATTAACACACTCTTCAATGGATTGTATTGAATTTATTTGCGAGAACCCGATACCGAACACCGACATAAAGTCGCGCCCCAAAATTGGCGGCCCACTAGGTACTATTAGTAACTACTAATCTTAAATTTTGTACTTGATCACGAAATCTTATCATTGCCATAAACTCACCGATCACCTTAATGGAATCCCCATTGTAAGAACAGAAAACATCCCGACATGGCTTCAAAGTTGAACGATCAAAAAATTTGTCAAACATAGTCTTTGGTATCAGTGAGCCAGCAGCGCCTGTGTCCACAACCAAATCGAGCAAAACTCTATTGACTTCCACCTTCATGGTGAACGGGGCATGGGAAGTATGTACAGACGCCTGTCCACTGGATATACTATAAATAGAAAAAGCATTATCCGTTAAATCCGAATTTCTATAACTTTGAAGTAATTTGTGTTGAGACTGTTCCTGGGATACCACATTTATCTGCCTACTGGAACATATGCTAGCCAAGTGGCCCATGCGGTTGCACTTATGACATTTGCTGTTCTTATATTTGCACTTGTCGCTAGTATGGTTCTTCCAACCACAATGTGTACATCTCTTTCTTTCATTCGGACTGCCGTTACCACCTTATGTTATTTTGCCGTTGCCCCTGGAAACCGTTGCTCTGGAAACTGTAGTAGAACTTTCGTTGCTGCTTTCACGGCCACGCTGTTGCTGTTGCTTCTTACGAACGTAATTAACCTCGTTATTCTGGTTCACCTTCTCCCGCGCTAGCACTTTTGCTTCTACTATTAATGCTTTTTGTAGAGCTCTGACTAATATCATCTCTTCATCTTCCTCACATAAACGCTCGAAAATTTTTCCTTCGCAGCCGGTTACAAATTTGTTCAATACAAATATCTCCAATTGCGCTCCAAACTTGCAATTCATAGCCAATCTTTTTACACGGGCATACCACTTGGATATTGATTCACCATCCATTTTCCTGGCTTCGAAAAAATTCCTTCGCTCCCGGAAAATTATAACTGGGGGTGAATATTGTTGCTCCAGCACTACAGATCGTTGTACCTTTTTGCAGCCGGCAAAACCGGATCGCACAATTCTCTCAGCAGGCCATATGCCTCCAGGCCGACTGTCTTCAGCAAAACTGAAGTTTTTATCGCTTCGTCTACTATGGCTGACTCGACAAACTGCGAGTCCAAAATCTCTCTCCAATTCCGCCACTTGTCCAATGCAGGCATTTCCAATTTATTGATATACAATAATAAAGTGCAGAAAATAAGAACATATATGAAAATACACGAAATTATAAATCAGTTCTTCTCTGCTTTGCGCGAATCATTCGATAAATTCTTTCACCTTAATGTCAATGTGCCTGTTAATGCTCATAAGAGCAAGCCCATTCAGCCTATCTTCGCCTGTAGAATTCCTAATCCAATATTTTAGACGCCTCAACGTGGAAAAACTACGCTCGCTGCTAGCAATGGTCGCAGCCAATGTTGCACCTATTTTCAGAAACTTGAAAATGTTTGGAAAAAGTGCATCGTTACAAAGATTTAATGATTCTATAAATGTCTTTGGTTGAGTTTCTGGCCCAACCCAACGTTACACTTCATTTATTACGGTTGAAGCAGCTGCCTCAGTCGCTGTTGGCCATTGATTCATTATTACTTCCACGGTTTCATCAATATTCTCAACGTCTTTCCTGACCAATTTTTCAGGGATGGTATTTCCGATTATTGACAAAATTTTTTTGTGTTTCGCAAATCTGTCAGATATGGATGATATGAAGTGATCCAGGAAAAGTATGAATATTGATATACGGTAATAATCTTCTGCTGAGCTGCTTTGGTAATTTTGTCGGTGTTTTTGACAATGCACAATCCAACTTCAATTTTGTCTCCTATAGACTCGGCTATTTTTTCAGCATCAGCGAATTTTCGTTTTACATTCTGATGATGATGAGTAAAAGTTTGAAAACAAGGACACAGTTGAGCTGAGAATTATGTTCCACAAAACTGTTTGCGCTCCGTCAAAGTGGCATTGAGCGCTCAGTGAGATTTTTCTTTGTGGAACTGGCGTAATAGATCAATGTGATTTAAGCATTGTATTGACTTATGATACATGGACTGCTAGTTGCATTAATTCTCTATACAAAAGTTGGATAATAATGATTGCACTTATTTTTGGTTACACTAGCCAATATCTTACTCTTAACTAAAACACTAACGACATCTGCTGTGATTTAGCTATCGTGATTATTTAGCGGTGTCAAAAATGTTTCACTAGTTTTCCGCTGAAATGATGCTCGCTAGTATTGCTTAGAATAAGTGGAACCATCTTGAAGTTGGGTCCTAGCAGTCCATGTTTAATAAGTCAATGATTTTAATAAATAGGAGCCCTACTAACGCATTTCAACTGTTTTCTATAGCTCAATGTAGGCAAAACACAAACATACATGTATTTATAATTATAAAAAGAAAAATGATGGTTTCCCTCCTTCTCTTCACTACGAAAGCCAATCTTCCAACGAACCAACAACAATCGCAAATTTTTTTGCAAGTTACTTTAAACTGTCTTTTGCTCAAAAAACCCCAGATCTAGACCAGACTTACTTTTCCTATCTTCGCCATTTCTCTACTGGGCCTTCTAATCTAAGCTTTAATCAGTCAACTGTTCTTAATGGTCTCCTCAAACTCAAAGACGAGTGTAATCCAGGTCCAGATGGCATTCCTGCTATTTTGCTTAAAAAATGTTGTTCGAGTTTAGCCCTTCCTATCACTAACCTTTTCAAACTATCCCTTTCAAATGGTGTTTTTCCAGACTTATGGAAAATATCTGTTATTTCACCTATTCATAAAAAAGGCCCCAAAAACCTAATTTCTAACTATAGACCCATAGCCAAACTCTCTCATATCCCTAAGCTTTTCGAAAGCATTTTGTATGAAATACTTTCCTTCCAGTGCAAATCAATGATATCCTCCAAGCAGCAAGGTTTCTGTAAGGGAAGGTCTACAACCACTAATCTAGTTGAGTTTGTTTCCTTCTCTCGTTCTGCGATGGAAAAAGGAAACGAAGTAGACGTCATTACCACAGATTTCAGCAAAGCTTTCGACAAAATCTCTCACACTTTAGTCCTCTTTAAACTTTCCTTCCTCGGATTCAGCCCCATCCTGCTCAAATGGATATCTTCATATTTGGATAACCGCCAATATAGAGTTCGTTTCCGTTCTACTCTTTCAGTTCCTTTTGTGGCAACCTCCGGTGTGCCCCAAGGCAGCCATCTTGGACCCCTCTTTTTCATTCTTGCCATTAATGATGTCGAACAGATCATCCAATAATCTTCTATCTCACTTTACGCGGATGACGCTAAAATTTTCAAAGTCATCACCTCCGATCGAGACTCTCTCCAACTTCAAAATGACCTCGATTCATTCGTCTTTTGGTGTTCTAAAAACTTCCTTGAGTTAAACATTTCCAAATGCGAAGCAATAACTTTTTCTCGTAAAAGTAATAAACCTCCCCCCAGGTCCTATTATCTTCAGAACATTTCCATAAACCGTGTGCAGCTTATCCGAGATTTAGGAGTTCTCTGCGACAGCGAATTAAATGTTCGTTCTCATATTGACGAGGTAATATCAAGAGCTAATTCCGCTCTTGGTTTTATCAAGAGATGGTCCAAAGAGTTCCACAACCCCCTTGTAACGAAATCCCTCTATATTGCCTATGTTCGCCCTCTCCTAGAGTATGCATCGCAAGTGTGGGCTCCATATCAAGCGGTTCATATCTCTAGGATCGAAAGTGTTCAACGTCGTTTTCTGCTGTTTGCCCTTCGGGATCTCTACGATGTTAGAAACTTTCTCACCCTGCCTCCTTACCGCGAACGTCTCGCAATCCTTAATCTCCACTCCCTAGAAAACAGAAGGAATGTCTTTGACATCATATTCATTCACCGACTTCTTACTGGTAACACTGACTGCTCCCCCCTTTTAGACCTTATCTCCTTCAACACTAATCCCCGAAACGTAAGATCATCCCGATTTTTTTTTCCTTCCTGCTCATCGTACATCCTTTGGTCTCAACGAACCCCTAACCCGCATGATGAGTAAGATTAACTCTGTTCCTTTTCTTTTCGACCTTAATCTTCCAAGTCCTTGTCTGAAAGTCCTCCTTTTAAACCATTTCTCATCCCTGTAGTTTGATTTAGCTTTAATTAGTTTTAATTAGTTTAAGTTTAGTATGTTTAAGTTCTTTTAAGCTTGTATTAAGCTAATAAATGGGGCGGTAGCCCCACCAAAATTAAAAATTAAAAATTAAAAAATTTAGATACTGATTTGTGAAAAGCTCGAACTTAAATTTTAAATCCCCAAAACCCCCACCTATGCTACGCCACTGCCTCAAGAGGACACTACATCACAAATATTATTCGCATATTGAACGAGAGATACTTAAAAATAAAGTAAAGGTATTTATTGCTTTTACTAGTTCTAAAGCACAAACTTTTTTAATTTTCTATTTTGTAAGAATACGAAGATGTTCCATACCACTGAAACTCGTCTCAATTGAAGGCAAATTCAATAACAGAATAATAAAACTGTTTTGGATGTGAAATTAGAAGAAATGTGGAAAATTGCTTCCAATGTTGCGGAGCTACATGGCGGAAACCGAGTCTAAATCATTACCATCTGCGTTGGGTTAATATATAGCGAGAACTGTAGTTGGAAGATAATTTTTTGATAAAAAGCCAAATCGTCCCATTCTTCCACATCTGCATATTTTCGTAGTGACCTAGTGAGTATGGGCGGTTGCGCTCTGTTTTGCCTTTATCGGGATCAAAAAAACTTCAATGAACCAATATTCATTTTCCAAAAAGTTTTTGAACCCCAATTTGCGAAATATCATTTTACGCGCCATCGCATCGTTAAAATTGATTTCTTAGAAGAATTATTTGTTGACGTTTCGGAATTTATTTTATATTCTTTGATGACTTTGATGAATAATACAAAAAGGCTTCGAAACTAGTGTTTAACCCTCCTTTACGAACCGGCAAAAGTCGTGTCCACCCGAACTGGGGTCCAAATGGACCCCACGATTTTTTCTTCGAAATTTTTTTGATTTCTGACTTATATTGTTCAGTTGTAGTTCTTCTGGCTTTTGTATGAATTGTTTCTATAAGTATTTCATATAGCAGTGATAAAGAAATTTAAGCAGAGATGTCATTATGCAGGTATGTAGGAGGTCATCAATAAAATTTTTCAATTTCAAAACGATGGAAATTGCCTAACTTCGCAAATCTGGGATTCCCGCTTATCCCTTTCGATATTTCTGTTTTACGTAATTACTGATTGTAATATTCATGTATATCAATGTTCTTGCCAGGTATGCCTATCAAAAAAAAGGAATTATTTCAATTTGTTCAGGTCATCTAACAATTTTATGACCTAAAAAGGATTGAATTTCCCCAATACATGCCAAGCAAGCCTGCCAAATATGGCTTGAAGTTTAGGTGGCTGAATAAAAGCTTAAATGGCTATACACTGAAGCTTTCTATCTACACTGGTTACTCTGACCAAAGTACAGGACTTGTTCGTGGATATGATGTATGGTGATGTCGTTGATGCCATCATAAATTCAATTCTGGACGCAACCTAACTATTGATAATTTCTTTACGTCGCGTCGGTGGATTTGGCATTGAAGTTGCTAGATAAGAAGATCACCATTCTTGGCACGATTCGGAAAAACAAAAGAGATTTCCCTAAACATTTTGTAGCGAAGGAGGTTTTTGATGACCAGAATGAGCCTCCAAAGGTCGATAACAAAAAGCAGTGCCGTCCAGTCCACTCACCCATCTTTGGATTTTCTGGAAAAACAGCGTTGGTGAGTTATGTTCCGAAGCCAGACAAACAAGTGGTATTGATATCAACACAACATAACTGCGAGAAAACCACTTCCGGTCATTAAAGTAAACCTGCCATGATACTGGATTAGAACCGCACCAAAGGTGGAGTCAAAATTTGAAATCAAAAATTTGTTCAGAAGTGATAAGCTCATCGAACTAGCGGAGGAGCTGGTTGAGTTAGAATTGAATAACCGTTCACAACCTGCAACACAATCTGGCATTGGAAAATCTGCATTGGATGCTCTCTGTATTTTGGGGAGAGTTTAGGAAAAATTACCAACAGTCCCTGAAAGGCTCTCTTGTAAAAGAAGCAGATGTCACCTTTGCGCAAGAGCAGACGACAAGAAAAGCAGAACCACCTGCGATGTATGTGTCAGATGTTGTTGCCCTTGCAGCACTAGACCCTTATGTGTTAAGTGTCTGCCGGAACTGCCAACAACTTCAAACTAAATCGCTCTAAACATAAACTATGCTGCTTTTGAAATAAAATAATTATTTATTATATAAAATAATTATCTATTATGATTTTTCATAGAATTTCAGTAGTGGGGTCCAAATGGACCCCAGTTCGGGTGGACGGGTTCTTTTCACAAAAAAATCGCAGAAAAATCTGTAAACATCTGATAATCGTTTTAACTTAAGAAATGAATAAAAAATTGATTTTTGTTCACTGAGTAAAAATCCCATTTAAAAAAAATGAAAAACAAAAAAGTTATGAGTGTTCAAACATGCTCTGGGGTCCAAATGGACCCCAGTTTGTAAAGGAAGGTTACGACCTTAAAACAAGATATTTCCAGTTTCATGAATTTCTAGTTTTATCAACTTTTATGATTTCGAGTATTACATGTCATTTAAGAGATATAGCATATAGGTACCTAAGACTTTAATTTTCGTCTGTCTTTTTTCCTTATTTTACAAAACGACCTCAAGTTAGAACTAACCCCAAAACCGGGGTAAGTTGGCCAAGGCTATGGGGTAAGTTAACTATATTCTTATTTCCATTAAAACTACATATCAGCAAATAGAATTAAAAGTCAATTTTATTTGAAAACTAACTGAGCCACCCGGCGTTGCTCGGGTCTGTAGTTTTAAGGTTCCCGTTCTCGTTTTTCCACTTAAATGGGAACTTGGGGATGAAAAATAATCGTTTTTACTTTGGGATTATGTGGCATCCCAATGACGAAAGAATTTTTGAAATCTCTCCAGTAGTTTCTAGGCTTCCGTTCCCAGCCCAGTTCCTGTGGGAATCTTCCGTTACCGTGGAAATATGTGAAATATAGGTCTATGTCACTGAGGGATAATGTAACATCATAGAGTTGAAAGAATTTTCGAAATCGATCAAGTAATTTAAAGGTTCCCGTTCTCGTTCCCGTTTCTGTTACAGTGGGATTATAGTGATGAAATATAATCTAAATTACTAATTGAGGGGGATAATGTAGCAATCCTAGTGCAGGAAGGGGAAGAGTTATAGAAATCTGTATAGTAGTTTCTAAGTTTTCTTTTCCAAACCCGTTCCTGTCGGAATATCCGCGCAATTTTTTAAATTCCGTTCCTGTGGGAATATGGGGAACAAAACTTGACAGGAACCATTTATAAGTCATTGTGACTGAGGGATAATGTAACATCCTAGAGTTGAAAGAATTTTTGAAATTGGTCAAATAACGTTAAGCTTTCGGTTCTCGTTCCCATTTCTGTTCCCGTGGGATTATAGGGATAAAATATAGTCTAGGTTACTCATGGAGAGGGATAATGTACCACCCATAATGCTGGAATCGTTTTAGAAACCTGTCTAGTAGTTTCTTAGTTTCCGTTCCCAGCCCCGTTCCTGTGGGATTACGGGGATCAAACCTTGACAGGAACCATTTTTAAGTCTATGTCACTGAGGGATGAATGTAACATCCAAGAGTTGAAAGAATTTTTGAAATCGATCAAGTAACTTTAAGGTTCCCGTTCTCGTTCCCATTTCATGCAGGAAGTATTTTAGAAATCTGTCCAGTAGTTTCTAAGTTTCCGTTCCCAAACCCGTTCCTGTCGGAATATCCTTGCAATTTCTTAAATTCCGTTCCTGTGGGAATATGGATAACAAACCTTGACAGGAACCATTTATAAATCATTGTCGCTGAGGGATAATGTAACATCCTAGAGTTGAAAGAATTTTTGAAATCGGTCAAGAAACTTTAAGGTTTCGGTTCTCGTTCCCGTTTCTGCTCCCGTGGGATTATAGGGATGAAATATAGTCTAGGTTACTGATGGAGGGGGATAATGTAGCACTCCTAATGCCGAAAGAATTTTAGAAATCTGTTCAGTAGTTTCTAAGTTTCCGTTCCCAACCCCGTTTCTTTGGGAATATGGGGATCAAACCTTTGAAAAAATTTTTGAAATCGGTCAAGTAACTTTAAGCTACTCGTTCTCGTTCCCATTTCTATTCCAGTGGGATTATAGGGATGAAATATAATCTAAATTACTAATGGAGGGGGATAATGAAGCAATCCTAATGCAGGAAGGGTTTTAGAAATCTGTCCAGTAGGTTCTAAGTTTCCGTTCCCAACCCTGTTCCTGTGGGAATATTGGGATCAAGCCTTGACTGGAACCATTTATAAGTCTATGTCACTGAGGGATGATATAACATCCTAGAGTTGAAAGATTTTTTGAAATCTGTCAAGTAAATATAAGGTTTTGGTTCTGGTTCCCGTTTCTGTTCCCGTGGGATTATAGGGATGAAATATAATCCAAATTACTGATGGAGGGGGATAATGTAGCACTGCTAATGCAGGAAGGGTTATAAAAATCTGTCCAGCAGTTTCTGAGTTTCTATTCCCAAACCCGTTCCTGTGGGAATATCCGCGCAATTTTTTAATTTTTTCATTTCATAAGAACCTTCTCCTGACGAAAACAAACACAAATAAAAAAGAATTGGACAAATTGGTCCAGGCGTTGTTGAGTTATGCGCTTACCAACACATTTTGCGATTCATTTTTATATATAAGACTAGCTGAGCCACCCGGCGTTGCTCGGGTCTGTAGTTTTAAGGTTCCCGTTCTCGTTTTTCCACTTAAATGGGAACTTGGGGATGAAAAATAATCGTTTTTACTTTGGGATTATGTGGCATCCCAATGACGAAAGAATTTTTGAAATCTCTCCAGTAGTTTCTAGGCTTCCGTTCCCAGCCCAGTTCCTGTGGGAATCTTCCGTTACCGTGGAAATATGTGAAATATAGGTCTATGTCACTGAGGGATAATGTAACATCATAGAGTTGAAAGAATTTTCGAAATCGATCAAGTAACTTTAAGGTTCCCGTTCTCGTTCCCGTTTCTGTTACAGTGGGATTATAGGGATGAAATATAATCTAAATTACTAATTGAGGGGGATAATGTAGCAATCCTAGTGCAGGAAGGGGAAGAGTTATAGAAATCTGTATAGTAGTTTCTAAGTTTTCTTTTCCAAACCCGTTCCTGTCGGAATGTCCGCGCAATTTTTTATATTCCGTTCCTGTGGGAATATGGGGAACAAACCTTGACAGGAACCATTTATAAGTCATTGTGACTGAGGGATAATGTAACATCCTAGAGTTGAAAAAATTTTTGAAATCGGTCAAGTAACTTTAAGCTACTCGTTCTCGTTCCCGTTTCTATTCCCGTGGGATTATAGGGATGAAATATAATCTAAATTACTAATGGAGGGGGATAATGAAGCAATCCTAATGCAGGAAGGGTTTTAGAAATCTGTCCAGTAGGTTCTAAGTTTCCGTTCCCAACCCTGTTCCTGTGGGAATATTGGGATCAAGCCTTGACTGGAACCATTTATAAGTCTATGTCACTGGGGGATGATATAACATCCTAGAGTTGAAAGATTTTTTGAAATCTGTCAAGTAAATATAAGGTTTCGGTTCTGGTTCTCGTTTCTGTTCCCGTGGGATTATAGGGATGAAATATAATCTAAATTACTGATGGAGGGGGATAATGTAGCACTGCTAATGCAGGAAGGGTTATAAAAATCTGTCCAGTAGTTTCTGAGTTTCTATTCCCAAACCCGTTCCTGTGGGAATATCCGCGCAATTTTTTAATTTTTTCATTTCATAAGAACCTTCTCCTGACGAAAATAAACACAAATAAAAAAAATTGGCCAAATTGGTCCATGCGTTGTTGAGTTATGCGCTTACCAACACATTTTGCGATTTATTTTTATATATAAGATAAAAACTATAAATAAATACCCTCTGTGAAGTATACAAAAAAATACTAGATTGAAAAAATGAATTGAGAAAAAAATAAAATTAAGTTATCAAACAAAGTACACTCCTTGTGGTATCACAAAATAATTAAAAAAAACCAAATTAAATAAACATATTAAAGCCATTTCCGGTGATACAACAAACAAAAAACTTAAAACGCTCTCTCGAAATTACCAAGGAAAAAAATTAGTCGACTTACCCAAAAAAAAAAAAAAAAATTGTCAACTTACCCCGTTCCGTCCTTCAACACTCTTGGTACTCCAGAATTAAGATAAAAAACAACTACCAGCTGTTAAGAATAGCAACACCAACTTTTTCCGAAAAAAAAATTGACATTGATCACAAACACCCTTAAGAAAGAAAAAAAAAAAAGAAAGGGAAACAAAAATGTTACTGACGAACGCAAAAACTTGTTTTTTGGGGATAATACGAATACCCGAACGACGGCGACGTCCGACACCAGCAAAAGACAATATGAGACTTAGCAGTCAGCAAGCAGGTGTGCTCGATGTTGCAAGTGTAATGAACTTGAAAGAAATGGTTTTCTTTTAAAGTTATTGGTAGTTAGTCTACTTGCTCCTTGAGCCAATTAGCCCCGGTCACCCCTATATACTCATTAGCTGACAGCAACTTTCACCTAAACTAATCCTAGCTTTGCACATCTCAAAACAAGCTTCAGAGGCGTGATTGTCAGCAAACTTCGAATGCACTATAACTCCCACAGTCTAGTTGAACAACAAAAATATTATATGCGGGCCATTTCTTATTGGCCCGTTTGGGCACGTTATGGCATCGCTGCCTGGAAGTCATACGCAAGTGCATGGTTCTTCTAATAACCATGTAACGCAACAACAGCAACCGGTCTGCTTTGGTTCTATAGCTGACTTTCCTTCGCTCCGACGCGACAAAAAAAAAAAAAAAAAAAACTGTGAAGCAGAACACAAGTAATGCTTGGGCTGCACTGCAAGACAATAATACTGGTTGCCAAAGCAATGATGACTCACTTTTTTCTGTTGATGAACTGAACTCTCTTTGCATGGAGATGATTACAAACTTATCGAAATGTAAAAATAAATTAGATCAATTTAATGTCATCGCACATTTAACGACTAAGTTCTTGTATTCAAAAAATGTTAAGTAATATGATGGACGACAAATACATAAGATTAATTACTTGGAATGCAAGAGGCATTCGTAAAAAATATTTAGAACTTATTAATTTTCTGAATGTAAATAAAATAGACGTTGCTTTGGTCACGGAAACTTGGCTTAACACAAATATAAAATTGCCCTCTTCTGATTACATTTGTTATCGAATGGATAGAAATGAAGATAGAGGTGGAGGTGATGCTCTGTTAGTTAAGAAATCAATTCAACATTCGCTCTTACCGGTCTTTCAAACGCGTTGTGTGGAAAACATCGGTATTGAAGTTAAATTAAGAAATCAAAAGAAAATAAAAATATTATGTGTATATTTTCCTGGACAAACGAACTGAAAAGAAAATAATAATTATTAAAATCCGACTTAACAAAATTTTGCGTGTTAAAGGAACATTTTTTAATTGCGGGATGCGGGTGACCTTTCGTCATAGTGATTGGGGTTGTATGAAAGCAAACGCTTGGGGCAATATTCTGTCTAACGTCTAACCTATTCCTTACGCTTCCTATGTCAATTTTGTTTCCTCCCAGTCCAACTTATTTCCCAGAAGGTTCTCGTGGTATTCCTTCAGTCCTTGATATATTTGTTACTAACATATCCAGTCAAATAACATCTTCAATTTCTGTTAATGCACTAAGCTCTGACCATAATCCTGTTTTTGTCGTCTTTTTTGGTCGGGTGTAAAAAAAGTGCAATACATACAAAACCTTAAAAATACAAATTGGGGCAGTTTTAAGTCAAAAATTAATACGAGACTTGGTAATATTTCCACAAACGTCGAAATTATATCAAGTACAACGGAAGTAGACTCCGCTGTTCATAAATTTACTGAGCCTGTGAATATTTTTATTAAAGAAAGTGTTCCCAAAACAATATAAAAAGATGTTTTTTTATAAATTGCCTGATCATGTTTTAGAACTTATTAAGTTGAGGATCATCCACAGAAGGAATTGGCAAAGGTATCGACAACCTTTTCCACGCAACATGGTAAGATATTTTAACAATAGAACTACTGTCTCCATAGAAAAGCATAGGCTTGAAGAATGGAACAAAAAACTTAACGTTCTCGATAAAAATGCCCTTTTGGAACATTGTAAGGATAAATCTATATATATAAAAATTAATTGCTGTTCGTTAGTCTGGCTAATGTACGTTCGTTAGTCTGGTTGTACGATGTCAGACGGTGACAGCCAAGGTTAGGTTGGATCGCTGCGTGGTTGTGACTTCTCAATAGCACAATCCTTACAAATCCAATCTCACCATAGATACGAGGTACCTAGTTTTAGTGGTGGTGTGAGCATTTATAATCCGTGCCGAAGAATTAAAGGTTGGGGGATAAACCAATCAATAACGAGCTCTTCTGGATGCTTGGCAGGGTCCAGAATAGACTAGCCTTACCCCGGTAAACGGCTCTGCCGGGGCTGACCATTTCCTTCCGTAGTTACTCGTCGTACTTTCAATGGAATTTTTAAAAACTAACAAACAAACAAACAAACAAACAGACAAAAAGACAAAAAAGAAAACTGGGGGGAGGCAACGAAAGTTGTACACATTCTCCGATTTGACTGTAAAGTCGAAGCAGGAATGTGAGCCAACGGACAAACCTTCCACCAGTGGGATACAAGGTTCGCACACAGGCTCTGAACCAGCTGCAAAGCTAGTTGAGGTCTGTGCAGTGGGAACCAAGAATCCCGATTCTGGCGAGCAGCACAGCCCGCTGGAAACTGGTCAAGAGCAGGCTGCAAAGCTAGTTCTAGCCAGTGAATCGGAGGACAAACGGACCGCCACTGCTAATAGAGGGGATGAATTCCCCAATATTAGCTTTGAAAACAATTCGCCTGCTTTGGTGCTACCATCAAGACAGGACGAGGTGAAACCTACAAAGAGGGGAAATGGAGGGGTGATCAATGACTCCGTCTCCAGCTTGAATGCCCTTAAAATAAAGGACAAGGGGAGGGCCGTCCAGACTGGCAGGGTTAGAGAGGCGATTAGCAACCCTACCCCTGCGGGTCGGTACGTACCCTCGTCGAGTACAACGAATCCTCCAATTGGTGGAGCGGGAGAGGTGATCAACAACTCCAGCTCGGCCAAGGCGGGGACTTAGATCAAAAAACGCCCGCTCAGATTCGTCGCCAAGCTAGAAGGGTAATGGAAACGGTGGGTGGTAAGCCCGCAGTGGAGAGAACCCCGGGTGAGGTTGAAAAATTGAAGTGGGCAAATAAAATTGAAGAAGAGACCAGCTAAGACTCAACGTCGAAGCAAAACAGGTCGTTTGAGGTTGAAAAACCTCATCCCAAAAAGCCAAGAGTCGGGGTTAGCGTTCCATCGACACTGGTGCCGGGGCAATCCTTTGGTGACGTGGTAAAGGGACAGATTGTTGTCGCGGTCATCGACGGGAACAATATTAATGGAAACATCTCTGCCGACAGGTGGGTGGACGTCAAGGCTCACTTCGCTTTCAGGTTTATACCTGTTATCGAGGCGATTCCGGGACCCCTCTCAAGAATCAGCGACGCTGGCTGGCATCAAAACCGCGTCAAGCTGATTGCCTGCCAAGACCAGAGATCGCTTCATCTATATAAACTTGCTGTCAGCGGTTTAGGTTAGATCTAGCCAAGGGCTAAGCTAGAGGTTGTGGCAAGGGAGGATATCCCAAGCAGACCGAGAGCTCGTGCCTTGGTACCGGCCTTACATGAATTGCGGGAGATGGTTTTCCAGTTGATTAAGTACAGCAACCCGGATCTGCCCACTCACAATTGGACGGTTCCGGTGATTAAAAAAGAGTCGGTGGGTCGTTATCGGTCGGCTCTTGTCATCCTGAATAAGGAGTCATTAGAACCCCTGGCGGCACGCGGGGGTGTTATTCAGTACGGCTTTGACAGCCTAGTGCTGAAAATGTTCAAAAAAGATGAGGACGCTGCAAAGCTTCCAAGGCAAGCAGCTGAATCCGAAGCCAAGGAGTCCACTGCGAGCGTCGAATCTTCCATCATGGAGACAGACGCGGCAGGTTGCTCTGATTCTTTGGAACAGCCGTCTTGGTCGAAACTGGTCGAAAAGACTACAAAAATAGTGTCTGATCAAGACGCAACTGAAAACAAATCGTCCGATAAGGACGACAACAACAAAGGTGGAGTCTTAGACTCCGACGATGAAATGCTTGGGGTTCTCCTTTCTGAGGATGAGTTGCTAGACTCCGCCTCAGATATGGAGGACCTTAATGCTACAGTGTTGGAGATTAAGCTGGATGATTGTAGCAATGCTGCAGATACTCCAGATTAATCTCTAACACTCCATCAAAGCCTCGGCCGGACTCCTTCTCCGACTAAGCAAGTCCGGCGAGGATATAGTCCTGATCCAGGAACCATGGATTAATAAATCCGTGGTAAAAGGACTCAAGACGAAAGAGTATTCTCTGCTGTATGTGACGGACAAAGGTGAAGCAAGATCCTGCATACTGGCAAAGAAAACACTTAACGCATTCATACTACCTAATTACAGCAATTGCGACATGACAACAGTAAAACTGCAGACCACCAGTGGGACCTACTGGCTCACGTCCGCCTATCTTGGCAATGACCAATCGGGGCTGCTACCAGGAGAGACGCCCGAGCGCGTAATAAAATGCGCAACAAAAATCAAAGCGGATCTCGTAATAAGAAGTGATGTCAACGCACTTCTTGCAGTATGGGGAAGTACGGACGTAAATGAAGGGGTGAGTCTCATTTAAGTTTTATACTAAGTACTAACCTTCTTATTTGCAATATCGGTAACGAACCAACCTTTGTCACAAAAAACAGACAAGAGGTTTTAGATGTTACCTTTGTATCTCTATCAATCTATAACAATATTAAAAATTGGGCTGTATCTAAGGATCACTCCTTCTCTGATCATAGATACATCCAATTTAGTCTAACAGATGACACACCAAAACCCATAGGCTTCCGTAATTATAGGAAAACTGACAGGGAAATCTTCAAACATTGTTACAACTACAATGACAATAGCTTCCCTTCAAACCCCAAGGATCTTGACAGCAAAGTCGACGATCTAACAAGTGATCTTAACCATGCCTTGTGTAACTCCTGTCCTCTTACCATAGTAAGAGGGAAGAAGAAACCACACTGGTGGACCAAAGAGCTAGAACCGCTCAAGAAAAGTTGTGCGAAGCTTTTCAATCGAGCCAAATCTTCCAGAAATCCCATAGACTGGGATCTCTATAAGGAATCCCTTAGGATTTACAAAAAGAGGTTACGAATAAGCAAAAGATCCTCTTGGAGAGAATTCTGCAATAAAATTGAAGACTCCTCAGAGGCATCTAGACTTAGGAAAATCCTATCAACGAGTCCAAACATGCCAAGTTCTATAAAAGATGAAAACGGCAACTACAAACAGCACTTAACAAACTTAACAATTGGGCTGTAGATTGTGGTCTGAACATCAATCCACACAAAACGGAATTAGTTCTCTTTAGGAAATACAAAATTCCGGACTTCAGACCCCCAACTATTAAAGGGGTAACTCTCACACTGTCAAATCAGGCTAAATATCTAGGTCTCATTTTTGACAAAAAACTGACCTGGAAAACCAATATTGAGGAAAGAGTAAATAAAGCCAACTTGGCACTCTTCTCCTGTAAAAAAGCCATTGGCGGGAAATGGGGTTCCTCCCCCCAAATCACCCATTGGCTGTTTACCTCGGTAATTAGACCGATACTCACATACGGGGTGATAGTCTGGTGGACAGCACTAGACAACATGATCAACTAAGCTTGGGAAAATGGCACTCTCTTAGAAAATGAAGCAATACACTTTTACACCGATGCGATGGTTCAAAAACCAGCGAAGGTGTGTGAAGTGGAATTTACTCTGAAAAACTGAACCTCAGTCTTTTCTTCCGCCTACCCGATCATTATAGTGTGTTCCAAACGGAAATTCTGGCGATTAAGGAGGTGCTGTCTTGGCTCAAAGGAAATGTCATATCCTCCACGGATATTCGAATCTTCTCAGACAGCCAAGCTGCCCTTAAATCTCTTGCCTCTCCGCAACGTCAGAAACAAGTTATGGAAAACATACTTAAACTGTCCGACACCTTCTAACCATTGCAACTACCAACTAGCTTCCTTTAATGGTAATTTTAGAGTTTCAATATCCGTTGAAAAGTGGGCTTTTAGTTTAGCTAAAACAAAACAACAATAGATTGAGTCTACATATTCACGTACAAATTTCTGTAAGCGGTAGCTTCAGAGACAAACCGGATAAGAAGTTTCCATCCACTCTCTCCATTTAAAATTGAATAACACTCCTCTGTCGAAAGAAAGCTCTTGTTAAAGCATAAACGCCGAATTTCTTGAAGCATTGGACAGCAGGCTAGGAAATGATAAACGTTTTCGATCAGGTTAAGGTTACACAGAGTACAATTATGATTGATATCATCTCTGTGAGGTCTATAATTTAGCTCGAGCATCTCTGTACGGACCTTAAATATCAAGCTCATCTCATTGACTGAGAACGTATTGCGAAAATAATTAGACTCCCCCAAGCACAGATTCAATTTACTGTATACCGTTCTAGACATGGATGCTTTCACACGATTATGGGAATCTTCAAACATTTTATCATCTATGACAGAGATACAATCGTACAAGCTATCCTTCCAAGATCCAATTTTGTTCAGGTACAAGTTCAACGTGCAATTATATTTAGCCGCTAGATCTCGCCAATCTTTGAACGGCGTGTAATTACGGTGAAATGCAGTTATGAGTATCTTTTTTTGCAGATTGTCACTAACCCTTCTTAAGACTTTAACAGTGTAGTCTGCGTTTGCCTTTAGGTTTTTTAGGAAAATCGGAGGTAATCCAGATTCAACATATAACGCGTAGTTAGGGGTGTTTGAAGGTAGTCTAAAGACACGTTTAAAGAAGTATTGTTGGACAACTTCAAAATCTTCGCATATTGTATAACCATACACTTCATTAGCATAACAAAGTGAGTTTTTAACGGTAGCATCAAACGCTTTGAATTTGACCGTCGGATCTACATTTTTGTTTTTAAAAAACCTTGACCACATACAATTAACAGCTGATTTCGCAGTGGATGATTTGTCTTTTATATGTGCTGTTTTTTATAGAGGCATAAGCTTTTGTAAATATTATTCGCCTGTAGATAAAGAGATTTGAAGGCGGAATTATTAGTTCTCCTAAAAAGTTTCAACCATTTAAATGATCTGTCTCTACTTCTCCTACAATCTCCATCGTACCAACTGGCCTTATAAATGCTACCTTTGTTAGCTGAGTCGGTAGTACCAGATGCTCTAATGATGGCAATTATATTATTAGTTGCTTCATCAATTTGGGTTGCAAAAGAGAACTGAAGATCAGTTGAGTGTTGATTTAAATTTTGCCTGTAGATGTCAGATCTTTTTTCCACCCAACGCAATTTCTGAACTCCGGCTTCATTTTGTTCTTGAATATTTAATTCTTTTACTTTAAATTCACATGAAACACAGATGGGAAGATGCGATGAATAATTGGCTGGAATAACATCAAAATCTTTTATAACATCAAGCCAGTCACCTTTGATTAAACAGTAATCAATAATAGAACAACATAAATGAAAAGATTAGTAAAGTTTTTAACAGTTAAAACACAAAGTGTTTTAACTGTTAAAAACTTTACTAATCTTTTCATTTATTAGATTAAAAAACACGTGGAATATCTCAACTAAAAAACTCATCAATAGAACAACCTTGATTGCTAATAAACGTAAGATTTCCGAATTTATCACTTTTCGATACACCATTTAAAACAAAAAAACCAAAATCTTTCATCAACTCAATTAAGTAATTACCGTTTGTGTTAACGCAAGTATCAAGCGAGTTTCTTCTGAACGAAAATTGTTCAGTATTCATAAAACAAGAGTTTTGGAAATCTCCTATCCGACCGTTTAGATCACCAATTACTAAAATATTTTCATTATTCTGGTTCAACAAAAAGTTTTGAAGAGCTTCAAAGTCCTGTTTCCATTTACCAAAATTTAAGTAAATTGGAACAATAAGGAAATGTTTTGTGTTAAGGACGCAATCTATTACTAATCTGTTTTCAATGACTTTATATTTAATTTGATTTTTAAAAATACTATTTTTAATTCCATATAGAATGCCCCCACTCGGACGACCCAAATTGCTATTTCTAATAGCTGGGATCCATTCAAGATTGAAACCTTCAAAATATTTCAGATATTGCAACTCTTTACCCTCTTCTACAAAAGTTTCCAATAATATAAATATGTCGTAACTTAAAATAAACTTAAAAAATTCTGGCATTAATAACTTGTTTTTCAGACCTGTAACATTATAGCAAAAGATATTAAGATTTAAAAAAACTTGAGAAATAGAGTTATTGTGGCAGACGGCATATGAATGCTAGGTTGAATAATGATGTTGAGTTGACCCTGGACCCCAACCACGCTGAACCTTGTTTCTTTGACTCCTAGAGGGCGCATTAGAGTTGTCAATGATGTTTACATCAAAAAAGCACGTTGCCTCCTCGCCGAAAGTTATTTTGACAAATGACAGTTCTTCGCTTGTTGTTATTTTAAGACCTCGTATAGAATCGTAGGAAAATAAGAAGTCGGATATTTGAATTTTCGATCCTCTAATTAGCATTCTTATATTCGGGTTCTTCTCAATAAGCTTAGATTTCAATTCGTATAGATTTCTTCCGGTAGATATACGACTGTTCTCGGTGAACCACAACTCCGGTACCTTTCAACTTTGGCGCAGCTTTTAAAATTTTCTGTGCCGTGGCTTTGTCGTCGAATTTTAATACCATAGTGGTTTTGTTGTTGTGCCGGTTGACAAATTCTTGAGACTTCTCATACGTTATTTGTGTATTTATGTCCAGATTGAGAAGGCTAAGGCAAGTTTGTTTTGCTTGACTATCCTTGTCAGTTTTCTCATTTGGGGGCAAATGCATTACAACTGAGTTCTCATGCGATTCTTCGTGAAAAAACTCCATTTGTTTCTCAAGTGCTTCACAGTAACTCTCAACAGCAGCCAAGCGACCCGTAAGGTATTCGTTTTGAGACCGCAAGAGCTATATTTCGACGGAGATAGCGCTAATGTCATCCTTGGTTGAGATATTCTTCAAATGTTCTATGAGACAGCCATCAACAATAGATTGTCGTTTATTTGCGATGAAGGATTCATATTTGGGTTTTTGTTCGACGAGTTATTTTTTTGTGGGGCAGATATTTTGCTTTTTGGGGGTTTTGTTGGAGATATTTCCCCCAATTTCCGCTTCGATTGCATACAAAAACCAGCCACACAGCCAAAGAAAAATGGCCTC
The DNA here is from genome assembly GCA_949752695.1 of Melanostoma scalare. NCBI lineage: Eukaryota > Metazoa > Arthropoda > Insecta > Diptera > Syrphidae > Melanostoma > Melanostoma scalare. The sequence continues at coordinate 94,981,914 of OX456984.1, forward strand.
CGACAGTGCAGTATTTATATATTTAAATTTATCCTACCTTTTAGTTAACTTAAGGAAGGGATTTCACTTTTTCCAGATGTTACTATACTTTATTACTGTTTTAAAGTTAGTGTAATTTATTTAGGATTTGAGTTAAATAAACAAAAACGAAATAAACAGGAGCTCTTTAAATTTATGACTTTACTTCTCTCACTCTCACTCTCTCTCCAAGAAGGTATTAACTATGTATTTAACTAGCTGCATAAAATAATCTAGAACTCCTAGTTTACAGTTCTTTTTCTGTACACAATGGCTGTTTTATAGAATTTAAACAGTTGATGAATATCATTTTCACAGTTAAGCAGTGCTATAACTTCTGTTGCGCTTTTTTCATCGCTGCCCAGACAATCTCTTCTTATTTCCTTGAGAACAGGACATCTTCCAATGAAGTGAATAATATCTTCATGCTCTGCAAGGTTACATAGGTTGCAGTAGATTTGTAGATCAGAACGATGTGGTATATAATTTAGAGTAACAAGCTCACCTCTCATTTTGAATATCGAGGATATTAGTTCTTGGCTGTTATCATTTTTGAAGTAGTTTTCCTCACACAAATTATGATTCAGAATGCTATAAACACTTCTATGCACTGATGAAGTTGCCCTGTCAATACAGTCTTTTCTATATTGCTCGTCCACTTTCGCAACAAGATCGTAGAGAACTCCTTTCAAATATCCTCCGTCTTACGTCACGAAATTTAGCTCCATTCCACAATAGTTGCCAAGATCTTCCGGCTTTTTGAACCATAAGCTTTTATTTCCGATTGCCCTCCTCGCAATTATCTTAGGCAGCCTTTCCTCCGACATCTCTAGAACTTTTATGACGAAGTCAACGTGGAGTTTTAACATTCTAATGAATAATGGAGATAGCCCCGTTTCAATATTTATCATATAACTAGCAGTGCCCGCGACTTCGTCCGCGGGGAATTCTGACTTTCGGTATAATTTTTAGTTTTTTAGGTTAATTATTTTGCAAATAAGACAAATTGCATAAAGTAACCTATAACATATATTATTTTGTTTAAGAACATGTTTGCACACGACGACGTTCTTACTTTTTCCATCTTTTACGAAATAAAAAGGTTTTGCGGGATTGATACACGTGACCGTGCCACATAGAGTTGCCATGGGATTTTTTTCTAAACGAAAACCTGCGACTTTAAGCGTCTGAGCCTTATTTATACTATTACTAATATCTAATACTGGTTTCAGAGGAAACTGTATTCTAAAACTAAATTAAAATGACAAATCAGTGCAAATTAATGGAGTACGGGGAATCAAAAAGTTTTCTCTTTTGTCATTTCAGTCATTTTTTAAACTTTTAAAGTGCCGCATTTTGTAGGTGTGTAAGATTCTTGATTTCTCGTTATTGGCAACCTGCTCAGTGTCCATAATATTGTCTACTGATAGACATTCGACAACATTCCCCACGAAGTCTGACAAAATTTATTAGTTTGTATTGTTAACTATATCTTATTAGTCGGCGCCGACATCGACCTTTCGCAAAGCCATTCCCAATTGCCAATATTTACTTGAAGATCAAAATAGACATTTCTTCTCAGGTCAACTGTGTAATCGACAATTTGACAGAAGTCACCTCACGGTGAAAGAACTTTTGAAATCGGTCCAGTAGCTTCAAGGTTCCCGTTTACGTTGCCGCTCCCGTAGGAACATAGGGATAACAAACACAGCCCACGTCCTTCCTCAGGCTCTAGACTATCTCTGCACCAAAATTCATACAAATAGGTTCAATAGTTTGGGCGGTAGACGGTTACAAAGAAAAACAGACACACAGAGTTGATTTCGGATCTATAATGTTAGTAAGTACTTCCGTTCCCATGGGAATATGAGGATAACTTAAAGTTTATGTTACTTGGAGATAGTCTAACGGGGAAAGAGTTCTTAAAATCAGAACAGTTGAGTAGTTCCTATGTTCCTGTTTACATTCGCGGTCTTGTGGGAAAATAGGGATAACATATACATAATACATATATCCAAAAATTCATATAAAAAGGATTAATAGTTTGGGCGGTTGTTGGTAACAACAAAAATTAAACAGACAGATTTTAATTCAGACTTATAATATTAGTAAAGACTACCATTCCCGTGGGGATATGGTGACCGTTCCCGTAGGAATATGGGGATGAGTTACAGTTTATGTCACTCGGGGAGAGTGTGGCATTCTAATGGTGGAAGAATTTTTTAAATCGGTGCTGTAGTAACAAAGTTCCCGTATACGTTCTAGTTCCCGTGGGAATATAGGGATAAAATATATAACTAATGTCCTTCTTAAAATTCTAAACTATCTCTTTACAAAATTTCATTTAAATCTATTCAATAGTTTGGGCGGGAGATGGTAACATAGAAAGACGAACAGACAGAGCTTCTTTCGCACTTATTATATTAGTAAAAACTCCCGTTCCCGTAGGAATATATAGATGAATTAAAGTTTATGTTACTCAAGGATAGTGTAGCATTCTAATGGTGGAAGAATTTTTGAAATCGGTGTTGTAGTTTCTAAGTTCCCGTATACGTTCCCGTTCCCGTGGGAATATGGGGATAAAATATATAGCCTATGTCCTTCCTCAGGTTCTGAACAATCTTTGTACGAAAATTCATTTTAATCTGTTCATTAGTTTGAGCGGGAGATTGTAACATAGAAAGGTGAACAGACAGAGCTAATTTTGCATTTATAATAATAGTGAGGACCGGTTCCCGTGAGAATATTCGAATGAAATAAAGCCTATGTCCGTCCTCAAGTTCAGAACAATCTTTGTACAAAATTTCATTTAAAACGGTTTATTAGTTTGGGCGGGAGATGGTAACATAGGATGACGGACAGACAGAGCTTCTTTCACACTTATTATATTAGTAAGCACTCCCGTTCCCGTAGGAATATGTAAATGAATTAAAGTTTATGTTACTGTGGGATAGTGAAGCATTCTATCGGTGGAAAAATTTTTGAAATCGATGTTGTAGTTTCTAAATTCCCGTATACGTTCTCGTTCCCGTGGGAATTTAGGGATAAAATATATAGCCTATGTCCTTCCTCAAGTTTTAGACTATCTCTGTATCAAATTTTATTTAAATCGGTTCAGTAGTTTGGGCGGGAGATGGTAACATAGAAAGCCGGACAGACAGAGTGACTTTCACATTTATAATATTAGTTAGGATTTGGCGTTGTGCTAGGTAAACCAAAACATCTCTTGATATAGTACCTCTGCAGTTTATCCACAGTTTCGAATTGGTGGTATCCCCATGATTGTGCCGCATACATCATGATCGACTCCGCTACCGCGCTAAAAACCTTGTGTTTTGCACTATGGTGAACCAATTTGTTAGAAAAACTTTTTTTCCAAGTTGCGCTTATAGCGCTTTTAGCTTTAACCAGCTTTTCTTTTAGGTGGGGTTCCATGTTCAAATTAATTGTCATCGTCATTCCCAAATATTTGTATTTGTTTACTAATTCAATAGGTTCTCCGTTGAAATACCACTTTTCGCTTCGGCAGGTTCTTCCGGATCCTTTTTTAAAAATCATTACTTTGGATTTGGCGAGGTTGACTGTTAGATTCCATAGCTGGCAATATGAATGAAGACGATTTATCATCAGCTGTAACGTTTCCGGTGAATACGCGAAAATAACCACATCGTCAGCGAAAAGCATAGCCTTTATCAATGTAACAGCAATTTGTATTCCACCAGGTAAAAAATCAATGAGATCATTGATAAATAGAGCAAATAGATTCGGACTCAAGGTGCACCCTTGTCGTACTCCCATTGTTGTTTCAAACCATTCCAACCTGTTTTCTCCGGTCCACACAGCTGATTGGGTTTCTTTGAATATGTTTTCCAGCACTTTTCCAAGTTTATGGCTTAAACCTGCGTTGTATAGCTTGAAAAATAAAGTCTTTCGGTCGATGGTACACTGCCAACCACTAGGATGAGGCCACAAATTTTGCAATCGATTTTCGCTTTTTATAACTGGTGGAGGTTTTGTACCCGGAAAAGTTTATTACCAGTTAATAGGTACGTATTTTGCCATAACAAATTCATCAAATAAAAGGGTTAGTTCGAAACGACCGTTGGAATTTCCCAAGATCAATTAATGAACTACTGAAAATAGGTATAAAAAGGGGCTCCACTAGGATGAGGCCACATGCAAAATTTTAGAAAAAACAAAAAAATGAGTGAAATATTTACATTTTATGGTTTAATAATATTTATTATTAACGTTTTTTTACATTTATAATGAGTATGTCCGCCATTTTTGGATATAACCTCTATTAGACGGTTTGGAATAGAACCATACGGTTTTTTTAAATAATCATATGAAATTTGGGCCCGGGCACTACGAATAGCATCAATTAAGGAAGGTGTCCTTGTCTTCAAATTGTCTGCCACCTTCATAAACCTTACGAGATAGCCATGACCAAACGTTTTCAATAATGTTTAAGTCCGGTGAATATGGCGGCCATGACAAAAGTTCCACGTCTTCTGATTGAATCCAGCTTCTGACAACCCTGCTAGTGTGAATTGGGGCATTGTCTTGTTGAAAAATCCAAGTCAGAGGTCCAAAAATGTTTTTCATTTTTGGAAATGACCGTTAAAGCAAATATTTGTAGCTATTTTCGTTCATTGTTGTGGACAAAAACTCCTACTCCAATTCTACTATTCGTGCCAGTAATAGCTGCCCACACCATTACACCTGATGTACGGCTATGATGTCTTGCCAAAATAAGCTCATCCTTTCTAATATCATGGAAATAAAAGTTGTAACCATCAGGACCGTCAAGGTTAAACTTTTTTTCATCCGAAAAGACAACGCGCTTCCATTCACTGCTACAATCAACATGCTGTCTTGCAAAGTCCATACGATGCTCCTTGTGTACTGGCTTCAAAACTGGTTTCTTTTTAAGTTTCCTCTTTTGAATAGTATCACTTTTTTGTATTGTTCTTTTAACCGTTGTAATGCTGGCTGAAAGTCCGCTTTTGGCCGTTATCAGAGTCGCTGATAGAGTGGGATTTGAGGCAAGTCATAGAATTAACCGATTTTCTTTTGGTGTTGTGGCTTTTCCCGTGCGTCCTTTTTGATTTTTGCCATAGTTTTGTGGATCAGCAAGATAATTGTTTACAACTGTCTTGCTCCTGTTAAGTCTCCTTGCTATTTCACGGCCTGAGAGTCCTATTTCCTTGAAAGCATATATTTTTGCTCTTTATGTCGCTGTCAAAGTCTTTCCGGAACCCATGTGTGCTCCAAACTAAATAAAACGGTTATTTTTAACACTCTCTTAGATATTTTATACAAGAACTCGCACATGCGAACTCCTGTACGGAAATATTCGCAATGGCCTCATCCTAGTGAAGCACCTTTTTATACCTATTTTCAGTAGTTCATTAATTGATCTTGGGAAATTCCAACCGGCGCGGCGTCGCGTCGTTTCAAATTATCCCTTAAATTTTATGAATTTGTTTTGGGAAAATACGTATCTACTAACTGGTAATAAACTTTTCCGGGTACAAAACTTCCAACAGGTATAAAAAGCGAAAATCGATCGCAAAATTTGTGGCCTCATCCTAGTGGTTGGCAGTGTATCAAAGGCTGATTTGAAATCAACGAAAAAGCTGTTTTTTTTGTTCTATAAAAGTACCAGCGATGTTTTGCAGCACAAATATGTTATCAACGGTTGAATAACCATTACGAAATCCAGCTTGGAACTCATTCATTAGTTTTTGGCTTTTTATCCACTGTCCAATTCTATTATTTAATATCTTTGTAAATATTTTATATGATGAGTTAAGGAAGGATATTCCTCGATAATTTGATGGGTCAGATATATTACCTTTTTTGTGTATAGGAAATATAATAGCTTCCTTAAAATTATTTGGAATATCACCTGTTTCCAAAACTTGGTTAAATACGGTGGTTGTCTTAAGAATAAGTTCTTCAGTTGCGTACTTAAAAAACTCTACAGGTATACTATCTGCTCCAGCTGCCTTTCCGTCCTTAAGATTTTTCAAGGCCGTCGAAACTTCTGCCTGTGTGATCGGCGCGTTTAATATTTCATTGGTATGCCATGGTGTCGCATAATGCATAGGTAATTGGTTTAATGTTGGGTTCAAAAGGTCTCGAAAATGATCGGTCAGTATTCTTGCATTTAGATGGATTCCGATTTCTGGTTTTTTTCCATTGAACTTATTGATCGCTAACCAGAATTGTTTTGTATCTTTGCAGCATGTTATATTAAGAGTTTCATCTTCAATATATTTTTTTCGTTTTTCTTTGCAAATTCTTTTAAATGAAGAACTCGCTTGAATATAGAGATGTTTGAAAGCCATACTACCAATTTTCCGAAATGCTTTGAGCCATCCAAAAGATTTGTTCCTTGCTGTTTCACATTCTTTGTCGAACCATTTTTCTTTATGCGCTAGAGTTTTACTTTGAGGCTGCATATTATAACGAATGTTTTTGCGAGCTTCTTTTATAGCGGTTTTATAGGTTGTAGAAATAAAAACTTTGTAGAAAACTTTTTTTTCAACGTTTAAGGTATGTCAGATAAGAGAATGGACGAAGTGAAATGATAGTAATCCAATAAGTGAGTTTCTCTAAAACATTCGCTTCCAGTCGAACGTTCGATTCACTACTCATAATAGGGAACTTATTATAAGGTTAGTACTCAAAATAAAATCAAAAAGTGACTTACCCCTTTCATTCATGTCAGTACTTAACCATACTGTGTGATGCGCATTGGCATCGCATCCAATGATGAGGCAGATCTTCTGCCGTTCTGCTTCAGCGACAGTCCTTTTTAAAAAGTTGCCTGGAGGAGGGCCAGGATGGTCGTGGTCGAGGTAAGCAGATACCTCATATCATTTGATACCCTAGTCATTTCTTTGCTAAGGCAAAGCACTTTAGGTTGGGCCCTCTTCCTTTACGGTGGGCGCTCAGCCATTACGTTGGGCTCTTGGCCGTTTATATTGAAAAGGCTTCAAATGCCAAATTCTGATGGTGATGAACGTTATAGTAAACGTTGACTGATATCTAGTCAGTGTGTTGTGCAATAAGAAGGTTGATAGTAACCAGCTGCTGCTGCTGTTGATGGAATTTCTCCAGAACCTTCCTGGTTCTTACTAACGCTGCTGCTTGAGTCTCCAGCCGTCCACTGGCTCAATGAAGGGGTACCTATTTGGGTTGCTTTTCCGAAATGCTTTGAAGTACACCACTAGCTGATGGCCTAGGGTTGCTTTGTACTCTGCCAGCACTTTGAAGTCACAACAAAAGGAGGGGGTGAAAATGGGAAAAGGAAGGAAAGTAAAGGTCTAACTTGTTGTGGTAAAATAAACCGCAACAAATCCCACCCTTACCTGCCAAGAAATGTTCTTGCAGTTCGATAAAACTGCAAGACATTTCTTAAAGCCAATGGTTCAAGGAAAAACGAAAAAGGTATTTTCCACCAGGGCGTAAAATCGCCAGCCTTTTAAAAGAAAACGCAATATGGAGAAATATTAAAAAACAAGAAAAAAAAAGCTAAAAACTACTTTAAGGCTCAATTCACCAGGGATGCATCGGTGTACGGTTAGAAATCCTTCGCATGCCAAGTTCCGCGTTCTTTACCATTACTATCCTCTAAGTTCTAAGACATATATGTCCAAGGTGACACACGCTTCTTTATAACAAACGGGTCGGCAAACATCCGGTGCTAACTTGGCTGCGTAATAGTTCGCGGCATCCGACAACACAAAATTTCGACGCCAAACCTGCTCGCCAACGAGATATTGAACACCTCGTCTGCGGGGGTTGTAGTTTAGTTTAGTTTAGTTTAGTTTATTGACTTCGTAAATATTAACATTACATTTCTTTACACGATTTTACCAAGTCTTATATGGTTTGGCCGAAGGCCGTCTACCAGAGTGACATTTAAATTTAAATAACACATTTTCAAAAAATAGAGTTCACATAAACAATTTTTTTTTTTTTTTCTTAAGAAAGTTTTAAAAGTTTTCTTCAATGATTTGCTTTCTGTAACGAAAAGCATTTAAAATATATCTAGCTAGGATGTCCCAGCCACGCTCTCCATTCAAAATATTGATCACTTCATCCAAACTAAGGGTGTCCGTTGCAAAGAAACGCCTTCTAAATTCCTTGAGTATTGGACAGATTCCCAAAAAATGGAAAACATCTTCACGGACCTTCAAGTTGCATAGATCGCACAATAATGGTAGATCAGGTCGATGTGGAATATAATTCAAATTAAAAATTTCACCTCTTATTTTAAATATTGCGCTGATTTGATCAGTTGTATTTTGCTCCAGGAAATAAGTGCTGGTATTTAAAAAATGATTCAGCTTGCTGTAGTAGGTTCTGTATTGCGACGATTCCGCTTCTCTATTGAACTTATTACACATCATGCTTCCAACTTTCTTCAACAAATTGTTGAACTGTATTTTCAGTGTTTCAGGATTTTCATCAATTGATACTGTAAAATCTGCTAAAGAATCGTCTGCCAATTTTTTCCACTCATTAACGCAAGTTCCCCCAGAATTTAATAATTGTTTCAGAACCAGTCTTGGAATCCTTTCTTCTCCCATCGCCATTACTCTTTCCACGTAGTCAAAATGTATTTTTAGCGTATCCAAAAATAACGGTGCTATGCCTGTTTCCAAATATAACATATAATTTGGTGAACAGTTAGGCAGCCAAAACGAAGGAATTTTTCTACAGCATCGAAGGAAAGATAGCCCCATACTTGGGCCCCGTAAAAGAGAATTGATAATGCAGCTGATCGAAAGATTTTATACTTCGCTATATGTGAAACGTTTTTCTTATCTAAACATCTTCTCCAAACCGATGACAATGCACGTTTAGCTTCAGATAGTTTTTGTTGAAGGTGTTTATTAAGGTTTAGGTTAGAAGTAATCAACACTCCCAGGTACTTATATTCCTTAACAACCTCTATTGTTTCGTCTTGAAACGTCCACTTTTCACTTCTCGCGTACCTGCCACCTCCACTTCTAAAAATCATCATTTTTGACTTTGCCAGGTTAACCGACAGGTTCCAGGTTTTACAGTAGCGTTCAAGTCTATTTATCATAAGCTGCATTCCGTTTATAGTTTCCGATAAGAAAACTAAGTCGTCTGCAAACATTAGTCCTGGAATGTTTTTTCCGCTCATTACTATTCCCCCTTTCACACTGTCGATAATGTCGTTAATGTACAATATAAAAAATAAAGTACTGAGAACGCATCTATTATCATCACTATTGACGTATGAAACTCGTCCGAGAGAGATTTACCATCCCATACCATTGCGAAATTGTCTTTATAAATTGCTCTAATAACGGTTATCATTTTTGTTGAGATGCCGTATCCGCAGAGTTTGTAAAAAAGGGCTTCCCTTGGAATGGAGTCGAAAGCTGATCGAAAATCTACAAAAAATGCATACAGTTTTTTCCCTCTCGTTTTGTAGATGTCACCAATATTTACCAAAGAGAAAATTTGGTCTATAGTTGAATAGTTTTTCCTGAAACCCGCTTGGTACTCATGCAAAATCTGCTTGATTTCGACCCATTCGCTTAACCGGTTAAATAGTGTTGCACTAAATATCTTTGCCGCTGTGTTGAGAAATGAAATGCCTCTATAATTAGTCGGATCCTCAGGATTGCCTTTCTTGTGAAGAGGAAAAATTATGAAAAAAAAAGAAGAAATTAATAAAAGAATTTATTTTTTTCTTGGAGTGTTGATTTTTAAAATCAAAATGAAAAGTTCAAGTGACCTTCACTCCTTATACGTTTCGCCCAGGTACAAACAGTGGGCTCATCAGTTAGATGCTGTTTGTACCTTTCTAAGACGCAATGTTTGGTCGATGTTTGTCGACACATATATAAAGTTTACAGTGCAAACACAATGTAAACTTTATATTTCTAGGGGAATGGGATTGCATTCTTGCACCTAGAGAAGGTTTGCCCGTGGTCTGGCCGATGTTTATTGAAAAAAAAGAAGAAATTAATAAAAGAAGAAACTGTTTGTACCTGGGCGAAACGCATAAGGAGTGAAAAATAATTGCTCGTCGAAAAATTTCTGGAACATTACCTGTTTCAAAAATTCTATTGTACTCCATGGTAAGGAGGTTTACGAATTCTGGTGGTAGGTTTTTGAAATATTCGAAGGGTATTCTATCCTCTCCCGGTGCTTTTCCATCTTTGGAGTTCTCTATAACCTTTTCTACTTCCGCTTGGGTGAAAGGAGCATCTAAATATTCATCCAATATGTAAGGTGCCGCATACTGAAATTTTAGTGATATCTGAGGTGTATTGAGAAGATTCATAAAATGCATTTTTAACTGGTCTATATTGATAGCTGTACTAGTCGTTCTATTTTTCCCACTTACAAGTCTTACTGCTTTCCAGAATTCTGCTGACGATTTCGCTTTGTTTATTAGATCAATGTTTCTTCTTTCCATTTCTTTCTTTTTGTATAGCAGAGCGTTTTGTAATACTTATTTGCTACTGCATAAAGTGTTTTGAAGTAAGGGTTGTTGGTCGTTCTCACTATGTTCAAAAAAGCAAAAGACGCGTTTCTAGCTTTCAAACACTCACTGTCGAACCATTTTTGTTTTTTTTTCTAACAATTTCCTTCCTGACGTTTTTATTGGAGCTGCCCTTTTGATGATATTCAGTAAGGTTTCTATGTCTGGACTCAGTAAATTGCTGTGGACTACCTGGTTTTCCAGCTCTATTTCTAAGTTTCGTTGAAATAACGGCCGGAAGCCATCTTTCCATAAAAGCTTTGGTGAAAGCTCTCGAGCGGGCACGGTGGCTTCAGCCCCGGATCTAGGGGGGGCAGACCGGGGCACATGCCCCGGGCGGCAAGTTTAGGGGGCGGCAAAAACAAGTTCGAAATTTGCTGCCGCTCGCCCACAGGAATCACAGAACGCTGCAGCACTTGTGTCTACAATAAATCATTGCTCCATAAAACAAAAATCACACAAGAAGAGCATCAAAACCATTTCACACTACATATACATTACCAGACCCAGCATATCTTGTGCAGGTAACGAGGGTTGCAAGCGCAAAAAAAATTAGCTACTTTTCGGTTCCAAAACAGCAACGCTAGTTGCGATCGAGAAGTACACAATTTTTCTACCTTTCGGTTTCAAAGCAGCATCGGTTGCTGCGACCGAGAAGTGGACAACTTTTCTTTCAGATTTTTAAAGTGAATGTTAAGTGTACTCAAAAAAGTGTATGTTTCAATAATCTGACAATTTGAGTGGGGCCATAAGTCATGGCTAATTTTTAAAAATGTAAAAAAACACGTGACCTTGAAATACACGAGCTCGTCAGATTTTTATACAGAGTTATCAACTTGATGTCTTTGCCCTCCAGCCTCCAGGATGATACGTACTCTTAGTCTGACGATTTGAAAGTAACAATTATTTGTTGTTTCTGTTTTTTATTACTGAATGATATAAAAAAATATGTACCTACACATATTATGTATTTACAAATTTTGATTTGAAATTTTGTTGAAAATACTAAAAAAAATAAGCCCTGAAACTTTGAGCCCTTAATATTAATTTTAAGTGCTCGATCAAGAGGTATGAAGATTTCCCATTGAAAATACACGGAAACTCTGATTTTTTATTTTTAAATTTCTATAGCTCAGCGGCATTTCATGGGATCGCTTCAACCAAAGATGGTTTTTTCTCAAAATTGAACGCTCTACAAAAATGTTCTTTTTGGCAAAGTCGTTACTCATACCGGCCAAGTGGTACGGGCCACTTAACCGGATTTTTCCACAAAATTCACGTTTTCTCGCCGTTATTCTTGCCCGTTCCGTCGCACTAATGGATGGTCTGCTGAAAACTTTACAAAAAATGAGACAAAATCCAATGGAGTATTGGATAAATGAGGCTAGAGAAGTGGCTGAAAAAAGTGGTGTTGACCCTATCTTGCAAAACAAAGGAATTCCGAAACATAAAAAACATTTCGATGAGATATGTGAAGAACACTCAAACCTGTTCAACTGAAAGGAAATAATGATGGTATTTGATCGAATCATATCAGAAATTAAAAAGAGATTTGATTGTGCCACCATGCTGAATATGAACTTCGCTTTTCTTAGTGGCTCTAATATTTTGAAAATTTCAATTGAAGAACTGCAAAAGTATAAAGCGGATCTGGTTAAAAAAAATTAGCGAGATGTGAGCACCGTTGAATTCTGTCAGGAACTCTACGTTTTTAAAGAGCAAGCTCCGCTTTTATTTGGTGACATTGAAAAAGCTAACGGTTTCTATCTCTTGCAACAGATCTATGCGCATGATTTGCAGGATGCTTTTTCCAAATGTTTGGTTGCCTTGCGAATTTACTCTACGCTTCCCACTATATTATTCATTAAGAATTATTTGCGATCATCTATGAGCCAGGAACGCTTATCCAGTCTAGCAATCTTAGCGATAGAAAATCGAGTCGCACACGAATTAAATTATGATAAGGTCATAGATTTATTTGCTGAACAAAAAGCTCTAAGAGTAAAATTGTAATTGCAAATGATAAATGCATTACTAAATTTGATTTTGCCTTTATTATAAACATTTTTATTTTAAGTCCTATCATATATGTAAATAAATAGGATTAAAACAGAAAAAACAGCGGTTTAAGTATTTTTTCTGAAAGGCTTGTGTCCAGTTGTCAGTCAATTAGTGAAGATATGATAGCTGAAATAATAAAGATTATAAAGGTAAAAGCAAATATAAATTGGTGGGGCGGCATTTTTCAGTATTTGCCCCGCCTTTAAAAAATTGAAGATCCGGGGCTGGGTGGCTTCACTTGAAGTTCTTCTTACTCTGAATTAAACCTCTAAAGGCATATGGTCAGAAAATCCTTTAACGACTACTCTAAAATCATCAAAAAACGTGTACCAATCTCCAGAAATAAAACAATAATCAATTACTGAGCATGCTGCGCCACGAATAAAAGTCAATTCTCCGCTGCGGTCACCTTCACAGCTTCCATTTAATATTCCACAGTCAAAATCATCCGCTATTTCAAGAATTTTGGCTCCCTTTTGATCACATACCTCGTCTTTTGATTGATTGTAAACAATATATGGTGAGTCGATTCCACTGCTAAAATTATTTTGCGAAGGACCTATTCTACCATTGAAGTCTCTTATCAGCATCAAATTTTTTGGCTCTATCTCATTAATAATGTCGCGCAGTTTTTCGAAGTCACGCTGCCAATGGCTACAGTTTAGATATACTGGAATGATGTGTTGAATTTTTTCTTCTAAATTGACTTCTATTATTCGAAATTCGCCTATGCATCTGAACTTTGCTGCAGCATTTTTGAGCTGCTTTCTATACCCAAAGAGCTCTCCACCACTCCCCCTTCCAAATACACTGGTCTTAACCGCTGGTGTGAATTCTAATTCATAATTTATAAATATATTTTTATAACTAGTTTCATTATAATCTATAACGTGTGTTTCAAACAACATAAAAACATCGAATTCTTTGATATAATTAAAAAAATCTGCAAATATACTTTTGTTTCTTAGGCCGGCGACGTTGTAGCTCAATATTTTCAGCGTTGAAAAGCTTAAGTTCACCTGGCAGACGGTTTCTTCTCAGTTGGAAGATGCGACATGAGAAGTCCCACTTGGAATTCCACACGCAACGTGTACAGCGGCTTCCGCATCAATTTTGTTTCCTCCTTTACCAATCAATTGTGTAATGACATTTCTGCCATTCTCTGCAGTTGACGTTTCATTATTATTGTTTATTTGTTGTGTCTCTAATTGGAGTTTTTTTAATAAATTTATTAATGCTTGGGGAATTACTCCGAGAATTTGTTTTATTTTGGATAAACTGTCACTGTTGCTTCCATTAGTTAAACCTTGCGATGAATCCCATGTAAAAAGAGTGCCCTCTACGTACGTCGTCTCTCACAACAATTTTCTTTTTTGGATTTGACTCGCGTAGAACATTCATTACTGCCAACAATTTGTTTCTTCTTTGACGCGTACTTAGTGGCAGATCTTTGTGGATACTTATTTTTGTGCCTTTAAGTTTCTTAGCATTTTTTAAAATACTCAGAACTGCATTTTTACGGTTATTATTGCCGTGCGTGAACTTTGACCGTTTACTCTATGCGCAGATTCTACACAAGAGCTCGTTTCGTTTTCGTCGATTAGTCCTGTGCATATTTCTTTTGCTTTTTTTTCTGGATCGATGTTTTCCTCTTGCGGAGGTTGTATGTTTTCGCAGACTTCTTAGTTGCCGCGCGTAGCTTCTTCTCGATGTCTACTCTAAGATCCCTAAACCGTACTTCTAACTCACTCAAATCCTGAACCCTATCTAACCTATCGCCTATTACTGGCACTTTTCGACCTGAAATCGCCATGTCCCTACCAAAATTAGCATAATAAGGGGATACTCCTAAAACTTAATGGGTGGAAGTGCGAATCGCTCACGCAACCTTGGACAACAGCGCATCCTATATCCGGTGGTTATCAGAGACATATGCCCTGAGCGTTGTTTTGATGGTTTGGTTTATCCTCTCCGCTGTATTAGCCTGTGGGTGGTAATGGGCTGTAAAACGAATTTGGAAAGAATAAGAATCGCAAAGAGATTTCAGTTCTTTAGATCGGAACTGAGGGCCATTATCACAGACGACAACCTTTCGGATGCCAAAAAGAAGAAAGACATGGTCTTGTCTGTAGCAGACCTCAACGCCAAAAGAAGGGGGAATTTTGTGAAGTAATCGACGACAGTCAAAATGTAGATAAAAACCTCTACTTGACTTTCTGAGGGGACCAACGAGATCTATACAGATCATTTCCCACGGTGCCTTTATTCCTACTCTCTCAGTCATCAAACCAGCTGGCTTTTCATTAACCGGTTTTACTTGTTGGCAAACTTTACAATTCCTAACATACATAGTAATATCGCTGGGGAGTCGACTGCAGTTCGAGGAAGGCCTCACAAGCTAACCAAGAAATGAGGAGAGCCCTCTGGTTCTAACGCCCCTCCTAAGGAGGATGCCCACACAAGTGGAAGGGTTGCAGTGACCCTCTGTAACACTTCCACTCATACTGCCCGTATTGAAGGGACCCCGGAGAAGACTATTGCAGCAAGTAGAGGGGCCGAGACTTTGGGTTCTAACGCGAACTGTGATATGTTGACAAAGGGGCTACCCTCATCAAAAACACTGCTCCAACCTCCCACCTCATCCCGTCCAATGTCAAAACACTCAAGGTCGACCAACCCGGACGGTACGGGTGCCGAAACTATCGGCTCCATGGCTGAAAGGGAAGGACCTCCTTCGAGCTCCGGAAACACTCCTTCCCTCCCCCAAGTTGTATGTAAAACTGTGACTAACAGTGAGACAAACAACGAAAGGGTGTCCAATCTCCCTACCTTCCCAAACCACAAATTGAGGCGGAACGCGGAGAAAATTGCGAAGGTGTTAGGTGCGGTTCCTAAACCTAAGCTTGATTCAACGCAATCTGCCAAGCTTGAATATAAATGAAAAAAACAGCGCAGACACAACGTCTAAGCGCCAACGTTCGTTTGAGCAGTCAACCCCGAACGCCAAAAGGCCTAAGGTGCAAAAATCAAGCACCCTCAGCTCCAAAAAGGACATGTCGTACAGTGACGCACTGAAGGACAAACCAATTTTCGCTGTCATTGACAGGAGTAACGCGGATGGTGCGATCTCTTTCGATCAATGGGCGATTATCATGAACAAGCTCCAGGCCTCCTACTGGACTCTTATGATGGAAAACCCAGGGGAACCTGCCATCTTTGAGGAAGAAGGATGGTATCAGGGAAGCGTTAGGTTAATCGCCCTTGATGGAGAGAGATCGCGAGTTACATATATGATATTCAAATTACATGTAAGATACTCATTGTAAGTTACATACATGACATTCATTGCATTATGTCATTTTCTATCTGTACCGATAAAGTTTATGTTTTATCCATTTAACTAGCTTAAGCTCATTTGCTTTTTAAGATAATTTTTGTTTATGATAATAAAATCATATGAACTGTAATCAGATTGAGTTGAGATCATCTATTTTGCAAAGTGAATTAAAAAGCAGAACACAAAATAAATAAACAAAACAACTGAGATATCTAAGCACAAACAAAGAACCAAAATCAATATGCACAAACGATGGAGCATCCCCTATGGAGCTTCCAATGTTTATAAGTACTGCATACTGAAACCAATATCAAATAATACTTCCGTTGTTATAAAGATATGAAATTGTGAAGTCAACAGTTTAGTTGACTACAAAAAGAATCTCTCGGTCCACAAGAGATGTAAACAAATGACCACTGATGTAAGCAAAAAACTAAAGAAATGATAGTTGGAGTTGGCCAACGATCATAATTTCAAGTTAGTTGTATCTCAAGTCCCCAACAAGCAAGTTCAAGAAATAAAGTAACTTAAAAACATTTCGGGTAATTTTTTTTTTTTGCAACAAAAGTTTCATTAAGTGAACAGAGTAAAAAGAAATACGTAAAGTAACATAATTCGCGCGATCTGTATAAGCTCGCGATTAGCAGGTTAGAGGGACTCTGGCCTGGTGCTAAGCTTGAAGTCTGCCCATATACTTGTATATAATGGCCTTAAATTGTTTAATGAGCTTCAAAATGATTTAAAATCCGTAAATAATTTGAAGATGTTTAAGAGGCAAGTAGTAACTTTTGTAAAAGATAAATTTGTATGATTTATTTATTGTATTTAATTTTATTATTTATATTAATCGCAAGTTGTAGCGAAATTGTATATGTTAATGAAATGAAATGAAAAATGAAATAAATTCCTGCGAAACACAAGAAATTTATCGAGTTGAGATCCCTCAATCTCCTGATTTTCTTTGTTCTTGAATTACATTTCTTTTATATAATTTGCTTTTGAGTAAGAAAAGTTTCAAAACTTTGAGTAACAAAGTTTCAAAACTTTGAGTAACAAAGTTTAAAAATTTTTTTTCAGTTAAATTTTTACAAAACTTTTCGTTATCAAGTGCCAGTTCTTTTTTCAAACAATCAATTTTCTTTTTTTCTAAGGCAAATACTGAAAACCGAATGTAATTAATCTAAAGACTATCGTTTAGTTTATGGAAAATGAAATAAACGTAATTTTTTATAGAAAAACTTTACTTACTTACTTAGGTGAGTATTACAGTTCGGTATGAACCTGGGCCTCAACCAACATCCTTCTGTAACGACTTCGATTTCGGGCGAGCTCTCTCCAGTTTTGCACTCTAAGTCGGTTGAGGTCTTCATCCACTTGATTGCGACACCTAAGACGAGGTCTTCTCATTCCGCGATTTCCTTGTGTTTCCCAATGTGCTTTCGAAAACCCGACGAGCCGGAGTGTTTGGGTCCATTCGATCTACATCCGCTTTCGATTAGGTCCATGCTTCCGCGCCGTAAAGCAGGACTGGGATGATCAAGGTCTTATACAAGGTTACCTTGGTTTTTCTGGAGAGGGTTTTATTTCTCAATTGCCTTTTTAACCTAAAGAAGCAACGGTTGGCAAGAGTTATTCTCCGTTTGATTTCCGCACTGATGTTGTTGTCCGTGTCTACAGCGGATCCTAGGTAGACGAAGTCCTGTACTACCTCGAAGTTATGTCTGTCTATTGTGACGTTTTGTCCAATTCCTCGATGTTCTGTGTCCATGTTTGATGACAGCATATACTTCGTTTTGGCTTCATTAACCATGAAATCCATTTTTGCC
Source organism: Melanostoma scalare (assembly GCA_949752695.1). NCBI lineage: Eukaryota > Metazoa > Arthropoda > Insecta > Diptera > Syrphidae > Melanostoma > Melanostoma scalare. The sequence continues at coordinate 94,999,699 of OX456984.1, forward strand.
GCTTCTGTTTCAATACTCGCAAAAGCACCTATGACATCACGCTTTTTTCTTCCCATTACGTCAATATCGGCTGCATAGGCGAGTAATTGTACAGACTTTTGAAAGATTGTTCCTCTGGTGTTGACGTTTGAAATTCTTACAATATTTTCAAGTATGATGTTGAAGAAATCGCATGACAGTTTGTCGCCTTGCCTAAAGCCTTTTTCGACATCAAAGGTCTCGGTGAGTTCTTTACCGACCTTGACGGAACAGCGTGAATTCTCCAAAGTGATCCTGCATAGTCGTACGAGTTTTGCAGGGATGCCGAAACTAGACATGGCTCTGTACAACTCGTCTCTGTAAATACTGACATAAGCGGCCTTGAAATAGATAAAGAGATGGTGACTATCGATATTATATTCTTGGTTTTTTTCCAAGATTTGCCGTAATGTGAAAATTTGGTCTATTGTAGACTTCTCTGGTCTAAAACCACATTGATAAGGACCTATCAAGTTGTTGACGTGGGGTTTTAGACGTTCACATATTACAGCAGACAAGATCTTATAAGCGACGTTAAGGAGGCTTATCCCTCTACAATTGGCGCGATTGTGAGGGTCTCCCTTCTTTAGGATCGGGCATACGATACTGAGGTTCCATTCATCGGGCATGCTTTCTTCCGACCATATCATGCAGATCAGCTGGTGCATGCTCCTTTCCAACTGGTCTCCACCTTCCTTGAAGAGTTCGGCATCAATGCCATCTGCACCTGCAGTCTTATTTGATTTAAGTTTGCATATGACAAGCTTAACTTCCTCTAGGTCGGGAGGACGGCATTCTTGATCATCGTCCAATCTGAATGGGGTAATCTGCCTGACAGCGGAGTTTGTGTCCTCATCGCCGTTCAGCAGTCTGCAGAAATGATCTTTCAAGATCCTCAGTACCGACTGTGACCTTACAACAATGTTTCCCTGCTGGTTCTTACAGGCTTGAGTTCGGGGCTTGCCACCCAGGTAGGATCTTTTTATCTTTTGGTAAAACTTTCGAATCTCGTTCCTGTCATGGCACCTCTCTATTTCCTCAAACGAGCGCTTCTCATGCTGCTTCTTTTTCTTTTTGAGAAGTCGGTGTTCTTCCCTTCTTTTCCCTTGTTCGTTTTTGCATCAGCATTTGTCGTGCTTTTTGTTTGGCTGCATTTGCCTGCCTGCATTCTTCATCGAACCATTGGTTCCGTTTTGGGGGCCGAGTGAGACCCAGAACCTCAGAGGCAGCGGTTCTGATGGCTTCTTGGCATTGCTGCCACTGGTCTTCAATGCTTAATGCTGGCGGCATGGGATTCAAGGATAATTGAAGAGACACTCGATTGGAAAAGGCATTGGCAATCTCTTGCGATTGTAGCTTTCCGACGTCATATCTCTTCACAGGGTAAGTTCGTGCAGGTCGTGAACAAGATATCCTCATAGTGTGGGCGTAGTGGTCCGAGTCAAAGTTGGCCCCTCGGAAAGTTCGGACATCTAACACACTGGAAGAGCGCCTTGCACCGATCGCAACATGATCAATTTGGTTGACGGCTAATTGATCTGGGGATCGCCATGTACCAGTGGCGAAGCATCCATATAAGTCGATTATTTCCGACTTACCTTTTGAAATTCACATCCGAAACATCTTAGACTTCTGGCAACATGAATCGAACTTAATCATACACATGAACTCGCTGCCAACATTTTTTTAAAAACTACCACTTTGCTTTCCGTCCTATTCTACACACATGTTGGCTCTTCAACTCACTCCATAAACAAACACAAAACTTTAGCAACATACAAGATAACCCCAAATATTACGTCTTATAAAATTTGTTGCTGGATAGAACAAATTTGTGTTCTTTCCTCTTTTTTCTTTTACCAAAAAATACGACGGTAGAACATCGTCTTATTTTCTTCCATAAGAAAGCATGTATTGAACAGAGCTAGGCACCTCTCTGTTCAATACATGCTTTCTTATGAAAGAAAATAACCCGGTGTTCTAGCGTCATATTTTTTGGTAAATCTGTTTGTTATCTCTTATTCTTTGCGCTCTGAGCAGGTGAATATTGTGCAGAGCGCCGCGCCGGCGCAGTAGCCCAGTGCTCATTTGCAGCATTGCTTCTGAACACTTCGGTGTTTGCATGATATTGGTTTTATAAAAGAAAAAAACGCTTTACTTCGTATTTCTTCCCATGGACACATGCTTATAAACAAAAATGTATATGGCCGGTTTGCAGGTTGAGGTAGGTCTCTGCTTGAAGAACAAGAAAATAACATGCTGGGCTTCGACTTATTTCATGAATTTGTATGTGTCTCTGCACTGGACTGATGTGTCAAAGGCTGCCACATTGATAACAAATACATATGCGTGGATATTAGATCTCATAGCATAAACCATATTTTTGGCAGAAAATGCAAAAAATAATTGGAATTTTTCTAAAGTGGCACAACTGGCCTAAATGAATTCAGTTCCCAATGAGCAATGAGCCGTATTTTATTTGAAAAAAAAACGCAGTTTAAAAGCAGAACGCAGTGCAATACTTATTTAAATTGATTTAGTGCTTTTCGTGATTTTTTTAAATATTACAAATTTAGGCTTTAAAAATTGAAAAGTGCAAAAAGTCTGAAAAGTTTTCCGATAGTAAGTTTCAGTGGTTTGATTATGGCCTTAATATCAGTTGACTGTTGCTTAACTGATTTTCACTTAGAGGAAACAAATAGTTTTAATTAGCTTAGTTTTATAAAAAAAAAAACGATCTACCTAATAGCAAAGTTGGTTTGAAATACTTGACTTTTTGGCTTGAGGCGAAGATAAACATTGCACAAAAAAAATTTTAAGTAAACTTTTTTTGTTGGTGACTAAGTTTCCTTCGAGTTACCTTTTGGAATTATTCACCCCTCGCCACTGCCATGTACCTTTATGAATTTTTAGATGCGGGAAGCGTGTACTACTTACAACAAGATTTAGCCCCGCAGCAAAATCGATTAGCCTCAGTCCGTTTTTGGAGGTTTTGTTGCGGAGGCTATGCTTACCGACTGTATTTCCAAAGATGTCCTCCTTCCCTAGTTTTGCGTTAAAATCGCCAAGAACGATTTTCACGTCGTGTCTAGGGCACTGCTCATATGTTTCTTCTAGGAGCTCGTAGAAATAATCTTTGGAACTGTCGTTCTTAAAAATTAAAACACACTTATGAAAACATTTACTTATACACATACTTAAAATTAACTAAATGAAACTTTTACATAAAGCTTATTAATGTATTTATATACTTTCGTTCAATTCTAACATCCTTTACATAAGAAACGCTATATTATGTAAATGAGTTCAAATGATTTAATGAATTAGTGTATTAAACTTTAAATTAAAGAGCTGAATTTATAACGTACGTAGAAGTCAAGTGTTTTATTTGGGGTTCATTCGACGAGTTTTCTTAAAAGTCGTCTTTCTCTTCTGTGGGGGTGTTTGCGCATATTAGGCTAATGTTGGCGAATTTAGCCCTGATGCGGATGGTCATTATACGTTCATTAACTGGGTTTTGGCTTATCACCTTATCCCTGAGTCTTCCTCTATCGACAAATCCGCATCCAAATAACTGCTGTTTCTGTTGCCTGTAGCAGTCGCCATAGTAGATGTCACAGTTTTTCATCTTCTTTATGCCCGGTCCACTCCATCGCACTTCTTGGATGGCGATTATGTCTGCTTTGCAGCAGTCCAGTGCGTCCGCTAATTCTCCAGCTGCACGTAGTCCGTTAAAAGATCTTACGTTCCACGTGCAGATCCGGAGGTCATTGTCCTTTTTTCGTTTGCTTGGGTCGTCAACTTTGAAATCATTATCGTTATCCGAGGCTGTTTGTTGTTTCGGAACAAGGGCTTTTTTACGTGGTTGGGTAGTTAACCCTACGCACAACCCCCAACCCGGAGGGCCAGGTCCTTTTGGATCCCTTCGGACATAATGGGCTGGAATATCCAGTGTCAGTACCCTGCTGCAGGGGTGTGAATGCTGCCGTTGGCTAACCAGGAACTCATCCGCCACCATCTCTACTTCAGTACCCTGGCCTAGTATTGAAAGACCCTGAAAGACATTTAAGCCAAATATGTTGGAGTAGCTCCTTCAGGGGTTTCTGCTTTTTTGACTGCTGAAGTCCACCGTTGATTCTGTCATTTGAATTCATCCGCTGGAACATTTACGCAAAAGCTCTCGTAGACCACTGAGAATCGGGCAGTCAGTCATTGTTCATCATAGTTTTGATCACAATTCTTTTGTTCCGCACTCCTTTGTCAACACTCGCACTTACTAGTTTAGCAGGTCAGCTCTGGACGGAATATCCCAGGGCCCAGTGGATATCGCGTGGAGGTATAGTAAGCACAATTGACGTGTACTATAAGTTGCAACATCTGGGCGCCGCGCCGCCAAGTTGACACCAGTCAGAGCCTTCCCGAATAGTACAGCGCCCATCCACCCAATGCTTCACAAAACTTAAAATAAAACCAGAAAAGGACAGAGAAACTGATGTCATCTACAAAATAAACTGCAAAGGCAAACCCAACGAACCGTGCAATCTTTGCTACATTGGAACCACCAAACTATTTCTTCGACAACGTATGTCTGTAATCACAAGTCAGACATAAGACAAAAAAATCCGGGCAAAACAGCTCTGTCTTATCATAGTATTGAGAGCGGTCATTCTCCAGACTTTGATGGCGTCAAAATTTTACAGACGGAGAAACATGTTTCTAAATTATACACGTTAGAAACATTACATATTCTCAACAACGACAACATGAATAGAAAACAAGACACACAAAACATTTCGGCCGTTTATTGATCTCTCATGTCCTAAATTTCTCTGTCTGAGTTAATACTGACTCAGCTTCATTATCAGAAGTGCTTGTAAAATTTGTCCTCTGTCAATGATTTAATATATCATTTTTTTCCTATTTCTTTTACTTCTTTGTTATGCAAGTGAGTGTACTTATTGTCATTTTGTCAACAATTAATTTTTTACACATATTTGTATATTATTTTGTTCAAATAAAGTTCCCCTGAAGAAGGCAGCAACCCCTGCCGAAACGTTGGGAAAGTGAATGTAACTAGATTGTTTCATTACCCAGATCACAGTAACCAAAAAAGCCGACGGAAAAGCAGATTCCCACTTCACTTATATATTCAAAAATTGGTCAATAAATCATCTCTTTTAGATTATATTTCATCAATATAGTGCCATGGGAACAGAAACGGGAACTAGAACGGGAACCTTAAATGCGCATGACCGATTTTAAAAATGATTTCAACATTAAGATGGTGCATTATCGCTCATTAACATAAATTATTTATTAGTTCTAGTTCGCTCATTTCTTTCAAAGTTTTAATAATTAAAAACAAAAAAAAAATAACAAGATTTCATTGAATGTATGCCGTAAATAATTATAAGATAATATATTATACGCATTATATGAATTTAAAAAATAAGTCACAAAATAAAATTCATTTTTCTGTTCTTTTTAGATAAAACACATATAACCTCGTCTTCTGTTATATAGGTTTTTTGCGATGAATATAGCAAGATAAGTCAAATCATTCAAACGATCCTGCAAATAAGTAAATATCCAAAGCTTTTCTTCACACTGTCACTCTGTCATTATAATAGATGTTTTTTAAGAATATCACTTCGTTGGTAATTTTTTTTTTTTTTGTTGGAGGTTTTTAAAATACCAGCTGGAGCACTCAGACCTAAATAACGGTCCATTGTACTACCAGATAGCTTTCCAGATGTTCGGAGAAAAGACAAAAGACGCTGCCATGATAAGGAGCCTAAGTTACCAGCTCTCACCATGTCTGCGCCGAGTATCTGTAACCCCATGCGAGAAAAAGAAGGACATTCACAGAGGAAGTGCTCTGCGGTGTCCTCATCTTCTCCACAAGATCCACAGAAAGTGATCACTTAAGCCTAACACGTTTAAATGCTTGGAAAAAGAGAAGTGCCCGCTGGCAACGCCAATAAACTTTCTACAGTCTTTTCTGCTACGAGGTAGCAAAAATGTTGCAGTCTTTTTACTAACGTTGGGGAGCATACGCTTGGTTTGTCTGCATCCAATGGAGGCTTTCCATCTACGGTTATTGCTCTTCAGAGATCCAATCGTTGATTGAAGCCCTCACTGAGGACGCTGGCAAGCCTAGCAACGGTTCAGGTCCTGAGAAAGCTGTCTGAGATCCCTGCCTGGCGAGTTCATCGGCGATCTCATTTCCAGTTATGCCGTGATGGCCCGGAACCCAAATGAGACTCAATGAATTTAATCTTCCGATCGCATTCAGAGACCTCTTGCATTCCTGGATCACTTTCAAAGTAGTTAGAGGGTTGAGAAGGGCCTTAAGCACAGCTTGGCTGTCGCTGCAAACAAAGATACTTCTCCCCGTCCATCCATTGTTCGTTACGTGGCTCAAGGCCATTAGCATAGCATAAGCCTCCGCTTGGAAAACGGATGCGTATGATCCCAAAGATGAGTTCAGTCGTATGTCGTCGTTCTCAACATTCACAACACAAAGGCTCCAGCATCAGAACCCTCGTCGGTTTTGGAGCCATCTGTGAAGATACGATAACAGTTCTTTCCAGGCTCAGATTCTGGAACGAACCAGTCCTGAACCGAAGGAAAGTTGACTGAGTAGTTTTGACGCAGTTTGAGCCTTGGGATCATCGTGTCAGACGGCATATCCATTAGACGTGAGTCAAAAGATATGCTGCTTGCGAGCTCCTCGAAGCTCCAGTGCGAATTGTGCCAGAGACCACATCGCTTTAAACGAGAAATGGTCTTGAGAGTACACCCCATGATGTAGGTATCAAGGGGAGGATGATTACACAGTGCGTCGAGAGCAGCTCCCGGTGTGCTGGGGAAGGCCCCCGTAACACCCAGACAAATTGTTCTTTGAAGTTTGGCAAACGAGGCTATAACGTATTTACGCGAGAGCTTATTCCACTAAACAACTGACGCATAGGAGATGATTGGTCTTATCATAGCCGTTGTAGGGACCCCGATACCGAACAAACAAACAAATAAAATTTAAAAATAAAAAGGATATAAATAAATAACCAACATACGGAATTACACACACAAAATCAAAATACTATAAAAGTAGCACCCTGTATATACTTGCGAAAAATCGTAGTCGAAAAAACCTATCAGCTGCGTCGTTCGTTAAGTACCAAAAAGGAAATAGACGACATTTTCGTTCCGAACCCTGGATTATCGATAAGTACGATCCATGAGTCTTTTCGATTTTGCTACTGGCCGAGAGTAGACGTTCCTCGTGCGTGATAAGTGGAGAAACTTAAAAATTATACGTAGGCTTGTCGAAGTTCTACTTCTTATTAGTTCGTAAAGGAAAAGGTAAATTTCCAGCCTCAATCAAAGTATTTTAATTAAAGTAATAAGAACTAATTTACTAAAGTGATCGCAGAGAAGACCGAGAAGAAATTCTCATCTATACGTGCTGAATCTCGGGCTTATTCCCGAGAAATTCGTAACCAACACTTCTCCGAGTGAAGGTAAATTAGTGCTTGATTCAAAGCGCAAAAAAATTACTCTTAATTGTGTAAAACCACTTTAAAATATTGATAATCTACCTTGTAGTGAAAGCCACGAGACAAGGGGATTGCCCTTCAAGCGTAGGCACGGGTAGGAGCGAGAATTCACTCCACTACATGGCATATAACTCGGCCAGTGAATCCAGCAACAAAAATCAGCGTTCAGCTGCAAATCAACTCGAGCTTCCATTGAGCGAATCCAGCTTACCTGGACTTACATTCTCCGGTTCATGTGATTAGAGCCCGCAACACCAATGACTTTCTACTTCCATGATCACTCAAGATCACCATATACATAGAACACCTATTATATATCAGCAATACCACGTACAACAGCAACCCATCGAGCACCTACTGCTCCAACCTGTCCGCGCCCGAAAGCCCAAAAGCTGACGCTTGTGCGCTACCATTAATCCGCTCTTATCAGATCAACGATTAATTAATGATAAAAACTCAAACAAAGCATATCAACCAGAATTTAAAAGATTGGCGAGAGAGAAAGTAGCAACAGATCTCGCTAGTGCAATCATTACGTATGATCATACGGATGGTACACAGGTATCGATTAAGATAGGCTCAATAATCATATTGTAAGCTCTTCTGTGGTCAGTGGTAAAATTTGTACGTTGCATAACGAAGGTAAAATCAAAAGGGAAAAGAAAACAAAAAGATAAGTAACAAAAAAAAAAATTAATCTCGAATAAGAATCGTTCAATTGCTTTAAGGTTTTGCTTTTGTATTTATCTAGCGATAAGCCTACCAGTGAGAGCTGCCCTTCAACGTATGCTGTGCACACCATCGTCGGAGTAAGCCAAATTAAGATCGAGTAAAAGTAAACAAACGTAAGCTTACAAAAGAAGCATTCTGGTGAGTCCAATTTTTCTTTATTTTGAAGTACATTATCTTAAATCTATTGAACGAAAAATATTTAAGGGTTGATAAATTGAGCAATCTTTTTGTTTACGCTCAACAATAACAAAAGAAAGAATAGGTACTCAAGAGAGAGTTTTGGGATATTGAAAATTGAATGCACAGTCCACACCCACAGTGTAGTTTAATTTAATTAATTGAAAAGTAAAAGAGAAATAGGAAATAAAGAGTGAGTGTTTAAGAGAAAGAAAAAAAAAACAAGATAAGATGATTCAAAAAACTATAAATTAAAGAGACACTACAACTTAAGTTCATGCACATATATAATTGACATGAAACATTAAAGTGCATTTAAAGAAAACGAAATTATACGCGATAATATCGTAGAAGACCACAGAGGGCGTTGAATAAATAAGAATGTTAGTTTTAAGAGAGGAATAATCGGTATCAAATAAAACAAATTTGAAATTTTAGAATGGAAAATATGGTTTCTGTTTTCGGCGAGTATACAATTATTGAATGACGTTTTTAAGTGAAATGAGTAATTAAAGTATTTTTGTGGTGCTGGAAGGGGGCGTGTAATGAGAGAGTATGTTCGACGGATAGCGGGTGAATCTTATTAGGTCATACCAGCTATAAAATAGGGGCTAGTGTCATAAGATGATTTTGCGAGACGTTAGCCAAGGATGGTCTGAGTTCATCGAACTCAACTGAGGGTGGGTAACGCAAAGGAAACTGATATTATCTCATAGTTTCCAAACGTTATCATTCAGAATAACTAGACAATTTTTAACAAGGTTTCGGTTGTGGTTTTAGTGAGTGTGTATGTTTTTTTTCAGAAATCAGGCATGTAAAATTTAACGGGTCCGGCATAGTAGTGCAAGATCCTACGCCTCCGTCGAGCTAGTGTCGCGCGATCGCAAGCATGCCTGCCGCACTTCCCTTCCCGGACAACCTAGTCTACGTCCTTTTGAACCTAAAGGGGTTCCTGTTCCTTTTTGTGATTTAGTGGGAAACATATCCGTGCGTATCGTAGATTAGGGTCAACATATACCGTTACACAGGTGGCGCCCAACGTGGGGCAACGAAACAATAATTTTAATAGTATTTTTTTTTATTCAAAATACAAGTTTTAAATATCCTAGATTTTTTTTTTGTCAAGAAATACAATTGGTTGAACGTTCTAGTGATTTCTGTATTACGATGAGTTCTCTAAACTAAAACTAGGTGACCTAACTGCAGAGTTTTATTCTTAGTGAGATGCAACTATCTTTTGGTTTTGAAGTTTTAAACCCATATTCGATTTGAATTGTGGCGACCGGAATTATCGGTTCCAGAAACCACTATTCGTCAGCTGCGCTACGTTCAACATCGAAAGTTGAAGAAAACAATTTATTCCATCCTGAAGGAGTTCCTGAGACGACTCGAAATGTCAGTACTGGCTACTACTCTTCGCAATGCGCCTCGGTTCTGTTTCAGTGATTTTGACTTTAAAATATCATACCATCTACGTCGTTGCTTTACAAATTTAATACACTACTATTTTCGAACTTTACTAATGTGAGAACCATAAACATATGCACACTTCAATATAAAAATAATTTTCGTCTTCAATTGAGGAATAAATTACTTTCATTTGACATTGCGCTTTTTTTTTTATTGGAGGTTGTGGGCATAAACATACTAGTTTTGAATATGTTTATTTATTCTGAATAAACCGTCGAATTAATTACTCATTGCACAAACCCTAGCACTGTTAGGAATTGAATAAAACCAAACAAAACAAACCTAATTGCGAATCAACGCTAATCCTTTCGTGGAAAGATTACAAATACACCTTTTTTTTATTAAATACTGTAACTATACGTAAACAAAGATTAAAATTTTTAGAAAAATACTAAAACTGTCAATACCTAAAATGGGTCCAAGAACTAATAAAGGTCATAACAGTAGATCAGGCAATGTTCCGCCAACACCTGTTCAAGAAGAACCTTCTAATGTTAACACTAATGATCTTCCGTCTGGCTCGAATGCGGGTAGAATTGAGCTGTATCAATCGCGATTGATTCGGTCTTTTTGACCCGTTCACTGGAAATGATTGATGATTGCAATCATACAAAACTAAAACAATCAATCACCATTTCAATCATTTCCATAGAACGCCACTGAAAGGAACTCAGTATTTTACTATTATATGCTGTATTTGTATGAGATGGGTGGAGACGTCCGAAACCGAAACCAATGATTTGATAGAAACGAACGACCGAAACCGAAACCAATCATTTGTACGAGCCGAACGTCTGAAAATGAAACCAATCATTTGAACGTTGAACCTTGAACGATAGGCGAACGACCGAAATTGAAACCAATCGTTTGAACGAAATGAACGACCGAGACTGAAACCAATCACTTGAACCAAACGACCGACCGAGATTGAAAACAATCGTTTGAACGAAACGAACGAACGAGACTGAAACCAATCACCATTCACTTGAACCAAACGAACGACCGAAACTGAAACCAATCGTTTGAACGAGACCCGAAACGATTGACCAAAACTCAAACCAATCAAACAAGTACTACAGTACTCTGTCTACTTTGATGCTCATAGAATGGTGCTATTGCTGAGTAGGTGGGCGATGTTTTTCATTTCAGATGAAGCACATATACAAACTTAAGTTTGTTTTATATTTTCAGCTTTTAGAATTTCATAGATTTAGAACTTTTCTAGTCCTTGTTTTAAAGCGATATGGAAAGATTTCTACTTCAAATTTTTTAAGGCGATTCTCACTCAAATGTAAAATGAATGTAATGTGTGTATGACTGTATGTATATGCACATCTAAAAAGAAAACCATCCCCCATCTACAACTCAGTACCATACTATTGGTTCTTGCCTACGTTTCTGTTTCGATGTTGACTCGACTGCACCTATGTAGATATGTATGTAGGTAGACACGAAGAGCAAACAGAGAGTAATACAAATTAAAAAATACAACGCTGCACTGCAAATGATTGGTTTCAATTTCGGTCGTTCCTCGTTCTCGTGGGTCTATTGGTTTCAGTTTCGGTCGATCGCCTCGGCCAGTTCAAGTGATTGAATGATTGATTGAAATGACCGAATCTATCCATTGAACGATTGATGATTGATTCGTTCACTGGAAATGAACGATTTACACAGCATTAGGGTAGAACTATTGACAACCTTCGCGTTGAAGATAACGAAAACCTCGCAGAGCATATCCAATCAGTAGTTAACGCGGCGATTGGGCTAAGTAGAACTGAGGATCTTCGCAGAAGAAAAGAAGAATTTACAAAAGAAAAGGAGGAAATGCAACAGATGTTTGATGCTACTGTTCGCAAGTATTTAAAAGCACCAACTCCTACACGGAACCAAACCGAAGATTACGATGTCATTCGACAACAAAATCCTCGAGAATTTAGATCTACGCTACATCCTTCAGCCTCAACCCAAGCCTCTCAAGCAGAGCAAGAGTATAGTCAGAACGTACAGAATTTTCTAAATCGGATTGAAAACCTTGACTTAAATTCTGAAACACCCATAGTCGCACCGGCCAATGTCGTACTTCCCACGGCTACTGGTAGTGCCACGTCCACAACTACATCTAAACGAGTAGATTACCATAAATGGGGTCTGAAATTTGATTCGAAGAAAATGACTGTGGATGATTTCATATTTAGACTGAGTAAGCTAAGGGAATGTTACAACACAACATGGCAAGGAGTGTTTTTAAATTTTCATCAGTTTGTTACGGGTGATGCGGAAACTTGGTACTGGCTATATCTACACGCTCATCCCAACACCGACTGGTCTACTTTTCGAGTTGCGTTATTCGAACAATTTAGAAGTTTGGAGACGGACTCCGAATTATCTCGGATTATGTTTGATCGACGTCAAGGAAGTAACGAAAACTTTGATGATTTTTTCAGTGAGATACAAAAACTCAATACTCGTCTCTACAGACCAAAGACACCGCGAGAGCTTATTGATCTTTTGAAACAAAATGTGAAGAGACGAATAGGGGAGCTTATCATAACCTTTTATACAAACAGCTTGCCGGAAATGGTTCACGTATGCAGAACTATCGAAAGGTATATAAACAAACAAGATGCTGCCCGGTTAAAAGCATGTCCGCCTACTAATTTTCGAAAACAGGTCGCCGAGTTAGACTTGGATTCTGATCCTTATGATCCACTGCCGCAGATTGAGGCGATGTCTTATACTCAGAAAAAAATTGACACATCGTCGTATTTATGCTGGAACTGCAGGCGAAAGGGTCATTCTTACAGAGAGTGCCCAAGCATACAGGTAACATTGTTCTGCTATAAGTGTGGCTTCCAAAACTCAACATCTCCTAATTGTCCGAGATGTACGGGAAACCGGAAGCGGGGCGATCCAACTCCCGGGGAGAGTTGCCCCCAGGCGAAGAACCCGGAAAACTAAATAACGTTAAACCAAGTTCGGATACTCACACATGTAATAAATCTAACTTACCGGCCCTATCTAAAATAAATACACCCGATTCCGAAAGAAAAGGGGTAGATGACTTAAAGTTAAATAATCCACAATATATAACTCTAACAAAGAGACCACAGGGAATAGCAAATGATCCTGTTCCCAAAGAAAAACCTAAATCTTTTAATGAACGGCTTCAAAATTATTATCAAGTTAGAGATCGTATTTTCAATACAAAACCATCTGAACGAATATTAAAACTTCGGGAACGATTTAAGAAAAAAACCAATGTGTTTAAAGCAATCTCTGCAACTTGTATCAGTGATGGCAATGATAACGATCCGCGTCCATATGCAACCATTTCCATTTTTGGCAGAAACATGTTAGGTTTACTGGACACTGGCGCCAGTATAAACGCGCTTGGAGCAGGTTGTTTAGAATTGTTAGAAGACGTGGGGGTTTCGTTTAGATCGTTCAAGTCGAATGTTCGAACCGCCAGCGGGCAACAGCAATCCATTGTTGGCGAAATATCCACTGATGTTACTTTTAAAGGTAAAACGCATAAGGTTACCTTCCATCTCGTACCGTCATTAGAGCAACAGGTATATTTGGGGATAAAATTTTGGGAGTTGTTTGACATTTTTCCAAAATTTCTCTCAGAGATTACAACAAATAGTTCTGTAAATGAGTGTGATCCGAATGCACACGAATTATCAACGGAAGAGGCCGTTGTTTTGAAAAACGTGATCCAGTTGTTTCCGTCCTTTGCTAAGTGTGGACTGGGACGAACACATCTAGAGGAGCACTTTATAGATACAGGTAGTACTGAGCCCATAAAGCAAAGACACTATCCCGTGTCTCCAGCGGTGCAGAAGCTGATGTATGCTGAATTGGATGAGATGCTGAATTTGGGCATTATTGAAGAGAGCAATAGCTTGTGGAGCTCGCCGATTGTCCTGGTACAAAAACCTGGAAAGAACCGGTTGTGCCTCGACTCTCGAAAAGTCAATAAATGCTCAAAAACGGACGCTTATCCACTTCATCATATGGAAGCACTGCTGAGTCGAGCTTCAGATACACACTTCATCTCAAGTGTAGATTTGAAGCACGCCTTCTGGCAGATACCGCTGGAGAAGTCTTCACGGGAAAAGACTGCGTTTTCTGTGCCAGGCAGGCCCCTGTACCAATTTGTGGTTATGCCATTTGGTTAACACGGCGCAGCCCAAAGGCTATGTCGACTTATGGACAAGGTGGTCCCGCACGAGTTGAGACAAAAAGTGTTTGTGTATTTGGACGACCTTTTGGTGATTTCGAGTTCTTTTGAAGAACATATAGGCGTCTTAAAGGATTTAGCTGAGTGTCTACGAAAAGCTGGACTAACAATAAACTTAGACAAATCCAAGTTTTGTTTTAAGTATCTTAAATATCTCGGTTATATAGTAGGAGGTGGGTGTCTTAAGACAGATCCCGACAAAGTTGCGGCGATCCGAGAATTCCCTGTACCAAAAACGGCTCGACAAGTTCGTCGATTTCTAGGACTTTCCGGTTGGTACAGGAGATTCATAAAAAACTTTTCAGCCATCGCCACACCGATTTCGGACACGCTTAAAAAGGGAAAAACTTTCATATTTGGACCGGAAGCCATGGAAGCTTTTAAAGAGCTCAAACACGCTCTTACGACTGATCCTGTTTTGATAAATCCCGATTTTTCAAAACCTTTTACAATTTTATGTGACGCTTCGACTTATGGTATAGGTTGCGTTTTATGCCAAGTAGATGAAGATGGGGTGGAGAGGCCGATCTACTACTACTCGTATAAGCTCAACGCGGCAAAACGCAATTATAGTGTTACGGAGCTGGAGTGCCTAGCGGCCGTCTTGGGCGTTGAGAAATTTAGGTCGTATGTTGAGATGCAGGAGTTCAAAATAGTGACTGACCATGCGAGTCTGAAATGGCTCATGGGTCAGAAGGACTTAAGTGGACGTCTTGCTAGATGGAGTCTAAAACTCCAACGTTTTTCGTTCAAGATAGAGCACCGAAGGGATTCACAGCATGTAGTACCTGATGTACTCTCTCGAGTTCATTGTGTTGATGAGATTAGTTCTAGAAATATAGATGATGTTAGCTCCTTCGATGTTCTACACGTCAATCTATTAGACCCATCTTTTAAGTCTGATGAGTATGTTAGATTGATTGAAACGGTGGAGAAAAATAAAAGTCGACTGCCAGATCTTCAAGTGACAGAAGGTTTTGTTTATAAGAAGGTCAAATTCAGTACAGGTAATCCAATTGAGGATGACCAAACGTGGAAATTATGGATACCTTCGGCAATGACGTCTCACTTGGTTCGGTTGGCACATGATCCACCCAAGGCTTCGCATGGTGGAGTTGCGAAAACGCTGTATCGCCTTCGCGACCGTTTTTACTGGCCTAATATGGCGGCTCAAGTCAAAACGTACATCGCGGATTGTAGTGTTTGTAAGTCATCTAAAGCTACGAACTCAACTCTAAGACCGCCAATGGGAAAAGCGTTCGTGGTGGAGCGACCTTTCCAACACGTCTTCATCGACTTTTTAGGCCCATATCCTCGGTCAAAACAAGGTAATGCGTATATGATCATATGTCTAGACCAACTTACTAAATTAAAATTTCCCTAAAATTTCTGGAAGAACAGGTTTTTTCAATCTTCGGTATACCCGAATCGTTGCTCTCCGACAACGGGAAGCAGTTTATAAGTAAGGACTTCTCGAAACTTTTAATCTCACATGGAATTAGGCACGTAAGAACGGCTTCATATTCGCCACAGGCGAATGCTAGCGAAAGAGTTAACCGCTCAGTTCTAACCGCTATACGTTCATACATCGCCCAAGAACATAACCAATCGAACTGGGATAGACATATTTCGTCCATAGCAAGTGCGTTGCGGATTGAAAACCTTGACTTAAATTCTGAAACACCCATAGTCGCACCGGCCAATGTCGTACTTCCCACGGCTACTGGTAGTGCCACGTCCACATCTACATCTAAACGAGTAGATTACCATAAATGGGGTCTGAAATTTGATTCGAAGAAAATGACTGTGGATGATTTCATATTTAGACTGAGTAAGCTAAGGGAATGTTACAACACAACATGGCAAGGAGTGTTTTTAAATTTTCATCAGTTTGTTACGGGTGATGCGCAAACTTGGTACTGGCTATATCTACCAGTGGCGTGGCGTCCATATAACACGATTCCTATCGTCTTACCTTTTAAAATGTGTCCCTTGTTCGTAGAAAAAACCAGCAACATAAGTCTACAACAAGTCTACAAAGCAGTCAACAGCCTATCTTTGCCCATACATACAATGTTCTTCAAGCACTTTTAAATTCGCGAGATACACACAGCACAATACATAAAGCATACACAAAACACAAAGCATTGAAAATCGCCACGCAGAACATATTCTGTGTTTGTCCCTGTCTTTCCTACGATATACTTCCACCCCGGTGCCTCCCTTTTCAATACACGTTCTCTTATTGAAAAAAGTAAGACGATAATTTTCGTCTTACTGCAATTTCTGCTTGGAAAAAATAATACAGTTTTCGCCTTAGAGTAATGTACGGCGAATTCGGTTTTGTTGTGCTGTTTTTTTTTTCTTCTACTGATCGTGATCATTGTTCTGAATTATTTGCAAGTCTAAAGTGAATTTCAACCTAAATGACTTAAAGTATAGAAAAAGTGGCTTCGATTAATCCACGTTTGGAATTTAAGGTACCTTCTGTTTATTCCTTATTAATTTGTGTAGAAGCCATTCCATATGAAAACGGTCAATCCGAAATGTTGCTATACCTCCGATTTTGCTCAAACTTTGTAGAAATGTTTCTTTGCTATCGAAATACGAAATCGTCACAGGATTTTTTTTTGTAATTTTCCTCTCCCCTCCAGCCATACTCAAAGAACCGAACATAGCGATTTTATGGGCTTCAGACTTTGCACTCTTAAATTGTCTGTATTCAAGCGATTAGGACGATTAAGGTGTCATTTTAAAGCTGATAAAGCATTCTTTTCAAATCAATCAAAAGGTTTAAGATATTTGAGTTGCTTTAGAAACCCGATCCTTTTGAAATACACACATTTTATATACATTTTTGCCATTTTTGAAGTAGTCCTGTGCCTAAAATATCAATAGTAAGTCCCTAAAAATTTCCCTAATTAAACCTTACAATAATTACAAAATAAAAAATCCAAAGTTGATAAAAAAACAAATTTTTTATGTGCTTTACAAACATCCCTTTCAAACTTTGAGCTTTTGAAAAAAAAAGCCAATCTTTGGGAGCATTTTTGTGAATGTTGACTACCAGATATCAAAATGAAAGTAGGTAGGATTTAAAGGCCTATTCTTCAACTATAAGTCCTGAAAATTTCATTTTGTTATTCGCATGCACACTGAAGTTAGAGATGATTAAAAACAAGCTTATTTCTAAGCTATGGAAAAAGCCAATCTTTGGGCACATTTTTGGGAATGTTGACTGCCAGATATCAATACGGGAGTGGGCAGGATTCAAAGGTCTATTCTTCAACTTTAAGTCTTAAAAAAGTCTTAAGTCTTCAAAATTTCATTTTGTTATTCGCATGTACACTGAAGCTATAGCTGATTAAAAACAAGCTTACAAAAAAAAATTAAAAAATTTTTGGATAGAACGATATTAAAAAAAGTCTTTGAAACTAAGAATTGTGTTTTATTAAAAGAATAGGCTTTTTTTTTTAATCAGGGAAATTTTTAGGGACTTACTATTGATATTTTAGGCACAGGACTACTTCAAAAATGGCAAAAATGTGTATAAAATGTGTTGATTTTAAAAGGATCAGGTTTCTAAAGCAACTCAAATATCTTAAACCTTTTGATTGATTTGAAAAGAATGCTTTATCAGCTTTAAAATGACAACTTAATCGTCCTAATCGCTTGAATACAGACAATTTAAGAGTGCAAAGTCTGAAGCCCATAAAATCGCTATGTTCGGTTCTTTGAGTATGGCTGGAGGGGAGAGGAAAATTACAAAAAAAAAATCCTTTGACGATTTCGTATTTCGATAGCAAAGGAACATTTCTACAAAGTTTGAGCAAAATCGGAGGTATAGCAACATTTCGGATTGACCGTTTTCATATGGAATGGCTCGAAGGTGATTCATTTTTCTCGACTTACCATTTGAAAATATCCACGATACGCCACTGATATCTACACGCTCATCCCAACACCGACTGGTCTACTTTTCGAGTTGCGTTATTCGAACAATTTAGAAGTTTGGAGACGGACTCCGAATTATCTCGGATTATGTTTGATCGACGTCAAGGAAGTAACGAAAACTTTGATGATTTTTTCAGTGAGATACAAAAACTCAATACTCGTCTCTACAGACCAAAGACACCGCGAGAGCTTATTGATCTTTTGAAACAAAATGTGAAGAGACGAATAGGGGAGCTTATCATAACCTTTTATACAAACAGCTTGCCGGAAATGGTTCACGTATGCAGAACTATCGAAAGGTATATAAACAAACAAGATGCTGCCCGGTTAAAAGCATGTCCGCCTACTAATTTTCGAAAACAGGTCGCCGAGTTAGACTTGGATTCTGATCCTTATGATCCACTGCCGCAGATTGAGGCAATGTCTTATACTCAGAAAAAAATTGACACATCGTCGTATTTATGCTGGAACTGCAGGCGAAAGGGTCATTCTTACAGAGAGTGCCCAAGCACACAGGTAACATTGTTCTGCTATAAGTGTGGCTTCCAAAACTCAACATCTCCTAATTGTCCGAGATGTACGGGAAACCGGAAGCGGGGCGATCCAACTCCCGGGGAGAGTTGCCCCCAGGCGAAGAACCCGGAAAACTAAATAACGTTAAACCAAGTTCGGATACTCACACATGTAATAAATCTAACTTACCGGCCCTATCTAAAATAAATACACCCGATTCCGAAAGAAAAGGGGTAGATGACTTAAAGTTAAATAATCCACAATATATAACTCTAACAAAGAGACCACAGGGAATAGCAAATGATCCTGTTCCCAAAGAAAAACCTAAATCTTTTCATGAACGGGTTCAAAATTATTATCAAGTTAGAGATCGTATTTTCAATACAAAACCATCTGAACGAATATTAAAACTTCGGGAACGATTTAAGAAAAAAACCAATGTGTTTAAAGCAATCTCTGCAACTTGTATCAGTGATGGCAGTGATAACGATCCGCGTCCATATGCAACCATTTCCATTTTTTGCAGAAACATGCTAGGTTTACTGGACACTGGCGCCAGTATAAACGCGCTTGGAGCAGGTTGTTTAGAGTTGTTAGAAGACGTGGGGGTTTCGTTTAGATCGTTCAAGTCGAATGTTCGAACCGCCAGCGGGCAACAGCAATCCATTGTTGGCGAAATATCCACTGATGTTACTTTTAAAGGTAAAACGCATAAGGTTACCTTCCATCTCGTACCGTCATTAGAGCAACAGGTATATTTGGGGATAAAATTTTGGGAGTTGTTTGACATTTTTCCAAAATTTCTCTCAGAGATTACAACAAATAGTTCTGTAAATGAGTGTGATCCGAATGCACACGAATTATCAACGGAAGAGTCCGTTGTTTTGAAAAACGTGATCCAGTTGTTTCCGTCCTTTGCTAAGTGTGGACTGGGACGAACACATCTAGAGGAGCACTTTATAGATACAGGTAGTACTGAGCCCATAAAGCAAAGACACTATCCCGTGTCTCCAGCGGTGCAGAAGCTGATGTATGCTGAATTGGATGAGATGCTGAATTTGGGCATTATTGAAGAGAGCAATAGCTTGTGGAGCTCGCCGATTGTCCTGGTACAAAAACCTGGAAAGAACCGGTTGTGCCTCGACTCTCGAAAAGTCAATAAATGCTCAAAAACGGACGCTTATCCACTTCATCATATGGAAGCACTGCTGAGTCGAGCTTCAGATACACACTTCATCTCAAGTGTAGATTTGAAGCACGCCTTCTGGCAGATACCGCTGGAGAAGTCTTCACGGGAAAAGACTGCGTTTTCTGTGCCAGGCAGGCCCCTGTACCAATTTGTGGTTATGCCATTTGGTTAACACGGCGCAGCCCAAAGGCTATGTCGACTTATGGACAAGGTGGTCCCGCACGAGTTGAGACAAAAAGTGTTTGTGTATTTGGACGACCTTTTGGTGATTTCGAGTTCTTTTGAAGAACATATAGGCGTCTTAAAGGATTTAGCTGAGTGTCTACGAAAAGCTGGACTAACAATAAACTTAGACAAATCCAAGTTTTGTTTTAAGTATCTTAAATATCTCGGTTATATAGTAGGAGGTGGGTGTCTTAAGACAGATCCCGACAAAGTTGCGGCGATCCGAGAATTCCCTGTACCAAAAACGGCTCGACAAGTTCGTCGATTTCTAGGACTTTCCGGTTGGTACAGGAGATTCATAAAAAACTTTTCAGCCATCGCCACACCGATTTCGGACACGCTTAAAAAGGGAAAAACTTTCATATTTGGACCGGAAGCCATGGAAGCTTTTAAAGAGCTCAAACACGCTCTTACGACTGATCCTGTTTTGATAAATCCCGATTTTTCAAAACCTTTTACAATTTTATGTGACGCTTCGACTTATGGTATAGGTTGCGTTTTATGCCAAGTAGATGAAGATGGGGTGGAGAGGCCGATCTACTACTACTCGTATAAGCTCAACGCGGCACAACGCAATTACAGTGTTACGGAGCTGGAGTGCCTAGCGGCCGTCTTGGGCGTTGAGAAATTTAGGTCGTATGTTGAGATGCAGGAGTTCAAAATAGTGACTGACCATGCGAGTCTGAAATGGCTCATGGGTCAGAAGGACTTAAGTGGACGTCTTGCTAGATGGAGTCTAAAACTCCAACGTTTTTCGTTCGAGATAGAGCACCGAAGGGATTCACAGCATGTAGTACCTGATGTACTCTCTCGAGTTCATTGTGTTGATGAGATTAGTTCTAGAAATATAGATGATGTTAGCTCCTTCGATGTTCTACACGTCAATCTATTAGACCCATCTTTTAAGTCTGATGAGTATGTTAGATTGATTGAAACGGTGGAGAAAAATAAAAGTCGACTGCCAGATCTTCAAGTGACAGAAGGTTTTGTTTATAAGAAGGTCAAATTCAGTACAGGTAATCCAATTGAGGATGACCAAACGTGGAAATTATGGATACCTTCGGCAATGACGTCTCACTTGGTTCGGTTGGCACATGATCCACCCAAGGCTTCGCATGGTGGAGTTGCGAAAACGCTGTATCGCCTTCGCGACCGTTTTTACTGGCCTAATATGGCGGCTCAAGTCAAAACGTACATCGCGGATTGTAGTGTTTGTAAGTCATCTAAAGCTACGAACTCAACTCTAAGACCGCCAATGGGAAAAGCGTTCGTGGTGGAGCGACCTTTCCAACACGTCTTCATCGACTTTTTAGGCCCATATCCTCGGTCAAAACAAGGTAATGCGTATATGATCATATGTCTAGACCAACTTACTAAATTAAAATTTCCCTGAAATTTCTGGAAGAACAGGTTTTTTCAATCTTCGGTATACCCGAATCGTTGCTCTCCGACAACGGGAAGCAGTTTATAAGTAAGGACTTCTCGAAACTTTTAATCTCACATGGAATTAGGCACGTAAGAACGGCTTCATATTCGCCACAGGCGAATGCTAGCGAAAGAGTTAACCGCTCAGTCCTAACCGCTATACGTTCATACATCGCCCAAGAACCCAACCAATCGAACTGGGATAGACACATTTCGTCCATAGCAAGTGCGTTGCGAACAACAACCCATGCCGCTATAGGAATGTCCCCGCATGAGGTCCTTTTTGGGCAATCGAAAGTGGAACATGGGAACGATTACCTTCTTCTTAAGAAACTCAAAGCGCTCAATAACTCCGAAATAGAAATATTACCAAAAACCTGCAAAATGAACTTAATTCATACGCACTTAAAAGAATCTTTGGCAAGTAGCCACAAAACTTATGAAAGTACATATAATTTGCGAAGTAAACACAAAAAGTTTACTGTCGGACAAAAAGTGTTTAAAAGAAATTTCGTTCAGAGTGATAAGGCAAAAAAGCGGAATGCTAAGTTATGCCTAAAATTTACCCCAGCGGTAGTTAAAAGCGTTCTCAGCAACAATTTATATGAACTCACTGACTCAAGAGACAGTATACTTGGAGTATTCCACGCGAAAGATATTCGGATATAAACAGACAAACAGTCTTATAATAAATAACACTATAGTAGAATCAAATGATAGTCACAACTTTTGCAGAGCTAAAAGTCCTTTTTCATTTCAATTTTAGTAAATCGAA
Source organism: Melanostoma scalare (assembly GCA_949752695.1). NCBI lineage: Eukaryota > Metazoa > Arthropoda > Insecta > Diptera > Syrphidae > Melanostoma > Melanostoma scalare. The sequence continues at coordinate 95,021,979 of OX456984.1, forward strand.
TTTACAAAATTGAAAAGTTTTGTAGGGACCCCGATACCGAACAAACAAACAAAAAAAATTTAAAAATAAAAAGGATTTAAATAAATAACCAACATACGGAAATACACACACAAAATCAAAATACTATAAAAGTAGCACCCTGTATATACTTGCGAAAAATCGTAGTCGAAAAAACCTATCAGCTGCGTCGTTCGTTAAGTACCAAAAAGGAAATAGACGACATTTTCGTTCCGAACCCTGGATTATCGATAAGTACGATCCATGAGTCTTTTCGATTTTGCTACTGGCCGAGAGTAGACGTTCCTCGTGCGTGATAAGTGGAGAAACTTAAAAATTATACGCAGGCTTGTCGAAGTTCTACTTCTTATTAGTTCGTAAAGGAAAAGGTAAATTTCCAGCCTCAATCAAAGTATTTTTTTTTATTAAAGTAATAAGAACTAATTTACTAAAGTGATCGCAGAGAAGACCGAGAAGAAATTCTCATCTATACGTGCTGAATCTCGGGCTTATTCCCGAGAAATTCGTAACCAACACTTCTCCGAGTAAAGGTAAATTAGTGCTTGATTCAAAGCGCAAAAAAATTACTCTTAATTGTGTAAAACCACTTTAAAATATTGATAATCCACCTTGTAGTGAAAGCCACGAGACAAGGGGATTGCCCTTCAAGCGTAGGCACTGGTAGGAGCGAGAATTCACTCCACTACATGGCATATAACTCGGCCAGTGAATCCAGCAACAAAAATCAGCGTTCAGCTGCAAATCAACTCGAGCTTCCATTGAGCGAATCCAGCTTACCTGGACTTACATTCTCCGGTTCATGTGATTAGAGCCCGCAACACCAATGACTTTCTACTTCCATGATCAGTCAAGATCACCATATACATAGAACACCTATTATATATCAGCAATACCACGTACAACAGCAACCCATCGAGCACCTACTGCTCCAACCTGTCCGCGCCCGAAAGCCCAAAAGCTGACGCTTGTGCGCTACCATTAATCCGCTCTTATCAGATCAACGATTAATTAATGATAAAAACTCAAACAAAGCATATCAACCAGAATTTAAAAGATTGGCGAGAGAGAAAGTAGCAACAGATCTCGCTAGTGCAATCATTACGTATGATCATACGGATGGTACACAGGTATCGATTAAGATAGGCTCAATAATCATATTGTAAGCTCTTCTGTGGTCAGTGGTAAAATTTGTACGTTGCATAACGAAGGTAAAATCAAAAGGGAAAAGAAAACAAAAAGATAAGTAACAAAAAAAAAAATTAATCTCGAATAAGAATCGTTCAATTGCTTTAAGGTTTTGCTTTTGTATTTATCTAGCGATAAGCCTACCAGACCAGTGAGAGCTGCCCTTCAACGTATGCTGTGCACACCATCGTCGGAGTAAGCCAAATTAAGATCGAGTAAAAGTAAACAAACGTAAGCTTACAAAAGAAGCATTCTGGTGAGTCCAATTTTTCTTTATTTTGAAGTACATTATCTTAAATCTATTGAACGAAAAATATTTAAGGGTTGATAAATTGAGCAATCTTTTTGTTTACGCTCAACAATAACAAAAGAAAGAATAGGTACTCAAGAGAGAGTTTTGGGATATTGAAAATTGAATGCACAGTCCACACCCACAGTGTAGTTTAATTTAATTAATTGAAAAGTAAAAGAGAAATAGGAAATAAAGAGTGAGTGTTTAAGAGAAAGAAAAAAAAAACAAGATAAGATGATTCAAAAAACTATAAATTAAAGAGACACTACAACTTAAGTTCATGCACATATATAATTGACATGAAACATTAAAGTGCATTTAAAGAAAACGAAATTATACGCGATAATATCGTAGAAGACCACAGAGGGCGTTGAATAAATAAGAATGTTAGTTTTAAGAGAGGAATAATCGGTATCAAATAAAACAAATTTGAAATTTTAGAATGGAAAATATGGTTTCTGTTTTCGGCGAGTATACAATTATTGAATGACGTTTTTAAGTGAAATGAGTAATTAAAGTATTTTTGTGGTGCTGGAAGGGGGCGTGTAATGAGAGAGTATGTTCGACGGATAGCGGGTGAATCTTATTAGGTCATACCAGCTATAAAATAGGGGCTAGTGTCATAAGATGATTTTGCGAGACGTTAGCCAAGGATGGTCTGAGTTCATCGAACTCAACTGAGGGTGGGTAACGCAAAGGAAACTGATATTATCTCATAGTTTCCAAACGTTATCATTCAGAATAACTAGACAATTTTTAACAAGGTTTCGGTTGTGGTTTTAGTGAGTGTGTATGTTTTTTTTCAGAAATCAGGCATGTAAAATTTAACGGGTCCGGCATAGTAGTGCAAGATCCTACGCCTCCGTCGAGCTAGTGTCGCGCGATCGCAAGCATGCCTGCCGCACTTCCCTTCCCGGACAACCTAGTCTACGTCCTTTTGAACCTAAAGGGGTTCCTGTTCCTTTTTGTGATTTAGTGGGAAACATATCCGTGCGTATCGTAGATTAGGGTCAACATATACCGTTACACCGTATAGATCCAAAGGACCCTTTTCGGTGAAAGACCCCATGTCTTGCCAAAGGCTCCTTTACATTGCCAGAAAACTGACAGTGCTTTAGTAGTTTTAGACTCGACATGTTTCGACCGAAGAAGTTTGTTATCCAGGATTACTCCAAGATGTTTGACTTCATTTGAAAAGGGGATGTTGACGCCTTTATGCGTAAGTTGGGTCAGACCAGTCAATTTTCTACGTCTCGTGAAGAGGACAACCTCGGTTTTAAGAGGATTGACGGAGAGACCGTTTCTAACACACCAGGTGTCAATCATACAAAGCGCAGCCTGTGCTCGGGAACAGACAGCTTGGAGGCTGGAGCCAACCGAGAGCACGGCGACGTCGTCTGCATATGCTTGGGCATGAACGTTAGAACCATTGAGCATTACAAGTAGAGAGTCCATCAACATGCACCACAGAAGAGGAGATAAAACGCCACCTTGTGGACAGCCCTTATTTACTCCCGTTGCAACATATTGTCCACAGTCCGCCTCAGCGATTACGGTTCTCTTCATTAGCATTGCTTTAATTCACAACACTAATGACTCGTCCACACCGTGTTCTCTGGCAGCATTGCACATACAATCGAAGCTACCATTGTCAAAAGCACCTTGAATGTCGATGAAAATGCCTACCGCAAATTCTTTCCTGTCAAGCGCGCATTCAATCCTGCTAACGAGATTTTGAAGTGCGGTCTCGCAAGATTTTCCTCTTTGGTAAGCATGTTGCATCTGAGACAGAGGGTGTGCTTGGAGTGAGGTTTTACGAATGTAAATCTAAAGCCATTCTTTCCAGCGTCTTAAGCAGAAAGGAGGTAAGACTAATGAGTCTAAAGCTCTTGGCGAGTGAGTAGTCTTGTTTACCAATTTTTGGTATGAAGGCGACCCTAACACTCTGCTATGGATTTGGCATATACGCTAGGGCTAAACTACCAGTGAAAATATTTTTCAAAGTAGGAAGCAAAGGGTTTATACTTTCCTGCAACATAGCTGGGTAAACACCGTCAGTGCCAGGTGACTTGAAACTGTCAAAAGATGCCACGGCATATTTGATGGCTTCGTCGGTAATAACTAACGATGACGTGTACCAGCTAAGTCGAGTGGATTCATCGGATTCACCTGATCTAAGGGAAATAGATTGCTGTGGTCCGATTGATATCTGGTTTCCTGGAAAATGAGTTTCCAGCATAAGACTGAGTGTCTCTGCTTTGGACTCGGTATAGGAACATTCTGATTTCCTGAGCGTTTCTAGTTTGTTTACCTTGCTCCTTTTAAGGGCTTTAGTAAGTCGACTAGTTTCACTGAGTGTTTCTATTCTTTCACAGAATTCTTTGTAAGAGGCATCTTTGATCTTTGAATTAACCTTTTAAAGTCCTTCTGTTTAGATCGATACAGGTTCCAGTCGACATCTGATTTGGTCTTGAGGGACCTATTCAGAACACTTCTGGTTTCCCTGCGAAGTTTCTGTAGTTCATTGTTCCACCACGGAACCATAGATCTACTAGGTAATTGTCTAGCTGGACATGCCAGCTCGAAGCTAGTTGTAAGGGCACAATTCACTTCTAGAACTGCATCTTCCACTTTTTGGGAAGTTGAGAGCTTAGGTAGAGTTTTGACGAAATTACCGAGCTCATCGTTGAAAAGTGTCCAGTTAGTTTTTTTGGGATTTCTTGTAACTAAAGGAGTGGAAACCACATTTGCTACATGGAATTGAATGTATCTGTAGTCTGAGAGTGACACGTCCCGCATCACTTTCCAGTTGGTAATCTCCTTGGCATATCTGTTAGATAGTGTCAAGTCAATTACGTCCTGTCGTATAGCCGTAACAAAAGTTGGCCTATTACCAACATTGTTAATGTCTAAGTCAGAAGACAGAATGTAATTAAGAAGATGGTTGCCTCTCATGTTGCATTTGACGCTACCCCAAACTAAGTTTTGAGCGTTAGCATCACAGCACATGATAAGCTCCAACTTCTGGTTTTCACAAAACTCCACCAAATCCACAACCTGTCTTGAGGGAGGGAGTAGAATGGAGTTCCAGGGAAAGTAAACGCTTTTGCAAAGTGACATTAGGGTTTGGTATAATGGCGCTTTGTAGAAGTGCCATAGGGCCAAATTAGCTAGTGACTGCGCCAAATGTAGAAATTTGCATCATTTTTCTCATCTGTGCTTACAGTCCATCCGAAGAATGGATGGAAATGGATCCGAAATTCGCGCGAATTTTTAATTTTCAGAAAACAAACTCATACTCCCCTTGCCAAATTTTTTCCCGCTTCGATTTTAGCCTCCTTTTCGGTAGGCTGCAGATTTTTTTTTAAGTTCATCACTTATATCCTAAAATTGAACTAAGTAAGAACACATCTTTTACACACACATGCGAATTTCTTACTATTACTTTGTCTTATGCTCAAAAACAAAACATTCGATTGTTTCAAATGATTTTTTGGTTTCTTAATCAAGTCCTTAGTTTATGATTTGTCAGTTATTTACTTTTTTATTATCAAGAGATCTGTATTTTCATAGACTTATCCATTTGTATAGTTCTTTTGACTCACAAATCTGAGCAAGTGTATCTTCATTTGTTTCGTTATATTGAAAGGTCGTAAAAAAGCGTCAGGGTACCAAATTGGCCTAATGACGCTTTACAAAAGCGACACTGTACCAAACGCTAATGTTCGGCCTAATGGCGCTTTACCAAAGCGTCATTGTGCCAAATTTCTGCATTTGGCATAATGTCGCTTGGCACAATGTCACGGCACCCCTATAAATTAGTATGTTTAAAGAATAGATGTGGAAGATATTGTGAGCAACCTTAAATCAAGAAAATCCGATGGACTCGGCGGCATTAAAAATTTTTATATAAAAGCACTACCTAAAGAAGTGCTCCAATTTCTTGCATTTTTGATAAATGCATGTCTGAAAACTCAATACTTTCCAGTGACGTGGAAATGTGCTAAGGTTGTGCCAATTTTAAAACCAGGAAAGCCCTCTAAACATCCATGTAGCTATCGACCAATAAGCTTACTTAGTTGTCTTAGTAAAGTGCTCAAAAATAAAATATTAAAAATAAAAAAAATAAAATATTAAAAATAATTGATGATAAAAAAAACAATACCAAATGAACAATTTGTGTTCAGAAAGTTTCATAGCACATCTCATCAAGTTTTAAGGCTGTGCAAGCATACTTAACAAAATCGTCTGCTTGGTAAATCAACGGGCCTAGTCCTGCTCGACATTGAAAAAGCTTTCGACACAGTATGGCATGAAGGGATTGTGCACAAAATGGTAAATCTTGGGTTCCCTGCGTACCTGGTAAAAATTACCCAAAGTTTTCTGACCAATAGATGTTTTCGTGTTTTTGTTAATATTAGTTCATCAAACTGTTATAATATCAATCAAGGTGTTCCACAAGGATCAGTCCTGGGTCCATTTTGTATGACATTTTTGCATCTGATATTCTCAGATTGCCTGAATGTAAAATATCTATCTTCGCTGATGATACTGGCATCTTTTCATCTCATAAATTTCGTCTCGGTGTTGAGACAAATTTACAATATGCAGTTGAAAGGATGATCCAGTATTACAATAAATGGAAAATTAAACTTAATGTTGAAAAGGTACAAGCAATCTTTTTTAGCAGAAAAAGAAAACCTTGCTACCTCCCAACCAATCAGTTTTTCATAAATCGACCGTAAAGTATCTGGGGATTCACTTAGATCAAAAATTAACATTAAGTGTGCATGTTACCAAAACCTTATAAAAAGTAAGCATAGCAATCAAGATGTTGTACCCATTTATAAATAGAAAATCAATGTTGAGCAACGCCAAAAAAATTATTGTCCATAAAGTTGTCTTCCAGGCTATCCTTTTGTATGGATGTCAGGTGTGGGGAAGTTGTGCTAAATGTCATATTTATAAATTCGCAAAACAAATGACTAAAAATGCTGCTTAACCTCTCTCGCTATCACTCTACGATTGATTTGCAATCAAGAGCAAATGTTGAAATTATCACTGAAAGAATTGATAAACTTACAAACAAATTCTTAGAAAACTGTGATAGTTGTGACAATCCACTTATAAATCAGCTGATATCCTCACCATTTCTCTAAATCTGAATTGAATAGTACTCTTGTTTTTGAATGATGTAATAATTTACCTATGTCTTTGCCTATCGACTATTATGTATATTAAGTGTTAGTCAGTTATTAATTACTTAGTGATTGTAGTATTTGTTTTTCTATATTAACATTTTAATTATAATTTTTTTTATTTATTTACAAATTTAGATATTTTTTTATTATTTATGTATTATTTACTTATTTATTTATTTATTTATTTATTTAATTGTTTATGTATTTATTTATTTATTTATTTATTTATTTATTTATTTATTATCCTTTTCCTTCTTTTAATAACTACCTTTAACGTTATTTAAATATATCTGATTTAATTCAATTTATTTATTCAAATAGGTACTTATTTATTTATTTACAAATTAATTTGTTTACAGAATTATTTATATATTTATTTATTTATTTGTTTGTCAGTTTGATATTTTAACAATAATATATATATATATTTATTTTGTGCAATACTGCTTAAGCTTAAGTTTAAGTTTAATCATAGTCTTTAAGTAGAAATGTACCTGCCCTCTGATTTAATTTACTATTAATTAATTATGGTTTATTTTTGTATTGAAGGTTTTATTTGTACTTTTCTTCAAAGTTATTTTTCCAATTGATTTTCAAATTTCTTCTTAATTAGATACAGATAATATTTCAGTAGAAAGATATAAATATATCAAATCTCTGTATTATATACTGTGCGTTAGCTTACCAAATGTAAATTTGAATACGAAAAAATAAATATCTATCTATCTAAAAAAAGCTAAATTCAAAGAAGTGTATCTTGCACCTACAAATATTGTTCACAGATTTACGAAGCCAGTAAATAAACGAAGATCGGTTTCATTATCAAGTCTTCCTCGTAGATCTAAGAGACTACATGTTCCAATTAAAAGGTGGGTGCCAAACGAAATGTAAAACTAATAAATAATTAAAATAAAATTGTTAAATGAATTTTATGTTAAAAAAAAAAAAATATTTGAAAATGAATTCTAAAAAAAAAAAACCAAATTGGATTTCATTATTTAGTTTATAATAAGTTTCGGGAAGTGTCATGAATGTAAAAGGTACCTTACATTGTAATCACCCTGTACTCTACACAGTGCCATAGAGCACAAATGTTATCTAGTTGTAAGCTTAGTATATAAGAGTTCTGCTTAATAAAGTTAGTCTTAAGCTGAACACGAACCTGTGCGTTTCAATTACCCTCTCCATTCTTAGACACCATTAAAACACACACAGCTCCCACATCCTCCATAAATAAAAGGAGCCCCAGCGCCTAGCGCATTGGAAAAGACCTACAATTTTTTGTCGGTTCAGAACGGCTAATCGAGGAAGCATTTTTCATGGCAATGAATTTACTAACGGAGGACTTGCCAATTCACTATAATCGAGCGTCTACTGTTTTTATATCAGAATCAAGAGCTGAGTTTTTCTTAATTGCGAGTATATTCACTTTCTGACTCTCTTAACTAGATAAAACCTTCGTTTTATAGGTAGGTACAATAACATTTTGAATTTAATTGCCGTGCTTACGAAATGAAAATCGTGAGTATAGAAGATTGATACTTCCCTTTTTGATGATGAGTCATGAGGGGGGTTTTTGGGAAGAGAACGTTCCAGTTACTCATACCTTATGTCAAAATCATAAAGAAATTCTCTTATTTTGGTTTCTCAATGGCTGAAACTGACTAGATTATTTCCTTTTTATTTGTTTTCTTTGTGAAAATCTGTTCTTAAAAGCTAAATTTAAAAAAGAAATGTAGGTAGTCAAAAGCAATAGTGATTCTCAAAGCTCCATTTGATCAAATCTTTCTCTAAAGACATTTTGCGCCCTAAGTCTTTCGTTTGGACACATATTCACCTAACACATCCAAATTATACAGAAGATTAATGTAGTGTGAGTATATTTCCAATTTGTTTTACAATTAAAAAAGTTGTAAAGTAGGTATTATTCACATGAGTACGACCAACGAACGACGAATGAACGAAAATTCGTTAATTTTGACATTTCATACACATGCGTGTTTTACATTCGTCACGAATAACGAACACAATTTACATGCAAAACAATAATGGGGAATGATTTTGAGGTTAAGCAAGCGCAAAAAATTTATTCTTTGGAGTGTGGATTGTATGTGGAACGAGAATAAAGTCTGACAGTTCGTACCTACTAGATGTTTATTCGTAACGAATCAACTTTTTTTTCTCAATTTTTTAAATTTACATATACATTACTATTCACATGAGCACGACCAACGAACGACGAATAAATCAAGAAATGAGATTTTTAGTACCTTACTAGCATAAATTCTACACGAATTTTTTTGGAAACGATGGAAACATAGTTCATACTTATTTTTAGGTGGATAAACTTTTATTTTTGAATAGGCTCAATGAAATGATGTAATAATTTACCTATGTCTTTGCCTATCGACTTTTATGTATATTAAGTGTTAGTCAGTTATTAATTACTTAGTGATTGTAGTATTTGTTTTTCTATATTAACATTTTAATTATAATTTTTTTTATTTATTTACAAATTTAGATATTTTTTTTACTATTTATTTATTATTTACTTATTTATTTATTTATTTATTTATTTAATTATTTATGTATCTATTTATTTATTTATTTATTTATTTATTTATTTATTTATTATCCTTTTCCTTCTTTTAATAACTATCTTTAACGTTATTTAAATATATCTGATTTAATTCAATTTATTTATTCAAATAGGTACCTACTTATTTATTTATTTACAAATTAATTTGTTTACAGAATTATTTATATATTTATTTATTTATTTGTTTGTCAGTTTGATATTTTAACAATAATATATATATATATTTATTTTGTGCAATACTGCTTAAGCTTAAGTTTAAGTTTAATCATAGTCTTTAAGTAGAAATGTACCTGCCCTCTGATTTAATTTACTATTAATTAATTATGGTTTATTTTTGTATTGAAGGTTTTATTTGTACTTTTCTTCAAAGTTATTTTTCCAATTGATTTTCAAATTTCTTCTTAATTAGATACAGATAATATTTCAGTAGAAAGATATAAATATATCAAATCTCTGTATTATATACTGTGCGTTAGCTTACCAAATGTAAATTTGAATACGAAAAAATAAATATCTATCTATCTAAAAAAAGCTAAATTTAAAGAAGTGTATCTTGCACCTACAAATATTGTTCACAGATTTACGAAGCCAGTAGATAAACGAAGATCGGTTTCATTATCAAGTCTTCCTCGTAGATCTAAGAGACTACATGTTCCAATTAAAAGGTGGGTGCCAAACGAAATGTAAAACTAATAAATAATTAAAATAAAATTCTGTGGCAATAACCCATAACAGCATAAGTCAAATTTCGCTACTTTTCAGGAGAAGCATTTGAAGTTTTTGTCATCAGTTGAAGCGCTTTTATAGACGAAAATATTACCATAAGCAAAGTTTTTATGTTGTTAAGTGATAGAAAATAGAAGTTTGCTTGTTTTGAAGTTTAAATTTTCTTTAAAATTCTTTTATTATACTGTAATTTTGACCAAAAATCGACTTGTGTTACTTAACTGCAGATGTGTGATGATTTCTTAATATGGAAAAACAACATTAGTGCAGTTAGGTCTAGCAACTGTGTTCTTTACTCAAATAGAAAAAAAGCACAAGTAAGACTTGTGCTTGCATGAATAATTAAAAGAAAAGCATAAATAGATATGTTCTTACAGGAATGAATGAAAAAATTTAGGTAAAAAAGCATAAGTTGACTTTTACCTGTGAACTATCTAATTACGAAATTGTTTTAAAGGCATAAGTAGTGACTTGTCTTGTTTTTCCTTTTGCTATAGTTTGGAATTTCTTAACTTGTGTTATTCTATCTTTGTAACGGACAAAGATATCAATATGAAAATTTCACAGACTGATGCACCAAGAAAATGTGAAAAAAACTGCATCATTAACTCAATTTGAGCATAAGTCGACTTATGCTGTTATGGGTTATTGCCACAGAATTGTTAAATGAATTTTATGTTAAAAAAAAAAAATATTTGAAAATGAATTCTAAAAAAAAAACAAAATTGGATTTCATTATTTAGTTTATAATAAGTTTCGGGAAGTGTCATGAATGTAAAAGGTACCTTACATTGTAATCACCCTGTACTCTACACAGTGCCATAGAGCACAAATGTTATCTAGTTGTAAGCTTAGTATATAAGAGTTCTGCTTAATAAAGTTAGTCTTAAGCTGAACACGAACCTGTGCGTTTCAATTACCCTCTCCATTCTTAGACACCATTAAAACACACACAGCTCCCACATCCTCCATAAATAAAAGGAGCCCCAGCGCCTAGCGCATTGGAAAAGACCTACAATTTTTTGTCGGTTCAGAACGGCTAATCGAGGAAGCATTTTTCATGGCAATGAATTTACTAACGGAGGACTTGCCAATTCACTATAATCGAGCGTCTACTGTTTTTATATCAGAATCAAGAGCTGAGTTTTTCTTAATTGCGAGTATATTCACTTTCTGACTCTCTTAACTAGAAGAAACCTTCGTTTTATAGGTAGGTACAATAACATTTTGAATTTAATTGCTGTGCTTACGAAATGAAAATCGTGAGTATAGAAGATTGATACTTCCCTTTTTGATGATGAGTCATGAGGGGGGTTTTTGGGAAGAGAACGTTCCAGTTACTCATACCTTATGTCAAAATCATAAAGAAATTCTCTTATTTTGGTTTCTCAATGGCTGAAACTGACTAGATTATTTCCTTTTTATTTGTTTTCTTTGTGAAAATCAGTTCTTAAAAGCTAAATTTAAAAAAGAAATGTAGGTAGTCAAAAGCAATAGTGATTCTCAAAGCTCCATTTGATCAAATCTTTCTCTAAAGACATATTGCGCCCTAAGTCTTTCGTTTGGACACATATTCACCTAACACATCCAAATTATACAGAAGATTAATGTAGTGTGAGTATATTTCCAATTTGTTTTACAATTAAAAAAGTTGTAAAGTAGGTATTATTCACATGAGTACGACCAACGAACGACGAATGAACGAAAATTCGTTAATTTTGACATTTCATACACATGCGTGTTTTACATTCGTCACGAATAACGAACACAATTTACATGCAAAACAATAATGGGGAATGATTTTGAGGTTAAGCAAGCGCAAAAAATTTATTCGTTGGAGTGTGGATTGTATGTGGAACGAGAATAAAGTCTGACAGTTCGTACCTACTAGATGTTTATTCGTAACGAATCAACTTTTTTTTCTCAATTTTTTAAATTTACATATACATTACTATTCACATGAGCACGACCAACGAACGACGAATAAATCAAGAAATGAGATTTTTAGTACCTTACTAGCATAAATTCTACACGAATTTTTTTGGAAACGATGGAAACATAGTTCATACTTATTTTTAGGTGGATAAACTTTTATTTTTGAATAGGCTCAAAAACTGACTACATGCAGCAATATATTCACATATGAATTCAGATCCGATTCAATCAAAGCAGAGTAAAGTAACTGATAATTTGATACGAAATAAGCCAAATGCACTGCTTGCTTGTTTTTTTTAAGCTTTGGGTTGAACAAAAGATTGAAACTTGGTACACGAATTCCTTAATGGTGACTGATATATGATATTGATATAAAAAATCAACCGATAGCAGCAGTTCACAAACATTCTTACACTAATTTTAAATTTAATTTTAAAATCTGCACTAGGTCACCGAGGAGAGAAGAGGAAACTTTGTGCACTTGATCAAGAATCTTAGTCTTCTTGTTCTTTTTTGATTTCTGATTAAATTTTCTTCTTTCGTTTTCTTTTTCTTTATTTCATGTACTCTTCAAAATGCAACATGAAAACAATGAACAAATTACATCAATTTAAAGAATGACAGTTCAAAGGTAGGCTGTAATTCATTTATTACATAAAATATCTAAACTTTTATCAAAATAGTTTACGTAAAACCTGTGGAGTTTTTACAATTTTCTTTCAAAAAAAGTAAATAAATACATAAAATTATTTATTTACTTTTTTAAATTAATTATTGATTAATAGTTAATTGGAAAAAAAATCGAAAAATCAACATCTCTCATCCGTAATGTTAAAATCTCTCCATAAATCATAAGCCGCTGAACTTTTTCGCATAGGTACATAGTAGATCATCAACATTACATATATTATTATGTATTGTAATTTTCTAATTAATAAGTGGTGGTGTCTTAGACAAAAGCGCTATCTTCTTGCCTTGTTTTTGCCTGGGACTTGTTTTTAATCAGATGTATTCTTTCATTGTTACTAGTGTTTTACAAATCATTACATTGAGGCAAAACGAGAAAATTTAAAGTAGGTAGCTACATAGATACTGTAACGTTCGCTTAGTTCGCAAAATAAAACTTCCCTTTTTACTTTATTTCTACCACTTTATTCAGTATCTATACTTTATTCGAACTCAACTCGACTATTGGACTATCACTGGTTAACAACATTTCACTCTTAACTTTATCACTCTATAATCAAAACTGACTGCTCGTTGCGTCAGCGGTCCTATTTATATAGAACAACACTCATCTAGATAGAGCGTTCCAGTTTCTTCTCCATGGTTTCCACATTTGTTGTCAAGCATCTCTACACTCACACACACTGGCTTACAAGCAATGCCTGTCATTTATACCATTCCATTATAGTGTTGCCAGTTGTGTTTTCGGTTAAACGTTTTCGATTAGGAAATTGGTATAAATGTTGGGTGTTCATTACAATACTAAGAAAGTTACGATACATACCTATAAGATTTTATCTGCTGTTATTTCTCTGATTTCAGTTAGAATGGAATAGTGATTAAAATTGTTTTCTAAGAACCGAATCTTCAAAAAACATTTTTTTTTTGAAAATAATTAAACGTAGAATGAACGAGACCTTATTGTTTTCACAATTTAAATTGTTTTTGATTGTTACTTTTATTACATTAACACGACAATCACGACACAAATCAAAACAAAAATAAATAAAACACAATTAAAAACGCGTACCAGTATGCATTTCAAACTGTTTACCATCATCAGCATCACTACTAATCCGAGATCCGAGTAGTGTTATCATTGTTGAAATTTGCAGTCAGATGAGAGAAAAGAGACTTGATGTTATATTTCCGTTATCGGAATTTTTCTTCTTCTAAAGTAAGTGTTATATGAAAAAGTGTTGCAAGAGCTTTTTTTAGAACATTAAATTTCCTTTCAGAAACATGTTTGCAATTTTTCACATATTGTTTTCACATTTTTTCGTGGGTTAAAAAACTTCAAGTTAAAAGAGCAAACCCAAAAATACATACCAGTTGTGGCTTGATTACTCAAAAACGGATACGTCTGACAAACATTTTTAAATGAGACCTTTTTTGAAAGAAGTTTAACTTCCTACAAAAATATATGTCGATAAATTTGTTTGACTCCAAATGGTTAAACAATTTTAACGCTAGAGTAAGGTTAGGTTTAAGGAATAAAAAACACGATTGAAAAACTTCTAGATAATTTTTATTTGAGCTCAAGTTTTTTGGATTTTTGGTTTTTTTTTGTCATCCCAAACAATATTTTCAAAATAATTTAAAAAAAGAATTATTCTCTTGGCTCAGTCCTATTTATTTTCTATCAAAAAAGTTTTTTTTGATCAATAAAGTACAAAAATCTGATTTGGGGGTCGGGTATACCCAACACCAGTGCACCCAATACCATCGCACCCGATACCTTCGCACATAATACATCGGACACAACATCACTGGCACACCTAATAAAGGGTTTTCCAATAAGAGTGATACGATTTCTTTTTTGTAAAAAACACACTTTTTGTTCAATTCAATTTTTTTTTATTTAATGTGCAGTTCACTCAAGGTGCCGTGACTTAAGGCCAAGTGACATAAGACCAAATTTGAATGTTTGGCCTTATGTCACTTTTCGAAAGCGACATAAAGCCAAATTTTAGAAGTTAGCCTTATGTCACCTTCCCAAAGCGTCGTTAGGCCAACTTTTTTTGGGACATAAGGCCAACTGTTAAATTTATTGTTTGTTTATGCCGTTAGGATTGTTATCAACATCTTGCTTTTTATATGTTGCGCTCATTAACATTGAACATTCTTCTTCTCAATTGTGTATGTGTATTTTTCGCAAGACAATCATGTAAGCTTACTTCCCTAACTTATATTTGAACAAAACATTTTTTCATTATTAACTTCTAATCATAATTTTGCTTGATGCACGTGATGCATTGTTTTATAAAGGAAGATACAGTTATAAATAAAAATGCGAATGCATACATACAGAATATTTTTGAGTATCATTAGCCGTGTTTCATTGGGAATTTTCATATTCACTTCACTAAACGCTCAATAAAACGTTGTACTCACTAATGCAACTTTATTCCATCGCATAGACTCCATTTACCAGCCATCCCTGTTGTTCACATCTGCAAGTGACTTATATTTATTCATTTATCGTTGTTCACTTAGAGTTGTTGTTTTCCCATGTGCGATGTTCTGCGATGTTTTGCAGAAGTGAATGCAGATACCCAATAAAACTCAGCTATTGATACTCAGAGATATGCTTTGTATGTATGCACTCGCATTTTTAATTATAACTGTATCTTCCTTTACAAAACAATGCATCACATGTATTTAATCAGAAATACAATTCATAACATAGAACTGCACTCTCATTCTTTTGCTGTTCACTTTTATACATATATTAAAAACAATAATCCAATTCTCTTTCCAATTTGCAGACAAATTGTGACAAATACCACCCAAATTTTTTGTTAATTTTAAAAAGTATAAAATCTTTTCTTAATTGTTGTAAATTTGTTTCGACTTAGCGTTTATTTTCATTGGAATGCTTTTATTTTGTTGTTTGTTATATGTATATATGCCTTTCTTGTATAATAATAATAAAATTAAATACATATGAAAATACTTACAATATACACTTGAATATTTAACCATTTATCGTCTTTTGTTTGAAGTTATGGAATATGAACTTTGTTCTTGGAAACCAGGTAAAACCAGTTCTGAGTGACATAAGGCTATATTGGCCTTATAACGCTTAGGGAAGGTGACATAAGGTCAACATTCAAATTTGGTCTTATGTCGCTTGGCCTTAAGTCACGGTCACGGCACCTTCAATCAATACAATTAAGTTTTAAATAAAAAGTCATTCAAATGGCCACCACGACTACTTCTGCAGCAACAAATTAGATGAACCCAATTTTCGAGCACTTTTTCCACTAAATCAAGTCGTATATCATGAATGGCACGTTCAATATTAGACTTGTAAAGCTTGAAAAGAATCTGTGTTATTTTGAAAGACCAATGACTTCAAATAACCCTACAAGAAATAGTCTAATTGTGTTAAATCACGACTTCTTGGAGGCCATTCAATATCACAATTTCTTGAAATAATCGAATCTCTTAATTGTTCTCGCAATATTTCAATTATTGCATTTCCTGTGTGACACGTAGCCCCGTCTTGTTGAAACCAAATGTTGTCAAAATCAATTTCTTCCAATTTCGCCCATAAAAAGTTGGTTATCATCGAACTATACCGCTTTCCATTGACAGTAATGGTGTTACCAGCTTCATTTTGAAAGAAGTACGGACTGATGATTCCACCAGCCCAAAAACCACACCAAATTGTCAATTTAGGTGAAAGTAATGGTTTTTCATGACTATTTTGTGGATTTTCATCGCCAGTTTTGTTTATTTAACGCCCTAGTCAAATAAAAGTATGCATCTTCGGAAAAGATGATTTTCTTAAAAAATCGTTATCGATTTCAAGTTGTTTTACAGCAAAATCAAAAAGTTCACGACGTTCATGGTGGTCCAATAGTGAAACTGTTAACACTTCTGAATGAAAAAAAAAAAAAAAACAATTGAGAGATCATGACATACTACAAATGGCCGAAACGCCACTGCAAAATCATATCATACCTGTTGGAAAACCCTTTACCTCGGACTTTAGAGGAATAAAGAACAAGAGGGAAAACCACACACACACCACGGCATCTGCCCACGACTTTACCCACACCACTTTATTTTCAGCTTTCAAAACCAGTTTGAAATCCGTAAATAAAGTGGTGTAAGTAAATTCTCTGACTTGTATCACAGATGGATTTCGTGTTACAAAAGCAACAATGTAAACAAGTGGAAGTTGCGGGGCAAGAGAAGTAATGGTTTTCCCTCTTGTTCTTTATTCCTCTAAGCCTCGGACACTTCATCCCAACTACCGTTATTAATGGGATGGCACTTTGTTTTCATCAATGAATATGGAGTTTAACTCATTGTATAAGGAAACTTTAGTAGCACCATGGCGAGGAAAGCGCTGGTATCGCCACCTTCG
Source organism: Melanostoma scalare (assembly GCA_949752695.1). NCBI lineage: Eukaryota > Metazoa > Arthropoda > Insecta > Diptera > Syrphidae > Melanostoma > Melanostoma scalare. The sequence continues at coordinate 95,039,039 of OX456984.1, forward strand.
GTCTCCATTAAAGGATTTATCGGTTCAAAAAATTTAGCTGTGGTTGTTCACTTAGGTATGTGGATGGTATTTTCGTGAATGCTTTATTGGTTGTGGATGGTATTTTCATCAATTATTAAATGTGTTTAAATGATTTTCAAGCATTGTCAAGATACGCCAAATGCAAAACAACAGACTTTTTATCATTAAGAATTAAAAACCACATCATACTTTTATATTGCTAACACATTTACGAAGCAAAGCTCAACTACCAAAAAACAATAAAATAAAATGTATTGGCAGCATGTTGGCAGGGTTCTACGATCAACTTTTTCCGATTGAGAAGGTAGTACGTTTAATGGGGACTACAGGTGGCGATACCAGCGCTTTCCCCGCCATGGTGCTACTATAGTTTCCATATACAATGGTTTAACTGTGCCACCATACTTTGGTGTTGTATGATTTGCTTCTTAACTGATAACATGTGAGTTTGTCCGTTATGATATGTAGTGCAATGCATTTAAGGGAGGGGTAAGCCTTGGGCATTTTCAAAAAAAATTTTATTGCATTTTCTTATTATACTACTATTCAAGAATGTTGTGTCAAAATTTCAAGTCATTCCGGATTTGTTAGAGATAGCGACTTCGTCATGTGGCACGTGCATAGGCCACACCCCTTTCCATAGCGACTTCTCGGTCGCTAATTATAACAATAAAGAGGGTCACTGTGGAAAAAACCCAAGCGCCACACAAAACACTACACGCAAGCAATAGCAGCAACAACAACAATTGTTACCATAACACAACCATCTCACAAGACAACATACAATGTGCAAATAGCGGTAGTTGCGACCGAGAAATAGGATCAACATGATATGCGGTGCAGGCAACCAAAGAAGATGCTTTCCGGTTGAGAGTCGCTGTGTTATCGTGTGCCAGATAACGGTGGTTGCGACCGAGAAATAGCAAATATTCATCAAGATACTAAGTGGCAGACGTACCAGACAACGGTGGTTGTGGAAAAAACCCAAGTGCAGATTCATCATGCCAAATATGTGAAGTAGCGGTGCTGAATATCGATAAGGGTAAGCAGGCTAGTGCAGCAGCAACAACCTATATATGGCGAGATGGTCATTGACAAGAACACAGAACCTGCATGAAAAAAATCGGAGCATTTGAAAGGAAAATTCTGGGGATTTGCACATGACTGAACTTTGACCGTCAACGACAGAGGTACTTCAGCAACAAAAAGCTATACGAAGCATCAGGAGTCCTTCCCATCGACAGATTCCTTTTGAACGCTGCAAGGAAAATAACCAACAACCTGAGCAACCATCCCACTCCACTGGTGAGAAGCATGACAAGCGGAGAAAGACATCCCGAGCCGCGATACTTAGATATGATGGCATTACTGGACGAAGAAATTATTTCAATCAATGACGAAGAGGCAATACCCTTTTACGAGGTAGCAGACTCAGCTTATCACCGTGGCAAGAGGCCACACAAACCCCCTTCAACATAAAGACAACCGGATCTGAACAACCCGAGATTTTTTTTTAATAACCTTATAAATATATATTTTTTCTTATTATAGGCAATAATTATAATTATTTTAGCAAACAAAACATTATTTAAAGTTTGGCCCCTTCTGTGCCAACAAATTAAAATTAAATCTAAATGTAATGTAATCTTAGAATTAAGAACCAATTGTATAAATACCTGTTCAATAAAAATAGTTAAACAGTTAAACAGACAAGAACACAGTCCACTAAGAACTTTTGAGCGGTGCACAGTGCGCAGTCCACTATGAGAGTTCGAGCAGCACAGTCGAAGCAAGATGGGCATATATTTTAAATAAAGACTTTGATTATATTGTGTCAATTGTGCGTTTTGCCTTTTCTTTCAAATTGGAAGTTTTTCTTTGGTTTCCTTTAATAAATTGTGCAAGCGACCTATCTAAAGATGAATTAAAAGTGCTTATCAAAAATATATTTATATATATATATGTGTGTGTAATCGAATGCAAATATTTTCGAAAGAAAAACCTTTTTTACAAGATATCCCTACTTAACGAGAAGAAAAATATAAGAACTTGTGCGAATTCATCAATCATGGTGCTACTATAGTTTCCAAATACAATGGTTTAACTGTGCCACCATACTTTGGTGTTGTATGATTTCATTTTCAAAAAAAATTTTATTGCATTTTCTTATTATACTACTATTCAAGAATGTTGTGTCAAAATTTCAAGACATTCCGGATTTGTTAGAGATAGCGACTTCGTCATGTGGCACGTGCATAGGCCACACCCCTTTCCATAGCGACCTCTCGGTCGCTAATTATAACAATAAAGAGGGTCACTGTGGAAAAAACCCAAGCGCCACACAAAACACTACACGCAAGCAAGAACAACAATTGTTACCATAACACAACCATCTCACAAGACAACATACAATGTGCAAATAGCGGTGGTTGCGACCGAGAAATAGGATCAACATGATATGCGGTGCAGGCAACCAAAGAAGATGCTTTCCGGTTGAGAGTCGCTGTGTTATCGTGTGCCAGATAACGGTGGTTGCGACCGAGAAATAGCAAATATTCATCAAGATACTAAGTGGCAGACGTACCAGACAACGGTGGTTGCGACCGAAGGGTCGCAATGGAAAAAACCCAAGTGCAGATTCATCATGCCAAATATGTGAAGCAGCGGTGCTCAATATCGATAAGGGTAAGCAGGCTAGTGCAGCAGCAACAACCTATATATGGCGAGATGAGCATTGACAAGAACACAGTCCACTAAGAACTTTTGAGCGGTGCACAGTGCTCAGTCCACTATGAGAGTTCGAGCAGCACAGTCGAAGCAAGATGTGCATATATTTTAAATAAAGACTTTGATTATATTGTGTCAATTGTGCGTTTTGCCTTTTCTTTCAAATTAGAAGTTTTTCTTTGGTTTCCTTTCTTGTTTTGCTAAACATTCTGGTCCTATTCGAGTCGAATAAATTGTGCAAGCGACCTATCTAAAGATAAATTAAAAGTGCTTATCAAAAATATATTTATATATATATGTGTGTGTAATCGAATGCAAATATTTTCGAAAGAAAAACCTTTTTTACAAGATATCCCTACTTAACGAGAAGAAAAATATAAGAACTTGTGCGAATTCATCAATCTAGGAAGTGCGAATTGACTGAAGTGATTATTAACTGTGCAGCGCAACCGGACAAAGGTTATTTTTTGCAGAGCGCAAATAGCCCTGTTCACACTGTACAATTAGTTGGACAAACCAATGCTTGATAGTGTGAACTCTTCATACGACCGCTTGTCCAATTTGTTGGATGGTTTTCAAAAAATTTTGAAAATCTAGAAGTTGGATGGAGTGGAAGGGTATGTGACATAAAGTTGGACGACAAGCTTGATAGGTGTGAACGAAAACTACATCAGACCATCCAACTTCCATCAAACGAAGTCTGTCCAACTAATTGTACAGTGTGAACTGGGCTAATAAATTTGAGAGATCTAAAAAAAGGGTGCATTGATTCCGTTCGGACTGAAGCGATTTTCGAAGGGTCGACCTGGGTCGTTGTGGTCTTGTGCGGTCTTACGGGCAAGTGCAAATTCTGAAACTTTGCAGTGCGAAATAGTTAGAACAATGGGCGACGTTGCGCGCAGGGACGTTTTTCTTTCCTCCCTGTTAAGGAACACCAACTTTATTGAATCGGTAGAGTTCAACGAGGCAACGCTAGCCTTATTGCAAGCAAAACTCAAGGCGGCACACACCGCATACGACAAGCTGCTTGAGGAGCATTTGCGTGTAGTGAACACGGCTGCAACGGCTGAAGCCCTAGATACGCAGGACGAGTATCTAGCCGCTGCAGAAAATGCATACCACAACGCCATAGCAAACTTAACGGAGCGCATCACAGAACTAGAAGCGCAAAATGCAGCTGTCGGAGCAGGAGCACGAGACACTCCAAACGTCATCCAGTTGCGCCAAGAGCCACGCTCAAAGCTGATCACGTTCAAAGGTGACTATACGAAGTGGATGGAGTTTCGTGACCAAATTGTGAGTGAGGTGAACAACTGTGCGTCAATGGCGAACGTTTCCAAACTGCGGGAGTTGAAATTGGCTTTGGGCGGACCACCAGCAAGGCGAATAAGCAGGTGGCAGGTGATTCTTGATTCAGCCTTCTTCGACTCAGAGCACAGTGCAGTCGGGAAGGAAAAACTAGGTGAGCAGGTTTTGAAGAGCATCCCGAGATATGCCGGAGCGAGCACACCAAGAGCGACATCGGCACCGAGGTGCTCACTTTGCAAAGAGCTACATCCTCTCTGTCGTTGTGAAGATTTCTTGGCGCTATCAACTCAAAGGTGCGAATATGGAAGCTGTGTGCAAACAGTCTACATCCAGCACATTTTGCGCAATCCTGCCCCAGTGGCATGTGCCGTAGATGCAACAAGAAGCATAACAGCGTCCTGTGCCAGGAACAGCGGCCATCAGGCGTCAGCCATCCAGTTGTTGCGAGTTCAAGCGCGAACCTCGAACACACGAAGAGGACGTCCGAGCTTCCGCAATAGCAATCAATTGCGACAGTATCTGCAGAAGAGCTTGCTGCAGAGAAAGTCCCAGCCTTGGTGGGCAGCAACATTAGAGGGTGAGCAAATCGGTAGTGTCGAGCTACAAAGAGCACTACTGGCAACAGCACACGTCAAAGTGCAGGGCAGAGCAGGACAACCGGATGAAGCCAGGGCGCTTCTGGGCAGCGGAAGTCAAATCAACTTAGTTACTGAGCAGTGCGTGCAGCGTTTGGGCCTCATCAAACGTCGGTGCGTGTTTGACGTGCGAGGCACTGGAGCGGAAAAGTTGGGTTGGATCAGAGCGGTGGCCATGAAGAGGTTCCAACAAACCGAAAAGCGGTTAAGTGCAGAGCCAGAGCTAAGAGCACAATACGTTGAATTCATGCGGGAATACGAGGCTCTCGGACACATGAAGCAAGTATCTGAACCAAGTACGAGCTAGCGAGGATACCACATTCCACACCATTGCGTCACCAAGAAATTTCGGGTCGTCTTCGACGCATCGTGCAAGAGCGTGAGTGGGATGTCCCTAAACGATGTGCAGTTTACCGGTGGCAAATTACAAGACGATCTGTCTTGTAATTTGCCGCGTTTCCGGTGCTTCAAGGTTGCAGTCTCGGCAGACGTCGAAAAAATGTTCCGCCAAGTGAAAGTGAATCCAAAGCAGTGGGATCTCCAACGTATCTTTTGGAGAGAGAATCCTAGCGAGCGCATGAGAGAATACTGTCTGACAGTGGTCACGTATGGCATGGCGTCCAGCGGGCTCAATGCAGTGCGCGCAATGCATCAGTGCGCGATGGACCGCAAGGAAGAGTATCCATTGGCATGTGAGGCCATCATGAACAATTTTTACATGGACATGGAATATGTTGACTGGTGCAGATAACGAAGAGGAGGCGAAAGTGAAGTGCCAACAAATAAAGTCTTCTCTGAGAGCAGGCAGTTTCAAGCTGAGCAAATTTATGTCTTCAAGTCAGCGCGTACTATCAAGACTGACGAGCACCTGGTCGAGCGAAAAGGCGCTAACATTTCAGAAGATCATATTGTTTTAATGTTGGGTCCTACATGGGACTGTGAAAGAGATGAAATCTCTTTCAAGGTGCGAACGAGCGATGTCAGTGTGTCTACCACCAAGAGAGCAGTTGTCAGTGCGATCGCGAGGTTGTACGACCCAATTGGCTACTCGCACAGTAATAATTAGTACGAAAATTCTAATACAGGACCTATGGCGGTCCGGAGTTGAGTGGGATGAGCAAATACCCACATCCATCTTGCCGGTATGGAAAAATATTGCGAGGAACTGACACTGGAAGAACGAGATCGAGCATTATCCTACTGGGCAAGGATAGAACAACGCTGTGCGTACCAGACGGAAGTCCAACAACTCCTGGTAAAATCTTCATTGGTAAGTTCGAGCAGCATACTCACACTCAATCCATTTTTAGATGCTGAGGGAACCCTGAGGGTAGGAGGTCGGCTGCAGAATTCAGCGATGCAGTACGATGTCATCCATCTCATTATTTTCCAAAACAAAAGCCAACTCACTGAGCTAGTAATTAGAGAAGCGCATCTGAAGACACTACACGGAGGCGTACAGCTGTGCATGCAGTACATCAGGCAAAGGTTTTGGATATCTTCCCTGCGGCGAGCAGTGAAGACCCACATCTCAAGGTGCATAACATGTTTTCGGCAGAGCAAAACAACGTCCGAACAGCTCATGGGCAGTCTTCCCAAAGAACGCTTCCAACCAACGAGAGCGTTTAAGCATAGCGGAGTGGACTATGCTGGACCGGTGCAAATAAAGGCGAGATCAGGGCGATCAAAGATGATAGAAAAGGGCTACATTGCAGTGTTGTGTGCATGGTGACAAGGCCATACACCTAGAGCCTGTGACCAACCTAACGAGCGCTGCATTCTTGGCAGCTTTTCAGCGCTTCACCTACTGTATAGCCGTTGGAGCGAGTCACAGCAGTTCATCGGGGCAAGGACGGATTGTTGCGAAGTGCGGTAATACGGCTGGAGCATACAACCTTGGTGCGAGCAATACATAAGTAGTGCGTTCTACCTCTTGAAGAACCTAGAGGCGAAATTGAAGACGAGCCTTCAATTGGGGGGGATGAATGTTAGAGATAGCGACCTCGTCATGTGGCACGTGCATAGGCCACACCCCTTTCCATAGCGACCTCTCGGTCGCTAATTATAACAATAAAGAGGGTCACTGTGGAAAAAACCCAAGCGCCACACAAAACACTACACGCAAGCAATAGCAGCAAGAACAACAATTGTTACCATAACACAACCATCTCACAAGACAACAATGTGTACAATGTGCAAATAGCGGTGGTTGCGACCGAGAAATAGGATCAACATGATATGCGGTGCAGGCAACCAAAGAAGATGCTTTCCGGTTGAGAGTCGCTGTGTTATCGTGTGCCAGATAACGGTGGTTGCGACCGAGAAATAGCAAATATTCATCAAGATACTAAGTGGCAGACGTACCAGACAACGGTGGTTGCGACCGAAGGGTCGCAATGGAAAAAACCCAAGTGCAGATTCATCATGCCAAATATGTGAAGCAGCGGTGCTCAATATCGATAAGGGTAAGCAGGCTAGTGCAGCAGCAACAACCTATATATGGCGAGATGAGCATTGACAAGAACACAGTCCACTAAGAACTTTTGAGCGGTGCACAGTGCTCAGTCCACTATGAGAGTTCGAGCAGCACAGTCGAAGCAAGATGTGCATATATTTTAAATAAAGACTTTGATTATATTGTGTCAATTGTGCGTTTTGCCTTTTCTTTCAAATTAGAAGTTTTTCTTTGGTTTCCTTTCTTGTTTTGCTAAACATTCTGGTCCTATTCGAGTCGAATAAACTGTGCAAGCGACCTATCTAAAGATAAATTAAAAGTGCTTATCAAAAATATATTTATATATATATGTGTGTGTAATCGAATGCAAATATTTTCGAAAGAAAAACCTTTTTTACAAGATATCCCTACTTAACGAGAAGAAAAATATAAGAACTTGTGCGAATTCATCAATCTAGGAAGTGCGAATTGACTGAAGTGATTATTAACTGTGCAGCGCAACCGGACAAAGGTTATTTTTTGCAGAGCGCAAATAGCCCTGTTCACACTGTACAATTAGTTGGACAAACCAATGCTTGATAGTGTGAACTCTTCATACGACCGCTTGTCCAATTTGTTGGATGGTTTTCAAAAAATTTTGAAAATCTAGAAGTTGGATGGAGTGGAAGGGTATGTGACATAAAGTTGGACGACAAGCTTGATAGGTGTGAACGAAAACTACATCAGACCATCCAACTTCCATCAAACGAAGTCTGTCCAACTAATTGTACAGTGTGAACTGGGCTAATAAATTTGAGAGATCTAAAAAAAGGGTGCATTGATTCCGTTCGGACTGAAGCGATTTTCGAAGGGTCGACCTGGGTCGTTGTGGTCTTGTGCGGTCTTACGGGCAAGTGCAAATTCTGAAACTTTGCAGTGCGAAATAGTTAGAACAATGGGCGACGTTGCGCGCAGGGACGTTTTTCTTTCCTCCCTGTTAAGGAACACCAACTTTATTGAATCGGTAGAGTTCAACGAGGCAACGCTAGCCTTATTGCAAGCAAAACTCAAGGCGGCACACACCGCATACGACAAGCTGCTTGAGGAGCATTTGCGTGTAGTGAACACGGCTGCAACGGCTGAAGCCCTAGATACGCAGGACGAGTATCTAGCCGCTGCAGAAGATGCATACCACAACGCCATAGCAAACTTAACGGAGCGCATCACAGAACTAGAAGCGCAAAATGCAGCTGTCGGAGCAGGAGCACGAGACACTCCAAACGTCATCCAGTTGCGCCAAGAGCCACGCTCAAAGCTGATCACGTTCAAAGGTGACTATACGAAGTGGATGGAGTTTCGTGACCAAATTGTGAGTGAGGTGAACAACTGTGCGTCAATGGCGAACGTTTCCAAACTGCGGGAGTTGAAATTGGCTTTGGACGGACCACCAGCAAGGCGAATAAGCAGGTGGCAGGTGATTCTTGATTCAGCCTTCTTCGACTCAGAGCACAGTGCAGTCGGGAAGGAAAAACTAGGTGAGCAGGTTTTGAAGAGCATCCCGAGATATGCCGGAGCGAGCACACCAAGAGCGACATCGGCACCGAGGTGCTCACTTTGCAAAGAGCTACATCCTCTCTGTCGTTGTGAAGATTTCTTGGCGCTATCAACTCAAAGGTGCGAATATGGAAGCTGTGTGCAAACTGTCTACATCCAGCACATTTTGCGCAATCCTGCCCCAGTGGCATGTGCCGTAGATGCAACAAGAAGCATAACAGCGTCCTGTGCCAGGAACAGCGGCCATCAGGCGTCAGCCATCCAGTTGTTGCGAGTTCAAGCGCGAACCTCGAACACACGAAGAGGACGTCCGAGCTTCCGCAATAGCAATCAATTGCGACAGTATCTGCAGAAGAGCTTGCTGCAGAGAAAGTCCCAGCCTTGGTGGGCAGCAACATTAGAGGGTGAGCAAATCGGTAGTGTCGAGCTACAAAGAGCACTACTGGCAACAGCACACGTCAAAGTGCAGGGCAGAGCAGGACAACCGGATGAAGCCAGGGCGCTTCTGGACAGCGGAAGTCAAATCAACTTAGTTACTGAGCAGTGCGTGCAGCGTTTGGGCCTCATCAAACGTCGGTGCGTGTTTGACGTGCGAGGCACTGGAGCGGAAAAGTTGGGTTGGATCAGAGCGGTGGCCATGAAGAGGTTCCAACAAACCGAAAAGCGGTTAAGTGCAGAGCCAGAGCTAAGAGCACAATACGTTGAATTCATGCGGGAATACGAGGCTCTCGGACACATGAAGCAAGTATCTGAACCAAGTACGAGCTAGCGAGGATACCACATTCCACACCATTGCGTCACCAAGAAATTTCGGGTCGTCTTCGACGCATCGTGCAAGAGCGTGAGTGGGATGTCCCTAAACGATGTGCAGTTTACCGGTGGCAAATTACAAGACGATCTGTCTTGTAATTTGCCGCGTTTCCGGTGCTTCAAGGTTGCAGTCTCGGCAGACGTCGAAAAAATGTTCCGCCAAGTGAAAGTGAATCCAAAGCAGTGGGATCTCCAACGTATCTTTTGGAGAGAGAATCCTAGCGAGCGCATGAGAGAATACTGTCTGACAGTGGTCACGTATGGCATGGCGTCCAGCGGGCTCAATGCAGTGCGCGCAATGCATCAGTGCGCGATGGACCGCAAGGAAGAGTATCCATTGGCATGTGAGGCCATCATGAACAATTTTTACATGGACATGGAATATGTTGACTGGTGCAGATAACGAAGAGGAGGCGAAAGTGAAGTGCCAACAAATAAAGTCTTCTCTGAGAGCAGGCAGTTTCAAGCTGAGCAAATTTATGTCTTCAAGTCAGCGCGTACTATCAAGACTGACGAGCACCTGGTCGAGCGAAAAGGCGCTAACATTTCAGAAGATCATATTGTTTTAATGTTGGGTCCTACATGGGACTGTGAAAGAGATGAAATCTCTTTCAAGGTGCGAACGAGCGATGTCAGTGTGTCTACCACCAAGAGAGCAGTTGTCAGTGCGATCGCGAGGTTGTACGACCCAATTGGCTACTCGCACAGTAATAATTAGTACGAAAATTCTAATACAGGACCTATGGCGGTCCGGAGTTGAGTGGGATGAGCAAATACCCACATCCATCTTGCCGGTATGGAAAAATATTGCGAGGAACTGACACTGGAAGAACGAGATCGAGCATTATCCTACTGGGCAAGGATAGAACAACGCTGTGCGTACCAGACGGAAGTCCAACAACTCCTGGTGAAATCTTCATTGGTAAGTTCGAGCAGCATACTCACACTCAATCCATTTTTAGATGCTGAGGGAACCCTGAGGGTAGGAGGTCGGCTGCAGAATTCAGCGATGCAGTACGATGTCATCCATCTCATTATCCAACTCACTGAGCTAGTAATTAGAGAAGCGCATCTGAAGACACTACACGGAGGCGTACAGCTGTGCATGCAGTACATCAGGCAAAGGTTTTGGATACCTTCCCTGCGGCGAGCAGTGAAGACCCACATCTCAAGGTGCATAACATGTTTTCGGCAGAGCAAAACAACGTCCGAACAGCTCATGGGCAGTCTTCCCAAAGAACGCTTCCAACCAACGAGAGCGTTTAAGCATAGCGGAGTGGACTATGCTGGACCGGTGCAAATAAAGGCGAGATCAGGGCGATCAAAGATGATAGAAAAGGGCTACATTGCAGTGTTGTGTGCATGGTGACAAGGCCATACACCTAGAGCCTGTGACCAACCTAACGAGCGCTGCATTCTTGGCAGCTTTTCAGCGCTTCACCTACTGTATAGCCGTTGGAGCGAGTCACAGCAGTTCATCGGGGCAAGGACGGATTGTTGCGAAGTGCGGTAATACGGCTGGAGCATACAACCTTGGTGCGAGCAATACATAAGTAGTGCGTTCTACCTCTTGAAGAACCTAGAGGCGAAATTGAAGACGAGCCTTCAATTGGGGGGGAGGAATGTTAGAGATAGCGACCTCGTCATGTGGCACGTGCATAGGCCACACCCCTTTCCATAGCGACCTCTCGGTCGCTAATTATAACAATAAAGAGGGTCACTGTGGAAAAAACCCAAGCGCCACACAAAACACTACACGCAAGCAATAGCAGCAAGAACAACAATTGTTACCATAACACAACCATCTCACAAGACAACAATGTGTACAATGTGCAAATAGCGGTGGTTGCGACCGAGAAATAGGATCAACATGATATGCGGTGCAGGCAACCAAAGAAGATGCTTTCCGGTTGAGAGTCGCTGTGTTATCGTGTGCCAGATAACGGTGGTTGCGACCGAGAAATAGCAAATATTCATCAAGATACTAAGTGGCGGACGTACCAGACAACGGTGGTTGCGACCGAAGGGTCGCAATGGAAAAAACCCAAGTGCAGATTCATCATGCCAAATATGTGAAGCAGCGGTGCTCAATATCGATAAGGGTAAGCAGGCTAGTGCAGCAGCAACAACCTATATATGGCGAGATGAGCATTGACAAGAACACAGTCCACTAAGAACTTTTGAGCGGTGCACAGTGCTCAGTCCACTATGAGAGTTCGAGCAGCACAGTCGAAGCAAGATGTGCATATATTTTAAATAAAGACTTTGATTATATTGTGTCAATTGTGCGTTTTGCCTTTTCTTTCAAATTAGAAGTTTTTCTTTGGTTTCCTTTCTTGTTTTGCTAAACATTCTGGTCCTATTCGAGTCGAATAAATTGTGCAAGCGACCTATCTAAAGATAAATTAAAAGTGCTTATCAAAAATATATTTATATATATATGTTTGTGTAATCGAATGCAAATATTTTCGAAAGAAAAACCTTTTTTACAAGATATCCCTACTTAACGAGAAGAAAAATATAAGAACTTGTGCGAATTCATCAATCTAGGAAGTGCGAATTGACTGAAGTGATTATTAACTGTGCAGCGCAACCGGACAAAGGTTATTTTTTGCAGAGCGCAAATAGCCCTGTTCACACTGTACAATTAGTTGGACAAACCAATGCTTGATAGTGTGAACTCTTCATACGACCGCTTGTCCAATTTGTTGGATGGTTTTCAAAAAATTTTGAAAATCTAGAAGTTGGATGGAGTGGAAGGGTATGTGACATAAAGTTGGACGACAAGCTTGATAGGTGTGAACGAAAACTACATCAGACCATCCAACTTCCATCAAACGAAGTCTGTCCAACTAATTGTACAGTGTGAACTGGGCTAATAAATTTGAGAGATCTAAAAAAAGGGTGCATTGATTCCGTTCGGACTGAAGCGATTTTCGAAGGGTCGACCTGGGTCGTTGTGGTCTTGTGCGGTCTTACGGGCAAGTGCAAATTCTGAAACTTTGCAGTGCGAAATAGTTAGAACAATGGGCGACGTTGCGCGCAGGGACGTTTTTCTTTCCTCCCTGTTAAGGAACACCAACTTTATTGAATCGGTAGAGTTCAACGAGGCAACGCTAGCCTTATTGCAAGCAAAACTCAAGGCGGCACACACCGCATACGACAAGCTGCTTGAGGAGCATTTGCGTGTAGTGAACACGGCTGCAACGGCTGAAGCCCTAGATACGCAGGACGAGTATCTAGCCGCTGCAGAAGATGCATACCACAACGCCATAGCAAACTTAACGGAGCGCATCACAGAACTAGAAGCGCAAAATGCAGCTGTCGGAGCAGGAGCACGAGACACTCCAAACGTCATCCAGTTGCGCCAAGAGCCACGCTCAAAGCTGATCACGTTCAAAGGTGACTATACGAAGTGGATGGAGTTTCGTGACCAAATTGTGAGTGAGGTGAACAACTGTGCGTCAATGGCGAACGTTTCCAAACTGCGGGAGTTGAAATTGGCTTTGGACGGACCACCAGCAAGGCGAATAAGCAGGTGGCAGGTGATTCTTGATTCAGCCTTCTTCGACTCAGAGCACAGTGCAGTCGGGAAGGAAAAACTAGGTGAGCAGGTTTTGAAGAGCATCCCGAGATATGCCGGAGCGAGCACACCAAGAGCGACATCGGCACCGAGGTGCTCACTTTGCAAAGAGCTACATCCTCTCTGTCGTTGTGAAGATTTCTTGGCGCTATCAACTCAAAGGTGCGAATATGGAAGCTGTGTGCAAACTGTCTACATCCAGCACATTTTGCGCAATCCTGCCCCAGTGGCATGTGCCGTAGATGCAACAAGAAGCATAACAGCGTCCTGTGCCAGGAACAGCGGCCATCAGGCGTCAGCCATCCAGTTGTTGCGAGTTCAAGCGTGAACCTCGAACACACGAAGAGGACGTCCGAGCTTCCGCAATAGCAATCAATTGCGACAGTATCTGCAGAAGAGCTTGCTGCAGAGAAAGTCCCAGCCTTGGTGGGCAGCAACATTAGAGGGTGAGCAAATCGGTAGTGTCGAGCTACAAAGAGCACTACTGGCAACAGCACACGTCAAAGTGCAGGGCAGAGCAGGACAACCGGATGAAGCCAGGGCGCTTCTGGACAGCGGAAGTCAAATCAACTTAGTTACTGAGCAGTGCGTGCAGCGTTTGGGCCTCATCAAACGTCGGTGCGTGTTTGACGTGCGAGGCACTGGAGCGGAAAAGTTGGGTTGGATCAGAGCGGTGGCCATGAAGAGGTTCCAACAAACCGAAAAGCGGTTAAGTGCAGAGCCAGAGCTAAGAGCACAATACGTTGAATTCATGCGGGAATACGAGGCTCTCGGACACATGAAGCAAGTATCTGAACCAAGTACGAGCTAGCGAGGATACCACATTCCACACCATTGCGTCACCAAGAAATTTCGGGTCGTCTTCGACGCATCGTGCAAGAGCGTGAGTGGGATGTCCCTAAACGATGTGCAGTTTACCGGTGGCAAATTACAAGACGATCTGTCTTGTAATTTGCCGCGTTTCCGGTGCTTCAAGGTTGCAGTCTCGGCAGACGTCGAAAAAATGTTCCGCCAAGTGAAAGTGAATCCAAAGCAGTGGGATCTCCAACGTATCTTTTGGAGAGAGAATCCTAGCGAGCGCATGAGAGAATACTGTCTGACAGTGGTCAGGTATGGCATGGCGTACAGCGGGCTCAATGCAGTGCGAGCAATGCATCAGTGCGCGATGGACCACAAGAAAGAGTATCCATTGGCATGTGAGGCCATCATGAACAATTTTTACATGGACATGGAACATGTTGACTGGTGCAGATAACGAAGAGGAGGCGAAAGTGAAGTGCCAACAAATAAAGTCTTCTATGAGAGCAGGCGGTTTCAAGCTGAGCAAATTTATGTCTTCATGTCAGCGCGTACTATCAAGACTGACGAGCACCTGGTTGAGCGAAAAGGCGCTAACATTTCAGAAGATCATATTGTTTTAATGTTGGGTCCTACATGGGACTGTGAAAGAGATGAAATCTCTTTCAAGGTGCGAACGAGCGATGTCAGTGTGTCTACCACCAAGAGAGCAGTTGTCAGTGCGATCGCGAGGTTGTACGACCCAATTGGCTACTCGCACAGTAATAATTAGTACGAAAATTCTAATACAGGACCTATGGCGGTCCGGAGTTGAGTGGGATGAGCAAATACCCACATCCATCTTGCCGGTATGGAAAAATACTGCGAGGAACTGACACTGGAAGAACGAGATCGAGCATTATCCTACTGGGCAAGGATAGAACAACGCTGTGCGTACCAGACGGAAGTCCAACAACTCCTGGTGAAATCTTCATTGGTAAGTTCGAGCAGCATACTCACACTCAATCCATTTTTAGATGCTGAGGGAACCCTGAGGGTAGGAGGTCGGCTGCAGAATTCAGCGATGCAGTACGATGTCATCCATCTCATTATTTTCCAAAACAAAAGCCAACTCACTGAGCTAGTAATTAGAGAAGCGCATCTGAAGACACTACACGGAGGCGTACAGCTGTGCATGCAGTACATCAGGCAAAGGTTTTGGATACCTTCCCTGCGGCGAGCAGTGAAGACCCACATCTCAAGGTGCATAACATGTTTTCGGCAGAGCAAAACAACGTCCGAACAGCTCATGGGCAGTCTTCCCAAAGAACGCTTCCAACCAACGAGAGCGTTTAAGCATAGCGGAGTGGACTATGCTGGACCGGTGCAAATAAAGGCGAGATCAGGGCGATCAAAGATGATAGAAAAGGGCTACATTGCAGTGTTGTGTGCATGGTGACAAGGCCATACACCTAGAGCCTGTGACCAACCTAACGAGCGCTGCATTCTTGGCAGCTTTTCAGCGCTTCACCTACTGTATAGCCGTTGGAGCGAGTCACAGCAGTTCATCGGGGCAAGGACGGATTGTTGCGAAGTGCGGTAATACGGCTGGAGCATACAACCTTGGTGCGAGCAATACATAAGTAGTGCGTTCTACCTCTTGAAGAACCTAGAGGCGAAATTGAAGACGAGCCTTCAATTGGGGGGGAGGAATGTTAGAGATAGCGACTTCGTCATGTGGCACGTGCATAGGCCACACCCCTTTCCATAGCGACCTCTCGGTCGCTAATTATAACAATAAAGAGGGTCACTGTGGAAAAAACCCAAGCGCCACACAAAACACTACACGCAAGCAATAGCAGCAAGAACAACAATTGTTACCATAACACAACCATCTCACAAGACAACATACAATGTGCAAATAGCGGTGGTTGCGACCGAGAAATAGGATCAACATGATATGCGGTGCAGGCAACCAAAGAAGATGCTTTCCGGTTGAGAGTCGCTGTGTTATCGTGTGCCAGATAACGGTGGTTGCGACCGAGAAATAGCAAATATTCATCAAGATACTACGTGGCAGACGTACCAGACAACCGTGGTTGCGACCGAAGGGTCGCAATGGAAAAACCCAAGTGCAGATTCATCATGCCAAATATGTGAAGTAGCGGTGCTGAATATCGATAAGGGTAAGCACTTAAGCATGCTAGTGCAGCAGCAACAACCTATATATGGCGAGATGAGCATTGACAAGAACACAGTCCACTAAGAACTTTTGAGCGGTGCACAGTGCGCAGTCCACTATGAGAGTTCGAGCAGCACAGTCGAAGCAAGATGTGCATATATTTTAAATAAAGACTTTGATTATATTGTGTCAATTGTGCGTTTTGCCTTTTCTTTCAAATTGTAAGTTTTCTTTGGTTTCCTTTCTTGTTTTCTAAACAGGATTGAATTCGAAAAGTTTTAGGGATTTTAAATGATTTTAGAGTAGGTATGCGCGGCGAGCGAATAGAGGGGGCCGCGGCCGGTCGGACGACTTTGAACAAACCTTTTATGATTGGTTCCAGGTAGGTCGAGGTCTTCTTTTGTGTTCAGGGAAGGGGCGCTCACTCTAATGACGCTTCTAACGGAATATTTTTGAGGAGAACCATTCAGTGTGCTGTTCGCGGTGCAGTGCTATAAGGCCCGCGGCAATAAAACCCGCTGGTCTTATTTCCTCTTTGTTTTGGAAGTAAAGCCCACGGGGGTTATTTATTTATTTATTCCGTCTTAAAAGTTACAACATTCTATAGAGACTACAAATTTGGTTTTTATCAACATAAACATATTTTAAATATACAAAATTACAATAATTAATATAAAGTTATAACAATTTTACTAGCTTATTTTTTATTTCGTTTCTATCAACTTTGAAATCTATGACGAAATCATATTCGTTGAAATCCAAACAAGCTCTAGTAATAGGATTATGCCTAGCATAGTTGGTACTATGAAAAGGAACACTTAGAAAATTCCCATTTCGGGGGCGCAAATATCAAGATGGTGCGTAAATATTAAACATAGATAACAAAACCGGACAGTCAATTACACAATTCAATACATCGTAGGCGAAGAGAATTGAATTTAATTTTCTCCTTTGGGCAAGAGGTTTTACGTCAATTTAAATACATCTCGTTTCATAGGATGGAACGTTCAAATAACCAAAAGTTTTTCGCAAGGCCATTTTTGTGAATCTTTTTTGAATTTTTTCTATACGGAAAATACTTGACTGAGTGTAGGGATTCCATACAACGCTGCAATACTCTAAATGCGGCCTAACAAGACTTGTATATAAAGTTTTTAATGTGTAAGGGTCCTTAAAATTTTTAGAGTTACGAATAACAAACCCTAACATTGAGTTTGCTTTCGAAATAACTTGGTCTATGTGATTTGAGAAGCTCAATTTTGAGTCAAAAATTACTCCCAGATGCTTGTGACTATCAAGTTGTTGTAAAATATCGTTGTCGAGTCTATAACTAAATTTCAGAGGATTATGAATTCTTGAATAAGTAACCACACTACATTTTTTCTTATTTAAGTGTAAACCATTGGAATCACACCAGTTAGATAGATTGTTCAAATCTAACTGTAGTTTATTTGAATCATTTACTGAGTTTATGCAGCTGAAAATTTTTAAATCATCAGCAAATAAAAGACATTTAGAATATAAAAGATGCGATCGGAAGTCATTTATAAAAATAATGACAAACAATGGGCCTAGGTGACTGCCTTGAGGAATGCCTGAAAAATTTATAATTTCTCGAGATAACACATCTCCAATTTTAACCATTTGTTTTCTATTTTCTAGATAACTTTCAATCCACATCAGAAGATTTGAATGAAAACCAAACATCTCAAGTTTTTTTACGAGAACACTATGTTGAACTCGGTCGAATGCCTTAGAAAAATCGGTGTAAATGGTGTCTACTTGAGAACGATTTTCTAATTGAGTGAGGCAGTAGCTTGTGAACAAAGATAAATTTGTTGACGTTGATCTTCCCCTTAAGAAACCATGTTGGTGTACAGAAATAAAGTTATGAATTTGGTTATATAACTTGTTTTTCACAATTGATTCGAAAACCTTAGGAATTAGTTGAAGTTTGGCAATAGGTCTGTAATTTTCAACAGAGGACTTTGCTCCTGCTTTATGGAGCGGGGTTATGATGGAGTATTTCCACTCATCCAAAAATACCCCACTATTTAGAGATAAGTTAAATATAAAACAAAGTGGAGCTGCAAGATAGTTTGCTAAAGTTTTTAACAAAATTTGTGGAATTTTGTCAGGTGAAATCGAGTAGTTATTCTCGAGTGACAACAGTACTTGCAAAACATCATCGACAGATAAGCACAAGCTACCAAGGTTGACAGAAGGATTTGTGTTTAACAAGTTATCACTATCTAGTTTGAGATCAACGAAAATTTGATTGAAAAAACGAAGCAAAGTTATTGCAAACAACATTAATATCATCAGATGGTATGCCACAAAACGTAACGCAGGATGGAATCCCAACTGAGTTTCTTTTTGTATTTAAATACGTCCAGAAACTTTTGGGGTTTCTTTTGATGTTCGACTCAAGAGACGAGATATATTGCTTGTATAAGAAATTTTTCAAAAACTCATACTCTTTCCTAATTTGCTTGAATTGTTCGATAAGCCTATCTGAATTTTTGCTTAATTTATTCAATTTATGCATTACATTTTTAAGTCTGGATAAACTTTTGTTGAACCAAACGGGTTTCTTGGATGTATTAAGTATTTTTTTAGGAACGTATGTTTAAATTAATGCATCTAAATTCCGAAACAGGAATAAAGCTTGTTTGGTATCATTACAATTCAAGATTTCTTGCCAATCAATCGTGCTTAAATGAGTCATCATAGAAGTGTAATCAGCCTTTTTAAATTCATACATTTGTGAATTGTTATTTAATTTTGATTCAATTAAAACTGAAAAATTTAAAGAAATTTCTATTGCTTTGTGAAAAATATTATTTTCTAACAATTTAAAAGAAGGTTCATTACATTGAGCTTCAAAATTATTATCAACAAAAAATAAATCTAAAAATCGGCCCATGGAATTCGGAATGGAATTAATTTGATGCATATCCAAAGCCAATAGACTATCGATAACAATACATTCAAAATCTTTAGTAACATTATAAGGAAACATTTTCTTTTCATCATTTGAGAATTCCCATTTTACATAAGGCAAGTTAAAATCACCAGCAACTAAAAAATAACAATTTTCATCTTTGCCATCAGCAATTTCTAAAATATTTTTAATGTGAGACTCATATAATGAAATCTGAGATAACGGTGGTATGTAAGAGACAAAAACATATAAACTAATCATTCCAAAAGACAAAATATTTAAATCTACACAGACACAAATCTGTTCAATTTCGAAAGAGTCATTCGGTAATTGTATTACCCTACTTGCAAAAGATGATTTAACAGCCAACAAAACTCTACCACCTCTGCATTGTCCAGTCTGGTTCTATTGACGATCATTTCGGAAGACGTTGAATTCAGTTGTGAAATATTCTCCATCCGAAAAATATTCATTTAACCAAGTTTCGGTAAGTGCGATAATTTCATATGGACAGTCCATAGCAGCAGTAAAAAAGTCTTGAGATTTAGTCCTCATACCACTAACATTTTGATAGTAGATGAGAAAATTTGAGGGTGAAACGAAAACACTATTCACTATAGCTCTGCTGTGATTTGTTTTTGGCCTTATTCGTTTTTTGAGTATTTAAGAAACTGTTTAACTTGAACACCTATTGGCCATAATGATGATTGAAGAGCAGCATCAAGGGATCCAGAAGGTACAACGAGTTTAAAATTGATAAATCGAGGTCTAGAAACATCTGCATCTTTTTTAACAAGTTTTTGGCATACTAGATCTGCTCTATTCATGTTTAGATTTTCTGCAACAAATCTCATGAGATCATTTTCATTGACAGTGTTTTTAAGTCGTGAAACATGTATAAAGCGCAGTTTAGGAACATATGGAAGAATGGCAGTAGCGCGAACATTATTGCCTATTAGATGTTTATGTTTATTCAATTTCCTTGTGCCTGCAACATTGTAGTTATTTACGGCTTCATTAACACCACCAGCAGGAGCATCAATTTCACCATCCACATCAACAGCAACATGCACGTTTTTATCTCCAGCATCAATTTCACCATCCACAACAACAGCAACATGTACATTTTTGTCTCCAGCAACAGCAGCATGATGAAACGGCAGTAACAGCCACGGGCCTTAGTTCCTTTTTCTGCGAACTCAAATACCATTTCGTAATGGAAAGAAGTCTCCCTGTTTGCACACTAAACTTATTTTCGATGTGAATAAACTTGCACAGGGACGTAACTCCACTAGACATAAGTCCATGCTCTGATTGTGGATTATGACACACCAAAGAGGAACACACGTATACAGGGTGATTTGCATAAGGTGTTACAAAAAGCTAGGGTGTGTAGGTTGGACCTAGACAAGCAAAAAATCGTATGGGAGGGGGGTCCATTTTCCCTCGTTTAGGCGGGAGGGGCAATTTAAGAAAAAAATCACTAAAAATGGAAAAAATATTATTTAAAAATAACGGTAGGTAATACCTACAGAGTCGTGCTGTAGCATTTTGAAAAGCCAAAAACCTATACATTAAATAAAATTTAAAAATAAGTTGTTCATATGAATAGTTTTTGAAATATTGATTTTCAAAGTCAAAATTTTAAAAAAAAAACTTTATTTTTTTTCTTCAAACCATTTTTTTTTCAAAATTTTACGTAATTAAGTAGTATTTTTCTGGCTTATTTTCAATGCTCTTATTTATTTTTGATCAAACACAAGAAACCGGATGCCAAAATAACATGTAGTTTTGAGAAAACCAAAAATTACAAAAACTACTTTTTAAATTTTTTTTTTTTTTAAAGTTTTTTTTTCGTTATTGGATTCTTAAGTGAATTTACGAAATAAAGGATGAATTTTCTCTTTACTTTTGTTCACTTAAAAATCACTTAAGAATCCAATAACGAATTAATTAAATAACGAAAACGATTAGATCTATCAAAATGCCATCCAAAAACAAAGCTGGTGCTATATTTATTGCTTCTATAAGAACAATCTATAAGATTTTATATACAATGGATATACGTAATTATTTGTAGAAATGTCAGGGGTGCCAGCACGTAACTTGTTACAATCGAGGATTGTCGATGCAATCGAATGTCGACAGCACCTAATTTGAATCAATCGAGTTTTCTCGATTGTATCGTCTTTTTTGGCAGCACACAAACTTGGAAACGACGCTTGAAACAAAAGTTTTCCCTCGACAGAAAATAGTTATCGTCCGTCGACCTAGGCAGTGTTTTTTTTTTATTAGAAATGGAAAAAACTCACAATATGTCAATTAATAAAAAACAAATTGAAATATTAACCATATTTAGCAAAGGGAATCCTCAAAAAAAGGTCTCAAAATAGGAATGTGAGTGTTATCAACACAGTATAAAACACTTCTATTTCCGACAACTCGAATCTACTATAATAATACTCCTTGCTTTCTTGAAATTTTGAACTATAAAATTTTATCAGTTGAGAACAAAACTTGTTTTCCAGAACAAGCAACGTATTTCGGAAGAACTTTGACTCTGTTGTTTGTGCCGTCCCTAGTAACACATTTGCTCCGATATTCACTTGGTAACTTCCACTGGCTAGGAGAACTGGTGGAACCGATGTACTTCTAACGCTGTTTGGGAAATTTAAGCAGCCTAGTACCATCAGGAAACATTCTTTATTCAATCTGAACTGCAGTACAAAACTAAAAAAAAAACAAATGGTTTGGTTTCGAGTCTAATTTTTTTTTCTTTATACAAATATATGAACTCTTATTCATTTTCACGCAATTCTAATGGATTACTTTTATCTCTGAGGCATCTTCTTTTGATTTTTGAGTTAAATACTTCCTCATCGTCACTCTCTGAATCAAAAAATATCATTTTTAAATGGAATTCAACTTATTTCGATCGAGCTTTATTTTAAAGAAAACCAATTGTACATTTCACTTCGTAGTTCACAATGGTGTTTTTAAGTTGATATCAAAATGAAACTCGTTACAAAATACGTGCTGTCAAAAATAATTTGTTTCGAGTTGGCCGACGATCAACAATCCTCGATTGTAACAAATTACGTGCTGGCACCCCAGACTTTACCCATTTCCGGCGCTCAACTTTAAGTCTAATTATCTCAAAATAACCAAGACCGAATTCAAAAATATTTGACAGACTGATTAGGCTGAACGTAAGCTTTCATTTGGTACTAGTCTCATAGGTGTACGCCCTGGGCCCAAGTATGCACCACCTCCTTTAGATCAAAGATAGTCTAGACTCAAGCGTCTGGAATATGATATATTTCATCTCCATACTCCTACGGGAAAGGGAATGTAAACAGGAAGTGAAAAACTACAGGACAGATTTCAAAAATCCTTTCAGCATTATGACATTATCCCTCAGTAACATAGACTATATTTCATCCCCCTATTGCCACGAGAACGGGAAACTTAAAACTACAGACCCGAGCAACCTCGAGCGAGTCAGCTAATTTTTAATAATATTTTTTTTAGAAAATTAAGTCAATTTCTTATAAAATTGCCCTCCTATCTCAACAGAGTTAGATAGATGTCCCCTCCCACACGACTTTCTACTTGTTTTAACCCAACCTTTCCGTTCTGAGCTTTTGTCTCATGTTATCCGAACCAAAACACACTGAATAAAATTTATCGCTTATATTATAGCGAAAGTTTAATTATACTCGTATAGAGTTAGAGTGTCTGGCAGGAGGTTTTGACTGTACTTAGTGTCCGATAATGGGGAACACTAAGTTATTCCAAAGACAACATAAAAAAGCGGAGTTTTACACTTTAACGTACTCAAGTTATCATTTTTAACACCTTTGCCATCTGTTTCCTGTCCAAGTCACCACAATCCATACTCGAAAATCGTACATACCAAACCAACTATAATTATTATTTTTCTGTAATTTTAGGTGTCAGTGGAATCAGATCGTCCAATTGTTTCTACCTGCCGGAACAAGGCCAGCTTTTATCATCATCAGCGTCAAGGGGCACAACGTGTCTCTCACATGTCGCATTCTTCAAATAATGTTTTGCGTGCTCGACGGGGTGTTGTTCGAATGCTTATAATATTCGTTTTAACATTTGCGCTATGTAATTTACCATATCATGCACGAAAGATGTGGCAGTATTGGTAAGTGCTTCGATTGCTTAATCCCTTTAAAATGAATAACGTACCTATTGAGTTTTAAAATCACACAAATGAAAAACCATGTTCATAAAAACTTTTCTGTTAAAAATCATTTAATGACATACTGACCGTTGAATTCATCTTTCATGTTCTATTTTTGTTTCTTTTTTATATGATTAAAAAAGAAAAGTAACAATGAGACAAGAATAAAAATACATAGTGACAATTTTCCCTAAAGAGTAAAAAAAGTGATAAGTGCCACTTAAAAAAATTTTATGGGAATAAATTGAATGGTGTGGTGTGAAACATTTTAATACAATTAATAATAAAAAATTACAATTGATTTGGAAGATAAGAAAAATAATTCGATAAAGTACGAAGGTGACAGAAAACTAGAATAATTTAATAATAAAATCTTTAATATAAAAATCAGTCGGGTTTTCCTTCCTGACGCTATAACTCCAGAAAGCACTAACCGATTTCCACGGTTTTGCATTCGTTGGAAAAGTCTCGGGCGCTGTGAGGTTTATAGCAAAGAAAATTCAGGGAAAATTTCAAGAGAAAACTTCTTATTTACGTGGGGGATACTCACACCCCCACGAAAATAAGAAGTGCGTTTGTCTGTTTAAATTCATTTTTATTGTTTCTTTCTAATAACTACTTACTTGCTAACAAAAATGTTTAAACTAGCTTACATAATAACTTAATTAACTTACTGACCCTAGGCGGGTACTCTAAATTACACCATAACTTATTTCTAATGCCTTTCGGCCTAATGATCTAAAATCTATTTCTAATTATAACTAGTATTAAAGCTAAGAAAATTTTAAAAAAATTAGCTTTTTCGATTAATTTTTTTTTGAAAAAGCTCTTTCTTTTTCTTAAAATTACTTACAATTAGTTAAAACTACTTAAAACTAATTAAAACTACTAAAAAACTACTTAAAACTAGAGCAGCCACAGTAGCTTTTCTTTATTTTTTTTTTGTTTTTATATTTTTTCTATTTTTTTTTTGGATTTTGGGACGCAGCTTGGTTTTTTACATTTTTTTTTGATTTTGATTTTTTACGATTTTTTTTTTTTTTTTTTTTTTGATTTTTGTGTTTTTTACTTTTTTTTTTTACGTTTTAAAACTTTTTTTTGGCTGCCACTGTGCCTACACTAAGCCTTTGTAAGCCAGCTATTGCCGACTCGCTCTCGATAACATTTTCCCTATGTTGCTCACACAACCACCAGAACATTTTCGACATTTTAATAACGTCCCGTCGTCGATCTGATACCACCCTACTGAACCGAAGGAGCTCTTCAACTTCTCCGCCTACTGCGGCGACGTCCCGGCCATAAGGGAGCCATCGTTCTACGGACTACGGCAGACGTGGTAGATTAACGGAACCTCCAATCTGTCCTGTATCAAACCTATCATGTCAAAATAGAGGAAAGCCTCCGGTGGGACAAATCCACTGAAACGTGTTCTCTCCATATATTCTATGTTGGGGTAGTAAGCCCCAAATATCAGGCCATTGTTCGAAGACATTGCCCTAGCAGTGTGACCCCGAGTTAGTTTTATCATGAAGTTGTCGATTCTGTTTATTTGAGCCCCGTTTTAAAGGACCCCATTAGGATAATATTTTCTGTACTCCGACTCTGGTGTTCTGTGCAATCCAAGACAGGTACGCAGACACTGTCTCTCATCTCTCAAACACCCGAATCTTTTCCATTTGAGACGCTGGAACATTGAACCACACGGGGCACCCATAGACAATCATTGGCCTTATGAGGGCCATGTAGCAAATCACCTTCACTCTGCTGTCAAGTTGACTGCTGTGAAACGGTCGCCTTGTCAGAGCAAAAGCTCCTCTAGCCCTGGCCAGAGCCGCATCCATATGTTTATTAAAATATAGATACTGATATAGCCAGATGCTGAGGTACTTGACTACTACTTTGTTTGGCAGTGGGTGGCCATGTAGATCAACGATCACCAGCTTTCGCCAGTTCTTTCTCGTGTCCCATGAGGCCCGAGCCAACGGGGTTCTAAACACAATTGTTTTCGATTTCTGAAAGTTGATTTTCAACTTCCAGTCATCGCAATATTGCTGAATCTTATCGAAGTCACGCTGCAAAAGTAATCTGATGACCTCGATCTTTGGACCTGTTCTGAACGCGATTAGGTCGTCGGCGTACGCTATAGCATGGTGAAGGGAACCAATTAGATCGCCGGTGAAAATGCTAAATAAAAAACGCAAATTCACCGCTCCTTATTGCAGACCATTCTGTATTTTAAAAGTTCTGGTTGAAGTTATATTGCAACTTTTCACAACAAACGTTCTACCATGAAGTATGTCATTCAGAATATATAGCAGTGGTTTACTCATGCCATATCTGATCAACTTATAGAAAAGACCGTCTAACCATACGGTATCGAAAGCCTTCTCCAAGTCAACCAGACATGCACCCGTACACTGCTTTTTAGCTTTGTTCCATTGAATATCTGATACTAGTTTAGACGCGGCATGTGTGGTATCATGGCCCGTCTTAAAACCGAACTGATTTTCTGGAATAATATGTTTTTCCTCAGCCCATGTGGACAGAGCTCTATTGAAAACTTTTTCGAATACTTTGCTGATACTCGGAAGAAGACTTATTGGCCGGAGATTTGCTGGATTAGAAGCATCCTTACCTTTTTTAAGGAGAGGATGGACCACTGCCGTCTTCCAACGCACTGGATAATATGCATTATTCAGCGCATTGTTGAACAACGTGGTGTATATGTTCACCGCTTCCGAAGGGAGGTTTCGCAGCACAACATTAGGTATGCCGTCGACTCCTGCTAACTTCTTTTTCTTTATTTTGCGAAAGATGTCCAAGAGGTCCATCTTAGAAACGAACAGGGTGTTATCCCCATTTTGCTGGGCGACAAAGTAAGTTTTTGTTCTCTGTCGTCCTTTGGAGTTTAATACCCTGAAGGTCATTTTGATCTTTTCTCCTAAACATTTTATTTATTTCCGGAAACATACTCGGGTTGTTGGACTGTACAGCCCGAATTTTGTTGTTCCAGAAAAGAGATATAGATATTCTGTAATTTTCTTTTATTAACTGTTGGAGATTTTTGATCTGTGACTTCAGAGTTTTAATCTCCAAATCGTGTTGGTCAGTAAACCTCCTGTGCAAGAGTTTGAGTCTTGAAAGGAGTCTACTTTTTTGTTTGTAAAGTTCGTCTATTGTCGCGTTTCTGTACATGTTCGTAGAGTCATGTTGCCTATATTTAGGAATTGTCCTGTCCATTGTCCTACGGATTGCATCCTCCATACGTTGCGGGTACCCATCGATCTCAACGCTCGACAGATTCCTGTTGCATGGCGGCGCAATACCGTTCGAAAGAAGTTCCCTTGAGACGGCACCGGAAAAGGGCGGCCAATGTGTCTTACCGTAGTTGTAAGAGTGCGATGGCACGTACTCCTCCAGTTCCACAAGGTCGTTCGGAAGCAGTATGACGGCGGCAAGTCCACAGTGGTCACTGTCGTACTCAACCGTCGCCAAACAATTTTTCGTCCGTCGAAGAATGTCGTCGGTCAGTTTCAGTCTTGAGTTTAAAAGCAATAGATCCAAATAAGAGCCACTTCGAGGATATGAAGGCCTGTCAGTAGCCAGCAGATCGACTTTACACTCAATGCTGTGGAGTCCCAGCCAATTGAATAGCTGGGTCCCCCTTGGATTGGCTGATTGATTTCCCCAATCTTGGTGCTTAGCATTGTAATCACCGGCCAAGAGGAAATAGTTTTCATCCGAGTTCAGATTCAGACATCGAAAAAGCGTTTCGAGCTCTGTTACAAAACATGAGGTTTGAGAAGCCTCTGGCGATGCATAGAGCGCGACCACATACAACCGCCTCCCCTGTTGTAGAGGGATGCATATGATACACGTTTACAGCAACCGGAATCGGCGTACTTCACCGCTATATATTACCTTATGAGCAATGCTCTTACGTAAGAAGATCGCAACCCCACCCGCGAGAGTCGAGTTGGGTCGGTCCCTCCTTATGATAATGTAATTGTTATCCGTCAGTTTGTGATGCTGATTTAGCCTAGTTTCGCTAACCATACATACATCAGGACGTTGGTCTTTTAACAACTCAAGGAAGTTGGTTCGTCGTTCTACTCTAACTAGCGAATTCACTTCCACGGCTAGGATCTTAAAAGGCCTCTCTGGCAGCGCGCCCGTTAACCTATAAATTGCGCAAGCGACGGCACTGCACGGTAGATCAAATCCACCCTACGCGCCTGCTCACTTATTTGCCGTGATAGTTCACTCATCTGTGCCTGTGACACGCAGAGCAACCATCACCTCTGACTCCACAGTAGTTGCCTTTGACACAGATGGCTGTGCGGCCGCTTTCTGGGGAGGTTGTACCGTTTTCCCAGCTCCACCCGCCATTTGGGCGTAGAAGACTTCGAGAAGGACGGCCCTTGGAGTCGGCCTGGCTGTATGCCTTCCTTCGTCCTTAGTTACTGTTTGAGCAGCTTTTATTGATTTCTTAATAACCTGGTATCGAGGACATCCCCGATAGTTAGCAGGGTGTCCATCTCCACCACAGAGAACACATTTCAGTTGGGTCTTATCTTCGACCCTTGCCTCACCGAGCTTACACTCTTTTTCTTAGTGGTTCTCTCCACACTTTACGCACCTCGACTGCATTTGGGAGTTGAATGCGGCGTGCCCGAACCGTTGGCAACGAAGACATTGTAAAATGTCCCCGTGCCTGTTTATTTTTTCCCATCTTACCATCTGGTAGTCTAGGACGGAGATTTTCCTTAGACTCTCCAGACGGCTACTGGGTGATAGGGTGACGAGGAACATCGGCAATAGACGCCTCTCTCGTCTAGCCTAAGCCGTGGTGAACGACTTGACCCCGATAAACTCGAGATCGTCGCTCGCCAACCTGCGGAGTTCCGCTAAGAGCTCCTCTGGGTCAGAGGTAGGCTCTACCCCTTTCAAAAGCATGCTTTTCGGCTTCTCCTCTTTGGGAGTAAAAGTAAAATGTTCGGTGGTTGTTGTTTGCAACAACGCCCGAACGATCTTGTGGTCGCCAATGTTTTCACATTGGATCGCATGTCGATCTTGTCCTAAACGTTTAATAACAAATTTATCGCCTATGGCGGACTTACATAGGTTTAATGATGCTTTCAAATCCATTTTGTGGGTGTTGATAGGGGGCACCCTGCTCTTAGCTGCTGTCTTCCTTGGCTGCTGCTGTTGTTGTGCTGGCTGTTGTTGTTGTTGTTGTCTCTGCTGCTGCTGCTTTGGCAACGTCTCTCCTGGCTGTTTCGATGGCACGGCTTTTTTAGCCGCGGTCCCCCGTTGCTGCTCTTGGGTAGCAGTTTTCTTTCTTTTGTTTTCCTCGACAGCTATTTTATTAGTTGTTGTACCTTGCTGCACAGGTGCAGTTTTCATATTTCCAGCCATTGTTGTTGTTGGCTGCTGTTTTTTGGCTCTTGTTTTGTCTGCCTTTGACAACAGTTGTTGCTTTGCCTCGCTTTCTGCTTTCCTGCGGGCTACCTGTCTGGCTTTTATTTCTTCTATCGCCTTGTACATTTTCTCCAAGATGATTGACAACGCATGTAGTCTCTTATCTTCTACATCGTTGTCATTGCGTTCCTCGTCAACACCGTCCCTTTCGTCTGCCAACGCAGCGAAAGAATTCCCACTACCGGTGTAACGGCCCTCACCACCGTTTGACTCGTAGTCGTACGTTGAGTTCAAACTTACAATGCTTTCGCTACTTGTCGACATCCCGTCATCGTCGACCTCCTTATCAGCTCCCTTTGTCTTTTGGCTACGGGAAACCAAATTTGGCTTAGATTTGCCTGGTTGTAACGTTCATACAACTTCCTAGCGCTCTTTGCATTAACTTTTAGTGCGCCGCCTCTTTTTTGTAGTTGTTGTTGCTGCAGTTGCTGCGGTTGCTGGCACCGCAATTTGCATTGCGGTTGTTACCGCTGCTTTGCTTGTTGTTGTTGTTTTTAGTGTTGGACTTACATCCAACACTTTTCCTGATGTTGATGGACCGCTATGGTCCATCACAAACGACTCTATCGCCTTTTTTTGGCTCTCGATGCGTATTTTTTCTTTTATCTGGGCTATTTGTTTCAGCACAAGAATAAAAATTGGTACGTCCGGGTGGGAGTTGAACCCACGTTCCTCCGCGCTGGGTATACCTGCTGCTAGACTCGTTCGGCTACTGCCTTATTGAATCTCACTGAACTTTTTATACTTTTGAATCACACTTGAAAATATACTCACAGCTAAAGTCGTCAACACGTCTACACACGATGGCTGTTGCTGAACGACTGAAGAAGTGCGTTTCATTTTAAGTTTATGGAGCCGTTGCTTGATACATTGTTTGACATTGCAAGCTCATTGTTTGGGATGAGTGCACAATGGCACATAATGGTGGATTTACATGCATCTGCAAGTGCAGATGAAAAAAGGAGAAAGACACAAGATGTAAAATTCATACTTGTTTGATAGAGAGGGAACGCACCATATGCACTTCCTTAGTTATGGCTGCAGATGAAAAATTATGGGTGCAGATGAACATGTTCATCTGCACCCATATTCCCTCAACCGCAGCCATAATCCTATTCGTCTCTCTTGTTAACTTTTGTGCTTTATAATCTTCATCCGTCCCGCTTTACTTTTCTGCACTTCTGCAGTTGCAGATGCATGTAAGCCCAGCATAAGAAATCACTTGAAGCACTTAACTTCAGACTGAAGGATCTTCGGCGAAATAACAACATCTTTGGCCGCTTGATGATATTAGCCGTATTTTATTATTGATCTGATCCGGATTAGATCATGGGTTTATTAGCGTTACAACAACAAAGCCAAATCCTGCTTTTTAGTTGGATCTATTTTTGTGATGTAAAAATTAGTTCTTCTATTTCACACAAGAGGAGACTTTCCATTGAAAACGTTGGTATCATTTTTAATATTTCCAATAGCAACAGAACTGCCACACGAACATTTTCATCTGTGTAAAATAAAATATATTTTAGATAGATAGCGAGAAACTTCACATTTATTCATTATTGTATAATACATGACATAACGAAAAAGTTTTACAAAACAAAACATATGTATATTCGTGAAATTAATAAGAATTAGTGCAAAAAAATGTATATTTGACAAAGTGCATGAGTGTCATTTTTCCCTAAAAAAAAAGAACAAAAAATTAATCATTGAAAAATAAGTTCGTAGGGCAACTCTGCAACTCTTTTGAAATGTCAGTTGAAAGAGCGAGTTGCTCACATCTTCCAACTGGAAATAATAAAAAATATGATGATCTAAAGCTGTTTTATTATCAAGATCCGATTCGTATTGGATAATTGTGATAATAAAATACGGCTATTGTTGGCAGGCGATTTCAGGCAGACGTTGCCAGTAATTCCCCGTGGAACGCCTGCAGATGAATTGAATGCTTGCCTGAAGGCATCACCTTTGTGAAATAACGTAAAAACACTATCGACAACCACTAATATGAGAGTTCAACTTCAAAATGATCAAAGGGCTGCTCATTTTTCCAAAAAGTTTTTAGCTGTTGGAAATGGAAAAGTTCCAGTTGATGCGACAAATGGATTAATTACTCTTACCCACGACTTTTGCCGATTTGTAGACTCTCAATTGGCTCTTATTGAAAATGTTTTTCCTAACATTAGTGAGAATTATCAGAATTATGTTTGGTTAAGTCAACGAGCAATTCTCGCTGCAAACAATAATGATGTAAATGCACTGAATTTCACCATTCAATCAAAAATCGATGGCGATTTGGTGACATACAAATACGTTGATTCCATAACAAATCCAGATGATGTAGTAAATTATCCAACGGAGTTTTTGAACTCTCTATACTATCGTATCGATGTATATCAAAAAAAATATCAAGTATCGATATATCGAATCAGAAAAATATCGATATATCGATATATTTTAAATAATGAAATGTGCGACCTTAAAAATGAGAAAAAATAAAAAAAAAGTAGTAAGAAAAACAAACATAAAGAATAAATTTTTTTTCTGTATTTTTATTAATTAAACCAATATTTTTCAGATACAGAAAGCGGAAAAAAAATTGTCAACCTCAGTGCCCAGTGATCAATGAACGTTGCATGAATTTTATGGGTTGTTCCTGTAAAACGAAACTAACAGCGACAGGTATAGAAAAAAGTTTTCCAACTATGAGAAATGTATGCAAGGTATATTAGGTATAATGTACAGGAAAAGGCCCATACCACTTAGGTTACAAATAATCCTTTTTATTTGTGTTCGATATTTTGGTTTATTACTGTACACTGTGAAATTATCAAAACTCACAAAATGATTTGCTAAGTGGTCAATGAAAGGTTGCACATATTTTATGGGTATTTTCCTGTCTAAGATAATATAGTGAAAGGTATAGAAAAGTTTTTTTTTTGCAATAAATTTGGTATGTTTGCAGGTTAGTTTCTAGTACCCGAAAAAAGTATCGTTTTTTATACCTTTTCGATACATGAATATTTATATCGATATATCGGTGAAAAAATTATCGTCGATATATATCGATATATCGAACGAAATATATCGATATATCGAACGAAATATATCGATATTTTTTTATATCGATATATTTTTGATATCCCTAGCGTGAAAAGACTTATGCCGAATTTGATTGAGGCAACCATTATTAACGGAAAGTACGTAGGTGAAAATGTATGTATTCCTCTAATACCAATGAAATGATTCCGACTGATCTTCCGTTCGCCTTGCTTTCGCAATGACAATTAACAAGTCGCAAGGCCAATCGCTTAGTGTTTGAGGGATACATTTAGAAAATCATTGTTTTCCAGCTATACGTTGCGTGTTCACGAGTTGGAAAACCATCCGCTTTGTTTGTGTTAACGTCAGACCGAAAAACAAAAAATGTGGTTTGCCAAAGAGCACTTCAATGAAACGGATAATTTGCGGAGACGTATAACACTTCGATTCAGTATTTACTTTGGATTCACTTTCATTTTTTACTTAGATTCAACTGAACTACACTTCATTTTTGTAATCGAAATGAATTCATTACTGTTGTAAAATTAAATAAAATAAAAATCTTTTATCTTCATCTTTTAATCCCCAAACGAAATGTTACAAAAAACGAAGCAATATGGTGGCGAAACGGAGTTCGCCGGGTTTGCTAGTAAGTAAATAAATTACTCAAATTTGAATATGACGATCAATTTTCAATTCAGCGCTTGTAATAAATAAATAAAAATTGTGTGGATATGTATAGTACAATTTTAATTTGTTCGTGATCAAACTCAAAAATCCACAATCTTACCCTTTTCAGGAAAGAAGGCAGCGCAGCGTCCTGAAGCAACGTATATGAACGGGTAGCTTATTAAAAACTCAAGATGTAAGATGTAATTACATACGAGCTTTTGAAATAGATGTTGAAATGATGTATAGAACTCAAATTGAAGAACATAAGTTTGGTCTTGATGCCAATTTTTAGTTTGTGAGCAGCAAACCATGTTCTTTAAATTGTTGTTTGTCTTGCAGCTAGACCTTTGCTTGAGAGAATCTTCAGTGGATACCCCGTCTCTGAAATCGAATTGATCTGGGCTAAGGAAGTTTATTATTTTAACTACATATGCGATTTTTCTTTCCTTTTCAAAGACGCTGAAGACAACAGGGAAACAGGCCAGTAATTATTTTTATCTGTAATTTTTTTATACACTCTAAGAAATTTTTGTTGAAACTTACTCCAATTATTGTATGCAACTGGTCCGTTACAATAATTGTAGTAATTTTCAACACGAATTTTCGATGTTTTTTATTCAACATTTGGTCGAAAACAGCAATTGTTTAATTTTCAACACACTAAAAAGTAAACATTTTCATAGATCGTATATCGTAGCTCGTAAATCCCAGATCGTCGGTTTTTAAGCAATATTTGCTAAATATTAAACATATTTATGTAAAATTTACTCCAGATTTGTTGAAAAATCAACAAATAATGTCCAATTTTCTTCAAAAATAAGAAAAAATCGTAGGGTAAACTGTCCCAAAGTGAGCCAGCAGATACAGTGAACCATTCCAATTTTCTCTCACCCATTCCAAGATAGAAAAGAAAAAAAGATAGAGAAACACGCATATTATAATCCTTTTTGAGTACATCCTGAAGTTGAAGTTGTGTTCTAGCCGGTGTCGGTTGTGCGCATTAAAAAGTGAATTTGGCAGGTGAGTAAACTAGAAATTGTGGTTTTTATTTGTTTTTTAATTTTAAAAGTGGTTTATGAAGTGATGTGGTTTCATTATATATGTTTTGTTGGTTATTTTCATATATAATAAACAGCATAAAAGTTGAATATGTGCAACTGTTTTTTTTATTTTAATATTTTTTTAGAAAAAGTCACTATGTCCACAAGTGAACCAGTGCATCAAGTCCCACAGTGAACCATGGTTCCATGGTTCATGATTCCATATCCGTTACATAGTTTAAGTCCATTGATATATTTATGTACCTACCTACATTTTCCTATGTTTATTTTACTTTAAAAGTGCTTTTTTGCTTTTTTTTATGAATATTTTAGTTTGCAAGAACAATACGTGAAGGATTGTGTTTGTTTTTTTTTTTTTTTTGTTACTTTTTACTTTTTTATTTATTTTTTTTCATAATAAAAATGTCTAATAAATTAAATGATTTCGGTTTTAATTTTTCAGAGAAAGCTTTTACGTTTTCTTCTTTATTATAGATTTTTTGAAAATATTTTTTGAATATATAGTAATGGCTCACTGTGTAATACCCATTGGTTCACTGTGTACACCCCCTGGTACACACTGAACCAATTTTGGCGTACTTTTGAAAGCTCAAAATGAAGTATTTTGCGTGATGTATTCTAACATTTCTCTGGTGAAATACAAAGTCAAAATACCAAACTTTAAGTACATTGAAGATTTCCTGTACATAGACCAGTAGTTCAAGTGCTACATCAAGTTAAGCGGAAATTGGTTCACTGTGGGACAGTTTACCCTACCTTTTTCAACAAATAAGTTTAAAAATAAGCAATATCTGTTGAAAATTAAGCTTTTATTTTAAATATTCAACTCGTTTTGCTAATATTTTAACAAAAAAATCTGGCTTTTCAACAACTTTACCTAATTTTCAACATTATTGCGCACTAAAAGCAGGAAGTATTGTTGGCTTTTAAGCATACTTGTTGAATTTTAATTGAAATTTGCTGAAAACCAATTTTTAATTCATTAAAATTCAACATTATCTATTGAATATTTAGCATAAATGTTTAAAACCAATCAAAATTAAATCAGAAATTCAACATAAAATGATTAGAATTCAACAATTATGTTCGAAATCAACAAATAATGTCTAATTTTCTTCAAAAATAAGAAAAAATCGTACCTTTTCAACAAATAAGTTTAAAAATAAGCAATATCTGTTGAAAATTAAGCTTTTATTTAAAATATTCAACTCGTTTTGCTGATATCTTAACAAAAAAATCTGGCTTTTCAACAACTTTACCTAATTTTCAACATTATTGCGCACTAATTGCAGGAAGTATTGTTGGCTTTTAAGCATACTTGTTGAATTTTAATTGAAGTTAGCTGAAAACTAAATTTTAATTCATTAAAATTCAACATTATCTGTTGAATATTTGGCATAAATGTTTAATACCAATCAAAATTAAATCAGAAATTCAACATAAAATGATTAGAATTCAACATAATTGTTGAAAAATAAACATATTCTAAAATTTATTCCCAAAATATTGCTTAAATTTAATCAACCGTAGTTGATTTTTCAACACATTCCCTATTTTTCAGAACAAATGCTTAAAATTAAAATAAAAAACCTGAATATTCAACAAAAAAAGCTGCTTTTTCAGCAAAAAAAATTGAAAATTCAGGAAAATTAAACAAATTTATTCACAGCCACATTTAGTATTCAACATAAACGTTTAAAACATGTGAAAGAAAAAATGGAATTTCCGATTAGTTATTTGGATATTAAACAAAATTTATTGAAAAAAACTGCATTTACTATAGTATTACTAAACTAAAATGCTGTTTTTTAAATAATATTTTTTCAAAATCCAAATAATTTTATTGGAGATTCACAATTTTCTTTACATGATTATATTATTATTATCTTTATAATGATTATTTTGAATACTGGCTATAAATTTGTTTTATTTTTCTGAATTTCCAATATCTTTTTTGTAAAAAGCAAGCCTATTTAGATGGAATATTCAGGTTTTCATATTTTTTGAGCATTTGTATTTCAAAATAGAATTTGTATTGAGAAATCTATAGCTACAGTTAATTAAATATAAGCCTTTTTAGGAACATATTCTAGTAATTGCTAGTATCTTTCAAAATATATGTTGAGTTCTTACCATTTTATACGGGTTGAGTTCTCATCAAAATCAGATTGTTGTCATATAAACAAACTTCTTGATCCTTATATTGAAAAGAAAAAAGAACAAGTTAAAGCAGTTGAATAACTTCTCTCCGTTGACTTTGAATACAAACCATTAGAAATCCTGGAAAATTAAACTTCATTCTTCGAAACAATCTTCCCACAAAATTGAATTTCTATCTTCAAAACTATCATAAAAAAAGAAAGATTAAATATGTATATTTAAGTAAAATGTTTTTATTTTTTGTTTTTTTTTTTTCAATATTTCCTTAATAACTAACAATACAACATAATATTTAACTAACAAAAACAAGGTAGTTCGATAACAAAAGTAAAAATGATGAGCTTCATGTCTGTAAATAAAAGAAAAGCAATGGTTTATGTAAATGAATATTAAAATAAAGTTTACATTAGGATAAGATTTAGTTAAAATATCATAAAAAGAATAACTAATATGCGACTTACCCTTAACTTATTGGTTAAGCTTACGAATCCGAGGCTTTTCGGGGTAATAGTTAAGGACGAACCTTACAAAAAAGTCTAGTGTTTGGGACACTTCCTTTGGATATTCTATATTGAACGCATAAAAGTATCCAATTGTTTGGGCCAGTATATCAAAAATGTTTGGCGTGTCGGAAGACCAAACTATTTTTTCCTCAATAAATATATATGCAGTTTTTGCCACATAAGAAATATCTGGGAAGGAGAGTATAAAATAATCAAGTTGTTAGCAACAATAATGAATAATAACAAAAAGAAAAAAATTTTATAAAAGGAAACTGTTCAAAAGAAAATAGTATCAAATAAAAAAACTATTCGAATGAAAATAGTAACAAAATGAATGAATAAATGAATGAAACTGTCGAATGAATGAATATTTTGCAACTATCTTTAGTTTGATACATAGGCGGATCCAGGGGGGGGGGGGGGGGGTTTCGGGTCCAGACCCCCCC
Source organism: Melanostoma scalare (assembly GCA_949752695.1). Lineage (NCBI taxonomy): Eukaryota > Metazoa > Arthropoda > Insecta > Diptera > Syrphidae > Melanostoma > Melanostoma scalare. The sequence continues at coordinate 95,075,595 of OX456984.1, forward strand.
CCCCCCCCCAATCGGGAAAATAAAAGATGTTATTTGCAACATTTATCGTCTCCTGATGTTCAAATTTCGTTACGGGACGGAAAAATATAGCATGAGTCAGACAAAAAGTAAAGGAGAAGTAATATTATTATTTTAAAAATTCAAGAACTTTATTGATTATGAAAATATAATCGACATTCTTGAACGACTTGCTATTGATAAACCTGAAAAATATCGTCAGATTGATGTTTGCATATGTGACTCGATCCGATAAAAGGGACTTACTAGGCAAAAAATCGGTTGTTGGATCATGATTGATTACACAAGTTCTTTTACTGAATATTCATGAAGCGCAATCAGAAATTGTAACATCGCTATTATTTCACAAAATATAAATTCAGAGAAACGATTTTTTAGATGGGTTTGAATGGTACATCAGCGCCTTTCAGAGCGTGCTGTGTAAGCTTCCATTTTTGCCTAATAGGTGCCTTTTCTCGGATCGCGTCACATATAAACTTTTTTACATGTAAATTTTTGATCGAAAGATATTAACCAGTAAAGCATCAAGCGCATTTTGGATGTTCTGGCCGTGGATTCGTTGTCTCCACATCTTGACTTCTGACAGAAAATTTTCTTTCGAACAATCCGATATATCTTCGTAAAATGTGTAGAGGTCAGCGCTTTTCTTTTCGTTAAATTCTTGTTTAAGAAATATTTGCCCGAAACTTTGGAAAATGGATCTGAAAATTCAGAGAACCGACTTTTAGTTGAGAAATGAACGTATCAAGAAACGGAATATAGAATGAAATTCTGTAATAGTCTTCAATACTTTGTGCTTGAACGTTGCAACGATTTTTTTTTTTGTTGATTGCAACGGCGTGGCAATTTCATTGTGATTTCGTATTCAGAACAAATTCTAGTAGCATGTTGATAAATAACGTGGAAAGTAGAATCTGGGTTTTCGCGTTTGTAAGTAAATTCATTCAAAGCGTCATCTGCCAGCTTAGTAGCCTCACCCAGATCTTGGTTTTTAGATTGCAATTCCCGACTCAAAGGCAAAACAATCGAATTAACTGATTCCATAATGTGACAGGCGGTTTTTGGAATTCAACCGTCAAAATCGCTGTCAAAAGATGCAATGCCTTTTGCAAAGTATCTCGATCTTTCCACGATTTGATTTCTTCCAAAGATTCAATAACAGCCGGCTGCAATTCAACGTACGTTCCAACTGCCCACCTGGTAGGACAAACAGACTTCAACTTTTGTTTTTTTTTTCTCACTTTTGTTTGCCATTTTTGAAATTTCTTGGTGTAGAACGTCTTGTCTTTTAGGCCAGTGAAAAAATGCTTCAATCGCTCCGACAGTTCCTAACGCATTTTTGATTCCTGACACTTCGCATGCTGCATTGACTGCCAAACTAAAGCTATGTACAGCGCAATGTACATAAATTGCCAGGGGGAAATACGATCTCAGGTGAGCCTGTGCACCAATGAATTGGACACTCATTGCCAGAGCTCCGTCGAATCCTTGGCCATACATATATGAGCAATCGACGCCAACATCATGTAAATAATTTCTGATTGAATCTGCTAAGCCTCGTATATATAAATAAAATTTTGAGTAATGGACCCCCCCCATACCCAAATCCTGGATCCGCCACTGGTTTGATAGTTTCATTCGATAGCTCATATCACTACTCATGAGGATATAATTTCAAGTAAGAATTATTTAAAATATGCATACCAACTACAGCAATCCATGGTGCAGATACTGGAGATTTTAAATCATCTAATACTGTTCCAATCTGTAAAAGAAAATTTCAGAATTAGTAAAAATAAATTTGTTTTTAGTTTATTTTTTGATACCGGAAACGATTGTATAAGAAAATCAAGATTTTCTTTGAAATGATGGCTAATGCTATTTAAAATCTGCCTTTCTTGATGGCCTTCTAAGGCTGCTTAATTTTTCTTAGAAAAAAATTTGGCCAGAGATGCTTTTTCGCTGGTGAAGTCAGCTCGGATGAGTTTTTGAAAGTTGGTTTCGGTCAACTGTGAGAAATGCTTGTAAATGCATTCTCTAGTGAAAATGTAGTGCCAGTTAGTTTTGATTGAATTGAGTAAGTCAATTCAATTGAAGGGTACGACTCCTGGTTGTTGAAATAGGATCTTTGTGCTGGAAAGCAATCTTCCATGTAGAGAAGGATTTTCTCACGATCCTCCGACATATCAGGATTTTGGGAATATCGTCCTTTAAGGAAAGATTGTTTCGCCTCCAGAGTTGTATCCTCATTGTTTTTCATAGCTGGGCTCCAATTTTTCGCCGAGTTTCTTAACGCATTCACTGCTTTTCTCTTCCTAATGGGAACTCTCATATCATTATTGTTTCCACAACCTTTCGTTCTCATTTCACACGTTTCAAAGTTTTTATTTCTTAGCGATGCTCTTTGAAATAGACAATACCTGCATAAAAAGTCCGAGGTACTAAAGTTTTCTGAAAACCCTCCGATTTGGTGACTTCCAAGGTTATCGCCAATCATGGCAAACAACGAGCCTTTTATGTTAATGTCTGTATTTTGCAAGAAATTTCTGTAATTAATACTCTAAAGTTTTTAAATCTTCTATTAATGGTTTAAATATTTTATTTAGCCCAAAGGATTTAATGCTAGATTCTTTAACTAAAACTACAAGCTGAATATTCTTAACTGAAGATCGATGTTTTTTTGTTAATGTTCCCTATTGTCATGTAAACCCCAACTAGCTTATGTTTTTCTTTAGAAGATCCTAAGGGATTACAAATTTCAAAGGCATCCTGGAAAAGCAAAAGTTCTAACTTGTTTTCAGTAGAATTAAAAAACGGATAATTAGCATAAGTTGATCCGTCGCTATAATCTAGAAGAAAACTGTCTTTTTTTCTTTTCGGATAAGGTCTAGGTCTAGGATAAGGATATTTATCTTCTAAAAGATTTTTCAATGTATCTAATATGGAGACATAATGAAAACTACACATTTTGTGAAAGTTATCTCTTCCTAACGTTATTTTTTTTAGCAGGCACGTACTCTTTTTGGGTTTCCATTAATTTTTTTCGACTAAAACTATTTTTAAGCAAATGTTAAGAAGAAAGGCTAGCATTTTCTTGAATCTTTTTTTCAAATTCCTCTCTTTTACTTTTATCAATGTCATTGTCACTAAAGAATTGTCTCACCATCTGCAAATTTCTATCAGCAGTCTTGCTTACTATAATACTCATTTCACTGTGTAGAAAATCCAACGCTATATCTGGAACTGAATATTTATACCGTAGTGTGTTAAATAAATAATTGTATTCGTTGGATTTTCATGATCTTTGTTATTTAAAGAACCGTCAGGCGATACGCTAATGGCAGAACTTTCTCCAACAACCAAATTTTGAAGTGGACTATCTACAATTCTGACTTGGCAATGATTTCTATGATATCGGAAGCAATGGGACCGAAAAGAACTATTGGTTTTAACAACAAGAGGGCAATCATTTGCTGGACAAACTACTTGGACACCATTTTTTAAATGATCCCGAGTATGAGCAATTATTTTTTTCAAGCTCGAAGTCTCGAAGCGACACAAGGTACAGTTAAATTTTTCAAAATGAAAACTTACATCACGATCTTTTCGTAAAACAGGTTTGACTTGACTACACTTAGAATGAAATTTGTGCCAGTGACTTTTATAAGACTTGTAATTCGAGAAATTTTTATTACAATTTAACCATTAGCATAACAACATATTTGTGTCCTTATGCAAATATAGATGTTTATTATAAATTGCAATAAACTTCGTTTGAAACACACTTTTGTTACACTTGAATAACATTTTTAATGAAAATCTGAAGCCGATACTTATAAGAAACAAACTTTAAGGAGGAGATCTAATACTTAACTGAATCTAACGAAATATAAATGAGAGACCAAGACCATCATCCATTTGCAATTTTCTCCTTTCATTTCAAATTTCTGGAGGTTGAACCCCAGGTATTTCATATGTTTTGGAATGACTTTTTGGTTTTGATATGTTTTAGCATGATCACCCTTTTCTAGTGTAAGTAAATTTGATATGTTGATGTAAAGGTAGTATTGGGTCGTATACAACGGGACCTGCGATAGAAATATATGGAAATTCACTTTCCTACTTACTTGCAAACACAACAAAACTAACGGCAGTCGCGACCGAAATCTACGAAAATTTAAATTTTCATCACACATACTTAAAGCCAGTCGCTCTGGCTCTGTATAAGAATAGGATCGACAACGGCAACCAGGAAAGGGTATACTTGTGTATGAATAAGCATATGCATACCCATAAACATTGCTTGATTAAGCCAAACGAAAATCGGCCCAACAACTTTATAGACACTTTAAATGTTTGCAATTCGTCCTTATATAAAGCCAGAACCGCAGAAAAAAAATTGTGTTGTTTTATCAGAATTTTCAAGTAAAAAAGGGAGTCTGACCAACAGGTAAATAAGTTTTTTGCAGTTTTCTCAAAACTACGAAAATCAAGTTAGCTGGTTCTTGCATTCATGTGGCGATATGTAAAACAGTTTATTGTTTTATGCAGATCGGTGCGACACTTCCTGCATCCGTAGCTTCAAGCGAGCGATCTTTTTCATGTCTGCGCAGATTAAAAACTTATCTGCGAGGAAGAACCAGCGAGAAGCGACTGAGCGCTTTGATGTTGCTGAACATCTATAGGAGTATTGAGGTTGACTATGAGGACGTTATAAATGTAATGGCAAAAGTTCCAAGGCGCATTGATTTTATTTTATAAAATACTTTCGGCAGCATTTTTAATTCTTCAGTAACCTATTGTTATATTATTTTATTTGAGTACATTGATGACGATGTTCTTACTTTTTTCATCTTTTGCGAAACAAAATTGTTTTGCCGTAAGTACTTCCGTTCCCATGAGAATAATGTAACAAAGAAAAAAAAACAGACAGATTTAATTTTGGAATTTTTGGAATATTAGTAACGAACCCCGCTCCCGTGGAAATATGGTGATCGTTCGTATAGGAATATGAGAATGAGTTAAAGTCTATGTTACTCGCTCGGGGATAGTGTAGCATTTTAACGGTGGAAGAATTTTTAAAATCGGTGCAGTAGTTTCTAAGTTCTCGTTTACGTTCCCGTTCCCGTAGGAATCGGGATAAAATATAAAGTCTATCAGCTTTATTTTTAGTTTTCACTAATACTCGTTTCAACCTCGGATTAGTTAATACTAGTTGTAGCACTTAATACTCCCTTACGCCACGTCAAGCGAGTCCTTATTTATAAAACATTTTCCAACCCGTATTAGTTACGCCTTGCTTAAGTCAAATTTTTCATCAGAAAAATGACCCATCTGTAGCTCTGGTTACTATAAACGTAAAAAGCTGGGGCTAGATTCCGCAAGAGTGAGTATAAAAAACTCACACTCACGGCCCTCTGAAAACTCACGCTCTGAAAGACCGTGAGTAAATTTGAAAGATAGTGTACACGTCTTCTGTCAAAAAAACTCACCTTCACCCTTGCGGAATCCAAATTAAAGTGTGTGCACAATTTTTCGTGTACACATTTAAAATTCACTTTTGCGGAATCTAGCCCCTGATCTCATTGTGCACATCCAACGCATTAAGTTTTTCGAATAATCTAACTTTTTTCGAACTCTGATTGGCCAGAATTTCAGTTCCTCTTTTGATACGTGACTTCTGACCACGAAAAAAAGTTAGATTCTCTGAAAAACTAAATTGCGTTGAACCAGAGTATTATGATTTATTTTTTTGTGGTTGGCGGAAATTTTTCTAAAATGGATAAAACAAAACAAAACAAAAATTAATAGTTTTCATTTATTCATTTATCCATCTCGTAGTTAAGGCGGAAAAAGAATTTAAATTATTCACAAAACCAAAATAATTTTCCACTTTTATGTGTATTTTTTTTATAAATAAGGTTTGCAGTATTAGAGTGGTATTAAATCCGTAGTGACCTTAATCCGCCGATAATACGAGTTTATAAATAAGGCTGTATGTCTTTCTTCAGGTCTTAGACTATCTCTTTACAAAATTTCATTTGAATTGGTTCAGTTGTTTAGGCGGGAGATGGTAACATGGAAAGCGAACAGACTGAGCTACTTTTGCATTTATAATATTAGTAAGGACCGGTTCCTGTGGGAGTATTCAGATGAAATGTCTATGTCCTTCTTCAGGTTCTAGATCATCTCTGTATAAAATTTTACTTAAATCGATTCAGTGGTTTGGGCGGGAGATGGTAACATAGAAAGACGGACAGACAGAGCTTCTTTCGTACTTGTTATAGTAGTAAGGACTCCCGTTCTTGTAGGAATATGAGGATGAGTTAAAGTTTATGTTACTCGAGGATAGTGAGGCATTCTAACGGTGGAAGAATTTTTGAAATCGGTGCTGTAGTTTCTAGGTTCCTGTATACGTTCCCGTTCTCATGAGAATATAGGGATAAAATGCATAGCCTATGTACTTCCTCAGGTTCTAGAGCTAGACTATCTATGTACCAAATTTCATTCAAATCGGTTCAGTAGTTTGGGAGGGAGACGGTAACATAACATAGAAAGCTGGACAGAAAGAGTTACTTTCACATTTATAATATTAGTTAGGATTAGGATTGTTCCTAACAGAGTCCCAAATTTGAAAACGTAGTGCATTGTTATTATGATATATTTTTTAATTCTTAGATAGTGAAATAAAATTCGAGTCAATGATCTGTAATGCCTAAATCAAGATTAAGGCTTTTGTATTGTTCATATAATATATATATAATATATTTTACTCTAATGAGTACATGATCCAAACAAGTTTTTGAACAAAATCAAGTTGACTTATTGAACTCAGGATGTCGATGTTCATATCGCTTAGAAGAACAGGATTTCGAATTGATTCGTTTGAAAAGTAACTTTCAAGCATTATTAAAAACATGTTACTATCATGGTCATTTAGTCTATAAATGCAAATATCCTTATAAAGTTCAGTACACATTTTCAATGACCAGTTAAGAGAACAAGCATCGAACTGAACTGAATCAAGGACAAAAACACCACTACCATCCGCTACTAATTTAAAGAAAACTAATTAAAATTATACCCTGAGACAGAATGCAAATCACTTTAATAGTAGTAAATCCAAATTTACTTAATTATGTTGGCCACAAGTAAATAAAATTTTTGTCTCAGGCTCCGAATGTTCGGATGTACGACAAAAAACGATTGGAAATCAACGCCACCTCGCCAGCCAGGTGAATTAAAAATACAGTCATCAGTTAAACGGATAGAGTCTGGAACCTGGAAGGTAGTTGCAAGATTGAAAATTAATTTAATGTTAAGTCATATTTAATGTTTGGCTTTACTAAGTGATGAACAAGTTTATCATTATTCGGCTCTTTTGTTTTGGATTATGTTTAGACTGAGTTTATCGCAAGGAATGATCGGGCCAACCTGCTCAAAGTACACCATCTAAATTTCTAAATGGTGCTAAGCGTCTTTGAGTGGATTAAAAGTGTTTCAACAAAGAAGAGTTATTCGCAGCACTCGATCCCACTGATTAAAGACCAGATTGACGCATTAAGCAAAGCTACTAGGCGAATTTGCGGCAGGGTACTGTTTCACAGAACTCTGAGATTAGAAGAAAAAACTTTTTTGTATTCTTTACAAATTGGCAATGGAAATTATTAAAATCCCTTATGATCAGGAGCAATTTGTTATGATGAAACTATTGCAGAAATGGCAAAGGATTGTTATATTCAAAAACAAATTTTTTATGTCTCGAAATGATCTGTAGGTGTAATTCAAAATTGTTACGGAAGTTGACCCTGCCTTACAATGGTCTGCTCTTTTTTTTTTTGGTTCTTAAGCTTAACTTATTCGTTCACTTGGGCAATATGTTAAATGTAACAAAGCGGACGACCAACCCCCATTGTATAGGTTTCTTATGCATGGGTTTATACCTAGGGCTAATGATTCCACCCGGGTAATCATCTACCCCGGGTACCCGGTTACCCGGGTTACTTGTACCCGGGTAGTAAATTACTCGGGTACCCGTGTATTCGGGTATTACCCGAGTACCCGGGTACCCGGTTAGGTAAAATTAAGCTGGTACCAAATGCTGGTAGCAAATCCTGGAAAATTATTCATATGTGATACAATTATATCATTTTCCATTGGTTTTGTAGCGAACCTACGTTACCTACATACAAAAATGGAACTCGAAAATTTAGCTGAACGCGACAACACCTAAACGCAACAACACCTGAACGCAACTACACCTGAACTAACGAAATGACTCGAAATGCGCATGCGCGAGATGTGCACCAAAAAACTATTTCCGTCCTTCTGCCAGACAGACGGCCATTGTTCATTCTTAATTTGATACCAAAGCTCATCAGACGTGTTAAACGAATTTTAATATCATTAACTTCATTCCACCTTTGTGAATCATTGTCAGTTTAATTATAATTGGAAATATATATGTTCTTATAAATTAAAACTTAAGACTTGTCTTGGATTTCTACACATATCGGACCGAGCATCCACAGCAAGCAATACTGTGCTGCTAACACGGCTTTTACATCCACGGGCACATTAAGATAAACACCTTTTCCCTGTGCTGCACAACTAATCAGGCACATGCACCGAATAAGTAAGTAGCCACGCATCATCACACTGGTGACCAGATCCTTTCGATCAGTACTTAGAAAGGAACATTTTTTGTCGTAAACGTACGTCAAGAGGCACATCATTACATTGGTGACCCCGTATATCGGCCACGCACCGCCATCACATTTCGTGGAGAAAAAGGAGGCATTCCACCACATTTTGCCACCGCCATCAGACAACAGAAGTGATTCCTGACGTCCATACAACACCACCAAGTTTTTTTTTCCGGACCTAAAAACAACCTCGGCAAGAATCACGGTGACGCACCACCACCATTTTTCGAAGAACGCCACCGCCATTGTCTGGCCACCACCGTCATTGTGCCGCCAGCATAATTTTGGCACCGCCATTATCTGGCCACCACCGTCATAGTGCCGCCACCATCATTTAGGCACCGCAATTGGCTTGCCATCGCCATCGCGTCCACCGCCATCAAGTTCCCGCATCCCGCATAAAGATTTTCTGCACAACATCGATTTGTTCATCGCCGCCATCACAACCATTTCATTTTTCATCACCGCCGCCATCACAACAAAAGCCATCAATCTCACACCGCCACCACGTTGCGGCTACAACCGAGCAGCGCAGAAAATTCAGAGAGGCGATGCTAGCGTCACCTACCAAATTTTCTGACTCGCAAAATTCTCATTTAAAAAATTTTTCAACAAACGCTACCAGCGCCCTCTAAGAGAAATTTCAATCACCATCGAAGTCCCGTAGACGACGCTAACTCCATCTTTACGCTGGTCACATATTGACCGCAACAATCTCTATCGTGGACAACCACCACTTTGACTCCACAACAGAGTGTTGCATAAATTGGGGCAGCCATTTAGCAGCAGCAACAACAGAACACCATAGCGAAAGTTCACAATCAAGGCTATGGCCCAATGACTCCGTCAGACTTCAACTTCAACTTCAACTTTAAAATATGTGAAAATTTTGGATGGCCCAATGAATCCGTCGCGTTAATGCACTTTTGTTACACAGAGCACCATGTGTGTGAGCATGTGTGTCTACCAACCAATAAAAAATACCAATAGCAAATGTCAAAGTCGTTAAGTGCGTTGATATTAAAAATGTTTTAATCTCAACGCCGACACGGACGCCACGTACGTTGCTTATGGGCCATTCCCCATAAGAGTACATGTGTTTTAATCGAGTTGTCAGTTGTGGCCGCTGAAGTCGAACGCGTGACGGAGTGATTGGGCCATAGCCTTCAACAGCAGCATCCGCAACATAACACCAGGTACACCACAAAATTTTATTTTTTTTCTTGCTTTTGAGAAGCATTCAAAATTTTTTTTGGAATTGTAACAAAGATTTTTTTTGCATTATATAAAAATTTTTCTTAATTCAAAATTCAAAATAACTACACCTAAAATACATACTACTAAAATCAAACAAAATTTTTTTCAATTATATAAAACTTTTCGCATTTCAAAATAATTCCAAATACATATTACTAAAATCAAACAAAAAACTTTTTCCATTATATAAAACTTTTCGTATTTCAAATCATTGTAAAATTTCAAAACATATTTATATTATCTTAATCAAAATTTTCAAGTACAAATCATATTATAAAATTATTATATACTGCATGTTGGTTGTATTGTAGACATCTTACGCATCTCATTTCGTTGGGTTTTTCATATTTTCCTCGCGCACACAATAGATACATAAAACAGCTTCTCAAAATTTCACCGCGTAACCTGGTTTTATCAGGCAGAAGCTCAATTCACGGTTCATAGGATTACTAGTTCTGAGACAAAATACTGTCTCACGGTTAGCTCACTGCAGCCAGACACCTGCGATTCGGTTATCGACATTTTGTCGAACCCGCCAAATACCGACAAACACGCCACTCTAAAAGCCGCGTTAATAGAACGCCATTCCAAGTCCGAACTTAAACGGTTGGAGAGCCTTATCGATAGGGCAGACATTGGCGATCGCTAGCCATCAGAGGTATTGCTCTCAATGAGAACGCTAGCGGGCAGCACGTTTAACGACGACATAATTAAAAAATTTTGGATGCGTAAATTACCGCAACCAATAAACATCGCGTTACTGTCCGTCGGTCAGAAAACTTTGGAGGAATTAGCTACGCTTGCGGACAAGATATATGAGGCATCACAAAATGCAAACATTTGCAGCGTTTCCACTGCACAGCAGAGCGATAATTCTAGCAACGCCAATGATGCTCTCGAACAAAGACTTGCTAGAATCGAGTCAATGATCGAAGCATTTTCTTTCAATTCGCGTCCGCATAGCAGTAATAATACCCAGAGTTTTCGAAACCGAAAAAGTCGTTCTCATAGCAGGTCCAGGTCGTTCAATCGCGCAAATTCAAGTTCGGGCACAGGTATGTGCTGGTATCACAGGCGGTACAAAAAAGAGGCAAAGAAATGTGAGCAACCGTGTAATTTCAACAAGAACAACTCAAAGAACCAAGTGAGCCACCCAAACTAGGTCACCCTGCTGTTGCAGCGGCAAACATGCAGTGTCTTTTAAGTCGCCGCTTATTCATAAAAGACAAAAACTCAAATTTTACTTTTTTAATCGATACGGGTGCGGATTTGTCAGTTCTCCCTTGTAGCATAAAACACACGAAATCAACAAACCCCTCAGTTTTGCTATCGGCTGCGAACGGAACATCAATTCCAACGTTCGGATCAAAATTACTAAACCTTGATATCGGTTTAAGGCGAAATTTCGTACACACCTTTATCATCGCCTCAGTTAGTAAACCGATCTTAGGAGCCGATTTCTTAGCAAAATACAATCTCTTAGTTGACACCAAGAATAAGAGATTGATAGACCCGCTGACTAAGATGCACGCATATGCATCAACATTGAGAACTGACGATCCAACCCCAAAACATTTTCAAATCACTAAGCACGATTACAATAAAATTTTACAACAGTTTCCAAGCTTAACAAAAGAACCAGACTACTTCGCGCCAGTCAAACACACCGTCGTTCATTACATCGAAACAAAAGGGCAGTTACCATTTTCAAGGCCAATACGCTTAGACGTTTCCAGGCATAATGCCGCCAGAACAGAATTCCAACACATGGTGCAACTGGGAATCTGCCAACCATCGTCCTCAAGTGTCTGCTCTCCGCTTCATATGGTGAAGAAAAAGAACAACCAAGACTGGAGACCATGTGGTGACTACCGCAGACTAAATACTGCCACGATACCAGATCGGCATCCGATCCACCACATCCAAGACTTCTCCATGAACGCTCACGGTTGCAAATTCTTTTCAAAGCTTGACATTGTGAGAGCATATCACTTGATACCAGTTGCACCAGAAGATGTTCACAAAACAGCATTAACAACACCGTTTGGTCTTTTTGAATGGCTGCGGATGCCTTTCGGCCTGCGCAACGCAGCACAAACTTTTCAGCGTTTCATGAACGAGGTGTGTTTAGGGTTAGATTTCGTATTTGCGTATATCGATGATCTTCTGATCGCCAGCAAAAGCGAAGAAGAGCACAAAGAGCATCTCAAGATTCTCTTCAAGAGACTAGAGGACTATGGAGTCAATATAAACCTATCAAAATGCGTTTTTGGCATCTCCACTTTGGAATTTTTAAGCCACACAATAAATGCAGAGGGCATTTTTCCCTCGCAAGATCGCATCACAGCGATCACCAACTTTCCAAAGCCAACGTCAATAAAACAGATACAGCGTTTCATAGGGATGATAAATTATTATCATCGGTTTATCCCGAAACTCGCTGAACTCCTTGCTCCTCTCCACGCTCATCTCGCTACGCTCACAGCACAAACAAAATCAAAAAAACTTTTTCCTGGCCAGAAGATCTCGACCCAGTTTTTGAAAACACGAAGGAAGCTCTCTCAAGAATAACGTTACTAGCGCACCCAGTACAAAACGGCATATTCAGCATCACAACAGATGCTTCTGATACAGCCGTGGGTGCAGTTCTACAACAACACGTTTCAAAAACTTGGCAACCTCTTGCATTCTTTTCAAAAAAACTCAAAGACTCAGAAGCAAAGTACTCAGCATTCGATCGCGAATTGCTAGCAATATACTTGGCTATCAAGCATTTTCGTTTCTTCGTCGAAGGGCGAGAATTCACAGTCTTCACAGACCACAAGCCACTCACGTATGCTCTGACAAGCAAAACTGACAGAAGTCCGCGTCAAACACGCCATCTCGACTTCATTTTCCAGTTCACGTCAGACATACAACACGTGAAAGGCAAAGACAATGTGGTCGCAGACGCGCTTTCTCGCATTGACGAAGTCAACACGAACAGCAATTTCAAGCTTGATTTAGAAACAATCGCCAAGCTTCTGTCTATTGACAAAGAATTGAAAGAGTACATTTCGCCAAAACACAAATCAGAGAAAACTTCCAAATTCGTACTACAGCTATTTAGTTTTCCAACCGTAAAAGTATACTGCGAAACTTCAACCGGCAAGAACAGACCTTTCGTTCCAAACGCGTTACGTTCAAATGTCTTCACGACACTTCATGGCATTTCCCATCCGAGCATTCGTTCGACCAGAAAACTTATCTCAGAGCGATACTTCTGGCCAAACATGAACAAAGATATAAACAATTGGACACGATGTTGTATAGGATGTCAGAAGGCCAAAGTACAGAGACACACCAAGTCAGAACATGGTAGATTCGACATACCAACGTGTCGATTTGACCACATACACATTGACTTGGTAGGTCCTCTTCCTGTGTCTAATGGTTTTTCATACATCCTCACAGCAGTCGACAGGTTCACAAGATGGCCAGAAGCCTATCCTCTGATCGATATATCTGCCAGTTCGGTCGCTAAAGCGTTTGTCGAAAACTTCATTGCCCGTTTTGGTACTCCTTTAAAAATCACTACGGACCAAGAAAGTCAATTCGAGTCCAAACTCTTTAGCGAGCTGTCCAGGTTACTGGGAATACACAAGATCCACACTACGCCATATCATCCACAAGCCAACGGGATGGTCGAACGGTTTCACAGGCAACTCAAGTGTTCACTAAAAGCCAGATGTAACACCACCCATTGGAGCTCAGAACTACCGATCATCCTTCTCGGAATTCGCTGCGCCGTAAAAGAAGATTTAAATTCCTCGGCAGCAGAGATGGTGTACGGTCAAAATCTGAGACTCCCCGGTGAGATTTTCATTAGCAACGAAAATCAAAACACATCTCCAGACGCTTTGATAGAAAAACTTCGTGACACTATGAGAAACCTGATTCCAACGAAAACACGACAAACCAAACAAGAAATCTTCATCCCCAAACTTTTGGATGAATGTAAACATGTTTTCGTGAGAATAGACAAAGTCAAAACCGGCCTAATGCCATCATACGAAGGTCCGTATGAAGTACTTCGCAGACTTCGAAAACAATTCATTTTAAAAATAAAAAACAAAAGCGTATCGATATCAATCGACCACCTAAAGCCTGCGCACGGCATACGGTAAGAAGCTTTCAAAAAGGGGGGCTCGATTGGAGGGGGGTGATGTAGCAAACCTACGTTACCTACATACAAAAATGGAACTAGAAAATTTAGCTGAACGCGACAACACCTAAACGCAACAACACCTGAACGCAACTACGCCTGAACTAACGAAATGACTCGAAATGCGCATGCGCGAGATGTGCACCAAAAAACTATTTCCGGCCTTCTGCCAGACAGACGGCCATTGTTCATTCTTAATTTGATACCAAAGCTCATCAGACGTGTTAAACGAATTTTAATATCATTAACTTCATTCCACCTTTGTGAATCATTGTCAGTTTAATTATAATTGGAAATATATATGTACTTATAAATTAAAACTAAAGACTTGTCTTGGATTTCTACACATATCGGACGGAGCATCCACAGCAAGCAATACTGTGCTGCAAACACGGCTTTTACATCCACGGGCACATTAAGATTAACACCTTTTCCCTGTGCTGCACAACTAATCAGGCACATGCACCGAATAAGTAAGTAGCCACGCATCATCACACTGGTGACCAGATCCTTTCGATCAGTACTTGGAAAGGAACATTTTTTGTCGTAAACGTACGGCAAGAGGCACATCATTACAGTTTCACTCGAGGAAACACTCATTTTTAAAACCAATGGAACACCTAAAACAATTTCTGTTCAGTTTTACAAATTGTCTTTGTGTGAGTGAAACACCTATGGATCATTAAAATTATTCCTAGAGCAAAATTTACTCTTTGGCGTTTGACTTAAATGTATTGGTGATTCTTGATTGGATTCTCTCTTTAAATCGAGAAGCTGCTGTCATTTCTCAGAATCACGAGAAGCGATCTTTTTGCATCAATGGAACGATTTAAGAATGCTACTGGACGCTTCTGGACGGTTCTTTTCGTCCAATGGAAAATGCTATTAGGTATAGCGACAAAATTTCAGAAAGAAAACATTTTATTCGATAGTTGAAGTTGAAATGCTAATTTATTAGGTCTTGATTTTTATGTAAAAAAACCAACAAAAAAACATTTTCTGGAGCCAAACATGATCTTTTCGCAGTTACAATATTACCTGCAGTCGAAAAGAGCCTTTCTGAACTGGCTGATGTAGCTGGAACAGCAAGGTATCTTTTTGCCAAATATGTCATAACGGGGATAGAGCGTTCCCTTGAGCGCCGCCATACAAGGGGGTCTAACCGGTTCGATATTCGAGGTTCTGCTATGCACTGCTCAAACTGAGAGATGTTGTCTAGTGATTGCCCTTCAGTTACAAAGAGGAAATCCAAATCTTGGTCATCACTGCTTCCACTAGGTTCTTCTCCGGTTACTTTGTCAGAGCACATTCCCAGAATTTTTTCCTTAACAAAAGTACGGATTTTGTCGGCTACTTCACTGCTTTCAGTGTTTAGGTCCTTGTATCTTGGGTCTAAGAACGATGCTACTTGAACAGGTAAAATCTTCTCGACTGAGGACATTTCGCCCAGATGAAAGCGCGTTTTTAGGGATTAGATTAGATTAGATTTAGATTGACGGGTAGAGCTTGCTCAGCTCCGGGCACTGCGGTGTCTGAGTGAAACCTATTGTCCCAGCCCATGTGAGGTTTCAGGACAGTTCCTCTGCTCCTGAATTGAACAAGAAGTTAGCAATCTTCTGTGGGTGAATGAGTTTGAGTTTATCTAGGGCAGTGGTTCCCAAACTTATTTTTCTCGTGGACCACTTTCAAAATTTTACTGGTTTCGGTGGACCCCCTGCTGCTACATTTCTACCACATTCTTAAAGTCATAAAAAAATAAAAACTGTGTCGCTTCTGAGATCTGTCCCTTTATTATAGGTAAAATAAAAACGAAAAATGGTACATTTTATAACACTTAATTTATTAAAAGAATAGAATTACAAGAAAAAATTAATAAGGTCATATAGATTCAGGTCATTTGATGGAGTTCAGGTGTATTTGATGGATTGTCAGCAAACGATCAATGTTTTTGTTTTTATTTTTGTCAGCAATAACCGCAAATCCCCCCGCTCTGTGATGTTCAATTTGCTTCTTTTTTTTTGTTAAGAGGTTTTCAACGGCACTAAAACTCCTTTCGCAAGGTATGACGAGGGAAAAGCTATTCAAAATTTCCTTGCGATTTCCCACAGTCCAGGATATTTTTCGGGTATTTCTGCTTGTAGCCACAATGTTTGGTAGCCTTTTCTAAATTTCACCTTCAGCTCCTCATTGAAGCTTAGCTCGAACAGCTCCTCTTGTAATACAACATTGGCCACTTTAGTTTCATTAAATGGATTTGTGATCCATGGTGGTATATCCATCGTCAGCATATCTTCAAACCTGGTTTTGAAGTCATCATGCAGGACACTTAAATGTTGACTGTAGGTATGGTTATCCTCATCAATACATTCTATTTAGGTATCACAGGGCAGCCTTTGTCAGCACGCGGAAATAGAATTACAGCCTGTAAAGGAAAGAACTAATAAACCGCTAAGACAAATTGGTGTACTCAGTATCGAATACTGATCATATTTGTGTAGGAAAAAATAAAAGTCGAAATCGCAAAATTGTCCATAAAAACGATAACTAAAATTTCATCCACTCAATGAGTTCACGCGCTCCGTGAATTTGCGTTTTTTTTTGTCTGCGGCTTCATTGTTAAAACGTGACAAACTGGCGTCGAAGCTCAAGCCCCGCTCTTCCGAAAAGGAAATTTGATAAAATAGTTACTTCAAAATCAATTTAAAATGATTGTGAAATTACTGTTTTATAAAATTAGTAGTTATTTGCAAGAAAAATTACAAAATAATTGCTCTGAAATATTTCTTATTCGGCCTTTTTAGAGAGGCAGGTGCTTCTCTCGTGAAAAAAAAAAAAACAATTGAATAAAACGTGCTGTGTTTGTTTTCAAATTGAAAGAGGACAATCAAAATATCTGTAAGTTACTAAGTTACCTATCTATACGAGCAGTTGTGATCAAACGATTAGTACACGTAAAAAAAATACTTAACTACTATATCAAAAAGAAAGGTAGGTACCTACTTACTTTTCTCCGGCACTAGCAAACACTGATGATATAAATTTTCTCACACCTTTTTTTCGAAATTCCGGAAACAAATGAATGAGTTCGCCGTTCATGTCTGAACAAGCACTAAGCATTGTCGGGAGGATAGCGCTTTGCAAGTCTGTACACGATATTATATCGAATACGCAAGTTTGGACAAGTAACAGTCGCTTGCCTTATTGAAATATTATCTGATTAGTTAGGTACTTAAGTCAATATAGGTAGTAGGTCCTTATAAAAACTATGCTTACATTTTTGCTCTTTACTATCAAAAGCAGATAAATTTTCGTGGACCCCCATTAACATCTTATGGACCCCCATTTTTTTGTTCACGCCTACGTAGACCCCCAGCAAGTCTCCCGTGGACCCCTGGGGGTCCACCTGGACCACTTTGGGAAACACTGATCTAGGGGGATAATCTCATAATCAAGTATTTGCTTTCTAAGGCGGAAAAGTGCTGGACATTCTGTAATGATGTGCAGAGATGTTTCTTCATTTTCGAGGCATAGTCTGCAGATAGGGTCCGCTACCAGCCTCATTTGGTGAAGATGTTTCTTTAAAGAACAGTGACCGGTTAGTAGTCCTGTGCAAATTTTAAGGGTTTTCCTATTGAGGTTCAGTAGGAATTTTGATGTTTTTTCAGTATATTCTGGCAAAAAGAGTTTTGAACAGATTTGACCAGATGAGTTACTCCAAGCTTTATTAGATTCCTCCAGTAGGATGTTCTTGGCAGTATGTTTGAAGGTGCTTTTATTTACACCGCAGAAGTGTTCAGGACCGACGAATGGTTTAGATGCGTCGTCTTTAGCTAAGATGTCTGCCTTCTCGTTACCATCATAGCCTTTGTGTGCTGGGATCCAATGGAGGATTACAGTGTTTTTCCTTGCTAGTTCAGAGAGCGACATGACTGTCTCTTGGACTAGTTTGGATTTTATGACAGGTGAGCTTAACGCCTTTAGTGCAGCCTGGCTGCCTGAAAAAATGAATATTGTTTTGTTTTTCGTGTTCGATGAACATATTATTCTCGAACATTCGTTAATGGCAAAGACTTCAGCTTGGAAAATGGACGAGTAACTGCCCAGACTTACTGAGAAATTCGTTCTGGGACAGTCGCTGAAAATGCTGGAACCTTTACCAGTTTCCATTTTTGAGCCGTCCGCATACCAGACCATATCTTGCCTTGAAGGATGAGGTTTTGTGTTCTCCCAGTCTTCCCTAAGGGGATGACAATGGAGAAGTTGAGTTTAAAGTTGTACATAGGAATAATAGCATCCAAGCACATACTAAAGGTATTAAGTTTTTCTAGACTTTCCATTATCGACAGATGTCCTTTCGGGTATGGATGTGATTTTATGTGTCCTTGATGGAAAAGACGGTGTGTCGCTAGTCTTGCTTCCATTTTAATGAAAAGGTGGATTGGAGGTAGTCCTACAATGACGTTTAGAGCGTATGTTGGTGTTGTGCGCATGCATCCAGTAATGCATGTTGTTGCCAATCTTTGAATCTTTTCAAGTTTTTGGACTGCCGTTATTTCTTTTATTTTTGTCCACAATACAACAGCTGCGTACGTTATTGTTGGTCTGACTACCGTATACCGTAGCGTATATAGATCGTACATCATTTTAGGTTTTAGACCACAGTTTTTCCCGCATACGCTTCGACAAGTCCATAGGGACTTGGTTGTTCTGCTGGAAATGCGTTCTAGTTGAGAATTCCATGATATTTTGCTGTCTAGGATGATCCCCAGGTATTTAGATTCCTTGGAAAATGGTATTGTTTCCCCATAGAGATTGGGGGGTATTAGAAGATTTAATTTTCTTCTTTTTGTGAATGGGACAATAACTGTCTTACGGGGATTAACAGAGAGACCTTCATCTGAGCACCAGCTTTGTACTGTGTTCAGAGCTGTCTGAATTCTTCTTGATATTAGTGTTTCTGATGAGCCTTGTAT
Organism: Melanostoma scalare; assembly: GCA_949752695.1. Lineage (NCBI taxonomy): Eukaryota > Metazoa > Arthropoda > Insecta > Diptera > Syrphidae > Melanostoma > Melanostoma scalare. The sequence goes on from OX456984.1 coordinate 95,094,752, forward strand.
GACAACTGCTAGATCATCTGCAAAGCCCACTGCATAGATGCCTTGGGTTGCCAGTAATCTTAGTAGGCTGTCTACAACTATTGACCAGATGAGTGGTGAGAGAACTCCACCTTGTGGGCAGCCTCTTGTTGTTAGTGCTGAGATTTCCACTTCTTCGATATTGCTGTGGATAATTCTGCTGTTTAGCATGGACATTATCCATTTGCGAATAACTTGTGGAACGTTGTGGTGCCTTAGAGCACGGTCTGTAGACACAAAGGAAATGTTATTGAAGGCTCCTTCTATGTCGAGAAATGTCACTACGCAAATTTCCTTTTTATCGATAAAAAGTTCGATCCCTGAAACTAGGTCATTCAACGCGGTTTCCTTTGATTTGCCTGGTTGATATGCGTATTGGGATGTGGATAGTGGGTGGGTAGCTAATTGCTTATCCCGGATGTGTATATCAATTACCTTCTCCATACATTTAATGATGAATGACATTCGACTGATTGACCGAAAGGATTTAGGGCTTGGATCCAGATTCCTTCCTGCTTTTGGCAAGTAGATAACTGTTACTCTTCTCCAGCTTTCTGGTATGTGACCAAAAGCTAGGCTGCAAGTGAACAGTTTTGATAAAATGGGAGCAATTATGGCAGCCCCGTTCTGCAGTAGGGCAGGGAAGATGCCGTCTTCCCCAGGAGCCTTGAATGGTTTCAATGAGGAGATTGCCCATTTGATGATATTGGTGTTGCAGATTTGTCTGGCCGTTGACCAGTCTTCCCTAGATGGAAACATATGCTGTTCCCTTTGGGATGATAGGTTTATTGTTGGGTCTATAATGATAGATTGTGGAAAGTGGGTGTCTATTAGGAGTTGCAGAGTTTCAATTTTGTTCTTAGTCTGAGAGCCGTTTTCCTTGGTAAGGGTACCTAGGTTTGCCGGCTTGTCGGACGCGAGAACTTTGTGGAGTCTGCAACTAGAGGAGACATCAGAGATACTTTCTACAAATTGTTTAAAAGAGGCCTTTTTGGCTTTTTTAATTTCATTATTATATTTGGTGAGAGCCGTAGAGTAGGTTTGCCAGTCAGCATTGCGTTTTGCTTTGTTGAAAAGTTTCCTTACTTTCGATCTCAATTTCTTATGGTTGTTGTTCCACCAAGGGGTTTGCCTTTTAGTTGATCTTGTTTTCAGAGGGTAGTTGTCCTCAAAGGCAGTTATGATGGAGTTTTTTGCGTAGTCCGCAAAGAAATCTAGTTTAGCTTTGCTATTAATGTTTGGGATTTTGTCTCTTAGAAGTTTTCCAGATCTGTTTTATACGAGACCCAATCTGTTTTTCTCTTTTGACAATATGTTAGACAAGATATTATGTTTGTGTCTAGTTTAAAGCGTATGTGTCTATGATCAGAGCAGGATGGCTCGGAGGACACCCTCCAGTCATAGACAAGGTTTTTAGAGAGAGATGAAGACAATGTAATGTCTAGGACCTCTCTTCTAGTTTTGGTGAAAAAGGTGGGTTCATTGCCAATATTACATATATTTAAATTTTCTTTAATAATATCAATAAGGGACTCACCTCTGTTGTTTATATCCTTACTTCCCCACAGGGTGTGATGAGCATTTGCGTCGCATCCCAGAATAATTTCCAATTTGTTTTTCTGTGCGTGCTCATAGAGTTTTATTACCTGTGGAGGTGGGCAAGGTGTTATGTCTCCCGGGAAATATGCTGAGGCGACAATGATCTCCTTGGAGTGACCGATCCCCACTATTGCTGCCGTCAGATCAGCGGATACAAATGCTGTCAGTGGGAAGAAGGGCAGGTTATTATTAAAAATAATACAAGTTCAAGGTCTACTGGCTGAGGTTGAATATAATATTTTACCTGTATGTGTAGTTAGACCGAGGATTTTACCACTCGTGCTGATCCATGGTTCCTGCACGAGGGCAATGTCAAGCTTTGTTTTACTTAGCGAGTGAGTTAAGACCGCCGAAGCAGCCTTGGCGTGTTGGAGGTTGATTTGGACAACCTCCATGCTAATTTTTTCGGAATGGAGCTCTAGAGTAGGAGCTCCCTCTATTTTCACCCCGTTTCCTGGCTTGGGGAGACCTCCGAAAACTTCTCGCCATCGTCGATGCCGGTCTTGGGGCTCTACGAAGTTGAGACGTGTCTTGGTGGTGGGTGGATTTTGACGTGCCGGTATTGGTTAGTTTGCTGGGATGGAGGAAAGATTTTGCCTGTCCAGGAGTTGGCCTTGCGGTCTCCTGAGCAGGTTTTGTAGGATTGGGAGTGTGAGAGGGGTTAAAGGTGGGGGGTTGAGTGTGGGACGGAGGTGGTAATACCGACTTATCATCGTTTTTAGCCTCGGAGGCGGATTCCGGCCTCAGGCTGGAATTCTTTTTGATGCGGAATTGAACCCTATTGAAATTATAGAACGGTTGGCAGTTCAGATCTTCCAGTAGGAATACCGATCTTTCATCCATTGATATTGTCAGGTCAAGACCCTGAGAGTTAGCTACTTTCCGAAGGACTTTCCAGTCATTGGTTGGTAGCACTTGATTCTGAATACGTAGCCGTTTCAGAGCCTCTTCTGGTGTGTTGTTTGGACCAGGGAGGTAAGCGGTTGCCACACATGGTTTCGGAAGGTCTTCACCCTCCACCATTCGCAGCTTGGCATTTTCAAATGGCGAAATTAGCTTGACTGTTTTTGCCAACCAGTCTCTACTAATCGCATCTGCGCACTTCATTGTGAGCCATCCTGGTTTGTGCGAGCAGCCCAGAAATCTTATCTGTGGACCCTCCTCGGTGATCTTATGCAGCTCAGTAAGGATGGCATTTTGCACTGCTGTGATTTGCACATTTTCCAGATGGCTATTTGGGTAATCCTCGGCGATTATCCCAACCACAATCATTCCTGCAACCTCATTGAACAAGGGAGCGTTGGTTTTCGCTTTTTTGCTCGGTTCAGGAACTTCGTGTCCGGACCTTCTTCTTTTGTTGGAAGGGTCTGAGGTGTCTTTCGACGGACTTGAGAGTACTGTCTCTAACGCTGCGTCGTATGGCAGTTTTTCCGCTAGCAGTCTTTTCAAGTGCTTTTTTTGAGACGTGGTTAGACGTCTCCGCTTGATGTTAAGCAAGCTGGTAAAAAACCAGAGTACAGCGTTAGTGACTGAGCTATTTAAGATGGGCCCTCAGCCTAGTAGCTCATCGGCACGGTACGGTTGACACCTTGATGCCGGCCCATGGGAAGGGAAAGGATTGGGGATGGATAGAAGGGGATAGATTAGAGGGTGAGTGAAGGGGTAGGGGGTAAAGGGTAGAGGGGGTTGGATCGTCTCTTAGTTTTCGCTGTTTCTTCCCTTCGACCTTTCCGGCATGGGTGACCCTGCTGGAATAAACTCTAGTCGTAAACCCAAAATGAGACCGCCGGTATAGCTCGTTAGTTCTCAGATTCAACTACTTAAGCCCTCCCACCACGGCAAGGTGAACGATCGTCGAGAGAGAATCAAAAGTTTTTAGGGAAAGAACTATTTTGTTTTTGAATGTGGTGACTGTATCAGTGTCTTCGAGCTTAGGTGCATAGTGGTTTTCAATCAGAGTTTTGACAACCGAGCGCACTGCAGAAAGCGTTACTTTAGTTTCACTACATAGAAGTTTTGTTGCTATGTGCAGTGGCTTCAAAACTGTGGTTATCTCTTCCATTATTCCCCATTCCTACTGAGATATTTCCAGGTTCAGTGCTGTAGATGAACTGGTATAGGTCTTATCACTTAGAACTGCAATTACAGGGGAGCGATTGTGGTGTAAAATATCACACATAAAGTAAATGGAGTCCCATCGGGTTGGACAATTTTGAACTAACCGTTCTTCCTTCATTCCTAGCTGCGATTGTTTTCTGTTTAAAGCCGACGTAGCAACATTCGATTGGTGAAAATGTGATACTACTTTTCGACATTTTACTGTGACAATTTCGTAATTCTCAACAGATTTGAAAGTATCCTTTACACAAAGTTGTAGGGTGTGAGCAGCACAATTAAAATTGTCACCCACATTCAAAAGACGAACTGCTGCTTGCATTACACTTGCATTATCGTGCACCATGAAATTAACTTTACTTGATATGTTGCAGTCTTCATGTACCATCTGTAAAACAAGAGATATGTTTTCAGCAGAGGGACCTTCTTCTACTAAGTATGTGTGCATAATCTCCGGTTTTGGTCTATGTAGTGAACTGTTGTGGACAGATAGCCCTGTCGCGCAACCGAAGACCACTCGTCAGTTGTGAGTGAGAGTGATTCAGTTGCTTCCAGACGTTGTTGAATTAATTCCCGCACTTCATTATAAGCAAGGCCAAGACGTGCCTTGACTGCTTGCGGATAAGGAACCTTATATCCTGGCTCAACTTCTCGCATGAAATTGATAAAACCTTGGCTGTGAGAAAAAGACAAGGGCAATTGGCAAGTAGCTATCATTTTCCCAAGGGCTTTAGCTATATTTTCTTGCCTTCTAGAAGAACAAGACGAAGGTTCTCGGGATGGTGATAGTTTCCTGCGACTTTCATTACCTTTATCTTGTAATGGTGATGAAGACAAAGGCATAGACGAAGATGTGGAAGATTCGCCTTCATCGTCTGGCTATAACCTGGAGAAGAGCGAGTAAATTCAAATTCGTTTCAAAAGATTGATACAAATTACTTGTTTTATCTACCAATAAAATGCAACTGGATCGCATTTACTTGCTTTTATAGATAATTTTGCTTAAATTTATTAAATCTTTTTACTTGAAAAATAGTTTTCGAATGAATTTTACAAGCATGAATTTAACAAGCATAATAGCACAAAGATGTAATTTAAACTTGGATACTCACTTGTCTTGCGATGGACTTAGTCGGTGTTTTGTCTTCAAATGCTTATGCACAGTTGACGTCGAACCACAATAATACAGCTCTGTTTCGCAAACGCTGCATTTAACCAAGCCATCCTCCGTTAAAGTCGCGTAATCCCACACCCAACTAGTTTTTGGCATGACCTTTTTTTATTTGTTTTATTTATTTTTATTGTAATATTATTTTTCACCGTTTTTAACTGAACACTTTTTATTTAATTGTTTCGCTACTTCATTCACCAAATAGAGCTCAGTTTTACAATTGAAAAATATTCAAAGGCAAAGCATGTAATGACAAATAAAAAACATCGACAATTAACGGTAACAGCTCAACCGTTGCAGTCGACTGCAAATGTGTGATAGGAAATCGACATTAAACAAATCTCTTTGTACTTGCAAAACCTTATCCGCCGTATTAATAAACGCGGAATAGCTGGGTTATTATTATTCCATGGATTAAGTTACCATTATACCATTTTCCACTTAATTAAAGCTACCTTTATACCATTTTGCACTTAATCCATGGAATAAGGCTTAACCCAGCTATTCCGCGTTTATTAATACGGCGGTATGAAAACAAGTGCATGTGTTCCGCATTTGTATTAAATACCTAAGCAGAACCGTTGCGCTTGGGCTTTAACGAGTGCATTTCATTGAGTAGGTACTTGTTAAACATCTTAATCTAAATCATCTAAGGAACGAATAGTGGTGATTATTTTTTTTTGGTACCCGGGTAATCGGGTTATCGGGTAGTCGGGTAATCGGGTACCCGGTTATTACTCGGGTACCCGGGTATCATCAGCTCTATTTATACCCGTGTTCGGCTACCGTGTCTAAGGGCAATTTAACGAGTTCACTCTGAGCATTGAATTGGAAACAAACTACTTAACTTAGCTTGAGACACCGATGCACGCTGCTTTTGAATTTTTGTTAACCTTAATGTAGGGAAAAACACAGTCGGGTAGAGTGTGCCACATTCGGGTGGCGCGACTAAAATATGAATCTCTGTAATTTACTATTCGTCCGAAGTTGGGCTCAAGGTAAAGGGTTATTCCATCGTTTCGGGTGTTACATGTGTTCACAGAAAGTCAAAATTTAATGTATTTTGAAATGGTATTCAAGCGATTTAATTTTTTTTATTCTCTACGTTTTTAGTTGTTTTATCTTGATTGTAAGATTTGTAGATTTTAGCATAAGGATTAACAATTTTATGAGTCGAAAAGTGTGAGTTTCGGGTGTTACACCATGGGATGACCCTAAAAATGGGCATTCCTAGCGAGGCGGGTGTTGCGGCTAAATTGTTTCAGGGGAGGAATGCAACTGGCTATTTCACAAGAGCACTGGTTGTGCGATAAAAGAGAGAGAGAGATAGGTAACGCTTCGACAATGTTCAAAAGAATTAATCGATTCTACGATTGAATTATTACCTATTAATCTCAACGCTCTTTACTGTACACTATCAAGTAGGCGCAAAGATGATAGGGGACCAGATATGAGAGATATACTCTAGTTTTGGGCGTATGTAGGCCTTATAAATAGTAGCCAGATCAGAAGGGATGAATAATTTCCTGTTTCGTCTTAAAAAACCTAAGCGTTTTTGGCGATTTCAAATATGTGGTCATTCCAACGAAGATCGTCGTTCACACACATAATGAGTACTGACAGCTTTTTGGCTCTTGGGTGCAGGAACCATTCATAGATAATGGCAATGGGGGTAACAATGTAACAATGCAGTTAAGGTCAGAATTCAACGAGTTAATCATAAGCAACCGTTCTAGCTCCACATCCGAAGAGTAGGGACGTGAATTTGGAAACGAATATGAAAATCTGAGGGTTGAGTCGTCAGCAAAACAATTGAGAGGATTTTTTTTTTTTTTTTTTTTTTTTTTTTTTAGATTAGAACTTTTGGACAAGAGATTATTTATGAAAATAAGGAAGAGAGTCGAAGACAAAACGGAGGCTTGGGGCACACCAGCATTTATAAAGTGGGTGTCAGACTTGGAAACATCAACAACAACTTGTATTGAGCGGTCCAAAAGGTATAGTTTCTAATCCAACGAAGAAGAAACTCATCGATACCAAAAGCACGCATTTTCGATAAGAGAGCTTGATGCCAAACTCTATCAAATGCTTTAGAAATATCAAGCCCAATAATCTTACTTTCTCTAAAATAATGTAAAGATTGGTTTCACCAGTGGACCGCTAGTTTCGTCATTAAGAAGCTTTCGTACTTCAATATATTTCATAAGTTGACGGTTTATCAACGTTTCCATGACCTTGGAAAGAACGAACGGTAGTGCAAATGGACGTGCTGGACAAATGCGGGTTTCCATCTGCTGCTGAAAAAGAGGATTGATAAAAAAGCTTACGCAGTGGTTTTGATAGCGTAGAAGAACACCTCTTCAGGTGACTGGAAGGCTGTGTAATTGTGTAATTGATGACGATAAGCAGGAGCCTAGGGGAAGATTGTAGATCTCGTTGAGTACCGAAAATACTATTTGTTTGGTCGATTATTCTCCTTTCCATATTGTGCCTTTTTGTTTTCGTTTTTGCATACCTACACGGTGCAGTAGTAGGATGTAGCAAACCACAACCGTGGAGGCTCTATGATATAAATTCTTTGGCGGATTTGTAGATATTGAATATTTAGTGTTAATAGTTTTGCACGCCGGATTCACGTGTGAGGGTGGAGGACTGAATTGTACGACTGCACTCCTAGGTGGCCCAAGCTCAATGTACGATCGGGCTTGAGTTAAGCGTCGCGTCGCGGTTAGGGAAATATTCGTCTCTGTATATTTGACTCCCGATTCAACCTAGATATGCGCACCACGCACAACTCTCAGTTTATTAATTTTATTTAAACCTTTAGATATGACTTGAAATACTACTTAGTAGGTACCCTCCTCTGCCATTCTCGGTCATTTCTTAAATTGGTGTTTAGAGATCACCAATTCGCTTTGGACGAGAAGTTAAATCGAAAGGGTAGGTACTATTGATTGGTTCCTTGAAGAGCAGAATTGAGTGTCGACATTTAATAAAAACTGATCTATACTTCCTCTCGATTTGGGCGAATTATATCTCGGAATTATTGCGGAATTCAGTGACTCATTTATAAAGAGGTGTTAAGAAAATATTCGCCTTTTTTGGTGTTGGAATTCCGTAAATACGTATTAACTTCTACACTTTTTTATCAAGATGTAAAGTATGCCCTTACAAGATACTTCGAAGTCGTTTTAAAGTGTCAAAAAAATTACGGCTGTGACAAATTAATTGCTCACTAAACACATTTCCCGGCGGTTATTATTGGAATCAATTATTTTGCATATTTCTGAAATTTTTCACTCTTCAAAGCTGCATAAAATTCAAATTGAACAATATTTTGCGGTCGTTGCTTTTTTGCAGGTCACGTTCTTACCGTGGTGACTCAAACTTCAACGCTTTGCTGACACCACTAACATTTCTCATCTCATATTTCAATTCAGGCGTGAACCCCCTGCTTTATGCCTTCCTTAGTCGAAATTTTCGGAAAGGCATGAAAGAGCTGCTAATGTGTTCTTTGAAGAAAAACAAGGGAAAATCGTCTTCGACATCGGTGCATCATAAGAGGGCGGCGCTGCAGGTGAGTGTAAGTGCATGCATTTTATTACCAACACTATAATCATTATCCTTTTAATATTTTTTTTAATTTTTTTATTTTGTTCTAATGCAGCAAACCTTGAACGAAGCCACAGGATCAATGTAACTTCCCATTAAATTACTTCCTGATCCGTTTTCCATTTTCTGCTCGTATAGTTTTTCATTCATTCATTAACGCTTATGCCTGCGGGTAAAAAATAATTTGTTTCACTTACCTTTGAACTATAAGGATTAATACATTTTACTTAGGAGAAATTACACGAACTGATCGTAGTGGGGTCACCAATAGGGGGTTTGGGAATTGTATTTTGTGGTTCTAAAATAACGGCATACAACCTCATGATAGGGACTATTTTACCGAAAGACAGACTTTTTTATAAACTATCTTAAAACGGTATCTCCCAAGGAACGGTTTTTTTTTTTCATACGAAAAATTATTTCAAGACTTCCACGAAGCTAAATATTCATTTAGAATTTGTGTTTTCTTTGCTACTAGCTGTGCACGCGACTTCGTCCGCGTGGAATAGTGACTTTCAGCAGCTTTTTTTTAACTTTTTAGGCTATTTATTTCGGAAATAAAACACATTCATGCTTTAAAGTAACCTATTGTTATATTATTTTATCTAAGTACATTTTTGCACAATTATTTTTCCATGCTTTGCAAAATAAAAAGTTTTTGCGGGTTTGATACACGTGAGTGTGCCACATAGAGTTGCCATAGGATTTTTTTTCTAAATGAACACCTGAAAATTTAAGCGTGTGAGTTTTATTTATAATGACAAATCAGTGGGAATAAAAGGAAAACGGGGAATCAAAACGTTTTCTCCTTTTGCTTTGTTCCAGTCATTATTAAAACTTTTATAGTGCCGCATCCCGCATCCCAGATGTGAAATTTGTAGCTGTGTACAATTCTGGATTACTCATTATTGGCACTGGAACACCAACTTGCTGCCACTCCTAATAATCCTAAGAAATTGAGAAACTCTATAGGGTATGATGTGACCTGCTTAGTGTCCATAAAATTGTTTATTGATAGACATTCGACAACATCCCCCAATACGTTAAACATAATTTAATTTTTAAAAAATGAATCTTAAAAGAAATAAAATTTCTTAAAAGACGTGTTTGATCGTGAAGATCACCACAACTCCTAATTTTGAGTTTCGCTCAGGTACGTCAATTGGGCTCATCAGTTAGATGATTGCCGTACCCTTCTAAGACGCCAATTTTGTTAGATTAAGATTTGTTTTTATTTCGCTAAGTTTTATATACAATTGACTTAAAACTATGCTTATGACTAACTTAACTATTACTAGATTGTTGGCACAGAAGGGGCCTAACTTATATCTACTGCCTAAAGGGATGGTTTTTATAAAATAAAATACATATTTTTGTCTACTTAATCTATTACATGAAAATAAAATAAAATAAAATAATGTGGCGTGACTTAAAGTCTTGAAAAATAAAATAAAATGAAAATAATATAAGCTCCATGGCTCATCCCCTGTCGTGTCCACTCTCTGCTTTTTCGTAGAAAGGTCTTCCTTCGTTGAACAATACATCATGGAATCTGGCATCGATGATTGCTCTTGGGAGTAGATACCTATGGCTGGTGTTAATTTCTTCCTGCAGTAGCTGTTGCACTTCTGGGTTTGAATGTCCTTCGAGGTTCCTCAAGATTCGGCTGGATAGCTCCATCATATATTGGTCTATTGGTACCATGTCAGCTGCTTCGTATACCATCTTAGTTGGCCAGTACTTCCTCGTGAGAGGGTTCCTATGAAGTCCAGTGCAAACTCTGAATATTTTCCTCTCGAAGAGCTTGATTTTCTTCATGGCTGACGGTGAGATGGTGAACCAGACCGGGCAGGCATATGTGATGACGGGCCTGATGAGTTGCTTATACAGGAGTAGTTTTGTCGCCTTGCTGAGTCCATACTGCTTCCTTAGTAGAGGATATCAGGTGAAACGCGAAACTTGCGCGTTTCAAAATAGCTGTGGCGTGTTTGTTGAACCTCATCCGGTGGGTGAAGTTTACACCCAGGTATTTGGCACTGTCCTTTGTTGTGACAACTGTGTTATCTGGAAATCCGATGGTGATTTTCCTACTCCTCTCAGCGATTCTTTTTCTGGCTCTCGTTCTTGTCTGTGGTGGTCTGAAGCAAATCAGTTCCGTCTTGCTGGCGTTGATCTTCAATCCCCATTTAAGGTAGTTAGGTTAGGTAGGGTGGAAGTGGCTGTCAGCCAATGAGTACATTGCCTGACACACTTAGGCCGCAAGGGCCCATTGTGATACCACGGAGATCAGCAAGTTAATCACCTACTGATCTCAGAAACCCGATGTAAGATTAACGAGTTGATCACTTATTAATCTTCCATTACGGGACTAGCCGGTTAATCACCTGCTAGTCGAACCACGTGGAACTTTTAATGTATTTCGAAAGACTTTTAGGGTCTATGTAAGCTAGGTCGCTAGTATCATCGAAGAAGAATTCACCGAGATGAGTTTTCCTCCTATGAAGTAGTGCAGGGCATGAGCAAAGAAGGTGTTGAACGGTTTCTTCCTCCTCCTCGTCCATGCAGCTTCTGCAGAAATCATTGGAAAACACACCAAGTCTTTTGGCGTGTCTCCCTATTAGACAGTGTCCCGTAAGAACACCTATGGTAGAACCTAGATAGGTTTAAAGCTAACAAACTCTTCGAGCGTTTTGAGTCTACACACGGCAAAACTTTTTTGGTTGCAAGGCAGTTGTTACTCTCAGTCCATCTAGTGTTTGTTATCCTTGAAGCGTCTTGTCTAAGTAGGAGTTTACATGTAGCGATAGGTACACCTATGTTGTTCCATTCTGAGCGTAGGGAAGTGATCGTGCCCTTTTTGGCTAGTTCGTCTGCCATACAGTTGCCTGGTATGTCCCTGTGCCCTGGCACCCATGAAAGGTGAATGTTAAATTGATTTGACATCTCCCTCAGAGACATCTGACAATTTTGGACCGTGATGGATTTTGTAGAGACAGAGGCAAGAGATTTAAGGGCAGCTTGGCTGTCTGAGAAGATTCGAATATCCGTGGAGGATATGACGTTTTCTTTGAGCCAAGACAGCCCTCCTTAATCGCCAGAATTTCCGCTTGGAACACACTAATATCATCGGGTAGGCGGAAGAAAAGACTGAGGTTCAGTTTTTCTGATTAGATTCCACTTCCCACACCTTCGCTGGTTTTTGAAAAATCGGTGAAAAAGTGTATTGCTTCATTTTCTAAAAGAGTGCAATTTTCCCAAGCTTAGTTGATCATGTTGTCTAGTGCTGTCCACCAGACTATCACCCCGTATGTGAGTATCGGTCTAATTACCGAGGTAAACAGCCAATGGGTGATTTGGGGTGAGAAACCCCATTTCCCGCCAATGGCTTTTTTACAGGAGAGGAGTGCCAAGTTGGCTTTATTTGCTCTTTCCTCAATATTGGTTTTCCAGGTCAGTTTTTTGTCAAAAATTAGACCTAGATATTTAGCCTGATTTGACAGTGTGAGAGTTACCCCTTTAATAGTTGGGGGTCTGAAGTCCGGAATTTTGTATTTCCTAAAGAGAACTAATTCCGTTTTGTGTGGATTGATGTTCAGACTACAATCTACAGCCCAATTGTTAAGCTTGTTAAGTGCTGTTTGTAGTTGCCGTTTTCATCTTTTATAGAACTTGGCATGTTTGGACTCGTTGATAGGATTTTCCTAAGTCTAGATGCCTCTGAGGAGTCTTACTATGGTAAGAGGACAGGAGCTACACAAGGCATGGTTAAGAGCACTAGTTAGATCGTCGACTTTGCTGTCAAGATCCTTGGGGTTTAAAGGGAAGCTATTGTCATTGTAGTTGTAACAATGTTTGAAGATTTCCCTGAATTTTACCCAGTCAGTTTTCCTATAATTACGGAAGCCTATGGGTTTTGGTGTGTCATCTGTTAGACTAAATTGGATGTATCTATGATCAGAGAAGGAGTGATCCTTAGATACAGCCCAATTTTTAATCTTGTTATAGATTGATAGAGATACAAAGGTAACATTTAAAACCTCTTGTCTGTTTTTTGTGACAAAGGTTGGTTCGTTACCGATATTGCAAATAAGAAGGTTAGTACTTAGTATAAAATTTAAATGAAACTCACCCCTTCATTTACGTCCGTACTTCCCCATACTGCACGATGTGCGTTGACATCACTTCTTATTACGAGATCCGCTTTGATTTTTGTTGCGCATTTTATTACGCGCTCGGGCGTCTCTCCTGGTAGCGGCCCCGGTTGGTCATGGCCAAGATAGGCGGACGTGAGCCAGTAGGTCCCACTGGTGGTCTGCAGTTTTACTGTTGTGATGTCGCAATTGCTGTAATTAGGTAGTATGAATACGTTAAGTGTTTTCTTTGCCAGTATGCAGGATCTTGCTTCACCTTTGTCCGTCACATACAGCAGAGAATACTCTTTCGTCCTGAGTCCTTTTACCACGGATTTATTAATTCATGGTTCCTGGATCAGGACTATATCCTCGCCGGACTCGCTTAGTCGGAGAAGGAGTCCGGCCGAGGCTTTGATGGAGTGTTGGAGATTAATCTGGAGTATCTGCAGCATTGCTACAATCATCCAGCTTAATCTCCAACACTGTAGCATTAAGGTCCTCCATATCTGAGGCGGAGTCTAGCAACTCATCCTCAGAAAGGAGAACCCCAAGCATTTCATCGTCGGAGTCTAAGACTCCACCTTTGTTGTTGTCGTCCTTATCGGACGATTTGTTTTCAGTTGCGTCTTGATCAGACACTATTTTTGTAGTCTTTTCGACCAGTTTCGACCAAGACGGCTGTTCCAAAGAATCAGAGCAACTTGCCGCGTCTGTCTCCATGATGGAAGATTCGACGCTCGCAGTGGACTCCTTGGCTTCGGATTCAGCTGCTTGCTTTGGAAGCTTTCCAGCGTCCTCATCTTTTTTGAACATTTTCAGCACTAGGCTGTCAAAGCCGTACTGAATAACACCCCCGCGTGCCGCCAGGGGTTCTAATGACTCCTTATTCAGGATGACAAGAGCCGACCGATAACGACCCGCCGACTCTTTTTCAATCACCGGAACCGTCCAATCGTGAGTGGGCAGATCCGGGTTGCTGTACTTAATCAACTGGAGAACCATCTCCCGCGATTCATGTAAGGCCGGTACCAAGGCACGAGCTCTCGGTCTGCTTGGGATATCCTCCCTTGCCACAACCTCTAGCTTAGCCCTTGGCTAGATCTAACCTAAACCGCTGACAGCAAGTTTATATAGATGAAGCGATCTCTGGTCTTGGCAGGCAATCAGCTTGACGCGGTTTTGATGCCAGCCAGCGTCGCTGATTCTTGAGAGGGGTCCCGGAATCGCCTCGATAACAGGTATAAACCTGAAAGCGAAGTGAGCCTTGACGTCCACCCACCTGTCGGCAGAGATGTTTCCATTAATATTGTTCCCGTCGATGACCGCGACAACAATCTGTCCCTTTACCACGTCACCAAAGGATTGCCCCGGCACCAGTGTCGATGGAACGCTAACCCCGACTCTTGGCTTTTTGGGATGAGGTTTTTCAACCTCAAACGACCTGTTTTGCTTCGACGTTGAGTCTTAGCTGGTCTCTTCTTCAATTTTATTTGCCCACTTCAATTTTTCAACCTCACCCGGGGTTCTCTCCACTGCGGGTTTACCACCCACCGTTTCCATTACCCTTCTAGCTTGGCGACGAATCTGAGCGGGCGTTTTTTGATCTAAGTCCCCGCCTTGGCCGAGCTGGAGTTGTTGATCACCTCTCCCGCTCCACCAATTGGAGGATTCGTTGTACTCGACGAGGGTACGTACCGACCCGCAGGGGTAGGGTTGCTAATCGCCTCTCTAACCCTGCCAGTCTGGACGGCCCTCCCCTTGTCCTTTATTTTAAGGGCATTCAAGCTGGAGACGGAGTCATTGATCACCCCTCCATTTCCCCTCTTTGTAGGTTTCACCTCGTCCTGTCTTGATGGTAGCACCAAAGCAGGCGAATTGTTTTCAAAGCTAATATTGGGGACTTCATCCCCTCTATTAGCAGTGGCGGTCCGTTTGCCTTCCGATTCACTGGCTAGAACTAGCTTTGCAGCCTGCTCTTGACCAGTTTCCAGCGGGCTGTGCTGCTCGCCAGAGTCGGGATTCTTGGTTCCCACTGAACAGAAATGAACTGGCTTTGCAGCTGGTTCAGAGCCTGTGTGCGAACCTTGTATCCCACTGGTGGAAAGTTTGTCCGTTGGCTCACATTCCTGCTTCGACTTTGCAGCCAAGTCGGAGAATGTGTACAACTTTCGTTGCCTCCCCCCAGTTTTCTTTTTTGTCTTTTTGTTCGTTTTTTTGTCTGTTTGTTTGTTTGTTTGTTTTTAAAAATTCCATAAAAAGTCCCACGAGTAAGTACGGAGAAGGTCAGCCCCGGCAGAGCCGTTTACCTGGGTAAGGCTAGTCTATGCTGGACCCTGCCAAGCATCCAGAAGAGCTCGTTATTGATTGGTTTATCCCCCAACCTTTAATTCTTCGGCACGGATTATAAATGCTTACACCACCACTGAAACTAGGAACCTCGTATCTATGGTGAGATTGGATTTCTAAGGATTGTGCTATTGAGAAGTCCACCCAGCGATCCAACCTAACCTTGGCTGTCACCGTCTGACATCGTACAGACACCGATAAGTATATGTAGTGAACATTGCCCGCCCGGCACCCACTTGGAGGGTTCGATCGAGGATTTTTGCCAAGCATTTAAGGCAGTACTTCCAGAGATTTTTGACGTGCTCCTGCACTCTACGGGCTCCTATCTCAGGCAATGGAGATGTTGAGTAGGTGATGGAGTCATCTGCATACAGCTTAGTCCTTGTGCCTGGTGGGTTTTCTGGTTGGTCTGCGGTGTAGATGGTGAATAAAAATGGGCCTAACTTTGAGGGACTCCGGCCTTGATGTGTCGTAGTACTAATTTTTCGCTGGAAACCTGTACAAAAAAAGAGGCGATTAGTAAGAAAATTTTTAATTATTTTTACTAAATATCCTGGAAAGCCAAATTCCATTAGGTTGTAAATGAGTCCATTGATTCAGACGCTGTCAAATGGCTTTTCGATGTCTATCAGACATACTACGGTGTTTTCCTTTTTGTTCAATCCCATGGTGATGTTGCTTTGAAGTCCAAGAAGAGGATGTATCGTCGAGTGTTTGGTCTTGAATCCATACGCAAAATTTTGTTCGGAGTACACCGACACTAATAAAATTCACTGCACTCACATGCAGTGAATTCTATTTTTAAGCGAATGTGCAAGACATGACACTTAAAAAAGGTAAACAAAAAGTTTGCTTGGTTTTGCATTAAGTTATTAAATGATCAATAACAAAAAAATTTCAGTTATTGTTTTTGTTTTTGTCCTGGAGTTGGAACTTTATTTAAAAAAGAAATCTTAAAAGAAATAAAATTTCTTAAAAGACGTGTTTGATCGTGAAGATTGTGGTGATCTCCTAATTTTGCGTTTCGCCCAGGTACGGCTATTGGGCTCATCAGTTAGATGATTGCCGTACCCTTCTAAGACGCAAATTTTGTTCGGAGTACACCGACACTAATAAAATTCACTGCACTCACATGCAGTGAATTTTATTTTTAAGCGAATGTGCAAGCCATATGACACTTAAAAAAGGTAAACAAAAAGTTTGCTTGGTTTTGCACTAAGTTATTAAATGATCAACAACAAAAAAAAAAAAAACTTGAGAGGTGTCAAGGGACACCCGGATGGAACGAAGTTCCTTTCGATTAATTAGTGAAGGAATTATTATTAATTTTTTACAAAAAACCTGTATACACTCAACAAAAATAATCGTCGCGACACCACACTGTTCAATGCGAAATAGAAATGAAAATATCTGGCTTGCTTTCTATAAGAGAGAGAGAGAGAGAGACAGACAGAGAGAGAAACATGCGATAGCTTACAATAAATAGCTTACTATAGCAAAAAGTGTCGTGACAACTTTTCGTAAGAACTTTTTCCGTCTAGCCCCCTTTCACAACGCGCGATAAGGAACCAAATGTCATTGACTCTGAAATGAAGGAATTGTCTTTCTTCTATGTTAGTTCTAGTGTTAACATAGTAATTATGTACACAAACATTCTGATTATACACTTTAGCAAATATTTCTATACAATCCATTTCTGCATACTCTGTTTCACTGCTGAGAATTGATCTTGCACCATTTGGATTGATGCATGAGTTGACGAAGGGTAGTAAGGCAAGTAGTTGTTGCCTTATTTGTAAAGGTGACATTGAGAGATTCATAATTTTTATTATAGAAAAAAAGAAACAATTTCCATCTGTAGGAATGTTGACATCTTGATAATAGATTCCTTGTGGCTGTGCACAGTTTCTAAACTGTTGATATGGAACGTGAAATGAATTATTTTGCTGCGTTTCTTCTGCATTATTATGTATTTCTTCTGGATGTTTACATATTTTTGCACTGCAATTATCTCGTGATCTAAATTTAACCATTCAAAAAATATTTATTGAAATGACATCATATTTTACTCCAAAAAATATACCTTAGAAAGATAAAAAAAAATCATACTTACACATCTGAATGGTGATTTAAAGTGTTTAAAGCCTGAAATTTCTTTTTTCTATCGTAACATTCTTTATTTCTTTGTTTATCAGTTTTAGGTATTTTTTTACTTTTTTGTTTCTTTAATTTCTGCTCTTCATAATATTTTTTTCTTCTTTCTTCATCAGTTTTAGGTTTTTTGGCTAGTAATTGATCAGTCTCACTACATTCATCTGATCTCTCTGCAGTTATGTTTTGTACCATTGTATTTTGTAATTTCTTTCTCTCACGATATTCCCTACATCTTTGTGAATTTGTCTTTTCCCTTTTCCTTGATGTTATAGTTTGTACCTCAGTAGTCGATGCTTTAGTTGATTCGCTATTAAAATAAAAAAGCAAAAAAATTGTACATATAAATACACACACCGAAACATTTATATATATGTATATTGTATATACATATATATAATTATGTAATCTGTCTGTCTATTCTTTCATACACGTCATAGATGCGCGGGACTTTGTAAACACAACAGAGTGTATATACATATATATATATATATACTCTCTTGACTTCGTAAACACAACAGCGCATAGGTTAGAACGCGCAAGGTTTGCAAAATACATACGTTCTGATATTGTAATATTAAAATATGATTTGTTTTTGAATTTATTAAAATTATGACGCGTACACTTGCTAAATACACAAAATGTGAAGATTATAATGCGTATGACTTGGTAAGCACAATAATAAAGAGAGGTTATAGTGCGTACTTGCTAAAAATACAAAAGCATTTATTATTATCTGTATATAATCTCTACTTACCTAACTCCATCAGCAATATCCGGAACTTGTGCAGAAACACTGTCAGGATTCATTATTATTATTATTTTTAATTATTTATTATTTACAAAAAACCTGTATAAGTTAAAGCCATATAGATTGAGATTGAGTTTCCATACTCAACATCAAATAAAATAAACATTATCATCCGGCGACAGCGACACAGTCATCTTTCTTCAAATCATGGGAAGCGCAGCGTTAGCAATAATGGTCATCAATAGTGTTAGACTTTTCAACAGAATAAAAGCATTTGGTGACTTGAGTCGCATTCAACATGATCTCGTTTGTCAGATTAGGTTGGTTATTAAGAAACCGTTCAAGTGAGAACATTGTGTAATTAAGAAATATATTTTTAAAAAAACCAAATAAACTAATAATAAATTAATTGGCGCCCAACTAATGTGGCTTGTGTGAAGTGAAATTAATGAATTAAAAAGAAAAGTGCGTAGGACGACGTAAGATACCTCGCCGTGCGTTTCACAATTTTTTATATCAAAGTGCGTAAGACGACGTAAAATACCTCGCCGTGCTTCTCACAATTTTTTATATCAAAGTGCGTAAGACGACGTAAAGTACCTCGCCGTGCTAAGAGAAAAAAAAACACGAGCCACGAACCCACAAACGAATCCAACCAATATTTATCAGGAGTCGTTAGACCTTGAGGATCATGAACAGCGAATGAAAAACACCTTAGTAAAATTGAAAAGGATTATGTTCAGCATTCCAGCGTGGGATACGATGCGGTTGGCCTTACTAATGTAAGACATTTTATTAAGTAATTATTAAGTGAATCAGTTTAAAAAGAAAGTAACGAAAGTAAAAATATAGATTTGTTAGAAAATTTTTTTAAGTGAAAAAAAAAGAGAAAAAAAAGGAAATTAATTTACAACTAAAGAAAAAATTTATAATAAAAAAAATGGCTACAAATCCAAATCCAACCGAACAACTAACTGCCAGTCCGGCCTTACAGAATTATATCACTTCTTTGATAAACCAAACTCTTCAAAGAGTAGGTAGACAATTAGTCTATTCCGTGCTCAATCCGAATTCAGATCAATTCGCAGGAGTTGATCAAACAATAAATTTAGATCAACAAGCTAATGTTGGTGAACTGGATAAAATTCCAGATATTGTTAAAAGCCTACGGGATTTCTCTGGGCAACCAGGTGAATTTAGTTCATGGCGAAAAAGCGTTGAAAGAGTACTTCGAATCTATGATTCAATCAAAGGATCTCCGAAATATTTCGGAATCATCAATATTATAAGAAACAAAGTTGTCGGCCAAGCCGATCATGTTTTGGAATCGTATAATACTCCCTTGAATTGGGATAATATTTCAAGATGCTTAACGCTTCATTATGCTGACAAGAGAGATTTAGGAACTCTCGAATATCAAAAGACTTCCCTAATGCAAGGTAGTCAGTCGGTGCAAGAATTCTACCATCAAATATATGCACACCTTTCGTTGATACTAAATAAAATTTCAGCAATGGAAATAAGTGTAGATGCACTCAATATTTTAATGCATTGCTATAGACAAAAGGCTTTAGATACCTTTATAAGAGGTCTCAAAGGTGATCTGCCTAGACTTCTAGGAATAAGAGAACCTGCCGATTTACCACAAGCCCTACATTTATGCTTGAAACTTGAAAATCAAACATTCCGAACGCAAAACGCAGTTGCAACTAACATTAATGCTAGGAAAATTAATCCTCTACCCCCTCCTATTCCGCAAAGACGTTATCCTCAACATTTAAATCCTACACAGTTTAATCAATTTCAACCAAGACCAAATCCTCCACAATTTAGCCAATTCCAACCAAGACCAAGTCCTCCACAATTGAATCAATTTCAAACACAGCAAAACTCACCAAACAGATTCCAACAACCATATAACTCATTCAATCGTCCACAATTTACATTTAATCCTAAACCTCAACCACCTCCTATTCCCATGGAAACTTCAACTATCCATACAAATAAGGTTAACTATATGAATAGACCCCAACAAAGAATTTGGCCACCAGCACCAAAAAGAACAAATGATCCACCATCACATCAGGTACATCCCCCTGAAATACAAAGAAACTTTCATGTAAATACTTCTGAGGAAGTTAAATCCGAAGATAATTATGAGCAAAGCGCTCAATATATGGATCAATACTATGATCAAACACTTGAAGAGTACGTAGATTCTCTTCCACAAGAGCCTTCAAATTCACAAGAAAATTTCGATTTTATATCTGACTCAAAAAATGATCAGGGCACTGAGTTTAACGGTATTCATTTTTTAGACTAAGCTCTTCCTCTCTTCCATATTTCGAATATAAAACAAAGGGAGGAATGATTTTAAAAATTTTAATCGACACTGGGTCAAACAAAAACTATATACAACCCTTTCTGGTACCCAATCCAAAAACCAATGTAAAACCATTCTATACAAATTCTTTAGGCGGAAATGTTCAAGTAAAAGAACATACATTTCTTAATCTTTTCGGTTTAAATAATATCAAAATTAAATTTTTTTTAATGCCGGCACTGAAATCTTTTCATGCTATCCTCGGGAACGATAGCCTTAAAGATCTTTCTGCTCTCATACATATTAAAGAAAATTACATGATCGTAAGCAACTCAAAAAAGCACCAAAAAGAACAAATGATCCACCATCACATCAGGTACATCCCCCTAAAATACAAAGAAACTTTCATGTAAATACTTCTGAGGAAGTTAAATCCGAAGATAATTATGAGCAAAGCGCTCAATATATGGATCAATACTATGATCAAACACTTGAAGAGTACGTAGATTCTCTTCCACAAGAGCCTTCAAATTCACAAGAAAATTTCGATTTTATATCTGACTCAAAAAATTATCAGGGCACTGAATTTAACGATATTAATTTTTTAGACTAAGTTCTTCCTCTCTTCCATATTTCAAATATAAAACAAAGGGAGGAATGATTTTAAAAATTTTAATCGACACTGGGTCAAACAAAATCTATATACAACCCTTTCTGGTACCCAATCCAAAAACCAATGAAAAACCATTCTATGCAAATTCTTAAGGCGGAAATGTTCAAGTAAAAGAACATACATTTCTTAATCTTTTCGGTTTAAATAATATCAAAATTAAATTTTTTTTAATGCCGGCACTGAAATCTTTTCATGCTATCCTCGGGAACGATAGCCTTAAAGATCTTTCTGCTGTCATACATATTAAAGAAAATTACATGATCGTAAGCAACTCAAAAAAGTTAAAATATAACAACTCTTATCACAATCAGTAAACTCAATTCAAATCAGAACAAACCATATGTCCGATAAAAGGAATTCATAACAGTAAATAAATTTTCCAAATTATTCGATGATCCAAACATTAAATTGTCTTGTACCACAGTTGTTAAAGGAGAAATTAGAACAACAGATTCTTATGTATATTCTAAATTCTAAACATATCCCATAGCACTTAAAGAAGAAGTTGAGATGCAAATACAGAATCTTTTAAGAGATGGCATTATAAGACGTTCAAGATCGCCTTACAATTCACCCGTGTGGATTATGCCAAAAAAATTAGATGCTTCAAAAGAAAAAAAATTCAGATTAGTTATAGACTATCGTAAACTAAACGCAATCACGATTGCCGATCGTTATCCTACCCCCGAAATAAATGAAGTATTAGCTAATTTGGGAAAAAATAGTTGGTTTACAGTTCTCGATCTAAAAAGTGGCTTTCATCAAATTCCTTTAAAGGAAGAAGATACGGAAAAAACAGCCTTTTCTGTAAATTACGGAAAATATGAGTTTAAAAGACTACCTTTTGGCTTAAAAAACGCCCGTTCCATTTTCCAGAGAGCTTTAGATGATATCCTTCGGGATCATATTGGCAAAATTTGCTATGTATACATTGATGATATAATTATCTTCAGTAAAGACGAGACAACCCATTTCGAGAGCATTTCTAAAATTTTCGAAACATTAAACAACGCCAACATGAAGGTACAGCTAGACATGTGCGAGTTTTTCAAGCAAGAAATAGAATTTCTTGGCTTTATAGTTTCTTCAAAAGGCATAAAAACAAATCCGGAGAAAGTTAGTGCTATTAAAGATTTTCCACCTCCACAAACTTTGAAAGATTTAAGATCTTTCCTTGGAATGTCAGGTTATTACCGACGATTCATTCGGGATTATGCTAAACTTGCAAAACCCCTGACATTCCTTTTAAGAGGAGAGGATGGGCGTACCCCAAAAAGCTTATCCAGTAAAAAAATAATACATCTCAACGATGATGCTCATGAAGCTTTCAATAAAATAAAAAGTTCTTTAACTTTGGATGATACAATTCTAATATATCCCGATTTTAATCATCCATTTGAACTCACAACAGATGCCTCAAACTATGCCATAGGCGCAGTATTATCGCAAAAAGGGAAACCAATAACATTTATATCTAGAACTCTTAATAAAACCGAAGAAAACTTCGCAGATGCGCTATCAAGACCACCTTTGGTCACACAAATAAACTCTTTAACACCAACCATTCATAGTGATGAATCATCATTTCATGGCTTAATTTATACAGTAGAGTCACCCATCAATTGTTTTAAAAACCAAATTTTTCTTCTAGAAGGTACACCTACCAGTACCACATTCAAAATCACATTTCCGACTTATCATAGACATACGATCACCGAATCACTCTACACTGAATCAAATTTAATTCAAATTTTTAAAAAAATGCCTTATCCCATCTGTAACGAATGAGCGAATAATGGGTCTAATCCAAAACATTTATAAAAATCATTTCAGTTCCTATAAGATCCGATTTACACAAAAAGAAGTTCAAGACGTGGAAAATGAACAAGATCAAGAAAACTTGATAATGGATGAAAATAATAATCGTGCACACAGAAACCAAAGAGAAAATAAAACTAAAATTTTGGAAAAATACTTTTTTCCCTCATTAAGTAAAAAACTAAAAAAATTCACTAAGCTTTGTTTAGTCTGCAAACAAAATAAATACGACAGACACCCTAATAAGGTCCCAATACAAACAACCCCAATTCCAAAATACCCTGGTGAAATTATTCACATCGATATTTTCTCTACAGAAGGTAAACTAGTTACCACTGCAATCGATAAGTTTTCAATATGAATATGCTATGACAAAAATTATCAAGTCAAAAGCTATAGAAGATGTAAGACAACCTATAAGAGATATTGTCTTTGGTTTCGGAATACCTAAAGTAATAGTTTGTGATAATGAAAAATCATTTAATGCAGCCTCAATACTCTTTATGTTAGAAAATGAATTTGGAATCCAAGTCTTTACTACACCTCCTTACACTAGCACATCAAACGGACAGATAGAAAGATTTTATTCTACTCTCGCTGAAATTATGCGATGCTTGAAATCAGAGAAAATTTATGAATCCTTTACGGAACTTTTAGAAGCAGCTGTTAATGCTTATAATTGCACTGTTCATTCTGTCACAGAAAGAAAACCAATCGATATATTTTTTTGTAGGAACATCGAAAATACAAAACAAATCGAGGAAACACAAAAAAGAAATATAGAAAAATTAAAATCAAAACAAGAAACCGATATAACATACCATAATAAGAAAAGAACTGATTTAAAAACCTACTCTCCCGGAGATATAATCTACATCAAAGTTAACAAAAGATTAGGTTCAAAGCTATCCGCAAGATATAAAAAAGAAAAAGTTAAAGAAAATAAATCAACAACTGTCTTAACAGAATCAGGCAAAGTTGTTCACAAATCAAACATTAGAGACTAATCCAATTTTTCCTTTTCCCTCTCCTTTATCCGCAGGTATCTAATAAAACTAATTCAGGCGAACATTGAAATTTTAGATCATTCTAATTCCCCAATCATCATCCTTAATAATGGTCAAGCCAAAATATCAGATGCCAAAATAAAATTCATACACACCGTGGAGACATTCCATTTGAAGACTCCATTTTAGAAGCAGATTCTGTCATCCTAAGACAAATTCCAAAAACAAATCATTTTTTTTTTATTATTCATCATGAAGTAGAATTAATCAAAAATAGTATTCAAAATTAAAAATTAGTAGAACAAAACGATCTTTAGATTTCTTAGGGACTGGTTGGAAATGGATAGCTGGATCTCCGGACCATAATGATTTTAAAATTCTTAGAAATAAAATAAACAATGTAATCGAAAACAATAATGAGCAAATAATCATTAATGAAGAATATAAGGAAAGAATAAATAAACTTACCAATGTAACTAATGAAATAATAAATACAATGAAGAGAGATGGTACATTTGAAAACCAATTTAGCGTTATATTACTATTCAAAATAAAAATTATAAAAGAAGAACTAACTAATATCATATATGCAATTGAACTTGCAAAAGAAAATATTGTAAATTCCAATATATTATCAAGAAAAGAAATGAATTTAATATTAAGTAAAATGGATAAAGATATTTTGCCTTATGCAAATGTAGAACAAGCAATCAAATTCGCTGACGTTAAAATTGCATCAAACTCTAATAAATAAATATAAAATATAGTAAATAAATAATAAATAAATTTACTTTATATTATAAGTGTTCCTAAAACAAAAAAGGAAATATATGAAAAACTAATTATAATCCCAATTAAAAAAAGTAATGGTTTGATGACCAAAATATTACATACGAATATATTGAAGAATGAAATAAATATTTATGGAACTTTAAGAGATTGCAAAAAAATCGAAAATATTTCCTTATGTAAGCAAACAGATTTGTTAGATTTAAGAAACGATAATTGTATATCAAATTTAATCAAATACAAAAATGCATCATGTAACTCAACAAATAGTCAACACATTGACCAAATCCAAGAAATATCACCAGGACTGATCATTTTCAACCAATTCAACGGCACAATAGAAACTGACAACAATAAGCAATCACTTAACGGAAATTATGTCATCAGATTTTCCAATGAATCTATATTGATCAACAATCAACGATATGTCGCCCAAGAAGTAATCAATATACAAGCGTTACCACCTGCACTACATCCGAATACAGATTCAGCAGTCGAAGAAATCCTTTCATTACAATTCATAAAGGAATTACATATAAAAAGTATGCAACACCTCAACAAAATACAAATAGAAAAAGACACACATCAGATAATAACATATGTGATTTTTGCAGTAATATTCCTCATTATAGTACTAATTGCATACAAAAGAAAATCCAGAGAATCTACTGATAAACCAAAAACAATACCACCTGTTATCATGATAAATCAGGGTGAGTCAAATCAATCATCAGCTCTGCAAAAATATCCAAGTCTCTATACCATCACGTAAAAAATGCGTGGACGCATTATCTTAAGAAGGGAGGAGATAAAGCCATATAGATGGAGATTGAGTTTCCATACTCAACATCAAATAAAATAAACATTATCATCCGGCGACAGCGACACAGTCATCTTTCTTCAAACCATGGGAAGCGCAGCGTTAGCAATAATGGTCATCAATAGTGTTAGACTTTTCAACAGAATAAAAACATTTGGTGACTTGAGTCACATTCAACATGATTTCGTTTGTCAGATTGGGTTAGTTATTAAGAAACCGTTCAAGTGAGAACATTGTGTAATTAAGAAATATATTTTTTTAAAAACCAAATAAACAAGAACAAATTAATTTATACACTCAACAAAAATAATCGTCGCGACACCACACTGTTCAATGCGAAATAGAAATGAAAATATCTGGCTTGCTTTCTATAAGAGAGAGAGAGAGAGAGAGAGACATAGAGAGAGACAGACAGACAGAGAAACATGCGACGCCGCACAGCTTACAATAGCTTACTATAGCAAAAAGTGTCGTGACAACTTTTCGTAAGAATTTTTTTTTAATCATCCATTTGAACTCACAACAGATGCCTCAAACTATGCCATAGGCGCAGTATTATCGCAAAAAGGGAAACCAATAACATTTATATCTAGAACTCTTAATAAAACCGAAGAAAACTTCGCAGATGCGCTATCAAGACCACCTTTGGTCACACAAATAAACTCTTTAACACCAACCATTCATAGTGATGAATCATCATTTCATGGCTTAATTTATACAGTAGAGTCACCCATCAATTGTTTTAAAAACCAAATTTTTCTTCTAGAAGGTACACCTACCAGTACCACATTCAAAATCACATTTCCGACTTATCATAGACATACGATCACCGAATCACTCTACACTGAATCAAATTTAATTCAAATTTTTAAAAAAATGCCTTATCCCATCTGTAACGAATGAGCGAATAATGGGTCTAATCCAAAACATTTATAAAAATCATTTCAGTTCCTATAAGATCCGATTTACACAAAAAGAAGTTCAAGACGTGGAAAATGAACAAGATCAAGAAAACTTGATAATGGATGAAAATAATAATCGTGCACACAGAAACCAAAGAGAAAATAAAACTAAAATTTTGGAAAAATACTTTTTTCCCTCATTAAGTAAAAAACTAAAAAAATTCACTAAGCTTTGTTTAGTCTGCAAACAAAATAAATACGACAGACACCCTAATAAGGTCCCAATACAAACAACCCCAATTCCAAAATACCCTGGTGAAATTATTCACATCGATATTTTCTCTACAGAAGGTAAACTAGTTACCACTGCAATCGATAAGTTTTCAATATGAATATGCTATGACAAAAATTATCAAGTCAAAAGCTATAGAAGATGTAAGACAACCTATAAGAGATCTTGTCTTTGGTTTCGGAATACCTAAAGTAAAAGTTTGTGATAATGAAAAATCATTTAATGCAGCCTCAATACTCTTTATGTTAGAAAATGAATTTGGAATCCAAGTCTTTACTACACCTCCTTACACTAGCACATCAAACGGACAGATAGAAAGATTTTATTCTACTCTCGCTGAAATTATGCGATGCTTGAAATCAGAGAAAATTTATGAATCCTTTACGGAACTTTTAGAAGCAGCTGTTAATGCTTATAATTGCACTGTTCATTCTGTCACAGAAAGAAAACCAATCGATATATTTTTTAGTAGGAACATCGAAAATACAAAACAAATCGAGGAAACACAAAAAAGAAATATAGAAAAATTAAAATCAAAACAAGAAACCGATATAACATACCATAATAAGAAAAGAACTGATTTAAAAACCTACTCTCCCGGAGATATAATCTACATCAAAGTTAACAAAAGATTAGGTTCAAAGCTATCCGCAAGATATAAAAAAGAAAAAGTTAAAGAAAATAAATCAACAACTGTCTTAACAGAATCAGGCAAAGTTGTTCACAAATCAAACATTAGAGACTAATCCAATTTTTCCTTTTCCCTCTCCTTTATCCGCAGGTATCTAATAAAACTAATTCAGGCGAACATTGAAATTTTAGATCATTCTAATTCCCCAATCATCATCCTTAATAATGGTCAAGCCAAAATATCAGATGCCAAAATAAAATTCATACACACCGTGGAGACATTCCATTTGAAGACTCCATTTTAGAAGCAGATTCTGTCATCCTAAGACAAATTCCAAAAACAAATCATTTTTTTTTTATTATTCATCATGAAGTAGAATTAATCAAAAATAGTATTCAAAATTAAAAATTAGTAGAACAAAACGATCTTTAGATTTCTTAGGGACTGGTTGGAAATGGATAGCTGGATCTCCGGACCATAATGATTTTAAAATTCTTAGAAATAAAATAAACAATGTAATCGAAAACAATAATGAGCAAATAATCATTAATGAAGAATATAAGGAAAGAATAAATAAACTTACCAATGTAACTAATGAAATAATAAATACAATGAAGAGAGATGGTACATTTGAAAACCAATTTAGCGTTATATTACTATTCAAAATAAAAATTATAAAAGAAGAACTAACTAATATCATATATGCAATTGAACTTGCAAAAGAAAATATTGTAAATTCCAATATATTATCAAGAAAAGAAATGAATTTAATATTAAGTAAAATGGATAAAGATATTTTGCCTTATGCAAATGTAGAACAAGCAATCAAATTCGCTGACGTTAAAATTGCATCAAACTCTAATAAATAAATATAAAATATAGTAAATAAATAATAAATAAATTTACTTTATATTATAAGTGTTCCTAAAACAAAAAAGGAAATATATGAAAAACTAATTATAATCCCAATTAAAAAAAGTAATGGTTTGATGACCAAAATATTACATACGAATATATTGAAGAATGAAATAAATATTTATGGAACTTTAAGAGATTGCAAAAAAATCGAAAATATTTCCTTATGTAAGCAAACAGATTTGTTAGATTTAAGAAACGATAATTGTATATCAAATTTAATCAAATACAAAAATGCATCATGTAACTCAACAAATAGTCAACACATTGACCAAATCCAAGAAATATCACCAGGACTGATCATTTTCAACCAATTCAACGGCACAATAGAAACTGACAACAATAAGCAATCACTTAACGGAAATTATGTCATCAGATTTTCCAATGAATCTATATTGATCAACAATCAACGATATGTCGCCCAAGAAGTAATCAATATACAAGCGTTACCACCTGCACTACATCCGAATACAGATTCAGCAGTCGAAGAAATCCTTTCATTACAATTCATAAAGGAATTACATATAAAAAGTATGCAACACCTCAACAAAATACAAATAGAAAAAGACACACATCAGATAATAACATATGTGATTTTTGCAGTAATATTCCTCATTATAGTACTAATTGCATACAAAAGAAAATCCAGAGAATCTACTGATAAACCAAAAACAATACCACCTGTTATCATGATAAATCAGGGTGAGTCAAATCAATCATCAGCTCTGCAAAAATATCCAAGTCTCTATACCATCACGTAAAAAATGCGTGGACGCATTATCTTAAGAAGGGAGGAGATAAAGCCATATAGATGGAGATTGAGTTTCCATACTCAACATCAAATAAAATAAACATTATCATCC
The DNA here is from genome assembly GCA_949752695.1 of Melanostoma scalare. Taxonomy (NCBI): domain Eukaryota; kingdom Metazoa; phylum Arthropoda; class Insecta; order Diptera; family Syrphidae; genus Melanostoma; species Melanostoma scalare. The sequence goes on from OX456984.1 coordinate 95,123,681, forward strand.
GGCGACAGCGACACAGTCATCTTTCTTCAAACCATGGGAAGCGCAGCGTTAGCAATAATGGTCATCAATAGTGTTAGACTTTTCAACAGAATAAAAACATTTGGTGACTTGAGTCACATTCAACATGATTTCGTTTGTCAGATTGGGTTAGTTATTAAGAAACCGTTCAAGTGAGAACATTGTGTAATTAAGAAATATATTTTTTTAAAAACCAAATAAACAAGAACAAATTAATTTATACACTCAACAAAAATAATCGTCGCGACACCACACTGTTCAATGCGAAATAGAAATGAAAATATCTGGCTTGCTTTCTATAAGAGAGAGAGAGAGAGAGAGAGACATAGAGAGAGACAGACAGACAGAGAAACATGCGACGCCGCACAGCTTACAATAGCTTACTATAGCAAAAAGTGTCGTGACAACTTTTCGTAAGAATTTTTTTCCGTCCAGCCCCCTTTCACAACGCGCGATAAGCAACTTCGTTCCAAAAAAAAAATTTCAGTTATTGTTTTTGTCCTGGAGTTGGAACTTTATTTAAAAAAGGAATCTTAAAAGAAATAAAATTTCTTAAAAGACGTGTTTGATCGTGAAGATCACCACAAATCCTAATTTTGCGTTTCGCCCAGGTACGGCAATTGGGCTCATCAGTGGATCAGTGGGGATGATTTAAAGTATATGTTAGTCGGGGATAGTGTAGCATTCTAACGGTGGAACAATATTTGAAATCGGTGCTGTAGTTTCTAATAGTAGGGGAGCCCAAGAGGGGATTTTGCGCGTTACTCGAGCGCGTCAGAAAATCATATGGGGAGAAACCTTGAACCATGTAATGTACTCCTAACATATATTTAACCTTAATGCTGGGGCGTTCGCTGAGGGCAGCCCGTCAGATTATTAAAAAAAAAGAAGCACTCCGGGAGTGCCGACAGAAAAGAAAACAGAATTGAATTTTCAGTAAATATTTTAATGTACAGGAAAATCTTTTATTATATAGGTATGTAGATGTACATATCGAAGAACATCAATGAAACTTGTGAGTTTTCATTCACAATTTCATCTCTTATTATCATCTCTACAATCATCGTATTCTAATACTGAAATAATAGGTCTATGGTAACTTAAATAGGAAACGAACAATTTTGTCTCGAATCTGTTTAAATATTTCGCAAAAACTGCATCAATTGTCGCTTTATATTTCGTTGTACTAAGGCTGCGAAAAAAGTGGCAAATTTGTCGCATCGGCGAAGTTGATGTTAAAATCACCACTCAAAATCATTGGGAAATCATCAAATTTCTCCCTGATTTTATCGTGAAGGTATGCAGAAGCGTCTTCAGACTAAAGAAATAATTTTTTATATAAAAACTGTCGTATTACACTTGAAGACGTATTCGGTGAATAATAAACGCGTACTGTTGTAACTTGCTGTCCATTTCCAGAGTAGCAACGACAAACACACAAATCGCCGATATCAAAAACATTTGTACTAAACATACTAGTGTACCTCGTATGCAAATCCATATGATTTGAGCAAAATATGGCAGTTGTATCAGACAACCTTTTACAGATATAGCTACTCCTGCTGCTGGACGATCGTGCCTTCTGAAACTTGCAACTAAATTGAAATCTGGAATATCATATCTATATTTCTTCGTCACCCTTGTGAAATTCTGTTAAAATCAATATATTCAATTTTTTAACGATATTGTCTACAGATCTTGTAACTGCGCTCGTAAACTTTGACAATAAAATGAAAAAAAGGACAATGCATTAAGTTTAGAAACGAAATTTATTAATATCTGAGTAATGGTTTTCAATCTATTTTCATGCAACCATTTCAATTCCATCGATAAATCATCGCGATGAGTTGTTGATCTCTTTTAATTTGTTGTAAAGTTCGTATCATCGACCAGTGCGTCTTCTACTCTGCCATGATGAAATTTCCAGCTTCACTCATCCACTTCATTGTAATGGTAGTAAAATATTTGGTGCTTCTTATTTTTTCTGCGTTGCATAAATTTTTCTCTGTCCTTCAATTCCTTTCTTTTTTCTCTGTGTTTCTCTATTACATTCTTTTAAGTCATTTAGCAGCATCAAAATTAAGGTGTTTCTTGGCTCAATGGCAGTGTCGTTGGCTATCAGTCGTTCAGCCACAGCTATCGTGTGTAGACGTGTTGATGACTTTAGCTGTGTATATTTTCAAGTGGAGTGCTTTAGAAAAGTTTAAAATCAGTGAGTTTTCATTAAAGCAGTAGCCAAACGAGCAGCGCAGCAGGTACCCAGTGTGGAGGAACGTGGGTTCACTCCCAGCCTGTCCCACAATTTTTATTCTTGTTTTGAAGCAAATAGCTCAAATTAAGTAGAAAATCCGGAAAGAAGGCGGAAAAAAAGCGACACAGTCGTCTGTGATGGACCATACCGGTCCATCAACAACAAAAAAAGTGTTGGATGAAAATCCAACACTAAAAACAACAACAACAACTAGCAAAGCAGCGGCAACAACCGCAATGCAAATTGCGGTGCCAGCAACCGCAGCAACTGCAGCAACAACAACTGCAAAAAAGAGGCGGCGCATAAAAGCTAAGCCAAATTTGGTGTCGCGTAAACAAAAAACAACACCAACTGATAAGGAGGTTGACGATGACGGGATGTCGACCAGCAGTGAAAGCATCATAAGTATGAATTCCACTTATGAATATGAATCCAACGGTGGTGAGGGCCGTTACACCGGCAGTGGCAATTCTTTCGCTGCACTGGCAGACGAAAGGGACGGTGTTGACGAGGAAGTCAATGAAGATAAGAAACTCCAAACGTTGACAAGTACCGTGGAGAAACTATCCAAGGAAATAGAGGAGATAAGATCCAGGCAAGTGGCCCGCAGACTAGCCGAAAGCGAGGCAAAAAAACAACAATTGTTGTCAATGGGCAATACAACTACAATTATTGCCAAACAGCAACAGCCAACAACAACAACAAAAGCAAATGCAAAAGCGGCTCCCGTGCAGCAAAAAGGCACGACAGCTAATAAAATAGCTGGGGAGCAAAACCAGGGAAAGAAAACTGCTACCCAAGAGCAGCAACGTGGGACCGCGGCTAAAAAAGCCGCGCCATCGAAGCAGCCAGGGGAGACGGTGCCAAAGCAGCAGAGACAACAACAACAACAACAGCCAGCACAACAACAGCCAGCACAACAACAGCAGCAGCCAAGGAAAACAGCAGCTAAAAGCAGGGTGCCCCCCATCAACACCCACAAGATGGATTTCAAAGCAACAAAAAGCCTGTGTAAGTCCGCCATAGGCGATAAATTTGTTATCAAACGTTTAGGACAGGATCGACATGCGATCCAATGTGAAAACATTGGTGACCACAAGATCATTCGGGAGTTGTTGAAAGTGACAGCCACCGAACATTATAGTTATACTCCCAAAGAGGAGAAGCAAAAAAGTATGCTTTTGAAAGGGGTAGAGCCTACCTCTGACCCAGAGGAGCTCTTAGCGGAACTCCGCAGGTTGGCGAGCGACGATCTCGAGTTTATCGGGGTCAAGTCGTTCACCACGGCTAAGGCTAGACGGGAGAGGCGGCTATTGCCGATGTTCCTCGTCACCCTATCACCCAGTAGCCGTCTGGAGAGTCTAAGGAAAATCTCCGTCCTGGACTACCAGATGGTAAGATGGGAAAAAATAAACAGGCACGGAGACATTTTACAATGTCTTCGTTGCCAACGGTTCGGGCACGCCGCATTCAACTGCCAAATGCAGTCGAGGTGCGTAAAGTGTGGAGAGAACCACAAAGAAAAAGAGTGCAAGCTCGGTGAGGAAAGGGTCGAAGATAAGACCCAATTGAAATGTGTTCTCTGTGGTGGAGATGGACACCCTGCTAACTATCGGGGATGTCCTCGATACCAGGTGATAAAAAAATCATTAAAAGCTGCTCCAACAGTAACCAAGGACGAGGGAAGGCATATAGCCAGACCGACTCCAAGGGCCGTCGTTCCCCAAGTTTCCTACGCCCAAATGGCGGGTGGAGCTGGGAAAACGGTACAACCTCCCCAGAAAGAGGCCGCACAGCCATCTGTGTCAAAGGCAGCTACTGGGGAGTCAGAGGTGATGGTCGCTCTGCGTGTCATTCAGGCACAAATGAGTGAACTATCACGGCAAATAAGTGAGCAGGCGCGTAGGGTGGACTTGATCTACCGTGCAGTGCCTTCGCTTGCGCAATTTTTGGGTTAACGGGCGCGCTGCCGGAGAGGCCTTTTAAGATCCTAGCCGTGAATGTGAATTCGCTAGTTAGGATAGAACGACGAACCAACTTCCTTGAGTTGTTAAAAGACCAACGTCTTGATGTATGTATGGTTAGCGAAACTAGGCTAAATCAGCATCACAAACTGACGGATAACAATTACATTATCATAAGGAGGGACCGACCCAACTCGACTCTCGCGGGTGGGGTTGCGATCTTCTTACGTAAGGGCATTGCTCATAAGGTAATATATAGCGGTGAAGTACGGCGATTCCGGTTGCTGGAAACGTGTATCATATGCATCCCTCTCCAACAGGGGAGGCGATTGTATGTGGTCTCGCTCTATGCACCGCCGGGAGCTTCTCAAACCTCATGTTTTATAACAGAGCTCGAAACGTTTTTTCGATGTCTGAATCTCAACTCGGATGAAAACTATTTCCTTTTGGCCGGTGATTACAATGCTAAACACCAAGATTGGGGAAATCAATTAGCCAATCCAAGGGGGACCCAGCTATTCAATTGGCTGGGGCTCCACAGCATTGAGTGTAAAGTCGATCTGCTAGCTACTGACAGGCCTTCATATCCTCGAAGTGGCTCTTATTTGGATCTATTGCTTTTAGACTCAAGACTGAAACTGACCGACGACATTCTTCGACGGACGAAAAATTGTTTGACAACGGTTGAGTACGACAGTGACCACTGTGGACTTGCCGCCGTCATACTGCTTCCGAACGACCTTGTGGAACTGGAGGAGTACGTGCCAACGCACTCTTACAACTACAGTAAGACACGTTGGCCGCGCTTTTCCGGTGCCGTCTCAAGGGAACTTCGTTCGAACGGTATTGCGCCACCATGCAACAGGAATCTGTCGAACGTTGAGATCGATGGGTACCTGCAACGTATGGAGGATGCAATCCGTATCACAATGGACAGGACAATTCCTAAATATAGGCAACTTGACTCGACGAACATGTACAGAAACGCGACAATAGACGCACTTTACAAACAAAAAAGTAGACTCCTGTCAAGACTAAAACTCTTGCACAGGAGGTTTACTGACCGACACGATTTGGAGATTAGAACTCTGAAGTCACAGATCAAAAATCTCCAACAGTTAATTAAAGAAAACTACAGAATATCTATATCTCTTTTCTGGAACAACAAAATTCGGGCTGTACAGTCCAACAACCCGAGTATGTTTCCGGAAATAAATAAAATTTTTAGGAGAAAAGATCAAAATGACCTTCAGAGTATTAAACTCCAAAGGACGACAGAGAACAAAAACTTACTTTTGACAATAGGGATAGATCCGGATGAGGCCATCTTGGATGATGACCACTTTATAGTGGAAGATGCTCAGGAGAAGGTAGAGACGGTGGGTGCTGTTTTCGAGCGAGTATATAAGGTGAATGAGTGCATTCGCCCGAATTACGACCTTGAGAATAGAGCCTTCGTTGGACACTTCTATCTTAGAGACGAGATCTCGCATTGGCGATCCGAGAATCCTGGTTTCACTAGGTTCAATGACGACCGACTTGCAAATGCAGTCGTCGCCCAGCGAAACGGGGATAACACCCTGTTCGTTTCTAAGATGGACCTCTTGGACATCTTTCACAAAATAAAGAAAAAGAAGTCAGCAGGAGTCGACGGCATACCCAATGTTGTGCTGCGAAACCTCCCTTCGGAAGCGGTGGACATATACACCACGTTGTTCAACAATGCGCTGAATAATGCATATTATCCAGTGCGTTGGAAGACGGCAGTGGTCCATCCTCTCCTTAAAAAAGGGAAGGATGGTTCCAATCCAGCAAATCTCCGGTCAATTAGTCTTCTTCCGAGTATCAGCAAAGTATTCGAAAAGTTCTCAATAGAGCTCTGTCCACATGGGCTGAGGACAAACATATTATTCCAGAAAATCAGTTTGATTTTAAGGCGGGCCATGATACCACACATGCCGCGTCTAAACTAGTATCAGATATTCAATGGAACAAGGCTAAAAATCAGTGTACGGGTGCATGTCTGGTTGACTTGGAGAAGGCTTTTGATACCGTTTGGTTAGACGGTCTTTTCTATAAGTTGATCAGATATGGCATGAGTAAACCACTGCTATATATTCTGAATGACATGCTTCATGGTAGAACGTTTGTTGTGAAAAGTTGCAATAAAACTTCTACCAGAACTTTTAAAATACAGAATGGTCTGCAACAAGGAGCGGTGAATTCGCCTATTTTATTTAGCATTTTCACCGGCGATCTAATTGGTTCCCTTCACCATGCCATAGCGTACGCCGATGACCTAATCGCGTACAGAACAGGTCCAAAAATCGAGGTCATCAGAATACTCTTACAGCGTGACTTCGATAAGATTCAGCAATATTGCGATGACTGGAAGTTGAAAATCAACTTCCATAAATCGGAAACAATTGTGTTTAGAACCTCGTTGGCTCGGGCCTCAAGGGATACGAGAAAGAACTGGCGAAAGCTGGTGATCGTTGATCTACATGGCCACCCACTGCCAAGCAAAGTAGTAGTCAAGTACCTAGGCATCTGGCTAGATCAGTATCTGTATTTTAACAAACATATGGATGCGGCTCTGGCCAGGGCTAGAGGAGCTTTTGCTCTGATAAGGGGACTGTTTCACAGCAGTCAACTTGATAGCAGAGTGAAGGTGATTTGCTACATGGCCCTCATAAGGCCAATGATTGTCTATGGGTGCCCTGTGTGGTTCAATGTTACAGCGTCTCAAATGGAAAAGATTCGGGTGTTTGAGAGACAGTGTCTGCGTACCTGTCTTGGATTGCACAGAACACCAGAGTCGGAGTACAGAAAATATTATCCTAATGGGGTCCTTTACAACGGGGCTCAAATAAACAGAATCGACAACTTCTTGATAAAACTGACTCGGGGTCATACTGCAAGGGCGATGTCTTCGAACAATGGCCTGATATTTGGGGCTTACTACCCCAACATAGAATATATGGAGAGAACACGTTTCAGTGGATTTGTCCCACCGGAGGCTTTCCTCTATTTTGACATGATAGGTTTGATACAGGACAGATTGGCGGTTCCGTTGATCTACCACGTCTGCCGTAAGTCCGTGGAACGACGGCTCCTTTATGGCCCAGACGTCGCCGCAGTAGGCGGAGAAGCTGAAGAGCTCCTCCGGTTCAGTAGGGCGGTATCAGATCGCGATCGACGGGACGTTATTAAAACGTCAGAACAATTCTGGTGGTTGTCTGAGCAACAGACAGAAAATGATAACGATAGCGAGTCGCCAATGGCTGGCTTGCACAGGCTTAGTGTGTAAGACATAGGGTATAGGGGGTAGACACAGTGGCAACCAAAAAAAAAATTTAAAAATGTAACAAAAAAAAAAAATTTTAAATATTAAAATACAAAAAAAAATAAAAAAAATTAAGCGGCCGCCGCGTAAAAAATGCCCCGGCGTAAATGCCAGCAGATCAGAAGGATCTATGGAGATGGACGATATTGGACGCGAGTTCAAACACGCTTCGATACGTGCTAGAACCGTTGCAAATTCTTCGAACGTGAACTTGGTCTTGGACCCCAGCCTTCTTAAATGGCTTTTGAAGCTTTTAACGCTGGCTTCCCATAAACCTCCCATGTGAGGTGCCCCTGGCGGAATAAAATTCCATTTCAAACCCTGAACGCCATACTTAAGGCTCGTCTCTTTAGGAATGGTGCCTACAAATTTCTTAAACTCCTTGCGTAAAATTGCATCGGCACCCGTAGAGTTCGTTCCATTGTCTGAAAACACTTCTTTAGGTAAGCCTCGTCTTGAGGTGAACCTGGCAAAGGCCGCGAGGAACGCTTCAGATGACAAATCGATTGCAGCTTCAAGGTGAATTGCCTTGGTGGAAAAGCAGACAAACACGCATGCATACCCTTTGGTCATACGACAATTTCGTGCATTGAAACTATTGGTTATGAAGGGACCCGCGAAGTCGATTCCAGTGAATGTGAACGGTGAAGAAAAGGTAACTCTTTCGGGCGGTAGGGCAGCCATCATCTGCTTGCTTAAGTCTCTTTTGTTGGTCGCGCATATGGTGCAACGTCGAATGCAAGACTTAACCAGAATTTGGAGTTTTGGTACCCAGAAACATTGTCTCGTTAGTCCCACTAGAGGACTCTGAAAATTTGGCTGAACCACTAACGAGGAAACCTATTTCTGTTCGAGATCTTCAGTACGTGTAGCATCTGGTAATGCCACCGGCCATTGAGAGGCTGGTTCACAGAGCCATGATGGGCCCCGCCACCACATACGATTCTGTTTCAGATCGGAGGGCATTACACCTCGAGTTGCCAAGTCCGCGGGATTTTCGGCAGATTTGACGTGCTTCCATACTGCGTTGTCGACATTGTCCTGTATTTCACTGGTACGGTTTGCAACAAAGGTTTTCCAAACGCACGGAGGTTTTTTTGAGGCAGGCCAAAACTATGGATGAGTCTGTCCATAAAAAGATTTGATATGCCTGGACTGGAAAATTGGGTAAGTAAAATTTGATCATTTTTGAAAGCAAAAGTGCTCCACACAGCTCAAGCCGCGGTAAAGAGACCGTCTTTAAAGGGGCAACTTTGGACTTCGCACACATCAAGTAGGAGGATGCTTCTCCATTAGGGTGACTTGCGCGTATATAAAGGGCTGCCGCATGTGCTTTCTTGGATGAGTCACAGAAACCATGAAACTGAATCTCCACAGTGGGGTAATATTCAACCCAACGTGGGATTTCTATAACCTGTATTTCAGGTAACCACTCTGCAAACTCTTTCCAAGTGGCAAATGATTCAGGGCTAATACCCTTGTCCCACTCAGTGTGCTCCGCCCAAATGTGTTACATCAACATTTTGGCAATTATCACTACGGGGGCCAACCACCCCGCAGGATCGAAAAGACGAGCAATTTGAGAGAAGACCTCTCTTTTGGTCGGATTTTTCGACTGTGGAATCAGGGTTACCTCTGAAAATTTTTGGAAGGAGTCAGAAAAAAGAGTCCTGGGTAAAAAAAAGAGTCTTATACAAACTATAAGAAATAACCAGTCGTATTTATAAAATTTGCTAAGAACATCCTTAGACAGCTGTCCAACTAGACGGTGTGTAAACAGTTGGACAAACCTTAGCCAATTTCGTATTTATAAATGCATTCCAACAGTTGTCTAAACAACCTCTCAAACTGTCAACTTTGAACGAAAAACTAAATGGTGGCGTTCATGATGTATCCGTTCAGTACCATTGTTTGTGTTTTAGTATACGAGTACAACAACAAAAAGGCTCTGAAGCAGTGTGGCGTATGATTTGAACAAGACCAAAAAAACAGCTGATTTGACTTTGTGTTACAGCTTTTCCAAGTCTCATAAAATGAAGAAATTTGTGCAATTTATAAATTAAATTGTTGAAAGTAGTGTTTTTGCACCTCAAATTACTTATTTCTTTCAATCTTAACAATCTTAACAGTGTTTCATACCATGTTCATCAAAATTGTTTTTTTGTTGTATCAATGGTCACTTTAGCCATAGTTTAGACAACCAATTTCGGTGTCTAAAGTTAGACATTTCTTAGACAGCGATGAAAGTGTTTATAAATACGATTGGGACTTGGACACTGTTCTAAGATCTGTCCAAAGTTAAACATACTTTGGAATGGGATTATAAATACGCCTGAACATTTCTTATAATCAATCATTTTTTAATTAATTATAGAAAGGAAAACAAATATAAATTATTGCCTATACCAAACATAAACAAATTCAGTTATTTTTCAATTAAAAGCATTTGTTTGTAGATATCTCATTTCTCATGTGTCATATCTATTACAAGCAAAGAAAACATGCTTTTACCTTATTGACATTAACTTTTATGGCTGAATTCAAAATAGGATGTAAACAAAAGCAGAACAAATGTATTCGACGGAAATGTTGTATTAAAAAAAATATTTCAGTTCTTAAAGAGTCCTCGATTTGTAAAAGGAGTCCGAATTCAATGATTCTTAAATAGTGGCGTCCTGGAGTCCAGATCTTAAAAAAGAGTCAAAAGGACGCAAAAGAGTCCCAAAGGTAACCCTGTGTGGAATGCGTTGTGCGGTAAAGTAAAAATTGTCTCCTTTGGCATTCCATCGTACCCCTAGTGTTTTTGTGGTGCTGTCAGCATCGAGCTTCAGGAAACTTTCGTTTAGCATATGCTCTGGTGGCAAATGGTTAAGTAAGCTAGACGAATTTGCGGTCCACTTACGTAGTGGAAACCCAGCTGAGTTAAGCAACGCTATTAGTTCGATTTGTGCCTGTTTAGCCGAAGAGAGAGAATGACCACCAGATAGAACATCGTCGACATAGAACTCCGATTGTACGATTCTAGACGCTAGGGGATACACGGTTCTGCCTTCTTTTGCCAGTTGCAAGAGGGTGCGGATGGCCAAATATGGAGCAAATTTACACCAAAAGTTCAAACCGTTTGAAGTTAAAAGTCTTCGATTTCGGACTCTGGGAAACTGCGAAAGAGGATTCGTTGAAATGGAGTATCTCTAGGGTCGACCAAGATTTGGCGGTACATTTTCTCAATGTCCGCATTAAAGACAAATTTATAAAATCTCCAGCGGAGAATGAGTGATGGCAAATCTTGCTGCAATATGGGCCCTGGATACAAAAAATCGTTTAAACTTACCCCATTCGACGACGATTGAGACGCATTAAAAACAACCCTCACTTTGGTGGTCGTGCTTTCAGGCTTTATGACCGCATGATGTGGCAGATAGAACGAGTTTAATTGACCTTTTGCAATCTTTTCCATCGGAGGCACTTTCCGCATATGGCCAAGGGTGAGCTATTCAGAAATAACGCTTCAATATTGAGTCTTGAGATCCGCCTTCATGGCTAACGATCTTTCGACTCTAGAGAACTGCCTTAATGCGATGTGCCTAGAGAACCCTAATTTACCCTTTGACGATTGTGCCTTGAACGGCAGACGAACAACATACCTCCCATCCGAACGTCTCGAAGTTGTGTTTTTATAAAGTTCGTCACAGTAGCAGTCTTCTGTTGACCAAATGACTGTGGAAGGCAGTTCCTCGAGCTCCCAAAATTTTCGTAGTTGAGTATCCAAATTGGAAGTACTCCAACTGTTCGATACTACGAACGTATTGAACGATTGGAACAACTCCGGAACTGGTCCGGACAGTACCCAGCCGAACATTGTGTTCTGAGCCACGAGGGAATCTGCGATAAGTTGGAGACCGTTCCTTATGATCGATGGGTATAAATCCGCACCGATCAGCAGATCGACCTGGGACGATTTATTAAACGTGGGATCAGCCAGTTTGAGGCCGCCAAAAAGGTTGGGATCGATGACACTAAACGATGAACTTGGCAGGTTGTTCGTCAATGATCTAAGCACAATTGCCTGAGCGGAAATGGTGATCTGGATTTCATCTAAGCACGTGATTGCAAACGAACAGAGTTTTTTCGACGTAATGGCGAGATTACCACTGATTCCGGAAATGGTTGTATTCTTATCGGTTACGTGCAAGTTCAAACGCTTTTGTACTGCCTCTGAGACAAAGGATATTTCGGAACCAGGGTCGATAAGAGCGCGAACTATGTGTTTGGATTCTCTGCCGACAATGCAAGCTAGTGCCGTTGCAAGCAATATTTTCTTAGGGGCACCGACATGAAAGTTTTGAAAAGACGCTTGAGGCACAAATGGAAGTGACGACGCCGATATTTGAGGAGCTGTTGTTGCACTAGGGAAATTAGTGGACTGTATTTTATTTCCGTTCTCATTAGCGTTGAGGTGCAACAGTGAGTGATGCCGTTTTTTACAGTGGCTACAAGAATATTTGCTCGTACAAGCGACCTTTGCATGACTCGCGCTTAAACAGTTGTTGTACAGTTTGTGCTGCCGTACCGTTTGCATTCTCTTTGGGATCGACATTGGCGAAAATTTGGCACACTCATAAATAGAGTGCGCAGCCGCACAGATATTGCATTCCCCCCCCCCCCCCCCCCGTGTTTTGGCAAGGTATGTGTTGACTCTATTGCCGTTTCGAACATTCGTCTCCTTTTTTGGAAGTCTATTAAGCACTGTGCCTTTTGTCGAAGTGGTGTCAGAAATGGACTCCAGCACCTGAAAGCGTGACGTTAAGAACGAGTCTAATTGTTGCCAGGTAGGAACCTTCGTCGGGTCTTCCAGGGATTGTTCCTATAGAGTCAAGGTAGTTTTGGGCAGTTTACTTGAACACGCAGAGACGAGGATCGGATCCCAGTTTCGCGTTATAACCTTATGCGCCTGCAAAGTTGATACCGAATCATTTACAGTACTCTGAAGGGCTCGGATCAATTTGGCCGATTCTTCATGTACTGTTGGCAAGTTAAATATATTTTTACCTGACTGTTGACCAAGATTCGAGTATTTTCATACGTAGCCCGCAACGCTTCCCAGGCTAGTGAAAAGCTGGCATTGGTTAGCGGAAATAGGCTGACAATCCGATAAGCCTCGTCTTTGGTTTTGGCTCTAAGGTGGAAGAGTTTTTTTACTTCACCCAACTGGGGGTGTTTAATGTATACTGCCTCAAACATATCTCGGAAAACCGGCCAGGAGATATAATCCCCCTTAAAGACCTCCGTCTCACATGGAGGTAATTTGAGGTGTCGAGGAGCGAATGGTGGTTCGGATGTCGAGTTTTTGCCAGTACCCTCAGGTTTCAATCGCGCTTCGCTATCTAAGAAAAATGCTGAGCATGCCACATAATTTTCGTTACACAGTTTATACTTGGTTTCTATGGCCTCAATGTCTAACGCTGCTTCTCTTGTCTTTGGTCTGAATTTTATGCATGAGGCATAGGTTTCTTTGACTTCGAGCCACAGTTCTCTTAGCTCTGACTTTCTGACTTCGAGAGCGGAAAGTGTGTGCCCGTGTTCCGGCACCTCTTTCGCCGCTTGGTGAAACTTGACCAGTTGATCAGTCGAGAAAATGAAGTCTTCCATCAGAGTCATCAGAGAAAGTGTTTTCAAGATTGTATAAATGACAAGGAAGCGACACGAAACCAAGAAAATTTAAAACTCGTGGCTTAAAGCACTCGGAAAAAAAAACGCAGACTCCTTCAAAGAAGAAGGTAGTCTATTAAATTTCAAAATTCAAAATTTAGAAGCACTAGAATCTTCAAAAGGCTTGAAAGATTCTACTGGGGGCCAACCACCCCTACTTAGATACACCGTTACGAACGAGAGAAAACAATTTCAAAAAAAATTTAAATTTAAATTTAAAAATTTCAAAAAAATCAAAATTTTGAAGCCCAAGAATCTTTAAAAGGCTTGAAAGATTCTACTGGGGGCCAACCACCCCGGCTTGGATACACCGTTACGAACGGTGTGTGCGACACGAACGAGAGAAAAAGAATTTCAAAAAAAGTCAAAATTTAAATCGCAAGAATCTTCAAAAGGCTTGAAAGATTCTAAAAATTTCAAAAAAAAATTTAATTTTAAAGCGCAAGTATCTTCAAAACGCTTGAAGGATTCTACTGGGGGCCAACCACCCCGGCTTGGATACACCGTTACGAACGGTGTGTGCGGCACTAGCTAAAGAAAAAAAATTTTAAAGTGCAAGAATCTTCAAAAGGCTCCTTAAAGGATTCTAAAAATTTCAAAAAAAATCAAAATTTTAAAGCACAAGAATCTTCAAAAGGCTTGAAAGATTCTACTGGGGGCCAACCACTCCGGCTTGGATACACCGTTACGAACGGTGTGTGCGGCACAAACGAGAGAAAAAGAATTTCAAAAAAAATCAAAATTTTAAAGTGCAAGAATCTTCAAAAGGCTTGATGGATTCTAAAAATTTCCAAAAAAATCAAAATTTTAAAGCACAAGAATCTTCAAAAGGCTTGAAAGATTCTACTGGGGGCCAACCACCCCGGCTTGGATACACCGTTACGAACGGCGTGTGCGGCCCGAACGAGAGAAAAAGAATTTGAAAAAAAATCTAAATTTTAAAGTGCAATAATCTTCAAAAGGATTGAAGGATTCTAAAAATTTAAAAAAACAAAAAATCAAAAATTTAAAGCACAAGAATCTTCAAAAGGCTTGAAAGATTCTACTGGGGGCCAACCACCCCGGCTTGGATACACCGTTACGAATGGTGTGCCGCACACAAAGAGAAAAAGAATTTCAAAAAAAGTCAAAATTTTAAAGTGCAAGAATCTTCAAAAGGCTTGAAGGATTCTAAAAATTTCAAAAAAAGTCAAAATTTTAAAGTGCAAGAATCTTCAAAAGGCTTGAAGGATTCTAAAAGTTTCAAAAAAAATCAAAATTTTAAAGCACAAGATTCTTCAAAAGGCTTGAAAGATTCTACTGGGGGCCAACCACCCCGGCTTGGATACACCGTTACGAACGGTGTGTGCGGCACGAACGAAAGAAAAGAAAATTTCAAAAGTCAAAATTTTAAAGTGCAAGAATCTTCAAAAGGCTTGAAGGATTCTAAAAATTTAAAAAAAATTTAAATTTTAAAGCACAAGAATCTTCAAAAGGCTTGAAAGATTCTACTGGGGGCCAACCACCCCAGCTTGGATACACCGTTACGAACGAGAGAAAACAATTTCAAAAAAAGTCAAAATTTAAATTTAAAAATTTCAAAAAAATCAAAATTTTGAAGCACAAGAATCTTCAAAAGGCTTGAAAGATTCTACTGGGGGCCAACCACCCCGGCCTGGATACACCGTTACGAACGGTGTGTGCGGCACGAACTAGAAAAAGTAAAGCGCTATAAACAACGCAGACTCCTTCAAAGCGGAAGGCAGTCTATTAAATTTCCAAAAAAAAAAAAAAAAAACAAAAAATAGGCTGGGGAACAACACAAAAAAAACCGCGTTTATCGAAGATGCAAAAACCTTTAACTACCGCGATGGAAACCGACTGTCCAGGAACCGCTTCAACCACAAAAACCACAACCGATATTTCGTATCAAAAAAAAAAAACGGGAAAAATGACGCGTTTGTCGGTCAGGGTGCAACACAAAAGAGAGAAAAAAAAAATTTTTTTTGTTTAAATGTAATTAAAAATTGCCAATTTAAAAACTCTCACTTACCCTTTACAATATATGTTAGGATGCAAAAAATAACAGGATCACTCCGCTTCAGGTTGGTCCCACGATGACGATGGGCACACTTCCACGTGGCAATATTCCACAGCGTTGCAGGCAAAGATTATGCCCTTTTTTTGCAGCGTGGTCTGAAGCGCCAGGCAAAGTTGTGCGCAGCGTGTCTGGAGCGCCAGGCAAAGAGCGCCTCCCAGGCTAGTGAAAGGCTGGCGTGGTCTGGAGCGCAATGTGTGCGCGTGGTCTGGAGCGCCAGGTAAAGAGCGTGGTCTAGAGCTCAAAAATTGTGCGCCGCGTGGTCTGGCGGCGATGGCGTGGTCTGGAGCGCAATGTGTGCGCGTGGTCTGGAGCGCCAAAATTGCGCGCCGCGTGGTCTGGCTGCGATGGCGTGGTCTGGAGCGCAATGTGTGCGCGTGATCTAGAGTGCCAGGCAAAGAGCGTGGTCTGGAGCGCAAAAATTGTGCGCAGCGTGGTCTGGCGGCGATGGCGTCCAAAAATCCGCCCGATGGACCAAATGTTGAACTAGACCACACTTACACCTTTCTGCTGCTTTGTCTGGAGCAAACGCCTTCACAAGAAAAAACTTCCTTCTCACTTGTCTGCTGCAAACGTCTTCAAGAAAAACTTCTTACGCCTTTTTGTTGTTCTTTTTAGATTTATTTTCACTTAGTTTTGTTCAATGTTTATTTTCTTTTCCTGTTTTTTACAAAAAAACAAAAAAATGGCAGAAGGCCCCAGAGACAAATTTTAATTATAAGCTGTTCGCTGGTTGGCTGTTGGTATATGAATGCATGGTCGTCGCTATGCGACGAACCACTGTGCAAGAAAAAAGTACTAGATTTGTTAAAAAGGTAATTATCGAGCAATCAATGCAAGAGGGCAAACCGTGAATTGGCACTAAACCCTAGATTTTTGATTTAGCTGGGGAGTGGCACTGCTCACACTGAAGTCGCGCGAACAGTGTTAGTCAAGTATACGAACCCGAACAGCTGCAACTAGCTGGCTGTTGTAGATTCTGAAATACTCGGAATTTCGTCAACAAATTTTAACAGTATATTTTTTTTAAGATATTAAACTTTCGAAAAAAATCCATGATCGATTTTTCAAAAATTCTAGACCACCAACCTCCTAAAACTCATTATTAATCAAACAATTCCATTTCTTTTGCCAAGTCGGTGCGTTATTTGTGGCTTTATTTTAGGAGAGGGCTCTCGTTGTATATTCAATAAGTGGAGGACAGGAATATATGATCACAAGCGGTTGTTCTTTTTTCTACTTTTCTTACTTTAATTGTTGTTGATCATTAGAACCCTTTTTGTTTTATTTTTTTTTTGTATCTAGAAGAATACGCTAAAGAGAGTAGATAGTCGAGACGAATCATTGTTTCAAACTCTGAATACGCTGAAAAGAGCACTCGAATGAATTATTCCAATGATAATCTAAAAAGGATAATCGTGCACTTAATTGAAACAAATTTCTTAGTTGTCATATGACTGTGAACTCGAAATACTTATGGTTATTTTTATCCTTTTTGCAGACACAATCCTTGCCCACGGACTCAACACACATTGGGAACGAGCAGCTATGATGGCGATTGCAACAGAGATCTCATTTAATTGGAATATAAGTGAGAAAATTGCAGCGACAGAAGAGGGTAGCTTTTTCTTCTGCTTCCCTAGACAAATAACGATGTTATTGAAAGAAATTTTCTTTGGAGAACTTTTGTGGAAACTTTAAGTGCAAACTCGTTATTTAATAACACAGCGAAATTACACTGTAGACAAATTGAACAATTATATCCTGCTCTGCAGTTTTTCAAAACTAATTAGCAGCCCTATTCTGCTATTCATCGGGGGGAATTATTCTTGAATTTTCACTAATCACTATTCTGCTATTCATTCGAAGTGAATCTCTGTATACAGATTGTGTACACAGATTCACTTCGAATGAATAGCAGAATAGTGATTAGTGAAAATTCAAGAAAAATTCCCCCCGATGAATAGCAGAATAGGGCTGTAGGTGTATGTATTTATATCCTGAGGCACTTGATGAGCACATGAACAAATAGGTGATGTTCCTTGGTGTTAAGATGCACTTACAATTTTCTTACTCTGCCGTTCTTTTTAAATCAATAATTTACTATGCCAAAAACTGAAGAAAATCTACTTACAAACTTTACTCACTTTAATCGGTCGTGCAGGAAGTGGTACATTTTTCTAATTTGTTTAAAAACACAAACAGTGAAAAAAGAAGAGAAAAAAATACTGATATTTCAGATGCAGTCCACTATGGACTGAAACTTAAAATTTTTTTTTTTACTAAATGAACTTTTTTCTACTGAAATGAGGACTTATTTCGAACATTAATTTTTTCGTGTTTTTACTTTAAACCTCAAAGAATCTATGTTTGCTCACAGTGTAACAACAAATACAATTTTTACATAGGTATATGTACATAAGTATTACAGCTAATTTTTTTTTGTTCCTTAGATAATATCTAATAAAAAATAAAATTTAATTTAACAAAAAGGCACTTTAGTTTATAAGTGAGTTTGGCTAAGCTTAGCAAGTATTTCCAAAATGTAATAAATACAAAACTAAAACACAGTAGCGCATGTTTGTATTTCAAAATATTAGTTGAAATCATAAGTCTGTTTGAATTTCAACATAACATAAATTGTGATTTTGAAAGCATGAAAATAATGTAACATAATATATTTAAATTAAATAAAAAGTTCTAGAACTTCGATATTAATGCTTAGACTATGTTTTATTCACTTTTCTTGCAACACGAATATAATTAAAGGCAAGTTTAACTGTTGTAAAGGCGAATGTGTGCTTTAATCGACCATTTTTACTAATATAATGGTCTGTTTAAACCACTGAAAACTGTTTTTCTTATGTGTGGATGATGAGATCAATATAGTTGATGTACCTACTCTTAAATAATCATTTTTATTCTATATTTTAAAAAAATCTACTCCGGCTTCAGCCACATACCACACTTATCCTATAATTACATCTTCGGCAAGATATAGTATGAGGCAACCGAAGTTTGAATTTCAAGTACTTTGTGTTTGAAGCAACGTGTCAGAATATGAATATGAGTATTGAGTATGATGTGATTGTTGTAGAGCTGTGTCAATAGCCATGGGTTCGGTCTTCTTGATCCGTTCGCTGAAAAAGATTGATGATTACAATGACACAAAAGCCAACCCATCAATCTCCATTTCAATCGATTCTAAAGAAAGGCATTCAAAAGTGAACGCAATCAACTCAGTCTCAGCATTTTACTGATGTATTTGTATAAGACGGACGAGCGAAACTGAAACCAATAAATTGATCGATAAATTGATAGACGGACGACCAGACCTGGATTTACCAAGCAGGCACAGTAAACAGTTGCCTCGGGCGTCAACAATTGAGATAAAATTTGAAAACTTGTTAGGTATATTCGTGAGAATTGAATTTACCGACTATTTCTTTAGCACGCGTACCAACATTTTAGACAAAATTTTATCTGAATTGCAAAAAAAGAGAAAAAGCTTTCAAAGTTCTCTATCAGAAATTTTCAATTACAGACATGCATCGTTTGAATGAAAACGAGATTCGTGAAAATGCTGCATAATTGATAAAATTCTACGATCAAATGAAATGATTTTATTTTAAAGTTATTGCGTCAAAAAGAATATCCTTCCTATACCCGCGTGAAAAAAAATTACATGCATTCTCGCGCACGGTCTATAGGACCGGAACTAAAACGCACGTATCTTCTTTTCTACTTCGAATATCTTTATGATTTTGATGTTTGAAGATTCTGAACAGTAATAATATTTATTTTCAATAAATCAAACATATAAAAATTAGAACAATTTGATAACAATAAAATAAACAAAGTATTTAAAAACAAAGTATCAAATCTCAACTTTCAACACCCCCACTAGATTTTTATACTTTTATGCCAATGAGAGTACAACAGTTGTTATGTTTTGTAGCAGGGAGTCCTTTGGTTAGAACATCAGCAGGCATCTCTTCAGTTTTCAAATATAATACTTCTAATTTACTTTCTTCTATAAGATCTCGAATGAAATGATGCCTTATGTCGATGTGCTTTGAACGTGCGTGATAAACGTTGTTTTTAGATATGTTTATTGCACTCTTGTTATCGCATTGCAACATAAGTTGTTGATTCCAATGAATTAGTTCTTACAATAAAGATTGAAGCCAAAGTGCTTCTTGAGATGTTGAGGCTAAAGCCATATACTCAGCCTCTGTGGTGGAGAGAGCGACAGTAGGTTGTTTCTTTGAATTCCACGAAATAGTTCCTCCTTGGTATTTAAAGAGATAACCTGTAGTTGATTTTCTGTCATCCGAGTCACTAGCCCAGTCAGCATCCGAAAATCCTTCTAAACGTCCTTCAATGTCTCGAGTGTATTCTAGCTTGTAGTTTATTGTTCCTTTAATGTAACGGAAAAGTCGTTTAACCGCTATCCAGTGAAATTTTGAAGGATTATTATTAAATCTTGATAAAGCCCCCACTGCAAAGGATAAATCTGGGCGACTAACTTGTGCTGCATATAAAATACTTCCAATAGCTTCTTGATATGGAACGGTTTTCATGTAGTCAGTTTCGTCTTTGCTTTAATGATGTGTTTCTTTTATAAGCTTTTGGTTAATATCTAAGGGTGTGGATACCGGATTACAATCCTCCATATTAAATCGCTTGAGAATATTCTTTAAGTATGTCCGTTGGTCTATCCATAACTTTCCCTTTTCTCGATCGCGAGTTATTTGCATACCAAGCACAAATTTAGCTTCTCCAAAATCTTTCATCTCGAATGATTTAGCCAAATTTTCTTTGATAATTCTTTTTTCATCTTTTTTGTTTGTAAAAATCTGGATGTCGTCTACGTAAATAGCGACGAAAGTCTTATCTGTGCTGTTTGTCTTGTAATAAATACACGGATCGGTTTTGGATTGTTTAAGTCCAATTTTCTTTAAAGTTTCATCCAATTTCTTATTCCAAACTCTGCTAGCTTGTTTGAGGCCGTACAGTGATTTCTTGAGTTTACATACTTTATTTTGAACATTATCAAAACCTTCAGGAAGATTCATGTAAATCTCTTCGTTAAGTTCACTTTGCAGGAAAGCAGTCACAACATCCATTTGATCGATATCCAAATCATATCGTACAGCCAAACTTAAAAGTACCCTATGGACGTGTACCTTACGACGCCGACGGGAGAAAATGTTTCTTGATAATCGATCCCTTGACGTTGCGAATACCCCTTAACGACCAATCTAGCTTTATATTTTTCGACATTACCACTTGCATCTTTTTTCGTCTTGAATGTCCATTTGGAATTTATGGCTTTCTTTCCTTTTGGTAATGAAACTATTTCCCAAATGTCATTTTTCAAAAGAGCTGTATATTCATCGTTCATTGCTTTTTTCCAGTCAGACATATGTTCGCTCTTCATTGCCTCAGCAACTGTCTTTGGATCTTCATTGTCGTTAGCCATGTACGATAGGTAACCGTATCTTTCAGGTGGATTTCTTATTCTGGTGGATCGTCCTATTCCTCTGTCAGATATGATTCCTTCTGAAGATTCTTCAACAATGAAATCATCTTGGGCATCCAGAAAACTGTTTTCACTTGCCGTTTCGTCACTTATTTCGATTGGTATTTCATTGTTTGAATCCGCTGATGAAATTTCGTCTTCATTCCCCACTGAATCATATCCTGTAAAAATATCACAATAAGATGTATCGTTTGTCTCACCATCCTTTGGAAAAATTTGCTCATGGAAAACTGCATCTCGACTTATTACGACTTCTTTTTTCTTTACATCGTAGAAGCGATATGATTTTGAGTGTGTGCAGTATCCGACAAAAATTACTTCTTTTCCCTTGGCATCGAGTTTCTTCCGATTTTCTTTTGGAATGTGAATAACTGCTTGACAACCGAAAACCTTAAGATGCTGCAGATTCACTCTTCTTCCACTCCAGATTTCTTCAGGTGTTTTTTCTTTTGTACCTTTGCAAGGTGTTCTGTTTGTTAAATAAACGGCCCGGCCGTATTTGCAGCTTCGGCCCAAAATCGTTTGTGTAAACCAGACTCGATGAGAAGACAACGTGCTTTTTCGATTATGGTTCTATTCATTCTCTCTGCCAACCCGTTTTGTTGTGGAGAATATGGAACCGTTGTTTGATGTTGAATGCCTGCATCTGCTAGAATCTTCTTCATCTTAAAATTACAATATTCCTTTCCATTGTCACTTCTAATGGCTTTTATTTTGTTACCAGTCTGATTTTCTACAAAATTTTTGAACTCAAGGAACTTTTCCGCTACCTCATTCTTGCTTTTAATGAAAAACGCAAAGACTTTTCTTGAAAAATCATCAATGAATAAAAGCATGTACTTTGAACCTCCAATTGATTTTTGTTCAATCGGACCACAGAGATCTGTATGTATCAGTTCTAAAATTGATTCTGCTCTGTTACCAATTGAGTTAAAAGGCTGGCGTGTTATTTTACCTTTGATACATGTGATGCAATTGATTTTTGAGCCATCGCAATCAATATTCTGCACCACTTTCGGAATCATAGCTTGTGTGGTTTCGATACTTGGATGTCCAACACGCTTGTGCCAAAGTTCAAAGTGTGAAGTTACATTTTTTGTAAAATATGCACTTTGGTTGTGTGGTCTGTTGAGTCGGAACATATTGTTCACCAAGCTTGCAGTTGCAACATTACCCCTTTGGTCTTTTACTAAACATCCATTCTTGGAAAAAATCATTGAAAAACCCTTCTGAACAATTTTCGAGACAGATAAGAGATTAATGCATAAGTCAGGAACGTGAAGGACTTCTAAAAATTCAACCTCACTTTCTTTGAATTTTCCTATACCTTGGACTTGCATTTTTGAATTATTTGCAACAATTACCTCAGAATTAAGATTTTCCATCTTACTTGAAAAGCATGCACTTTTTGAGCACATGTGAGCTGACGCTCCCGAGTCAAAATACCATTCTTCTTTTTCAAGAGCCGAGACAGAAAAACATCCTAACATCGCATTCTTCTTTTCTTGAAGGTTCTTATTCTTTTTTGGACATTTAGCAGCAATATGGCAAAATTCGTTGCAGTTGTAACATTTAGGACCCTTAAAGTTCTTATTCCCAAAGTTTTTCTTGTTCTTGCCAACAAAAGCAGTATCTTGACTTGAATCCAGATTAATGTCTTGAAGAATTTTGGTTTTAATACTGTCTCCTGTAATAAGAATCCCAGAGCTTTGGATTCCCATTATCATTGGTTTGTATTCTTCGGGAAGACCAGCTAGAAGCATTGATCCTATCCATTCTTCATCTAGGTTGAGACCAACAGACCTGAGCTTGTATGATGTATTTAACACTTCGTTAACGTACGCATCTACGGTAGAAAAATCTTTCAATTTTGTAGAACAAAACTTTTGGATGAGCCCAACTCTCCTAACAAGACCAGAATCTTGAAAAATTTTCTGAAGAGAATCCCAAATCTCCTTAGCGCTTTTGCAATGTCTTATATGAGGATAAATGGATGTTTCAACAAGCAATATAAGCTCCGATTTTGCGTTTAAGAGCTTCGTTGCATCCTTCTCCGTCTCACTACCTTCAGAAACAGCCGTCCAAAGTCCTTTCATTTGGAAATAAGCTTCAACGGAAAATTTCCAGTCTTCGAAGTTTTCGCTTCCCCGAAGCTTTTCAATACTGAATTTCGTTTCAGACATCTTTTCCCAATACAAATTTCCTTATTATTTTGTATTTAGTTCGTGATAAGGCCCATAACCTGATGTTTGAAGATTCTGAACAGTAATAATATTTATTTTCAATAAATCAAACATATAAAAATTAGAACAATTTGATAACAATAAAATAAACAAAGTATTTAAAAACAAAGTATCAAATCTCAACTTTCAACAGATTTCCCTTAAATTTTTTAGAGAACCTATCATATTAATAACAAAATAAAACAAGCATATAATATTTCGATTTCGGGGGCTGAATTTTTATGAAATGACGACTGGTCTTAAGAATTTGCCGACTGCATCAAAAAATAAATCTATATAGATATAAAATAGGATTTAAGGGTTTTTCAACGGTGCAGGGACATAAGTCCACGCGAAATAAGTCCACTGATGAAGTTATTTCCCACTTAGTGGGAAATAAACACACTTTGGTAAAGTGGACGTAATTCCCATGCAAGGTGGGAAATAAGTCCCAAAATATCTGTGTGGTTTTATTTCCCATCATGTTTGAAGAAATTTTGACCCATGAACAAAAAATCAAACTAACATTTAAGCATGTTTTTATTTTTATTATATATACAAATAATAACAATTAAATTGCAAAAAAAATAGATAAATGATACCAAATTTAATCAACAAAATTATAAACATTTCGGATCAAAGGTATGAATATGAACAAACACAAACATTTCCATTATGCAATGACAAAAACTATTGAAAACTTTAATATTTTCTTGGAAGCTTTTGACACCATGCCTAAGAGTTCTACGAATTGTTTTTATATTAAAAAAAAGTTTTTCAAGAGCTCTAATTAAAATTGTGAAAAATAGGAACAAATAAAAAATTGGGATTTAGTTTCTTAGTAGTTTATAAAACTATAGTGTGAAATTCGCGTTCAATCGTGTCTTTTTGGTTGAGATGACTTGACTCGGCAGTTGGAAAATCTACTTTATTTTTCTACCTTAACTTGCCGACTTGTAATTTTTTTTGGGCAGCAAATTGATTATTGCAAACACTTCCATTCGTGTCTTTTAGGTTGAGTTGACTTAACTCGACAAATCTACTTTGTTTTTCTTCCTCGATTTGCCGACTCGGGAAAATCGTGGGGGGATGTTTTTTTTCGCTGTATAATCCATCTACAATGGCTTCTAGAAGTAGTAAACGAAACGCCAAGGTATGTCCACCAGTGGCGTAGATAGGGGGGGGATCAGGGGGATATATCCCCCCGCATTGGTTTCGATATAATTGTTCAACATAACCAATCTAATAAGTTAAGGAAACACACTCTGAAATTTAGTATGTACCTACTTCTTACGTGAGTTAAGTCTTATTAGAACTCGCAGGATTGTACATACATTCTACGCGGAAAATACAAAGTCAACTTCGTCTGAAAGAAATTATTATTTAGGCAAATCACCTAATCTTTTGCATTTCTTTTTAATATCGATTTTCCATGACAGGTATGAATAAAATCTTTCGGTTTAAAGTCTGTAGTACAGCAGTTTACCAAACATTACTGTTTTAACAATCCAGGTGATACTCTTGCAAAGCTTATAGTGGAAAATCTTCAAAATTGTGACTTGGACATTTCTTTTTTGATCGGCCAGTTGTACGACGGAGCAATTAATATGTCTGGTCAAAATAATTGTGTTCAGGCAATCATTCGCCAAAAATTTGCTCCGCGTGATCTTTACGTCCATTGTGCAGCATTGAACCTTGCTATATCTATTTCCAGCAAAATACTAGCCATAAAAGTGCGTCCACACTATGCCGACCGGCATACGGATCCATTCATCCATTTCATTCGGTTCGGCTTTCAGTAAGGAGGAAGGCCGATCGGGACGTCCACACTAAGTTAGTATTGCCGATCGGCATGTGCCGATTGATGCCGCTCGGCATACTGTGGAAGCACCTTTAGAGACTGTCTAACCACTGTTGAAACAGTTTACAATTATTTCAATACACCGAAAAGAAAAGATATGCTGCCAAAAACAATAAGTGAAAGCGAAGATACTCCTCAAAAAAAGACATTTAAAAGGCTGAATCTGACGCCAGTGATCTCAAAATATCAAGCAATTGAAGATTTTGAGAAGCTATTTCCGTTTGTGTTCGAGACTCTTGACCAAATAAGAACATTGGAAAGTGAAGCAAGGAACTTAAAAAACGATACGGATTTGCTTAAAGGCTATAAGTATGGTTTACCAACTCTCGTTGTCATTAAGTCGTGAGTTTCTAAGAGTCAATTTAGACTTGGTCCAAGTTATGGATTTCGCCAAAGATTTAAGGGATCAGCTAAGAATTAAACGGGCAGAAGATGACTCAATTTTGAATATGTTTGAAGATGCAAAAAAATAGCTGAAGTCCTTGATATTCACGTTAAACATAAGAAAATAGTGAACCGACAAAACAATAGTTTGAACCCTTCGGTTCCAAGAACAGAAGAATATTTTTGTGTCACTGTTTTCAATCTTTTTCTCGATTTCGATGTAATGAACCTTGGAGAAAAATTTACAAACCATGAAAACATACTAGAAGGGTTTTCGGTTCTTTTCAAGGATTCTTCGTTTGAAATATACAAAGCAACTAAAAAATTTAATGTAAATTTTGAGTTTTACCAAACATATTTGGCTGCCGGAACATCTTCTGTTCCTGTAGAATTAAAAACTTGGAAGAGATATTTGATCCGAAGGAATAATACCTCCTCTAAGAATTAATTGGAAGCGCTCGATAGCTGCGCCGAATAAAGTTTTCCTAATATATATTTTACTAGCAGTGCCCGCGATTTCGTCCGCGTGGAATAGTGACTTTCGGCAACATTTTAAATTTTTTAGGCTACTTATTTTGCAAATATAAGACACATTCATGCGTTTTAGTAAACTATTGTTATATTTTATTTAAGTACATTTTTGCACACGACGTTCTTACTTTTTCCATCTTTTGTCAAATAAAAAGGTTTTGCGAGTCTGATACACTCTTTTAAACTAAAGTGACTAATCAGTGGGAACTAAAGAAATACGGGGAATCAATAGTTTTCTTATTTCGCTGTTCCAGTCATCATTAAAACTTTTATAATTCCGAATCCCAGATGTGTAATTTGTAACTGTGTACATATCTAGATTACTCATTATTGGCACTGGAACACCAACTTGCAGTCACTCCTGATAATTCTAAGGCATGGAGAAACTCTATAGGGTATGATGTGACTTGCTCAGTGTCCACAATATTGTCTTCTGATAGATATTCGACAACATCCCCCAATACGTCAAACATAATTTATTAGTTTATATGGTTAACTATCTCATTAGTCGGGCCCGAAATCGACTTTTCATACAGGCATTACTGATTGCCAATATTTATTTGAAGATCAAGATAGACATTTCTTCTTAGGTCAACTGTGTAATAGACAATTTGACAGAAATCACCTCATGATGAAAGAACTTTTGAAATCGGTCCAGTAGCTTCAAGGTTCCCGTTTACGTTGCCGTTCCCGTAGCAATACTGGGAAAACAAATACAGACGCTCTCCTTCTTCAGGCTCAAGTCAAGACTATATCGGCACCAAAATTCATACAAATAGGTTCAATAGTTTGGGCGGTAGATGGTAACAAAACAAAACAGACAGACGGAGTTGTTTCGGATCTATAGTGTTAGTAAGTACTTCCGTTCCCATGGGAATATGGGGATAAATTAAAGTTAATGTTACTTTGAGATAGTGTAGCTTTCTAACGGGGAAATACTTCTTGAAATCAGTTCAGCAGTTTCTAGGTTCCCGTTTACGTTTGCATTCTTGTGGGAATACAGGGATAACATACATAGCCTATGTCCATCTTCAGGCTCAAGACTATATCTCTGTACCAAAATTCATATAAATAGGTTTAATAGTTTGGGCGGTTTTTGATAACAAATAAAAATAGACCGATAGATTTCATTTCAGACTTATGATATTAATGAAAACTCTCATTCCCGTGGGAATATGGTGACCGTTCCCGTAGGAATAATGGGGATGACTTACAGTTTATGTTACTCAGGGATAGTGTAGCATTCTAACGGTGGAAGAATTTTCGATATCGGTGCTGTAACTTCTAAGTTCCCGTATACGTTCCCATTCCCGTGGGAATATAGGGATAAAATATATAACCTATGTCCTTCCTCAGGCTCTAGACTAACTTTGTACAAAATTTCATTTAAAGCTATTCATTAGTTTGGGCGGGATATGGTAACATAGAAAGGCGAACAGACAGAGCTACTTTCGCATTTATTATATCAGTAAGGACTCCCTTTCCCGTAGGAATATGGTGACCGTTTTCGTGGGAATATGTGGATGAGTTGAAGTTAATGTTACTCCGGGATTATTTAGCATTCCAACGGTGGAAGAATTTTTGAAATCGGTGCTGTAGTGTCAAAGTTCCTGTATACGCTCCTGTTCCCGTGGGAATATAGGGAGAAAATATATAGCCTATGTCCTTCCTCAGGTTCTGAACAATTTTTGTACAAAATTTCATTTAAATCGGTTTATTAGTTTGGGCGGGGATGGTAACATAGAAAGGTGAACAGACTGAGCTACTTTTGCATTTATAATAATAGTGAGGACCGGTTCCCGTGGGAATATTCGAATAAAAAACAGCCTATGTCCTTTCTTAAATTCAGAAAAAATTTTGTACAAAATTTCATTAAAATCGGTTTATTAGTTTGGGCGGGAGATGGTAACATAGAACGACGGACAGACAGAGCTTCTTTCACACTTATTATATTGGTAAGGACTACCGTTCCCGTTGGAGTTTGGGGATGAATTAAAGTTTATGTTACTCTGGGATAGTGAAGCATTCTATCGGTGGAAACATTTTTGAAATCGGTGTTGTAGTTTCTAAATTCCCGTATACGTTCTCGTTCCCGTGGGAATTCAGGGATAAAATATATAGCCTATGCCCTTCCTCAAGTTTTAGACTATCTCTGTATCAAATTTTATTTAAATCGGTTCAGTAGTTTGGGCGGGAGATGGTAACATAGAAAGACGGACAGACAGAGTGACTTTCACATTTATAATATTAGTTAGGACTAGTTAGGATTAAAAATATTAGCCGGCTTAAACGTCAACTCTTGAAAGAACTTTCTCCAGTTTAAAGAGAATAAAAACAATGCAAAAGCATGACCAACGAAGTGAGATTCTTAAAAATATATCTATTTTAATGACAGTGTGAAAAGCTTTATTTTGTTTACTTATTTGCAGGATCGTTTAAATGGTTTGGCTGTTCTAGCTATTCATCGCGAAATACATACATACATACAACAGCAGTCGAGGTTGTAAGTGTTTTATCTAAAAAGAACAGAAAAATAAATTTTATTTTGTTATTTATTTTTTCAATTAATATTAATTTACTTATTAGATACATCAATATTTATTTTAGTTCAT
This sequence comes from Melanostoma scalare, assembly GCA_949752695.1. Classification (NCBI taxonomy): domain Eukaryota; kingdom Metazoa; phylum Arthropoda; class Insecta; order Diptera; family Syrphidae; genus Melanostoma; species Melanostoma scalare. The sequence continues at coordinate 95,152,201 of OX456984.1, forward strand.
ATTCAAACAAATGCGTATAGTATATTGTCTTTAAAAAATATAATTTTTTATGGCATACATTCAATGAAGTCTTGTTATTCGTTTTTGTTTTTAATTTTTAACACTTTAAAAAAAGTGAGCGAACTAGAATTATAAAAAAAAAAAAATAACGCGTGGAGTCCCTCCGCGCGGAAGAAGTGAAACTTCCTAATGTGGAAATGAAAATAGGAAGGGGTAGAAATTGATTTTTAGTGAACTCATATTGTTTCTTTAAAAGGAAAAGAAAAGAGATGGATCGGAGTAAGTTTTCACGGGATAGGTACTTAGCACCATTTCATAGCACAATTTTTTATTTTTTGGTGGAGATTAGAAAAGGAAAACGAGGATTTTAAAGATGTACATATGTATGTACATATTTATGTATGGAATACAATACCAGGAACCTTTCTGAAACCGTTGATTGGCCAGTGTCAGTGGTAGCTGACTGACAGACCAATGAAGACCGCAGTCTTAACACCTATGCCCAAGACGGAGAACATTTACATACATGTTTAGACATGATCAAAGATGCTTAGACATGATGAAACATGTTTAGACATAATTAAACATGTTTAGACATGATCAAAGTTTTTGAGCCGTGTTTAAATGGAAATTGCTTATATATATGTACATGATTATGCCTCCACTAACTACTATATACTCATTACTATATTAAAATTCTAATAAAATCTTAAAGTAACCACTCACCGAAAGCTCTGATTTGTATACAGGGTGTCCGGTAATTCGTGTATTATCTGTTGGGGTGTGATTCTTGGTCATATTCTAAAAAGGAATTGTTCTACAGTAAAGTCCGTTTCTCAACTTTGACAATTTAAAAAAAGGCTAACTTTGGTGTACCCTGGCCTGTGTAAAACTCGATATCTCTGTCAATACTGATGATAGAGACCTAATTTTAGACTTATTTTTTTGTAGAAATAGCAACCTCTAAGACTGTATTTAAGTTAAGCTTCCATAGGCTAAGGGTTGCCAGATTTTTTTTATTTTAAATGGTGTGCAAGTTTTCTTCCCGAAACAAAGTTTTGACTTTGAGGTAATTTTTTTCAGAAAATGCCTGGTAAACATAGAGTTTCTTTATTTTTTACAGATGAAAAAAACAATAATAAATAAAAAACTTATTAGTAAGTTCACTCAAAAACCCATACATTTTATGATACTTGAAAAAATACAAAACGGATAAAATTAAAAAAAAAATTAAAAAATCGGGATGAATGGCGCGGAATTGATGACAGCAACTTATTAGCAGTGCCAAAAAGTATGCAATCGATAATATTCCGTGTTAAACGTATAACGCTTTCATGTTTGCAAGTCGCATAAGAAGCTTCACTTCAAAAAAGTATTCGTCGCCCGAGAATTGTTTTGTTGTAAGCGCCAAAATGGGTTTTTTTAAACTGGATATGCAGTCTTATGTTTTCAAAGATGCTCTTTTCAATTCTGACATATACGACAAAAATTCCATGTGTTTTCCCTCTTTTTTTTTCTTACTGTTGTTTTGTCGTAAGTGTATAGGCTTAATACATACGATCAAAAATTTAAAATAAGACCTTAAAATTGCTTTGTCGTACATACACTTACTCACATAATGTAGGCCTGATCGTATGCAAGTACGACAAAAATGAGAAAAAAAGGATTGCGGTTTGGTTTATCGTACGTGTATAGATATTTCAACTGAGGCGGCGGTGCAGGAAGTATAAATACAAAGATATTGCCATCGCAGTTTCAATAATACTGCATCAAATATTTTCTGACAATCCTTTTGTTGAAGTTCTGCCTCTTTGTAGTGACTCCTGCGTCCCCCGAAATTAAAACAAGGCCATGTCCACTGCTGTGATTTTTCTCATTCAAAATTCAACATTCTTAAAATAAATTACACAAAAATTTTCTGAGCCTGGAGATTCCCTAATTCCAGAGGCAGCTTGGAAATATTTAGCCTGCCTTCGCTTATGCGACATCTTAAAAATATGAACTTTAAGAACGTAAAATTAAAATTAATTCAAATGTTGCCAACAGATTTCAAAGCATTTTCAACCAGAGCGGGACAATTAAACTTTTCGTCAATTCCATTTAGCAAAATAAAGTTTCTTAAACATATTAAGGACGAAAAATTTACACTCTATTATAAAACGAACAGAAGAGAAATTGGATATAAAACAGCTTTAACATAGAAAAAGTCAAACAAAAGTAGCCGGGCAATTCCAACTAATTTGTTCTCTCAAAATCGTCTTGTTTTTAGCAGGTAACAAGTCAAAACTATTTAATGACAAAATGAATTATCTTAAAAGTTTATTTGTTTTTGTGCCAAAGGTAGACAGAAACTACTACGTAGCCTTGTTCAAATCAAGAGCGTAAGAATGAAATCATCAATAATTTACTATTTGAAACTATACTTTTATACTATGGTGTGCTTATAAATCATAAAGTGTTACTTATGTAAGCGTTAGGTTTACTAACAGAAATTACATTTTCGATCTCAAAGATCTAATTTTATATTTCATAGTCAGAAAATGACTTTTTCGTTAGTTTTTATAACCAAAATGTGAATGAAATTTTGTACCAGTAAATGTAAATATCATTGATATCTTATGGTCGTAGGATGCCTTTTTTGTTATTGTATTTTTTTTATTACTATTCAAGTTCATTTTTTTCACACCAAGATTTTGCCTATGAACACAAAAACTCTTGTGATGTAGATATGTAATCCTATTTTAACCTTTATAAAATAAATAAAATTTAGTTGTTAACATTGAAAATTAAATTTTTTTAATTGGTTCTCATACCAATTTCTATACGATTTAAACAAGACGCTTGAATATTGAAATGTCGTACATGCGTTCACTTTGTCGTACGTGTATGGGATGGAAACAAAGAGCTTATTTTGGTGGCGTATACGACAAACTCATTTTGGGTAAAAAGCTCTATAATTTGAAAATCAAAACAGTTAGGACAATTCTGAGTACATAAATAAAAAGAAGATACTCCACACAATATATTCTAATTAAAAAAAGAACAACTTAATCGCTTCGTTTTATTTTTATAGTAACGTAAACCTTTAAATGCGATTTCCCAAAATTGTGTTTTTGGGAGATACGACAAAACAATTCTCGGGCGACGTATTGTCGCTTGTGGGATCCACAAGAAGAAGGTTATATAAATAAAAACAAAAAAGCCGATGCTAAGTGAAATTTGTGAAAGCCTAAATTGTAAAAAGGACAAAATAGAAAAAAAAAATTCACAAAATTTGTTTTGATATGTTTCTTTGCCACTGGTTTTTTTATTTTTTTCATGATTAGAATACACGACGCTATAATTGCTACTTCCTTACAATCCATATTCAACCATTAAACTGAACTCGAGAAAAAAAAAAGTTCCCAATAAAAATGGAAAACCAAAAACATTTCAGAAATGTTTCACGAAACGTCCACACCGAAAAAACATTTCAGAAACATTTCTGATGTTGTCTCAGATGACGATGTTTCAGAATTGTTTTCTATACAAATGGGAAACATTTTAGAAACGTTTTTGAAACAATGTTTCCTGAAATGTTTCTCTGGTGTGGACACACCTTTAGAGTCAGTCGTGTGAATCAAAGGCTAAAGGCCAGTCGTTGTTGTGCGCAGCAGAATTGTTCTAGCATACATTTCTTTTTTCAGCTGCGATTACGCAGCGCGCCGGCGCGGCGCCCGCCGGCCAACAAAAAAACGCATGCGCCAAAAAAATATTTCAATGGATGCTCGGTATCTTGTAATTAATCGCCTCTTACTCTTAGTCAAATTAAGAACTAATTTTTGTTCTTATTCTTATTTCTAGTTATAAAAGCAATAAAAATAAGTTATGTTTAAACCAATGCGCAAAAATGCTGTTGACCGGTGTAATCAATTATACGTGCTAATTGTTGATTGATTTTAATAAACTGACTAATAACTAAAGGATCTGTTCTCATTTATTGAAAAACTTTCCGAACCAAACTTATTCCACCATTGAAAAAGTTTCATAGGGCGGGCAATTTTCGCTACTGCCTAGGGGCAGCAAATTTCTAGATCCGGGCCTGTGGACGACCGAGACTGAAACCAATGATTTGAATAAACAAATTTTATAAAAATTATTAATTAACAGTACTCTGTGACTGAGTCTATACCCATACATTGGTACATTTCACATCGAAGCAGAAGCATAGGATATTTTTAAAGTTCATAGGACGATGCTTAGCAGATGGGAGATTTTTTTCTTTTGCATGTAGTAGGTACATATACCTACCTACCTATGTTTATTTCATATACTCTGATTATAATTTGAAGGAGAAATCTTTTCGCGCCGGCCGGCGTGCGCGGCGCGGTGGTCGCCGTAGTCACTGACGCCTAGTAAAAATACTTTAAAACTAAAACTAAGAATTAGTGTACCACCTGAATGATTGATATTTAGTACTTGATTATAGTCTTCTTCTTTCCATTTCCGGCGTTACGAGTAGTGATCTTGAAGCGATCACAGCTCTCCCACTTTTCTGCTTCACCCTAGTGATCCGCCTGTGGGGTACGCCGCGTTGACCTCAGAAAGCGTCGGCAAGCCTCCCGGTTTTGGATTGTTCCATGTCTGAGGCCAACCAAATGCTGCTGTTTTTGCATTTGCTTGTACCAGGAGTGTTTTGGCCTGCCTTTTCTTTTTCGTCGCGAATTTGTACGATATATAATACTTGATTATAGTACCTAATCTAATATCTGTTTCACTTTTAAACCGTGAAGTAATAAGTCGTTGTTTGAAAAACGAATTAATCGAACTGGAATCGCGCTTTATATTTGGTCTGCGAAGGACTTTGCGTTTGCACACAGAGAAAAATTTGGAATGGATTTTTGAGAGTTAGCACTTTAGAGCACACAATGTAAATACATACATTCATATTTGATCCTTATTTAATAATCAGTTTGCGAATGTTAAGAATAAGGGATGGGAGGGCAATCGTTATTCATGTGTTGCACAACATTTATGACTCAAAAAAAAAAAAAAAAAAACCAAATCAAATTAACGCACAAGCTAACCTTACTCTTTACTCTCAACTTGTCTTGGCCTCAACACGATTGTCTTCAAGTGCCCCTTGCTGTAGGTGCTACTCCGCAGTTTTAGTTTTTTATAAGAAACCAAATTCATTACCCACCCCAGAGTCAAGAGTCAGAACTCTGGAGGAAAACATTTATAATAAACATTTTTCGTAGGCAAAGCAAAAGTATTTGCACAAAGGAATTTAATATCCGGAATGAGTGCGAATCTATACTTTTTTCGATAACTTTTGTATAAAGCAATTGAAAGGATGCCCGGTATGTAGGCATTTGATAAGTCATAGGTATATCGAAATTGTTAGCACGACTGCATGAATCTTTTCTCATGGCAGTAAAGCTATATCAAAATTCATAACATGTCATGTCTCATCTTTTTAAGTTTCATTTATTTCTTCTTTCGCCATATCACATTTTACTAGCTTTTCGCCCTCAACATTCTCAATTAATTACTTTGCGCTAAAAAAACCACAAAAGGTATGAATCTAACAAAAATGGTTCGGGTATGCTAATTTCAGCGAAGTTCTTCTTCCTAAGTTTGCTTCGATAAGAAAGATTTTCGCTTATGAAGAGAGAGAGAGATAGGTATGCTTCAAATCCTAGCAATAAATGTCACACACACCATTTATTGCTAGGATATGAAGTAAATGCACACATTTATGTAAATGAAGCTATAAACGAATTATAATTTCTTTTTTGTATTTTGATCGTTTAAGTTTGTGGGAAAGAAATGTGTGAGGTGAGTGTATTCTATTTATTTATTTTAGTATTATTAGTTCAATCGTTCAAAACCTATAGCTAGATGGTAAGCCAAATCTTTTTAGAGCGGGATCGAAAAATGAGCTCGTCCTGCGCTTGCACAACTATTTGGAACAGCAAGGGGAATACGAAAACACTTTTGTTTTTGAAACTGAAGTGGAGGAAGAGGAAGTAAGTAAAAGTGTAAATTTTTCAAGTATGATATAGCTTTTGTTGGAACAGCGAAACGAGCAAAAGAAGGAACAGCAGAATGTTCTTGAACAGCTTGAAGCACAACGAAACGAGCAAAAGAAGGAACAGCAGAATGTTCTCGAACAACAAAAGAAGGAACAACAGAATGTTCTCGAAAGACTTGAGGCGCAACAGAATGTTTTGGAAGGTAAGAAAAACATTCTAGAAGGTAAATTGGGTAACATTGAGAAAAGTATATGTGCCCTAGACGAACGCGTTGAAGGTGTGGAAAAACAGCTTTCTGTTGCAGAGAATCGTTTGGAAAGCTGATGCGATAAACAGTTCTCTGTTCTGACCAAGGAATTAGACCAGCTCCGGAAAGTCTATTTTCTAGAATCTGCTGGAGAGTTTGCAAAGAAAAAGGAGATGAAACCGCCAACATTTGATGGACAGTCGTCTTGGCCAGTTTACAAAGGCAATTTGAGGCAGCCGCGACAACAAATGGCTGGGATGACGAAGACAAGTACATAGCACTGACTCTTGCTCTTAGAGGACCAGGAGCTGAATTAATTCAAACTTTTCCAGCTGGTAAGAGCGGCGATCTCAGTTCTCTCGTGGCAGCTTTACATAAACTCTTTGGCGATAGCCACTTGAAAGAAGTCTTCCGAGTCCAACTTTATATCAGAGTCCAGTAAAGGGGTGAAAGTTTACAGCAGCTCCAAGCAGACGTCGAAAGACTGGTTCACCTGGCACACCCGGATGCTGGAGAAGAAATCATCAACCAGCTTGCTGTTGAGTCCTTCGTTTGTGCCATTTCCGATATACATCTTCAGAGGTCTGTGCGAACTGCTAGAATACGTTCTCTTTCTGAAACTTTGGCATTCACATTGAAAATTGAAGCAGCAGAACAGGCTTCTCATGGAGTACATCGACTTAGAGAAGCCAAGCATCGATGGCCCCAGAACCACCATCCAGGATTCGCAGACCAAACGAAACAACAAAAGTCTGACTGTGGAGACTACTATTAACGGGAACAAACATGTGGCTACCATCGACACTGCTGCCACAGCCTCCATAGTACTTCAAGACCTGGTAAAAACGACGTGGGTTCATAACACCAATAGCTACCGTCAATTAACCGCAACGGGAGAAGCAGCAAGAGTAAATGGAGAAGTGTGTCTGAAGATCCGACTGGCCGATCTAGTGCTTACTCATCAATTCCTGGTGGCAGATATATGTGACGAGTGCATCATTGGAATCGACTTTATGAAACAACACGGAGTTATTTTGGACATCGGTAATCAAGTTTTGAAATACCAAAATAAAGAAATTCCAATGACCTATTCGAATGAAATTACGTCAACACTGAGGACTGTCATCACGGAAGATCTGATTCTGCCTTCTTCTTCTGAAGTGTTCGTTTAAACAAAACAGGAAGGTGAATTTGGAGGCCTTCGATACCTCATGGTGGACCCAGGCCCCAAGTGTTCCTCCGAAAGCGTCATCATTGGGAAAACACTGGTAGCACCGAAAAACAAAATGGTCCCCGTACGATTACTAAACACCAGACCGTACGATGTAAGGTTGAAGAAAGGAGAAGTCGTTGGACGATGCGAATCGGTGGTAGCAATTACGAAGATCACTGATGAAGCCCCGAGAAGAACTATAGCCCCGGAGAATCTCAAAACCATCAAAGCTAGAATACTGAATTCATTCAACCCTGATCACCAATAAGCATGGATGGCTGAAAATCTAATACAAGAGTACACTTACATCTTCGCAACGCCAAAGGGGCAATATGGTAGGACACAGTTGGTGCAGCATCGCATCAACACAGGAGATGCAAGACCGATTCGTCAACCTGCAAGACGCCTTCCACTGGTCAAACAAGGTGAGGTTGAGGAAGTGATAACAACAATGAAGAAGGACGGTCTTATCGAAAATTCCAAAAGTCCTTGGGCGTCACCAGTGGTGCTAGTGAAAAAGAAAGACGGAAGCACTCGTTTTTGTGTGGACTACCGAAGGCTGAATGATGTGACTAAGAAGGACAGCTATCCCCTGCCGAGAATCAGTGATACCCTGAATGCCATGGAGGGAGCCCAGTGGTTCTCGACGCTGGACTTGAAGAGTGGATATTGGCAAGTTGGCATCCACCCCGATGATCGGAAAAAGACAACGTTTTCTACAGCTAATGGACTCTGGTGGCAGTTAAAAGTTATGCCGTTTGGGCTATGCAACGTTCCGGCAACATTCGAGCGTTTGATGGAGTGCGTTCTTCAAGGACTGACGTGGAAAGCTTGTCTAGTGTTGTAGTGCATCCAATTACCTGCAGGATCTGCCAATGCACTATGTGTCTAGGTGTGCTTTTTCTTTCCTGTCGATTCCTCCTTCCTTTTTCTTTTATTTAACATAAAACTCTTTTTATTTTGTTGAGTTTCCTTTCCTTTTTATTTTAATAAATGATTTTCGTAAAAATTTACTTTATAAATCCTCGTTTTTTAGGTTTAACTTTTGATGGAAAAAAATGGAGGTTTGTGAAAGGTGGCTGCTGTTAATCGAATGAATTTTCATCCATATATTTCATTTAGCCGGCGGAGAAGCCGCCGCACGTTAATTAGCCGCGAGCCGAATAATGTTCAAGAAAATCTCCAACTCTCCACTTTAAGGGTGGCAACCTACTAGGGCGTATTTTAGTTGGAGATTCACCTGAACATTACCGGCCGCCTTGCAATATTTATTGCGAAATTTATTGTTATGAAAAAGCATTATACCACAATACCACCAAACACCAAATTCAAGTTAATTGACATTTAATTATCATAGTAAAGTTTTAATTGCAAAATACTATTCAATAAAGATTTTACGTTAATCCTTTTGAAAACTTTACAATGTCTACATTGTTATACATATTTAATAATTTATTTTTTTTGTTTTCAAAACTTAAAGATATCATACAATGATAGATAGATAGATAGATAAATTCTTTATTACATCAAAGAGTTTACAAATAGAAAACTTAAGATAAGGACATGGCAATTTAGCCGTCTGCCTGATATGACATATCATGATGACTTAGATACATTTTTGTGTAAAGTGTTAGGGTTGTAAAGTAACAATTTTAATGATTTGAAACATAAACAAGAAAATATAAAAATAAGAGCATACAATTCAAAATTTAAGCTTATTAATAATATTATTATTATAAATTATAATTTGACTTTTTTATCTTCGTGAAAAAAAACAATTTTAAGTGATTTGACACAAGAAAAATAATTAAATTTAAATTAAATTGAAATAACTGACTCGTTTAAGGAAAACTATTGCGATAAGAGAGTGCGTGCTGGCAATACTGATAGAGACTAAGCCAACCTGCTGCTCCATTGAGTATCTCTAATAAATGTTGCAACGTGAGAATATTTTGTTGGAAATAAAGTCGCCGAATCTCTTGTAAAATAGGGCATATCGCAATGAAGTGATAGACATTTTCCGGATCCCTTCTATTACATAAGTCGCAAATTTGTGGCAGGTCTTCTCTGTGTGGCATGTAGTTCAAATTTAAAACTTCGACTCTAGCTCGGAAAATAACACTGATGACTTCGACGGAAAAATCTCTTCTGAAGTAGTTTTCATCAGACCTCAACTGGTGATTTAAGCTCTTGTGTACAGTTCTGGATAAAGAAGAAGCTGCTCTATCCAAACATTGCATATACATTTTTTCATCCACTTTGGCGATCACATCTGCGAAATTATTTTGTTAAACATCCGTATTGGTCTCATTCAACGAAAGAACGGCATCATGCGACAACGCGAGCTCATTCCAATCTTTGAATGGCGTAGCATTTGTGTGAAGAAGTCGAATCAATAAAGTCTTGTGAAGACTGTCATCACCTCGGTTCATAACTTTAGAAATATAGTCTGCATTTGCTTTGAGGGTTTGAATGTAAACAGGGGGTATTCCTGACTCGACATATATTGCATAGCTCGGAGTTGAGTTCGGCAATCGAAATAAACGTTTGAAGAAAAGCCTTTGAATCGCCCCAAAAGCATCGAGAGGTATGTATCCGAACACTTGAGCTCCATAGCACAAACATGTATTGACTGTTGCGTTAAAAACACGGTACTTGGAGGTCACATCAATATTCCGGTTGGCAAAGAATTTCGACCACATCATATTTAAAGCAAGCTTGGCTTCGTTGCTTTTCATTTGGGCGTGCTTAATCATATTGAGGTTGTGAGTAAGCAAAACACCTAGATATTTAAATTCTCGAACAACTTCAATACGGATGCTGTTTAAAAACCAGCTCTCTTCAGGTCTTCTGTTTCTCAGACGTGGTTCAAAAATAAGTATTTTTGTTTTTTGGCCGTTGATTTGTAGGCCCCAAGTCTCGCAGAAGGTGTTAAGTTTGTTAATTTGTAGCTGCAACGTGAAAGGGTTATCCGCCATTAGTACCAGGTCATCTGCATATAGTAAGACTTTTACTAAAACACTTCCAAATCTTACTCCACCAGGAAGGATGTTTTGGATTTCATCAATAAATAGCGCAAATAGCATCGGGCTCAGGATACAACCTTGAGGCACACCACTTGTTGTTTCAAACCATTCTGAGAGCTCGCCTCCATCCCAGACCGTTGCCGTAGACGATGAAAGAAAACTTAAGTACGTTAAAAGGAATTTTCGGGATATTCCTAGACAAGAAAGTTTGTAAATAAGCGCCTGTCTGCTTACTTTGTCAAATGCAGCTTTGAAATCCACAAAACAAACGTACAACTTCTTCTTGTGTTCGATAAATTTCCTGGCTATGCTGGTTATCGCAAACACATGGTCCAGCGTACAAAATCCAGAACGAAAGCCTGCTTGAAACTTACTGAGGCGATTAGTTTCCTCGATCCATTCTATCAGCCGTTCGTACAAAATTGAAGAAAAAATCTTTCTCAAAGAATTTAGGATTGAAATTCCTCTATAATTTTCTGCAACATTTGCATCGCCTTTCTTAAAAATAGCGAAAATTACCGCTTTGTTGAAACAACTGGGAATATCTGCATCACTGTATATTTTGTTGAAGAAATTAACAAGGTAGTTTTTGAGCTTCATAGTGCTATTTTTGAAAAATTCGACTGGAACACCGTCTATACCTGGTGCCTTGTTGTTCTTCATCTTTTTAAGGGTTATCTCCAGCTCCGAAACTGTTATGGGCGAATCCAAACTATCCACGGTCGTGTTTGGCAACGCGTAATCAAAAGTTTGACAATTTTCATCGGACACCAAAAGGTTTTTAAAGTGGGTTGCAAGGACATCAGCTTCCAGACTATTTTTACCATTTTGCTTGCGGCCACTTAGCTCGTTGACGTTTTTCCAAAATTCCTTTGAGTTTTTGCAGTTTTCTAAATTTTTCGCAACATTTTTAAGGTAATCCGCTTTTTTAAGCAAGCATAATTGTTTGAACTCTTTATTAATTCTAATGTAAGTACTTTTAAAAATCATAGAATTAGTTTTTCTGAAAAGTTTCAAGTAGACAAACGACAGTTTACGAAGTTTTCCGCATTCTTTATCAAACCACTTATTACCAGTTGAAAACCTGGAGCTGTTATTCATAGCAGAAGGAGCAGATGCTTTTATTATCTGTGTAATATTTTTGCTTATTTCATCGGCGCTAGTAGATGACAGCGGAGGTAAAGAACTGCAATTTCGATCTAACAATAATTTATAAAGCGGAGCTTTACTCTCCACCCATTTAAGATTCTCTAATTTACGAGAGAAAGATTGTTGCATCATATCATACAATGTTTTTCCAATTTGCTTTACTGTTTATAATTGTATTAAGTAAATTTGTTTTTTTTTTTTTTTTTTGAATATCACAATGGAGAGCAGCCTTAATTTTCGATTTGAATAAATGTATTCCATTCTGAATACGTTGTAAATAAAGATTTTTAATCGATTTCATTCTGCTACGGAGGTAGGAGGACACAAAGTTTGGCAATCGAACGCGTGACGATTCCATTCGCAGTTTTTACTTCTGCTACCCGAATTTTATTATCTTGTCCGGCATACACTTTGATAACTCGACAAAGGCGCCACTCGTTGGGTGACAAATTTTCGTGTCGAATAATAACTTAATCATTTATTTCAATATTTCTTTTTGGATATTTCCATTTGTACCTCTTATGGAGCTCTTTTAAATATTCTTCCTTCCACCTCTCACAAAGTTGATGATGGAGAAATTTCAACTTTTTCCACCGGTTCATTACACTAAAGGATTCTTCTTGGAAAGATGGTTCCGGCAGACCTGTCATTAAGTCACCTGTGAGAAAATGACCAGGGGTCAATGGAACAATGTCAGTCAAATTTTCAGACATGGGTGAGATGGGGCGAGAATTTAGACTACACTCTATTCGAGTAAGCAGAGTTACAAATTCTTCGAATGTGAGTTTTTCGTTGCCTGCCACTTTTCGAAAATGCATTTTGAAGCTTTAAACGCCCGCTTCCCATAACCCACCCATATGAGGTGATCCGGGAGGAATAAAGTTCCACTTTATTTGTGAGAATTGATGAGCGGAGGCGGTAGGACATTGCGTAAGTGACTTATGAAAGTCAGATAAAAGAACTTTAGAGGCTCCCACGAAATTAGTTCCGTGATCGGAAAACACTTTATCAGGCGTTCCTCTTCGAGACACGAAGCGTGTGAATGCAGCTAGGAAGGCTTGCGTTGTGAGATCGCTCACCAGTTCCAGATGTATGGCCCGTGTCCAACCGACATTTTCAACCATAATGCGTTTTAATTAAAAACGGTCCTGCAAAGTCTACCCCTACATTCGTAAATGCCCGAGTAAAAACTGTTCTTTCTTTGGGTAACGCACCCATTAATTGCGTTTGCACATGTTTTTTGTACCGAGTACAAGTTGTACAGTAATTTATACACTTTTTTATAAGGTTTTTAATGCGTGGTGTCCAATATTCTGATCGAATCATCCGCAACATGAGTTGAATTTCACCGTGAAGAGACAACTCGTGAACATATTCAACGTACCGTTGAATGAATAGACAATTGACAGGGAGTAGAATCGGAAATTTTTCACTGTAGGACAAAGTCGATTGCACCAATCTTCCATTGGAGCGCAAAATACCGTCTTCGTTGATTAGGGGATTAAATTTTTCCAACCAATTCTTGGAAGCCAACTGTTTTTTCTGTAACAAATCAGAATATTCTTTTTGAAAGTATTTTTGTTGAGTAAGAACGACAAGTTTTCGTTTTGCTAATACAATTTCTTCGTGTGAGAGTTCTGAACGTGTGTGTTTCAAGTTTCCACGTTTTTTGAAAGAGTGACAAAATCGCAAGATGTAAGCGAATACACAAACCATCTTATGCCTGTTTGAATACTTGCAAAGATCTTCTTCAAAATCTTGAACGACTTGAACTGTGAGTGTTTTAATACTTTTCATCTCTAAAACTGACTCGTCGACTGGTTTTTGCTTTAGTTTTGGCCACTCTGACTCTGATTGCACCAACCATTCAGGACCATTCCACCACAATGAATTGAGTTTTAAATCGGCCGGAGAAACCCCCCTTGTAGCCAAATCAGCTGGATTTTCAGATGAAACAACGAGCGACCAATTTGTCACTGAAGAATATTTAAAAATTTCCGCTGTTCGATTTGCGACAAAGGTTTTCCACGAACTTGGATGCTTCTGAAGCCAGGCCAAAACTATGGTAGAATCCGTCCACAAATGGACTGACGAAAGGTTTTGTATCTGAAGTGAGGCTGACGCTAAATGGATGTTGCACCCGTAAATAAATGCATGCTGCATAGGCCTTCTCCGACGAATCGCAGAACCCATGTATTTGTGATACACCATGTGGACTATATTCTACCCACCGAGGAATACGCACTGTTGCAACTTCATGCAAACTGGATACAAATGTTCTCCACCTTTGTTCTGTAATGGGAAGAAGATTGCTGTCTCAATCAGTGTTGTCCTTCCATATTTGTTGCATCAGTATTTTAGCGACAATCACGACAGGGGCCAACCACCCTACCGTATCATAGAGTTTCGCTATCACTGATAAAACTGAACGCTTAGTGAAAGAACTAGCTTGGGGAATTGACTGAACCGAAAAGGAAAATGTATCCACTGTTGCCTTCCACTGTATACCGAGAGTTTTATTCGAACTTTTATCATCAAATTTCAAGAAGTCTTCGTTAGAAGTGAACCTTTTGGAATAGATTCCAACAACTCCTTTGAGTTCGACGTCCATTTGCTCAAGTTCAAACCAGCAGATTGCAAAGCAAGAATTAATTCGGATTGCGCTTTTAACGCTGTGGAAATATCATGTGCTCCTGATAACACGTCATCTACAAACAATTCTCTTTGAAGTATAGTGGAAGCTAGAGGTTGATAGATTTTTACTGTTTTAGCTAAGTGGTGCAATGTACGAATGGCCAAGTATGGAGAGCAAGACACACCAAATGTTAATGTCGTCATTTCAAAAACACTGAGAAGATCTTTTGGGTTTTCGCGAAATAAAATTTTTTGAAAGGGGGTTTGATCGGAATGTATTTTAATTTGCCGATAAATTTTTTCTATATCGCTATTGAAAACATATTTGTAAAGCCGCCAATTCAACATTAAAAGCGTTATGTCCATTTGCAGCACTGGGCCCGGATACAATACGTCATTTAAGCTCTTCCCGTTTGAAGAAGCGAATAACGCATTGAAGACAACACAAACCTTTGTCGTTAAACTTTCGGGCTTTATGACTGCGTGATGCGGCATAAAAAACTGTTTTTGTTCGCTTAAACCAGTCTCTGATGAATCACTTGGCTTCATGTGACCCAGGTCAACGTACTCCGATAAAACCGAATCATACTCTTGTTTAAAGCTAGGGTTGCTTAAAAGACGCTTCTCATTTTTGAGGAATTGCCGTTGTGCGTTTCCGTATGAAAATCCTAAACGAGGATCTTGTAAAAAATCTTCTTTGAACGGCAACCGCACTACATAACGATACGTGGTATTTTCAAAAAGATCTTCACAAAATTGTTCCGCGGCCGTCCATACTTGAATTTTTGGGAGCTCTTCTATTATCCAAAACCTTTGAATTTCATCTACAACAGAAACTTCGTTAAAAAACGATAGTGATTTGGAAGGCTGCATATTATTTGCAGAATTGGGGTTTTGCAGGGGGCCCAGTAAAACCCATCCGAAAATTGTGTTTTGAGCCATTAGTTGCTGAAACACCTTATGTTTCAAACCTTCACGGATAATAGACGGGTATAAGTCCGCGCCAATCAATAGATCAATCTTGGAACTTTGATTAAAATAGGGATAGAGTTGAAATTCGAAAAGTTTTTGAGATTCTCTTAACTCCATTGAAACCGAAGGTAAATTCTCCGTTACTGTTTTGAGAACAAGAGCTTGAGCAAAAAGATTAAAATTTTCATCAACTCGAGACTTAAGTGTAAACGAACACATCTTTGAAGAAGTTGCTGTCACTGTTGAATTAATGCCTGCCACCGTGGCTCTAACTGATCTTACGGGAAGTTGAAGTTTCCTTTGAACTTCTTCAGAAATAAAAGAAATTTCCGAACCCGGATCGATGAGCGCTCACCACTCAAAATCAGTTTGATTTTGGTGAATACTTACTATCGCCGTAGCCAACAAAGTTGTTCGCTGTGACTTGGCAAAGAAAGCTTGGGCATTAACATTCGGGACTTCAGTGGGATTTGAAGATCTCGAACTGTTATTTGGAACAGTGTTGGGTGTACTTGGGTTTGGAGCTTGAGTGGACTGTAAATTTGTATTTGCATTCCCCGGTGGAGTGCTATCAAAGTGTAAAAGTGAATGATGCTTTCCCTTACAATGAAAGCATGTGTTTTCACTTTTGCACGCGGGTACCATATGGGTGTAGGCTAAGCAATTGAAACAATATCTTAATTTTCTAACAGCATTTCTTCTTTTGGACACGTTCATTTTTAAAAACTCTGGGCATAAACGTAATGAGTGTTCTCCTTGGCAAATTTTGCATTGGGAACCTACTTAGGCATGATGTGCACGAACACGGGGCGTATTGCTTGAAGACTGTTGCTTAGGCACTGTAACTTGCGAAACTTTATTAACTTTTTGCATATCAGCGACATTTTCCAAAACCCGATACCTATTTGAGATGAAAATATTCATGCTCTCCCACGATTGAATTTCTGTGGGCTTATCGAGGGATTCTTCCCAAAGTGAAAGTGTTTGAGATGGAAGACGAGTTGCACAAAAATAGGTTATAAACGCGTCCCATGTTTTTGTTTCGATACTATGTGACTTTAAAGCAATAAGAGCATCACTGATCTTACTTTGCAGTTCCTTCAATGCCGCGGCCGATTCTACCTGAATGCACGGTTGCCCGAGTAAAAAACTAAGATGGCTGTTAACAAGTACTCTTTTATTTTCGTAGTGCTCTTTAAGAGCCGACCACGCAGCTTCAAAATTCTCGTTCGTAATTCCAAATTTGGAAACAATGTTCAAAGCATGATCTTTAGTCCGGGCACGCAAATGAAAAAGTTTTTGAACGGGACTAAGTTTTGCGTGCCGGACATAAAGTGCAGTGAACATGTTTCTGAACGCTTGCCATTTTAAAAATTTTCCACTAAAAACTTCCGCTTCGCATGGTGGAACACGCATACTATGCATTAAAACCTCCTCATTATCATCTTTGATTTAATATCAAACTATATTTGCTACCACGCTCCTCATCCAGCTGATAAGGCTAGAGGTGGATCGGCAATCCTCATAAAAAAGAGCTTAAAACACCATGAAGAAGTTATGTTTACAAACGAGAATATGCAAGTAACAATAATTAGTATTGGTATGAAAAAGAAAGACTTCAAGTTGGCATCAATATACTGCCCGCCGAGGCGTTCCCCGACTGAAGATGATTATACAGAACTGCTAAAACTACTAGGACATAACTTCCTTGTTGGCGGTGACTTTAATGCTAAGCACACCCATTGGGGATCCAGACTTATAACAACAAAAGGCAGAAGGCTTTACAAAGCATGCCTCAAATACAATTGCGAGTTTTATTCATCCAGATCACCAACATACTGGCCATCGGATTCAAGTAAAATACCAGACCTTGTTGACTTTTTCATAGTTAAAGGTATCAAACGAAACCATATAAGAGTCGAAGGTAAATATGACTTATCATCAGATCATACACCGGTGATTTTATCACTTAATGAATCGGAGATAATGGAAAAAAGTAATCCTAAGCTAGTAAATAATAAAACAAACTGGAGTGAATTCAGAGAAAAGCTTGAAAGCTATATAAATCTCAGATCCCCTATGGAAACAAAAGAGCAAATAGACCTTGAAGTAGAACAATTCATTGCCGATGTTCAACAAGCTGCAGAAGAAAGTACACCAACTTACTCGAGTATTAAGCAAACTGAAACAAAATACCCTGCCGAGATAAGAGAGTTGATATTGGAGAAGAGAAGAGCTCGAAGAAAATGGCAAAATACTAGATTTCCAGACGACAAAACAGCGTTTAACCGGCTAAGTAACGAACTGAAAAAACAAATCTACGAATTCAAAAATGATTCATTAAGTAGATTCCTGAAAAATTTAACGACTGATGCTTCAACCGATTATTCGCTCTGGAAAGCAGCTAAGCGCCTGAAAAGACCGCAGTTACAAAACCCTCCAATAAAATCTCTAAACGGGAATTGGATCGGAAATCCGAAAGAAAAAGCTAACCTTTTTGCAGAACATCTTGCGAATGTTTTTAAGCCATTCCCAGCAAATACATCTGAAAACAGCTTACAGTTTATTGATAAAGTCGATGAAGTTGACATACCAATTGTCACACTCAAAGAAATAAAAAGTATGTGTCGAAATCAACTATCGAACAAAAAATCACCTGGGTACTATCTAATAACTGCTCAGGTTATGAAAGAAATGCCATCAAAAGCCTTCATAAAACTCCAATTCATAATAAATGCATGCCTAAAGACCCAATATGTCCCACATCATTGGAAAATTGCTGAAGTAATTGTTATACCAAAGCAAGGTAAGCCACCAACAGAAGTGACGTCTTACAGACCAATATCGCTTATACCAATAATGGCAAAAGTCTTTGAAAAATTGCTACTGAAAAGACTAAGCAAAGTCATAGAAGAAAGAAATCTAATCCCAAATCATCAGTTTGGATTTAGAAATAAACATTCCACGATAGACCAAGTTCATAGAATAACGGATGCAGTTGAAAAAGCATTAGAAGAAAAACAAGTATGTTCGGCTATATTTTTAGATGTTGCTCAAACATTCGACAAGGTATGGCATGAGGGGCTAGAGTACAAACTGCAAAAGGACCTACCCAGGCAGTACTACGAAATACTAAAATCTTATATCTCAAACCGGCTCTTCAGAGTACGGTATGATCAAGAATATTCAAAGCTATGTAATATACAAGCCGGTGTTCCACAAGGAAGCGTCCTAGGACCTACCCTGTATTTGCTATATACAAGGTATATTCCAGTGGATAACAAAACCATTATGGCTACTTTTGCAGATGATACCGCAATTTTGGCATCCAGTAAGTGCGTCGTCAAGGCTGCTGAGAAATTGCAAAATGCCGTCGACACCGTTAGTGATTGGACCAAAAAATGGCGTATCAAGCTCAATGAAGCTAAATCTGCACATATAAACTTTACAAATAAAAAGTTAAGCTACGTTCAAATATTCATCAACAATCAAGCTGTACCTTACGCCAATACGGCCAAATACCTTGGGATGAATTTGGATGCAAAGCTAAAATGGGAAGAGCATATCAAAAAGAAAAGGGAAGAGCTCAACTTGAAATATAGAAAAATGTACTGGTTACTCGGTAGAAATTCGGACTTATCTGTCGAAAATAAAATAATGCTTTATAAACAAGTACTTAGACCTGTTTGGATCTATGGAATCCAATTATGGGGCTGTACAAAGAAAACAAATACTGAAATCATCCAAAAGTTCCAAAACAAAGTCCTTCGTGGAATAGTAAATGCACCATGGTATATAAGAAATAGCGATTTACATCGTGACCTACAAATAGAAACGGTTACAGAAGTTGTAAGAAAACATGCTGTATCACACAATCAGCGACTGCATAGTCATATCAACTCTGAAATGGAGTCCGTATTAAATACGAGAGGGAAGGTTCGGAGATTAAGAAGAACCAAGCCACACGAGCTAATGGCCTAAAAGTCATGGGAAGCATTAAAAGTTTAAGCTTCCCTTAAAGCGATAATATTATTGAGAAAGAAAAATCTGTTGTCGATCGTTCATAGATTGGTTCTGATTACGAGGAGTTTTTAGTGGGTAAGAATCCCACACTACTTGGTATCGAATACTGCTAAGTGTCTTTTGAAGATTTACTCCTGACAAAAAAAAAAAAAAAAATTATCATCTTTGCTATCGCCATCCTTTTTTGATTTACTTTCGACTGGCCGAGTGGCCTCGCCTTGAGGTCGTCATTCTCCGTAGCCACCCGCGCATACTGAGCATAACCCGAAATGCTTCGATCACCGATTGTGAAAGCTTATTACGTGGTTTTTCTTTAAATGCCGCATGAAAATCGACCAATGTGTCGCAAGCCAAAATTAAATCTTCCAAGCTCATGGCAAAAATGATATACAAATCGCGTTTTAATTAAAAATAAAATTGCTCACCACACCGTTACGAACTGTACTACTGTAAAGCACTTATATTTCTCAATTTTACCGCTTTATAACGCGTATTATAACGTACCAATATATATTATATATATATATGAATGTAAAATGCAAAATTGCAAATTGGAAAGAATTGTATAAATACCTGTACAATAAAAAATTTATGTTGGCTGCGATGACGATGCTGGAACTGACGATGCTGGAACTGACGATGTTTTGCAGGGATGCAGGCGTGCCGCTATTGTGAGACGGTGCCAAATTTGCAGAATGTCTTCCGAAAATGGTCGGATAGACTGCTCACGACGGTTTCCGAAAATGGTCGGATCTGTTGCTGTTGCAGAATGTCTTCCGAAAATGGTCGGATAGACTGGTAACGACGGTTTCCAAAAATATTCCGACAGTGATCGGAAAAGAAAATGTTGCAGAATGTCTTCCGGAAATGGTCGGATAGACTGGTCACGACGGTTTCCAAAAATATTCCGAAAATGGTGGAAATGGAAAATGTTGCATAATGTCTTCCGAAAATGGTCTGATAGACTGGTCACAACGTTTTCCAAAACTGTTCTGAATCTGTGGTATTTGCAGGTAATATATACATATATATATATATGTATAATTGTATATGTACTGGTGTTGCTATCCGGCTCGAAGGACCAAATGTTGAACTGCATGCAATTACCTGCAGGATCTGCCAATGCACTATGTGTCTAGGTGTGCTTTTTCTTTCCTGTCGATTCCTCCTTCCTTTTTCTTTTATTTAACATAAAACTCTTTTTATTTTGTTGCGTTTCCTTTCCTTTTTATTTTATTAAATGATTTTCGTAAAAATTTACTTTATAAATCCCCTTTTTGTAGGTTTAACTTTTGATGGAAAAAAATGGAGGTTTGTGAAAGGTGGCTGCTGTTAATCGAATGAATTTTCATCCATATATTTCATTTAGCCGGCGGAGAAGCCGCCGCACGTTAATTAGCCGCGAGCCGAATAATGTTCAAGAAAATCTCCTACTCTCCACTTTAAGGGTGGCAACCTACAAGGGCGTATTTTAGTTGGAGATTCACCTGAACATCTAGTCTACTTGTAACTTTGATGGAGTTGCAAAGAGTTTGCATCAGCTCACCGAAAAAGTGAAGCAGTTTCAATAATGAACGCCGACGCATTATCCCGAAGACCTTGCAAAGTGGATTGCAAGCATTGTAGGCGGCAAGAAGACAAAGAAAGCATTACGGCTCAGCGACTTAGAGCTGACCCCATATGCGGATGGAGAAATGAGGAAGTGAGAACTGCTCAACAGGAGAATCCAGATATCGAACCCATTCTCGCATGGAAAGAAAATGAAGAGAAACCTGAATGGGGAGACATTTCTGACAGGAGTCCAGTTCTCAAAGCCTATTGGGCACAGTGGGACTCACTACATGTGCAAGAAGGTGTCCTCAGGCGAAGATGGGAATCCGCTGACGGTAAATCATATGTAATGCAGCTGATCGTACCGCAATCGAAAGTCAGTGAAATTCTTCGGGAGATGCTCTACTTTGTAGAATTGAACTGAAAGGAAAAGTTTTATTATTGCGCACTAAGCGCACGTTACATTGGTGTCAGAAGTGTAAATAAAACTTATTTGAAAAAAAAAGATCAAGTTTGAAGAGTAAAGTGCAAAAATAATAATAATACTTATACAGTGAAAATGGGTAAGTTGTTAGAAGAGCTCAACTGCATTGAACTTAAAAGTGAGCTAGGTAAGCGAAATCTTTCTAGAGCGGGATCAATTTCAATTTATTTAACAGATGGTTTGTACATTAAGACATGATCTTTTATAGTACATGGTGTTTTACATATCAGTTATAATAATTTCAAATACTTAAATTTAATAACAATATTTATCTAAATCTATGGAGTGAGAGATAGGATTGAGGAAAGAAAGGTAGTGGGTAATGACGGAAATAATTTAAATGGATGAGGAGGAGAAATGTTGAAAAATTGCACTTTTAAAATTGTTGGGATTTGAAATATTCTTCAATTGAGAGGGCAAAGAGTTCCAAAGTCTTACAGTATATATAAAAAATAAGCGTGATGAGTTAAGGTAATTGTAACGGTAGGGAATGAGGTTGATGGTTCTTGAGGAGCGAGTAAAATTAAGTCTGTTATATAAGTAATCTGGGACTCGAGTTATAATTATTTTGTGTAAAAACATACAGTTTTTGTGTAAAAACATACAGTTACTAGCGTTGATATATTGTTCCAGAGTACATCCAAGCAAACCCGTAGCAAACACAGAAATATGGTCATATCTACGTATACCATAAATATAACGCACAGCATAATTGAACGCAACTTGCAGTTTTCGCTGGGACAAAGAGTCGATACTACTGTAGACCACCTCAGCATTTGTTATGAGGGGTAAGACTAGAGACAGTACCAGCTTTCGTCTTGTTTCTTGAGGTGTACAATAAGCACTAATCCACATTTTACAAAGACATCCGTAAATACGACCCACGACAATGTTTGTGTGATTGTAACCAGACAAATTACGGTTACTTAATCAGTTACTAGTCTAGGTTATGTAATCTAACCTAGACTAGTAACTGATTCCACTGCTTTAATTTTATTATTATTAAGGTAAACATCAGGAAGGAGACGAAGGTCGAAATTGTTTTTTGAGATATTTTGTTTTTTGAGTATTATCTGAGTATATTTGCACGCTGCGCTGTTGGGAGGTCATTAATAAACATGCAGAAAAGTATCGGGCCTTATATGGAGCCTGCTTTATTTCTTTCAACTGTGAAAAACTTTCACCAGAATTAACCTTTGCGATCTGCCAGAGAGGAAGCTACTGATCAATTTCAGAGATCTCTCACTGAAACCAAATTCATTCTTTAGCTTCCAACACAGAATTTTGTGATTGACTTTATCAAAAGCCTTTGAAAAGTCCAGCAGACACAGCAATGAAACATGACCCCGATCATAATCTTGTCTCAATTCTTCAAAGTGGTTAACCATAGCTGTAGAGCAACTGTGGTTAGCTAGAGCTGGTTTTAGAAAACCAGATTTTTGGGCATGCAGCAATTTGTTCAGGACAAGTGTTTCGTTATCTGCTTCGCTACAACCTTTTCAAAAACCTTTGATAGACATGGCAGAATGCTCACCGGTTTGAAATCAGCAGGTGCAGATGCATTTGTTTTCTTTGCTATTGACAAAACTCTTGCAAATTTCCAGTGCTGAGGAAAAGTTGACGTAATTATGCACCAGTTAATTATATATATGAGTGAGATGCGAGACAATTTCAGGTAAGATAAGCTTTACAAATCGAATTGGAAAGCCATCCTCACCTATCGAATCGGACCTCATGGCCGCAACGCATTGAGTAATTTCGACTTCCGTGGCTACTTCAAAACTTTCGAATATTGGTGCAGAGGCTACACAATCTACTGTTCGATTAGAAGTTGAGCTGCGAGCAGTATGGTCATCACCCAAGAAAAAATTGTTCAAGTCATCTGGATCCAGAGCACTTATAGAGTTATTATTTTCATCAGACATTCCGACCGTCCTTAGGTAAGTTTCTTTGGAGGAAGGGAAGAGTTTAGATTAGAAGCATAAAAGTTTTCTTTGACGTACGGAGGACTGTGGCTGAGTAATTACGAGCCACTTTGTATGTGGACCAATTTACCTCGCATGGTCTACGCTTCTATTTGCTGTATAACTTGTTCCTCGTCTTAATAGAGCGGACCACCTCCGGAGTGAACCAAGGACATACTTTTTTCTGAACTTTCACTGTCTTCAAATACACACATTCGTCGTACAAGCTTAAAAGTATTGATTGAAACTGTCTTACTTTCTCATTTGAATCACTAGCCAATCGGCATTGCTCTCAGGGAGCAGAAACTGTCGCAGCTTGGAGGACACCAACATCAATAGAGTTAAAGTCTTTGTAGGTAAAGGTGTCAGGCATGACAGCTCTCGGAAAATTGAGTAGATCATGGTCAGAAACATCAAATGAAAGTTGGTAGAATAATTTAACAAGCGACGAACACGAAACAATTATAAGATCAAGGAGACTAGGCACTTTATTTTTCGCAAAACGTGTAGGGTAGGTTGTGTTTAATAGATCCATTCCTACTGAAGAAACTGAGTCTTTCAATTGAAAGGCCAGCGAATCACATTTTAGTAAATCTACATTAAAGTCACCACAAATGATAAAATGTTCGCAGAGGGCGCAATATTCTGAAATAGCTGAGAAAAATGGCATGACGGAGATACTTCTGTTATTATTATAAACACAAGCGACTACACATTTGCTATAACAGTCACGTAATTCAACAACAATTAACTCGATTCAACTACCGGTGGACTTAGTAATAATATTACATTTCATATTTGATTTGCAATATATAGCAACGCCATCACCCGTGGTGTCAGTAACTCGATCGTTTCGGAAAAGATCATAGTTGGGAATCATAAGAAGCACATCATTCATATCTGGCTTGAACCAGGTTTCACATACACAAATGACATCAACACAGGAATTGGAAAACAAGTATTTTAAATAATCTAATTTTTGATTGTTTAAGCTCCGCGCATTTTAACAACAAATCTTAAGTCCATCCCAATATTTGGAGAGAATATTTACCTACACTATGGTAGTTGATTTATCATACATACTGTTATTGTGTCCCAACATAATGGTATTAGTTATATTAATTTAAAACAACAAAAAGAAAAGTGCATTAAAACTAACGAAGGTGAGGAGAGGCAATAGAGAAAGGCAAAAACAAAGGAAAAGACAACAGAATTACAATATCTTAAGCTTACGTGGTGAATAGCAGGTCCAAGAACAATATTTTCATTAACTATGACGCCGCAGCAGCAAGTAGATCTTCAGTGCTTTCGATGAGAAAACTTTTCCCATTCGCCAATTTCCTTACATAAACAAGTCCATGCATCGTGTAGACTGAAAAAAGTTAGGATCGAAAAATGAGCTCGTCCTGCGCTTGCACAACTATTTGGAACAGCAAGGGGAAGACGTAAATATTTTGTTATTGAAACTGAAGTGGAGGAAGAGGAAGTAAGTAAAAGTGTCAATTTTTTAAGTATGATGAAGCTATTGTTAGAACAGCGAAAGGAGCAAAAGAAGGAACAGCAGAATGTTCTTGAACAGCTCGAAGCACAACGAAACGAGCAAAAGAAGGAACAGCAGAATGTTCTCGAACAACTTGAAGCACAACGAAACGAACAAAAGAAGGAACAACAGAATGTTCTCGAAAGACTTGAGGCGCAACAGAATGTTTTGGAAGGTCAGAAAAACACTCTAGAAGGTTAATTGGGTAACATTGAGAAAAATATATGTGCCCTAGACGAACGCGTTGAAGGTGTGGACAAACAATTTTCTGTTGTAGAGAATCGTTTGGAAAGCCGATGCGATAAACAGTTCTCTGTTCTGACCAAGGAATTAGACCAGCTCCGGAAAATCTATTTTCTAGAATCTGCTGGAGAGTTTGCAAAGAAAAAGGAGATGAAACCGCCAACATTTGATGGACAGTCGTCTTGGCCAGTTTTCAAAAGACAATTTGAGGCAGCCGCGACAATAAATGGCTGGGATGACGAAAACAAGTACATAACACTGACTCTTGACCATTAGCTGAATTGCTTCAAACTTTTCCAGCTGGTATGAGCGGCGATTTCAGTTCTCATAAACGCTTTGGCGATACCCACTTGAAAGAAGTCTTCCGAGTCCAAATTAATAACAGAGTCCAGAAAAGGGGAGAAAGCCTACAGCAGCTAAAAGCAGACGTCGAAAGACTGGTTCACCTGGCATACCCGGATGCTGGAGAAGAAATCATCAACCAGTTTGCTGTTGAGTCCTTCGTTCGTGCCATTTCCGATACACATCTTTAGAGGTCTGTGCGATCTGCTAGAATACGTACTTTTTCTGAAACTTTAGCATTCGCATTGCCAATTGAAGCAGCAGAACAGGCCTCTCATGGAGTACATCGACTTAGAGAAGCCATAGTCGAAGAATGCTCGTGCCAAAGAACTGAAATACAAAAGAACCAGCGGAGCGGACTTGCAAGTCCGACTTGCAATGCCGACTACCACCAAATAAACCAGCTTGTCAACATTATGGAAGCAAGAGATCCAACCCAGAGAAAGGTAAAAACAACACCAACTTCGAGGGGCAGAGGCTGGTTTCTTGTATCGATGGCCCCAGAACCACCATCCAGGTCTCTCAGACCAGACGAGACAACAAAAGTCTGACTGTGGAGACTACTATTAACGGCAACAAACATGTGGCTACCATCGAGTCAAGATCAAGCATAATCAGCGCAAAGACGTGCAGTTTTAGCTCCGCAAAATGTTTATCGCTTCTTAAGTTTTAAAGTTACATAATTGAATAAAATCGAGTTTACTTATAAAAATTACTAAACAAAAGAAAGTCCAAATCTTTTTAAGCCCTTTACTTTTCAATTCATAAGAACAACTTTAGTAAAAACACTCTAACAGTCTTGTCACCTAGGAGAAGAAAACAAGTTTGCGTTACGTCTGGTCATTTATTCGGCCACCAGTGGCACGGCAAACGTGGCGATACACCCTATAGGTAGCCGCGTCAATAAGCGCCCGAAGGCCTTAGTGGGGTAGAAACGACAAGCACCCGAGAGCCTTGGTAGGGTAAAAACGACAAGCACCCGAGGGCCTTGGTAGGGTAAAAACGACAAGCACCCGAGGTCCTTGGTAGGGTAAAAACGACAAGCACCCGAGGGCCTAGGTAGGGTAAAAACGACAAGCACCCAAGGGCCTTGGTGGGGTAAAAACAGCAAGCACCCGATGGCCTTGGTAGGGTAAAAACGACAAGCACCCGAGGTCCTTGGTAGGGTAAAAACGACAAGCTCCCCAGGGCCTTGGTAGGGTAAAAACGAGAAGCACCCGAGGGTAATGGTGGGGTAGAAACTCAAGCTATGGCCCGTCAGATCCACGGGTACTATTCTCTGCTCCCTGTGGCACAATACTTAATAAAAATATATTTTTAATTATTTTACCTTTACCCTTACTGATTCTTTACTACCTTCGGAGCGAACTGCGCTGTTGGGCCGGTGCCGGCGGACTGATCATTTTCCATTAGATTAGATTAGATTAAGATTTGTTTTTATTTCGCAAAGTTTTATATACAATTGACTTAAAACTAAGCTTATGACTAACTATTACTAGATTGTTGGCACAGAAGGGGCCTAACTTATATCTACTCTCTAAAGGGATGGTTTTTATAAAATAAAATACATATTTTTGTCTACTTAATCTATTACATGAAAATAAAATAAAATAAAATAAAATGGAGCGACTTAAAGTCTATATCTATATCTAAATAAAATAAAATAAAAATAATATGAGCTCCATAGCTCATCCTCTGTCGTGTCCACTGTCTGCTTTTCCGTAGAAAGGTCTTCCTTCGTTGAACAATACATCATGGAATCTGGTGTCGATGATTGCTCTCGGGAGTAGATACCTATGGCTGGTGTTTATTTCTTCCTGGAGTAGCTGTTGCACTTCTGGAGTGGGGTGTCCTTCGAGGTTCCTCAAGATTCGGCTGGATAGCTCCATCATGTATTTGTCTATTGGTACCATGTCAGCTGCCTCGTATACCATCTTAGTTGGCCAGTACTTCCTCGTGAGGGGGTTCCTATGAAGTCCAGTGCAAACTCTGAATATTTTCCTCTCGAAGAGCTTGATTTTCTTCGTGGTTGACGGTGAGATGGTGAACCAGACCGGGCAGGCATATGTGATGACGGGCCTGATGAGCTGCTTGTACAGGAGTAGTTTTGTTGTCTTGCTGAGTCCATACTGCTTCCTTAGTAGAGGATATACCAGGTGAAACGCAAAGCTGTGGCGTGTTTGTTGAACTTCATCCGGTGGGTGAAGTTTACACCCAGGTATTTGGCACTGTCCTTTGTTGTTACAACTGTGTTGTCTGGAAATCTGATGGTGACTTTCCTACTCCTTTCCGCGATTCTCCTTCGGGCTCTCGTCCTTGTCTGTGGTGGTCTGAAGCAAATCAGTTCCGTCTTGATGGCGTTGATCTTCAATCCACATTTAAGGTAGTACTTCCAGAGATTATTGAGGTGCTCCTGCACTCTACGGGCTCCTATCTCAGGCGATGGAGATGTTGAGTAGGTGATGGAGTCATCTGCATACAGCTTAGTCCTTGTGCCTGGTGAGCTTTCTGGTTGGTCTGCGGTGTAGATGTTGAATGGAAAGGGGCCTAACTTTGACCCTTGCGGGACTCCGGCCTTGATGTGTCGTAGTCCTGATTTTTCGCTGGAAACCTGTACAAAAAAGAGGCGATTAGTAAGAAAATTTTGAATTATTTTTACCAAATATCCTGGAAAGCCAAATAAAATGAGTCCATTGATCCAGACGCTGCCAAATGCCTTTTCGATGTCTATCAGACATGCTACGGTGTTTTCCTTTTTGTTCAATCCCACGGTGATGTTGCTGTGAAGTCCAAGAAGAGGATGTATCGTAGAGTGTTTGGCTTTGAATCCATACTGGAAGTCAGGTATTATATTTCTTTCCAAGCAGAAATTTTTTACCTTCCTCAGTAATAGACTCTCAAGTACTTTGCTAATACAGCAAAGTAGTGAGATAGGCCTGTAACCTTCCACGGTGTGTCTGTCAGTCTTCTTGGGTACTGGAACAATCTTTGCTGTTTTCCATGCTGCAGGAAAATAGCCGTTGTTTAGACAGTTGTTGAAGATGACTGTCAACAGGAAGAGGGCGATGTTCGGCAACCTTTTCAAAACAAAGTTGGATATGCCGTCCGGTCCAGTTGACTTTTTCGAGTTTCCTGCGCTGATGGTCTCACATATTTCCTCTGTATTGGTGAATACGTCATCGTTGTTGGGGTTGTGGGCAGGATTCTCTTCGTTGAATTCCGTGATGGTTTCTGATGTCTGGTGTCCTGCATGCGCTCTTGATTCGACTTTCATCAGGAATTCTGGGAGATGAACTGGTGGATTGTCCATGAAATTTCCCTCGAAGTGGTTTGCAAAAACTTCGGCTTTTTCTGTTGGGGTATGTGCTGTTGTCTGTCCATGGCTGATAGCATCCGGAAGGTTTCGTCTTCTTCCCACGATGGCATTTATCTTTTTGAAGCAGTCAGGTCCAGGTTTGATGTCTTGTAGTCTTCTTTGTAGCTGGGAGTCCTGGAAATGTTTAACCGCCCGGTCAAACATAACTTGGGTACACTTCAGTTCTGAATGGGTCCTCCTGTATTCTTGATTCTCGGTATTGTAGGTCCGATGCAGTATCCGCTGGAGCTTTTTCCTTAACCTTTGCCTGTGGTTGTTTATGGCGATGATGTTATCGGGAAGGTTCATAAATCTATCCCTTGATGTCTTCTGAGTCTTTTGGTTGTCCAAAGCACTGTTGACTGCAATCTCCAGTCCATGGATCGCTCCGTCAATTTCGGTGTTTGTTAAGTTGGCGATGTTGGTCACTTCTGGTAGTCTTGCTTCGGTGTCATTGCAGAATTGCCTCCAGTTGACTCGATCATATCTGATATGAGAGTCCGGGTCAGGTTGAGCACTCAGTATCCTGCGTCTGAGACGGATATCAAGCTCCACAGCAAGATGATCCGAGTCCGATGGGTGAGCCACACAACGGTAGTTCTCAAGCTGTGGGAGTATGCTGACGATGTTCGAAGATGCCAAGAAAAAGTCCAGCGTGGATGGTATCCGAGGGAAGGTAGGTGTTGGTTGTGAAACAATGGCCAGTGAGTGCAGGTGTGGATTGTTGTCCAGCCAATCCACAATGGCGTCTCCTTGCGCTGTGCTCATGTGGTCCAACCATCTTGGGTGTCTCGCGTTAAAGTCTCCTCCTATGATGCACTGGGTGTGTTGCTCTGCGATGTCCATTAGTCTTCTAAGATCCTCCTGGATATTTCCCTTAGAAGATGCTCCTTTCATGTAAATTGACATCAGAATCAAGGTATCCGAATCCGATGTTTTGATGATGATGCAGGTTGCTTCTGTGGTTTTGAGTCCGGTGATTTTAATCTGTTCTCCTTGAAACAGGTTCTTCATCAGTATGGCAGTTCCTCGTCCTTCGTTGTTAGTTTTGTCTTCTCTGAAAAGTTGGTACCCATCTGGGTGGTGCTGGTTCCTCGTCTGTAAATTAGTTTCCTGTAAGAAAAGAATATCGGGTTTCTTTGACTTTAAAAACAAATTTAAAGAAACCCGTCTGGTTATGGAGTAAATAGAGTTTACATTGTAGGTTAAAATTTTAAGGGTTTTTATATACATATTTGGCAGATAAGACGGCCAATTATTACTGTTTTTGCCTTATCGTCCAGGCTTGCGTAATTGCTTGGGACTATCTGCTTGGCCTTTTGCACTAAGGTGAAAAGGTCAGCTCCAAATAGTCTTTCAGCATCTGCAAAGACGTCACCGTTGTTCTGGATCTTTGTTGTTGATTTTGTTGCATGTTGCCGCTTAGTGGTTTCTGCTGCTGGTGCCTGTGGAGCTGTTTCCTGGGGTTTGGTGGCTTTGGTAGGTGGTCGTTTCACTGTTGCACGAGCAGCAATAGCTGCAAAACTCAATCCTTGTTGGATGGATTCCACTGTTGTCTTCTTCCCTGCTTTCGATTGTTCAACCTTCTTTTCGTTGGCTTTCCTCCTCTCTTCCATTTTTCGTTTTAGGATGGGGCAGCCTTTCCAGCTAGCAGGGTGTCCGATTTTCTGGCAGTTTAAGCAGTAGACGTTGTCATCCTTCACATTATTCTTGGTTCTTGGGCATTCTCCAGGCAAATGCTGGCCCTTGCATTTGACACATCTGTATCGCATGCCACAGTTGCTGGCAACATGTCCGAAACCCTGGCAATTCTTACACTGGGTGATGGTGGTTGATCTGAATTTTTCCCAGTGGATTTTCTGGTTCAACAGGAGAGTTTTCTTGAAAACACTTGGAATGTCACAATCCTTGTTAAGCTCTACCACGAAGTTGTTGTATTCTTTGTCCTTCCTTAGCTTCTGGGGGCTTACTTTGATCGCTGGAATTCCCTCGTGCTTCAGCTCATCCATGATGTCCTGGACTTCAAAAGTACTGTGAACGCCTTCCAGCATCAACAGAACTTTTTTGTCTTCTTTTGGAGTGTAGGTGTTGAACTCCGTCTTCCTTTACCTGAGGTATTCGGTGATCTTTTGGTGGTTGTCCTTAGTCTTCGTTAGTATGATGGTTTTTCCGTTGTTGTAGTTCTGAGCCTTGTAGCTTATGTTCTGTTCTTTCAAGTGCCGGTTGAGTTCTGCAACGTTGAGCTTGAAACAAACTATGGGTGGCATCACTTTAGTCCTTGAGGAACCTTCAAACGTAGTTGTTGTTGTTGCTTTCCTGGCATTTGTATTTGGGGATGTGGCTGAGTCCATTGGGGTTGGTGTAGCTGATGAGGTTGTTGCACTTTTTCCCGACAAAACAAATTACCACCGAATCCACAACTTGGTTTATAGCAAACTAATATATTAATTAATCGCAACGAATGATTAATTAATTATTTATTACACAGAAATATAAATATGCACACCGATGTGCCGCGGCGATGTTTATGTAATTTAATTTTAGGATGAACTGTCAAATGACAGCTGGGTGGATTTCGATGGGAAAAGAATGCAACAGGTAGCAAGATGCTGCCAATGCCAGCTGCTCAGCAAGGGGTGGTTCGTAGGTAGTTTTATTAGTAAATATCGCCGAATAAAAAGTGAATTAAAGGAATTTAATGGGATAGATAATTTTGTATCAAAACACAAGCAGGGTGTTTCACAAAGTTAAGGGCACCAGGAAATTTTTGCTTGGAATTTCCAAACCAACTTCACCGCTGAAAATGGTCTTCAAATAGAATTAAAAGAACGATTTTCCAAAAGGAATAAAATTATATTTTGTTCAGGAAACCTTTACAAGTATAGGCATAAAACCTGAAATCTTTTCGTAAACAATTGGGTACAATATTGATGATATGAAGTTAAAGTACGAAGATGGGTTTTACCCAGGTTAAAATGTAAACAAACAACAGAGTATGTGCACAATGCACCCGCGAAGAAACGACTCTTTGGGAATTTTCCCGAACAGACAAAAGGTCAAAGAAAGGTCTCGCGTCCTGCAATCTCAGGATTAATTACGAAAGGCGAAGGGTAACCGATTCAAGCAATATGACTCAATAGTCAAAACGAAACAAACGCACTAATAGCACTTTTCCACTTTTATAAGAAAATACTTAACTTTCTCCTGACGAATCCTGCCTATGAGTTATCTTGCCCGTCCTGGCACTAACTCTCCTGAACTCCTGCTTGATTGGAGCTTTCCTGCACAGATTCAAAACCGTGTTGAACTTGGCCTTCCTGCCAAAGTGCAAACACAAACTCTATCACTATTACAAATTTGCACTACTTGCAAAATTCTAGCACTCGATTTTAAAATTTCCGAATAATTTCTCAATCTTCCAAAAACTCTTTGGCACAGTGTCCTTTTTAGAGGTCAACCAAGAAGTACCATCTTCTTGGCGGTCTCTTCGTTCATCGGCGCATTCAGCAAATTCCACTCACTTAGACCAATCAGAGTCGTAGAGATTCGTCACGGGGTATCTGCAGTACTCTCAGCAAATTCGCTGGAGTCTGCGTCGTAGGCGAAACGCATCCATCGCTCTTTTCTAGTCAACTTTGTTGCTGAATCTCTCGGTCGTTAGAGATTCTCAACAACTCGCCCGAATGAACGAATCCAGACCTGTTCCATTCAATCCATTCCAGAATAGAAAATCGAGAAACTATTACTTTAAACAAATTCCCTCGGCCCAACCGACCCAAGTTACACTGTGCAGGAAAACTATTTAAGCTAGGATTCAGTTTAAGAGGATTCGTCATTTTTCGCGAAAACTACTAAATTACTTCGGTGAACCTTCGCGCAGAATTGGGGGAATGGGGATAATTCTATAAAGAGTCATTTCTTGCTAAGGTAAAGCACTTTAGGTTGGGCACTCGGCCTTTACGGTGGGCACTCAGCCATTACGTTGGGCTCTTGGCCGTTTATAATGAAAAAGGCTTCAAATGCCATAATCCGAAGATCACTGATATATATCAGTGTGTTAAAGGTGGGTAGCCATATCTCTACCTTTTATATAACTAGTGGGTTCTTAATAACCTGCTGCTGCTGCTGTTGGTGAAATTTCTCCAGAACCTTCCTGGTTCTTACTAACGCTGCTGCTTGAGTCTCCAGCCGTCCACTGGCTCAATGAAGGGGTACCTATTTGGGCTGCTTTTCCAAAATGCTTTGAAGTACACCACTAGCTGATGGACTAGGGTTGTTTTGTACTCTGCCAGCACCTTGAAGCCACAACAAAAGGAGGGGTGAAAATGGGAAGAGGAAGAAAAGTAAAGGTCTAACTTGTTGTGGTAAAATATACCGCAACAAATCCCACCCTTACCTGCCAAGAAATGTTCTTGCAGTTTGAAAAAAACTGTAAGACATTTCTTAAAGCCAATGGTTCAAGGAAAAACGAAATAGGTATTTTCCACCAGGGCGTAAAATCGCCAGCCGAATCCTGCCTATGAGTTATCTTGCCCGTCCTGGCACTAACTCTCCTGAACTCCTGCTTGATTGGAGCTTTCCTGCACAGATTCAAAACCGTGTTGAACTTGGCCTTCCTGCCAAAGTGCAAACACAAACTCTATCACTATTACAAATTTGCACTACTTGCAAAATTCTAGCACTCGATTTTAAAATTTCCGAATAATTTCTCAATCTTCCAAAAACTCTTTGGCACAGTGTCCTTTTTAGAGGTCAACCAAGAAGTACCATCTTCTTGGCGGTCTCTTCGTTCATCGGCGCATTCAGCAAATTCCACTCACTTAGACCAATCAGAGTCGTGGAGATTCGTCACGGGGTATCTGCAGTACTCTCAGCAAATTCGCTGGAGTCTGCGTCGTAGGCGAAACGCATCCATCGCTCTTTTCTAAACAACTTTGTTGCTGAATCTCTCGGTCGTTAGAGATTCTCAACAACTCGCCCGAATGAACGAATCCAGACCTGTTCCATTCAATCCATTCCAGAATAGAAAATCGAGAAACTATTACTTTAAACAAATTCCCTCGGCCCAACCGACCCAAGTTACACTGTGCAGGAAAACTATTTAAGCTAGGATTCAGTTTAAGAGGATTCGTCATTTTTCGCGAAAACTACTAAATTACTTCGGTGAACCTTCGCGCAGAATTGGGGGAATGGGGATAATTCTATAAAGAGTCATTTCTTGCTAAGGTAAAGCACTTTAGGTTGGGCACTCGGCCTTTACGGTGGGCACTCAGCCATTACGTTGGGCTCTTGGCCGTTTATAATGAAAAAGGCTTCAAATGCCATAATCCGAAGATCACTGATATATATCAGTGTGTTAAAGGTGGGTAGCCATATCTCTACCTTTTATATAACTAGTGGGTTCTTAATAACCTGCTGCTGCTGCTGTTGGTGAAATTTCTCCAGAACCTTCCTGGTTCTTACTAACGCTGCTGCTTGAGTCTCCAGCCGTCCACTGGCTCAATGAAGGGGTACCTATTTGGGCTGCTTTTCCAAAATGCTTTGAAGTACACCACTAGCTGATGGACTAGGGTTGTTTTGTACTCTGCCAGCACCTTGAAGCCACAACAAAAGGAGGGGTGAAAATGGGAAGAGGAAGAAAAGTAAAGGTCTAACTTGTTGTGGTAAAATATACCGCAACAAATCCCACCCTTACCTGCCAAGAAATGTTCTTGCAGTTTGAAAAAAACTGTAAGACATTTCTTAAAGCCAATGGTTCAAGGAAAAACGAAATAGGTATTTTCCACCAGGGCGTAAAATCGCCAGCCTTTGAAAGAAAACGCGATATGGAGAAATATTAGAAAAATAAAAAAATAAAATAAAGCTAAAAACTACCTTAAGGCTCAATTCTCCAGGGATGCATCGGTGTACGGTTTGAGATCTTTCGCATGCGAAGTTCCGCGTTCTTTACCATTACTATCCTCTAAGACATATGTCCAAGGTGACACACGCTTCTTTATCACAAACGGACCGACAAACTTCGGTGCTAACTTGGCTGCGTAATAGTTCGCGGCATCCGAACACACAAAATTTCGACGCCAAACCTGCTCGCCAACGAGATATTGAACATCTCTTCTGCGGAGGTTGTATGTTTTCGCAGACTTCTTGGTTGCCGCGCGTAGCTTCTTCTCTATGTCTACTCTAAGATCCCTAAACCGTACTTCTAACTCACTAAAATCCTGAACCCTATCTAACCTATCACCTAATATTGGCACTTCTCGACCTAAAGTCGCCATGTCCCTACCAAAATTCGCATAATAAGGGGATACTCCTAAAACTTCGTGAGTGGACGTGCGAATCGCGCATGCAACCTTAGACAACTGCGCATCCCATATCCGGTGGTTATCAGAGACGTATGCCTTGAGCGTTGTTTTGATGATTTGGTTAATCCTCTCCGCTGGATTAGCCTGTGGGTGGTAATGGGCTGTAAAACGAATTTGGGTAGAGTAAGAATCGCAAAGAGATTTCAGTTCTTTAGATCGGAACTGAGGGCCATTATCACAGACGACAACCTTTGGAATACCAAAAAGGAGAAAGACATTGTCCTCTAACTCCCGGCAAATTGCCTTGGCAGTAGCAGACCTTAACGCGAAAAGTAGGGGGAATTTGGTGAAATAATCGACGACAGTCAAAATGTAGATAAAACCTCTACTTGACTTTGGAAGGGGACCAACGAAATCTACACAGATCATTTCCCACGGTGCCTTTGTTCCTACTCTCTCAGTCATCAAACCAGCTGGCTTTTCAGTAACCGGTTTTACTTGTTGGCAAACTTTACAATTCCTAACATACTTAGTAATATCGCCTCTCATTTTAGGCCAATAGTACTTTCCCCCTATCCTAGCAAAAGTTTTCCTAACTCCCATGTGTCCTGCTAAAGGACTATCATGGCATTCCTGTAATATAGCTAATCTATCCTGCTTTCCTACCACTTGTTTCCATTCTTAACCAAGCATAACCCCTGGTAGTGTAGCTAGATCTCCATTGTCTATTAATCCGACGCCAAAAGAAGCTGATATTTTTGCAAACACAAGCAAAAATTCCCCGACTGATTTACCACCTCTAAGTTTATCATCATCAACATGGAGTTTTAATCCTTCAACTAGTAATCAAAATTTCCCAAGTTGGTCAGATAATGTATCTCAGCAATGCACGACATCATCCGAACTATGGGCTGCACCCATGAACACAAAACGTCTCGTGGTCCACCACCAGGCTTAGGTACAAATAAATCTAGTGGAGGAGGTGTTAACGTATCTGTTGCCTCTGTAACTAATCCATCCGTTGTCACTGGTAGCTCAAATGGTTGGATAGGAAGTGGTTTGACTGGTCGTGTTTCAAATGCGAATACAAATTGGACAACCACAAATTCTAGTTGGAACTCAAATTGGCTGCTTTTAAAAAATTTGACCACACAGATTGACGGTTCGACACTACGTACCTTATGCATGCAACATGGTCCTCTTATAAACTTTCATTTGTACTTGAATCAAGGCATTGCCTTATGTAAATATGCCACAAGAGAAGAAGCTAACAAAGCACAAATGACTTTAAATAATTGTGTTCTTGGCAATACAACAATATGCGCCGAATCCCCAAATGAAACAGAGGTCCAGAGTATTCTCCAACATTTACCACCATCTGTCGGGCAAACCAGTGGAACCGTGAGTGGTTCGATCGGCGGAGGTAACGTTGGTGTTAATCCGGGTATTGTTGGTGGTGGCAATGCCGTTTCTACAAATGTTACAAGTGGTGGAGGGGTCGGTAACAATGTTGGCCCAAATGGACCAGGTAATAACAATAACGGCAATAATTCTGGCGTTGGTACCACTGGAGGATCTGGCATTGGTTCCAACAACGCTCAGAACTCAGGAAG
Organism: Melanostoma scalare; assembly: GCA_949752695.1. NCBI lineage: Eukaryota > Metazoa > Arthropoda > Insecta > Diptera > Syrphidae > Melanostoma > Melanostoma scalare. The sequence continues at coordinate 95,188,876 of OX456984.1, forward strand.
TAATTCTGGAGGAGCTGGTGCAGGCGGATCTGCCGGAGGAAATGGTGGTAATTCTGCATGGCGACAACAAAATTCGCAGAATCAATCTAGGCCGACAGGGACGGATGCCTGGGGCTCTGGATCCGTATGGCAAACTTCAAATACAACTGCAAATTTGTGGACATCTTTGGATGGAACGACTGAGCGCGGTACACCATCAAATCTGAAGTCCTACTTACCAGAAAATCTTCTCGAGCTAAACTGAACCGCATATAAGAGACATCGAAGAAAATACAATGGGGAATGATATTAAAAATTCTTGTTATTGTTTTCTTCAAACTGATTTACAGTAATATATAACAGCAGAAATTGTGTACAAATATTATTTATTAAGGTGAAAAAGTCTATGTATATTTGCTTGGACCCATTTAAAGAGCCATTAACTAAACTGAAACATGTTGTTAAAAAAATAGCAACATTATTTGACCTATATTAAATTTGTCAAAAACACATCTATCTTTTTAACGAAAAACTTCTCTTACATATTTTTTGTTTAAATTTCCAGTTTAGTGAAGTGTATTATTGATTTATTATTCACATTATAAAAAAGTCTATCATGCTTATTTTGATATTCTATTCGATAGAAAGTCGAATTCGAAAGAAGTGCATTTTGAGACTCGAATGATTCGAATGTTAAACATGTAAAATTTCGAATCATTCGAGTCTCAAAATGCACTTCCTTCGAATTCGACTAAACTTTCTGTCGAATTGAATGTCAAAAAAAGCTTGTATGTTTCTTGGCTAAAACCCTTTTAAAAAGCCATAAAATAAATTGAAAAATGTTAAAAAAAACTAAGCAATAAAACTTTTATTTGTCTTATATGCAATTTGTCAAAAACACATACTTTTAATTGAAAAACTCGTATATTTTTTTTATTTTAATTTTCAATTTAGTAATGTATTACTGATTTATTATTTATATCATAAAGTCTATGTATCTTTTCTAGAACCATTTCAAAGAGCCATTAAAAAAATTCTTGATTATTTTCATGAACAACAACATGATTCGATTTAATCAGTTTGAACAGTTGACCTTGTTCTTCCCTCCACGCTGGGTAAGCTAGCGGATTTGACTTTATCGCTGAGATCATTTTCGCAATCCAAGGGTCTTGATCCTCTTCTGAGATCTCAGCTTTTACCGGAACTCCTCGAGATAACATGTCTGGAACTACATGTTCTTTGCCCTTGCGATGGATGATCTCAAAGTCAAACTGTTGAAGCCGAACTGCCCAACGTGCTAATCTTCCCTGCGGATCTTTAAGGTTGTTCAACCATATGAGCGAATAATGATCAGTCACAACCGTGAATCGAACACCTTCGATGTAAGGTCGTAACATCTCGATTGCCCCTAGTTCAGCCAAACACTCTTTTTCCGTCGTCGAATAGTTGCGTTCACTCCTATTTAAAGACCTACTAAGGTAACAGACAACCTTTTCCCCATCATCGAAGTTCTGTGACAATACGGCACCGATTCCGTAGTCCGACGCGTCTGTTTGTACGACAAAAGGTCGTTGAAAATCAGGGCAAGTAAGTATTGGTGCTGTAACCAAACACTCCTTAACCTTCCTAAAACTTTTCTCACATTCCTCAGTCCAGATGAATTTCCTACTCTTCTTCAATAAATCTGACAGTGGTCGAAGCAAATTATCAAAATTTGGCACAAATCGACGATACCACGACACTGTCCCTATAAAACTCCTAGCCTCTTTCACATTCCTCGGTGCTGGAATCCTAACCATGCTTTCCACTTTTTCCGGGCCCACATGTAACCCATTTCGATCCACTACATAACCTCAGAACTTCAACGATGGCCTACAGAAGTTACACTTCTCCTTACCGACCTTCAACCCTGCTTCACTCAACCTTTTCAAAACTTCCTTCAGGATTTCAAGATGCTTCTCGAAAGTATCCGTCAGGATAATGATGTCGTCTAAATAGACGAAGACGTACGGCTCTAGATCGGCACCCAAAACTGTGTCGATAAACCGTTGCCATGTCGCAGGCGAGTTATGAAGCCCGAAAGGCATTCTTCTAAACTGAAAGAGACCTCTCCCGGGAACCGTGAAAGCGGTGTAGGGTAGTGGATAAGTATCCCTATCAGTATTCTTATTAAGCTTCCTAAAATCTACACAAAACCTTAAGGACCCATCTTTCTTTTTAACTAATAATATTGGAGATGACCAAGCACTGTTGGATCTCTCAAAAACTCCTGCTTCTTATATCTCATTGAGTTCCCTTTCAATATGTCCCTGCATTGCCGGAGAAACCGGATAATACCGTTGTTTAATCGGTTCCGCCGACGTCCTAATCTTGTGCTCAATCATAGTTGTGCACCCTAATCCCTCTGGCATCTTCCTAAAAGCTTCCTCAACCATGGCTTCCAACAAACTAGTCTGATCTTTCGTCAACTCTGAACGCTCAGTAATCGAGCAAATCGAGCCCAAACACTCTTGGTCCGAAAAACTCCACATACGTGATCGCAAATACGGGACGATTCCCGACAGTGCCCAAAAATCTGCACCTAGTATCACGGTATGCGTCAGAGTTGGAATAACTAAGCAGTCTATAAGAACTGCCTTGTTTTCAAACACGATTGGTAAGTTCACTGACCCTAAAACTTCTACTCCTGCTCCATCTGCCAAGCATACAGAATGGATATTCCCCTCTTTAACAACTAATCCTAAATCTTGGAGAATTCTCCAGCTATCTCTACCTAAAATTGTTCTAGAAGCTCCTGAATCTAACAAACCCAAAAACCTAGTCCCGTAAATACTAACTCCTAAAAATGTTCTCCTATCATCCACGTTTGCCTCCAACGTAAACCCTAAATGAATTTTTGCCAGCTGGTTACCAGCAGGCAACCTAGCTCCTAATGCCTCCGGAACTCCCGCCCTGCTGGCGCAAGAGTCCCTTGCCCATTTCCCGAAGAACAACGACGACAGTTATTGCGGCTGACACATTCAGCGCCACAACCGAAGCAATGCTTTTTAGCGGAACACCTACTAGAGTAGTGACCTTCCCTCCCGCAGTTAAAGCATCGAAGGGACCTATCAACTTGAGTGGATCTATTAGGTGGAGACCTTCTAGCTTCCACTACTTGGACAGGCTGCTCGTCTCTGCTAAGTGCTGCAACTTTCGGTACTGCTGGATCAGCTGAGTAACCGAATTCGGGTTCTACGCAATTTTTATTTCGAGCGGTAGGCTCAAAATTCTCTACATTTGCCCTAAGCGTTTCTAAGTCCCTACCTAATTTAGCTAACTCCTTCACAGATTGAGGTTTTTGGAAACCAATCTGTTTTTGATAAAACGGGTCCAAATTCTTCATTAGGATAGCCACTTTCCTACGTTCGGATAATGGCTCCCCTAATCTCCTAAACATTGTACGCATGGTAGCGAGATATGCTCCATACGTCTCTTCCTTTCCTTGGGTCCTACGGTTGATTTGTTCCATCAACAGATCATCATAATTTGCTGGCAAGAATTCGTACTTCAACGCCTCAACGAATTCTTGCCAATCAGCTATGTCTTCCCTAACTGACCTATACCACAGCAGGGCTTGACCTGTCAGAAGGTCAACCACTGACTGGAACAAACGGGTTTCTGAAACCCCTCGAGCTACACTAAGTTCCTCTACCCTTTCTAAGAATGAGTTCACTGATGTGCCACAACGCTCACCACTGAACTGAACATTCCACCTACTAATCCTTTCCGTAAATCGCTCTAGCGGTTCGGAAATCCCTACTCTAAAACTATCATTTGACCTCTGTCGGGATCCCTCGTTGCACACTGGTCCTCGTGTGTTCATCCGATTTTGTTGGGGAGTGTTCTCCACCAACTGCCTACCACTCGTTCCTGAAGAAGAAGCATTGTCTTCGTTCGACGCTTGCTCTTCTTCATCTGATAACCTAGCGTATAGGAGAAGCAGTTCACTCTTCAGAGATTTCTGTTCTCCTATTTCCTCATCTCCTTCTGCCTGCGCTTTTCCTATCCTATTCAAGCTCCATTCTATCTTCGTAAGGATCTTCAAGTATTCCCCCGACTTCGGATTTCTTGGCTGATCCTTAAGAAGAACCCTAATCTCCCTAATCTTTTCCTCAACTGCATCCCTATCCTGAACATAATTAAACGGGTACTTCCCGTATGCCTCAACTGAACCGCGACGTTCCAACATCCGAGAAGATCTTAAGGAAATTCTCATTACGTCCACAGTTCCCTTCTCTAATCCCCTACTCAACATTTCGTACACAAGCTCCTCTTGTGACAAACGGTTGATATCCATGGTGAATAAATAAAAAAAATTAAAAAAAAAACTAAAAAAAACAGACGCAATTGAAAAACAACAACGAAAATTCAAAATAAAACAAAAATTAAAAATGTATTTAAAAAAAGTAATAAAAAAAAGTATCAAAAAAAAATAGCACCAACAAATTCAAAAAAAGGTATTGAGAAAAAAAAATATCGACGACGGCAGCACTTGGTTCTCAATATATTAATTTAGCTCACACCAACAAACTGTGTGAGAGAGCGAGACAGATCGTTACAACAATATGGTTGAAAACCTGGAGCACAAAATGGGCCCATTCAAAAATGTAGTCACTACGTAGTGGAAAGTCGACTAGCTTTCTGAATGCAAAATGCACTAAAAATGTAGTCAACACTAAACTGTCAAAATAAGCACACAAAAACACGAAACAATTGCGTTTCGGGAACTTTAAACAATCTTATCTTTTATATTGAGTAACTTTAATTCCATATCTCTTCACTGCTTTCAATTTGATAAAAATTGTCGAAAAAATTTCACATTGCACTTTGTAATTTTTCGTGTGTTTACCCAACAGCTGATTCTCAAACGTCAGACTAACTTTGTAGCTGAAAATTTTCAACTACGTTGAAGGGGAAATTTCCACTCGTTTTGTAGTCGATTTTAACCAATCAGAAGAGTTCACTACGTAGTGACTACATTTTTGAATGGGCCCAATGTCAAACTCTTTGATATTTAATAAGAAATTAAAAGCAAAAAAAAAATGTAATGTACCTATGAAGATTTGATTGATAAGAAATAATCTCAATCAAAATCCAAAATTGAACCAAATATAAAAAAACAAAGCACCTACTTGTTGCACTGGGTATACCAATAACACAGTGAATCCAACAACGATATCCCTCCAATGAACGAGTATGTATGTATAATGTATGTAGATAGGTAGGTACGGCGATCACAATATTTTTTCCACACTTGAATTTTCACCTAAGGAAAACAAAACACATCCAAAGTAAAAAAATTCACACAATTTTACAAAATATAAAGACAAAAAAGAATCCAAAAAATTAAAGGTGCACTTCCCTAAGATAGAAGTCACAACACAACAACACAACAGGAGAATAAATTTATGTTAAAAAAACACCACACAAGGCCCCACGTTTGGACGCCAATTGTTGCACTTTTTCCCGACAAAACAAATTACCACCGAATCCACAACTTGGTTTATAGCAAACTAATATATTAATTAATCGCAACGAATGATTAATTAATTATTTATTACACAGAAATATAAATATGCACACCGATGTGCCGCGGCGATGTTTATGGAATTTAATTTTAGGATGAACTGTCAAATGACAGCTGGGTGTGTTTCGATGGGAAAAGAATGCAACAGGTAGCAAGATAATATGCTGCCAATGCCAGCTGCTCAGCAAGGGGTGGTTCGTAGGTAGTTTTATTAGTAAATATCGCCGAATAAAAAGTGAATTAAAGGAATTTAATGGGATAGATAATTTTGTATCAAAACACAAGCAGGGTTTTTCACAAAGTTAAGGGCGCCAGGAAATTTTTGCTTGGAATTTCCAAACCAACTTCACCGCTGAAAATGGTCTTCAAATAGAATTAAAAGAACGATTTTCCAAAAGGAATAAAATTATATTTTGTTCAGGAAACCTTTACAAGTATAGGCATAAAACCTGAAATCTTTTCGTAAACAATTGGGTACAATATAGATGATATGAAGTTAGAGTACGAAGATGGGTTTTACCCAGGTTAAAATGTAAACAAACAACAGAGTATGTGCACAATGCACCCGCGAAGAAACGACTCTTTGGGAATTTTCCCGAACAGACAAAAGGTCAAAGAAAGGTCGCGCGTCCTGCAATCTCAGGATTAATTACGAAAGGCGAAGGGTAACCGATTCAAGCAATATGACTCAATAGTCAAAACAAAACAAACGCACTACTAACACTTTTCCACTTTTATAAGAAAATACTTAACTTTCTCCTGACGTATCCTGCCTATGAGTTATCTTGCCCGTCCTGGCACATTACAATGTACAGAACAGTGCAATTAAGAAGGCCCTAAATGATCTAGAAGTTGAAGAAACAATAACAAATTGGATCATGAATATGCTAACAAAACGTCAGATCCACAGTGAACTATGAGGTGCAAACTTGAAAAAGTGTGTGTCAAGGGGAACCCCACAAGGAGGTATCCTCTCACCCCTGCTCTGGATCCTGGTCATGAATGAGATCCTCGTAGCTCTCAAACATGATGGCGTAAAAGTGGTCGCCTATGCCGATGATCTAGCTCTTCTGGCAACGGGGAAATTCCCTTCCACTATTAGCGCACAATTGAACTACACACTAACCAAGGTAAGCGCTTGGACAAAAAGGTGCGGCCTTGCAGTGAACCCCCTCAAAACAGAGCTGGTACTCTTTACAAATAGAGGAAAAATACCTACTTTCGAGTTACCAAGACTAAATGGGACCCCTCTTAAAATCTCTGATCAAGCCAGATACCTGGGTGTGATCTTAGACAAAAAACTAAATTGGAGTCCCAATATACAAGAAAGATGTAAGAAATCTATGATAGCACTATATTCGTGCAACAGGATTTTTGGCAAAAACTGGGGACCAAATCCCAAGATCATCCTGTGGATGTATACTGCCATTGTTAGACCTATCCTATCTTATGGCAACTTGGTCTGGTGGAAGGCGTTGGAAAAATCCACGCATTTAAAAACCCTAACCAAAGTTCAAAGATCTGCCTGTATTTGCGTAACTGGTGCAATGAGAACTACACCGACCGCGAGTTTGGAAGTAATCCTCAATCTCACACCTCTTGATCTCTACGTTCAAGAAGCGGCAGCAAATAGTGCACTTAGACTAAACCAATGTAATGTCTGGAAAACCAGCCAAATAGGACACGCACAGATTTTATCAAGATACGCAGATAACAATATCTGCACGGATTACATAACTCCATACTTGGACTTTAAAAAATCCTTCACAACTAGCTTCCCCAATAGACAAGATTGGGAGAATGAAACACCTTACGAAAAGTCTATAGCAATATATACCGACGGTTCAAAAATGGAAGTTGGAACAGGGGCAGGTTTCTTTTCAGAAAGCCTAAAACTTGCCAGTTCATTCAGACTTCCTAATCACAGCAGCGTCTTCCAAGCCGAGATCTTGGCAGTTACAAACGCTGCAAAACAGGTGTCCATGATGGCGCTATCACATGCTGATATCACTTTTTTCATTGATAGCCAAGCAGCAATAAAAGCGATTTCTGCCACTCTTGTCAAATCAAGGCTTGTTTCTTGCTGTCGCGAAGAGCTAAGGGTTCTTGGCACACAGCATAACGTTAGACTCTGCTGGGTCCCCGGTCATAGTGGTATACCGGGAAACGAAAAAGCGGACGAACTAGCGAGGAAAGGATCAGCACTTGACCCTTCTCTCATTGATAAATCAATCAGGATCCCACCCTGTGAAATGAAACAGATCATTGGTAACAAAATAATGCGAAAATCCAATGAAAGATGGGAATGCCTAGATTCCTGTGTTACTTCCAGGAAACTATGGCCGAAATATGATAAGAAAGAATCTGAAAAGCTGCTATCATTGAATAGAATTTCATTGCGAACGCTTATCAGTATCATAACTGGACATAACCTACTTGGTTATCACAAAAAGAAAATGGGTCTTTGCACCGATGACCTATGCAGAGGATGCAATGACGAAGATGAACATGAGGACACTAGTCACTTCCTTTGTCAATGCCCAGCACTCTGTCATACTAGGAAAAAATTTCTAGGAAATTACTTCTTTAATGAACTAGAAGAATTATCAGACGCTCCAAAGAGCAGCCTGTTAAACTTCACTAAGAACACAAAATGGTTAAATACTGAACAGACATAAAATCATAGGTTTCTGGGACGTTACAATACGTCAGGGTATCACAACGGATCTACATTGATCTAAGTGTGATGGTAATAAGATCAACCGTCAGCCCATTTTACCTAACCTAACCTGGCACTAACTCTCCTGAACTCCTGCCTGATTGGAGCTTTCCTGCACAGATTCAAAACCGTGTTGAACTTGGCCTTCCTGCCAAAGTGCAAACACAAACTCTATCACTATTACAAATTTGCACTACTTGCAAAATTCTAGCACTCGATTTTAAAATTTCCGAATAATTTCTCAATCTTCCAAAAACTCTTTGGCACAGTGTCCTTTTTAGAGGTCAACCAAGAAGTGCCAACTTCTTGGCGGTCTCTTCGTTCATCGGCGCATTCAGCAAATTCCACTCACTTAAACCAATCAGAGTCGTGGAGATTCGTCACGGGGTATCTGCAGTACTCTCAGCAAATTCGCTGGAGTCTGCGTCGTAGGCGAAACGCATCCATCGCTCTTTTCTAAACAACTTTGTTGCTGAATCTCTCGGTCGTTAGAGATTCTCAACAACTCGCCCGAATGAACGAATCCAGACCTGTTCCATTCAATCCATTCCAGAATAGAAAATCGAGAAACTATTACTTTAAACAAATTCCCTCGGCCCAACCGACCCAAGTTACACTGTGCAAGAAAACTATTTAAGCTAGGATTCAGTTTAAGAGGATTCGTAATTTTTCGGGAAAACTACTAAATTGCTTCGGTGAACCTTCGCGCAGAATTGGGGGAATGGGGATAATTCTATAAAGAGTCATTTCTTGCTAAGGTAAAGCACTTTAGGTTGGGCACTCGGCCTTTACGGTGGGCACTCAGCCATTACGTTGGGCTCTTGGCCGTTTATAATGAAAAAGGCTTCAAATGCCATAATCCGAAGATCACTGATATATATCAGTGTGTTAAAGGTGGGTAGCCATATCTCTACCTTTTATATAACTAGTAGGTTCTTAATAACCTGCTGCTGCTGCTGTTGGTGAAATTTCTCCAGAACCTTCCTGGTTCTTACTAACGCTGCTGCTTGAGTCTCCAGCCGTCCACTGGCTCAATGAAGGGGTACCTATTTGGGTTGCTTTTCCAAAATGCTTTGAAGTACACCACTAGCTGATGGACTAGGGTTGTTTTGTACTCTGCCAGCACCTTGAAGCCAGAACAAAAGGAGGGGTGAAAATGGGAAGAGGAAGAAAAGTAAAGGTCTAACTTGTTGTGGTAAAATATACCGCAACAAGGTTGTTGGCGGTGATTGTGTAGCTGATGAGGTTGTTGGCGGTGATTGTGTAGCTGATGAGGTTGTTGGCGATGATTGTGTAGCTGATGTGGCTGGTTTTTTTGCTTCTGATTGCTCGGGAGTTGTTCTCTTCTTTTTCCTCTTTATCCTTATGATTTCAGTAAAGTCAGACTGGGACTCCTGTCGTTGCTCAGCGTCTGTCATGTTGGCGTCATTAATTTCTTCAGATGCTTCTTCTGCGTCTGCCATTTTGGGTTGGTTGCTGTCGTCATCTGCTTCTCTCCTTGATTCTTGGATGTCCTCCAGATCCTCGAAGTCCGATTGTGGTGCATCTTTTTCTGATCATTTTCCATCATTTGGCAGGCCTATTTATACTCGTTTTTCATACGTGGTGTCGTGTGCAGCCCATATAAAAACAACGCACGGTGAAATTGCCATGCTGCTGCTTAATACGAACAACAATGCGACTACCTCCGCACAGCCGAACCATATGTGCGTTCATTGCTACAGTGCAGTGTGCAGCCCATAGCAATGTACATTGTTGTTTGCCATTCGCTATCTCCCCCTTGCCATTTACCTATGCTGTGTGTATTCTGCTTGGTACACAGCTGTTGTTAATAGCACAGCCTACCACGCTGTGGTATACCTCAGTGCAATATTATGGGTGAGTGCCCTGGCTACCTGTTTGTATGGTGACTTACCGGTGGTTGGTGGCGCAGCTGATATGTTTAGTTTCGGTGCTAGAGGGCGGTGCTAAGCAATTTACCATTGCATACTTCAAGCATTTGGCAATTTACCATGGCATACTCAGAGTATGTGACTAAGCCATAAATGCTTCGTTACATACTCCCTCCATTTCGGAGACGTGAACCTTCACGTCTATAAATAGGTTTTTGTAACATTTTCCTGCTTTGCTGTGTTTTTTCTTCGTCATTTCCTGGTTTATTAACAACAACAAACGCTTTAATCGAGTCTTTTTTTCATTTTTTTTTTTATTATTTTCGTTTTCTTCAAAACACAAAAAAATCTCCTTAGTAAACAAAATAACGAGTTAACAAAAAATATCCTTCTTGGTAAAAAAAAATTAATTTCTTGTAAAATTATATTGGCTTCCATTGCCTAGGGGTCGAAGATGACCTCCTTCGTTTGGCCGGTCTCTTTGTTACGTAAAATTTCCACCATTTTCATTTTTAATCCATTTTTTATTCATTTTCACTTATAACTACTTACATGCTAACAAAAATGTATAAAACTAGCTTATATAATATCTTAACTAACTTACTGACCCTAATCAGGTACTCTAAATTAAACAATACCTTAATTCTAATGCCTTTCGGCCTAAGGATAACTTATTAATTTACAACTTATAGATATAGTTAAGACTAAGAAAAATTGAAAAACTTAGTTTTCTAGATCATTTTTTATTTTTGTGTGTTCTTAAAATTGCTTAAATCTAATTAAAACTACTTAAATCTACTTAAAACTAGAGCAGCCACAGCAGCTTTTTTTTTTTTTTTGGGTTTTAGTGTTTTGTAATTTTTTTTTTTTTTTTGATTTTTTATGATTATTTTTTTGGGTTTTAACTTTTTTATATCTATTTTTTTTTTTTGTATATTTTTTTTTTTTTTTTGTTTGTATTTTGTTTCTGATTTCTTATTTTTTTTTTTTTGTTTGCCACTGTGTAAAATGGCCACCCCTCGCTTTATGATTCGGCAATCGATGGTGCCGATCCTCCTCTTAAAAAAGCATCGTTGGCGGCGTCTATTGGGATGATATAGGTGATGGCTCTTAACGTTGATGCCCTTGAATGGATCTTCCCTTTCCTTAGCGTGTGGTGCTGATTGGCCCTTCTGTCGTTCGCTGCCTTCATGGCTGGCCAATGTCGTCTTTCTGGCATGAGCTCCGCTAGTTATTTTGGGGCGGCGGTCCGGTGGTTTCGTTTTGGAAGGTTTAGCGATGATATTGAGTCCACTTGGTTGTAATGTTGGGTTACGGAGTGCAATTCCGGCTTGGGCTTCCTGACTAGTGGTGGTGGCTGTTTGGCCTAACCCCATATTGGGAGCACTGGTGGGTTTCTGGACGGTGTTGGTGAACACTGGTCGGCGGATAGGAATGGGCTGTTTTGGCTGGGCAGTCCTCTTTCCCAGTACCGGCATACTGTGATTTGATATCTTGGTTGGATTTGCCGGAGTGGCGGTCTTTGTAATGACGGTGCGGCTGCTCGTATTATGCTTGCTGGATTCCCTGATGATGGTTCCATGCGAAGTGCCAGCCCGATCTGGTGCATGGGCTATGCGTCGCTTGGTAGTCTGTGGCACAGGGGTGGCTGGTAAGTCAGCCAAAAAGATGCTCGTTCGCTTGTTCGTCGAGACCTTCTTCGGCGCAGTTGGCTGGCGTTTCCACGGCTGTGCGGTGTCCATATTCTCTTCCTCTGAATGTTGCATCAGTTCTCGACGGCTGACTGATTTAGACTGAATAAAATTCAGTTTGTCTTCTTGATTTGCATCGTCGTCCCTAGACAAGAATCCTCTCAGATCTTTAACATGAGCGCGAACGGTACTTCTCTCACGGATGAATTTCCCCTTTACTTTACCAAGGTGTCCATCTGTCGTGGTGTCATGATTCTTGCACATGACTTTTTTTCTTTCAGTCAATGGTACACATAACTTCCAGTCTTCTCCTTGACTGCAAAACGGATGAGCGGAGAATTTACGGTATAATCTGTTTTCTGATCTTCGGTATTCTGGATATTGCGGAGGATTTAACTCTGTTTGTGTGGCGCACCGTTTTGTCAGGTCCTTGGGATGACTACGAAGAAAAGATAAGTCGCTGGGGTTGAATGGTAACGGATCACTGTTTCATTGTTGAGTGTCCTTGACAGCAGCTCTGTGCGGATGACAGTTACATTCTCTCGTCAACCGTCCATCCTCTCCACAATATGAGCAAAATAGCCGGAAAGGCCTTCGACAATTACCCTTGTTGTGTCCCCGCTGCTTACAGTTCCAACAATGGGTGCATCTGTCGTATTGGTTGACTCGTAGTGGGAGCTGCGTCTGGTCAGTGCGATTGAAATTCGGTCGGGGTGGGGGCAACACTGCTAGGCGGTCGGTTACTGGTCGGTGTGAAAAAGGAAAACGGTTAGGTGCAGGAGCGGTACGGGGCGGTGCTTGGTGAGAGGTTCGGTCTTCCCCTCTTATATATTCGTATTCCTCCGCTAGTTTCATAAATTCCCCTAATGTCTCGAAGTCGCGACGCTTTATGTATAAATGGTACTCAGGCCGCAGACTATCATTAATACGGTCGACGCTATCCTCTATATTCATCCGAGGATGCCGGTAGATCAGATACTGAGTCGCCTGTATGCAGTCTTTGGCCTTCTCGCGGTTCGCTTGTTTCTTGCGTAGTATTTCCTCCTCTAGCTTAAAAAGGTATCTAGCCGGCAGGAAATGGTCCAAGAAGGCTGTGCGGAACTGAGTCCATGTCTTTATACATTCCTTGTTAATGCGGAACCACTCTAACGCCGCGCCGTACCCCGTAATATCTCCGGGACGGCCTTAACGACGTCATCGGGGCGGATATCGTAACATGCCATCAATTCCTCGAGACGGTCTAGGAACTCGACCGCGTTCCCCGATGAATCAAACCTCAACCCCCACTTCCGTACGTTGTTCATCAACTCGGCTTCATAGCTGAGTATGAAACGTCCGGTTGGTCGGAGGTTGGACCTTGTCGGCGCTGGACCAATTGATGTACTGGCTTCATCGGGGTCGGATTCGTTGTGCGGCCTAGGCTGTACGTTTTCGGCGGGCGGCGGTACGTAAGAGGGTACCTGGAAAGAGATTTCGGTGTATACGGGTGATTTCGGCTCGGTTTCGGTTCTGGTTTCGTAAGTCGGTTTCTGTTCTGGTTTCTCTTTCCGTTGCGGCCCTCTCTAAGTCTTCGCATAGATTCTGGGTGGACTTTCTACGCCTAGCCCCTTTTATGTAGGAACTAAAGCGGGCTCTTAGCACGGACAAGGTGCCTTCCGTATCAAGTCCTTGTTGTTGCATGCGAGTGACTTATCTTCGGAGTCGGACATGTCTGGGTCTTTTTTTCTTTCTGGTAGGTCGGCTTATAGTTCTAAAGAGATTTTCTTTTGTTGCACGAAGTGGACCTTATTAGTCCCTGCTCGGGCGCCAAATTGTGGCGTGTTTTTGTTTCCAGCCGGGGTAAAACTCGCGGCTGGCCAAGGTTTGTGAAATAAGCACCCAAAAATTCACAAAGGTCAGAAACTCTCTCTTAATTAGAACTTCTTTTAAAATATTTATTATAATTTACAATGGATTGGTTACAAATATATATATATAGTTTTGATTTTAGATTCTGGTGCCTCCGAATGTATCGGGAAACGTCGTATGCTGACAGGGGTGACACTAGACTTCTGGGGCGGCTCAAGTGTACTCCGTATAGGGGGTCGTCACTCTAACAGTCTTGTCACCTAGGAGAAGAAAACAAGTTTGCGTTACGTCTGGTCATTTATTCGGCCACCAGTGGCACGGCAAACGCGTCAATAAGCGCCCGAAGGCCTTGGTGGGGTAGAAACGACAAGCACCCGAGGGGCTTGGTAGGGTAAAAACGACAAGCACCCGAGGGCCTTGGTGGGGTAGAAACGACAAGCACCCGAGGGCCTTGGTATGGTAAAAACGACAAGCACCCGAGAGCCTTGGTAGGGTAAAAACGACAAGCGCCAAAGGGCCTTGGTAGGGTAAAAACGACAAGCACCCGAGGGCCTTGGTAGGGTAAAAACGACAAGCACCCGAGGGCCTTGGTAGGGTAAAAACGACAAGCACCCGAGAGCCTTGGTAGGGTAAAAACGACAAGCGCCCGAGGGCCTTAGTAGGGTAAAAACGACAAGCACCCGAGGGCCTTAGTAGGGTAAAAACGACAAGCGCCTTGGCATTGGGCCTTGGTAGGGTAAAAACGACAAGCACCCGAGGGCCTTAGTAGGGTAAAAATGATAAGCACCCGAGGGCCTTGGTAGGGTAAAAACGACAAGCACCGGAGGGCCTTGGTAGGGTAAAAACGACAAGCACCCGAGGGCCTTGGTATGGTAAAAACGACAAGCACCCGAGGGCCTTGGTAGGGTAAAAACGACAAGCACCCGAGGGCCTTGGTGGGGTACAAACTCAAGCTATGGCCGGTCGGATCCACGGGTACTATTCTCTGCCCCCTGTGGCACAATACTTAATAAAAATATATTTTTAATTATTTTACCTTTACCCTTACTGGTTCTTTAATACCTTCGAAGCGAACTACGCTGTTGGGCCAGTGCCGGCGGACTGATCATTTTCCATCATTTGGCTGCCCTATTTATACTCGTTTTTCATACGTGGTGTCGTGTGCAGCCCATATAAAAACAACGCACGGTGAAATTGCCATGCTGCTGCTTAATACGAACAACAATGCGATTACCTCCGCACAGCCGAACCATATGTGCGTTCATTGCTACAGTGCAGTGTACAGCCCATAAGCAATGTACATTGTTGTTTGCCATTCGCTATCTCCCCCTTGCCATTTACCTATGCTGTGTGTATTCTGCTTGGTACACAGCTGTTGTTGTTAATAGCACAGCCTACCACTCTGTGGTATACCTCAGTGCAATATTATGGGTGAGTGCCTTGGCTACCTGTTAGTATGGTGACTTACCGGTGGTTGGTGGCGTGGCTGATATGTTTAGTTTCGGCGCTAGAGGGCGGTGCTAAGCAATTTAATTTACCATTGTATACTTCAAGCATTTGGCAATTTACCATGGCATACTCAGAGCATGTGACTAAGCCATAAATGCTTCGTTGCACCCTTCACTAAGAATGAAAATCTTGATAAGATTATCTCTAGGCTATGCAACAAACTTAATCAGCCTACAATTAAACCCACACACATTGTTCGCAAAAATCCTGCAAAGAAGTCATGGAGTTGTCCGATTATTTTTAAATTGCCACATGCACAAATAAATAAAACTTTACTGATAGCTGCAGCGAATTACATCAAAGCAAACAAAAGATCAGTTACTCTCCGTGACCTGGGCTTTGAGAGCATCAAATTCGTGCGGGTTTATGAGAACCGAACAAAGCAAAATCATAAACTGTTTACAAATGCCAATGATCGAAGACGAAGTAATCTTCTGCATTCAGTGTTCACCAGAGAAGGTAAAGTTTTTGTAAAATCAACACCCACAAGCAATCCCAACCATGTCAACACTATTCTCTCACTGGACGCAATTTGCTACAAAGAACAAAGAGAAAACATTATTACCATTACCAATCAACCCGATGCTGAAGCTGATGCCGCCGTTGCTGATGATGCGGTTACCACTTACCAGCTGATTTAAGTATTTTTTTTGTTAAAGCCTAGTTGTTGTAAGGCTTTCTCTAACAATTTCTATTTTCTCTCTTGCTTTTCTTTTTAAAGTGCTGCCACTTTTCTGTAAAAGTAGTGTAAGTTACATTCTTACAAGTGCTGCCACTTTATTTTTATATTGTTCCTTTTGAAATTTTAAATTTTGCTGTGCTCAGTTAGATTCTAAAGATAACCAAAGTATAGCTTGAACTGACTCTTTAAAGTATTTACTATACCGATATTTATGACTTTTCCGAATAATTTTCGATTGATATGGTTTTTGGTCTAAGCCCTGATACAAGATATAGTAAGATGTGTTCTTAACGTGATGTGCGGTTCAAGTAACGGTGTTAACGTCTGTCATTTAAATGCTGGAAGCCTTAGTTCAAAGTACACAATTCTTTATGAAATGCTTAGTACGTCCAAAATGGATGTAGCTATGATATCTGAGTCTTGGTTGAATTGTAATATTCTGTCAAGGCTTGTTTCTATTCCGGGATACCAGTTGCATCGTAACGATCGTAAAAACAGATTTGGAGGGGGTGTTTGTATGTTTATAGGTACGACAGAGTTTAACATCAAAACTTGTTTATACTTCCACCACGTCTGAAATTGAGTTTCTGTGCGTTGAAATAAGCAGTGAGGTCGAAAAGTGTTTGCTTATTACTATTTATTATCCACCATGCAAAAATAGTTATGATATTTGAGTCTTGGTTGAATTGCAATATTCCGTCTAGGCTTATTTCTATTCCGGGATACCAGTTGCATCGTAGGTTAGGTTAGGTTAGGTTACAATGGCTGTCAGGAATACACCCGACACACTTAGACCAATACTAGGTCCATTGTGATACCATAGAAATTATGCGAGGGAGTACCGCGCTTAACAAAACCATTTGGAGCTTTTAATAAAGCGAAGGAGATGCAGGGGATCTGTGTGCGCCAGATCGCTTGGATCATCGAGAAAATATTTCCCCAGATGCCTCTTTCTTTTAGAAGAGAGTGCAGGACATGAGCAGAGGAGGTGTGGGATTGTCTCCTCCTCCTCCTCATCTAAGCAACTTCTGCAGAAGTCATTAGAGGGAACGCCAAGTCTTATGGCGTGTCTTCCTATCAGACAATGTCCGGTAATGACATTGATTACGGAGCTAACTTGCAATCTGGTAATGGATAACAAATGTCTTGTGCGTTTTGGATCAAGTCCTGGCCATATACGTTTTGTTGCCACACACGTGGTGATATTGTTCCATCTGTGATTTGTTCTATCCATTGTCTCTTGCTTCAGCATAAGTTTACATGTAGCGATTGGTATACCAATATTCAACCTGCTGGTTGAGATCGGTAGAACGGTTCCTTCTCTGGCGAGTTCATCGGCTTTGCAGTTACCCACGATATCTCTGTGCCCCGGCACCCAAATAAGGTGAATATTGAACTGTTCAGCCATCTCCCTAAGAGATAGGCGACAGTTAAGGGCGGTTACTGAGTTCGTAGAAACAGCGCCGAGTGATTTGAGGGCTGCTTGACTATCTGAGAAAATCCGGATATTCGTTGAGGATATCACGTTTTCTCTTAGCCATGATAGGACCTCTTTGATCGCCAGAATTTCCGCTTGGAACACGCTACAATGGTTTGGAAGGCGGAACGAGAGACTTACGTTAAGTCGGTTTGAGTACACCCCACAGCCTACCACTTCTTCGGTTTTTGAACCATCTGTATAGAAATGAATTGAATCATCTCTCAAAAATTCTTCGTCGTCCCAGGTCGTTCTCGGTGGGATTGTGACTTGGAACTTATTATCAAAAACCAATTGGGGGATGGTGTAGTCGGAGTGACAGGGGATTGATCCGAATAAATTCAGGATTGCAACGTGACCGATGTTGTTATCGGTCCATTGGGAGATAGCTCTCATACGAGTGGCTGCACTGGCGGCCATTTGTTTGCTGAAGATATCTAGTGGTGTGAGGTTAAGGAGTGTATTTAGTGCAGCTGAGGGTGTTGATCTCAGTGCTCCGCTTATATACAGACAGGCTGTTCGTTGGACCTTGCTTAAATTGTCGCAGTAGGTCCTTTTATCAAGAGCGGTCCACCATACCACTACTCCGTATGTGAGTATTGGTCTGATGACCGCGGTGTAGAGCCAGTGGGTGATTTGGGGGGAGAAACCCCATTTGTTACCAATGGCTTTTTTGCAGGAAAATAAGGCCACGGTGGATTTCCTGATTCTTTCCTGTATATTGGCTTTCCAATTTAGCTTTTTGTCTAGGATTATACCTAGATATTTGGCTTCGTTTGAAAGTACAAGTGAGATTCCATTTATTGATGGAGTTATTAGTTGAGGAATTTTATATTTCCTGGTGAAGAGAACGAGTTCAGTTTTCTGAGGGTCACCCTAGATCACATTTTCCCGCCCATTTTACAAGTTTATTTAGAGCGGTCTGCATCAGGTCCGTAAGGACGTGAGCATGTTTGCCGGACACCGCAATGGAGACGTCATCTGCATATGCAATCACTTTGAATCCCTCAGCTTCTAAGTCAACTAGAAGTTCATTGACGACTATATTCCATAGAAGAGGGGATAGGACTCCGCCTTGCGGTGTTCCTCTACTGACAGATCTCTTTGCAGAGAAGTTTCCTAGAGTAGAGTTGATTCTCCTGCTTTTTAGCATTAGATTTATCAACTCCACTATGGAATCATCTACTTTGAGCTTCGTCAGTGCCTTTGTAATTGCAGAGTTGCTGACGTTGTTGAAGGCGCCCTCTATGTCGAGGAAGGTGGCCAGAGTGAATTCTTTGTGATGGAGGGAATATTCTATAGTACGTACCAGGGTGTGTAGGGCCGTTTCTACAGATTTTCCCTTGCAGTAAGCGTGTTGTGCTGTAGATAACAATTTTGGATCTATAGCTGTACGCAGGTGGATATCAATCAGTCGTTCTAAAGTTTTAAGAAGGAAAGATGATAGACTTATTGGTCGGAGATCTTTTGGGTTTACGTGGGATGATTTCCCAGCCTTAGGTATAAACACCACCTTGACTTCTCTCCACTGAGTGGGGATATAGTTCAAGGTGGTACAGCCGATGAGAATTACTTCAAGGACAGGGATAATAATGTCCGCGGCCTTTTGAAGTTCGGCTGGAATTATACCATCAGGTCCAGGGGATTTGTATGGGTCAAAGCTGTTAATGGCCCAAACTAATTTTTCCCTTGTAATCAGATCGGGGTTGTTTGTTATTATGCTTCCTGGTTCTGTGGAATCATAGTTGCATAAGTTCTTAGAGCTTCCTGGAAAGTGAGTGTCCAGAAGCAAATTGAGCGTTTCTTCGCAGGATTCTGTCCAGCCGTCAGCTGTTTTCAAACTGCTAGGCATGGTCGGACTCTTTGAGATAATTTTTCTTAATCTAGAAGCTTCTGAAGTATCTTCTATTTTTCCACAGAAGTTTCTCCAGGAAGTTCTTTTATTTTTCCTCAGTTGATATTTATAAGTTTTGAGGGATTCCTTGTAGGAGTCCCAGTCTATTGAAGTTTTAGATTGTTTAGCTCGGTTGAAAAGTTTTCTACATTCCTTCCTGAGCGGTTCTAGCCCGGAGCTCCACCACAGTGGTTTCTGTTTTCCTCTTATTTTTATAAGAGGACATGATTTCTGCAGTGAATGGTTAAGGGCAGTGGTAAGATCATTGACTTTTTTGTCTAGATCATGTTTGTTTGTAGGGTTTTGTAAAAGTTCAGGTTTAATAAACTTTTTCAAAATTACCCGATATTTTTGCCAGTCAGTTTTCCGATAGTTTCGGAAGACTGGTTGCTTGAGAGGTTCCTCATTTAGATCAAATTGAATGTATCTATGATCAGCAAAGGAGTGTTCAGTAGATACTTTCCAATTAGTAATCCTATGATGAACCGAATCGGAAACAAGAGTCATATCTAAAACTTCTTGTCTGTTTTTGGTAATGAATGTTGGTTCATTGCCAATATTACTTACTATAAGGTTAGTACTTAAAATAAAATCAAAAAGTGACTCACCCCTTTCATTTATGTCAGTACTACCCCATACTGTGTGATGCGCATTAGCATCGCATCCAATGATGAGGCAGATCTTCTGCCGTTCTGCTGCAGCGACAATCCTTTTAAATAAGTCGCATGGAGGAGGGCCAGGATGGTCATGGCCGAGGTAAGCTGATACCAGCCAGTAGATGTTGTCACTGGTCTGGTATCTTATTGTGGTTACATCACGATTGCTGTAATGAGGGAGTAAAAACACATTCGTGCTACTTCTTACCAATATGCAGGATCTGGGTTCACCTTTGTCCTTCATATACAGTAGAGTATATCCAGGAGTCCTTAGTCCTCGAACGATGGACTTGATGATCCAAGGCTCTTGGATAAGGACAATATCTTCCCCCCTCTTGTTTAGACGGAGAAGAAGGGAGGCCGAAGACTGCTTAGAGTGTTGGAGGTTAATCTGAGTTAGCTGCACCATCTTGAGAACAACTAAGTAGACTAACCCCCACCACGGTCTGGTTGAGGTCGTCATCTGTTTCGCTCTCAGAGTTTGACCTAAGAAGGTCATCCTCGCTGAACGAAACCTCGTTTGCGGAGTCATCAGTCTCCAAGTCGGAGAATTTGACGACGTTTTGGGCATCCAAGTGGGATGCGGAGTCATCAGTCTCCAAGTCGGAGAATTTGACGACATTTTGGGCATCCAAGTGGGATGTGGAGGGTTTATTATCGTACGTTTCAGTAGAGGATGTGCCGAGCTCGTCTATCTCCATTGATGAAGGGTCGACTTGCCCTGCGGATTCTTCCACTGAAGACGCACTTTGGGTTGCCGGAGATGGAGCGATGTTATGCTCCTCATCTTTTTTATATATTTTCAAGGCAATATTTGACCAGCCGAACCGAATCACACCTTTTGTCGCAGCCAGGGGAGCCAGGGAGTCCTTATTGATGACTATTATAGCCGATCTATAGTGACCCTCTGGTTCCTCCAGCTTCGCGACTTTCCAGTCGTGAGTAGGCAGAGTTGGATTGCCAAATTGTATCATTTTCATGATTGTTTCCTTGCAGGAGAGTTCCACTGGTAGTCTAGCGCGAGCCCTAGGCCTGCAAGGGATATCCTCCCTCGACACGACTTCAAGCTTAGCACCAGGCCAGAGTCCCTCTTACCTGCTTATCGCGAGTTTATACAGATCGCGCGATCTCTCTCCATCAAACGCGATTAACCTGACGCGCCCCTGATACCATCCTGCGTCCTCGAAGATGGCAGGTTCCCTTGGGTTCTCCATCATAAGAGTCCAGTAGGAGGCCTGGAGCTTATTCATGATGATCGCCCATTGATCGAAAGAGATCGCACCATCCGCGTTACTCCTGTCAATGACAGCGAAAATTGGTTTGTCCTTCAGTACGTCACTGTACGACAAGTCTTTTTTGGAGCTGAGGGTGCTTGATTTTTGCACCTTAGGTCTTTTGGCGTTCGGGGTTGACTCCACGAACGAGCGTTGGCGCTTAGACGTTGAGTCTGAGCCGTTTTTCTTATTTATGGCAATAATTTTCATTGCCCATTCAAGCTTGGCAGATTGCGTTGAATCAAGCTTAGGTTTAGGTACCGCACCTAACACCTTCGCAATTTTCTCCACGTTCCGCCTCTATTTGTGGTTTGGGAGGGTAGGGAGATTGGGATCCCCTTTGTTGTCCGTTCCACTGTTAGACACAGTTTCCCTTTCAACTCGGGGGGTAGGGGGATTGGGAGCCCTTTCGTTTTCAGTTCCACTGTAAGTCACAGTTTCACTTCCAACTTGGGGGATAAGGAGATTGGCGACCCTTTCGTTTTCAGTTCCACTGTAAGTCACAGTTTCACCTCCAACTTCTGGGTTAGGGGGATTGGACACCCTTTCGTTGTTTGTTCCACTGTAAGTCACAGTTTCACCTACAACTTCGGGGAGGGAAGGAGTGTTTTCGGAGCTCGAAGGAGGTCCTCCCCTTTCAGCCACGGAGCCGATAGTCTCGGCACCCGTACCGTCCGGGTTGGTCGACCTTGAGTCCTTCGACAATGGACGGGATGAGGTGGGAGGTTGGAGCAGTGTTTTAGAGGAGGGTAGCCCTTTCGTCAACATATCACAGTTCGCGTTAGAACCGAAAGTCTCGGCCCCACTACTTGCTGTAATAGTCTCCTCCGGGGTCCCTATAATACGGGCAGTATTGGTGGAAGTGCTACAAAGAGTCACTGCAACTCTTCCACTGTTTTGGGCATCCTCCTTAGGAGGGGCGTTAGAACCAGAGGGCTCTCCACATTTCTTAGTTGGCTTGTGAGGCCTTCCTCGAACTGCAGTCGGCTCCCCAGTCCTTCCGCCAATCGCTTTTTCTGTCGTAACAGTTAATAAATTTGTCACTGGCGACTTATCCTCTTTCGAGGCCAAGCCATCGCCGGCAGTCGCGACACCTGCCGACTTGTGAACGTATATCTCCGTTCGTTTTTTACTTCTTTTATTAAATTTTTCCATGTTTTTTTCAGGTTTTGTTTGAGTTATGTTGGTTGGTCAGGTTCTGCAGCTGGATTGCTGGAGAAGATGTCCTTAAGCACCCCCACCAAGACAAGGTCAACTCATAGGGGGTGAGTTGCATCGTAACAATCGTAAAAACAGATTTGGAGGGGATGTTTGTATGTTTATACGAGAGAGTTTAACATCAAAACTTGTTTATACTTCCACCATGTCTGAAATTAAGATTCTGTGCGTTGAAATAAGCATTGAGGTCGAAGAGTGTTTGCTTATTACTCACCCCTATTACCGATCTCGTCTCGTCTCGTTTTCTCTGTCGTGTCGTTTTTTAAATGGCATTCCATAACTTCTTCGACACGAAAAATACGTAACAGATTTTAAAACGACTAAAAACTAATAAACATCTGTCAAAATCAAAAGATATTGGAAGAAAGTTTGATTAAAAAATCATTGTTTAGAGCTCGAATGCGGTTGTACATTTATTAGCACCTAAATAAATAGGATACATATTTAAATTATAAGTATAGAAATGTATTACAGCACAAGTAGTGGAAGTGAAGAAGGTGCAGAAGAAAGAATCCGGAAAGAAAATTAGATTATAAAAAGAAATCAGATACGGCACAATTCATATCCATTCGACTTGCCTGATTCAAAGTGAGTTCACACTTTTATCCCTTTTTTTTATTTATTAAAATGCTTTTAACTAGAATTTTTGTACGTTTTAACAGATTTAAGCAGTTCTTTAGATTGACAAAAGAAGCGTTTGAGTATTTGTTGGGTGAAATAAGTGATAGAAAAGGGTTCGGCATCGTTCATCATCAATTCCAATCATATTGAGACTTGCAGTCACCTTAAGAATTTTAGCTGAGGGAAGCTACCAACACGGCCGTGGCGGCGCCGCGCCGGGAATGACTTTATTTTAGGACTAGTTCAACCAACAGTTAGCAAATTTTTCAAAGAAATTATCAACGTCATAGAAAAACATATTTGCCCCATGGATTCGATTCCGAATGAAACCTGCCGAAAAATCAGAAGCAAAGCTTTACTTTTTAATAAGTTGGGATTTCCTGGTGTCATCGGATGTATTGATGTTGCCCTTCCCTCTCCATAACTTTACCTCGATTTGTATGCAGTCTGCGTTTGCGACGATGAAGGAACTGATGTGGCATTTGGCAGGGGGTTAGGAAGCAAAATGGACTGCGATATACCAATGGCGTTTCCGCTCGGGCTTACCACTTTTTCTATATGTAATAAATTTGCAACAGCTTCTTCCAGTGGAGATATAATTTTTAGTTTGTTTGGACCTCCTCCAGTCGCATTCAATTCTTTCGAATTGTGTATCACGTTTTTTTTTACATTATGCTTCATGTCAGCCCAAACCTGATAAAAACAAAAAATTTATAAAAATGTATACATATTTATTTTGACAAAATTGATTCAATCCTTTTGCCAACCGTCCCTGTATCTTACTGGAGGACCCTTGCTTTTAAGCTGCTCCGCTATCGCAGCCCGTTCCTGTTTTACATAGGTTTGTCAAATTCAAATACAAGTCAAACAAATGTTTTCTTAGTTATAACATTTTTCAAAATAAATTCATTTTAACAAGGTTAATTGCTGTTTTGCGGCCTTTCATTTCTATGTCGCGATCGAATTTTTGAACGAGACATATCAACGTTTTTTTCGTCGTCGTCGTATTTTTTCGACGAATGGAATGAAGAATAACTGCATTCAACGACATTTGACGTTTACAGACGACTGCACACGACATCAAAACGAGTGTACAAGATCGAAAACGACTTATGGAATACAGATTGTGTCGAGACGTTTTTTTTTATGTCGTTTTCGACATCGGTAATAGGGGTGACTATTTATTGTCCACCATGCAAATTCAAAGAAGAGAACTTAAAGGAACTTGAGGAAACATTAGATATAATAGGTTGAAAATATAATGCTATCCTGATTGGTGGGGACTTTAATAATAATTATTTGGAAAACTCTGCTTCGACACAAATGTTCAGGTTTTTCTGTGAAAAACTGGTTTAAATGTTGTTATAATAATAAACAGTGGCCTACATGTTTTCAGTCTATTAGACATGTTTTTAACAAACTCAATAAACAGAGTGGTAAGAAACGATCAAGTATGACTTACGTCAGATTTCATTCATGATCTCCTCTTTTGCTCCTTTGATTTTAATTTGTTTGGTGCTCCACGTGCAAGAACGGTAAGGTACAGATCATATCATAACATAGATCTTGAACAAATACAGCAAACTATTGGTAACTTTGGTCTTGATGAAATTTTTAATACCGCCGATATTGATTTAAAATTATGTGTGCTGAAAAGGGCGACCACTGAAATGTATGAATGCTATGTGCCTGAAGTGACAAAAGTTTTAAAGCCAAAAAGTTGCCCATAGTTCTCAAACCAGATAAAATTGCTTATCCAGGAAAAGGAACGTTTCTTCAGGACTTTTAAAAGAATACCTACAGATTTCAACAAATATCAATTCGTACATGCTCGTAATAATGTTACTGCACTGATTCGTTCCGCTAAACGTTCCTATTCCTTAAGACTTCTTGATCCGAAACTGAACACAAAAGTTTTATGGAAAAATTTAAAGAATGTAGGAGTGGTTTCAAGTGAAAACTGTGATTGTTCCTTTGAACCCTCGGAGATGGCTGCAGTTTTGGTTCCAGCTTCATATAACTCGTCCCCATTGGACTTACGGGGCCCTAATTTTATTGCTTCTGGATTTTCATTCAGATGCGTAACAAACATTAATGTTGAATGGGCGATTCGTTCAGTTAAATCAAACGCAATTGGTATGGACAATAGGTCATCAAAATTAATTAAACTAATCCTTTCGTTTCTGATTTCATATTTTGTTCACCTTTTCAATTACTGCATCTTTAGTTGTCATTTTCCGGAAGCCTGGAAATATGCAGAAATTTTACCCATCCCAAAAAAGCCTAATCCAGCCAATAGGGCAGACTTTCGACCCACAAGTATATTGCCCTATTTATCAAAAGTCTTTGAAAAAATATTGGTTCAGCAGATTCAAGAGCACTTAAGAAGTGTACACGATTGCCCGATCTGCAAATAATGCCAGATCTGTCAGTGAAAAATTCATCTCGAATGGCTGACAATCGTGTACACATCAAATTAATTTGCAGAAAAACTATTTGTCTGTTAATTTGTAGACAAATATCTGCTAATTAATTTGCAGATATCTGGAAATCGTGTACACGCAAGCTGACAACCGTGTACACACCAAATTAATTTGCAAAAAATTTTTTTCATCAATCATTTTGAAGACAAATTAATTTGCAGATGTGGCAATCGTGTGTACACAAATTTTGTTAATTTTTTGACGTTTCTGCAAATGCCTGGCAATAATTAAATTTGCAGACCCAGTTTGAAGAACATTTTCAAATTTATTCATTGGCAGACAAATTTGGCAAGGATTACAAAAAAAAATTTTGACAGAATGCGATGTGACAATGAACTGAAATTGAATTTGCAGATTCACAAATGAATTTGTGTGTACACGGTTTGCAGAAATCTACAAATATCTGCAAATCTATTGCCAGCTTTTTGCCCTAATTAGTTTGTCGACATTGTCAGCTAAATAGGTGGCAATAAACTCGCAGATATTTGTGGATTTCTGCAAACCGTGTACACACAAATTTAATTTTCACCCTCATTGTCAGCTCATTTGCACACATTGTCAGACTTACCAATCGTGTACACTTAGCTTTAGATACTTGCAATTTGATCTCTAAATGGCAATCTGGGTTTCGTAGAAAGCATAGGTGTGAATCAGCAGTATCGAAAGTTACAACCGATATAAAAAGAGCATTAGACCAGGATGAAAATAAAGGCACTGTTAGACTTCTCTAAAGCCTTTGATTACATTAATCACCCCATTCTTTTTTATAAATTAAAAAAAAAATTTAGTTTTCTGACTCTTCTGTTAAGCTGATTCACCAGTACCTAAGCAACCGTTATCAGAAAGTGCACACAAAACTTGGCAGTTCTACGCCATATTTGGTCAATAAAGGTGTACCTCACGGATCTGTGTTAGGACCACCTCTATTTTCAATATTTATTAATGATCTTCCAGATATTCTTGAAAATTGTTGTGTGCATCTTTATGCGGATGATGTCATTATTTATTTAAATAAAAGGATAGGATTGATTGAAGATTGTGTAATGAGAGTAAATGAATATTTGTTAAATATTAATAGGTGGTCTGACGAAAACCAACTATATTTAAATCCTGTTAAATCTCTCGGAATCGTGTGCTCCTCCAAATGGAAATGGAAGGAAAATGAAGAGAAACCTGAATGGGGAGACATTTCTGACAGGAGTCCAGTTCTCCCTTAACTGTCGCCTGTCTCTTAAGGAGATGGCTGAACAGTTCAATATTCACCTTTTTTGGGTGCCAGAGCACAGAGATATCGCGGGCAACTGTAAGGCCGATGAACTCGCCAGAAAAGGAACCGTTCTACCGATATCAACCAGCAGGTTGAATATCGGTATACCAATCGCTACATGTAAACTTATGCTAAAGCAAGAGGCAATGGATAGAACAAATCATTGGTGGAACAGTATCACCACGTGTGTGGCAACAAAACAGCTATGCCCAGGACTTGATCCAAAACGCACAAAACATTTGCTGTCCATAACCAGATTGCACTTTAGCTCCGTAATCAATGTCATTAACGGACATTGTCTGATAGGCAGACACGCCATAAGACTTGGTGTTCCCTCAAATGACTTCTGTAGAAGTTGCTTAGATGAGGAGGAGGAAGAAACTATTCCACACCTCCTCTGCTCATGTCCTGCACTCTCCATTGAAAGAAAACGGCATCTCGGAAAACATTTCCTCGATGATCTAAACGATCTGGCGAACACAGATATCCTGCATCTCTTTCGCTTCATCAAAAGCTCCAAATGGTTTTATTAAGTGGGGTTCTTCCTCACTTAAATCTTATGGTATCACAATGGACCTAATACTGGTCTAAGTGTGTCAGTTGTTTTCCTGACAACCATTTCAACCTAACCTAACCTAACCAGTTCTCAAAGACTATTGGGCACAGTGGGACTCACTATATGTGCAAGAAGGTGTCCTCAGGCGAAGATGGGAATCCGCTGATGGTAAATCATATGTGATGCAGCTGATCGTACCGCAATCGAAAGTCAGTGAAGTTCTTTGGGAGATGCATGACGGACCTTTTGGAAGCCACCTGGGAGTTAACAAAACACTGCAGAAGGTGCGACATCGGTTCTACTGGTTGAATGCTAAAGATAACGTGGAGAAGTGGTGCCGAACATGTGACGAGTGTGCTGCAACTAAAGGACCTGGTAGAAAGATTCAAGGTAAGATGCATCAATACAACGTTGGATCGCCTTTTGAGAGGATTGCGGTAGATGTGGCTGGGCCTTTTCAAGAGACCAACGCTATAAACAAGTACATTCTGGTTGTAATGGACTACTTTAGCAAGCGGCCTGAGGAATCAAGAAATCAAAACGGTTTTCGACCAGATTGTGTTTAACTGGGTGAGCAGGTTTGGCGTACCTATGGAGCTCCATTCCGACCAAGGGAGGAACTTCGATTGAAACATCTTCCAAGGAGTGTGCGGACTACTTGGCATTAAGAAGACAAGAACCACACCGCTTCATCCGCGATCTGGGAAGGTTGAAAGTTTTAACCGAACCTTGAAAGAACACCTCACCAAGGTCGTATGCGACTACCCAAGAGACTGGGATAGGCACGTACCGCTATTCCTGATGGCCTAAAGACATCCATAAGAGAACAAGGGCACGGATGAAAGCCTATAGCAACCGGACGAAGACACGGTACGACACAAAAGCGACAATGGCAGGATTCCAAACAGGAGATCGTGTTTGGCTTTATAATCCTCATCGTAAAAAGGGATTGTCACCGAAACTTCAGCAAAACTGAGAAGGTCCTTATACTGTTGTCACAAGGTTTAACGACGTGGCTTACCGCATCCAAGGAGGACTAAGAGGCAAGTTAAAAGTAGTTCATTGTGACCGGCTGAATCGATATAGTGGCGAGACAGCAGATGGAATTATTTGGGACGAACAATCTTAAGGAGGCGGCAGTGTAATGCGCACCCAACATTTAATATTAATTTCCTAATCGAAAACGTTCAACCGAAAACACAAGCGGCAACACTATAATGTACATCTAATAGAAGGTGTTGCTTGTAAGTCAGTGTGTGTGTGTGTGAAGAAATATATTAGGGGCGGAAATGTTTAACAGCAAAATACTGGAAGGGTCTCCAATGTGGGAAAATACTGGAAAGCTCTAGATGTAATGTTATTTTATATAAATAGGCCGGCAATCAGCAGTCGGTTTTGATTATAGAGTGATAATGTTGAGAGTGAGTTAATGTGATTATTGGTCGAGTTGAGATCGAATAAATGGTATATCGAATAAAAGGTTAGAATTGAACTGAGAGGAAAAGTTTTATTATTGGGAACTAAGCGCACGTTACAATAAGAAAAATGCTACTTTTTTGCAATCTCGTAGGAGAAAAGATTGTAGAAATGTTGTTGGCTCTGCCACGGGGCACTCTTTTTAACCAAGGATAAATATACGATGTTATGGGTGTAAGTGATACTACACTCTGTGAATCCTATGGAGAAGATGATGATACCGCGGAGCACTTCCTTAGTGAATGTACTGCTTTTTCTCGCATGAGATATTCTGCGCAGACATGGTGAGAGCTGGTACCTTAGGCTCCTTATTATGGCAGCGTCCTTTGACTTTCCTACCAACATCTGGAACGCTGTAACCAGTGGCGTAGCGTGAGTGTCTGCCGCCCGGGGCGGAAGACAATTTTGCCGCCCTTTTAGGTATTTTAATTTAATTATAGAGACTTTTTCGGTGAGAGCAGTCATCATTATTTTGCATTACAGTAGTTCCCGTTTATTTACCTCCCCACTATGATGCACAACCCGTTTATGTAAGCAATCTTCTTCTACGCTTGTTATTTTGTTTGATATTGCTCACAAATTAACCCTGTTAAATACCTATTGGATATTTACCCAACCCGCTTAACGCCCTCTATTTATCAACACGTTTATCTAATAAGTACGCATTTTTTTCAGATAACTACCTTACTTACACAAAATAAAAATAAAATTTTCCTTGTTTTGTTCCAAAATCAGCACAGGAGCACAACTGACTTCACAGCAATTGAAATGTCATCAATGTCCAACAAAAACACAAACAATACTACATACTTCCTCGTTTACGAACGCTTTTAAGGTATTAAAGCGGGTCCTCTTTTTAGGCACGTAACCGGGTTTCAATAACTAACTTTCCCGGTTAATTGCACATAAAAGATAGCAAAACCTATAAGAAATACTTTTCGCAGGAGCGCTGTATACAGATTAGATTTTAAATAAAAAAGTTTATCTAAGTTTTACAATCACGTTTATTAATTCAAAGTTTTTTACTTTAACCACTAATTGATATAACTTAAAACTTAGGTAAATCGGATCGACAAGATTAAATAAAATCATTTTTTGATTAGAACAAGAACTATACTAAAATGTTATATTCTTATTTTTATTTTGAAAAGTAATATGAGTATTTGTTAGAATTGAATTAAAAGTTATTAAATTAAAAATTTACACGTCTACTTTTTTTAAGAGCAAAGTCTTTTATTGCCCGGTCAATGTCTATCGCATCACACACCGCTTGCTCAATAGACAAAATAGCCAAGTTAGTTAGTCTTAGACAACTCATTGTCGATCTTAAATAATTTTTAATCAATTTCAATTTTGAAAAACTTCTCTCACAGCTGGCATTGCTTATGGCAACTGTGAAAAATATTCGGAACATTATTAAAATATTGGGCAGAGTATCTTCCAGCTTTGATTTAACAATAAATTTAAATAACTCAAGTGAGTCTGCATTAATCAATTTATTTTCGTTACCTGTAGCAGCAACGAAAGTCCGCAGTCAAAGTCTTTCCAGCTTGAAATCCTGCTCGTCAATTTCGTCAGATGCGTAGTCTAAATTGCATTCAGTGTTGTCTGGATCGAATAATATAGCCAGCGTTAGATATGCAAACTTAACCGTTAAATTCTTTAGCTGTTGAAAACGCTCACGAATTTCTACAATCACTCTATCTAACGAAGAAAACAGCTTTCGTCTCAACTCATTTTCACCAGACAAGTTAGCATCTCTAGTTCCGTCATCAAAAATATGCTTTCTTGTTATGCGCCTCCGTGGTTTTATGGAATATCCAAGTTCTTCACACATATTTTTTGCATAACCTACTGCACCATTTGCCCATTCCTTATTATTTATTTTCTGAGCGCACAATTTTATGTCAAGTCCTTTTGTTTGTAAATATTTTTGTGCATCATTCACTTCATGTAGCACAGGTTGCCACAGGCCCAAAAAACAAAGGAAGGAAAATGACTGCATCAAAACTATTAAAGCACCTGCATCTGTTCTGCTGTTTAAACTTTCACCTGCCTCTGTCAGTTTTTCCAAAGCGACGATAATATCTTTGTAATGATGCCATGTCACATTTACAGCATCGGCTCTTGCACTCCACCGCGTGTCTTGAACCCTTTTTGTCGAATTCGTCACAAAATAAGTAATTGAAAACTCCGTGCCGTGCTCTTTTCAATCGGTCCGAATTTGTAGTTGCGATAAAAATATAAAATAGTTGAAGTATTTACAAAATAATTTTATTACTTATTGTTAAATTTTGCCGCCCCCTAAACACTGCCGCCCGGGGCGGTCCATAAGTAAATGAACAAAGAGTGAATCACTGAATTAAAAATTTATTAGTATAATAAATATTATATATTTGAATTAAGTAAATAAACAAAAACAATTACAGAATAATTATTTTAATAAAAATTGATTATCCAAAATCAAGTAAAATTTCTATATTCATATATACCTATTTATATACTGGTATTTAAAGTATTTGTATTTGTATCATATTAAATATTACAACGACACAGCAATATTTAATCTTTTATAGCATCTAAATTTAAAACCAAGTATTTATATATAACAATGCGATTATAATATTAATAATAAAAAAAAGGAACAAAAAAAAAGAAAAAGAACAAAAAAGTTTAAAGGCACAACAAAAATTATCTTTAAAATTAACGAAGAACTAATTACAAATTATTAATTACATTTTGATTTAATATCCACAAATAATTAAATAATTCCTTCTTAAAAATGGTTGGTAAGGTAATCCTTTGGAGTGCAAATGGAAGGCTATTCCACAATCGAACAATTTTTACAAAAAAAGATCTTTCGGCAATGGTATATGTAAAACGCGGTAAAATAAATTAATATAACGTTAAGGAACAGTAAATATTTCTCAAAATTAATTCCTAGCAACGAAGTATGTTAATTTGACGCACAAGATGTTTTCTCAAAGCAGAATCCAAGATGTTTGAAGAAGACCTTAGAGAACGTAAACTACTATAAACGCGTCTTATGGTCTCAGAGACAGCGTCATAAAAAGTATCTAAGTTTGTTATTAATTTGGAGACCCAAGTATTTTACTTTTGAGACATACGAGTATTCAACAAATTGAGAGTTTAATATGATTTTGGGAAAGTCTTTAAGATCAACTTAACTTCTCGGGCAAATCATACTAAGAGTTTTCGACGGGTTTGGCTGTAGTTTATTTTCAACCACCCAATTTTGAATATTCGTAAGAACTTCGTTAACCAGGACAATGCAATCATTCATTAATTAATTCTATAAAATATAAAGTAACACATCATCTGCATACATGTGGATGAAGCAATTGTGCAATGCACAATATCTGGAGGATCATTTACAAAAAGTGAAAAAAGAAGAAGTGACTGTTCAATTATTATTATCAATGGGTCTAACTCTAAATGATAAAACCAAATGGTTCTTAAGTTGGCACTGCCACTTTTAGCAGTGTATTTGTCTTTTTGTATAAATTCAAGGTAAGAAAAAATACTATTTTTGCGAATTTTTTTCTTAAATATGGATTGAGTAATTTTATTCGGACCTTTCGTACATTATTGAGCATTTTAAACTGAACAAACAAAAATTGAAATTAACACACATTAAATTGAGCTTTCAAATTGAAAAGCAAAAAACAAAAACAAAAATACTTTTTTACGTTTTAATTTTTATTTTTGCTTTATAACCTTCGTATGCATTTCAAGCGGTCTACCGTACCGCTCATCATCAGCAACACGACTAAAAACATACATCAAGTGTGGTACATAAATATGTATGCAGAGCACGCAAGAAAGGGCAACATCAAATGAATGGGGCATTTTTTCAACATGTAGTTCGATATCTTATCAATACCATTAGATTTTTTGTTATTTATATTCATTCTTTGATTCTCTGAATATTGACTTTATTCAAGTAATTTGTATTTGCGTTTGATGAAGAAAACAAGGTTAGTGAACTGTTCGCATGTCTATTCTCAAACTCATCTACTTGAGAAAGAATATTATTAGTTGGGTTGCTATCAAAATTGTTTTTTTTTTATCGCAATAAGGATCTGCATAAATAGACATAAAGGCATTAAGTTTGCTTTCAATATCTATAAGTTCATCTCCATTCACTGTAAGAATGTCCTTGGAAATATTCGTACCAAAATACTTTCTACCGCTAATCATGTCGATTTCTTTAAGGAGAGAGGAAAGGAGATACCGATGCACATTAGTTTTAAACTTCTGAAGATTGTAATGAGAGGGAAAAATAGAGCTGGGCAATACAATAAACATTCGCGTAGTACGGCTGAAGAAGGAATTTCGGTATTTAACAGTACGTCCGAAATTTTGCTCGGAGGTAAAGTGGTGGGCATTCCTAGAAGCGCAAGTTTTACGGTTGAATTGTTTAAGGGGTGGAAAAGGAATGCAACTGGCAATCTCATAAGAGCAATGTCTGTAAAAAAAACGATTAAATAAGGAGAGACAAGAAACACTACAACGATGTTCGCGTGTCGTGAAAGTTTCAATGGTGTTCGTTTCTCCAATCATTTTAAAAGCTCTTCTCTGAACACTGTCCAAAAGATTCAGGCGAGTTGAAGGAGCACCTGCCCAAATATGGGAGTTTTACTCCATCTTAGGACGAATGTACGTTTTATAGATGAGATGGTCACTGGGTGAAAAAAAATTCTTGCATCGTCGAAGAAAACCTAAGCATTTTGCAGCATTTTTGGCGACTGTACAATTAGTGGGACAGACTTCGTTTGATGGAAGTTGGATGGTCTGATGTAGTTTTCGTTCACATACCCTTCCAATCCGTCCAACTTCTAGATTTTCAAAAATTTTTGAAAACCATCCAACAAGTTGGACAAGCGGTCGTCTGAAGGGTTCACACTATCAGGCATTGGTCGTCCAAGCCTAAGTCTGTCCAACTAATTGTACAGTGTGAACAGGGCTATTAAAATTTCTTCCTATCAGTACAGCATCGTACATATGCGCTTGCAAAGCTCAAAAGTCTGTCTAATTCACTCATAAGGTTTGGCCCAGCTGCATCACCATCCTCTTCAATTCAAGTATCGATCCGAGATTATTTTAAATGCAGCTGAACGTTTCTTCAGCCATCTTAGTTTTCTGCAACAACATTTCTTAACTGTTACTGTTATAATGCTCACCTACCACAATAGAATTTCGCGGAATTTTCAATAAAAGTATTCCGTTATATGATATCCGAGTGTTCCTCACAGGAGGCACCAAAAACTGTATGTGAATAACTCTTAATCATCCAAATACACTCAGAAATGTTATTTTCCTTTTGAAAGAATCAGTAAAACCTTTTTATTTTAATAATGAAAAAGTAAAATATTTCAATTCGATGAAGTAGGAAAATGCAACTGCTGCGAAGCCAGTACAAAACGAAAATGAACAAGAAATTTGAATTCAAAAAGACTAATGTCAAAATAGAGTAAAGTTGAATGCGAGCACAGCAGTGAAAAAATCATATACAAAAGAGACAGAAAATATTTTGCCCCGAGCATCGACGGTAAAGGATTCGAAGTCTCAAATTGACGTTTTCCTTTCCCTTATTCGTTTTATCTTTGTGTTGTTCGCATGGCAGAGTATGCTTTTCATGTTTTTTGAAATGTGGATAGACGTTTGTGTTCTGAAAAGTTTTAAAAATTCAATTATCATTAATTTTTTGTAATTATTTCGTTCTTTCGTGTGGTTAGAAGTCTTTTGTCTAAAATATCAAAATCTTTTTGCATCTCACTACCTAACGAACTCCAATTTGCGTCGCAGACAGAAAGTCTACATGTAAAACAGCTCGACGCAAAAATAAAAAATGGGCACGACTGGGTCGCACGAACTTGCGATTGTGTGCTAAATACGATATCAAAATCTTTAGGCTGAGTTAACGGTTTTGGTATTCGCTCTTCGTAATATATTGGGTGAATCAGGGATGCCAACTCCCCATTAATTATGAAAAATTAATTAAATCACGCAAAAAATTGAAAAAATTAAATTAAATGTTTCAAGGGTTTCAAGCGAAGATCTAAGCCATTCTTTTGCAGTTGCTAATAGAAAAAAGCACAGCTGCACAACTGCGCTCCTTAAAGTTACCGAAGATGTTCGTCTTGTTTCAGAAGAATCCAAAGTGACACTTTTGACATTCTTGGACTTTTCAAAAGCATTCGATTCTGTTGAATCCACAATTTTATGTAACAAACTTAGCACACAGTTCAGCTTTTCTTCAAACGCTGTGAAGCTTATTTTTTCATTTCTTAAGACAAATTCTCGAGGTTTTTAAACTTAATGCCGGGTGTACCACCGGGTTCGATACTTGGGCCTCTGCTGTTCTCTTTGTTTATAAATGATCTTCCTAGCACAGTTAAATATTGCAACTATCATATAATATATGCAGATGACGTTCAACTGTATTACAGTTTTCCTCTTGAATTGGTTGAAGATGCAATTATGAAAATAAACCATGACCTTGCTTCTGTTTTTGATTGGTCAGTTCGGAATCAACTTCTATTAAATCCATCGAAAACTAAATGTGTACCAATGTTCAAGCAACCCGTATCCCATCGAAATTGATAGATAAAGTTCGTAACCTTGGTGTTATATTCAATAACACAATGACTTGGAAAGACCACACAGTTCACATAGTAGCTAAAATATATGCACTACGTAGTCTAGCAGGATCAAAATACTTTCTTCCTTGTGAAGTCAAATTAAAATTAGTTAATTCTTTAATTCTGCCGATTGTGACTTTTGGCTGTGAAATTTTTGCTGATTTGGATTGCGAATCTTTTCGCAAGCTAAACTTGGCCTTGAACTCTGTTACCAGATTTGTATTCAACCGTCGTAAATATGATCATATTTCAAGTTTTCTTAAGGAAATTTTGGGATGTGACCTCCGAAGCTTTCTTGATTTTAAATCCCTGTGTTTTCTCATCAACTTAATAAAAAGTAAATTACCCGTTTATCTGTCTGCTAATATTTGTTCTTTGTCTTCGCGTAATCTAGCTCCACAGACACTAACTGCAAAGTTTGAACAAAATCGTTCCATATACAGACAGACAGACAGACATAATTGTAGGATCTACTTTTTTCGTATTCTCTATCATTGTAATGTCATGTTTAACTGTTATCTCAAAAAAAATTTTCTGCACGATTGCAAAACTTGCCTTATAGTAAGGGAGAGTGGGTATGTATTGGACACTTTTCGGTAAGATGTTAACTGCTGGCAACTTATGAATTATATCTGCACATGAAAGTTGTTTTAAGATATGATACTATTGTGGCAAGCTATTCAAAACACAAAAGTAACCAAAAGAATACCAGAAAATATGATAAAATTCATTCCATGCAACACCAAGCCTTGTCCCATTCGTCCTGCTTTCAGGAGGAATGAGACAGCTATGTAGTGGAATGGGACATTTGTATTCTACTTGCGAAATATTTTTCATTATAGCATCTAAAACAACATTTCTGGGAAAAAATAAATGCAGGTGGAACCGTATATCCAGAAAGACTGATGAGACCACAGATGGCGACAAGTTGGCCACATTTTCCAGAAGTAACCTGCACGATTTGTTTCACTTCCTACCATGAGACTACTTTTAGAGGATTGTGCTCAGTTGAAAGTCCTGTTTCTTCACAACTCCAGATTCTGTCTGGACAAAATGGATGTCTTGAATAGACGTCTAACAGATTGCTATAAAATTTGCCAATGTTCGTTTTATTGAAACTTATGCATCGCGATAAGCGTAGGACAGTGTCCCCTTCCTTCAGAGAGATAAAGGATACTAACACTTAAAAGCTAAAATACGGCACCGACTAAACAAAATAAAAATTAACTCACTTCACAATATTTGAAATTACCTATTTAATTCACTCCTTGTACAGTAATTTCACTAACTTATTATTTTTTTCACCCAAAAGTTCGCTCAATGATTTAACTTTTTATGCAATAAATACCATTTTTCTTCTCGACTGCGTAATTTAAACTGCGCACAAGATCTGTTTTGTTGACCGGTAGATACAGATTAAAGAGCAAATTTGTGATCAACAGAAACGAGAAAATAGATATTGATATGAAATCTTTCTTAAACAACCGAGGACTTCTAAAATATGAAATTTCGTAAAAATCGGTACTATGGGGGGTACCGTTTTCAGACTTTTCCCCAAAAAGAATTTTACATTATAAGAATATTTATATTCAGAAATAATCCTTCGCGTTAAATTTTATCAAAATCGTTGAAGCCGTTTTCGAAAAAATAGGTATTAACATATAGGTTATATGGCAGGTACCGTTGTTTCAAGACTGAAAGACCCAGTTCCAAAAAGACTTCTGTAGGCTACCTCAAAGACCATAACTGTAAATTTTGAAGGAAATCGGTCAAGTGATTCAGGCTGTAGATCCATATACGTACAGACAGACAGAATTGCAGGACCCACTTTTTTCGAATCCTCTATTATGGCATTACCATGTTTAATTGTTATTTCAAATTTTTTTTTCTGCACGTTTGCAAAACTTGCCTTAGTGGAATTTGAACATAGTCCCCAGTTTTCGAACACTTTAAACGAAAATGCCTATATTTTCGTTGTTTTTGGTGTTTCAACCTTGACAGGACTATATTATGTGTGCCCTTTTCACTTTCCGCATATGCTCCATAGTACAAATACAGCACAGGATCTTACAAAAATTCATTTTGCCAGTGCGTGCGGTTCGACGCTTGGTAGCAGTAAAAAAAAACTTGCAGTCCACTTGAACCTGTGGTTTTATAAGAGGAATTGCTTGTGATATTGAAAGAAATTTTGAGAATAAAAAGATACATAAGTTAGCATGTGTGTTTGTCCTGTTCGAGAATAGGAAACTCATTCTTATCTAGTTGCTTATTTTCGAACAGTTGTGTTTTATTCTCAATTGAAATTGTTTTTCAACGGTTTAGTACCGGGATTTATCAGAAAATATATTGCTCTCATTTACTTATATTAAAAAACACATTTGTATTTATTCCATTTTTCGAACATCTATTTTCTTGGTGTTCGATTCTAGCAAACTAGTGAATATATGGTTTCATATTCCTATTAATTTGGAAAAATTGGTTAAAACCGATGAAAATAATTCAGCAGTTACTATATTAGTGATCTCGCCAGTACAAAGAAAGTTTTGTGGTCCAAACGTACTTACTACTAAGGTGTTTGATTTTGAACGTTTATTCAAAATCAGTCTTGAACCTCTTGAAGTTCCTGATGCATTGGAATTTGATCGGTGCCCTATGGGCATGGAGCAAATATTAGAAGATGCGGAAGTGGCGATTATGGAAGCGGGCAGACAAATGCTTGATGACGTGCGTCGACCCTATCTTACCCGTTGAAACCAATACAGACTCGATTAAGGACAATGTCATATTGGGAGATGAAATGTACCCAATTTTATACTGTGATGATATGCGAAATTGTAGGTTTAAAATTATAAAATTCTTCTTATTCATAAATAAATACTAATAACTTTAAGATCAATTTTTTTTTAAATTTAAGCATCCCACATCATCACTTCAAACACTACTAATTTAATTTTAATAGAGGACCGACCTATGTCCATATCCTCTATTAAATAGATAAATTTTATTGCAAACAAGCAACGAATAAAGGAGTAAAAAAATGTTTTTTTTTATTATCGACTGAAATAAAATTTATTTTATTTAAGTTGAATTAAAACAACGGAAATCATTCCATTTCAAATCAAAATTTCTTAAATTTTCGATTTTATGTCTTAACATGTGAAAAATCCCATACAATCTCAGTGTTTGAAAATAGGAAACTTTTTGTTCGGATTTAGGCAACTCGTGTTCGAAAATAGGAGAAAACATATATTTTTCAGTTTTTTACATTTTTTAATTTTGTGATGTGAATAGTGAATAGTGATAAAAATTGCTACCGGACACAAAAGTATTTGAGTCTTGCTGACTAAATAAATTAACAGTATTATTTGAGTCAAAGGCTAATATTTTTTATTGGTCATCCATTCTTTGAAGTCGCAAAATTGTTCGAAAACTGGTGCCATGACCCTACCCAACGCTTGACATAGAACCCGACCGAATGTTTTGTTTTAAGTTTGATGGTTGATGCTAACATAATATGTGATGATTAAGGAATGTACCCAAACACTACTCTTGTACTTTTAATTTAATTTACAATTTAATTTAAACAACTGGAAAAACTTAATAAAATAGTTTTCTTTGAAAAAAACTGTATTACATGTTTGTTTTAGTCCTAGTTTTGTACTATTTTTTTTAATTTTTTTTTTTTGTCCTACAAAGCTCGGGATCTTAAGTACCCATCGATTACTAGTTTCATCAAAAACAATCTGGTAACCTTAATTAAGGTTTTAAATAATTGCGACTTAATTTGATTATTTTAAAGAAAATGCCTTTTTTTCTTGAAATGAAATTTTTACAAAATTTTGCCCTATTAAAATTTTGTAAAAATTTCACTTCAAGAAAAAAAAAAAAATGACTTATTCAGTAATTTAACTTCAACCAAAATTTTTTTGCAACAAAATTTATATTGAAAATCAACATTTTCGTTTGCCAGTATAGTTATTTTTGAACTTTGAATAAACTTCAAATACTGAAAAGCGAAATTGATTTTAAGAAACTGTATGCAATGATTTTCTATATATTAAAGAAAACGTATTCCCAATTTCACTACATTATTCCAAAAGCTTAAAAAGTTACAGATTTTTGAGACGCAAAACATCATTTGGGCCCGCTGTGCGTGCGCCCGCCGACGGCCTCGCGCCTGAGGGGACCTCGCAAATGTATATTTTTAAGTACTTAAAATTTAGTTATTTATTATTATTTATTTTCATACACTTGCCCGAATGAAGTGAGTAAGTTGCACTTTACGGGTATTATCCCGAATCGTCTGGCAACACTATGAAAGTTAAGCAACGCGTCGTCGCGTGCGAGTAGTGTTGCCAGAAAATTTTTCGAGAGACCAATAGTGTCGACTCTGAAACCACCAAAAGACCACTAGCGCTCTCTCTGAGTTAAGCTAACTAATTTGAATATTAAAAATGAGGACAAAACGAAAGCCAGAATGTTTTAACTTTAACTATTTTAAATACATAATTATAAAAAATTAAAATTATAAATGGTAAAAAATAATGATATTAAAATGTTAAATCATTTTTCAATCTGCATAGTGATTAACGCAAAATTTAGACCGAGATACTTTATTACCTCTTTTACCCGTTTCAACAATAGCTTCTTACCAATCTTTTAAAATCACGTCCTAAAGCGAACAATATCTTTTTGCTAATACACTTGTTCGCCAAGCATTTTTAAATGAATATTACAGTACCTATTCATATTCATAAAAAGTTATTTTTCACTGGATAACTTTCTTGAAAACGAGAATTAATTTTCTTATGAAGAAGGAACGAGCAAGACATTCTAGAAGAGAATCAGTTGAATATAGTAAAAAACTGAGGGTTCCGTACCGTAATACCAGATTTAACAATAGAGGAAGTTGGGGTATTGTGGTATACATGTTAGTTTTTAACACTTAACAGAAAAAGTAGTGAAGCAAATGGCCCTAACCTTTGCACATTTCACTAAATATAGTCCGGGAACCCCGGTCCAATTTTTTTTGTGATTACTATCAAGCTAATTTTCCCTGAGTACCTTCATTTTGTTGAAAACTTTCGACTGTGGTAGCTAACAGAAGTAGCAAGGGTAAAATATGTCGATTTGATGATTCCCAACAAATTTATAGTAACAGTTTCTTTTTTGGTTAAACCTACAGATAATTATCTGAGCTGTGTGAAAAATATTAGTCCTATACAAATTGTATTGTTTGATCTCAAGAGTCCACTTCCTCAAACTTGTATCGATTACGAGGTCATCAAAAGTGATTTTTTTTTTGTTGGAGGTTTTTAAAATACCAGCTGGAGCACTCAGACCTAAATACCGGTCCATTGTACTACCAGTCAGCAACCTTCTATTTGTTATAGCTTTCCAGATGTTCAGAGAAAAGCCAAAAGACGCTGCCATGATAAGGAGCCTAAGTTACCAGCTCTCACCATGTCTGCGCCGAGTTTCTGTAACCTCATGCGAGAAAAGCAAGATATTCACATAGAGGAAGTGCTCTCCGGTGTCCTCATCTTCTCCACAAGATTCACAGAGTGTGGTATCACTTAAGCCTAACACCTTTAAATGCTTGGCAAAAGAGAAGTGCCCGCTGGCAACGCTAATAAGCTTTTTCTTTCTGCTATGGGCTAGCAAAAATGTTGCAGTCTTCTAACTAACGTTGCTTGGTTTGTCTGCATCCAATGAACGCATGCCATCTACGGTTGTGCTCTTCACAGATCCAATCGTTGATTGAAGCCCTCACTGAGGACGCTGGCAGACCAAGCGACGGTTCAGGTCCTGAGAAAGCTGTCTGAGATCCCTGCCTAGCGAGTTCTTCGGCGATCTCATTTCCAGTTATGCCGTGATGGCCCGGAACCGAAATGAGACTCTAGGAATTTAATCTTCCGATCGCATTCAGAGAGCTCTTGCATTCCTGGATCACTTTCGAAGTGGTTAGAGGGTTGAGAAGGGTCTTAAGCACAGCTTGGCTGTCGCTGCAAACAAAGATACTTTTCCCCGTCCATCCATTGTTCGTAACGTGGCTCAAGGCCATTAGGATAGTATATGCCTCCGCTTGGAAAACGGATGCGTATGATCCCAAAGATGTGTGCAGTCGTATGTCGTCGTTCTCCACAAAGACACCAGCACCAGAACCCTCGTCGGTTTTAGAGCTATCCGTGAAGATACGATAACAGTTCTTTCCAGGCTCAGATTCTGGAGTGAACCAGTCACCAGTCCTGATCCGAAGGAAAGTTGACAATTTTGACGCGGTTTGAGCCTTGGTGTCCGACGGCATATCCATTAGACATGAGTCAAAAGATATGCTGCTTGCGAGCTCCTCAAAGCTCCAGTGCGAATTGTGCCAGAGACCACATCGCTTTAAACGAGAAATGGTCTTGAGAGTCACAGGGAGCAGGTA
The DNA here is from genome assembly GCA_949752695.1 of Melanostoma scalare. Lineage (NCBI taxonomy): Eukaryota > Metazoa > Arthropoda > Insecta > Diptera > Syrphidae > Melanostoma > Melanostoma scalare. Next base: position 95,230,782 of record OX456984.1, read on the forward strand.
ATTCTTTCGCTGCCCTAGCAGAGCACGAGGAAGAAAAAATGAAAAAAAATGTAAATGAAGATAATCGCTTTCTTTAATGATGGAGCAGCTTGGTAAGGAGATAAGCGAGATAAAGGCAAGGCCAGAGGCCCGCAGAAAATATTTAAGCGAGGCAAGACAAAAACAGTCTGTGCCAAAAGAAAATGCTTCAAAGCAAAGTAGAGCATTATCTGCAGACAAATCTGCAACCAAACAGCCGTCAACAGCAGCAAAACGGGCTGCTAATAAAGAAACTGCACCCGTGCAGCAACGCAGGATTTCAGCTAAAAAAGCTGAAATAAGTAAAAAAAACTCCTACCGATGAGCAGCCACGAGGGACCGCGGCTATAAAAGCCGCGACAACGATGCCCAAACAGCAGCAGGAGCAGCAAGCAGAGCAGCAGAAGCAGCAAGCAGAGCAGCAGAAGCAGCCAGCAGAGCAGCAGAAACAGCCACAACAACAATAACTAAAGAAGTCCTTAAAAAGCAGAGTGCCCCCCATAAATACCATCAACATGGAGTTGAAGGCCACCAAAAACTTATGTAAGTATTGGCGATCAATTTACTATTAAAAGACTCGGTCAAGACAGACATGCGATCCAATGTCAATCCATTGGTGACCATAAAATAGTTCGGGAGTTGTGGAAAGAGACAACCACCGAACATTTTACTCTTACTCCCAAAGAGGAGAAACCCAAAAGCATGTAACTTAAAGGGGTAGAGCCTATCTCTGACCCAGAGGAGCTCTTAGTTGAACTCCACTGGTTGGCGGGCGACGATCTCGAGTTCATCGGGTTTAAGTCGTTCACCGGCCAAGGCAAGACGGGAGAAGCGGTTATTGCCGATGTTCCTCGTCACCTTATCACCCAATAGCCGTCTGGAGAGTCTAAGGAAAATTTCCGTCCTCGACTACCAGATGGTAAGATGGGAAAAATTAAACAGGCACGGGGACATTTTACAATGTCTTCGTTATAACAGAGCTTGAAACACTTTTTCCATGTCTGAAACTGAACTCAGATGAAAACTATTTCCTCTTGGTCGGTGATTACAATGGTAAACACTAACAGCCTTATTTATAAACCCGTATTATCGGTGGATTAAGGTTACTACGAACTTAATACTCCTCTAATACTCCAAACCTTATTTATAAAAAAAATACACCAGTATTAGCGGCGGATTAAGCTAATACTGGTTCATAGGAGTATTAACGGAGGATTAAGGTCGTATTAAGGTCTAAATGTCATTTTGTTCAAATTTTTGGAGGAAAAGTGGAAAATTATTTTGGTTTTGTGAATAGTTTTAATTCTTTTTCCGCCTTAACTACGAGATAAATAAATTAATAAATGAAAACTAATATTTCTTGTTTTGTTTTGTTTAATATCCATTTTGGAAAAATTTCCGCCAACCACAAAAAAAAAAAAACAATCATAATGCTCGGGTTCAACGCAATTAAGTTTTTCAGATAATCTAACTTTTTTTGGCCTCTGATTGGTCAAAAGTCACGCATCAAAAGAAGAACTAAAACTCTGGCCAATCAGAGCCCGAAGAAGTTAGATTATCTGAAAAAACTTGATGCATTGAACGTGCACAATGGGATTTGTTGACGTTTATAGTAACCAGAGCTATAGATGGGTCATTTTTTTGATGAAAAATTTGACATAAGCAAGTATTTACTAATACGGGTTGGAAAATGTTTTATAAATAAGGATTCGCTCGACCTGGCGTAAGGGAGTATTAAGTGCTAATACTAGTATTAACTAATACCAGGTTGAACCGAGTATTAGTGAAATCTAATAAATAAGGCTGTAAGAACCTTATTTATAAACCCGTATTATCGGCGGATTAAGGTTACTACGAACTTAATACTCCTCTAATACTCCAAACCTTATTTAATAAAAAAATACACCAGTATTAGCGGCGGATTAAGCAAATACTGGTTCATAGGAATATTAACGGACGATTAAGGTCGTATTAAGGTCTAAATGTCATTTTGTTCAAATTTTTGGAGGAAAAGTGGAAAATTATTTTGGTTTTGTGAATAGTTTTAATTTTTTTTCCGCCTTAGCTACGAGATAAATAAATTAATAAATGAAAACTAATATTTCTTGTTTTGTTTTGTTTAATATCCATTTTGGAAAAATTTCCGCCAACCACAAAAAAAAAACAATCATAATGCTCGGGTTCAACGCAATTAAGTTATCTAATTTTTTTGGCCTCTGATTGGTCAAAAGTCACGCATCAAAGGAAGAACTAAAACTCTGGCCAATCAGAGCCCGAAAGAAGTCAGATTATCTGAAAAAACTTGATGCATTGAACGTGCTCAATGGGATTTGTTGACGTTTATAGTAACCAGAGCTATAGATGGGTCATTTTTTTGATGGAAAATTTGACATAAGCAAGTATTAACTAATACGGGTTGGAAAATGTTTTATAAATAAGGATTCGCTCGACCTGGCGTAAGGGAGTATTAAGTGCTAATACTAGTATTAACTAATACCAGGTTGAACCGAGTATTAGTGAAATCTAATAAATAAGGCTGTAAGATTGGGGAATCAATTAGACAATCCATGGGGGACCCAGCTATTCAATTGGCTGGGGCTTCACAGTATTGAGTGTAAAGTCGATCTGCTGGCTACTGACAGGCCTTAATGTTCTCGAAGTGGATCATATCTGGAACTATTGCTCTTAGACTCAAGACATAAGCTGACCAACCGACTCTTCGACGGACGAAAAATTGTTTGACGACGATTCAGTACGACAGTGACAACTGTGGACTTTTCCGCCGTCATACTGCTTCCGAGCGGCCTTGTGGAACTGGAGGAGTACGTGCCGACGCACTCTTACTACTACGGTAAGACAAGTTGGCCGCGCTTTTCCGGTGCTGTCTCAAGGGAACTTCGTTCGAACGGTATTGCGCCGCCATGCAACAGGAATCTGTCGAACGTTGAGATCGATGGATACCTGCAACGTATGGAGGATGCAATCCGTAGAACAATGGACAGGAGAATTCATAAATATAGGCAAAATGACACTACGAACATGTACAGAAACGCGACAATAGATTCACTTTACAAACAAAAAAGTAGAATCCTGTCGAGATTCAAACTCTTGCAAAGGAGGTTTTCTAACCGACATGATTTGGAGATTAGAACTCTGAAGTCACAGATCGAAAATCTCCAACAACTTATTAAAGAAAACTATAATTTCCATTTCATTTTTCTGGAACAATAAAATTCGGGCTGTGCATGTGCAGTCCAACAACCCGAGTATGTTTCCGGAAATAAACAAAATCTTTAGGAGAGAAGATCAAAATGACCTTCAGAGTATAAAATTCCAAAGGACGACACAGAACAAAAACTTAATTTTGACAGTAGGAATAGATCCAGACGATGCCATCTTGGATGATGACAGCTTTATAGTGGAAGATGCTCAAGAGAATGTAGAGACGGTGGGTGCTGTTTTCGAGCGAGTATATAAGGTGAATGATTGCAATCGCCCGAATTACGACCTTAAGAACAGAGCCTTCGTTAGACACTTCTATCTTAGATACGAGATCTCGCATTGGCGATCCGAGAATCCTGGTTTCCCTAGGTTTAATGACGACCGACCTGCAAATGCAGTCATCGCCGAGCGAAACGGGGATAACACCCTGTTCGTTTCCAAGATGGTCCTCGAGAGCATCTTTCACAAAATAAAGAAAAAGAAGTCAGCAGGAGTCGACGGCATACCCAATCATTGTGCTGCGAAACCTCCCTTCGGAAGCGGTGGACATATACACCACGTTGTTCAACAATGCGCTGAATAATGTATATTATCCAGTGCGTTGGAAGACGGCAATGGTCCATCCTCTCCTTAAAAAAGGGAAGGATGGTTCCAATCCAGCAAATTTCCGGTCAATTAGTCTTCTTCTGAGTATCAGCAAGGTATTCGAGAAAGTTCTCAATAGAGCTCTGTCCACATGGGCTGAGGACAAACATATTATTCCAGAAAATCAGCGGCGACTGTTTCACAGCAGTCAACTTGACAGCAGAGTGAAGGTGATTTGCTACATGGCCCTCATAAGGCCAATGATTGTCTATGGGTGCCCCGTGTGGTTCAATGTTAAAGCGTCTCAAATGGAAAAGATTCGGGTGTTTGAGAGACAGTGTCTGCGTACCTGTCTTGGATTGCACAGAACACCAGATTTGGAGTACAGAAAATATTATCCTAATGGCGTCCTTTACAACGGGGCTCAAATAAACAGGATCGACAACTTCATTATAAGACTGACTCGTTGTCACACTGCAAGGGCGATGACCTCGACCAATCGCCTGATATTTGGGGCTTATTACCCCAACACTGAATGAAAAGAAAGAAAAACTAATAATAATAATATAATAACTTAAGTGTCAGAGTCGGCACCCCTGTCCAAACTCTCAATGCAGTCGACCGGTACAGCAGCATAACAGTTGTTTTTGTTTCTTGAGAGCCACTGCACGTTGATAGATTGACAAATTGTTTTTAGTTAACGCTTCACGCAAAAAAAGAGCCGTATGAGAGTCAATATCAATGTCTTGCAGGCATAACTGTCTATTATTTTTTTTTTTGAAACTCAGCCACAGACTTCAAAACAAAGTTCCTATCATACGGTGATTTAAATTTAATAAGAATTGCAGTGTCTTTAGATTCAGTGCGGGAGCGCGTGCGATAAATAGTGTTGATAGTTGGTGGTTTAATTGTTAAAGCGTTGCAAAGGAGATTGAAAGTAGATTTAAGGTTTTCATCATCATAAAAAGGCACACCAAACAGAAAAGCATCATTGGCTTCGGAACGGTTATCGTGCATGTTTTGAACTTTTTTAATGTTATTCACTTCGGTTTGTGCGATGGTGCATTTTTTGTTTACATCAACGATGTTTTTTTTTAGTTCGCGTACCTCAGAATCGAGTGTGTTAATTTTTTCGTTAGCTTTAGAAAGCGCAGTTTCGAGATCGTTCACTTTGGTGTTTGTTTCGTTTAAAGAGTTTTGTAATTCTTTGATTTGACCACTAATTCTGTCAGAAATACGATTTTCCGAATCGAGAATTTGTTGCGATAAAAGCCGAATAATATAGTCACTCTGTTCTTTACTCTGCTCATCCATACTTTTGCAATTGACATTACCATTGCTCGCGGTTTTGAGGGGTCATAGCGGATGATGACAAAGACTCGATGGGAGAGGGTTTCGTGGTAGTGGTTTTGCTTCGAGTACCGGTACGTATCGCTGACATAGTGTGAATACAGGAAATGAAACACGATTTCGTTGCAAAATAATTGCAATTATTTTAATTTATATGTAAAAACGTGAAAACTAAAATGATTAGTGATGCAATTAAACTTTAAAACACCACAAATTTATGGTGAGTTTTTGATTTTTATGCTTTCGTTTGAAATAACACGAGGGAAATTATAAACAAGGTAGCCGAACTCAAATGTACGTCTACTCAGTAGCTGTCATTAGACATGTGGTTAGACATGGTTTCAGATCGCGATCGTCGTGACGTTGTTAGAACGTCGAAAATGTTCTGGTTGTTGTCGGAGCAACAACATGAATTTGATATTGATTGCGAGTCGCCAATGGCTGACTTACACAGGTTTAGCGTGTAAGTCTTAGTGTAGGGGGTGGGTACAGTGGCAAACAAGAAAAAAAAAAGTTATAAAATACAAAAACCAAAAAAATTATAAAATGCAAAAAACCAAAAAAAACTATAAATAGAAAAAACAAAAAAAAAAAAACCAAAAGCTACTGTGGCTGCTCTAGTTTTAATTAGTTTGAATTAGTTTTAAGAAAACACAAGAAAGAATGTTCTTGCAAACTAAGTTTTTTTTTTTAATTTTCTTAGTTGCAGTTTTTAATTCTTAAGGCCGAAAGGCATTAGAAGTAAGATAATGAATAATTTAGAGCACCCGCTTAGGGTCAGTAAGTTAATTAAGCTTCGGTTGAATGGATCAACACGTTCATAAAGGCATACTGGAGAATATAATAGAGCCTTATTCATTCGCACACATGCCCATCAGTTATGTTTTACAGCAGGACAACGACCCAAAACATACTGCATACTTATAAAGCAGTGGTTTGCGGATACAAAAACCAGTGTTTTGAGTTGACCCGCGCAAAGTCCGGACCTGAATTCAATTGAGAACTTATGGGCAGACGTCAAGAGAGGATTAAAGTTCAAAAAATCTAAAAGTTCGGACGAGCTTTTCAAAAACATTAAGGAGGTCTGGGACGGTATAGCACCATCAAGAAGCTGCGCTAGTTAGCTTTTGCCTACTTATATTCAGCGGGAGCACAAAGAAAAACAAGTTTTATATTCAATTAACAGCGATCTTTATTGAATGCTTTCTTCTAAAGAACTGAAACCAAAACTACACAGCTTTCTTGTTGCTAGGCCTTACGGACAACGCTTGGCTTTACAGACAAGATCAACTAACAGTATATATCATTACAATAAACAAAACGTATAGAGAAAATAGGTAGAGAGAATAATAGAGTACGTTATGAATATAACTCGTCCCCCCCAAAAGGAATGAACTTGGGATTAAGTTCATTGCATTATATAATTCGTTTTCATAAATATATACATTATGCATATATAAATAAGGAAGTACTTTCAAAAATAGGATAGTTAATATATAATTTAATTTTTTCTTTACAATTATGTAGTACATTTATTTTGGTATAATATCATTTGCATTCATTTATTTATTTTGCTGGTAAGTATACGCCCTAGTGGACCATTTTATTATTTTATTGCAAAGCTCACACTTATAAGGTTAATAAGGTGCTCCTTTATTTATATGAACAAGATACATTTGTTTTGCATTTTAAGATGTTTCGGTAAGTGCTCATTGTACATAAGTTACTAAGTCACTGGGTATATTTATGTGAAATAAATTTATTCTTAGATGTTTTTTTTTTTTTTTTTAGACATCCTATGTATGTTTAATCTTTTGCTTATGAACCTTTCTTTTATTTGTTTCGACAGTTATTTCATTGTTTTGAGTAACAATGTGGTCATTAAACCTAGGTGCCAATTTATTTCTTCTATCATCCTTTTCAAAAATTTGTTCATTTGCGGTATAATCCGGAGGATCCTTACGTGACTTATTTAGGTTGCTTATGTAAGTTTGTTTTCTTTCGAGACTTTTTTTATGAACTAATTTACAAAGATTTTCATAATTTAATTTATGTTGTTCTAAGTATTCTTGTTCTGTGCGAAAATCTGGGTTTGATGGAAACGGTTTACTGGAGTGAATATGGCCTGAAAGGAGTTCAAAAGGACTCAATTTTGTTATGGAATGTATAGAATTGTTATATGTCAGTACAGCCTCATCAACTATTTCTTCAATTGAAGCGTCTTTTTTATGAAATTTAATCAAGCGAATCAGTTCCGTAAGGGTGGAATGAAAACGTTCGACTGGCGAGTTACCTGTTGATGTCTTTGCACAAATGTTATGATAACTAATGTTATACAATTCTAAGAATTCCCTAAATAGAGTACAAATGAACTCGCTACCGTTATCTGCAACTATTTTTTTTGGAATACCGTGATGTGAAAAAAAGTGTCTGAGGCATTTAATTAAATTGATGCTTGTTCTTGCTGTCAGTGGGTATACGGCTGAGAATTTGCTGAATTTGTCAATAATAGTTAAAAAATTCATTTTGGACACAAAATATATATCAATATGAATTATTTCCAATGGTTTTGATAGGGTTTCGGTTAATTGAAATTTAAGTTTTTCTGCCTTACGGTCGTATTTATACCTGTGACAAATTTCACAGTTATTTATAACATTAGAAATTACATGTTTAAGTGTTGGAAAATATATATCTCTTTTTAAGTGATGAAAACATTCGGTTATACCCCTATGGTAGGAGGTCTGATGGTAATTTCTAACCTCTTTTTCTTGATCATCTCTCTCCGTTATATCTCTAAGCAAAGTCATAGATCTAACAAGCTTTAAACGTGCTCGATGGAAAAACTTGGTAACCACCTTTTGAATCCCCGAAAATGTTTCATCGTCTGTTAAAATGGCCATTTGCCGTTTTGTATTCATGTGGTCTTGCAAAATTGAAGTGACTACACTTTCATCTGCAGGATTATGGTGCTCAATTATATACCTTTTTTCCTTTTAAACAAAATTGTCAGTTTTGAAGATAACTGCGATTTTGTCGGATTTCGCCTAATAATAATTTGATGGGAAAATTCGTTGATTGGACGTTCGGATATTGGAATACCACTATCAAAATTTTCTTCAGCCGAATGAATTGTTGATATTATGGACGATGCATCAGCGTTATTTTGTATCGAAGCCATTTCTAAATTTTCAAATTCAGTCTCGTTAGTGTTTATTTCAATTCGTGAAAGTGCGTCAGCGTTTGCATTCTGCGTACCTTTTTTGTAGACAACCTCATAGTCATACTCTTCTAGCCGCAACCTCCACCGTACTAGTTTTGAGCAGGGATCTTTGACGGAAAAAAGCCAAGTGAGGGGCTTGTGATCAGTGACAATCTTGAACTTTCGGCCATAAACATATGGTCTGAAGTATTTTGTGCCCCAAACAATACCCAACAGCTCTTTTTCGATCGTGCTGTAATGTTGTTCACTTTTTGATAGAGTCCGACTTGCAAAACAAATAGGCCTATCAGAACCTAAAGGACCTTGGGAGAGCACTGCACCTATTGCAACATTACTAGCATCAGTAGTAATAATGAAAGGCTTACGAAAATCTGGGTATTGTAGGATAGGGTCATTGCATAGTATATTTTTGCATTCTTCAAAACAATTAGTAAATCTGGAGTTTAAAATAATTTTATTTCCTTTTCGAAGGCACTCTGTTAAGGGTTTCGTAAGATTTGCAAAATCTTTTATAAATTTGCGATAGTAGCCCAAGAGGCCAAGAAAAGATTTAATCTGTTTTTGTGTGGTTGGTAGAGGAAATTTTTTTACGGCTTGTATCTTGTCCGGATTTGGCCGGATGCCATCAGAAGTAACAAGATGTCCTAAAAACGAAACTTCCTTACACAAAAACTCGGATTTTTCTATTTTAACTTTCAGATTTGCTTCAGTCAATTTTTGAAAAACGGCATTGAGACTTTCCATATGTTCCTGCAACGAGGTGGAATTCACGATTATATCATCCATATACACTAAGCACGTCTTCCCTTGGAGTTCTCTTAAGACATTGTCCATGACGCGTTGGAAGGTAGAGGGTGCATTTTTTAGCCCGAAAGGCATGCGAACGAATTCATAATGTCCGTTTTCGACCGAAAATGCAGTTTTGGGAATATCTTCTTTTTTTATTTCAATTTGATGAAATCCTGAGGCTAGATCGAGTGTGCTAAAATATATACTTCTACCAAGTTTGTCTAAAATTTTGGTTATATTTGGGATGGGATAACGATCATCTACAGTTTTTTCATTTAGTTTTCGATAATCGATAACCAGCCTCCATTTTTCTTCCCCGGTTGAATCTTTCTTTTTCGGAACTATCAAAATCGGAGACGACCAAGGTGAGAAGCTGGGACGTATAATACCTTGTCTCAATAACTCGTTTATTTGCCTTTGCACTTCCTCTTTGTGAATATAAGGGTAACGGTAAGATTTGGAATATATGGGTATCTCATTGGTGGTCTTAATTTCATGTTTTATAGAGTTTGAAAAAGTTAAGTTATCACCATCTTTAAAGAAAATGCTTTTAAACTTATGACACAATTCTATGATAAACTTTTTCTCTTCCTCATTAAGATGGTCAGTTTTTATTGCTTGCCCAATATTTTTCGGCTCAATGCTTTCTGAGTTTTCGATTTCATGTTGTGAAATTCGAAATAAGCATCAACAGGTTCAGCTTTGATTGGTTGCTCTACTAGCAAAGTTTGTTGAGAATCAGATTTGTTTACAACCTCGACAAAGCAGTACCAGTCTTTTGCTAAATACAACCCTTCCGAAATCATTAAATGAGAAGTTATAGCGGTTGGTTTTATGTAAACGCTCACGGATTTGATATCGATTGGTAGTAAATAAACTCATTTACTGAGCTCAGGTACAATATAAGTTTTTGATTTGGTTTGAAATTTAATGGTATAAACGTATTTTTTGTTTTTAAATTTGAGTTTTTTATGTCAATAGTTAATCCAAGTTCTTTAATAATGTCGATTCCGATCAATCCATCAAAGTAAGAATGGAATTTAAAAATCAGGAATTTCACTGGTTTTTTCGTAAGAAGCTCAGGTAATGCATTAATAACAACTTCTTTATTTACTGTTTTTTATCAAAAATAGTTTTGATTTCGATTGGTGCAATATTTTGTGTTTGAAGTTTGGAGGCTACATTTGGGCATATAAATGACCTATTGCTTCCAGTATCGATTAAAAACTTGAGAGGACTGTTGTTGATGCTTGTGATAATAATATAAGGCAGGGCTTCTTAAACTATGGGTCGCGACCCCAAATGGGGTCGCGTAGGAAAATCCTGGGGTCGCGAGAGATTTTCAAGTTAAATATTTAAGGGGAGGTTTCCCATGCCAAATTATGATATACCTATGCTATGCTATATAATGTTTACTTTAGCCTCTGCACAATGCATATGTTTCAGAAAAAATTAATAAGTTTTTTTTTTTTATATTTCCTTCAACTCGACAAGCAAATATCCAAATATATGTTTATGTTTGTAATTGCGTCTACCTGGTTCATCCCATCGTATTTCTTGAATAGCGGTAATATCTGCTTTGTAGCAGTTGAGGGCTTCCGCTAATTGTTCGGCTGCACGTGGTCTATTAAGGGACCTAACATTCCACGTACAGATCCGAAGTTCGTATCCGAGGCTTGTTCGTATCCGAGGCTTGTTGGTGCTCAAACTTAAAACTACAATTTGAAAAAAAGCCCTTGACTGAATTTTGGATCGGAACTAGAGCTGAATTTCCTACAATCGCTGATATTACTTTAAATGTTCTCCTGCCATTCAACACCACATATTTATGTGAAGTCACTTTCTCGGCTTTAACACATATTAAATCCGAATATCGTTCATCGCTAAAAAATGTTAAAGAGGTCTTACGTCCAGCAGTTTCAAACATTCCACCAAGACTTAATTTGCTATGCAATAAAAAACAGGCACATCCATCTCATTAATTTAATTTAAAATTAATACTTACCACTCAACGACTGCGTTCGAATATTTTCGTGCGAACTAAGACGATCAGAACTCCCTTTTATTTTTATTTCTATGTTTCTAAATGAATTCTAAAACTTTATCTTTTCATACATATGTACATTTAAATTGTTACCTAGTAAATAAATCAACAGAAAATACTTATATATTTCTTTCATATTTATATGGGGTCGCCAGAAAACTCGCAATCATAAATGGGGTCGTGAATGAAAAAAGTTTAAGAAGCCCTGATATAAGGCAATAAATGTGAATTGTAATTATTCAAATCTAAGTAACCTATCGATTTTCCGAGGCACGTTAATGAAAATTTGCGTCATCAACAATCGATTCAGTTGAAAAATGTGGAATATCTTCATTTTGGTCATACACAATTTCTTGCTGGAAAGTATTTCCGTTTGAATATTGACTTGGTTCAATCTGTTCTGGTGGGTTATTATTGGTATAATAAATTGGTTCGATGTTATGTAGCTCTTGTGAGTTATATTTATAGGGTTGAGTACGATTGGAGTTTTGTCTATGGGTATACGCGTTTGAAATTGACATTGGTTCAGGTTGTGTATGAATTTTGGGATTGTTTGGTCTGAAATTTGTTGTGTAAGAATTGGTTAGGAACAAATTTGTTAAAATCTGGGGGTCGATTATAATTTTGAATATTTGGTGCGAAATGTGTGTTATTGTTTGGGATAAATGTAGACATATTTGCTAAGGAAGGCGTAAGAGTTCTTGGTACATAGTTTAGATTTCTAAAAGCACTGCTTGTATGTGGTTGTTGAACTGTATTATATGGTATATTGGAATACAAATTATTTTGAGAACTATTATGTCCATAAAATTTGTGCTGTCCGTGAAAATTTAATCGATTTTGTTCCTCTAAACATAATGATAAGGCTTCACTCAATTTCGTAGGTCTCATTGCACGTATTGTGGATCCTAAAGGCTCCCTAAGTCCACTTAAAAACGAATTTAGGCACATTTCTGCATAGAGAATCTTTTTTGCCGTTACTACCGTTGGTTCTTTTTCATGTAACCTCACATGATTTATGATAGTAGAAAAAATCTCTATAATACGGGCATAAAAGGGTTCAACATTATGTGTGTTTTGCCTAATTTGATGTAAGTCTCTTATGAGACTAGTTTCATTCCGCTTATCCGCATAATGAAGTATTAAATTGTTTTTAATTTCGTCCCAGTCTATGGACGTTCCATTCATGTTTAATACTTCATTTGCTGGTCCGACAACTTTATTGCGAATTGCTCTCAAAATTATGCTAGCGTAATTTGTTCCACTAATTCCTGGCATCAAAGCAAGAAGCTCTTCACCTCACATGATTTATGATAGTAGAAAAAATCTCTATAATACGGGCATAAAAGGGTTCAACATTATGTGTGTTTTGCCTAATTTGATGTAAGTCTCTTATGAGACTAGTTTCATTCCGCTTATCCGCATAATGAAGTATTAAATTGTTTTTAATTTCGTCCCAGTCTATGGACGTTCCATTCATGTTTAATACTTCATTTGCTGGTCCGACAACTTTATTGCGAATTGCTCTCAAAATTATGCTAGCGTAATTTGTTCCACTAATTCCTGGCATCAAAGCAAGAAGCTCTTCAACGTTAGTAATAAAATCGAAGTGCAAACGTGGATTACCGTCGAAACATGGAACATCTTTCACAGCATCTGGAATTTTAAGAGAATTGCAGATTTCAAGAGAGTTAGCCATGACTAGTAACTAACTAAATTTACTCAGAGAAACTTTCTTAACTGTCGAAAAAAATAAATTCAATGTATTCAATGATTTCTAGTAAAGCTCTGTTATTTATTTTTACTCTTTATTTTTTTTTTTTTTTACTTTCTCTTTAAAATTTTACTTCGTAACTTTTGCAATTATTGAGAAAAACCCCAGCACAGCAACTAATATCAATGACTTACCGAATTTTTATTTATAATTCTTAGAATGAACTTATTCGAATTGAAGAGGATCTCCCTCTGCAGCAAGCGCTATTTTGACATGGAATAGTAAAACGTGAGCGGGAAATTGTTATGTGTTAAGCAATTTGATGGCTTGAAATGACTTAAATTCTAACTCCTTGTTGACCTATGTATATTTACATATGGAAAGCAAATAACCGATAGATCCCTTATATAAATAATATAAATGAATTGAATACAAATTTTATTTACACTATTCTAATTATGTATTTTTACTTCTCATTCACAATTTTTTTGTATGTGTATACACTTTATAAATTAATATAAAACATAAATTTTAATTATTATTATTTTTCTTTAATTTCGAATATCAGTTCTTTTCTTGTTTTTTTTTTTTTTTTGTAATTTTTTCACAGATCCTGTAACTATGTAGATGCCGGTTGTTGTTTTTCGCTGGTTCTCGCCTTTACGATAGTTTATGATTGCTACTTTTGTTATTATATTATATGTGCATATTATACATATATTTTATATTTTCAGGATGTAGGTAATAAATTTAAATTATTATTACAATTCCCTTTGTTTTGGACACTGGTTAGTTAAAAATTGTGTCACAACGTTTCATTTGTTTGCGTGTTGTTTCGGTTTTCATAATAAAGTATAACTTTTGAGGACACTGTACTTTTTTTTAGAACATTCGATGCATGAACGTTTTTTGAATATCCATGCACATTTGTCTGTTTTTACACGGAGAGAAATGAAAAATCGCCAATTGCAAATTTCTAGTTCGTAATTTGCAAAACATCTTTTTTTGGTAAACTACTCCGGTTTTATTACAAATCGATAGAAAAACTAGTAATTTATTTTTCTTATCGTCTCAAATCACAAAATTTTTCGAAAAGAGATTTACGATTAGTTGTCGTAATACTATCTTTTCGTCATCAGAGTAGCCTACGAATTTGTGAATCGCAATCTAATATGTTTAGAGAACAATTTGGGTTTACAATTTATTAATCTTGATTTACAAAATAAAGATGGTGAATTGCTTGCTCGAAATGCTCAAATCTGAAAATGAAGGGAAGATGTAGGTATTGACCCAAGAACACCGTAAATTCCGAAAATATTTATTGATTTAAGAGCAAAACAGCAAAGTGAATTACAATTAGTTGATTCACATTCTACTTTTTGAGGGGAATAACTTTAATTTGTAATTCCATTGATAACTTATCAATCATAATTTGATACATTTTTGGTGATTTGGTGCTCAATGCTCAAGCAATGAAAATGTACATAAGTTAGATGTACCTACTTATTTAGTCCCAAACAATTGTAGTTTACTAAAATGGGTACTATTTCCCGATTTGAGATTGCAAAACTGTAATATACCATAGTTATATAAAAGTTATGCATTTTCGAGTTTATGCATGTGTAAATAAGAACCTTCTAGAAAACTTGGGAAGATTGGTATCTATTTAGGGCCGACCGACGCCAAGCCGGCGCCGCCGCCGTTGCATCGGCGTCGGTTAAATTTAAATTGTTTTTTCCTTTTTTCACTACGCAAAAATGATATGTGTATGCACAAGTACAAGCATGAAATTCTTCCTTCGCGCTCGCAAAATAATAGAATGTATATCAATTTATTACCAGTTCAGTCCAGTGATGAGATGAGATGGTTTTTATAAACTGGTTTTTCATGGATTTAGATTTTTTTTCGGGACAACTGAAAGGAGTGAAATCAGTACTCACACATAGAAAGACGAAATGATTCAATATCTTATTTCCTTTGTTCTTTGGTTTTTTTCTTGTGCTATTACGCATTAGTACGCGCATTTGTTTTGTATGCAAAAACAACAAAACCATTGCACAAGAAATAGCGCGGCTCTTGTTTAGTTGTATCATTGTCATAGCTCACTTCGATGTTTTTTCATATATGTACATACCTACGTGAAAGAGTAATTAGCAATAGGGTGACTTAAAAAAAAAAGATATCTTTATCTAAATCAAAGTGAATAAACATGCTACAAAATAGTCTGAAAAACGAATTCAATATGGTAAGACCATTATTTGACATGAGCAACATATTATTTAATTATTTAAACGATTTTTTCTTTCGGACAATAACTTTGAAACGAGCTATGGACATAAAGTAAGAAAGACCCTGTCCATAGTATGTATAAAAAGAAAGCAACTAGGTATGATAGGTATATCTATTATACCCGTAAATGTTCATATAGATATGTGTTCTCTACAAACAAAAATTTTTAGTTGTTTTAATGTATAAATTTACTATTTTAATTAAATATGTGTTCTTTTTATGCATTCCTACGATTTTAGGTGATCTTATTTTTATTATTTTTCAAACCGTAAATAGTTCAAGTTCTTCACCCTGTTTCAACATACATAAAGACAAAAGGGTTATACACACATCTACAGTATGTACACTCAAATATACGCTCTCAGGATCACTATTTAGGTACAGTACAGCTAGGCTTTTGGTTTCTGTGTTGAAATTTCTTCATTCGATTTTCGTCTGTTTTGTGAGAAGTACGTGTTCAAAAAACATTCAAAAAAGACATATAGTGCGTGAAACCAAACAAAGTAATTAGTTAATAAAGACATTAAGTGATTGAAAATAATAGATTGATAGTGAAAATTTTGGTCACTAACCGTGCATAGTGCTCTGCTAAATGACATCAAGCAACAAAGAAAATTTCAGTGGGCAGCCAGATTTTAATCATTGTGATGATTTTGGAAACAACTCAAAGGAAGTGTATGAAATCCTTTGCCTCTGGGAACTTCAGCATTTTTATAACCATTTTCTTTGTAAGTAAATTCGAATTCATTCAATCTAAGTATGTACATACCTATAACATATTTTCTATAGGTACCTATTTGTGAGAAAGTGTTAAATATTGTTTTCTACACGTGTCGTGTTATTATACTCGATTGTGTGAAATATAATAACTATTATTTTCTTTTAGCGTACATATAATGTCTCGGACTTAGAATCCTTGAAACTACTGACTGAAAACGATCTTATTACATTATTCCCAACTGATGTGGGCAACCGGGCCAAAATCCGCTCAAAAATATGCGATTGGCGCAAAAGTATAAATATATTTTGATAGGTATTCTAAACACAATTCATACCTACAATTTTTATTCATGACGGCATTTTTTTTTTTTTAGTTTTCTAATAAGACTTCTTATAATTCTGAATCGCAATGTTTTTTTTTTTTCTATCATATTAACGAAAATTTCTCTAAAAAACCGTATAATGCCAATACAATATGCATATCAAACAATTCTTTAGATACGATTTCATCTCTAATTTTGTTTCATTTTATTTCATTTAGTTTCATGTATAAATTAAGTAGGAAATTGACGAATTTGTTTTTTCTTTATAAAGACGTCTAAAGAATTAGAAAACCAGGATGCATCAGCTTTATCATCATCCAGCTCAATCAGCCTATCCGGAAATACTTTCGTAAGTTATTAAATTATTAAATTATTATTAAATACAAATGTGAACATGTCTCGAAGAAACTTACCATACTCATTGGCAAAAAAATGTAGCCAGATTGCTTTATTTCTTAATTTTAATATCAGCAAAGAAAACTTCAAGTTGTTGAAAATTAAAGAAAAGATATACTACTTTGATAGTATCAAAAACAATCCCATTTCTCTCGATCGTTTTGATCAAATTTCATTTTTTTTTCAGAAATAGAATTCAAAGGGACTTTGTACAAAACTAATTATAATGTTTTTAGACGTGATATGTTTTTTTAAAATCACTGACATTGCTTTCTTTGATAAAACGCTGTATATTATAGTTAAGGAAGTAATAATAGAATCTATAGATAAACATTATGAATGTTTTGTTATATCCAATACAAGAAATGATTTTGAAATATTTGTTCTTGATGATTTTGAAAAAAAAAAAACCTTTTTTGTCTTACAAACTAGCTGACGGCCGAGACGTCTTTAAATTATCTAACATGTAATATAATGTACTGAATTCGAAACGAAATAAAAAAAACTTTTATTTAATTTATTTTTTTTAGCTGTAAGTTGCATCTGTATTTTTAGAAAAAAGTCAAAAACAATAAAAAAAACAAATAAAAATGTACTCTTTTGTATTTATTCAATTATTATTCTCTACCAAAACGAAATAATGCAATGGTGTCTAAAAAGCCAATTCAAAAGTGAATTGAAAAACGAAAGTAAAGGTTTGTATTTTGTAATTAACACAATAATATAATATAATACATATAATATAATAGTTTTCGGCTCTGTTTTTAATATTTTTTTTTAACAGAAATATAAGAGTTATCACTCGCGAATAGTAAAATAAAACCTCTTCAACCTTAACATTTATTGATATGATCTAAATAATAGATTAACACGGTTAAATTTACATAGTAATATGTAATAATTTTGAATTTAGAACGCTCACATTTAAATTGCGATTAATTATTCATATATCTTGATCAAAATGCTTGAAAAAAGTTAGCAAACTGCTTTTAAAAAGTTGCAAATGACGTAGATTTTAGTTCCAATTTGCACTTTTAACTAGGAAACCTGTGACTGTCGATTCCGAAACTACTACTTTGGGAATGCAATTTTGGAAGAAATGGGTTGTAAATTACTACTTTTGATTTTAAGTTTAAAAAACTTTATGATAATGTACGAAAAGAAAGTGCTAATCTACATCCTTCATTCATAAATTTCAAGAAAAAAAAAGAAATTGATATAAATTCCTATTGAATTGCGATTTGCTGGTCGTAATAATTTTTGCTCGAAGAATTATTGACACTCAAAAAAGTTGGGACATAATTTTCGAGTACCAATACCATCATGTAGCTAAAATCAATCTACAATACTCTAATGTAAAATTGCAATTCGATGATCATAATAATGGTTCAGCGACCGAATGAACTTTACTTAAAAGTCATGAAATAAAATTTTCCAGTGTCAATATCATCATGTAGCTAATGTCAATTTGCGACACGCTGACATAAAATTGCGATTCGCTCATCGCAATAATTTTTTCCTCGGTCGAATGATTGTTACTCAAAAGCCATGAAATACAATTTTCGAGTGTCAATATCTTCGCCTAGCTCAAATCAATTTGCGATTTGCTGATATCAATTTGCGGGTCGCTGATCGCAATAACTTTTTTCGTTGATGGAATTATTCATACTTCAAAGTGTTAAAACACGATTTTTGAGTGTCAATATACTCGTTTTGCTCTTTTTACAGGATTGCAAACAAGAAGTCGTAATCTGCTAATTTCTAATCCAAGGTCTAAAACTGGATTCATTTGTCGTGATTTATAGCTGATTTTCCTTGATCTGATCTCGCAATTCTTTCCGTGTAGTTTTAAAAAACTGTGTCAAAATGTTTTATTTGTTTGTTTATTGTTTTCTTTTATAATAAATTATTATTATTTATTAAGTTTTAAAGTATTTTACTTTCGAGTGCGACACTATACTTTTTTAGAGTTTTTTTTTTTTTTTTTTGACCGACTGCGCCAGTTAGCTTTTGCCTACTTATATTCAGCGGGAGCACAAAGAAAAACAAGTTTTATATTCAATTAACAGCGATCTTTATTGAATGCTTTCTTCTAAAGAACTGAAACCAAAACTACACAGCTTTCTTGTTGCTAGGCCTTACGGACAACGCTTGGCTTTACAGACAAGATCAACTAACAGTATATATCATTACAATAAACAAAACGTATAGAGAAAATAGGTAGAGAGAATAATAGGGTACGTTATGAATATAACTCGCTCTGGTTGAAAGTATGGAAAGAACATTAGCTTCGGTTATACAAAGAAATCCCCTTCAAAATATTAATACTTACTCAACGTTGAACTGAAGATTTTTAATGAAATACCAATTTGTATGCTCTGCTTCTAATTATATGGCCACGCACAATTTGAATTAAATACATGTTTATTTTTTTGTATTTGATATTGTCTAGCTGTTTCCTTAAATTATTTAATGTGTGCTCTTAATCATGGGCTACAAATTAAACCTCTTTTCAACTTGAAGAAATGTCTTTTAAGAAAGTGATGCGTACTTATATTGCTATATGGCTGCCGTTTCTAATTGCGTTTGGCCACCACTTTATAATTTAGGTTGAAAAATAATAATAATAAAAATTAGACCTTTCTGGTTGTTAAAATAAAGTTTTTAATATGTATAATATATAAAATAATGAGCCCAGACTGTTTCGCTTTGTAAGCATGATGTCCATTTAACAATTGTGTTTAATTAATCCTTCCACTGTATTTTGACGAAGACGCAAATAGCGTCACCGGATGGCGGGCTATTTTTGGAATAATCTTGTTCAAGAAAGTCATTAAATATGTTCACGATTTGTCGTGTAAGACCTTTAGATAGATCAAAAGACGTTACTTTGGGTGAATGGTTGCTTAATTTATGTTTTTGCCCAATTTTATGAGTATGAGGTTTTCCACTGAGTATGCACTTCTAGCTTTGAGGAGTTTTGCGTGGGAAGCCAAATCTCTTAGAAGCTAGCAAAATTCTCGTTTTTTCATTCCTCACAGAATGAATAGCTTTTTTCATGTTTTTGAAATCCCATTGTCTTACTTTACCTTTTTAGACATTTTAAGGAATGGATCATGAGAAAAAAAAAATAGCCAACTTTGAAAAGGATTTCAATTTTAGAGTGGGTAATGTGGTATACTATATTACATTAGCCCATGCCAAGTATACCACATAAGCCGAAACCGTATACTTTTACAAAAAAATAATAAAAAATAATATAAATACATTTTTAGCAAAACTTGCATGTATTTTTCGTAAAAGATTCTTGTATTTTTCCGAAAAATATATATATATATTTTTTTTTTTAACTTATATAGGGTGAAGGTTAAAATTACCTTTACAAGCACGTCGACCTGAAAGATCTTTTGTGCTGTTCCCTTTAGGTTTAAATACACGTAGTGTATAGGTTTGTTCATTCGAAGCTGAGGTCATGTAAGAACCTAAGAATCTTTGAGGAAGAGGTGTTTCTGATATCAAGGGGACAGGGGAACCCTTTATTGAATATTTTAAGCCTGGATCTAGCTAGGGCAGGGCATTCACATAAAATGTGTTCAGCTGTTTCTATGTCTTCAAGACAGAGACGACAGGTGTCATCTTGGCTGATGCCCATGTTTTTAAGATGATACTTGAGAGAGCAGTGTCCAGTGAAGAAGTCCGTAAGTAACTTTGCGTCACTTTTGCTCATGTCAAGAATTTCTTTCATACGTTTGTGGGATAAGTCAATGAATAGTTTTGACTGACGATGGCCATTTGAGTTGTTCCAGGTGCTGATCATGTTCTGTCGTTCCCAGGTAGCTAAATCGTTTTTAAGGCTACTGATTGGGAGACCACAGTAGGGTTCAGGGCCTTTGAATTCGGACTGAGAGCCAAGTCTAGCAAGTCGGTCAGCCTCTTCGTAACCCGGTACGCCTTCATGACCAGGCACCCATGAAAGAGTTATTTTATTGTGAGTAGCTAATTGAACTATACATGTCAGGCAGTTCCAAACTAGTTTGGATTCGATTTTTTGTCGAGGACAGAGCCTTTAGTGCTGCCCGACTGTCAGAGCAGATTAGGATACTTGATCTTCGGAGGTTTCTTCTAATGCATTCCCTAATACAGAATTCTATAGCCATTACCTCTGCCTGAAAGATAGTAGTTGTGTTACCAAGGGATGTAGATGATTTAAAGTTGGGACCGTAAATCCCTGCACCTACACCGTTGTTTGTTTTTGAACCGTCAGTATACCAGATGTATTGGAAGTTATTTGTAAGAATTACAGGGTTCTTCCATGCTGAGCGGTTTGGAAAGATTACTTCAAAGGGGTGGTGTAACATTATGCGTTTAGGCATAAAGTCCGAGGAGTGGGCTGCAGGTGATTTCAGTATTGGGAGCACCTGCAGAATACTCATATGTCCTTGTAAGTTTTCCTTTCTCGAGTAGTTAGTGAGATGAAGCTTTAGTCAGCTTAGTGCAGCAGTCTTCTTTACTCTTTGATGTAGCGGAGGAAAATTTAATAAACTTTCTAACGCTAAAGTTGGGCAGGTGCGCATTGCGCCTGTGATACCTACACAGGATCAGTGTCGATCAGCTATTCACCGTAGCCACACGCACCGCGCTTAGTGCCCGAATAATTCGTGACCTGTTCCACCTCTTACCACCCAAAAAATCAAAATTGATAAAAAAAAAATTCAAAAAAAAAAAAAAAAATCCAACTAAAACAACCAACAATATTACCAATCTCTCCAGCCGCGCCGCGAAAATAAAATCGAGTGCAATTATTATCAGTGCTGTGATACTCTCACCTTTCTCCAAGTTTGAGGGATGTAGCTTAATTCAAAACTGGATCTACAGATAAGTATAAGTGAGCAGATTATGGTATCAATTCCATACTGCAAGAGAGCAGGAAAGATACCATCTTCCCCGGGCGCCTTGAAAGGCTGTTGGGAGCATATTGCCCATTTGATGGAGTCTTCGCTAAAAATTTTTCTAGCTAGACTTCTTGTTGTGCTGTTAGGCGTAGTGTAACTCACATTTGTGGTTAGAGATTGATCAGTGGTATGTATACAGTCAGGAAAATGAGTGGCCAAAAGAAGCTCAGAGTTTCACTGTAACTTTGGGTAAAACTACCATCCGATTTTTTTAAGAGACCAATACCGTTGTTATGATCTTTAGCTAAGGCTTTTTGAACTCTAATTGAAGAAGGCAAGTTATCGATACTTTCACAGAAGTTTTTCCAGGTAAGTCGTTTTTGCCTTCTTATCATCGAGTTGTAAGTCGTTAGAGTTGTTCGATATTCGCTCCACGAATTGGTTCGTTTAGCTTTGTTGAACAACTTTCGAAGCTTTCTTTTTAACTTCTCCAACTCACTGTTCCACCAGGGAACATCGCGATTTGAGTTGGTCTGTCTAATGTGACAGCTGAACTCGTATGCGCTTGTGATTTGACAGCTTAAGCGTGTTGCTTCCCTTTCAAGTTGATAAGGAGAGTCAATGTTTGGATAGGATGGTTCAAATTCACAACGAAGTGTCTCTGTGTAGAGATTCCAGTCCGTGTGTCTTGGTACCCTATTGTTTTCTATATTGTTGGGATTCGGCCTTGACAGATCAAATCTGATGTGCCGGTGGTCCGAGAATGATATCTCTTTCGAGACATGCCAATTGAGAATGTTGTTGGCTATGGCAAAACTTGCCACTGTCATATCCAACACTTCTTTCCTAGTGGAGGTGACAAAAGTAGGTTCATTTCCCTTGTTTAGAATATCTAAGTTTGAATTCATAAGAAAATCTAAAAGTGACTCACCTCTTTTGTTGATGTCTGTACTACCCCATATGGTGTGATGGGAGTTGGCATCACAACCAAGTAGTGGCTGTCTTCCCCTTGCGTTGCAGTATCTAACAAGTTTTCTTACCTCTTCAGGTGGTGCGGAGGTAGTATCCCCCGGGTAGTAGGCTGAGGCTATTACAATATTTTGTAAGCCTCTTGCCGTGGGGATCTCAGCTAGTACCGCAACGAGATCATTTGTGATGAATTCTGGAATGGGAAGAAAGTTAGTTCTTTTATGGATAAGAAGCGCAGCTCGTGGTTGGAGTTGCGTGTTGTCGTATATTAACTTACACGATTGTGTTGGAAGGCCTTTTATTTGGCCTCTTACCACCCATGGTTCCTGGACTAGTAAGCAGTCCAGATCCTGCTTGACAAATTCCCTGCTTGCCGCAGCTGAGGCAGCTTTGGCGTGCATGAGATTTATCTGCAGGAATTTTAGGGTGGTGTAGTTCATTTTGTTTTTGGTGTTGAGGTGAAGCTCGCTGGTGCTTTTAATAGCCTCTGCCGAGCTATACCTTTGGGAATGGGATCCCGTTTTGGAGCCATGAATTTGGCTGAGCTGCTTTTTGCAGCTGGTGTTGCATTTACGCCTTTTGGTGTTGTTTTGGCGACGGTTGTTGAGCAGGGAGGGGGGGGGGAAGTTGTTGTTGCATTGCCAGAGGTACCTTTTGGTAAAGAAGGCCTTACGGCTGACTCCTTTGGTAAGGCAGATGTGGCATTAGCAACTGGGGGGGAGGAGCTGGGATTGTTGGAGCTGTCAGCCTGTTTTGTAGATCTGACGTTGGTGAAGGCTGTGGAGCACTATTACCTGTCGTCAGAGTCATACAGGCTGTCTTGACAGGGGAGTTAGGTGGGGGTTTGGGGGCACCAGTTCTGTTAGGGGCTTTAGGATGGCGGAGTTGAACATCGCCAAACCTAAAGTCTATGATGTCTTTTTTGGTTTTCAGTAGAGCCGCAGATTTGTGGTCCACCGAAAAGGTAAGAATAGAGGCGGCACCTTTGGCTTCTCTTCTTATAAAAATATATTTACACTGTTGAAACAGAATTTTTAAAACCGCACAAACACTTTTTGTTTCACCCCGAAAAAAACTAAAACTGCCTCAATCACAGTTGTTGACTATTTTTTGGACAGATATGTAGATTTTTACTCGTTGGAACATGCATAATTAGCTTTATTTGGGTTTGGGGTCAAAATTCTGCCGGGGTCAAAATTCTTTTTTCAATATTCTGCTTTCAAAATGCTTTTCAAAAATCTGCTTTTAGAATTCTGCTTTTCAAAATGCTGCTTTCCAAAATTCTGCTTCTCAAAATTCTGCTTTTCAAAATTCTGCTTATCATAATTCTGCCAATTATAAAGAAAAAGAAGGTTTGGAAAATGTTAAAAAGCGCGCGCTTTTTAACATTTTCCAAACCTTCTTTTTCTTTATAATTGTCAGAATATTGATAATAATTGCAAACTCTTGCTTTCTAAAGAATTTTAAAGTAGAGAAGTAGTTTTTTGATTTCCTCACTGTCGCTCTCCTACTCAAAAGAATTACATAATTCAGTTAAATTATGATAAAACTGTGATAAAACTAGAGATGCATTCCCAAGGACGGAAAACAATGTAGAGGCTTGGAATCGTCGGATTAAAGTAATAGTTGCCTTGCCCGTAGCCACGCAGGTGTCTATGAAGTAATTGGAGACCTACGAAAGGAGCTTATAAGGGCCAAAACAGAAATAGAGCGCACGAAGCATGGGGAGAGGATAAAGGAAAAAAGAAAGAGTATAAAGCGCGCGCTTAACATTTTCTACACCTTCTTTTTCTTTATAATTGACAGAATATTGATAATAATTGCAAACTCTTACTTGCTTGTCGCTCTCCTACTTTGTTTTGTTCTTCTGCAAATAAAAAAGAATATGAATAAAAGCAGAGTTTTTCCTTTTAAAGAAAGCCAGAATTTTGGAAAGCAGAATTTTGTCAGCCAGAATGAAAAAAAAACAGAATTTTGAAAAGCAGAATTTTGAAGCCAGAATTTTGACCCGCTCCCGTTTTATTTACTTACATATATCTGAACCTACTAAAGTAGAAAACGTTAAAGTATGCTAATTATTTTAAGAAAAAACTGCCTATACCACATTGCTCACCTAACTTATACCACATTACCCCAAATTAGTTTAGTTTATTTAACATCAATCAGAGATACAAACATCTTCTTATAGACTAACGAACTAAGTATGCGAGAGAATAATATACATACAGGCAAAAAACAATATAAATATAGCAACGTGTTATATATGTACATTCTATAATCAACTTAAAAAATGCAGTAATAGCATGCGTTTAAGATTTAGTCTACTGTTATGAAAGTTGATATCAATAACAAGGGAAATGCTATTCATTACGCGCATAATTAACCCTGTGTTCAAATAACTCTAGTGTTACACAAGCTCGATTATTTGTGGAGAAAAGTAGAAACGATATTCAGTCTCAATTTAAAGAAAAAGAACAGCCCGGAAAAAACGAATGCTCGGTTGTGATCTTATTGATGAACTTATTCAATCTTATGAAATGCAGTACAGAATTAACTTTTTTAACACAATGGTAGATGCTAGTCGACGCCGATTGTCGATTTAATTTAACCAATAACAATTTGGTTTTATTTATGACGAGCAAAACCCCGCCCGCTTTGCAGGGCGAAAATAAAAAGCAAAATATTATTTTTTTTTGTTTTAAAGGTGTTTTATTGAATTTTATTGTTTTCAATACTTTTCGATAAGAAATATTTTTGGTTTTTCCATAGTTGGTATTGTAACGTTCGCTTAGTTCGCAAAAAATAAAACTTTACCTTTCACTTTTCAAATCTACCACTTTTATTCAGTATCCACTTTATTCTATTTCAACTTCACCAAACATTAACTCACTCTTAAGTCTTAACATTATCACTCTATAATCAAACTGCCATCTGGTTGCCTCGGGTGGCCTATTTATATCGAATGATGAATGCAGATATTTTTTGATGAAGCAGATATTTTTTCGAACTCGCTCGGTTGCGAGAGTCCTCAAAGATCTCAACATACATAAATCCGCTGGTCCAGATGGTATCCCCGCCGTTATTCTGAAGAGGTGTTCTTCTACGCTGGCAAAACCACTGCGTAAACTTTTCCATCTTTCCTATTCTGCTGGGATTTTTCCGAGCAGATGGAAAACTGCATTTGTCCAGCCGGTCCCTAAAAAAGGCGAATCTTCCTCTCCTTCCAATTACCGTCCAATTGCACTAACGTCCCTTCTTTCCAAGGTCATGGAAACGTTGATAAATCATCAACTTATGAAATATCTTGAAGAACGAAAGCTTCTTAATGACCGGCAGTACGGCTTTCGTAGCAAACGGTCCACTGGTGATTTGATGGCTTATCTTACCGAAAAGTGGAACCAATCTTTAAATTGTTTTGGAGAAAGTAAGATTATTGCGCTTGATATTTCTAAAGCATTTGATAGAGTTTGGCATCAGGCTCTTTTATCGAAAATGCGTGCTTTTGGTATCGATGAGTCTCTTCTTTGTTGGATTAGAAATTACCTTTCCGACCGTTCAATACAAGTTGTGTTGGATGGCTTCAAGTCTGATACCCACTTAATAAATGCTGGTGTGCCCCAGGGCTCCGTTTTGTCTCCGACTCTCTTCCTCATTTTCATTAATGATCTCTTGTCTGAAACTTCTAATCCGCTTAACTGTTTTGCTGACGACTCGACCCTCAGCTTTTCATATTCGTTTCCAAATTCCCGTCCCTGCTCTTCGGATGTGGAACTGGAACGGTTGCGTATGATAAGCTCATTGAATTCTGACCTTGACAGCATTGTTGCATGGGGTCTTATGAACCGAGTAGAATTCAATGCTTCGAAAACTCAATGCTGTCTCTTGTCGTTGAAGCCTAACATTCCCCCATTGCCATTATCCATGAATGGTACCTGCATCGAAGAAACCGAAAAGCTGTCAGTACTTGGTATGTGTGTAAACGATGATCTTCGTTGGAACGACCACATATTTGAAGTCGCCAAAAACGCTGCTAAATGCTTAGGTTTCTTAAGACGATGCAGGAAGTTCTTTACCCCTTCTGATCTGGCTACAATTTATAAGGCTTTCATCCGTCCAAAACTGGAGTATAACTCCCATATCTGGTCAGGTGCTTCTCAAACATCTTTGCGCCTACTTGAAAGGGTGCAAAATAGAGCGTTAAGATTCATAGGTGATAGTTCAATCGTGGAATCGATTGATTCTCTTGAACATCGTCGAAACGTTACCTGTCTCACTCTCTTTTATCGCTTTTTCTACAAACAGTGCTTTAGTGAAATAGCCAGCTGTATTCCTCCCCTGAAACAATTTATCCGCAACACTCGCCTCGCTAGGAATGCTCATCAGTTTTACCTTGAGCCCAACTTCGGACATACAGTCAAGTATAGAGATTCGTATTTCAGTCGGACAACCCGAATGTGGAATGCTTTACCTGGCTCTGTGTTTCCCCTGCATTACGATTCACAAAGGTTCAAAAGCAACGTGCATCGGTGCCTCCTTTCAAATCCTCTCCTATTTTCCTAAATGCTCGCACTGTGTTTTTAACATTATAAAGGTCATAACCCCTTGAGGTGCGCGTAAATTATAAAAAAAAAAAAAAAAAAATTACATTTCATCTAGAACTCTCCAGTAATTTCCACATGGTCTCAACTCTCCACTCCTGTCAAACATTTTCTCTAATGGTATATTTCTACCCTTACACTAGTGTTGCCGCTTGTGTTATCGGTTTAACGTTTTCGATTAGGAAATTGGTATTAAATGTTGGGTTCGCGTTACACTGTCCCCACCTTAAGATTGTTCGTCCCGAATAATTCCATCTGCAGCCTCGCCACTATATCGGTGCAGCCGGTCACAATGAACTACTTTTAACTTGCCTCTTAGTCCTCTTTGGATGCGGTAAACCACGTCGTTGATCCTCGTGACAACAGTATAAGGACCTTCCCAGTTCTGCTGAAGTTTAGGTGACAATCACTTTTGACGATGAGGATTTTAAAGCCACACACGATCTCCTGCTTGGAATCCTGTCGCTGTCGCTTTTGTGTCGTACCGTGTCTTCATCCGGTCGCTGTAGGTTTTCATCCGTTCCCTTATTCTTTTATGGATGTCAGCGAGTCTCTTCTTGAGGTCGTCCACATACTCGTTCGTGTCCTGTGGCTCCTCTGTGGGGCATCCAAATTTAAGTTCGCTGGGCAGCCGCATGGTTTTCCCGAACAAGATTTCATATGGTGTTTGTCCTGTCGAGCTATGTACCGCACTTCTATAGGCCATCAGGAATAGCGGTACATGCCTATCCCAATCTCTTTAGTAGTCGCCTACGACCTTGGTGAGGTGTTCTTTCAAGGTCCGGTTGAGTCTTTCAGCCATCCCATCAGATTGTGGATGAAGCGGTGTGGTTCTAGTCTTCTTAATGCCAAGTAGTCCGCACTCTCCTTGGAAGATGTTTGACTCAAAGTTCCTCCCTTGGTCGGAATGGAGTTCCATAGGCAAGCCAAAACTTCTCACCCAGTTAAACACAATCTGGTCGACCACCGTTTTGGCTTCTTGATTTGGGATGGCATACGCCTCAGGCCACTTGTTAAAATAGTCCATTACAACCAGAATGTACTTGTTTCCAGCGTTGGTCTCTGGAAAAGGCCCAGCCACATCTGCTGCAATCCTCTCAAAAGGCGATCCAACGTTGTACTGATGCATCTTACCTTGAATCTTCCTACCAGGTCCTTTGGTTGCAGCACACTTGTCACATGTTCGGCACCACTTCTCCACGTCATCTCTAGCATGTAACCAGTAGAACCGATGTCGCACCTTCTCCAGTGTTTTGTTAACTCCCAGGTGGCCCCCAGAAGGTCCGTCGTGCATCTCCCGAAGAACTTCACTGTCTTTCGAATGCGGTACGATCAGCTGCATCACATATGACTTAACGTCAGCGGATTCCCATCTTCGCCTGAGGACACCTTCTTGCACACATAGTGAGTCCCACTGGACTCCTGTCAGAAATGTCTCCCCATTCAGGTTTCTCTTCATTTTCTTTCCATGCGAGAATGGGTTCGATATCTGGATCCTCCTGTTGAGCAGTCCTCACTTCCTCATTGCTCCATCCGCTTATTGGGTCAGCTCTTAGTCGCCGAGCGGTAATATTTTCTTTGTCTTCTTGCCGCCTACAATGCTTGCAATCCACTTTGCAAGGTCTTCGGAATAATGCGTCGGCGTTTGAGTGCAACTTTGCTCTGCGGTGTTGAATCTGGTAATCATAAGTCTGCAGTCCTTCTATCCACCTTGCGACTTGACCTTCTAAATTTTTGAAGTTCAACAGCCAGTTCAGAGCACCATGGTTTGTCCGCAGAAGGAATTTCTGTCCATAGCTGTACTTATGGAAGTGCTTTGTTGCCAAGATAAGAGCTAGCAGTTCCCTTCTGGTCACGCAGTAATTTCTTTCTGGCTTCGAGAGGACCTTGCTTTAGTATGCCACCACTTTCTCCTCGCCATCATGCACTTGGGATAGTACCGCCCCGATTCCAACGTTGCTTGCATCTGCGTCGATGATGAATGTTTTTCCAGGTGCTGGATGTGCCAGCACTGGAGCGTTACAGAGGCGGTATTTGAGTTCCTGGAAAGATTTCTCGAACTCACCTGACCATTTAAACTGCTTCCCTTTTTCGGTGAGCTGATGCAAACTCTTTGTAACTCCAGCAAAGTTCTTAACAAACCGTCGCGTCGGTAATATGTGGGAAGACCAAGAAAACTTCGGAGTTGATGTTTGTCCTGTGGTGTTGGCTAATTTTTACGGAGTCAACTTTTTCAGGATCAGTCTTCACTCCTTGGGAAGAGATGATGTGTCCCAAATACTTAACTTCGGTTTTGAAAAGCGCACATTTTTCTGGATTCAGTTTATGGTTAGCCTCTCGAAGTCTCTGAAACACGGCTTTTAGGTTCTTGCAATGTTGGTCAAATGTTTTCCCGTAAACAATGACATCGTCCAAGTAGACTAGGCAAGCTTTCCACGTCAGTCCTTGAAGAACGCACTCCATCAAACGCTCGAATGTTGCTGGAGCGTTGCATAGCCCAAACGGCATAACTTTGAACTGCCAGAGCCCATTACCTGTAGAAAATGCCGTCTTTTCCCGATCATCTGGGTGGATGTCAACTTGCCAATATCCACTTTTCAAGTCCAGCGTCGAGAACCACTGGGCTCCCACCATGGCATCCAGGGTATCACTGATTCTGGGTAGGGGATAGCTGTCCTTCTTAGGCACATCATTCAGCCTTCGGTAGTCCACACAAAAACGAGTGCTTCCGTCTTTCTTTTTCACTAGCACCACTGGTGAGTGGTGACGCCAAAAGACTTTTGGAGTTTTCGATTAGACCGTTCTTCTTCATTGTTGTTATCATTTCCTCAACTTCATCTTGTTTGGCCAGTGGACGGCGTCTTGCGGGTTGACGAATCGGTCTTGCATCCCCTGTGTTGATGCGATGCTGCACCAACTGTGTCCTACCATATTGCTCCTTTTGCGATGCGAAGATATCAGTGTACTCTTGTAGGAGACTTCCAGCCATCCTTGCTTGTTGGTGATCAAGGTTGGAGGAATTCAGTATTTTAGCTCTGATGGTTTTCAGCTCCTCTGGAGCTATAGTTTTTCTCGGGGCCTCGTCTGTGATCTTCGTAATTGCTGCAACCGATTCGCAACGTCCAACGACTTCTCCTTTCTTCAACCTTACATCGTACGGTCTGGTGTTTAGTAATCGATCGGGGACCATTTTGTTTTTCGGTGCTACCAGTGTTTTCCCAATGATGACGCTTTGGGAGGAACACTCTGGGTCTGGTTCCACCATGAGGTATCGAAGGCTTCCAAACTCACCTTCCAGTTTTGTCCAAACGAACCCTTCAGAAGAAGGAGGCAGAATCAGATCTTCCGTGATGACAGTCCTCAGTGTCGCCGTACTTTCGTTCGAATAGGTCATTGGAAGTTCCTTATTTTGGTACTTCAAAACCTGATTACCGATGTCCAAAATAACTCCGTGCTGTTTCATAAAGTCGATTCCAATGATGCACTCGTCACATATATCTGCCACCAGGAATTGATGAGTAAACACTAGATCGGCCAGTCGGATCTTAAGACACACTTCTCCATATACTCTCGCTGCTTCTTAGGTTGCGGTTCTTAGACTATTATGTGGTAGTCGGCATTGACGCTGTAAGTGCCCGGTCTTGTTGCAGTTCCAATATCTTACTGGTCCGCTCCGCTGGTTCTTTTGTATTTCAGCTCTTTGGCACGAGCATTCTTCGACTATGGCTTCTCTAAGTCGATGTACTCCATGAGAAGCCTGTTCTGCTGCTTCAATTGTCAATGCAAATGCTAAAGTTTGAGAAAGAGTACGTGTTCTAGCAGTTCGCACAGACCTCTGAAGATTTATATCGGAAATCGCACGAACGAAGGACTCAACAGCAAGCTGGTTGATGATTTCTTCTCCGGCGTCCGGGTATGCCAGGTGAACCAGTCTTTCGACGTCTGCTTGGAGCTGCTGTAGACTTTCACCCCTTTTCTGGACTCTGTTATTGAGTTGGACTCGGAAGACTTCTTTCAAGTGGCTATCGCCAAAGCGTTTATCTATAGCTGCCACGAGGGAACTGAAATCACCGCTCTGACTAGCTGGAACTGTTTGAAGTGCCACAAATTGTCTCTTGTAGACTGGCCAAGAAGACTGTCCATCAAATGTCGGCGGTTTCATCTCGCTGGCAAATTCTCCAGCAGATTCTCGAATTTTGATTTTACGGATCTGGTCTTATTCTTTGGACAGAACGGAGAACTGTTTATCGCATCGGTTTTCCAAACGATTATCTACAACAGAAAGCTGTTTTTCCATACCTTCAACGCGTTCGTCAAGGGCATATACATTCTTCTCAATGTTGCCCAATTTGCCTTCTAGAATGTTTTTCTGACCTTACAAAACATTCTGTTGCGCCTCAAGTCTTCCGAGAATATTCTGTTGTTCCTTCTTTTGTTCGTTTCGTTGTGCTTCAAGTTGTTCGAGAACATTCTGCTGTTCCTTCTTTTGCTCATTTTGTTGATCTTCCAGCTTCTTTTGTTGTACTTCGAGTCTTTCGAGAACATTCTGCTGTTCCTTCTTTTGCTCATTTCGCTGTTCTAACAAAAGTTTCATCATACTAGAAAAATCTACACTTTCGCTTACTTCCTCTTCTTCCACTTCTGTTTCAAAAACAAAAAAGTGTTTACGTCTTCCCCTTGCTGTACCAAATAGTTGCGCAAGCGCAGGACGAGCTCATTTTTCGATCCCGCTCTAGAAAAATTTCGCTTACCTAACTCACTTTTAAGCTCAATGCAGTTGAGCTCTTCCAACAACTTACCCATTTTCACTGTATTTAACTTTTTTTTTTTTACACTTTACTAGTCAATTTGTTTTTTTTTTTTTATCAAATAAGTTTTATTTACACTTCTGACACCAATGTAACGTGCACTTAGTTCGCAAAAAATAAAACTTTACCTTTCACTTTTCAATTCTACCACTTTTATTCAGTATTCACTTTATTCTATTTCAAATCTACCAATAATCACATTAACTCACTCTTAAGTCTTAACATTATCACTATAATCAAAACTGCCATCTGGTTGCCTCGGGGGGCCTATTTATATCGAATGACATTTCATCTAGAACTCTCCAGTAATTTCCACATGGTCTCCACTCTCCACATTTCATTTTCTCAATGGTATGTTTCTACACTTACATTAGTGTTGCCGCTTGTGTTTACGGTTGAACGTTTTCGATTAGGAAATTGGTATTAAATGTTGGGTTCGCGTTACAGTATAAATGAATAAAGCTTATGGTTTTCCAACACGTGAACAACCAACATAAAGTTGGCCATGAGAAAAAACTGGATGTTCCAAATGTATACCACCGATTTCAAGCGTTTGGAATTAAAATTTATTAATCGCATGCCAAAAGCAATTCGAATAGGCCTAAATTCAAATGGTAGATTAGGTGAAATCATTGGTATACATGCGGTATTAAGACATCTTCTCCTTTATGTTTACCAGTTAAAATTGTCGCTTCAATAACATATTGTAACGTGCGCTTAGTTCGCAATAGTAAAACTTTTCCTTTCTTTATTTTATTTCAACTCTTTTATTCAATATCTACTTTCGATATACAACTTGACTAATAATCACGTTAACCCAATCTTCACACTATCACTTTATAATTAAAACTAACTCCCAGGTTGCATCAGCGGCCTCTTTATATAGAAGTGTGAAACATCGAGAGCTTTCTGGTAGTTTTGCTGGATGGTTCATACATAATGTCTTGACACATTCTCCTCCCAGTATATTTCGGCACACACACTCTCTCACAAACAATGTCTTCCATTATACCATTCCATTATAGTGTTGCCGCTTGTGTTTTCGGTTGAACGCTTTCGATTAGGAAATTAGTATTAAATAATGGGTGTACATTACACTGCCCCCTCCTTAATATTGTTCGTCCCGAATAATTCCATCTGCAGCCTCGCCACTATATCGATGCAGCCGGTCTCAATGAACTACTTTTAACTTGCCTCTTAGTCCTCTTTGGATGCGGTAAACCACGTCGTTGATCCTCGTGACAACAGTATAAGGACCTTCCCAGTTTTGCTGAATTTTCGGTGACAATCCCTTTTGACGATGAGGATTATAAAGCCACACACGATCTCCTGCTTGGAATCCTGTTGTTGTCGTTTTTTTGTCGTACCGTGTCTTCATCCGGTCGCTATAGGCTTTCATCCGTGCCCTTGTTCTTTTATGGATGTCAGCGAGTCTCTCCTTGAGGTCGTCCACATACTCGTTTTTGTCCTGTGGCTCCTCTGTGGGGCATCCAAATTTAAGTTCGCTGGACAGCCGTATGGTTTTCTCGAACAAGATTTCATATGGTGTTTGTCCTGCCGAGCAATGTACCGCACTTCTATAGGCCATCAGGAATAGCGGTATGTGCCTATCCCAGTCTCTTTGGTAGTCGCCTATGACCTTGGTGAGGTGTTCTTTCAAGGTCCGGTTGAATCTTTCAACCATCCCATCAGATTGTGGATGAAGCGGTGTGGTTCTAGTCTTCTTAATGCCAAGTAGTCCGCACACTCCTTGGATGATGTTTGACCCAAAGTTCCTCCCTTGGTCGGAATGGAGTTCCATAGGCACGCCAAACCTACTCACCCAGTTAAACACAATCAGGTCGACCACCGTTTTGGCTTCTTGATTTTGGATGGCATACGCCTCAGGCCACTTGCTAAAATAGTCCATTACAACCAGAATGTACTTGTTTCCAGCGTTGGTCTCTGGAAAAGGCCCAGCCACATCTACTGCAATCCTCTCAAAAGGCGATCCAACGTTGTAATGATGCATCTTACCTTGAATCTTTCTACCAGGTCCTTTGGTTGCAGCACATTTGTCACATGTTCGGCACCACTTCTCCACGTCATCTCTAGTATGCAACCAGTAAAACCGATGTCGCACCTTCTCCAGTGTTTTGTTAACTCCCAGGTGGCCTCCAGAAAGTCCGTCGTGCATCTCCCGAAGAACTTCACTGTCTTTCGAATGCGGTACGATCAGCTGCATCACATATGACTTAACGTCAGCGGACTCCCATCTTCGTCTGAGGACACCTTCTTGCACGTATAGTGAGTCCCACTGTGCCCAATAGGCTTTGAACATGAACAAGATGAATGCTTTGTCAGGTGTTGGATGTGCCAGCACTGGAGCGTTACAGAGGCGGTATTTGAATTCCTGAAAAGATTTCTCACACTCACCTGACCATTTATGTCCGTATTATAAGTAGCGAATCGAACGTTCGACTGGAAGCGAATGTTTTAGAGAAACTCATTTATTGGGTTATTATCATTAAATTCCGTCCATTCTCTTATCTGACATACCTTAAACATCAAAAAAAAAAAAATTCTACAAAGTTTTTGTTTCTACAACCTATAACTCCGCTATAAAAGAAGCTCACAAAAACATTCGCTTCCAATCAAACGTTCGATTCGCTACTCATAATAGGGACCTCTTAAACTGCTTCCCTTTTTCGGTGAGCTGATGCAAACTCTTTGCAACTCCAGCAAAGTTCTTAACAAAACGTCGGTAATATGTGGCAAGACCACGAAGGCTTCGGAGTTGATGTTTGTCCTGTGGTGTTGGCCCCAATTTTTGACGGAGTCAACTTTTTCAGGATCAGTCATCACTCCTCGGGCAGAAATGATGTGTCCCAAATACTTAACTTTGGTTTTGAAAAGTGCACATTTTTCTGGATTCAGTTTAAGATTAGACTCTCGAAGTCTATGAAACACGGCTTTTAGGTTCGTGCAATGTTGGTCAATGACGTCAGTCATTGAAGAACGCACTCCATCAAACGCTCGAATTTTGCCAGAGCGTTGCATAGCCCAAACGGCATAACTTTAAACTGCCAGAGCCCATTACCTGTAGAAAACACCGTCTTTTCCCGATCATCTGGGTGGATGTCAACTTGCCAATATCCACTCTTCAAGTCCAGCGTCGAAAACCACTGGGCTCCCTCCATGGCATCCAGGTTATCACTGATTCTGAGCAGGGGATAGCTGTCTTTCTTAGTCACATCATTCAGCCTTCGGTAGTCCACACAAAAACGAGTGCTTCCGTCTTTCTTTTTCACTAGCAACACTGGTGACGTCCAAGGACTTTTGGAATTTTCGATAAGACCGTCCTCCTTCATTTTTGTTATCATTTAATCAACTTCACCTTGTTTGGCCAGTGGAAGGCGTCTTGCGGGTTGACGAATCGATCTTGCATCTCCTGTGTTGATGCGATGCTGCACCAACTGTGTCGTACCATATTGCCCCTTTGGCGATGCGAAGATGTCAGTGTACTCTTGTAGGAGATTTTCAGCCATTCTCGTTTGTTGGTGATCATGGTTTGTTGAATTCAGTATTTTAGCTTTGATGGTTTTGAGCTCCTACGGACTTATAGTTTTTCTCGGGGCTTCATCAGTGATCTTCGTAATTGCTGCAACCGATTCGCAACGTCCAACGACTTCTCCTTTCTTCAACCTTACATCGTACGGTTTGGTGTTTAGTAATCGTACGGGGACCATTTTGTTTTTCGGTGCTACCAGTGTTTTCCCAATGATGACACTTCAGAAGAAGGAGGCAGAATCAGATCATCCGTGATGACAGTCCTCAGTGTCGACGTACTTTCGTTGGAATAGGTCATTGGAAATTCCTTATTTTGGTACTTCAAAACATGATTACCGATGTTCAAAATAACACCATGCTGTTTCATAAAGTCAATTCCAATGATGCACTCTTCACATATATCTGCCACCAGGAATTGATGAGTAAACACTACATCGGCCAGTCGGATCTTCAGGCACACTTCTCCATATACTCTTGCTGCTTCTCCCGTTGCGGTTCTTAGACGGTAGCTATTGGTGTTATGAAGTCACGTCGTCTTTACCAGGTCTCGACGTGCTATGGAGGCTGTGGCAGCGGTGTCGATGGTATCCACATGTTTGTTCCCGTTAATAGTAGTCTCCACAGTCAGAATTTTGTTGTCTCGTTTGGTCTGGGAGACCTGGATGGTGGTTCTGGGGCCATCGATACAAGAAACCAGCCTCTGCCCCTCGAAATTGGTTCTTACTCGTTTTCCTGATAGGAAACGGATTCATGAGCAACGCTGGCGTTGTTGTTACCTTGCCCTGGGTTGGATCTCTTGCTTCCACAATGTTGACAAGCGGCTTTATTTGGTGGTAGTCGGCATTGACGCTGTAAGTGCCCGGTCTTGTTGCAGTTCCAACAACGTGCAAGTCCGCTCCGCTGGTTTTTTTGTATTTCAGCTCTTTGGCTCGAGCATTCTTCGACTATGGCTTCTCTTAGTCTATGTACTCCATGCTCCATGAGAAGCCTGTTCTGCTGCTTCAATTGTCAATGCGAATGATAAAGTTTCAGATACAGCCTTATTATGAGTTTCACGTGAAATCATTCCTCTCGAAAAAGATCCCATTTAACTTTTCCCTTATTATGAGTTTCGGGGGAAAAATTTTCCATGTTCGAAAAATTTCCCTTATTATGAGCTATTTTCCTCCGTGAAATGTGAAAACCTTAACAGCAATTTATTTCACTTATTCTTAGGAGGCGAACAAGTAAACAACAAAAGCGGAGGGAGTGTAAGTCTGGAATTTTGTTCAGGTGAAACTCATAATAGCTTTTAAAATTCCGGGCGAAATACTTTTCACGTGAAACTCAGAATAAGGCTGAAATTGAAAAAATTCTAGCAGTTCGCACAGACCTCTGAAGATGTAATGGCACGAACGAAGGACTCAACAGCAAGCTGGTTGATGATTTCTTCTCCAGCATCTGGGTATGCCAGGTGAACCAGTCTTTCGACGTCTGCTTGGAGCTAATGTAGACTTTCGACCCTTTTCTGGACTCTGTTATTAAGTTGGACTCGGAAGACTTCTTTCAAGTGGCAATCGCCAAAGCGTTTATCTATAGCTGCCACAAGACAACTGAAATTGCCACTCTTACCAGCTGAAACTGTTTGAAGTTATTCAGCTGCTGGTCCTGTTAGAGCAAGAGTCAGTGCAATGTACTTGTCTTCGTCATCCCAGCCATTTGTTGTCGCGGCTGCCTCAAATTGTCTCTTGTAGACTGGCCAAGAAGACTGTCCATCAAATGTTGGTGGTTTCATCTCCTTTTTCTTTCCAAATTCTCCAGCAGATTCTCGAATTTTGATTTTCCGGATCTGGTCTAATTCCTTGGTCAGAACAGAGATTTGTGTATCACATCGGTTTTCTACGGTTTCGAAACGATTCTCTACAACAGAAAGCTGTTTTTCCACACCTTCAACGCGTTCGTCTAGGGCACATATGTACGTTTATCTCAATGTTGCCTAATTTGCCTTCTAGAATGTTTTTCTGTACGTCCAAAACATTCTGTTGCGCCTCAAGTCTTTCGAGAATATTCTGTTGTTCTTTCTTTTGTTCGTTTCGTTGTTCTTCAATCAGCTTCTTTTGTTCGTTTCGTTGCAATTCAACTAACTTCTTTTGTTCGTTTCGCTGTGCTTCAAGTTGTTCGAGAACATTCTGCTGTTCCTTCTTTTGCTCATTTCGTTGTGCTTCAAGTTGTTCGAGAACATTCTGCTGTTCCTTCTTTTGCACGTTTCGCTGTTCTAACATAAGCATAAACTAGAAAAATCTACACTTTCTCTTCCTACACTTCTGTTTCAAAAACAAAAGTGTTAACGTCTTCGCCTTGCTGTTCCAAACAATTGTGCAAGGGCAGGACGAGCTCATTTTTCGATCCCCCTCTAGAAAAAAAAATTCGTTCATTTTCTTATCTGACATACCTTAAACGTCAAAAAAAAGAAGTTTTCTACAAAGTTTTTGTTTCTACCACCTATAATACCGCTATAAAAGAAGCTCGCAAAAACATTCGCTTCCAATCGAACGTTCGATGGAAGCGAATGAGGACCTAACTATAGTAAGAATTTTGTCTCCATGTTGTGTGTGTTTAATATGAAATAAAAATGAATTTCCAATTATTGAATTAATGAAAACACTTTTTGTTAGTTTTTGTTATTTATTAACAGTATTAACACAACATTAATTATACAATTGTTGACAACTTAACTATCTATGTTTTTACACTTTACTAGTCAAACTCGTTCTTTTTATCAATAAGTTTTATTAACACTTCTGACACCAATGTAACTTGCGCTTAGTTCGCAATAATAAAACTTTTCCTTTCTTTATTTTATTTTTACTCTTTTATTCAATATCTACTTTCGATATACAACTCGACTAATAATCACGTTTACCCAATCTTCACACTATCACTTTATAATTAAAACTGACTCCCAGGTTACATCAGCGGCCTCTCTATATAGAAGTGTGAAACATCGAGAGCTTTCTGATAGTTTTTCTATGAACCATAATGTCTAGACACATTCTCCTCCCAGTATCCCATTTCTGCACACACACACCCTCTCACAAACAACGTCTTTCGTCTTCCATTATACCATTCCATTATACTGTTGCCGCTTGTGTTTTCGGTTGAACGTTTTCGATTAGGAAATTAGTAATGATGGGTGTACCATTACAATATTCATTAATCGTTTAACTACTAATCGGGTGCCATTATACGATTTAGATTTCTTAACTTTATAATTGGAATACCTACTTTAATTTTTTGTAAATAGTAAAGCGAAATACATACTTGGTAGATCCAATGAATTAAAAAATTCGATTGTATAGTTCAGCTCCATCCGGATTCATGACGGTATCAATAGATTTATAAGCTACGGGCTACGCTTACATCTGGTATTTTGTACATTACTTCCACATTGATACTTATAACATCTCTATTCGTATGCCAACATACATCTCTATTCGTTTCTGAAACATTTCAGAAATGTTTTTTTGTTTCTGAAATGTTAATGAAAAGTTTTCGGAATGTTTCTGAAATGTTTCTGAATTGTTTCAAAAATGTTTCTTTGGTATAGACATACCTTAACACAACATTAATAGGAACAATAAAACTAAATGAACTTAAGCGAAACCATGCATGTTTATTTAAAACTCTGGTCCGCTGGGATTTTAAGAGGCAAAGACCCGGTAAGATTACGCAATGTCATAATTGCCAACTCTATGGACATGGTTCCATGCACTGTCACATTAAGAGTTTCTGTGCTAACTGCGCCGGCAACCACAAAACAACTGATTGCAAAAATTCTGACGTGATTCGATGCGCCAATTGCAATGGTCCGCACAAGTCATCCGACTCCAGCTGCCTAAGCCGCCAACAATACTTGGAAATTCGTCAAAAGCTCTCCAACAATCGACAGCCTACACGCAGAGTTGGCCGAAATATCACTTTCTAGAAAAAACTACATTTGTTACGTCTGCTACGTAGTTTATGTAGTTAAATGTAGTTAAATGTAGTTAAATGTAGTTAAATGTAGTTAAATGTAGTTAAATGTAGTTAAATGTAGTTAAATGTAGTTAAATGTAGATAATGTAGCAGACGTGGTTTGAACTGTTCTCTTTTTTTCTATATTAACTACGTCAACTACGTGTATGTAGCAAATGTAACAAATTGTAGTAAATAAAGCGTGTAGTTTATTGAATTAACTACACGTAGTTAATGATGTAGTAAATGTAGTGTAGTTTATTCGGCCAACCCTGCCTACACGTCGACACAACATACCCATACCACCTACACCAACATCACCAAATTTTAATCCGCCTTCTCTTTCCCATTTTCCTCCCTTACCCCAACGCCCAGTTCCACAACCAACAAGGCTGCCAAACAGGGTTGGCCGAATAAACTACACTACATTTACTACATCATTAACTACGTGTAGTTAATTCAATAAACTACACGCTTTATTTACTACAATTTGTTACATTTGCTACATACACGTAGTTGACGTAGTTAATATAGAAAAAAAGAGAACAGTTCAAATTATGTCTGCTACATTATCTACATTTAACTACATTTAACTACATTTAACTACATTTAACTACATTTAACTACATTTAACTACATTTAACTACATTTAACTACATTTAACTACATTTAACTACATAAACTACATAAACTACGTAGCAGACGTAACAAATGTAGTTTTTTCCAAAAAGTGATATTTCGGCCAACTCTGCTGCCAAATAAAAATCGACCTGCTGGTTCCTCATCATCACCGTCATCATTGGCACCTGTGCACCAAATTCAAGTTCCAATTGAGAACAAAACATCATCTTCTACTACAAAAGAGCACTGCGCATTATTTTCGTTTGAAGAGATTAATTCTCTTTTGAGCGAAGTGTTAAGCAAACTTAGAGACTGCCATACCAAAACCAAAAGTGATCAGTTCAATGTAATTACATCTCTTGCTATTAAGTACATTTACTCAAATGAACATGTTATATAATTCTCTTAATATCATTACTTGGAATGCAAGAAGCATTGCAAAAAAAAAACAATTAGAATTTTTTAATTTTATGAATGACAAGAAAATTGACATTGCTTTAATTACAGAAACCTGGTTAAATGATGACAAATCTTTTTCGCACCAAAGCTATAAGTGTTATCGTCTTGACAGGAGAAACGAAATAGGAGGTGGTGTGGCGGTAGTCATAAGAAAAGATATCCACCACTCGGTTCATCCTAATCTGCAACTCAAATATATCGAGTCAATAGGAATAGATGTGTTTTTGGTAAATAACTCCACAGTGAGTATTTTTTCTGTCTACTTTCCGGGTGGTAATAGAACTCTTGGTAAAATGACGTCTTTCAAAAGTGATCTGCAAAAGATTTTTAGAAACCGAAACAAAGTCATATTTGGTGGTGACTTAAACTGTCGCCATCGACTATGGAATTGTCTCAGGGCAAATTGTTGGGGTAACGCATTGTATGATGTTAACGAGACACATCCAAATTTTTCTTTACTTTACCCCCCTAATCATACATATGTTCCTACGTCTAAGTATAAAAGTCCTTCCACTTTAGACTTTTTCGTTACCAATATACCAACTTATTGTTGTAGGCCATTCACCTTCGATAAATTAGGGTCCGATCATCTACCTGTAAATATGAACATGAATCTCCAACCAATAGTAGAACAAGCCAAATTATACTACAAACTGTCTGCAGCAAATTGGGACTTATTTGCTTCCTTTTTCAACAGAAACTGCAATCAAATTTCTACTACCCCTGTAAACAACACAACTGAAATTGATTTAATGTGCAGCAATTTTGTAAATTTGTTAAATAGGGCAGCTGACTCTGCAATACCCAAGTGTCTTGTAAGTTGTAAAAGACGATCACTCGGTACGACTTCCTAGCAATATTTTTTTCTTTTAATAAGGCTAAGGAACTCAGAAAGAAGGAAATGGCTTCGTTATCGTTATGACTGCTTTCTCGACAGTACAAAACTTCTTAATTCTGCAATATCAAAAGAAATCGAAAAATACAAAAACTCGCGTTGGAATAATCTTCTTTCCTCATTTGAGAAATTCAGTAAACCCTTTTGGAAAGTTTCGAAAGTAATAAAAAAACGAGGTTCAAGTATTCCACCCCTCAAAACAGAAAACGAACTAATAATAACACCAAAAGACAAAGCAAACTTATTTGCTTCGAGTTTTGCAAAGAATCACGAAATAACAGCTCATTTTAGTGACGCCAATACTTCCACTGATGTAACAAATACAATAAATTTTGTTTCGACATCAAGTATCGAACTAAGAAATTTGAATTTAGTTAATCCTAATAAAATACGAAACTTGATCCAAAAGTTAAAAACTAAAAAATGTCCTGGCATGGACGGTATAAGCAATAAAATTTTGAAATTCGTCCCCCTCTCAGGCTTACGATATCTTACTTCAATTTTCAATGCTTGTCTTAAATTAGGATACTTTCCAAATTGCTGGAAAACTGCTGTGGTAATACCAATCGCAAAGCCCGGCAAACCAAAAGACATTGCTAGTAGCTATAGGCCCATAAGCTTACTGAGCTCTTTAAGCAAACTATTAGAAAAGATAATCAAGGAAAGTCTTGACAATCATTTGACTGCGAACAATATTCTGCCAGATTATCAATTTGGATTCAGACCCCTTCACAATACAAACCACCAAATTCTGAGAATCAAAAATCATGTCAAAGAAAAATTTAATATAAAAGAGTCGACTGCCTTAGTGCTTTTAGATATTGAAAAGGCCTTCGACACTGTTTGGCATGATGCATGATGATTCCAATGGCGACAGTAAAAATTATTTTAAGCTTCCTAAGTGGGAGACAATTTTTTGTAAAAGTACAAGACGATATATCTTCTGTACATAATATTCCATATGGAATTCCACAAGGTACAGTACTTGGTCCCATATTATTTAATATCTTTGTCTCCGATTTACCAAATCTTGGAAATAATATTGGTATTGCGATGTTTGCTGATGACACGGCTATTTTTACATCGGACACATTTTACTTGGAAGTTTACCACACGTTGCAGATTGCTCTTTCTAAAATCGAAAAATACTTTTTTAAGTGGAAGATTAAGGTAAATCCTTTAAAAACACAAGGAATATGGTTTACGAGGCGTCGAAAGTCTTGTTTTCTCCTAAACAATGTACAACTTCGCATGGGTTCTGTGGATATTGACTGGTCCGAGCATTGTCGATATTTTGGGGTCATACTAGACAAAAAACTTAGTTTTCAAAAACATATATCTACAACTATTGACAAGATTAATCTATACAAAAGAATTCTATACCCATTAATATGCAGAAACTCTAAACTCAGCAAAAAAAATAAAATTTTATTGCACAAATCAATTTTCCAATCTATCCTCTTATACGGTTCCCCTGTTTGGAACGATTGCGCTAAAACTTACAAGCTTAACCTAAAAAGATGTCAGAACAAAATTCTTAAAATGATGCTTGATCGTCCATGGCACTATTCAACCTACAGGCTTCATGAACAAAGCAATGTCAATTTTCTGAATACCCTTATTGAAAATTCAACTCTAAAATTTTATGTAAATTGTTCTATCTCCGATAATGAATTGATTAAATGTTTAGCCCCACCATAAACTTATATATACGTATGAATACATGTATTGAAACTTTATTTTGTATCTGAAAATGGCTGATTTCAAATCACAGTTTTAGTTAATTTAACGTGGGAGTTTTGCAATATTAGTTTTTAAGAGTTGAATAAGGGTTTTTATTTGAAGCTTTCCCTTGAATAATCAATATCAAAATTCATTAAACAAATTACTTTTCTCATAATGTATTAATATAAATTTATAGTTGAAAAGGAAATGCTTATCCTAAATCTCTAAAATACAATATCCTTACCAAATGTAAAACAAATAATGTATGTTGCTACTTAAATAAATAAATAATTGACATACCTTAACGAACAAAAATTATTTAGCAATCTTATTTGACCATCAATATCAAGAGGTAATTCTCCATTTCGAATTTTCAATAATTGCTTGAAAAATTCTGCAGCTGTTGAATAATTCTGCAATAACACTCTTACATTTGAGAGTTCACATATTTCCACAACGTAATGAAGATTTCAATCTAGCACTTTATTCGTCAGCAGCAGTAGATCGAGGAATAACCGGAATATTGCCGGAAGTCACCAGCAAATAACACCAATGCACCTCCGAAAAGACCTCTCAAACCTTGTAATGTTGTACGATTGAATGCTTCAAATGAATTCTTGTTTGCCATAGTGCATTCGTCTCAAATAACTATTTTATACTGCTGCAATATATTTGCCATTCCTGATCTTTTTGAAATGTTACATGTTGGCGGTTCCATTCATTATTTATCTACAATAAGCAAGACAGAATTGAATAACAATAAGATTCAAAAAAATTCTATTTTTGACGTAGGGAATTTAATTTTCGTTAAACAACACCTGGGATAAAAATAAAAAAACTTTAAATTCGTTATGTTATTTCTATTTTGACACACCTGCAAACACAAAAATTTTGATAGTTTTGTTGTTTTTTGCCCACTCAAGGTTTTTCAAAATGTACCACTGCACTAACTTTTTTCTGTGGCCAACTAAATAAAAAAACACGAAAAATGACACAATTTTGAAACCAAGCATCAAAACCAGATCAATATCTATCCCGTAGTGAATATTCATAAAAGCCAAGCTGTTCAGTCTTCACTCGTTGTGTTCCGCAAGTAGTTTTTAAGTCTCCGTAGACTTGAAAAAGTCCTTTCTAGTGTAGCAGTGGAAACAGGTATGGTAGCCAATATCTGTAGCAACGTGTAAATAACTGGACAAAATGTTTTATCGCACTTATCCAAGCATTCCAAAGCAGATTTTGGACTAGG
This sequence comes from Melanostoma scalare, assembly GCA_949752695.1. Classification (NCBI taxonomy): domain Eukaryota; kingdom Metazoa; phylum Arthropoda; class Insecta; order Diptera; family Syrphidae; genus Melanostoma; species Melanostoma scalare. Next base: position 95,275,210 of record OX456984.1, read on the forward strand.
GGAGGAGATAGTCATAGGATGTACTCCTTACGGGTAGCACTGCCCTGCCGAATACATAAAAATTGCGTCTTCAATTTCAGAACTGACCGCAAAATTTGAAGGTAGCACACCAGATGATGGCAATAATCTTAATTGGTGAATTGTTTGGTCTAGAAATTGGACGAATTAATTTATTTTGACGCAGAAGTGTTAAAGCGATTAAGTTGCCTTCCAACGATAGGTAGCATTTGCAGTGTACCAGCATTTTCATCGAGCATCACCTTTATCACCATCATAAATTTATTTCTCAAAAGTTGCAAAGCATTAATAACTTTATTCGCGTGACTGAATGCTGTTATTGGTGTTAACTGCAGTTGTTTTGATAGCGAAAATGTAAAGCTCATGACTTTTTGAAGAATCACTAGGCACGTAACATAATTCGAAGATCGAAGTGTGTTGAGCATTTGAACAGCTTGCTGCGATGTTTCTTTATTGTGGCTTATTTGGAGTTCTTCGAGTGCATTGACAATAGCTGGATAAATTTGCTTAAATCGCATGACGGCTTCATGCTTGTGAACCCACCATGTTTCACACATTAGGTGTGTTCGTTGAAGCCCTAGGGTCGCCACTAAGCATTTTTTGAGAAACCTAAATTCACACTGAATGTCAAATTGAGTGTTTTTTGAGCCATAGGTTTGCCATAGGTTCTCCCCAAACTCGCCCTAGCTTTTTGCTGTGGCGATTTGAGGGCTGTCAAATGGCATGTATTTTTTTTTTAATGACAGGGATGTGTGGTGATTTGTGGTGAAGTGTTTTTTGAGGGCTGGAAAACCCAGGTTTTTTTGACAACTCATAGGGTTGTCAAGAAAACCTGGGTCAACCCTGGGGAAAGTTCAACGAACAGACCTATCGCCAGCAGGGTTTTTTGATTTCCAGCCGGTAATAGTCCCGAATTTTACCATTCAAAACAGCAGTGTGAAGCAGTATATCTAAAGTAGGAACCAACAGACTGCACGATCCCAACGCAATTTCGCAATTCTGCTTGTGAACACGAGTCAGCAATAGTAACGTTGAGAGAGCACAACAATGTACATACAGAGCTAAAGCATCACATTCTTTACGAATATACGCCTGGGCACCGTACAAATACCCACTCATTATTAGATACACTCTGGTTTTAATCTTCGTAAAACAAAGCGAATCTCAGAAATAGTATTATGCGACAAACAATTAAAGAAATTCTCTTAAGAGGTTAAGCTGGTTTAGAATTTTGATGAAACCGAATTTTTTTTTATCTTAAAAAGTACTTTAGGGGCTTAATAATAACATACCAAAGGATGGATGCCGGCAAAAATGTCTAAATGGCCAAACTTTCCATTCTGCGTACTGAGTACTTAAAACTTTAAACGCTTTTTCACTTTTTTCGAACTGGCCGAAGACATAACTCGAGCAAATCTTCACCGATCTATACGAAATTTTGACAGTACGTTCGAAATACCTTTCTCCGGAGACGTACGTAGAATTTTTTTTATATTGCATAGCTTTTTTTAATCAACAATTTTGTCGTTTCTTATAGTGAAAATTTTAATGTTTTGTTCAAACGTGCACCATTTCGTGAAAAAAGAAAATATCGAAAAAATCCTGCGTACGTCTCTTGCTGTTGATATATATTCGGGATTTTGTCCCAGGACCGAAACTAAGGAGGTTACATCTTCGACCATGGACCCGTCAAAAAATGAGGCGCCTCCGAAGAAATGCTGGACAGCTGCCATTTGAATTTAATTGACACGAAAAAAATTTGTATTTAAATATTAAAACCTAAATTATAAAACCTCTTTCACAGATTTTCGACTGATCTTTTTGTTCAGTTACAAAAAAAATCATAAATTATGCCCATTTTTTCACGCTTTAAACCAGCTTCCAGGTTAGAGTGAGAATCCTTTAAGAGAACCATTATGCAGGGGTTCTGTGGGGTTTTGATAATGTTTTGTGGAAAGCGAACATTTTTAGTAATTGCAATTTCTAAAAAAAATTCTTTAAATAAGCCTTTTCCTTGTCCCATTCTAAATCAATAACCTATCGGCCTAATAGTGCGTATTGATACGGCAAGAAAATATACGAAGGCTACCGAATGCGATCAGCCAAACGACTGCGGTCGGCGCGGCGGCTGGCGGGCGGCAGAGAGAGCGAATCGAAAATACATTATTAGTGTAATTATACGTAATAAAAATATGTTAGGCCAATTAAGAAGATATATTCTTACATTTCGAGAGGGGGGGGGGGGGTTTGAACACCTGAAACCCCCCCCCCTGGCTACGCCCATGGTGTAGGTAATAAAAAAAAGAATGCGCTCTAAAGGGATAACTTATTTGATATCTTAAAACCACTTGCAACTTCGCCAGGGCTCTCGAACGATGTGAATTCTACAACAGAGTATATCTATTAGTGAAAAGGGACACTCTCTACCCAAATGCAACGCCTAATACTCCATTTTAACAATGGACAAAAAAAAAAAAACCCTCAATGAGTGAAAGGAGGCCAAAATTTTTCGGTTGATCAGATTCTTTTTTTTTTGCGTGACACTGACTTCTTTTATTATGTTTGTTTTTTTTATCATTTTACTATGATTTTATCTTTAATCTGTTTCTCCTAGAAATTAAGTGGAGGGCCGTAAGCTTTTTACCCAGGAATCCAGGGCTAGTCCATGGATTTTCATGAAATTTTTGGAAATATGTTTTGAATAGCGTATAGAAAAACGTTAAAAAAAGAATTTCATGACATCTTAATTTTAATATAAATTATAAATAATTATTAAAATTTTAGAGTAATCTTTTGATTATATTAGTTTTAAGTTTAAAGTTTTAATAGTTAAGTTAAATTTTAAAACTAAGACCTATTACAAACTTTAACTTTGGTCTCAAGGGCAGCACATGTACTGATTTGTGCAAAGTATAGAACTTTTTTTGCTTCTATTTTTAAGGTGCTTGTTTGACAGCAGCGAAATGTAGAAAGGAATACATTTAGGAGGAGTTATATTAAAATACATAGAAAGCATTGTGAGCATCTAGCCTATTTTGTAATGTAATTTTGCATGGAAAAATAATTGAAATTTAATTATTTTTTTTTAACTAACTTCCTTTATTTGAAAAAAAATTTTTTTTTTCCTAAACCTTCTACTCTTACTCTTCTTTAATTTAAAAAAAAAAATAAGAAAATCGGTCAATCGGTTTGGCTGGTTAGCGAACGTACACAAAACCAAACTTTAATTTATATTGTAACGTGCGCTTAGTTCGCAAAAATAAAACTTTACCTTTCAATTTAATGCTACCGCTTTTATTCAGTATCTACTTTATTCGATTTCAACTTCACCAATAATCACATTAGCTCACTCTTAACATTTATCACTCTATAATCAAAACTGACATCTGGTTGCCTCAGTGGCCTATTTATATAGGATCACATTACATCTAGAGTTTGTTCCACATGGTCTCCACATTCCACTATTTTTGCTGTCAAGCATTTCCCCTCCTGGTATATTTCTAAACTCACACACACTGACTTACAAGCAACGCCTTTCATTAGATGTACATTCTAGTGTTGCCGCTTGTGTTTTCGGTTGAACGTTTTCGATTAAGGAATTGGTATTAAATGTTGGGTGTGCATTACAATATATATAGATAGGTATCAAATATTCAAGCCCCATATCAAAAAAGGATCTTCTTAAGCATTGTAATGATTAAGGTAGGGTAGTGGCACCTATTTCAAAACATCCCCAGTTTTCGAACACTTTAAAAGAAAATGCCTATATTTTCGTTGTTTTTGGTGGTGGATTTTGGTTCCAAGGCCATGGAAACGTTGATCAACTCATTTAAAATCTTGAAAAACGAAAACTTTTTCATGGCCGACAGTACGGCAATTGTAACTTCCCGCACTCATTCTTTCAGAAAGTTAACTACACGCTTATATTCCTTTCAACAATACTGACCTTTTCATTTTTTACAAAACATTGTCATTGTCCAAGTAGACAAATGAAGGAAATAATACACACTTGGATGGTTCAAAATCTTTACTTCTCGTTCCAGGATGTATGGTGGATTAGTCATTCCCAATAGCATCATACATTATACAAGAATTACTTCTACCAGCAACCAGATTAATTAATAAATAATGCGTAGTTTCGTAATGAACATTGTACATCTGGATTTCTTCAACTACATTTGGCGTTCAATCTATTTCATGGTTGTGTTGGCTACGAGCCAAGCATCATGGGTCACGGCGCACCCATAACAATTTGATAACAATAAAAAAAAAGCTGATTAAAAGAAAATAAAAAAGACTTTTGTGGTGACAGCATATTCTGTCAAGTAATTTTTTTAGTTAATTTAATTTTTCTTCGTTATGTAGTTTTTTTATAATCACCTCATATGCTTTAGTGAAAATGTAGTAGAGTAAACGCACTAGTATCCGGACAGTGTTAGTACCCGGACACATTGACCTTTTTTTTGCGATTAATAGATAAATCACACAAACAAATTCACAAAAGTCAACAAACATGGGTCCTTCAATGTGTCCTATACATGCATGCAAAGTTTCAGGTACTCGAAATGCGTATTTTAAGAACTACGCGTCATTTTATTGCTTAAGCCTTGCGCAAACCAACGCGGTGAGTGCGTGCGATGCGATTGCGTTAAGTCAAATCCCTCTGCATTAAGTCAAACGTCTAAAAGATTACATAGGGATTTGACTTAACGCAATCGCATCGCACGCACTCACCGCATTGGTTTGCGCTAGGCTTTAAGGTTTGAAGGTGCGGTCTCGTTGTCGATTTAGATAAAAAAAAAATTGTGGGAACAGTTTTTAGTAGGAAGCAATTGAACAAGTAATAGTTAATTTATTGTAATGGAAAGTCATTGGTTTCGTTGGAAATATCATTAACTAAAACAATTTGCAAAAAAAAAAAACAAATTTAATAAAATCTTTGCCATTATTTGTGGTGTCCGGGCTTTTTTTATTTTATATAAATACAAGCAGTTTTTTGTATTTTATATAAATACAATTATAAAAAGTGCTCAAAGTGGCCTCCTTCGTTTTGAATGCATGCCAGAGCCCGCTTTTGGATTTCGTTGGGAGTGTTTGCTTTAAATTTGGGGTATGAATGTTCAATAGGTGAATAAGTCGTATAAAAGAATAAGGAAACAAATTTGTTCATCAGTTTATCAAAATAAGTCACGATTGCAGTTTGATCAGAGAGCTTTTTAAAATGCCTTCATTTACGAAAGAAAAATACGTAGACATTTTATTCGTATATGGGTTTTGCAATGAAAATTCAAGAAGAGGACAAAGAAGATACCAGGAACTTTATCCTAACAGACGACTTCCTTCTCAAAACATTGGGCAAAAACACATGCTAACTTAACTTTTTATTTTCAAAATTTCTCTCAATATCACAAGCAATTGCTCTAACATAATAAGAACCACAGGTTCAAGTACGTACGTCATTATTTGCTTGTTAACTGAAGTTTCCAACACGTGCAGTGTAAGTTTTTTTTTTTACTGCTACCAAACATCGAACCGCACGCACTGGCAAACTGAATTTTTGTAAGATCATGTGCTGTATTTGTACTAGTGAGCATAATGTTGGAAGTGAAAAGGAAATATGAGGGCGCTCATTTATAGTTCTGTCAAGGTTGAAACACCAAAAACAACGAAAATATAGGCATTTTCGTTTAAAGTGTTCGAAAACTGGGGATGTTCGGAAATAGGTGCCACTACGCTACTTTGTCCAAAAACTCCGTTTTTGCTCGGAGAGTGAAGTCCAACCAGGAAAACATACAACACAAGATTTTCTGGAGAAAAGTAGCTTTCGTTTCATTTTAACTTCTCAGAAACTAAGAAAAAATTTTTCGTTCGGTTTTCTTTGTTTGACTAGGAATTAACAAGAAAATTGATTTTTGAAAGAAAAATTTACCCTAAATTTTTTTCAAAAATTTGACTTTGAGACTCGATTACTCAAAAATCACATATTCACTGAATCTACTTGAACCAAATTGTTTATTTAAGGGGAGAGTATTTGCTTTCAAAAAAACTAATAGCAGGTAGTTAGTGGCTTAGATAGTTTTTAATAATTTTGTTTCTTAAAATTAAACATAAAATTGTCGCTCCTGCCTAAACGGAGAGAGGTAAACCCATCCCCCATTCCATACGATTGTTTTCCTTTTTTACCCAACTTATTCGCCCTGAGCTTCTGTTGCATCGCATGCAAAACACCCTGTATTGTGTATACACAGATCCACACATAGTTATATGTACTGTACATACATGTGCTACTTCGTGAGAAAGGAAATTTCTAAAGTAAATCATATCAGAACTTTTTTGCGAATTTTGAAACGATTTGAAATTAAACATTTTTCATTTATTTTTAATGATAGCGCAGATTTCCAATTAATTAGATTTGATTTCGTTATAACTTCTATCATTGCAAAAAAAAACTTTGATCAATTACTACTATCTAAACTGATTGTGAAATTTAACAATTTTTTTTTTAAATAAATTTTTTAAGAGATTAAGGAAAACGAAAAGAATACTGCCAATTTTATTTATAAAAGTAAAATACAGTAAAACTGCTTCTAGTTGTTTTCTTTGGTATTTGTGAGGATAAGGCCCTTGTCTTAAAAATACAATAAATTTCAGTTATTTAAATAATAAATATAAAAATAAATATACAGTGCTTTTATGAAATAATGTCTTATCAATCTACACATAGTGCAAAACAAAATATAAAAAAGTCATTTTTAGAAAATTATATACAAAAACGTTAAAATTCAGTGGATTGAACCCAGATTTATAAATTCAATATGTAAAAAGAAAATAATACAAAAAACAATACTGTAGCATAAAATTATTACTACGTACATATAGAAGTTAGCTGTGCAGGGAACGTCGCGTCGTTTAAAAGTTAAGAGGCTTGGCAATTGTTGGCAAACCGACAATTGCACTATAATTTTTTTCTTCCTTTTTTTATCTCGTTCGAAGAGCTGACTAACATATACACAAACGAAGAATATTTTTCAAATAGTCATATTCTCTCAATTTAAAAGAAAAATTTGAACAAATTAGGCCATATCTCATACAATTTAAAGCCATGACTAGTTGAACTAATTTTAAGCCAAAATATATGACGAATATTAAACGATTGGTTTTTTCATTGCACCTTAAATGTAAACAAAATGTCCCAATCCTTTGGGTGGGTCATTATTAACAATCTCCTCTCCCAAAGCTGCTGGACAATTTCCATTCAAATCACTTTCAATTCTTAAAGAACGTCTCAATATCATACTATGTGGGCGAATGTTTTGCGGCTTTATTGGTATAGTTGGTGGTAGACGACTTTCAAAGCGGCCATTCAAATGGATATCAAGAAGTTTTTTATCATTTCCCAAGGATGAGAAACAATGTCCAACAGTTCGAATTTCACGAATATTATAGACCGGATTGTATGTTTGCTGTTGCAACTGACGTTGAGCCTGCAGAAGAGCGGAGTTCTTATGACAAAACTCACACGACTTAAAACTGTTCCGACATTTCTTGCAATCGATTTGAAAGGAACCGACCGATGACGACGGCAACGAAGAGGAAGATGTGGATGTACATGATGACAAGGAAGATTTATTAGCAGCGCTTGTAATCGATTGTGTATCGATGTCCTTGGAACACGAACTATTTGTGGTAGCTCGTTGCGTTGAATTTGTCGTTTCATTTTCGCTAGATATATCGTGAAAAGAGTCCGTTGACATATCCAGCAATATTGGTTGGTCATTTTCGTTATTGTAATTTGTGTCCTTGGAGGAGTATTCATTTAGAGACGCCAACAACTGTCGCCGTCGTTGATAATTTGGATTACGGCGTACTAGAAAATGGCAGGTTTCACCTCGTTTCATTCGTTCGGCCTGTGCACGCAGTGGCAGATCGTCTGGATGAAGTTTGCGTTGATATTCCTGACCGGGACAGACCTGAAATTGGCAAACAGCATTTAATGATGATGATTGAAATGTTGACAAGTTGAAATTAAAACAAACCTCATAGATAGAAAACTTCTCAACGGGTTCCATAGAATTGTAACAAGAAAGCAGAAGGGTCAAAAGCTCATCGGATGTAGTTCCTTCAGAAATAACCAAAGATTTGTACTGGGATGTCGGTTGAAGTGCTGATGTGTGAACACGAATAAGACCACCAGGTCTTAATTGTAAGCAAAACCTTTAATGAGCGTAATGAATGTTCGGTATAAAAAAATACACTTCCAGTAAGTGATGTGAGTAACTAACCGTGATTCACCTTTCGGATGGCAAGCTTGCAAAATTGCTGGACGGGTGTCGTCATCGAGAACCAATATTGTTTTGACTCCAGCCCGACGAACGCTCACTTCCATGGATAGATAAAACAAGCGCGGATCACGATGGCGCATTTTTAGTCTGAAAATTATTACAGCAATTAATTTATTAAATTTATACTTTGTGTAGAAACTGTTTTAAATACACAGTTTAAACTGTATTGCCAGACCGACATATAAAATTTTACTTTTGGAATGCTCTCAAGCTTATATGTGTGAATGCTCTCACTGCTTATATCAAGCCAATTTTGGGAACATCGAACATAGGAGCCCATTTCACCCAATCGATTAAAAATAGGCTACTCCAAATGGGTTTCTATTTTTATATTTATATATTATGTTTGCTCAATACCATCGCATCGGCTGAATTAGACATACTCTCAAACCACCAAAAAGGTCCTACGGTCACCGGGACATATTTCTTAAAACTCTGTTACCGTTCGTGACTGTCGATTGTCTCTAATGCAAATGATAGAACCGTTTAACATTCACCTTTTCTGGGTGCCGGGGCACAGAGGCATTGCGGGAAAGTGCAAAGCCGATGAACTCTATGCCAATGTCACCCAACAAAATTTGAATGTCTATCGATACGTGCAAACTTATGTTAAATGAAGATACTATAGACAACGAACAGTAGATGGACAAACACCACCCCTTGTGTGGCTACCAAAAAGATCTGGCCAAACTTTGATCCAAAACGTACTACAAGTGTGTTCTGTTATCCTAAAGTAGATTCCGCAGTCGTTGTTATAACCGGGCACTGTCTTAGAGGTAGACATACGGCACTGTGGAAGGTGCAACCAATATGAACGTTCAGGTACGGTCTAACAATCAGCTGTGCTATGTAGAACGTTGATGATTAAACGTTGTTGATTCCTTTTACTCAACCAGAACGAACCGCACGAAGTGTGTTTTTCTCCCTTAATGGTGTCACGTAGATTCGTGATAAGGTGCATAATGACCTGTTTAATTATATTTACCATCCCATAAATTTGCTCTCAAAATACAAAGTTCAAAGTTGATATGCTCTCGTAAAGCAAAAAAAAAAAGCCAAAACTGGAACACAATCTTCGTTGTGATCGCTCATTTGGCGTTATAGGAAAGACAAAAACTAGTGGAACATCCTTATCACCCAAAATACTGGCAGAATTCAGTACGAAAGTGTCCGAAAAAGATCAATGTGATATTAGTGAGCAATAATAATTTATTTGCTTTAAAAACTAAAATTAAAAATAAAAACTATTGTGACAAGAATTGTTAGAAAAAAACAGCAGACATAAAAACAAGACAAGTCCAATGACAGGTATATTTTATCCATTATTTTAACATACCCAAACGTGTTTGAATTTGAAATATCTTTCATTAAGTAAAATAGTTTTTATGATTTCTATTCAAAATTAAATACAATTTTATAATCATTCTTTTTAATTTTATGATGAGTTTTGTAGTAGAGATATTCCACGTGTTGTTTAATCTAATAAATAAAAAGATTAATTTAATTTTCAATAGTTAAAAACACTTATTATATTTCCTCAAATACACATTTCAGAAGCAATGCTTCCATCGTGCATCGGTGAGATTTATAAATTAAATTAAATTAAATTATTTGTGAAAAAACTAACAAAAAACAAAAATGTTTCTAAAGAAAATTACAGTTGAGTTGAGTTGAATCTATTGAAAATTTTTTTGAATATTGAATCTTTGATTGGTCCATCATCATTATTCATAAGATTATTTTTGTTTTTAAATATGTAAAAAGATTCAAAAGCATCTAATTCATAATTGCTATTTACATTTCTTATTAATTTTAAATTCTGCAAACTAAAACTATGACTATTTTCTAGCATATGTTCTGCAACACTTGACTTTTCTTTTTCATTATATTTAAGATGTGCAAAATGTTCTTTAAATCTTTTTAGAATATGTCTTCTTGTCTGTCCTTTATATTCTTTTGCACAATCATTACATCCGATAGAATAAATTCCTGATTTTTGAAGCTGTTCAATTTTATCTTTAGATCCTCCAATCAGATTTTTTATTTTTATTTCGCTGCACTCACTCATACGGATATTATATTTATTAAAGATTGGTTTTATCGTAGATGTTATTTCTGGATAGAAATAAAATTTTGAATATTTCTTTCCTTCATTCCTTATTAGATCTAAAGTTGTATAATTTCTCAATTCTTGTTTTCTTCTATGTGCAAATGTTAAATCTTCAATCAATTCTTCAGTATATCCATTAATTTTGGCTATATCTTTATTTTTTGGAATTCTTTTATTTTTGTTTCTTATGTCATTGAAATAATTAGAGCTCTAAAAATCATTGAGTGAAAAGCTGACATCTTATGTTCAAAGGAATGGAACGAGTCTGATGTAATTATTATTTTAATCTTTTTATTTATTAGATTAAAAAACACGTGGAATATCTCTACTACAAAACTCATCAATTATGGCTAACGTGCTTCAAGAGATAAAAAAATCAAAAAATAGATACGTGAAACTGAGGACAAAGATTAAATATTTGCAAACAGATATATTTTTTCTTAGAAGATGTAAGAAACAGAATGTAGGTATTTCCAAGTTTTATTCAACTTTGGGGTCCATCAAATTCTGAAAATAAGGGAATTATAGAGAAAGCTTTTTGTGCAGTACAGAAAATGTGGCTAAATCTTGAAATCAAATCTAAGTACTCAAAGCTGTCTGTAGTTGAACGTGAAGTATATTCCTATCTATATCTCAGCAATAAACTAAATCATGCGGGAATTAATCAAATACAAATAATGGAACAATCAAGCGATTGGAAAAATTTTATTATATTATGTATGTTCAAGATACAGTTGACTGTAAATTTGGTAAGAAAAAACAAATCTTAATTAAAAAATTCAATACTTTAATAGGTAGAGTCAATTATAATGAGCGAAAGAAAATTTTTATGAAAGTAACTAGAACCAGTAGAAGATTTTGTAAACATTTTTCAAGTTTGGAAAAGAAAAAGCTATTCAAAGTGCTTTGATTAACATTGAAACAGCTCTGAAACATTTCAATGATCCTGATGATAAAGTTAGAAAAAGGTCCGAAGCTATAGATAGAATTAATTTTAACGATCTACCGAACATGACTGCTAAAATAAAAAAATTTAGAGGAGCAGCGAAAAGTTTAAAAGAAAAGAAAACTTCAGTTACGAGTATCTTCAGTAAAGCTGATAAAAGCAATAATATTGTAATACTTGATAAACAAGAATATATTGAAATAACTGAACAATTTATAAGGACTGGACCTTATGAAGAAGTAATTTTTAATCCTTTACCAGGAATGATAAGGAGAACTAAAGAAGCTATCAAAAAAACAGTAAAAGTTTTTAATGATCCTACTTTATCAAGGAAATTAAATGTTTCAAATCCAATTTTAACCAGATTATATTCTCAGTTGAAATTACATAAACCAGGAAAACAAATAAGACCAATTACATCAACAACTGGATCGATATTATCAAAACTTGAATGTTGGCCATTAGAAAAACTAAATAATCTCCCAATCAAACTTGAAACAGCAGCTATAAAAAATGGAATTGAATTTGCAGAAAAAGTAAAGAACTTCAAAATAGCTTGCAACGAGATTCAAGTTTCATTCGATGTTGTTTCATTATATCCAAATGTTCCAATTGATGAAACTTTAGTTTTTCTGAGAAAATGGCTAGAAAGAAATGCACTTGAGCCAGAAGAAATAAATGATTTTGTAATACTTACTAAACTGTGCATGGATGAAAATTGGTTCCAATTTAATGAAAAGTTTTACAGACAAAAATTTGGCTGAAAGTATGGGATCACATATGAGCCCATTTTTAGCAAATTTATTTATGTCGCATATAGAAACTGAAATGAAAAATCAAGTAAATTTTCCAAGAATTTGGTTAAGGTATGTAGATGATATATGGGCGATAATCAGAAAACATGAACTCCGACAGTTCATTAACAAATTAAATAAAACTAAATACCCATCAATAAAATTTACATATGAAGAAGAAATTGAAGGGAAACTAAGTTTTCTGGATTTAAGTATAACTAGGATTGGAGACAATTTCGAATTGGATATATACAGAAAACCAACGAATACTCTGAGATACATTACATCAGACTAGTTCCATTCCTTTGAACATAAGATGTCAGCTTTTTACTCAATGATTTTTAGTGCTCTAAATATTCCAAAGACAATTGAAACAAAAATAAAAGAATTCCAAACAAATTAAATATATAGCCAAAATTAATGGATATACTGAAGAGTTTATTGAAGATTTAACAATTGCACGTAGAAGAAAACAGGAATTGAGAAATTATACAACTTTAGATCTAATAAGGAATGAAAGAAATGAAGAAAAGAAATATTCAAAATTTTATTTCTATCCAGAAATAACATCTAAGATAAAACCAATCTTTAATAAATATCATATCCATATGAAGGAGTGCATCGAAATAAAAATAAAAAATCTGATTGGAGGATCTAAAGATAAAATAGAACAGTTTCAAAAATCAGGAATTTATTCTATCGGATGTAACGATTGTGCAAAAGAATATATAGGACAGACAAGAAGACCTATTCTAAAAAGATTTAAAGAACATTTTGCACATCTTAAATATAATGAAAAAGAAAAGTCAAGTGTTGCAGAACATATGCTAGAAAACAGTCATAGTTTTAGCTTGCAAAATTTAAAATTAATAAGAAATGTAAATAGCAATTATGAATTAGATGCTTTTGAATCTTTTTACATATTTAAAAACAAAAATAATCTTATGAATAATGATGATGGACCAATCAAAGATTCAATATTCAAAAAAATTTTCAATAGATTCAACTCAACTCAACTGTAATTTTCTTTAGAAACATTTTTGTTTTTTGTTAGTTTTTTCTAATAATAAATCTCACCGACGATGGAAGCATTGCTTCTGAAATGTGTATTTGAGGAAATATATTAAGTGTTTTTAACTATTGAAAATTATATTAATCTTTTTATTTATTTAATTTTTTCAAAATTCCTATGTGATTTTTGCAAATGCTTCTTTATTTACTCGTATTGATTCTAGAATTAATTCACCTTTATACAATATAACCACATTTACAAGTCTCATTCGTGCAATGCAATGATACATATTTTTTTAAATCATGCTAAGTACTAACTTTTACTTAGAGTAAGTCAAAAATTTTAAAAATCTTCACATTAACCTTTTTTTATTAATCCCGAAATATTTACTATTTTATTTTCCTCTTCAAATGAAATTCATATGACTAGTTTCATATAATAGTTCAGTAAACCAAGCCTCTCTTAAGCTCACAATGTAGCTTACTAAAATGAAAGTTTATCTCACTTCAGGTCAGCTCAAAAATGTGTTAGTAATTAGCGTTTGAACGTCAAACTTCCGTATATTCCCAAAACTTTCAAAAGCTTTTTGGATGAAATTATGAGTTTTAAAGCAAATCTTTTATTTCCATTCGACAACAAAACTTTCTAAATGATAGGTCCACAACTATACTAATCTCGTTTAATTTGTTGCATTCACCTTATCTTTCTTGTCTCTGTTTTTATTATTTGCGATTATATAGGTAAGTTATAACCATCCAACACCTACCAGTGGGACACGCACTAACCTGTTCCCACTGAGTCAGCAGTTTATTGGCCCGGTCACTTGCTGCTTGCTGGTGACCCGACACCTTCCGATTGGCTGATAAGCTGCTAGCCAAATGCCCTGCACCCTGCACGCGAGTTACACAAATGAAAGTCAGCAAACTTGACGATGGCACATTCGTGTAGCTTCGCTACCCATAAACTGTCGATGCATCAGTTTCCTATGTGAACCTCACAATAGCCAAAGGCCATAGGAAACTGAATGCAAACCATAAATTGTCAATGCATCAATTTCCTATGGGAACCGCGAATACATTTTTTTAAATTTCAAAGTAAAAGACTAAAAATCAGTCGCGATTTAGAAAAAAAAAAGTGTTTTTCCTCGCCGTCCACCCTAAGAGTGTAGTGTTTGTTGTTTGCCATTCACTAACCCCACCTCCGCCCTGATAAAAAAAAAAAGTTAAGTAGTTGTTGAGTGCCATCCACGAACCCCTCATCCACCCTGATAGAAATAAACAGTAAAAGTAAAAACTTTATACTTCGTGATTAGTGATTGCTGCGGACTATAAATCATTCGTCACAAAAAACATTCCAATCTCATAATAGTTAAATCAGAAAAGAATAGACAATTCGACACCAATCGTGGTTTGAAGATGGAGCAGCAGTGGCGTAGAGTAGGGGGGGGGGGGGGGGTTGGGGATAACCCCCCCCCCCCCCCCCCCCCCCCTCCGAAAATATTTCAGTCGAATATCATTTAAACACTTCATTTTTTTTTTTTTGTTTTATCGATGCAAATTTGTTTTTCATATTTAAAATTTAAGTTCGAGCTTTTCACAAATCAGTATTTAAATACATGTATGTTTGTGTTTTGCCTACATTGAGCTATAGAAAAGAGTTGAAATGCGTTAGTAGGGCTCCTATTTATTAAAATCATTGACTTATTAAACATGGACTGCTAGGACCCAACTTCACGATGGTTCCACTTATTCTAAGCAATACTAGCGAGCATCATTTGAGCGGAAAACTAGTGAAACATTTTTGACACTGCTAAATAATCACGCTAGCTAAATCACAGCAGATGTCGTTAGTGTTTTAGTTAAGAGTAAGATATTGGCTAGTGTAACCAAAAATAAGTGCAATCATTAGGTCTGTTTCTTTACTTTGTGGACAGAAATTCACAATCTGTCATATTATAAGGAGTGGGGGTAAAATTCTCTCAGAAACTTTCAGAAACTCTCTGAAAGAGTCTAATTGTCCTAAAAGTAAAGAAACGCCTTGAACAAAACATTCGCAGCAACGCTTGGAAAAATGTCTGTTTGACAGTTGTTGTATTTGTTTTTGCTGTGCACGATTTCTGTCCATAGAAATTTAGGTGGCAGAAATTACAAGAGTGGGGAAATTTTTTACTCTCTCGTGAGCACTCTCTTTTGTGCACTGCAACGAAACATCGCTGTGCTGGAACGGCATTAGACTGATTTTCGACGAATTTCGGTGCATTACGTGCGAATTTTCAGTAAAGAAACACACCTATTATTATCCAACTTTTGTATAGAGAATTAATGCAACTAGCAGTCCGTGTATCATAAGTCAATACAATGCTTCAATCACAATGATCTATTACGCCAGTTCCACAAAGAAAAATCTCACTGAGCGCTCAATGTCACTGTGACAGAGCGCAAACAGTTTTGTGGAACATAATTCTCTGCTCAACTGTGTCCTTGTTTTTTATAAAACTTTTACTCATCATCATCAGAATGTACAATATTTATCAGTATATTCGCTGATGCTGAAAAAATAGCCGAGTCTATAGGAGAAAAAATTGAAGTTTCCAGGATTGTGCATCGTCAAAAAAACCGACAAAATTACCAAAGCAGCTCAGCAGAAGATTATTAACGTACATCAATATTCATACTTTTCCTGGATCACTTCATATCATCCGTATCTGACAGATTTGCGAAACACAAAAAAATTTTGTCAATAATCGGAAATACCATCCCTGAAAAATTGGTCAGGAAAGACGTTGAGAATATTGATGAAACCGTGGAAGTAATAATGAATCAATGGCCAACAGCGACTGAGGCAGCTGCTTCAACCGTAATAAATGAAGTGTTATTTTGGAGACAACGTTGGGTTGGGCCAGAAACTCAACCAAAGACATTTATATAATCATTAAATCTTTGTAACGATGCACTTTTTCCAAACATTTTCAAGTTGTTGAAAATAGGTCAACATTGGCTGCGACCATTGCTAGCAGCGAGCGTAGTTTTTCCACGTTGAGGCGTCTAAAATATTGGATTAGGAATTCTACAGGCGAAGATAAGCTGAATGGGCTTGCTCTTATGAGCATTAACAGGCACATTGACATTAAGGTGGAAGAAGTTATCGAATGATTCGTGCAAAGCAGAGAAGAATTGATTTTTAATTTCGTGTATTTTCATATGTTCTTATTTTCTGCACTTTATTATTGTATATCAATAAATTGGAAAAAACCTAATCAATACAATTGAACAACGACTTTTACTTACGTACAAATATTTACATGTAACCCCCCCCCGTTAACTGTTTATGGCGCAACCATCAATATCGTTCAAAAAGCGAATCGCTTATATCAAGGAGTTTGGAGGTGAAAAAGTAGAGCCAACACAGTTCTTGACCTGCGTTGATGCTCATCTGGCGGCCACCCCGGAGTCCCAAAGAACGGAAATTTATATAGTATTTATAATATAAAAATGTTGGAGCAGCAAAAAAACCTTCTGTATACGACCAAGCATCAACTAATTCAACATTTCCGGCCCATAGTTAATATTGACAGCATTCTGCATAAAATAAACAATATAAAAGCAAATAATATTTTAGAATTATGCAATAAAGTAGATTATTTATTGAAGGAATGCCATGAGTATGCATTGTATGAGTCTAATAAATTAGAAATTATAAGCTCAATTATTGCAAAAATTAAGGAACTAACAGTTGGACAATTATCTAGGGAAATAAGAAAAAGCTTTGATTTAAAAATAGCATATTGGGGATTTTTCGATCTTATATTCCAGATAGTGAGTTAAATTTAAAGAAAAATCAGAACAAACATACACCAAATTAGAACTCGGAAGTTATGAAAGATGATATTTTTTTAATAATAATTATAACAGACATAGTAATAATTTCAATAATAATAAGAATAACAATAATAGATCAGGACAATCCATAAATAAATATTTTAATAAAAATAGGTCAAATCAAATTAGACAAAATAGTTCTGAAGTGTTCAATCCATCAGGTCAAATAAGAAATAGTTACCAAAACCCGAAACCTATGGATGTAAAAAATTTGTATAGTAATAACGAAGCTAGTTGTAGTAGTGAAGTCAGTGAAACGAGGAGAGTTCAAAACGAAGAAATTAACAGCAAAGAATTCGGATTTTCGGAACTAAGCCTCGGACACAAAATATTTTGTTACTTTTGTATAGGTGATAAGAAAGGGTTAGGGTCAAAATACTGTATGGGTCATAGTACTGTAT
This sequence comes from Melanostoma scalare, assembly GCA_949752695.1. NCBI lineage: Eukaryota > Metazoa > Arthropoda > Insecta > Diptera > Syrphidae > Melanostoma > Melanostoma scalare. Next base: position 95,292,711 of record OX456984.1, read on the forward strand.
TTAAAATACTGTACCTCAAAATACTGTATTTCAAAATACTGTGTGTACAAAATACTGTATGATCAAAGTACTGTAAGTCAAAATACTGTATCTCAAAATTCTGTAGGTATCTCAAAATACTGTAAGTCAAAATACTGTATCTCAAAATACTGTATTTGAAATTGCTGTAATTAGGCGGAAAAAAAAATTGTTTTGAGAATGTAAAAAAGTACCGTACTTTTTTACATTCTCAAAATTTCTCGTATTCTTCAAATACAGTATTTTGAGATACAGTATTTTGACTTACAGTTTTCAAATACAGAATTTTGAAAACAGAATACTTTTCTTAAGAAAGTATCATTACAATTTTTCTTTACCCTAATAATCTTATATACTTCCTTGGAAAATAACATGTGCCTATGATACATTCAGTAGTCTTTGAATTAATTAAAACAAAAACAAAACAAATGGTATCTTCGTCTTTTTTTCTCTATTTAATTTTCTCCTTCTTGATTGTATGTTTCTCTCTCACATGTTAAAATGAATTGTTTTAATCATAATCAACAACTGGATGAGCAATTGCAAAAGACTAGTTAATCTGTCAAAACTAGCACGTGTTCATGCATTCAGTAGATGTTTAAAGGTTTGTGCAAATTTAAGTGTTAAGCGTTATTTTGCTTCAAAATGAATACATCGATAGTGAAAACAAATAAAGGAATGGAAGTTGAAGAACGGAGTTATGCAAAAAAATGTATTTTTACAGACAGATTTTTGAGATACAGTGTTTTGCTCATACAGCAATTTGAGATGAAGTATTTTGGGATACAGAATTTTGAACTACAGTATTCTGATCATACAGTATTTTATACATACAGTATTTTGAAATACAGTATTTTGAAATACAGTATATTAACCATACAGTATTATGAACATACAGTATCATACAGTATAATACAGTATTTTGACCTTACAGTATTTTAAAATACAGCATTTCGACCGGCTCCCGATAAGAAATTAAAAGCGTTGATTGAAACTGGCTCAACAGTAAGTTTGATAAACTCATCTAGAGTTGATTGTAGATATTTTCCTGTTTTTGCAGAGAAATCAGTAGTTCTTAATACAATCACTACATAGTATAAAACAAAGTCGCTTTCCCTGTCCCTATGTCCCTATGTTTGCTTAAGTTTTAAAAACTACGCAACGAATTTTGATGCGGTTTTTTTTTATGAATGGAGTGATTCAAGAGAGAGGTTTATATGTATAATACATGCATATTATAGTAGAGAAAAGCCGAGAAATTTAAAGATTTGTAATGTGATGTCGTAACAAACATATTTTTCTGCGCTTACATTGCTAACGCTGGCTAACCCTTATGAGATAAATCAAATTTATGTACTCTCGAATTGTATATCTTAAAAAGATGAATTAAAAAGTCCGCGACAGCATATTTTTATCTCCTAAGGATAACCCACAGTAACCATTTTTATCTTTTACATATTAAAAAAAAAAAAATATGGGTTATTTACCAAGCTATTTTAAACGATACAGTAGTACAGTGTCATTCCTTATCCAATTAAATACATTACATACCTTGTGCATTTCATGTAGATCAAAATTGCCCTTTACAGCATGTGATTTAAATGAATATTTTCGAAGATATTACAGATTTAAAAATTGCGGGACGTAGCGTTTGCGGTGGTACCAACTGGCCGGGGCGGCGGGAGTGAGCCTATAAATAGCGCGTCGGAGGCCGCGGTTCGCCCTCCCCCCAATAAAACTTGACAGGTAACTCATCGACTCCAGCCGTAGATGTCTGCGAAACATGACCGACCACCCGAATCCCCTTATAAGGAGCATCATAAGCCAGCCAAGACATCCCAGCCCGCGATACCTTCTAGCAATGGAACTTCTGGATGAGGATCTTATCCTTACAAGTGATGAAGTGAACATCAACTTCTATGCATACCACCGTGGCTAGGAGCCACCAACCCCCCATCCTCACCCCTCCCCATCAAAACACAGTGACAATCGGGCTTGAACAATACGAGAGAAGTAACCGACAGACGATGAGATTAACCAATCACAGCAACAATTAATTTTAAATAATTTTTTATTTAGGTCAATGTAAGAAAGTTAGGCCCCTCTGTGCCAACAAAATATAAATAATCACATTGTTAACTTTAAGTAGAGCTAAGCAATTGTACATAATTTATATACTAAGTTCAATAAAAATTAATGCTTAATGCTAAAATGCTAATGCAGTTCTTCCTATAGCACTTTGAATTTAGCAGCGATCGGTTGTAGCTGTGCGAAGCCGGGGCGGGTCGCTAGTTAATAATAAAACAGAACAGATTATTCAAATTCTTGTTACAGATGTCTTTAAAGAATTTCGAATGGGGAGTAATAGCAAGTTGAAATGGTATAAAATGGATTTGAAATATAAAGATTATGATCTCCTTGTTGGCATGGATATAATTAGGAAAAATTTCAGTGTTATTAATATGGAAAAAAATTTTGTAGAACTAACTAACATCGCAAAAATAAACTTATTCTGAAGAAACACCATACATTGAACATTACGAAATTTTAAGTGAAAAGGCTGAAGAAGTAGGTCTGTCACATTTAAATAATCAGGAAAAAGAAGAAATTAGTAAAATTTTAAAGCAATACGAAAAATTGATTTACAAGGAAGGTGATCAACTTATTAATACAAATTCCATAATGCATGAAATTCGAACAACAACTGAGCAACAAGTGAATTCCAGACCTTATAGATTACCTCCAAAACATGAAGCCGCAGTTCGGAGACAAGTTTTGGATATGGAAAAACAGTGTATTATTCGGAAGTCAAACAGTAGATATTCTTCTCCAATAGCTGTTGTCCCAAAAAAGATTGGTAAATCAGGTGAACAAAAGTTCAGGCTCTGTATTGATTATCGGAAAATAAATGAAATCACTATTGATGACAAATACCCTCTACCTAATATAGACAGTATATTAGACAAGTTAGGGAGAGCCCAGTATTTTACAAGTTTGGATTTAGCTAAAGGCTACTATCAAATTAAAATGCATCTCAGAGACATTCATAAAACTGCATTTGTAACTCCAAACGGTTTATATGAATTCACTCGAATGCCTTTTGGCCTCAAAAACGCCCCAGCCACATTCCAACGGCTCATGAATGAAATACTTAGGGAGTATATTAACTGCAAGATCTGTGTAGTCTATCTTGACGATATTCTTATTTTTTCCACTAGTCTAGAAGAGCATCTAATTGCCATCACGAAAATCTTTAGTACCCTGGCTAAACATAATCTCAAGGTCCAGTTTGAAAAATGTTCCTTTCTTCAAACAGATACAGAATTTTTGGGTCACATCTTGACTGATGAAGGTATGAAACCCAACCCCCAAAAAATCAAATGTATCTTGGACTACAAATTGCCATCAAAAGAAAAAGAATTAAAATCCTTTTTGGGAATCACGGGAATTTTCCGGAAATTTGTAAAGAACTATTCAAAAATTGCGTATCCGAAAATAAAATTAAAAAAAAAAAAAATGCAAAGATTAATACAAAAGATCCGGAATTATAGTCTTTTGAAACCCTAAAACAAAATATAACTGGCTATCCCATACTAAGATTTCCAAATTTTGATAAAAAAGTTTACGGTTTTTACCGATGCTTCAAATTTCGCTATTGGTGCGGTCTTCACTCAAGAAGGTCAACCAGTTTGCTATGCATCGAGGTCCTTAAACGACCCTGAAAAAAATTATTCACCTACTAACAAAGAATTTCTTGCTATTGTCTGGTCAGTGACATATTTTAGACCATTTCTCTGGAGAAATAAATTTAAAATAGTCACAGACGACTGACCATCAACCAATTAAGTACCTAAACAAAAAATATAACGGAAAAGAATTTTCGGCAAGAAACCAGAGCTGGTTGTTCAAACTATCCGAATTTAATTATGATTATAGAGTACTTAAGTATTATTCACATGAGAGATGAGAACGACCAACGAACGACGAATGAACGAATATTCGTTAATTTTGACATTTCATTCACATTTGTGTTTTACATTCGTCACGAACAACGAACACAATTTGCATCCAAAACAAAAACAAAAATGATTTTGAGGTTAAGCACGCGCGAAAAATTTATTCGCTGGAGTGTGGATTATATTATGTGGAACGAGAACAAAGTCTGATAGTTCGTAACTACTAGATATTTATTCGTAACGAATAAATTTTTTTTTCTCAATTTTTTTAATTTTAGGCACAAAAATAAGAGTTTGTTTACCAAAAAATAAGTATGAACGTCGTTCGTTGGTCGTGCTCATGTGAATAGTCCTTTAAGGGGTAAAGACAATAAGGTGGCGGATTTCTTAAGTCGTATAGAAGAGGTGAACCAGTTAGACGATGAATCTGAATCAAATATGGCAACAATCCATTCAGCACCAGAACAACAATTAGACCATTTCCCAATAAAAAAAGACATTGTTAATAAAAACAAAACACAAATAATTCTTTTCAATTCAGTTTTAGTAGAAGTGGAAGAGAGTCATGGTAGAAGAATCATCCACGTAAATATGACTAAACCAGTCATACTAGCAGGATCTCTTCAAACGAAACCTGATAAAAGGGAAAGTAGGCCTTTATACAGAACTATCATACCATGAGTATAACAAGATTCAGAAATGCCTAATAGAACTTTTCAGGGACCATAAAAATTTAACTTTCATTAAATGCACAAAAAGAGCTCTTGAGGTAGGAACAGAAGCAGGCATTTGTAAGCAAATTTCCTTATACCACGTGAAAGAGAGCAGTCATTCAGGAATTATTGAAGCGTATAAGACTCTCAAAAATAAATTATACTTTCCCGGATTGGTTAAGCAAATATCAAAGGTTATTGGAAACTGCCAAACATGCCAAGAAGGGAAATATCCAATTAATCCCAAATTTCAAACTTCAGAAACGCCAAAAGAAGTAAATGAAGTATTGCACATGGATATATACCACTTCAATAAATGTTTTTATCTAACATTTTTGGATTTGACTAAAAGAGATTCTGTATATAATTTAATTAGTAAAAACTGGGTTAATAAGCTAAAATGTATTGAAGAACAATTTGCTAAGTTTGGAAATCCAAAGAAAATTGTTTGTGATAACGAGTTCAATTCCGAAAATATAAAAGAGTTTTTCAGAGAAGAAGGGGTTGAGTTTCACTTTACAAAGCCAACTCTCATACAGGAAACTCTGATATTGAACGTTTCCATTCAACACTGCTTGAAATCTTACTGACAATAAAAAATAGAGAATTAAGTACAAACCGCAAAATTCATAAGGCAGTTAAAAATTATAACAATAGATTTCATTCAACTTTAGGAACAAGCCCAAATAAAGCGCTAGAATCAGATCCAATTTTTTTCAGCAATAAAGAAATTTAGATAGATGCTGACTACCCATTAGGCCATGCCTTTAAAGATTTAGTTTAAAATTTAACTTACGATATTTTAATGTATTCATAAGAAGTTTGTAAATTTTTCTATTGTGAAATAAAAATCTTAATCTAATCTAATATTATCTAAAATCTAAAAATTTAGATAGAGAAGAATACGATGAACAAAGGAGCGAAGGTTTTATTAGAAATTACAAGCATTTACGTCACAAAAATGAACCATATTTCAGGAAAAAGAAATTACTTGACGTACATCCAACAACGGTTAAAAGACCTAATCAATTTGCAGGTTCTGATTTGGGTAATGCTGTAGTGGCAACAATACCAACGGAAGCAGCTCTTCTTATCTCTCAAGTTCAGACTGATCAGGGATTTACCATCATCAACAGAGGAACTGTGGATTTGATAAATGAAACAAAAACTATCGTTCATTTAATAGATTCGGAAGAGATAACAACTGCAATCGAAAAAGTTGAAGTTAATCTGCAGAATCTCAAAATAGAAAAAAATGTTCAAATAATTAGCGAGATAATTAACATAAAATCAAAAGTAAGAGCCTTAATTTCCACTTTCCGACAAAAAAGAGGTATAGCAAACTTTATTGGGATCGCTCAGAAATGGTTGTATGGAACTATGGATGACATTGATAGGGAAGATATTGTAGAGCACTTTAAAGTTGTAGCTATAAATAACAGGAATGCAATTGAAAATTCAAATCAACAAATTAATATTAATAAACAGATCATCTAGCTTCTATCTATCTATATCTATCTATACATATAATAAAAACGTAACAGTTTCTTTGTTTATGTACGCTAATCTCAGAAACGGCTTATCCTATATAGATGGAGTTTTCAGTAATATATTGTGGTAAACTTCACTTAACATTTAGTTATTATTTCATGTCAATCGGTTAATAACTGAAAAAGTTATGCCAATTCTTGCGGACGAAGTCGCTGGCACACCTAGTGAACAATATAAACAATTTTAAAGAAATCATAGAGCAGGACAGAAATCAAAAATCTGAAGTGTACAGTAATACAGCAGACAAACAAAAAAATTTATCACTAAAACTTTTAAGAACAGACCAACTTTCAAAACTTAAAATATTTGAAGATAAAATTGACAATATTCTAAACAATATAGCGTCCGTCAAACAAGGTATTTTACATCCTAGTATATTAACAGGAGAAGAAATAATGGCTTCTGATTTAGATTTTTTAAACTAAAACATTCCAAGATAGGAGCGTTTAAATTGAATGGAACAAAAGTTAATATTAGCTATAAAACTCCCAAAAAGTTATATTCAAACCCAGTTAAAAACTATAACTCCTATGCCCAACAAAGAAAACAAAGAAGTAGATATAATGGCTGTAGAGTACATTGAATTAAATGGAACTAAATATGACTATAATCCAAACAGCATTAATATTAAAGACTAGGTGTGCCAGCGACTTCGTCCGCAAGAATTGGCAGAACTTTTTTATTTATCAAACGATTGACATGAAATAAAAACTAAATGTTAAGTGAAGATTACCACAATATATTACTGAAAACCCCATCTAGATAGGATAAACCGTTTCTGAGATTAGCGTGCACAAACAAACAAACTGTTACGTTTTTATTATATGTATAGAAGATTTAAAGAAAACGGATAATTGTTTAACTGAAGATATATGTAAATTTAGAATAAACAATAAGACTGTAATTGAAAATATTGAAGAAAACCTAATTGTATGTAAAATTTAAGAAAAGAAGTGATTGTGAACGGTTGTGATGATAGAAATCTAGTACTAAATGGAAATTTTATTATAAACATCAATAACTGTACAATTAATATCCGAAATATTTCAATTTCACATTTTAATATGGAATTTGTTCATAATATATTATGAGGAAGATCAAAATGTTAATATTACAGAAAAGCTAAGTTTTGAAACAATGTAAGAAATATATCAAATTCAAAATATAAAACACATAAATGAATTAAAATACCATAAAAATAATAATTATATTATAAGTTCAATCACAATCTTCATTGTATGTCTAGCTATAATAATAATAGGAGTTCTAATTTTTATAATACAAAAAAAGAATAAAAATGTTAAAAATGTTGTTAAGAAAATAGAAAATAAAATTCAGGGGGGTTGAAGTTACACAAATGAAAGTCAGCAAACTTGACGATGGCACATTCGTGTTGCTTCGCAACCCATAAACTATCGATGCATCAGTTTCCTATGTGAACCTCACAATATCCAAAGGCCATAGGAAACTGAATGCAAACCATAAATTGTCAATGCATCAATTTAATATGGGAACTTCTCAATTACCGAAGGCCATAGGAAACTAGTTAAAATGAATGAAACTAAAAGTCAATAAAAACTTATCAGTCAAACGAGACACACCTAAGTGCTCTGTTGTTTTTATTCATAAACATATGCCTTAAATATATGTAACTCACGTGAACACGAATTGTGCAGTGTCTACAGTTATTGGTGGGAAGAGAATCGCAATCAATGCTTGAAACTCAAGCTGGAACCGGACGGGCAGTTCTAGTTTTGACTTCGTTAATACTCGTAGCAGTTTACTCTTTGTCTCTGAATATTATCCCGATTAATAATAAATAATTTATAACGTGTGTAACTTGCCTTTGATTATAAGTACGTCCGAACAGTTGGGCCAACCCCTAGGTTGGCGCTCGCGGTTTTTTTATATTATCCTCGGAAGGATAATTTAACTAGGTACTATAAAACAAGTTTTGCAATCGTGCAGAAAAAATATTGAGATAACAATCAATTAATCATGACACTACGATGACAGTGGGTCATGTAATTCTGTCTGTCTGCCCGTATGTGGGTTTACAGCCTGAACCGCTAGACCGATTTTCTTCAAAATTTGGAGATATGGGAAGTGGGGCAGACTACAGAGTTGTTTTGGGAATTGAGTCTCTAGGTCTTGAAATAACGGTACCTGACATACAATCCTTATCCTTATGATAATACATATTTTTCTGGAAAACGGTACTAATGCTTTCACATACATATGTACACTTTGTGTGTGCGACTAAACTTTGGTTGTTTTTCTTATGATGTAAGAAACATTTTTGAAAACAGTTTTCCGTTTCTTTTTCAAAACCGATCTCCACGTTCATGGCTAACACGATTTGAACGAAATTTTATATTTCTGAAGTCCGAGAACATTAACGAAAGATTGCGTATCAACATTGATCAAATTTCTACTTTTTTTTTTTATTTTGATTTTATTTTGAATGTTTTCAACATCTTTGGTTTTTTTTTTTTTGAATTTTTGTTAAAACATCTTCTGGGAAGGTCTTTAAACTAGTATACTTGATTTTTAAAAACCTCGTTTTTAAAAAAATTTAAAAATAAAAAATCGGTTCAACGGTTTTGATTAAATTTTCAGCGTTTATACCTTTTGTAATTGCAAAAAAATTGCGTTTTCTTATTTTCGCAAGAAAACTTTGGAATATATTATTTAATGTTTTTAATATTTTAGGTGATTCAATTTAATTTTCATAGTTAATGTGTAGTTGGCAACACTTCACCACCAAATATATTATGAAAAGCGAATACTAGAACCTTGTACACAGCCTTAAGATTTTGATATTGCAATTAGCACACAATCGCAACTTCGTGCGAACCAGTCGTGCTCCATAGCGATGCTATTTGTGCAAGACTAAAGCATGTTCGCTTAACCTTTTCCTTTGGCCCAATAATAATTGAGAATTCAAACGAAAAAGCCCGGGTTGTGACCTTCCATGCATCAAATTTAATACTAATATATTCTAAATTCTTTGCTTGTTCATTTTATTTTATTTTAGGATTTAGTTTTAATTAAACCAGGGCAAATGCTAAAAACAGTGTTCAAAGTTTTATGATTTAATAAGAAACCCTTTTGGAATTCATAATTTTAAGCATTTTACATTTATTTCTATTCTTAAGTAAACAGAAAGCTAACCTTCTTAATAGCTGTCCGATAACTTCTTTGCTGGTAGTGTCCCATTGGATTCCTAATGTTTTGTACTCGATGTCGATTTTCAAGCAGCTCGTGAATACTTTAATGGTTGTCTGGAAAAGAAAAGAAAAAAACCTTGAAGCTTTAATTTGAATTAATCACAATGATTGTAGAACCAAATCAAGCGCTTTGTACAACAACAATTTGCTTCTCGCAAATCTGAAAAGTTATTCATGTATTATTATTTATTATGTAGATTCGTTATTGTTTACAAATATTGTTGAGCTCACTAAATCGTAAGACCTCAGAGTGCATCTTGTTTTGTAGCAGATTCATTTCTAATTGAAAACTCCTTTTCTTGTGAAATTGCAGTCAGAAAGAAAATTTACAGCATTATGCAGGATGTTTTTCATACGGTGCGACAAAAGCTCAGGGCAGATAGGTTGGATTAACACCAGAAAAATTTGTATAGGAGGGGGGCTTATATCCCTCTGTTTAGGTGGGAGGGTCAATTTTATGAAAACTTGAATCTATTTTTCAAATCAATTACATATTACAAACCAACTAAGCCACTTTGTACCACGTACTATAATGTTGTTAAAAGCTAATACTTTGTTCTTTAATTAGCATATACATAAGTTCAAATTGATTTAATGAATACTTTTTGAGTAATCAAATAATCACTAACTCAGTCTTTCCAAATACTTCGTGATGCTATAAAGTGAATGAAGAACGGAAAAAATGGTTCACCCTATTTTTACTCAGCAGAACGATGAAATGTTGTCGTTAAATTAGAACCGGGGAAAACTTATTTATATCAATAAAATCATATGAATGTAATCGTGCATGAGGGGATGTTACTAATTTACAAACAGATACTCGTGTAAAATGAAAGAAACGTTTATTCCATTCCAGATTCCAGTTGTGCTTATTGTGTATGTGCAAGCTTATGCTGTTAAAAAAAAAAAAATTTGCAAGAACAGTTGAACTACTCACGATATTTTGCGAAGTTTCAAAATTAAACTAGAATAGACTATTGGATTACAAACACACTAACAACTTATTCTACGAAAAAAAAACAACATTTATAGTTTACGTTCAGGAAGCAAACTATAATTTCCTTTTTCTTGGATGTATTTGAAAGGATCACGCTAACAACAGATGTGAAAGTCCATCGAACTCTTACATTGTCAGATACTATACTCTATACACCACTTAAAGCCATCAATGTTGAATAGGCGTTTTTGTTGTGAAATATACAGTCAGTTTCACGGAATAGTTTCTGGATTATGGAACACGGCTGTACGGAGATTATATGGAACGATGATAAAAATGATGATGACATAAAGTCACGATATAAGCAAGGAAGAATGCATGAGTAGGCTTCTTTTTTCTCTAATAATAACAAATAAATTTTAAATCGGATACTTTATTCTCATTTCTTCTGCACATGGAACATGATGATCAAAAGAAGATTTTTCGTTGAGAAATTAAATTTGCCATTAGATACAAAAACCCTTTTGAAAAGCTGTAAGTCAAATGAATGAAATGAAGGAAGGATTTTCACCAAAGGTTTCAGTATTGAGGCGATAGATAAGGCTCATGCCGCAGCTAGAGAAGAAGCAATAACTATTTTTTTATAATTTACTCGCATATCACGAAGTTTTTAATACTCTAACATAATTATATTAAACATAGTGCGAGCGTTTGGGTAAATACGAGAGGATTAAGGGGTACCAGCACTGTACATTTTTCAAAAAATCGATTTTTATTTTTAAGGCTCAAAAGAATCTTTGAACCTTTTAGAATATGAATAAATGTATTTCAAACATCAAAGTATTTGTTTTTCTTGTAATTTCGAGCTCTTCTCCAAGCGCGCCATTCATGTCTAAACGGCACTCAGCATAACTCCAACAATTTTTGTTCATTTCATATCTTGAAAATAAGATTTTGAAGAGAAATACGAACGGGATTTTTTATAAGTTCATTTACTCATTATTTAATTACAAATGATTATCTTCTTTTTTGTTGAAACGACTTAAATCAAATACTCGCCAATCACACAAAAATCAATACAGTAGTGGTCCAGTATAACGAACGATATAATGTCCAGAGTCAATTCGTTATATCGAAGATTCGTTGTATCGAAACGTTTTTGTCATACAAATCTTTAAGTAAATAGGCTCAATTTGTACTCAAATTAAAGAAAAAAATCGTTAATATGCATTTGTGTTGAATGGCTCTTCCCGTTAACTTTTTAGAACTAAGACTTAAGAGTTTTCAGTGCCATTCGTTATTTGTTCCTTATATAGAATACCAAATGGACTTGAAAAAAGTGTTCGTAATATCGATCATTCGTTATATCGGCATTCGTTATACTGGACCACCACTGTACATGTTTTTTAAATCCCCTACGTATAATTTTTTAATATTTTTTTATTATAATTTTCTATTTTGTTACGTAAATATACGCTAAATAACTTCCTCCAACACTATAATTTTACTACCTTTCTTTTCACAAAAAAAAATTAAACAAAAACACGTTTTTTTAGGTTGTTACAGTGGTAAGAAAGAAAGTAAGAAACACCGAAACACATTCATTTTAAATCTATATTTTGTTGTAAGTTCGAAGTTGGGCCAAATCAACTCGGTTTCCTTGATCTATAACTTAAGTTGACTCTGTTTGAGAAATTAACATTTGTCACATAACTAATGAATGGCTGGATATTTTACTGAAGAAACTGGTAAAAGAGAGTAAGACAGCTGACGTTATGTCGATATTCAAATGAATCAATCAACTCTAGAATTGAACTATCACCTATAAGTTTGAAAGGCTCAGCTTTGAAACCCATCAACAACGTGCTAGAATGTTTTAGAGCACCTGCGGCCAAACGTGGGAGTAGTATCTTAGTTTGAGTCAACTGCAGCCAGATAAGGAGGTGTAATTTTTTTGTAAATTTACTGCTTCGTTTAAAAAACCTTAGGCACTTTGAAAATTTTTTGAGGTCTTCAAATATATGCCGTTCAACAACGGACATTTTTTTTCACTTTTGTCTATGCTCCAAGAAAAAGTACAGTTTTTTTTTGTTCACATGATTAGACGCACCTGTAAAATTAGTTAGTTGGACGCGATCTGTTACGTGGATTACAAATAGCTGCAAAGTTTAAGCAATAAAAAAGTGTTTGCAACAGATTTCAGTCCAAAATGTTGTAAAAGAAGTTTTAGCTGCAGAAGAAAAAGGGAAAATTGACGTGTTGCAATCCGAAGAGTTTTCAGTGAGAAGAATTTGAAAAAAAAATAGACCAAAGTGACCATGTTGTGAGGAATTTTATTAAAACCAGTGATTCATACGATAAAAACTGCAAAGGAAGGACAAAAACGGCTTTAACTCCTCAGGATAAGAGAAAAATTTTAAAAACTGCATCAAATTCAGCTCTTTCTACCAGCAAAATAAAGGAAAAAGCCTGGGTAACAGCCAGCACATTAACTGTTCGTCGAGCTATTTTAGGTGCAGACCATCTTCAATTAAAAAAAAACAAAAAAAAATGCCTCCACTAAACGCCATAAGAGCAAACAGCGGTTGGAGTTCGCACGCGTTTACATGACCTGGGATAGCAACTTTGGAAATGAGCTAAATTGGCAAAATGCGGTTTTTCTGACCAAAAAATTTAACCTAGATGGTCCACACAAATTTGTTTCCGTTTTGTGTATGTATTTGTATTTGTTGGTTTTTCTACCTACTCATTCATTCATCATCATTTAATCATTTTTTCAAGCGGTCCAATATGATCATATAACTTTTACTCACTGCCTTATTCACCGAGAGGCCCTTGCAGCAAAAAAAATTAGCACCGGAATTGAACGATATGCGTTAGGATGCTGTTAAGATTATAAATTTTATTAAGAGCCATGCACTTAACAGCCGCTTATTTTCAAATCTATGTAAGGATATGGAATCCAACTACACAACTTTATTATTACATGCAGAAGTAAGATGGTTGTCAAGAGGACAAAGTTTGAGAAGATTATTGCTATTAAAAGACGAAATCGAAATATTTTTAACCGGACGAAAATGTGAACTTGCTGCTTTTTTTCAAAATGACTTATGCCTATCCAAGCTGTGTTATTTGTCAGATATCTTCGCGAAATTAAACGATCTCAACTTGTCTCTTCAAGGAAAAAATTGCGATATATTTAAATCGAATGATAAAATTGAAAGTTTTATTAAAAGGATCAACATTTGGAAAAGTAGGGTAGAAAAAAATTCGTTCGAAATGTTTTCCAGTGTCGACAATTTTATAATCGAGAAAAGTCATTGCAAAGCTTTAATTGCAAAAATTATTGTAGATCACTTAAAAGCGCCAGAAATACAGTTCCGTTCATATTTTATATTAAATATTGATTTCAAAAAGGTAGCTTGGATTCAAAAGCCGTTTTGGATTGGCTTAAGCGAGATTGATCACCTGCCACTTAAAGCTCAAGAGGAATTTGCTGAGCTTTCGAGTGACTCAAACTTAAAACTAAAATTTGAATAAAAGCCCTTGACTGAATTTGGGATCGGAACTAGACCTGAATTTCCTACAATCGCTGATATGGCTTTAAATGTTCTCCTGCCATTCAACACCACATATTTATGTGAAGTCACTTTGTCGGCTTTAACACATATTAAATCCGAATATCGTTCATCGCTAAAAAATGTTGGAGAGGTCTTACGTCCAGCAGTGTCTAACATTCCACCAAGATTTAATTTGCTATGCAATAAAAAACAGGCACATCCAACATCCATCTCATTAATTTAATTTAAAATTAATACCTACCACTGAACGACTGCGTTCGAATATTTTCGAGCGAACTAAGACGATCAGAACTCCCTTTTATTTTTTTTTGAATGTTTCTAAACGAATTCTAAAACTATATCTTTTCATACATATGTACATTAGGGTGGGTCAAAAAAATTAATTTTTTTTTTTAGATCCGACACACGAAAACTTGTTCTTTGGTACCTCTAGAAAGTACTTACAAAATTTGAGCTCTTAATATTAACGGTTCGATGATGCTCATCGTAGTTTTCCATTTTCAGTATAGTATCATATAAAAATGGTCATATCTTTTTGAAAATAGATTGTTCAACCAGTCGCAAAAACAGTATTTATAGGAAATCAAACGGTCTACAAAAATGATACTTTTTTCATTAATCTAACCATTTATAAGATATTCAAGGTCAAAAATTAAAGTATTTTAAAGAAAATAACTTTTTTGTTTTGAATTTTGTACCTCACTTAAAAATAGTTATTATCAAATGAGCATCAACTATTTGAATAGAAAATTGAACGTTCTACAAAAAAGGTCTTTTGTTGTTAATCGATTACTCTAACCATTTAAAAGATATTCGCAGTAGAATTTTAATTCCTACTAATTTTAATAATTTCTTAATAAATAATAAATTTTTTGATTTTTTTTTTGACCCACCCTAATGTACATTTAAATTGCTACCTAGTAAATAAATCAACAGAAAATATTTATTTATCTTTCTTTCATATTTATATGGGGTCGCCTGGAAACTCGCAATCATAAATGAGGTCGTGAATGAAAAAAGTTTAAGAAGCCCTGCTCTAGATATATCAAGCGCAATAATTTTACTTTATGTAAAACAGTGTAAAGATTGGTTCCCCTTTTCGGTGAGATATGCCATCAAATTACCAGTGAACCTTTTGCTACCAAAGCCGTACTGTCGTTCATTAAGAGGCTTTCGTTCTTCGAGATATTTCATGAGTCGACGGTTTATCAACGTTTTCATTACCTTGGAAAGAAGGAACGTTAGTGCAACTGGACAGTAATTTGAAGGAGAGGAAGATTAGCCTTTTTGGGGATGGGTTGGACGAATGCAGTTTTCCATCTGCTCGGGAAGAGCCCAGAAGAATAGGATACATAGAAAAACTCATGCAGTGGTTTTGTCACCTTTTCAAAACCACTGCACTTGAAGTCTTTGATGACTCTCGCAACCGAACGAGTTCGAATAAAAATATGCTTCAGCATCATAGAATCCACAGACTCAGGTGGAGCCAATATGCTATCAGCAAGTGTCGAGTTGGCTGTTGGCAACAAATTAAGCTGCCAGTAAATTAGCTTTGTCGATGGAGCTGAAATACGGGACATCATTGAAAACGAGCGTTGGGATCGATGACGTGGTAGAGTTCTTAATGTTCATAACATTTTTTGGTCATGCAAAACTTAGTCTTTTGTATATTACCATTACAGATAAATTATCTCATTTGAACAAACTCCTGTTCTTTATTATTAGGCCCAATTGGCTTTTTCATATTGCCACACAATTCTTTTAGAAACTTTCTTTTTTTTACTGGTACGGAGTACCTAAAATCCACCGATATGACACAATGGTCCGATTTGCCTAGAGGGGATGATACCATTGTATATAGATTCTATATACAATGATGATACTCTAAACCTGGAGTCAGATAGCGCATCAAACTCGTTAAGGGTTGAATGGCTATCTAAATTGGGTCTTCTATGAATAAAACCATAGTTGATGATTTGCTTATGGAGGGTGAATTTAAGCCACATGAAGTTAAAGTTCGTATTCGAGCAAAGGCCAGACTGTAGCTAAAATTGATAAGCAATATCACTACGAACATAAACGGCGAGACCATGGCAAGAAAAGAATAATAGCACTAAGCTATACCCAGGTACTGAACTTGAACAACGTTGTAATGTTTCCACTTGCATTCCCTCCCCTCAAACAATACTAATACTCGTAATACTCGTTAACCCGTAAACACCAGTTAAACAAACACCGTTAACACCAGTTAACACCAGTTAACCCGTATTTTAACTTCAACTTAGCTTAATGTTTGATCTTCTAAAACAGCTCTGAACGAAAATAAACGGAGCCAGCAATTCTTAATATTACTTTTTTGGCTTGCAAAGATATGACTTTATTTCCGAAATTGCTTTATCATTAAACGGGCTAACGCCTGATGATATAAGAGGGAATTTTTCCTTTTTTGGAAACATTCTAAAAGTTAATAATCTTATTAGATGACGCTGAGTTTGCTTGATATGACAATTTTAGTTTTTGATTTCCCTTCTTCTTCCAAAAAGGATTTGATAAGATAATATAATTTTTAGGAGAAATCTTATAGTAGTCTAACTATCGAAGATTTGCTTTATACGGCGGTAAATTCAAAAAATATGCAATTTTTCTGTTTGAGTCAATAGCACTACAGCTTTAATCAAATGTTTTGAGATATGTACCCAGTGTCAAGAAATTGTTCAGGATGATGAAACTTAAGGGTTTAAAGAAGTAAGATAAGCTCAGACGAAAAAAATCCTATTTAAGCTACTTCTAACAGAAAAGAATCAATATTCTTCTCTTTTGAATAAGTATGTTTTGCCATTTATCTATTTCATTGGATTGCTTTACGCACCCAAACTGTTGTTTATGAAAGAAAAGGAAACCATAAACTAGTTGTCAGTTGTAGTACCTAGTTGTTTATATCAAAGGAAACATAATTTTAATTGCGAATTAGTGTCTACTTAAAATTGATGAATACATGTGCTTTTTCAATGATATGATTTTAACTTATGTTGAAAAGTTCAATTCAAACTAAAAATGGTATAAACTCTAACTAACTTTTCCTAAAACGAAATAGGTATAACAGACAAAATCTATCCATGAACATAATGGCTCACATTTTAAAGCTATTGAAAAATCGTTTGTCGTAACTTTTATGGTCAATTCGACTTTTCCCGCAAAAATGTGATGGTATAGTAAATTTGATTAATATAATAAGTACTTTATTACTAAGCAATGTAGGTATGTACATTTTTTTGCACACACGAAAGTCTGTTTTTTTGACTTTACTTTGTCGTGGAGACAGAGTTTTTTCTTTTTACAAAGAGAAACACACTTAAATATCTCCTGCAACTGTAGTTACAAAATAAATTATTAAGACCTAGCAACGCGTAAGGAACGATCTACAATAATTGTATTAAGACTAAAGACACCTAATGTCGCTGCTCACACCAAATAAGCATTTCGTACCTATTTGACGGTAAACTACATTTGTAACAGAGATTAGTGTACAATGTACAATTGTACATATACACATCGAACTCAAGTTTATCGCAATTTCGTCCTAATAGCACTTCATAAGAATTTCTCTATTAAGGAATTATATATGAAAGCAGCACGTGTGGTTTCTTACATATCAATATTTGAGGTGTACGCGCAAACCTTTTTTTTTTTAGTTCGGAAAAGCCCATACACGTATTTGTGTCTTCTTTCTGACATCAAAAGCGGCATCATAATTCATGTTGAACAAATATAACTTAAGGGATCAAATTCAACATAGGATATTTAAAACGGATTCATCTTCCACTTCAAAAATTGAAAAGAAGGCTTACAGAAGAAGAGGACACCTGGGAAGTCTTTCCGTATGACGCGACGCATGGATAAATGGATATCATTGAGAATATAAGAATATGTACTTCCAATATACAGGGTGTCCCGTACTTCGTGTATTGTCCTTTAGGGTGTGATTCTTGGTCGTATTCAAAGAAAAAAATTGTTGTACAGTAAAGTCCGTTTCTCAACTTTGACATCAGTTTTTGACAATTTAAAAAAAGGCTAACTTTGGTGTACCCTGACCTGTGTTAAATTCGATATCTCTGTCAATACTGGTGATAGAGACTTAATCTTAGACTTAATTTTTTGTAGAAATAACAACCTTTAAGACTGTATTTAAGTTGAGCTTCTATAGGCTTAGGGTTGTCAAAGTGCCCTCCTTTGTTTTGAATGCATGTCAGAGCCCGTTTTTGAATTTCATTGTGGGTGTTTGCTCTCGATAACTCTTGTCTTACTTGTAGTCTTGTAATCTTTGGAACTGTATTCAAATTGGACTCCAATTGGCTAAGGGTTGCTAGATTTTCAGTTAAGATAAAGTTCCTGGTATCTTCGTTGTGCTCTTCTTGAATTTCCATTGCAAAAACTCATATAAGAAAAAAATGTCTGCGTATTTTTCTTTCGTAAATGAACGCATTTCGAAAAGCTTTCTGATCGAATTGCAATCGTGACTTATTGTAATAAACTGATGAACAAATTTGTTTTCTTATTCTTTTATTCGACTTATTTACCTTTTGAACATTCGTACCCCAAATTTAAAGCAATCACTCACAATGAAATCCAAAAACGGGCTCTGGCATGCATTCAAAACGAAGTTGGGCACTTGTTATAATTGTATTTGTATAAAATACATAAAAGTGCCCATATTATTGTTTTATTCAAACAAACCTCAAAGGTAAAAATTTTTATTTTTTTAATTTAACCCATTTTGTATTTTTTCAAGTATCATTAAATTTATGGGTTTTTGAGTAAATTTACTTCTAAGTTTTTTCTTTATTATTGTTTTGTTCATCTGTAAAAAATAAATAAACTCTATGTTTATCAGACATATTCTGAAGAAAAATGACCTCAAAGTAAAAACTTTGTTTGGAGAAGAAAATTTGAACACCACTTAAAATTGAAAATCAGGCAACCCTAAGCCTAAAGAAGCTCATATAAAATATATTCTTGTTGTTATTTTTACAAAAATAAATTGAAAGATTAGGTCTCTATCACCAGTATTGACAGAGTTATCGAATTTAACACAGGTCTAGGTACACCAAAGTTAGCCTTTTTTTAAATTGTCAAAAAGTGATGTCAAAGTTGAGAAACGGACTTTACTTTAGAACAATTTTTACTTTGAATACGACCAAGAATAACACCCCAAAGGATAATACACGAAGTACGGGACACCCTGTATGTAGTACTTGAATAAAAGAAGACAATAAGTCCAAGTCGTTGAGAATCCATTAAGAGTGTCTCATTCTTTATTCAAAGCCGCAGGGGGAAATGCGTTTGAAGATGTTTCTGATTTAAAAATAAATTCTGTAAAAGATTTACATACAAAAGTGAGTTGTAGTAACATTCAAAACGTATTCATATCATTATTGCAGACGGTGAAGGAAGTTTCCAAACAATTTTTAAATGAAGGTATAGAGGAGATATTAAGATGTATGTACATATAGGTATCTGTAGTTTCTATAGTGCAAAATATAAGAAAGGTAATTGATATAATCCTATAAATTATGAGGCTGTCCTAAACAATTTTACAAAATAAAAAATAGCTGTCTGCTCTTCTCAGTGACGCGAGACTTGATTTCTATTGGAAACAGCAGGGAAAACTTTGGTTTTAAAACAAATTTCACATCACCATTGTATCCGGTGTTATTTTTTAAGGTTGGTTTTTCGAATAGAAATAAAACTGATATCTTGTATTTAAATCGGCCAACTCTAATGTCATTTATGTTTAGTTTGGTTTCCCATTTCATCACGAACAGGTTCACAAAAGAACAACAATTGCAAATCGTGCAAATTTATTTCGAAAATAATGGTTCAGTACCGCAAGCTCCGTTCATTTCATGGTCGACATAATCGTCTATCAGAGTAATTAACTCGGTTAACCATGAATCGGTTTCGCACAACGTTTAATTTATGTGATAATACGCATCCGCAGAAACGTCGAACAGTGCGCACCCAAATGAATCGATTCGCCACTGTGCACAGCAATTGTTATCGACATACAATAACAACACTAACTCAATACTTACACCATCACTTTTCAATAAAAACTGACTCTACTTGTGCCATGCCAGCAGCCCTTTTTATATAGGAAATCTTGCCACATATGAGAACATTCCAGCAGTTTATAGGAAAGCACGAGAAAATTCTAGCAATTTATAGCTGTTTATAGGAAAGAATACAGTAGAACATTCTCAGTTTAGAACAGTTTAAAGGAAAGCTCCTCCCAACTATCATATGAGTAGAACCTGTTGGTCTACACACTGTCTCCTTCGGGTACTAAACAACTATATTTTCGTGCGCAACGCCTTGCATTAGATGTTCATTACAATATATATATTTTAATTACACAAAACGGTTGAGTTTTTTTAGTACACCTACAAATACTACACAGGGTGTCCCGTAATTCGGGTTATGTGATTCTTGGTCACATTCAAAGAAAAAAATTGTTCTACAGTAAAGTCCGTTTCTCAACTTTGACATCACTTTTTGACAATTTAAAAAAAGGTTAACTTTGGTGTACCCTGACCTATGCGAAATTCGATTTCTATGTCAATACTAATTAATTTTGGACATTATTTTTAATAGAAAAACTAGTCTTTACATATGTTTAAATTGGGCTCTTATAGTTTTAGAGTTATCAGGCTTTCAATTTTGATTGATGTTCAAATTTTCTGCCCCGAGCAAAATTCTGACTTTGAAGTCATTTTTCAGAAAGGGCCGGATAAACATAGTTTCTTTATTTTTATTTTTTCTGATGAACAAAACAGTTAAAAAAAAACTTACAAACAAGTGAACTCAAAAACCCATACATTTTATGATATTTGGAAAATACAAAAATAAATTATTTTTTGCTTGAGGTGAAAACAGTTTGAGTTAAACAACAATATGGGTAGTTTTAAGTATTTTTTTTATTTTATGTGCATACAAACACCATTATAACAAGTGCCCAAAGTGCGCTCCTGCGTTTGGAATGCATGCTAGAGCCCGTTTTTGGATTTCGTTGTGGATGTTTGTTCTCGATAGATCTTTTCTTACTTTTAGTGGTCCTTCGGAAATAGTTGCTTTAATTCAGTTAAGATAATTATTTCAGATGAGTTAAAAATTTCTTTCATTCGTTCCTATACAAAAATTTCCAGTAAAGGGTTATTCCATGGTGTGTAACACTCGAAACGCCCTTTTTTCGACTCATAAAACTGTTGTTATGCTAAAATCTACAGATCTTACAATTAAGATAAAACAACTAAAAGCATTGGAAATAAAAAAAAAAAAAAATATCAGCATAAGGATTAACAGTTTTATGAGTTGACAAATGTGCGTTTCGAGTGTTACACACCATGGAATGACCCTAAAGTGAGATCGGAAGTTCAATTCGGGAGGTAAATGGATAGCAAAGTCTTAGTCAGAACTAAGACTTTGCTATCCATTGACCTCCGTATTTTTCATCCAACCAATCCTTAACTTCACGACCGTAGTGGGCCGAAACACCATCTTGTTGGAAATATGATGAAACAAGCTGACGTTGAGTGGTATATCCTATAATAGATCTGGTAAATTATTTTGTAAGAACTCCACTTAATTAGTAGACATAAGTTGGGGTGGTACTTGTATTATTTTAAAGTAGTAAAAAATTAATTTGAATAAATAAAAACTATCTAATCTAATCTAAAATCATGCGTTAATTCTTGCAGTTAATACTGATACAGTTTCTCAAAGCCTTCGTCTGTTAAGAAATAGTTCCTGGTGTCTTCGTTTTGCTCTTCTTGAATTTCTATTGCACAACCCATATCGTCAATGAATGCATTTTAAAAAGCACTCTTATCCAACTTCAATCGTGACTTTACTTGGTAAACTGATGAGCAAGTCAGTTTTTCTTGTTCTCTTATACCACTTATTTACCCATTGAAAAATCAGTGCACAGCCATAAAAATTACCTCAAAACTATCAATTCTTGGAAAACTAATCCTATTGCCAGCCACTGCATGCAATAAAAGTCGGTAAAACCCCAAAATTAAATTTTTTTTCAGTCCACTCCGCCGAGCTTGCGTTCTACCTGTATTTGTTTCTAATTTGCAATATAAGACTTGGTAAGTTGAATTTTAATATCTTTAATATGTACTTTGTCAGACACGCCACAAGGAAGAAGCTTTGGTCCTTTGCTTTTTATCGTCGCAGTAATTTATGCTGTTTTTTACAGTTTTGCGTAGCGAGATTCAGGTTCTTACAGACGAACGGTATGAAAACTTTGATTCCATTAAAAAAGCTTTATATGATAAGTTTTTCAAAAAGCTATCTTTGGCTTTATAACATAATATAACAAAAATGTCGCAAGTGCCAAACTATTTCTTTCAAAAATGTCACTTCGCTTGGAAACCTATCTGGAAAACTATCCGGATATTTTCAGACAGTCAAGCAGCTCTCAAATCAGTCGGCGCCGTTTCCACGAACTCAGTAACAGCCCTTAACTGTCACCTGTCTCTTGGGTGCCGGGGCACAGAGATATCGCGGGCAACTGTAAGGCCGATGAACTCGCTAGAAAAGGAACCGTTCTACCGATCTCAACCAGCAGGTTGAATATTGGTGTACCAATCGCTACATGTAAACTTATGCTAAAGCAAGAGGCAATTGATAGAACAAACTATTGGTGGAACAGTATGACCACGTGTGTGGCAACAAAACAGCTATGGCCAGGACTAGATCCAAAACGCACAAGATATTTGCTATCCATAACCAGATTGCACTTTAGCTCCGTAATCAATGTCATTACCGGGCATTGTCTGATAGGTAGACACGCCATAAGACTTGGCGTTCCCTCTAATGACTTCTGCAGAAGTTGCTTAGATGAGGAGGAGGAAGAAACTATTCCACACCTCCTCTGCTCATGTCCTGCACTCTCCTTTAAAAGAAAACGGCATCTAGGAAAATATTTCCTCGATGATCTAAACGATCTGGCGAACACAGATATCCTGCATCTCTTTCGCTTCATCAAGAGCTCCAAATGGTTTTGTTAAGTGGGGTTCTTCCTCGCTTAATTCTTATGGCATCACAATGGACATAGTACTGGTCTAAGTGTGTCAGTTGTTTTCCTGACAGCCATTTTAACCTAACCTAACCTTGGAAACCTACTAACTCGTACTTAGGCAAGCATCACAGTTCGAAGAGAACCTGGGCCCCAACCAACATCTTTTGATAACGACTTCTGATCTGACAAAATGTGAAAATTCGGTTATTTGTGGACTACGAGTATTACGGTGTAAAACCGCACTGATATAGACCTATCAAATTTTTGACGCAAGTTTTGAGACGTTCACATACATGTCCGTCATTGTAGAAGTGGTGTATTTCCATAACAATTTATCGCTAACAATTTATCATATCTCTTAATTTAAAAGTGAAGCAACTACACTGATACCACTACAGCATCATACATAGATAAAATATTGATTGAATATTTCAATATTTTGCTCTACACATTATTTAACAGAACAGCTAATGAATAAAAATTTAATTATAAGGAGTTAGTTCACTATTGGCTCTACAACTGACGCACCTGTGGTTTTATTTGATTCAAATTTACATATGGCATATCGCACCCTCAGAATAAAAGTGACCTAACTTCGAAATTAAAAATTACAGGAATTTTGAGTTAGGTCATTATCATTCTGAATGTGCGATATAGGAAACTAACATGCTAAAATTCTACGAATTGATTTTATTTTTCTATAGCTAGGAGTGGTATTTTTGTAAAAAATTTTTGTATTCTATAATCTGCACACTACTTTGACTTACTTGTAAAAGTATAATTATTAAATAAAAATATTCGTAGCGAGAAATGAAAACATAAAATAAAATTGTTTTTCACGGGAAGGTATCAACTTTTGCGAAAAATCGGTGATTCCTCCGAAACTAATAACACTGCTATGAGCAGCGCGTTCTTACTATAGCTCTTTGTATTTGGAAAA
The DNA here is from genome assembly GCA_949752695.1 of Melanostoma scalare. Classification (NCBI taxonomy): domain Eukaryota; kingdom Metazoa; phylum Arthropoda; class Insecta; order Diptera; family Syrphidae; genus Melanostoma; species Melanostoma scalare. Next base: position 95,316,722 of record OX456984.1, read on the forward strand.
ATAAATAAAAAAAAATTCTATTACTAACAAAGGCATGGTTGAGGGAAATGTGATCCCCAAACTCTGAGGCCTAGCGCACCTAATTTTTATAGGTACTTTTCATTGTAGTTTTACTCTCAGACCTATTCAAATTTTTTAAATTGAATATGGAAGAAAAGGGGTAGTAAATTGTGATGAATTTTTTTTTTTGAAAGAAGAAATTTTTGATTTTGATTGCTATTTGTCTACTACAAACGATGAAAACCAATTAAAATCTCTTTAATATGTTCCTAAAGGTTTGAAGTACAAACATTTTCATTTGTAGTAGAACCAATAAAGAGTTACAAATGCTTTGTAGTACAAACCTTTAGAAACATATTTAAGATGTTTTAAGTTGTTTTTAGCGTTTGTAGTAGTCAAATAGTCAGCGAAAGTCTGAAAATTCTATGATAAGGTACATATAAATGTTTGTACTACAAACCTTTACGGACATATTCAAGTAGTTTTAAGTGGTTTTCATAGTTTGTAGTAGTCAAATAGCCAGCAACAAAAAAAAATTGTATTCGGAAAAAAAAATTTTTTTTAAACCAAAATAATAAATTTCTTCTACTGCAAGAAAAAAAATAACTACAATCCAAAATTTAAATTTTCGAATATGGGGCGCTGAAGTTTTTTTTGGCCGAAATTTTTCTCATTTTTACTTAACTACAAACAAAATTTTTTTTACTACAATCCAAAATATATCAAAATCAGACAAAAAAAATTTTTCGTAACTCGGGTGCCAAGTTCATACAGGTTACCTCTTGCTTTTTCAGGAATTCCTAGCGATTTTGCTTAATCGATTCTTCCAAGGTATGAAACTAGAAGTTACATCAAAAGATTTCTGTAATTGCTTTCTATTATCAATAATTTGACTTATTCACTAAATCTGAAGGCATCAAGGTGGCACAATCTCGACCACCAGGGTTCTCTGATAACCAATTGCAGTAATAGATTTCCATATTAGAAAAAAAAAAAAAAAAAAAAGCAAAACTTAGGCGGAATCAATTCAATTCAGAAATTACATTGAGTCATAAGCAAAAGCTTCCAAATCAACAAAACGGATCAAGTTTTTATTGTGTGATGCAAGAAAAGAACATTATTTTTAAGAGTTTCCTTGGTTGCCCTTGGAGTTACGATTACTACCCTTTATCATCAAACAAAAAACTTTTCAAAGAATTTCTTATCACAGAAAATTACACAAGTTGAATATGTATGGGTTCTCTTTTCTTGCGAGATTCAATGCAAAACCATAAAATAACCTTTGATGTACTTGAACAACGCTTTAATTGTTAACGAAGAATCATGCGGGAAGAAATTTGTACGATCTACATACATATATGTGATATGTAGCGTAGGTAGGTAGTAGGTACATCAGACATCACACATAAACATACTGTCGATTTTCTTTCCACTTCAAAGGAAGATAATTTTTGCCGATAAATTGGCTCACACAATACCTATTGCTTTTTTTTCTACATGAATAGTTTTATTGGGTATGGCTTGTTTCCATATATGTATGTACAGGTTTTCAAAAAGCAGGATTGAATAGAAGACAGCTGAATACACTCATAAAGACAGAGAGAAACTGCGTGTCGGTAATTTGTTAACTCGTGAAACCTTAGCAGAAGAGTTTTTCAGATATGCCAACTTGGGTATATCCTTTGGATTGGAACTTATATTGAATGTAGCACTATTGGCATTCATATTACGTATTTCGGGAGGGTTTTCATTTAATCTTTTTTTTATTGAAAATAATTAACATAAGATTTAGAAGTGAGTGCGAGGAAGCAATCTACCACAAATTATTCGATTTCTTTCTTCAGCTTTTCATTTATTTCTAAATGATCTGCTTTAATTGGTAACCAGGAAAAAGAAATCACGTCTCTATTTGCCATACAATCTGTGGTTGACATTCCATTAAAAAGTATTTTCTAAACAAAGTAAATAAATTACGTAGTGGAGAATAATAATACATATATTTTGTTTTTTTCTCTGGAGTTCAAACTGTCACACAGTGCATTTCAGAAACGTTGAGAGGTAGGTTCATTTGAATAGGTCAATTTTCCTTCATGATTTGATCTGAATTACTTGAAACCAACAAGTAGTTGGTGTGTCATATTGTTTGCAGCCAAAAGAAAGAGGTAAATTATCAAATACATATTCCACATGTTGTATTTTAAAATGCAGTTATCTATTCTGATTAAAACTGAATCGAAGGACAATATTAAAAAAATTACCTTTTGAGAAGAAGTTAAATCATTTGTTGGAAGTTTTGTCAGAGTACGGCTACATGCAGACGGCACATAAAAGCCGCAAACGTTTGCGGTACTGACGTCATTTTTACGTCACAATTTGTGACTATTGACGCATATCGTCTGAACACCCTTTTGGGACAGTCCACACATGCACACAAATAGTTTGCGGACGATGTGCGACGGCGAGACTGCACTTTTTTGCATCTCGTCTGAACACCATCGCACATTTTTTGTGACAGTTTGCGTGCATGTGCGATCTTCCCAATCATGTGCGGTGACATGAAAACAGGACAACGCAAATTAGTAATGATTGTGAAACATAGTTGTGATCGGTATTCAGTTAAAAAAAAAATATAAAATGAGCGAAGCGAAGTGTGTTGTGGCAGCAGGCTGTTTTTGTGTTCATGAGTACAATTACATACTGAAATATTAGATCTCTTGAGTAATATGTTTTTTTTCTGACTTGAGTATTTTATTTATTTGTTTTTCTATTGACTAATTATGAAAATTTTAAACAAAATTGATTGTAAATAAATCATATCCAATGCCAAAATAGCAATAGTACCTCGCTTCCTTTTCGAAATTTTCAAATAATTTCTGCACTTTTAAGTTCATGTACGGTTTAAGCTTCGTCAACGACTTTTCAATTTGCACAAACCATAAGCAAAACACAAATTCCAAACAATTTAAACAAATTTAACTAACGTAAACCTGCATATGGACGCAAATAGGTGATGTGTGATTTTTCTGCATATCGTGAGAACACGTCGCACATCGACCGTAAAATTTGCGTACTCATTTGCGGACACTTGATGTGCGAGCAAATGAACGCAAGCTAATGTGCGTCTTTTGGGACAGATTCTGCACATCATCGTCTGAACGGTGCAATGCAATAAGACCCGCGGCATTAAGACCCGTGGGTCTTATTGCCCAAGGAAATGGAAATAACACCCACGGGCTTTGTTTCCACATTGAATAGGCAATAAGACCCACCAAAGAAAAGAATTAAGGCCCATGTCTTTTGTTACCATTTTGAAGCAGCATTTATATGAGTCTGATGAACATGGGAACTTAAAAATAGTTTTCCTTCTTAGAAAGGGTGAAGAACATAGTGGATGCGCTAAATGTATATTTTCTTTTTATTTGAAGGAAACAACATTTTGAGGTACCGAAAAACACAGCTCCAAAATTTCGAAACTTATTTCAGCTTTCCATGGATATGAATTCATAGCTCACGTTGTCTCCCACTTCGTGACATAGGACATAGGATGGAAGCTCAGTCCACTTTCTTTTGCGCACATAATAACTAAATCTACTTTATTAATGTTTGTTGTGCTTTTAGCTACATTCTCCTGTTCTGTTCGTGTGAATTTTTTATGTTCAACCCCAAGCCCGTACTACTTGAAGGGAAATTTCGTTAGCTTCGCTTTGCTTTTTACTCACGGATATAATAACGAAGCTAAAAGCGAAGCGGAAAAAATTTTCTCAAGAGAATATGGATGTGTGGTGTAAAAATAAAAATTCGCCCGAATTTTTATTTTTACACCACACATCCATATTCCCCTGAGAACATTTTTTCCGCTTCGCTTTTAGCTTCGTTATTCTATCCGTGAGTAAAAAGCAAAGCGAACAAAATTTCCCTACGTGTAGTGTAATACGTGCCTGCGCTTGAATTTAAGAAATAAGCGCGAATTGACCGCAGTAAACACATAGTATGATTCATAGTTCCATAGATATTTATTATGTACCTACGTGTGTTCCTCTTTGGTATGTCATAACCCACAATCAGAGCATGGACTTATGTCAAGTGGAGTTACGTACCTGTGCAAATTTATTCACATTGAAAATAAGTTTAAGTGCAAACGCTGAGACTTCTTTCCATTACGAAATGGTATTTAAGTTCGCAGAAAAAGGAACTAAGGCCCGCGGCTGTTACTGCCATTTCATCATGGAAATAACCCCCGTGGGCCTTACTTCCAAAACAAAGAGGAAATAAAACCCGCGGGTCTTATTGCCGTGGGCCTTATTGTACTGCACCCGTCTGAACACCCTCATATGCGAGTTTGCGTACACGGATTTACGTATAGCATTTGCGTTGAATTTACAACTTTTTATGTGACGTCAGAACCGCACATATGTGCGGCTTTTTATATGCCAGAAACAGGCGATAAAATTCTGATGTTATTGATGTGTAAGCATAATACCCACAGAAAAAAAAATTTAGTCTGATAGAATTCACTTCATTTCTAGTTCATTTTTTATTCAATTTCCTTTTACTTTCTTACATGCTAACGAAAATGAATGAAACTAACTTAACTATCTAGCTCTGATTGAACTCTTTATTTAATTATTAACTAATATGTACTTAAAAACAACAGTTTGGATAACGCTTCTTTTCTGAGTGTTTGTAAGTTATTCAACTAACGATTATGTTTGTATAGTGAAGTCAAAGAAAAAAAAAACAGCATTAGATATTTGGAAGTGTAAATCACAGTTCACAGACACGATCCAAGTATTTGTTTATTTTTTTTAGCTATTATTCACAGTCATTTGATCCTTGTTCCAGACCAGAGCTTTTCGCTATGGGGGCAGATAGATCTATTTCGCTCATTTTTTTAAAAATATTAATAATTAAAAAAAAACAAATAAAAACAATAATAATGATTTCGTTGAATTAATTATGTTTGCCATAAAAAATTATATTATTTAAAGATAGTATGAACTAAAATAAATATTGATGTAATAAGTAAAGTAATATTAATTTAAAAAATAGATCACAAAATAAAATTCCGCTTTTTGTTCCTTTTGGATAAAACACTTATAACCTCGCCTGCTGTTAAATGTATTTTGCGATGAATAGCTAGAGCAGCCAAACCATTCAAACGATCCTGCAAACAAGTAAACATCCAAAGCTAATCACATGTTATTAAAATATACATATTTTTAAGAATCTCACTTCGTTGGTCATGCTTTTTGGTCCTTATTGCGAGTAGCGCCTAACATTCGATGCGACAAGGATCGAAAGCTTCGATAAATTTTCCTTTTGGTATTGCGTATCTCTATCGACAAGGATTTCTGTTACTGTGAATAATGAAAGTAGTCATTGTGAATATATATCCTATAGTTTGACATTTGAGTTAGTTTCCGTGATAGTCTAACGCAAAAATACAGACGGTAACGACCGAATTCTAATTTGAAAGTATCGAACAATAAAAAAAAAAATTTTCGATGCTCGATTATCGACTATGTCGTGTATCGACAGCCAAACAACATTAGCAATAAGGGCATTTTTTTATTCTCTTTAAACTGGAGAATGTTCTTTCGGGAGTTGACGTTGATACCGACAGTGTAGCTAATATCTTTAATAAAATATACATATTGAGAAAGCTTTCTTCGGAGCAGCTATCGAGCGCTTCCAATGAATTGTTAGAGGAAGTATTATTTCTTTGGATCAAATATCTCTCCATAATTCTTAATTCTTATGACGAAGAATCCTTGAAAAGAACTGAAAACCCTTCTAGTATGTTTTCATTGTTTGTAGATTTTTCTCAAAGGTCCATTGTTTTCAATCATTCACTCGATTTCTGTGTGAAAAGGATTGAAACACGAAAATATTCTTCAATACTTTGAACCGAAGAGTTAGAACGATTCTTTTGTTGGTTCACTGCTTTCCTATGTTTAACATCAATGTCAAGGACTTCAGCTATTTTTTTCTTCTCATCTTCAAACACTTTCGAAAATGAGTCGTCTTCTGCCCGTTTAATTTTTAGTTGATCCTTAAAATCTTTGGCGAGATCCATAGCTTCGACCAAGTCTGAGTTCACTTTTTGAAACTCGCGACTTAATGACAACGAGAGTTGCTAAACCATACTTATAACCCTTAGGCTAATCTATAACTCGAAATCCGAAATGGGGTTTTTTAAGTTCTTTGCGTCACTTTCCAATGTTCTTATTAGGTTAAGAGTTTCGAACACAAACGGAAATAGGTCCTCAAAATCTTCAACTGCTTGATGTTTTGAGATCTTTCGCGTCAGATTCAGCCGCTTTCACTTATTGTTTTTTGCAGCATAACTTTTCTTTTCGGTGTATTGAAATAATTGTAAACTGCTTCAATTGTGGATAGGCAATCTCTTATGGCTGGTTTTTGCTGGAAATAGATATAATAGTGGAGGGCCGTTAGACAAAAAAAGGCAAAACCTAGGAATTCTGGGCCGGTCCATGGATTTTCATGAAATTTTCAGAAATATGTTTTGAATGGCGTATAGAAAAAAGTTAAAAAAAAAAAAATTCACCGCTCTCAATTTTTTAATTATTTTTATAATTAACTAGCTGAGCCATCCGGCGTTGCGTTGTTTTAAGGTTCCCGTTCTCGTTTTTTCGCTTAAGTGGGAACTTGGGGATGAAAAATAATCATTTTCACTTAGGGATTTTATGTGGCATTTCAATGACAAAAGAATTTTTGAAATCTGTCCAGTAGTTTCTAGGTTTCCGTTTCAAGCCCCGTTCCTGTGGGAATCTTCCGTTAACGTGGAAATATGTGAAATATAAGTCTATGAGGGATAATGTAACATCCTAGAGTTGAAAGAATTTTTGAGATCGGTCAAGTAACTTTAAGGTTTCGGTTCTCGTTCCCGTTTCTGTTCCAGTTTGATTATAGGGATAAAATATAGTCTAGGTTACTGATGGAGGGGGATAACGTAGCACTCCTAATGCAGAATGAATTTTAGAAATCTGTCCAGTAGTTTCTAAGTTTCCGTTCCCAACCCCGTTCCTATGGGAATATGGGGATCAAACGTCGACAGGAACCATTTATAAGTCATTGTCACTGAGGGATAGTGTTACATCCTAGAGTTGAAAAAATTTTTGAAATCGGTCAAGTAACTTTAAGCTTTCGGTTCTTGTTCCCGTTTCTGTTCCCGTAGTTAGTCTAGGTTACTGATGGTGATGGAGGAGGATAATATAGCACTCCTAATAGTGCAGTCATTGAAGCATTATTGGTCCGAATTTTTTTACTGTGAACCGGTTTGTATGAAATTTAGGAATTAGGCTCATCTAACTCTTAACTTCAAAAGTGAAAATGATTTGAGCACCGCCACCACCCTGGGGGTGGTTGCTACCCCTTCTCGGGGGTGAATTTTTTTTTTTAAATAACCTCGGATATCAATAGAAGGCCTAATTTTAAGTAAAAAATGAAATATAAAGTTTTTCATTAAGTCCTTTACTTTTCAAGTAATTGACAATTGAAAATTCGCAATTTTTTCACGTTTTTCATCTATTTTTTGCAAATATCTCCAAAACTATACGTTTTATCGAAAATTTTATTAAGAACAAAATTGTAGCAGGTAAAACAATGACCAATTTGGTTTTTTATAAAGTATTCTAAGTACTATACTGAAATTTAATCGATGCAGTCAATGCCATCTAGCGGCGAGCAGATGCATTCTATGCATTCTAATATAAAAAGATGTTTTGTAGTGCTTGAAATAAGCTTTGAAATGAGCAGGAAGCTTAAAGAAATCTGTCCAGTGGTTTCTAAGTTTCCATTCCCAAACCCAAAAAAAAAAAGAATTGGCCAAATTGGTCCAGGCGTTGTTAAGTTATGCGCTTACCAACACATTTTGCAATTCAATTTTATATATAAGATTATTAACTTTTAGAATTTTCTTTTTTTTATGTAGGGTGTTTTAGATACGGTTTTCCAAAGGCTCAGGATGAATAGGTTTGGTCAAGACAAAAAAAGAAATTGTATGGGAAGGGGGTCTATATCCCTCCGTGTAGGGGCGATGGGCAATTTTATATGAAACTAGCTTAGCCGCCGGGTTTTGCTCGGGTCTGTAGTTTTAATGTTCCAGTTCTCGTTTTTCCTCTTCCGTGGGAATTTGGGGAAGAAATTTAATCTGTCTTACTGTGGAACTAAGTGGTATTTTATGCTGAAAGAATTTTTGAAATCTATCCAGCAGTTTCTAAGTTTCCGTTCCCAACCCCGTTCCTGTGGGAATCTTCCGTTCCCATGGAAATATGTGAATGAAATGTAAGTCTATGTCACTGAGGGATAATGTAACATCCCAGAGTTGAAAGAATTTTCGAAATCCGTCAAGTAACTTTAGGTTTCAGTTCTCGTTCCCGTTTCTGTTCCTGTGGGATTATAAGGATGAAATAAAGTCTAAGTTACTAATGAAGGGAGATAATGTAGCACCCCTAGTACTGAAAGAATTTTTGAAATCTGTGGAGTAGTTTCTAGTTTTCCGTCCCCAACACCGTTCTGTAGGAATATGGGGATCAAACCTTGACAGGAACCATCCCTGAACTAAACTATGTCTACCCTGAAAATTTCATAAAAATCCGTTGGGTGGTTTAGAAGTTTACCCCGGACATACATACATACATACATACATCCTACATACTTTATATATATAGATTTCAATTTTGAAAAAAATTATTAAAAATCAACTAAGCCACTTACTTTCTCATACTTTAATGTTTTTGAAAGCTATTGCTTTGTTCTCTAATAAAAATTTTAATTTGAGTTCACTTAATGAAAAGTTTTTGAGATATCAAGCCAGAGAGGATCTTGTACGCGATGGTAAGAAGACTGATACCTCTGTAGTTGGCGCAGTTCAGAGGGTCTCCTTTCTTGAGGACCGGGGAAACAATGCTGAGGTTCCATTCATCGGGCATGCTTTCTTCCGACCATATTTTGCAAATGAGCTGGTGCATATTCCTAACCAGGTCATTGCCTGCCGCTCTAAACAATTCGGCAGAGAGGCCATCAGCTCCAGCAGCTTTGTTGGACTTTAGCTTGGATACTGCTGTCTTCACTTCGTTCAGGTCGGGTTGGCGGAATTGTTGGTCTACGTCGCCGTCGCCTAAATTGAATGGTTCTATCTCTCTAACAGCGGAATTGGGTTCATCATCGCCGTTATAGAGCTTGGAGAAGTGGTCTTTCCATATCCTCAGCATTGACTGCGGTTCCACCACGATGTTCCCTTGATCGTCTTTAAAGGCTTCGGCTCGGGACTTATAGCCGGAGGCTGTTGTTTTCACCTTTTGGTAAAACTTCCGAACCTCATTCCTGCTGTGGCACCCTTCTATCTCCTCGATCGCGCGCTTCTCATGCTCTCTCTTTTTCCGTCTAAGAAGTCGGTGTTCGTCTCTCCTATTCTGCTTGTAGAGCTCGTAAGCAGTTCTAGTCTTTTTGTGCAGCGCCGCTTTGTATGCTTCCTGTTTAGCTGCATGTGGTTGCCGGCATTCGTCGTCAAACCAGGGGTTTCGTTGTGGTGGCCGTGTGAAACCCAGCACTTCAGAGGTGGCATCTCTGATGGCTGATTGGCAGCGCTGCCACTGGTTCTCTATACTTGATGCTACGTGCGGCATAGGACTTCTTAAGAGGTTGTAAGAGACTCGATCGGAAAAGGACATGGAAATTCCTTGCGATTGTAATCGTCCAACGTCGAATTTTCTCACAGTATTTCCTTGTTTTGGCTTAGATCGGGATATCTGCAGTCGTACCTTGGCTCAATGTTGGCCCCTCAGAATGTTCTGACATCCTCTATACTGGAGAAGTGTCGTGCGTCGATCGCAATGTGGTCAATCTGGTTAACGGTTGAATGATCAGGAGATTTCCATGTCCCTTTGTGGATATTGAGGTGCTGGAACCGCGTACTAGCTACCAGAACATCTCGCCCCGCAGCATTGATCAGCCTGAATCCGTTATCGGAGGTGTTGTCGTGCAGGCTGTATTTTCCGAATCGTTGCTATGCGCTCGTTCACATAGTTGAAACTCAAGACTTTTTGCCTGAGTCTAGTTCCAACAACAATTCCACATCCCAACAGTCGCTGCTTTTGTTCTCGGTAGCAATCGCCGTAGTAGATATCGCAGTCTTTTAATTTGCGTCTACCTGGTCCATCCCATCGCATTTCTTGGATAGCGGTGATATCTGCTTTGTAGCAGTTTAGGGCTTCCGCTAATTGTTCGGCTGCACGTGGTCTATTAAGGGACCTAACATTCCACGTACAGATCCGAAGTTCGTTGTCCGTTTTTTGTTTACTAGGTTCGTCATCAGCAAATCCGTCCGTATCCGAGGCTTGTTGGTGCTTCGCAACTAAAATATTTTAACGTGGCCGGGAAGTCACCCCGACAGCACGAACCCCAACCTGGAGGGCCAGATAAACCGTTCCTTATAGGCCTGAGCTCCAAATATGTTGTAGTAGCCCTATGAACACCTCACTAAGTAGCTCAACCTGACTGGAATTGTAGACGCCACCGTTGATTCCATCTAGGGAATTCCTCCGCTGCCGTCTGGATGAAAGAAGAGGTGCCTTAGTGGGAACACCTCTCCATATGGTTGAGACCCAATCTCCAGTTGAGGTACTAGGCACCCGATGTTCACCACGTGGAGGTGAGAGTAGGAGTTGATAGACAGAGGTGGGTTTTAAGAAAAACCTATGAACGCTAGGGTCCTCTTGGGTGCACGTGTCTACCACTAAAACATCATTCTCGAAATTAAGAATTACCTCTTGATATTGATGGTCAAATAAGATTGCCAAATAATTTTTGTTCGTTATCAGAATCGAATTCTGCGTTAATACAAGCTTTTCTAATGTTTCTAATATTGTAACTAATTACCAAAATTAAGATTGGTTAAGCCAAAGATGAATGTTGGCATGTACGAATAGAGATGTTATAAGTATCAAAATGGAAGTTATGAACAAAATACCAGGTATAGATCTATTGATACTGCCATGAATCCGGATGAAGCTGTGAACTATCCAATCGAATCATTTATACGACCAACTATGGAAAAACCAAAAATTTTTCTTATCGAAAAGTATTGAAAACAAGAATATTCAATAAAACACCTTTCAAACAAAAAAAAAAGGAATATTTTGCTTTTTATTTTTGCCCTGCGAAGCGGGCGGGGTTTTGCTAGTAAACTATATTTCATCCCTATTCTCCCACTAGAATGGAAACTTGGAATCTACTTAACTCAACTTACTCAATTCGATTAACGTAGGGCCTGAGCTACGCCGGGCGGGTCAGATAGTTATATGTATATATAAAGATAAAGATTTGGGGGGGGGGGGGGGGGGGGGCATATCCCCCTGATCCACCCCTATCTACGCCACTGTAAGAAACTTCCATTCATTTAAAAAATTCAATAACTTACTTACTTGGATATACTGGGGTTTGAACTCAAGTCCTTCCACACGGTAGTCAACCACTTTTTTTTCAATTCATTTTTTATTTAATGTTTCTTATAACTACTTACATGCTAACAAAAATGTGTGCGACTAGCTTATATAATAACTTAATTAATTTACAGACCCTAAGCGGGTACTCTAAATTATTCAATATCTTTAGTAGTCAACCACTCAACCACTAGACCACGCATATGTTTTCAAATTATACGTAAACAATGACTTTACTACTCTGATATTATTACGCTTCTCCTTTGATTTTAAAAGTTTTCGCATTTGGTTTTCTTTTAAAAGCTTTTCTCGTTTGAAGTAAAATATTTTTACATTAATTTCAGTAATTTTGGCGTTAGGTTTTCTAACAAAAGTTTTTCGTATTTGAAGCAACTGTTTTCGCTTTGATTTAAGTGCAAAACACATTTGATTTTTCAAATGTGCAAAACTTTTGTTTTTAATGATGTGACATTTAAATATCACACGGACTTTTTTCCTCAGTGTAGTACTTTGAATGTGACGTGCTTTGCTTTTCCAACCGGGGTAAGGCTTTATTTCTGTTGGAGGTTTTTAAAATACCAGCTGGAGCACTCAGACCTAAATACCGGTCCATTGTACTACCAGTTAGCAACCCTCTATTTGTTATAGCTTTCCAGATGTTCAGAGAAAAGCGAAAAGACGCTGCCATGATAAGGAGCCAAAGTTACCAGCTTTCACCATGTCTGCGCCGAGTATCTGTAACCTCATGCGAGAAAAGCAGGACATTCACAGAGGAAGTGCTCTGCGGTGTCCTCATCTTCTCCACAAGATTCACAGAGTGTGGTATCACTTAAGCCTAACACCTTTAAATGCTTCGCAAAAGAGAAGTGCCCGCTGGCAACGCCAATAAGCTTTCTACAGTCTTTGCTGCTACGAGCTAGGAAAAATGTTGCAGTCTTCTTACTAACGTTGGGGAGCATACGTTTGGTTTGTCTGCATCCAATGGAGGCATGCCATCTACGGTTGTGCTCTTCACAGATCCAATCGTTGATTGAAGCCCTCACTGAGGACGCTGGCAGACCAAGCGACGGTTCAGGCCCTGAGAAAGCTGTCTGAGATCCTTGCCTAGCAAGTTCATCGGCGGTCTCATTTCCAGTTATGCCGTGATGGCCCGGAATCCAAATGAGACTCAAGGAATTTAATCTTCCGATCGCATTCAGAGATCTCTTGCATTCCTGGATCACTTTCGAAGTGGTTAAAGAGGGTTGAGAAGGGCCCTAAGCACAGCTTGGCTGTCGCTGCAAACAAAGGTACTTCTCCCCGTCCAACCATTGTTCTTAACGTGGCTCAAGGCCATAAGGATACCATAAGTCTCCGCTTGGAAAACGGATGAGTATGATCCCAATGATGTGTGCAGTCGTATGTCGTCGTTCTCCACAAAGTCACCAGCACCAGAACCCTTGTCGGTTTTGGAGCCATCTTTGAAGATACGATAACAGTCCTTTCCAGGCTCAGATTCTGGAGCGAACCAGTCCTGAACCCAAGGAAAGTTGACTGAGTAATTTTGACGCGGTTTGAGCCTTGGGATCATCGTGTCAGACGGCATATCCATTAGACGTGAGTCAAAAGATATGCTGCTTGCGAGCTCCTCAAAGCTCCAGTGCAAATTGTGCCAGAGACCACATCGCTTTAAACGAGAAATGGTCTTGAGAGTACACCCCATAATGTAGGTATCAAGGGGAGGAAGATTCAGCAGTGCGTCGAGAGCAGCTCCCAGTGTGCTGGCTGCTGGGGAAGGCCCCAGTAACACCAAGACAAATTGTTCTTTGAAGTTTGGCAAACGAGGCTATAACGTATTTACACGAGAGCTTATTCCACCAAACAACTGACGCATAGGAGATGATTGGTCTTATCATAGCCGTATAGATCCAACTATGATAGGACTTTTTTCGGTGACAGACCCCATGTCTTGCCAAAGGCTCCTTTACATTGCCAGAAGACTGACAGTGCTTTAGTAGTTTTAGACTCGACATGTTTAGACCAAAGAAGTTTGTTATCCAGGATCACTCCAAGATGTTTGACTTCATTTGAAAAGGGGATGTTGACGCCTTAATGCGTAAGTTGGGTCAGACCAGTCAATTTTCTACGTATCGTGAAGAGGACAACCTCGGTTTTAAGAGGATTGACGGAGAGACCATTTCTGACACACCAGGTGTCAATCATAAAAAGCGCAGCCTGTGCTCGGGAGCAGACAGTCTGCATATGCTCGGGCGTGAACGTGAAAACCATTGAGCATCACAAGTATAGAGAGTCATGTTGATCGACTCTCTATACCACACCACAGAAGAGGCCACCTTGTGGACTTATTCACTCCCGTTGCAACATATTGTCCATACTCCGCCTCAACTTAAACGGTTCTATTCACTAGCATTGCTTTAATCCACAACACTAATGACTCGTCCACATTGTGTTCTCTGGCAGCATTGTACATACCATCGAAGCTAGCATTGTCAAAAGCACCTTGAATGTCGATGAAAATGCCTACCGCAAATTCTTTCCTGTCAAGCGCGCATTCAATCCTGCTAACAAGATTTTGAAGTGCGGTCTCGCAAGATTTTCCTCTTTGGTAAGCATGTTGCATCTGAGACAGAGGGTGTGTTTGGAGTGAGGTTTTACGTATGTAAGTCTCAATCATTCTTTCTCGCGTTTTAAGCAGGATGGAGGTAAGACTGATGGGTCTGAAGCTCTTGGCGAGTGAGTAGTCTTGTTTACCAATTTGTGGTATGAAGGCGGCTCTAACACTCTGCCATGGAGATGGTATAGGGCTAAACTACCAGTGAAAATATTTTTCAAAGTAGGTAGCAAAAGGTTTATTTCCTGCAATTTGATGGCTTCGTCAGTAACAACTAACGATGACGTGTACCAGCTATGTCGAGTGGATTTATCGGATTCATCTAATCTAAGGGAAATAGATTGCTGTGGTCCGATTGATATCTGGTTTCCTGGAAAATGAGTTTCCAGCATAAGACTGAGTGTCTCTGCTTTGGACTCCATAGGAACCATCTGATTTCCTAAGTGTTTCTAATTTGTTTACCTTGCTCCTTTCAAGGGCTTTGGCAAGTCGACTAGTCTCACTGAGTGTTTCTATAGCTTCACAGAATTCTTTATAAGATGCATTCAATGATCTTCGAATTAACCTTTTAAAATCCTTCTGTTCTCTGATTTGGTCTTGAGGCACCTATTCAGAACACTTCTGGTTTCCCTGCGATGTTTCTGTAGTTCACTGTTCCATCACGGAACCATAGATCTACTAGGCAATTGTAAGTAATTAGTAAGTAAGTAATTCATTTATTTTCATTCATACAATACAATTTCAGATAACATTTTGAATTTGAGAGCTATGGCTATGCCGTCAGCCAGATTGACAATTGTGTTTTTTTTTTTTTTTTTTGGTTAATGTTTTCCAATTATATTCGTTTAAGATGTTTATAGTCTCTTGTAATGTAAGAGTATTTTTCCCGAAAAAAAACGTCTTTCAGATTTGAATATTGGGCATATACTGATGAAGTGCAGACAATCTTCCTTTGATTTTAAATTACACAGTGTACAAAATTGATTGAAACTACCATTGTAAGGATTTCCGTTTAAGTTCAGAACCTCGCATCTTGCTTTAAATATTAATGATATTTCTGAATAACTTAGTGAATCGTGAAAATAGTTTCTGGTACCGAGATTGTAGTTTAGTTGACTGTAGATTATTCTACTGGACGACTCTTTAGCTTGTTAGAAAAGTAGAAAATCAATTAAAAATTCAATCACATGTGACACAACCTGCGCAAGAAAAATCATTTCTCTTATACTACCTTAACGCTGGTGGTCTAAGAACCAAACTTCATAGAATGCTTCTTTTTTCCTCGTCATCTCTATATGATGTGATTGCTCTCACAGAAACTTGGCTTCATGAGAACCATCGCACAGCTGAAATGTTCAACAGTCAACAATACAACGTTTTTCGGAAAGATCGATGTCCCGATACAACTGGAAAGGACAGAGGTGGAGGTGTTATGATTGCAGTGCGATCATCGTTTTCATCTACTGAAGTTCCATTGCCATCAAAAGATACAGATTTGCAGTACGATATTGATCAGCTAATAATAAAAGTAAATTTAAATGAAATTCATGATGTGTACATTGCTGTAAGTTATATACCACCAGAGAGTTCTCTTGAAATTTACAAACTTCACATTGATAACTGTTGCGAAATATTAAAAAATTTGAAAGAAAACCAACACATTGTTATAGTTGGAGATTTTAACTTGCCATTTGTTAAGTGGGTTTTTGATGAAGACGATCTCTGCTTATTACCCTTCAATGTAAGGAATGATTGTGATAGTGAAGTTGTCGACAGATTGACAGCGTATGATCTTCAGCAAATAAATAGCTTCCCTAATAACCTTGATCGTATTCTTGATTTGATTTTTATTGATAAAGAACTTTGCGCTGATGTTAATCTTCCCTCTAACTTGCTGTCAAAATCAGACCACCATGTAGCATTAGACATAAGTTTCAAATATTATATTTATTTTAAAACTGCCGCTCAAGACATTAACACTTATGATTATACTAAAGGTGATTTTGTTTCATTGTCATATTTTCTTGTTTCTTTCGATTGGATGTTTGTCTTAAGCAACTCAGATGTTAATAATGCATACCTTAATTTTACAGATAAGCTTAAAGAGGCAGTCAATTTATTCGTTCCGAAGACTATTAAGAATGTCTCTAACAAACCGCCGTGGTTCAATAGAGAACTGCTAAATCTTAACAACCGTAAAAACAGAGCATATAAATTGTATCGAAACTCTAACAATAGTTCTTTATTATATGAAAAATATTGCAGTGTTCAAAAGAGGTTTGATTTTCTAAATAAGTTTTTGTACAAGCATCACATTTTTTGTATTGAAAGCAAACTCAAAAGCAATGCAAAATGTTTTTGGAATTTCATTAACAGTAAAAAGAAATCAGTGGGCATTCCTAGCACTATGCATTTGTCGGGCATAACTTCATCCGACCTTCCAACAGTCTGCAATCTATTTGCGCAGTTTTTTAGTTCAGCGTATGTTCCCTTAATTGATGCAATAGTGCTTGATAGAAATGGTTCTTCGAGTTTGATTGATATTGGCTTTTTAAATATATCTATTGATGAAGTGTTAGAAGAGTTGTGTGCATTGAACTTAGATAAGCAACCGGGCATGGATGGTTTTCCTCCTATATTTTGAAAAATTGTGCGCAGGCTATTGCCCTGCCTCTAACTATCATTTTCAATCGTTCACTCGAGGCAGGCTCCTTTTTAGATTGTTGGAAGTGCTCATTTGTTACCCCTATTCACAAGGCTGGATCTAAGAACGAAGTAACGAACTATAGACCAATTTGTAAAATATCAACAATCCCAAAACTGTTTGAAAAAATTATTTATAAAAAACTTGCTATTTCACTAAAAAATTTAATTTCACCATATCAGCACGGTTTTGTTAGCGGTAGATCTACTACTACCAATCTTGCTATTTTTTCTAATTTTGTGCTAAGGTCTCTTGAAAGTGGTTCACAGTGCGAAGTAATTTACACAGACTTTTCGAAGGCTTTTGACAAAGTAGATCACGCCGTTCTTATTTGTAAGCTGCGAAGATATGGCTTTCACTCAAATATGTTGGAATGGCTCATTTCGTATCTAACTGGTCGAACTCAATATGTTCATATAGACAAGTGCTTATCGCGTGCCATGAATGTAACATCCGGTGTTCCTCAAGGAAGCCATCTGGGGCCATTATTATTTCTGTTACTTGTTAATGATATTCCTAATGTTCTTGTTCAATCCCAATGTCTTATGTATGCTGATGATTTAAAAATTTACTGCACTGTTAATAGCATATGTGATTGTTTAAAATTGTAAAAAGACTTATTAAACTTATCTATGTGATGTGAACAAAACAAATTGCAATTAAATATCTCAAAATGCCAAAGTTTAACTTTCTGTCGTCGTCAGTCTTGTGTAAATTTTGTTTACTTTATAGGAAATGTGCCTCTTAGTAAGATTAACGAAAAAAAAGATCTCGGAGTTATATTTGACTCGATGCTTACATTTATTAGTCACATAGACTACATCGCAGCGAAAGCTAATTCTATGTTGGGATTTGTTATTCGAAATTCGAAAGATTTTAAAGACCCGTTCACACTTAAATGTTTGTATTTTGCTTATGTAAGATCAGTCCTCGAATATTGCTGTGTAATATGGAATCCGTTTTATTCCACACATTCAAACAGACTGGAGCGAATTCAAAAACGTTTCACCAGATACTTGTTCTATCTCTTACGCTGGAATATTGTTAGACCTTCTTACAATGCTCGCTGCCTGCTTTTTGGCCTACAAGACCTAGAAACACGTCGTAAATATTTTGATGTAATGTTTGTAAGAGATGTCTTAAAAGATAAAATTGCATGCTCTTTTTTGCTTGATTGGATTGGTATCAATTGTCAATCATATTCTTTTAAATCTATTAATTTATTTTTTGTACCTTATCATAGAACTAATTATGGTTTCAATGAACCTATTGCGCGTTGCTTAAGACAAGCAAACTCAGTATGTCATAATGCAAGTATTGATATTTTGAACTTTTCTTAAAGTAGAAATATTTTTAAGTCAAATTTGAAATCTTTTTTGCACTCTGGTGGTTAATTAGGTATATATATACTATCCATTTTTTGTATTGAATAGTCTGTAAGAATTTTGTAATTCTGTTTGACTAAAATTAAATAAATAAATTTTTCTGTAAAGAAACACCTCATTAAATCCTCATTTTTCTTTATGATGCTGTACAGTTGTTCTTTCAGATGGCTTATGTTGCTGAAATTTTCATTAAATCTCACTCCACATTCATTGGCAATTATAGTCTGCCATCTTGCAAGCCACCAGTCCTTGTTTCTCAGCTCATATAAAAGCAGTTTTTTAGAAAGTTTGGTCTCCTGATAGCTGCTTTAGATTTTGATCAAATAATCAGCTTGAGACTTCAGCCTACTTGTCAGAAGTTTTGGTAACCCAGTTTCTAAGTATATGGCGTAGTTAGGTGTATTCTGTGGTAGGTTGAAAAGTTTCTTTATGAAATTTCTATAAAATGATTCAATTTCATCGTATTCTTCTGATCCCCAAACCTGTGCAGCATATAAGAGAGACGATTTCACCACCGAATCAAAAATTTTGTACTTTGTGGATAGAATAACTCTCTTGTTGGAAAAGATATTTTTCCATGTTAGATTTAACAAGCTTTGTGAGCTGTTGGCTTTCCCTGATAGATGAATTTTATAGTTCAATGTTGGGTTCAGTTTTAAGCCTAGATATTAAATCTCTTTCACTACCTCCAGCTGTGTATCATTATATATCCATCTTCTTTCATTGTAGGCTCTTAGTGTGGGTCCAAATACCATTATTTTGGATTTCTCTGTATTTATGGTTAGTCCCCATGTGTTGCAGTAGCTAGATAGCCGATTAATCATCAGTTGTAAACTTCCTGGTGATTCTGACAGTATGACGAGGTCATCAGCGTATAGCAGTACATTGACAGTGCAGCCAGCTATTCTTATTCCTCCAGGAAGTTCATCAGCGACATCATTTATAAATAACGAGAACAAAAGGGCGCTAAGCGGGCATCCTTGTTTTACTCCTGTGTTAGTGCTAAACCATCTCGAAAAACTCACTCCATCCCAAACAGCTGCTTTCGTGTCTGTGTACATCTGTCTAACTAATTTTAGAAACTTTGTAGATATACCCAACTGTGACATCTTATAAATGAGTGCATTCCTATTGACTAGGTCAAAAGCGGCTTTGAATGCTTTGACTATAGACGATAAAGTGAAAATGTGATCGATTGTTGAAAAGTTTTTTCTGAAACCGGCCTGTAAATCAGATAAAATGTTATTCTGTTCGACCCATTTTTCAAGCCTCCCAACCAGTATACTGCAGAATATTTTTGCTATTACATTCATGAATGAAATGCCTCTGTAGTTTTCCGCGCATTCTAGTGAACCTTTTTTGTGTATAGGAAAAATGACCGATTTTTTAAATGATGACGGTATGTCAGCGTTTATAAAGATTTTATTGAAGAGAACTTTTAAATGATTTAGAAACGTGGGGGTTGCGTTTATGAAAAATTCATAAGGAATCCCATCTTCACCTGGTGCCTTTGTTTAGCACATCTTGAATTTCATCGATTTCTATGTCTACATCCAATATTTGGTCGGTAATCAAATAAGAAAAAAATTCGCAGTGTTAAATAAGAGACAAGAACCACTGGTGAGAAGATGACTAAAGTGAGTGGCAAGGGCTTCGGTGGAAATTTCAGTACCTGTTTTATAGATGGTTCCATTAATTTCCTTCGCAATTTTCCAGAAGTCCTTAGTGTTTTTAGTATGGCCTAGTTGAAGTGCTTTTTGATTGTCATATGCGTCTTTCTTTTGCATACATTTTTTATAATTTGCGTTTGCCTCAAGGTACCAATTTCTCAATTGCGGATTATTTGATGAACGCAGTGCTTTCAAAAGTGCGAATGACTTTTTCCTTGCTTTATGACAGTCTTGGTCAAACCATTTTTGATTGTGTTTAAAGTTGGGTGTGGGTGTTTTGCTAGGTGTTGAATCTCGTATATATTTGGTTAGTTTATTACTCATAAATTCAGGCAATTCAGTTGAAGCATCACTGTTTAAAAGAAGAGTGTCCAAGGAACGTTGATATAAATCAGACAATTCATTTCTCCAACAAAGCCGCGGTATTAGGTAGAGTGTTGCTCCTCTCGTTGGTAAAATGCTGGCTATTTCTACTTCAATAGGCATATGATCGGAATATGGCTTGGACTGAACTTTGAAATGTTGAATCCGATCAATCCAGTCATTATTGGCAGTGCAGATATCGATGACAGATCTACCTTGACCTCCAGTGAATGTGTCATGCCCTTCCATATCACCTTCCGTGCAACCATCAAGGATAAATGAGTCGTACAATTGTAGCAGTTGTAACAGATCGCGGCCATTCTTATTGCAAATATTGTCTTTTGACTTTCTCTTTGTATATGATATTGCTGAGTTGGTTTCGCTATATGTTGTTGTTATTTGGGAGTCCCCAATTCTCGCATTTAAATCTCCAATCAGTAATATACTTCCGTTAGCTAGTGTTTGCATGGTGTCATATAATATTTCAAAATCATGGGCCCACTTGTTGCAATTGGTATAATATGGCACAATGTAAAGATTATTTTGTTGCAGACATCGAACAATAATTGTATTTCCCCTAATTTCATCAAAATCATAAACATGCAAGAGTGATGTACGTATACCAAAGAGGTTTCCTCCACTAGCGCGTCCTTTAACTGATGTTTTTATTGCTTCACCCCAAATTAGTTTAAAACCAGTAAAATAATTTTTAAATTTACAAATATTGTCATGTGTTACATGTGTTTCAAATAAAAAAAATAAATCGAAACTCTTAATATAATTAAAAAAATCTACAAATAATATTTTATTATTTAAGCCTGATATATTATATGCTAAGATTTTAATAGTATTAAAAGTGCTAGTAGTTTGACTGACGGCATTCACATTTCAGGTTCTTTGGAATCTAGTACTATTTATATTTTCATGCGACATCCCTGGTGTATCAGATGTTACTGGTCTAGACCATTCATCTTGACGTCTGTCATACAAGATGTTTTCGTTGATGACAGTGACATTTCTAAAGTTTAGATCTCCAAACATCTTTTGTAACTCAGATTCACCGTCTTGATTCCGATATTTCAGAGTATTATCTTTGGTTAAATAAAATATTTTTTCATCAATCAACATCGTGTTATTCTTTATTGTTATTACTACTGTGGGCTTTCGTTCTTTGACTGCTTTTCGTTGATTTTGTTTGCTGAGATCACGTTGTATGAAAATTCCTGTGCCTTTTAATTTTACAGCATTTTTAAGCATTTTTGTTGTGTTTTCAGAAGATCCTGTATTCAATTTCATTTTCATTGTTTTGTTGTTTTGGTTGAGCTTTATTGCGGGTGACATTTCTGGGGCTTCATTTCCCAGCAGCATTTTGGTCACTGTGATTATTCGTTCTTGTGGGTTCTCACATTCACTTGGCATAGTAAAGATTAAATTTTTGCTTTTCAACTCACGGCTTTGCAGTTCAAGCTCTTCTTCAAGTAAACAACAACGCAATTCGAACAAATGTAATTTATTTGAAAGCTCCTGATTTTCTCTGCGAAGATGATCGATTTCTTTGGTAAGATTTCCAATGTCATCATTTGTGGCCATATTGGCCAGGGCTGCATCGAGCGAATTATCTATAATCATTTTAATTTTTTTGAAATCTGCATCCTTCATTGAAGTCATGTTCAGTTGATCTTGGTAGAACTTAGGGGCTTTTCGAATATTTAATGATGTGTTTTGGTTTTCCTCCGGTGAAGTTTGACAAAATTTTTCTTTTGTCAGTCATGTGATGCGATTGTTAGTTGTGTTTTAAGGTTTCGGTTGCGACAATTTTAACTTAATCTATCGTTACCTGTGATCTAAAGGTTAAACTTCTGCTGTGTACACTTTTTAACGATTTTTTAAGTTTTAAAAACAGGTAAAATTTTAATTAAATTTTTGTTTTTTGAGAGAACTAGGCAATTGTCTAGCTGAACAGAACATGCCAGCTCGAAGCTACTTGTAAGGGCACAATTCACTTCTAGAACTGCATCTTCCACTTTTTGTGATGTTGAGAGCTTAGGTAGAGTTTTGACGAAGTTACCAAGCTCATCGTTGAAAAGTGTCCAGTTAGTTTTTTTGGGATTCCTTGTAACTTAAGGAATGGGAACCACATTTGCTACATGGAATTGAATGTATCTGTGGTCTGAGAGTGACACGTCTGGCAAAACTTTCCAGTTGGTAATCTCCTTGGCATATCTGTTAGATAGTGTCAAGTCAATTACGTCCTGTCGTATAGCCGTAACAAAAGTCGGCCTATTGCCAACATTGTTAATGTCTAAGTCAGAAGACAGAATGTAACTAAGAAGATGGCTGCCTCTCATGTTGCATTTGACACAGCCCCAAACTATGTTTTGAGCGTTAGCATCGCAGCACATGATAAGCCCTAACTTCCAGCTTTCACAGAAATCCACCAAATCCACAACCTGTCTTGAGGGAGGTTACCCCCTGGAGTTCCAGGGAAAGTAAACTGACGCAACGACGAAAGTTTTCCACTCACCGTTCGTTTCGTAGTTTACCATAGCCGCAACCAGGTTTTGAACACAGAAATGATCAAGTTTAGTTGCTGCAAAAGAGCTCGGTATGATGAGACAGGTCCGGGGTAAGTCAGACCGTTCGTCATAGAGAATATTGAACCCTCGTAGCCCTGCAAGACCAAGAACTCGGCCCTTCCAGGCCCATGGCTCTTGGATTGCTACGAGGTGAGTTTTTGTGTTCAACACGGAAAGTCTGCTGGGGTAAGGCTTACGGCACGGTAGGGTTCTCTGTGAAGAAAGACACGGGACTTCAGTAATATTATATACAATTTCTTTCAATTTGGCCTTCTGGATATGGGTCGCCTGGTACTAATTTGGCCTTCTGGTAACTCTTTGTCTACAGGTATTAATAAAGTTTTATCGACA
This sequence comes from Melanostoma scalare, assembly GCA_949752695.1. NCBI lineage: Eukaryota > Metazoa > Arthropoda > Insecta > Diptera > Syrphidae > Melanostoma > Melanostoma scalare. Next base: position 95,339,847 of record OX456984.1, read on the forward strand.
GGTATCACTGAGGCCCTCTGGCAGCGCTTTTACCAGCAGGTGTATAACTGAAGCCCTATGGCGGCTTTTTTAGTTAAAACAGGGAGTGTTCCTGGTGGCACTAGGAACACAGGTTTTACTGAGGCACTGTGGTGGCGCTTTTAGTGACAGGTATATCAGAGGCCTTCTGCCGGCGCTTTTAAGTGAACCGGTAAAAGTCTTTGCTCCCGATGCCGATGGCACGATATAATTTGTTTTTTTTTGTTTTTTTTTTAATATTAATTACTTTAACATTAAGATAACATTACATTTGATTTGTGGTATTTGGTGTCGCTTCACTTTACTAGTCACTACTGTTCTCTACGACCAGCTCACCAAAAGGTTGGTGCAAACGGCTGATACAAACAACTGTAGGGCTAAGATGGTAGGTTGGTGTTTCGGCTTATATGATAGGTGTCGGTGCTACTGGATGGCATTGATGGGTTTTATGGCAAATGAGAGCAAAGCGAAGTATGCGTTTTCATTAAACAAGGACTCCGAATAATCTTTGGTCCCGTATTTGAAGACAATGTGTGGAAAAGAAGATGCCACAACGAGGTGTGTGAGCTGTACCTCAACATGGGCATAACATGTATGCGGATCCACATCAATGCCCCGGCTCGAAGGGTTTTTGACAGTACATTACAGGCTGACCGCGGAAAGGGAAGACCTCATCTTATGTGTTGAAGGAGACCTTAAACGACTTAGTTGTTGGTTGAGTCCATGTTCACCTCGAACTGTAATGTCCACCTTAATTCATCTCGTATTTCTACTTATGCAGCTTGAGAAAAAACTTAAATTTTTCTTTTATTCAAGTTGCTACTGAGACATCTTTATAAAACTGTATTCCTTATAAGACTTACCCATTAAAGATTAAAGCATTAATCTGAAATCGAAGCTTTGATAAATTTCGTTATATTTATATCGTGCATGACGCATGAGGCATGACATTTGATGATAGCTTTTATCTAGCCATCCATGAACACCAAATTCATTTTGCACTCACTGGACCTATAAAAACACTACAACACCACGTTTTACGTAATGTCATGCATTAAATCCTTCATTAGGAACATAGTCCCAAACCTATATATATCTATTAAGGTTGATGTTCCTTGTCTTTGAATTTTGTATTTGAAATGAAACAACTCACCTGTGGCAATTGTTCATTCAAACTAGAATAACTCGATGCTCGAGATGGCGTTCTTTGGATTTCCGATGGCGGTTCTGGGCTGCCGCACATTGACGACGAACATGATGTCGATGAACGCAAAGACACGGAATCGCAGCGATTTCTCATAGGGGATATTTGAACGTGTTTTAACATCTAGAAAATAAAGAAAAAAGTAAGTACATAAGTTATGCTACAAAACAAATTTCACAAGGTAGAGGACAAAAGTGCTAATAAAAGATTAATTTTGTGTCATAAGCAAATGCATCCGAAAATCATTTTACTGTCAAATGCAATTAAACTATCCAGTCAAAAAGTATGTAGGTACACACATACACGTATCCGACGTGAAGAGTATCTGCATGTGGTATAACCCTTGCCTCACTTTAGCTAATTTTAATTCACTTCCTTAATATTCATATGTACAGTACACGTATTTCCCTTCGTTGTCAGGGGCACTGACAGTATGCAAAAAAAAGCACGTCGTCCGTCATGACAAACATGTCAATTGTCAAACATGGGCTTATCATGGATGTGGAAGAGACTTTAGTTGTTAGTTTTCCGCTAATGCCTTGTGTTAAGTTAATTGAATACACAACCGGATATCATATAAAAAATGCATCAACTTACAACACTTACAACATCCAACAAAATGAGGTGCCTTATGTGCCTTATCGTAAATTCCAACCGGGAATATTGTGATTCACTCTGGGATACCTCAAACCTCATACATATTTATAAGCGGGTAAAGTAGTCAATCATGGACTGAGAAGGGGAGTGAATAGGTAGAATCTATATACAGATTTGTTTTGAAATATACACTCTTGGTCTGTTTCTGTAATAGTATACAAATGTTGGAAATGTATCTAAAACCAAAATTATTGTAATGTTATAACAGTTTATTGTAGGAAGAAAATACTTTTTGCGGTGAGTGATTTTTTGTGTTATGAAATAGGGAGAATGTGACTTTTGAGAAAAAAATAGAAACTGGGGGCAAAGAAAAAAAGAAAGAACTTTCTTTGAACAAAGTGTGAAAGTTTTAAGATCTTGATAGAAGATATTTTGACAAAAAAATTAACAATTCAAGGATACCGCTTTGAAAATGTTCAAACAAAAAAATTGTGTAAGCTATTAACGAGAAAGTCCAATTGGAAAAAAAATCGGTACTATGAGAGATACCGAATTTTAATGTTTAAAAAAATTTTTTTAACAAAATGAAAAAGACAACCGAAAATGTACATAATGTTTCATACAAAATTTGATCGAACTCGTTGGAGCCGTTTTCGAGAAAAATAATTATCATATGATGAATGGCAGGTACTGTTATTTAAAAGCGTTAGTTTGCAAGTTTTAAATCTTATGAGAAGATATTTTGACAAAAATCTTAAGAAATCACTTTAAAAAATAATAAATAATTTCAAAAGTTGAAGTTATGAAATGTTGACATGCAATTTTTATTCAACAATTACTTACTTACCTAGGTGGGCATTACAGTTCGGGGTGAACCTGGGCCTCAACCAAATGCTTCTATAACAACTTCGATTTCGGGCGAGCTCTCTCCAGTTTCGCACTCTAAGTCGCTTGAGGTCTTCATCCACTTGATTGCGCCACCTAAGACGAGGTCTCCCCTTCCGCGATTTCCCTGCAATGTGCTTTCGAAAACCCGACGAGCCGGAGCGTTTGGGTCCATCCGCTCTACATGGCCCAACCATCTTAGCCTCACATGTTGCGGTACAGCTCATACAGCTCGTTGTTGTATCTTCTTCTCCACACATTGTCTTCGCATACGGGACCAAAGATCATTTGGAGAATTTTTCTTTCGCACGACCAAGGGCTTCCTCATCCGCTTTCGATAAGGTCCATGCTTCCGCGCCATAAAGCAGGACTGGGATGATAAAGGTCTTATACAAGGATACCTTGGTTTTTCTGGAGAGGGTTTTGTTTCTCAATTGCCTTCTTAACCCAAAGAAGCAACGGTTGGCAAGAGTTATTCTCCGTTTGATCTCCGCACTGATGTTGTTGTCCGTGTCTACAGCGGATCCTAGGTAGACGAAGTCCTGTACTACCTCGAAGTTATGTCTGTCTATTGTGACGATTTGTCCAATTCGTCGATGTTCTGTGTCCTTGTTTGATGACAACATATTCTTCGTTTTGCCCTCATTAACCATCAAACACATTTTTGCCGCTTCTGTTTCAGTACTCGCAAAAGCACCTATGACATCACGCTTTTTCTTCCCATTACGTCAATATCGTTTGCATAGGCGAGTAATTGTACAGACTTTGAAAGATTTTTCCTCTGGTGTTGACGTTTGAGTTTCATACAATCTGTTCAAGTATGATGTTGAAGAAATCGCATGGCAGTTTGTCGCCTTGCCTAAAGCCTTTTTCGACATCAAAGGTTTGGGTGAGTTCTTTACCGACCTTGACGGAGTAGCGTGCATTCTCCAAAGTCATCCTGCATAGTCGTACGAGTTTTGCAGGGATGCTGAAACTAGACATGGCTCTGTACAGCTCGTCTCTGTAAATGCTGATACGCGGCCTTGAAATCGATAAAAAGATGGTGAATATCGATATTACGTTCTCAGGTTTTTTACAAGATCTGCCGTAATGTGAAAATTTGGTCTATTGTGGACTTCTCTGGTCTAAAACTACTTTGATAATGACCTATCAAGTTGTTGACGTGGGGTTTCAAACGTTGACATATTACAACAGACAAGATCTTATAAGCGACGTTAAGAAGGCTTATCCCTCTATAATTGGCGCAATTGTGAGGGTCTCCCTTCTTGAGGATCGGGCATACGATACTGAGGTTCCATTCATCAGGCATGCTTTCTTCCGACCATATCATGCAGGTCAGCTGGTGCATGCTTCTTTCCAACTGGTCTCCAGCTGCCTTGAAGAGTTCGGCATCAAGGCCATCTGCACCTGCAGTCTTATTTGATTTAAGTTTGCATATGGCAAGCTTAACTTCTTCTAGGTCGGGAGGACGGCATTCTTGATCATCGTCCAAGCTAAATGGGGCAATCTGCCTGACAGCGGAATTTGTGTCCTCATCGCCGTTAAGCAGTCTGCAGAAGTGATCTTTCCAGATCCTCAGTAGCGACTCTGACTCTACAACTATGTTTCCCTGCTGGTCTTTACAGGCTTGAGTTCGGGGTTTGCCACCCTGGCAGGATCTTTTTACCTTTTGGTAAAACTTTCGAATCTCGTTCCTGTCATGGCACCTCTCTATTTCCTCAAACGAGCGCTTCTCATGCTGCTTCTTTTGCTTTTTGAGAATTCGGTGTTCTTCCCTTCTTTTCTCCTTGTAAATTTCGTTATACTGATTGTAAGCAGCCCTCGTTCGTTTTTGCATAAGCATTTGTCGTGCTTTTGTTTGCCTGCCTGCATTCTTCATCGAACCATGGGTTTCGTTTTGGTGGCCAAATGAAACCCAGAACCTCAGAGGCAGCGGTTCTGATGGCTTCTTGGCATTGCTGCTACTGGTATTCAATGCTTAATGCTGACGACATGGGATTCAAGGATAATTGAAGGGACACTCGATTGAAAAGGCATTGGCAATCTCTTGCGATTGTAGCTTTCCGACGTAATATCTCTTCACAGCGTTAGTTCGTGCAGGTCGTGAACAAGATATCCTCATTCATACCTTGGCAACAACAAGGTAGTGGTCCGAGTCAAAGTTGCCCCTCGGAAAGTTCGGACATCTAACACACTGGAAGAGTGCCTTGCGTCGATCGCAACATGGTCAATTTGGTTGATGGTTAATTGATCTGGGGATCGCCATGTACCTTTATGAATTTTGAGATGCGGGAAGCGTGTATGTCATGTCTATCATGGAGGCTATGCTTACCGATTGTATTTCCAAAGATGTCCTCCTTCCCTAGTTTTGCGTTAAAATCGCCAAGAACGATTTTCACGTAGTGTCTAGGGCACTGCTCATATGTTTCTTCGAGGAGCTCGTAGAAACAGTCTTTGCAATTGTCGTCTTTAACTTCTGTGGGGGCGTGGGCGCATACAAGGCTAATGTTGGCGAATTTAGCCCTGATGCGGATGGTCATTATACGCTCATTGACTGGATTTTGGGTAATCACTTTAACCCTGAGTCTTCCTCTTACGACAAATCCGCACCCAAATAAGTGCTGTTTCTGTTGTCTGTAGCAGTCGCCATAGTAGATGTCACAGTTTTTCATCTTCCTTATGCCCGGTCCACTCCATCGCACTTCTTGGATGGCGGTTATGAATGCTTTGCAGCAGTCCAGGGCGTCCGCTAATTCTCCAGCTGCACGTAGTCCGTTAAGAGATCTTACGTTCTACATGCAGATCCGGAGGTCATTGTCCTTTTTTCGTTAGCTTGGGCGTCAACTTTGAAATCATTATCGTTATCCAAGGCTGTTTGTTGTTTCGGAACAAGGTATTTTTTACGTGGTTGAGTAGTTAACTCTATGCACAACCCCCAACCTGGAGGGCCAGGTCCTTTTGGATCCCTTCGGACACAAAGGGCTGGAATATCCAGTGTCAGTACCCTCCTGCAGGGGTGTGAGTGCTGCCGTTGACTCACCAGGAGCTCATTCGCCACCATCTCTGCTTCAATACCCTGTCCTAGTATTGAAAGACCCTGAAAGACCTATAAACCAAATAGTGTAAGAGTAAGAATTCATTTCATTATCGTTCATAAAATAAACAATTAACAATAGTTTTTATGAATTAATTAGCTATGGCTATGCCGTCAGCTCGGTTGGCATTTGGCAATATATTAACTAAAGAGGTTTTAATGTTGTATGTGTTATTCAAATTCAATTATTAGTAACCTTCGGTATTCATACACACTTTGAAGATATTAATAAAGAGTTTTCCAATTTTCTCCATTGAGGTAAAATACTGCTTCCTGCATCGTTAGGGTTGTTTTTCCAAAATGATTTTGTCTTTGTGTAGCATAGATGGGGCAAACTCCTATAATATGGAAGCAATCTTCTTTAGACTTCATATTGCACAATGTACAAAACTGACTGTAGCTTCCATTGTATGGGGCTCCATTAAGTCCAAGGACTTCACATCTGGTCTTGAAGATTAGTGAGATTTGCTTATAACTTAGTAAGTCACAAAAAAAGTTGTTTTCCTTCATGTTGTAGTTGAGCTGGGAGTACAAGATTCTACTTTCTGACTGTTGGGCTTCTATTTCTAACAAAGCTCTTTCAGTATCCTCAAACTTTTGAATTGTACGATACAGCTGATGCTTTAATAAGTTTCGGTTCCCTGAATTTTTGTAGATGTTTTCACCGTAAACATCACCACGATTCTGCCACTGTACCATCCACCAAACTTTATTTCTTATTTCATATCTAAGCTTCTTTATTTACGAGACGTGTATTCGGCAACTCAAGTACTTTTAAAATATAATCGGCTTGTATCTTAAGTGTATAAATGTGTAGCTTTGGTAATCCTGTTTCTAAATATACAGCATAGTTTGGTGTTCTTAGTGGAAGATTGAACAATTTTTTTATAAAATTTCTTTGCAGTTTCTCCATCAGTTCAAATTCTTCTGCGCCCCATGCCTGCGCAGCGTAACACAAAGATGATGTCACCACTCACCATACAGCATCAAAAATTTTAAACTTTGTGGAAAGGTTAACGTTTTTATTAGAAAAAATATTTTTCCAAGTTGAATTGACTAGATTTTGACTTGTTTTAACTTTCTCCTCAAATGTGACGCTTAAAATCAAATTTTGAATTCAACACTACTCCTAAATATTTATACTCTCTGACGACGTCCAGACGATTCTGCCGCAGCAACCAATTGTAGTTTTGTGTTGAGTAGCCTCGATTATTTGAAGAGAAAATCATTATTTTTGATTTATCTGTATTAATGACAAGCCCAAACTTTACACAGAATGAAACAAGACGATTTATCATTAATTGCAGGTTCTCGGTTCTCTTATTGAAAAAAAGTAAGACGATAATTTTCGTCTTACTGCAATTTCTGCTTGGAAAAAATAATACAGTTTTCGCCTTAGAGTTATGTACGGCGAATTCGGTTTTGTTGTGCTGTTTTTTTTTTTTTGTTCTACTGATCATTGTTTTGAATTATTTGCAAGTTTAAAGTGAATTTCAACCTAAATGACTTAAAGTATAGAAAAATCGGCTTCGATTAATCCACGTTTGGAATTTAAGGTACCTTCTGTTTATTCCTTATTAATTTGTGTAGGAGCCATTCCATATGAAAACGGTCAATCCGAAATGTTGCTATACCTCCGATTTTGCTCAAACTTTGTAGAAATGTATCTTTGCTATCGAAATACGAAATAGTCAAAGGATTTTTTTTTGTAATTCTCCTCTCCCCTCCAGCCATACTCAAAGAACCGAACATAGCGATTTTATGGGCTTCAGACTTTGCACTCTTAAATTGTCTGTATTCAAGCGATTAGGACGATTAAGGTGTCATTTTAAAGCTGATAAAGCATTCTTTTCAAATCAATCAAAAGATTTAAGATATTTGAGTTGCTTTAGAAACCTGATCCTTTTGAAATCAACACATTTTATATACATTTTTGCCATTTTTGAAGTAGTCTTGTGCCTAAAATATCAATAGTAAGTCCCTAAAAATGTCCCTGATGAAAAAAAAGCTTATTCTTTTAATAAAACACAATTCTTAGTTTCAAAGACTTTTTTTAATATCGTTCTATCCAAAAAATTTTGATTGATTTGAAAAGAATGCTTTATCAGCTTTTAAATGACACCTTAATCGTCCTAATCGCTTGAATACAGTACAGAATTTAAGAGTGCAAAGTCTGAAGAACATAAAATCGCTATGTTCGGTTCTTTGAGTATGACTGGAGGGGAGAGGAAAATTACAAAAAAAAATCCTTTGACGATTTCGTATTTCGATAGCAAAGGAACATTTCTACAAAGTTTGAGCAAAATCGGAGGTATAGCAACATTTCGGATTGACCGTTTTCATATGGAATGGCTCGTAGGTGATTCATTTTTCTCGACTTACCATTTGAAAATATCCACGCCACGCCACTGGCGCATAGACCTTTTTTTCCGGGCTTGTAAGGCTTTGATTATCGTTGTTAAAGTAAATATATGATCTATTGTGGAGTAACTTTTCGGAAAACTGCCTGTAGTTCGGTTAAAAAATCATTTTCTTCGTTCCATTTTTCAGGTCTAGATGCTAAGATCGCACAGAAAAGCTTTGCAATAACTTTCATGAATGAAACTCCACGATAGTTTTCTACTCTATCTAATGCACCTTTCTTGTGTATTGGAAAAATCACTGATTTTTAAAGGAGTTCGGCACAATTGCTTTCAGAAGAATATTATTATACAATTTTTGTATGCGTATAAGAAGCTCACGGGGTGCATTTTTTAGAAACTCGTACGGTATACCCTCTTCTCCTGGCGCTTTTCCATTTTTTAAGAGCTTGTTCTAATTCGTTCAGGGATATTTCACTGTCCAGAAGATCGTCTAAGATCAAAGGTTATGCTGTTAAGAAACCCGCATTTGTTTGACTTCGAAGAAGGTTTTGGAAGTGTAAAGCAAGCTCAGCTGCAGAGACACTCGTACCTATTGTAAATTTAGAACCGTTCAACTCTTTTGCTAGACTCCAAAACGCTTTTGAGCTTTTTATATTTGCAAGTTGTATGGCTTGATGCTCTTCAAAATAAATTTTCTTACAACAACATATATTCTTGTAAGCAATGTTTGCCTCTGTGTACCACTTCTTCAGAAGGATCGAGTCTGTTTCTCTCCATGAGCGTAGCAGTGCGAAAGACTTTTTACGTGCATTAAAGCATTCATTATTAAACCATTTCTGCTTGTTACGACTTAGTATAGGGGGCGATATTACTTTGGCAGAGCTTCTAATGCAAGATGCAATTTTCGACAAGTTTTCCTCAACCGATTCAATGCCTAGCAACACACCCGAAAGGAAGTTTGATATATTTTGATGGTAAGTGTTAATGTCTTGAATTCTCCAATTCAATCTTGGAAGTAGATTTAGATCCTTTTGGATGATGGTGGATTTATTTGTCCATTCTACAACTAATGGCAAGTGATCGGAGTGAGTTTTCGTTTGAACTTCAAACATCGTGATCATATCTGTCCAGTCGCTATTTACTGCACAGTAGTCTATGACAGATTTTCCTTGGCCGCCAATAAAAGTATAATGTCCTTCTCTGTCACCTTCAACGCATCCATTTAGAAAAAATAAATCATATGACTGCAAAACATCAAGAATATTCGTTCCATTTTGGTTACATACTGTGTCTTTAGAAGTTCGGCTGTTATAAATTGAGGATAGGTTCCTTTCTCGCGAAAATGTGCTAGTCTGCATATTACTTGTCCTAGCATTAAGATCACCGATTACCATTACACTTTTCCTCGAGAGGTGAAATAGAATGATATTTAGTTGCTCAGCATCTTCGTTCCAATTATTGCAATTGATGTAAAATGGTACTATGTACGTGTACACTGTACATATTTTTTTCTTTTGACAGTCTTACAATGGTATTTCCACAAACATCTATAAAATTATATGTATCCAAAAAAGAAATATTTATTCCGAATTGATTTCCACCGCTTGCACGTCCTTTCTTTGCTGTACGCGTTGCTGAATCCCAATGTAATTTGTATCCATTAAAGTATTTAGTGAATTTATCATAAAATTCTTTCGTTACGTGCGTTTCGAATAAAAAAAACATTTGAAATTTTTGAAAATATTTAAAAAATTCTGCAAATAATAATTTATTACTAAGGCCTGATATATTATAAGCTAAAATATTTTGAAAACTAATACTATTTGAGCTGACGGTTTCCTTTAATCAATTCTGTCTACTACTTTTTACTCCGTTTCTCGAAAAAGCTGACATCCCAGCTCTTAATGTACCATCTGAATGTTAATTATTGTGAATGTGTGACATGGATGTCAGATTAACAGCAGCGAAGTTTAGATCTCCAAACATTTTCACAAGTACCTGTTCGCCATCATTGTTGTTATGTTTTAGCATATTATCATTTGATAAATAAAATACATCTTTTCCAATTAATAAAGAGCTATTTTTTATCATAACTGATGCATTCGGTTGTTTCAATTTTATAATGCGTCTATATGCAAGCAAAATTCGTCGTTTCAATTGCATTCGTTTTGTGAGATCACGTTGAATATAGAAAACTGTGCCTTTTAATTTTGTTGATTTTTTTAGCATTTTGGTTGCGAGTGCATCCGAGCCGGTGTTTAGTTTTAATTTCACGACCGAGTTATTCTCACTCAATTTTATAGCAGGTGTAATTTCGCGTTTTTTATCAACTTTAAGCAATAAATCAATTATGCTTTTTACTGTTTTTTGAGGGTCGTTATTGTTCTTGGGCATAGTGAATATTATATTGCCTGCTTTCAATTCACGGCTTTGAAATTCCATTTCACTTTCAAGGTTGTTGCAATGATCTTCAAATTGTTTGACTTTCAGGGCCAATTCTTCATTTTGCTTTTTTAAAAGGCCGATTTCCAATGTCAAACTCTGAAGGTCATCTTTCGTAGCAAGGTTCCCGATCTTCGACGTGATCTTAGCGTCAAGTGAATCATCAATTATAGCTTTAATTTTAATCAAATCCATATCAGAGATAGACATTTTGGAAGACGGTTTGCATATTTTGGCAGCCTGTTTGGAATTTTCCTCTGGGTTGAATATTTTACAGTCTTTTGGTGGTGTTTGACAGATCTTTCTTTTGTTTTCGCTCATGAGACCTATCGATGCAGTGTATTCCTCAAATAATCTGAATTTATCTTAAATTTTTAAGATTTACCTGGATTGTGATGTAAATCTGAAGTGCTTTTGATTCTTTGATGAAATTTTGTAAGAATTTCCAGTTGACAAATATGGTAAATTCGAGTTTGGATATACAACAAGATATTATTTCGACCGTTCACTTATACACAGCGTTGCCAACCCAAATATGTTGAAGTAGCTCCTTCAGGGGTTTCTGCTATTTTGACTGCTGAAGTCCACCGTTGATTCTGTCATTCGAATTCATCCGCTGGGACATATACGCCAAAGCTCTCGTAGACCACTGAGATTCGTGCAGTCGGTCATTGTTCGCAGAGCAATTATAGTGTTGATCACAATTCTTTTATCCGCATTCCTTTGTCCTTACCTTGGGATGAATTTGGATGCAAAGCTAAAATGGAAAGAGCATATCAAAAAGAAAAGGGAAGAGCTCAACTTGAAGTATAGAAAAATGTACTGGTTACTCGGTAGAAATTCTGACCTATCTGTCGAAAATAAAATAATGCTTTATAAACAAGTACTTAGACCTGTTTGGACCTATGGAATCCAATTATTCCAAAACAAAGTCCTTCGTGGAATAGTAAATGCACCATGGTATATAAGAAATAGCGATTTACATCGTGACCTACAAATAGAAACGGTTACAGAAGTTGTAAGAAAACATGCTGTATCACACAATCAGCGACTACATAGTCATATCAACTCTGAAATGGAGTCCGTATTAAATACGAGAGGAAATGTTCGGAGATTAAGAAGAACCAAGCCACACGAGCTAATGGTCTAAAAGTCATTGGAAGCATTAAAAGTTTAAGCTTCCCTTAAAGCGATTATATAATATTATTGAGAAAGAAAAATCTGTTGTCGATCGTTCATAGATTAGTTCTGATTACGAGGAGTTTTTAGTGAGGTAAGAGTCCCACACTACTTGGTATCGAATACTGCCAAGTGTCTTTTGAAAATTTCCTCCTGACAAAAAAATCCTTTGTCAACACTCGCACTTACTAGTTTAGCAGGTCAGCTATGGAAGGAGCATCCCAGGGCCCAGTGGATACCGCGAGGAGGTAAAGTAAGCACAATTGACGTTTACTATAAGTTGCAACATCTGGGCGCCGCCAAGTTGGCACCAGTCAGAGCCTACCCGAATAGTACAACGCCCATCCACTTTCAACAATTTAGAACTTCTAAAATATAAAATTTCGTCGAATTTTGCCATTAAAGAGAAACTTTTATGTAAATAATATATAAAATACTTTTTTGCTAGTCGGTATCCAAAAAACGATGTACCTACACCTACCAATAACTACATTTCCATTTAGGAACACAGTTTTTATTTAATGAAAATGACTCGTTTTTTGTTATAAACCTCCATTGCTGCAAGCTAAGCGCGAACTATCCATTGGATTTTGTGGAAAAAAAACTGCATGTGTGCACCGTGGCGTCACCGCATCTACCGAAAGCGTTACTGCTCCTCAAAATGACGGTTGTGTGCGCCGGCACTTAAAATCTAATAAAACCAAATTAGGTTCACTTACATATCTGGTCACCCGTGCTATTATACTGCACCTATCGAAACCCGTTTCTACCTCATGCATCCAGTGCAATGTTTTATTTCTTTTTCCTGCCAACCTATCAGAATTCATGGACAAAGCTGAGTGATTTCTCCACACCAATAGAATGTAGAAGTAATCCTAAATACCGTAATATCAAATACCTACAGCTGCGGTCAAAATAATAGTAGTATAGAGCTTAAGAAACAACAAAATTTAAAAAAACTTATGGGTCAATTCTAATTTAAAAAACCAATAACGTGGTTTTCAAAGTGGTGTTTTTAAAAAAAAAAACATTAGTTTAATATTATTATCCGATAGTTGCAAGTTTATTGAACAGATGTTGAAATTCAGCGGTAAAAAAAATAGTAGTGATAGGAAAATCTACCTTGAAATGTTACGAAATCGAAAAATTAGGTCAAAATTTTTATTACAATATGTGGCTGAGTGTTCGTACCTTTAATTAGTATTTAGTTGCATGTCCCTTGTTAGCTATAACAGCAGTACAAAGACGTTAAATAGAGTTTATCAGGTTTCCGAACCTTCCCGTGCTTATCGAACTCCATGATTGCTGTAACGCTTCGCAAATGACTGTGTTGTTGCTTGGTTTACATCTAGAAGCATATTTATTTACAGCGCTCCATAGGTTTTCAATGGGATTAAAGTCCGAAGACTGTGCGGGCCACTCCATCACATCTACTTTACTTTCCTGGAACCATTGCTTCTTGCTGAAAGACCCATTTCAGCAAGAAGCAACTTCATTTACGGTAGCATTCAACTTCAGTATACGGTAGCATTACTTCCTGCATTATCCTAACATAGAGATGCTGATCCATAATGCCTTCAATCCGCATTATGGGTCCAACTCCGTAGAAGAAAAAACATGCATATACCATTATGATTGTAAAGTGTGGATTAATATTCGGTGTTTGGAGGTCTTCTTACATATTGACGAGATCCTTTTCCATCCCTTAAAACAATTAAAGTGTAACGGGTTTTCACTATCAACGCAATGCAAAGTGGAAAAATACCAATCTGTGCAATGCTTTTACTCACACTACTATTATTTTGACCGCAGCTGTACCTCCTTTTTTTAGGCATAGATGAATCTTACAAAGAGCAAAATGAAATGGAACAAACACAATCCAAACCACACAGTTTTATACTGTAGTAGTTCAGTAGCTCGCTTGCTTTTCCCTACATCCGATCCTTTTAATTACTGTTAGTGGAGGGCCGTAAGCTTTTTACCTAGGAATCCAGGGCCAGTTCATATAAAATTGCCCCTCGCGCCTACACGGAGGGATACAGACCCCCCTCCCATACAATTTTTTTTTGTCTTGACCAAACCTATCCATCCTGAGCCTTTGGAAAACCGTATCTAAAACACCCTAAATAAATAAAAGAAAATTCTAAAAGTTAATAATTAATTTTAAAAATATTTAAAAATATTGAGAAAATTGATTTTTAACTCTTTTCTATACGCTATTCAAAACACATTTCCAAAAATTTCATGAAAATCCTTGGACTGGCCCTGGATTCCTAGGTTTTGCCTCTTTTATGTCTAACGGCCCTCCACTATATAGTAATCTTAAACGAAAGAAACTGAAATGTAATTACAAAAGTAAACTTTATCCAGAACAAAATTCACACACACAAGTTGCATGCCTTGCCCTTCCTTTGGCATGCAAGTACTTTATTAATAAATTTTCATTTTAAGCAAAATGTGGTGCAATGAAGGTCCTTTCCTACGCAGAGATGAAAAAAATCTGTTGTTTTACATACCAATACAACATGGAAGAGCACATTTTGTGAGTTTAGCAAGTTTTGACTATGGTCAGGTATACGTGGAGGAAAGGCGTTTAATGTAACTGCAGAGTGTAAAATGCTAGCTGAAGTGGGTAATTCTTAAGAGATTTATGAGTTGAACAGTAGGATATTAAGCTGAAAGTAAGGAGCACAACTAAAAAAATATTTATTTTCCAGGTGGTAGTAGTAAAAGTGACAATCCGCTTGTAGTTTTCTTAACTACGGCAGGGGTACATATGTATTTTTGTGACCAAATCGAACATACCTAAAACTCTCGTCTTCTTAGGTGTTTATATATATTTTTGTATGATTAACGCGCACATCAATTGATCTTAATATGTTATGAATATCCTTATAATGCTAGAAAACACAATGCGAGTATTAAGGAAAAGAGGAGAGGATTTAATTTGTGAATCGTATTGCAGGAAAAATACAAAGTCTGGTGGAGCATTCCACATGGGGATAGTGCGATAAAAGTATGAATTTGACTGTACGTCCGAGGTTAGGTTCAAGGTAAAACTGATGAGCATTCCTAGCGAGGCGGATGTTGCGGCTAAATTGTTTTATGGGAGGAATGCAGCTGGCTATTTCGCTGGAGCACAACTTGTAAAAAAAGCGATAGAAGAGAATCAGGCAACTAATATTTCGACGATGTTCAAGATAGTCAATCGATAATACAGTTAATCTGTAACGTATCAATTTTAACGCTCTGTTTAGTGCCTTGTCAAGTAGGCACCTAGGAGCACTTGGCTAGATATGAGCATTGTACTCTAGATTTTGGCAGATGTAGGCTTTGAAAATAGTAAAATCAGAACGGATGAATAACTTGCTGCATTGTCTTAAGAAAGCTAAGCATTTAGCATTTTTGGTGACTTCAAATATGTTTGGCGGATCAAAATCGCATCGTCACCTCCAAGTGGTGCCCGCTGGATAACCAACTAACGACGAGCCTGAGTTATCTTTCAGGAACTAGAAGCAAAGAAAGAAAAATATCGCTCTGAATGTACCAGCTCAACAATAAATCCAAGAGCGTCTGACACATATTGTGCGGCACACTGGTCAGCGTCTGATCCCAGTGGGACGGCTGAATATAAAATGCGAATAGAAGTAACTGACCTATTTGTATCATAAAAAAAAAGTTGAAAAAATTTATGGCAATGAACAAAACAAACAGATTTATTACCCCAGGTTGCAGTCCAGCAAAATTGGAAAATCCACTCTCTAAAGAGATCGGTCCTACGGATTCTGGGGAGGACCACTTACTGCTTAAAAAATTTGGTAAACGGAGTACAAAAATACAGAGAACTCCACCAAAAAACTACTCCCAAAGGGTTACACCATCGAAAACCCCAACTAAGACAAATGACGTAAAAGTCATTAGCCAAAAAGAAACCAATGTCTCTGAAATGATCGACACTGCAGGACAACAGAGTTTCAAAGAAATCAAAGAAAACTGCCAAACCAAATCAAAAGATTACTATGATGAATGGCAAAAGGAAATAGCAGTAAGAAAGAAACTTGAAACCTTAGTTCAAAGTCTTCAGGAGCAAGTAAAAAGACTCGAAGAAAAGGTGTCCCTATTTGACAAGGAACACAAGTCTACGGTTCAGACAAGTCAACAAGATACTGTTACTGTGTATCAAACTGACGAAGAAGAACTTTTATTTGAAACTGAAAGAAAAAGAAATAAGCGGACTGCAAAAAAACGAAAAGCGGAAGGTAGCCCCGAATTGCATACAAAGAACCAGCAAACTTCGAAAAATGAAAATAAAAAAGACCTGGGTACTACAAAGAATAATGCAAATAATGTGCTAGCCAATGCTAAACCGAAGTCTTTGTCTAAAGGCAACAGAAAAACTGTACCACCACCAATTATGATCACAGGATTCCCAAATTTTGGAGATCTTAAGAAAATTATTGAGAAATGTACTAAAAAAGCATGCAAATATACATCGTATAACAAAGACAATTGGAAAGTCAATGTCGAGGAAGATGATGACTATAGACTGGTCACTGACGAACTAAGCAAACATAAAATCCAGTGGCACTCCTATGAAAACAAATCCACAAGACCAATAAAAGTAATAGCCAGAGGCCTACATTCCTCATGTTCTCCAAAAGAATTAGTAGAAGACCTTGTTCAAGCAGGCTTCCAAGCCCTTGATGCAGTCAATCTTATTAAAAATGAGACTACTAATAACTCTGCTGGGGAACCAATAATAATAAAGAGATCACTGCCTTTATTCACGCTATCTTTCGACAGCAAACAAAGTCTTGAAAATTTCTATAGTATTCGATCAATCTTGGGCATAAAAGTCAAAATTGAACCACTGCGAAAATCAAAAATTATTCCGCAATGTAAACGATGCCAAGCATTTGGCCACACCCAAAAATATTGCAACCGCGAGTTTGCTTGTGTTAAGTGTGAAGGAAAACATGCAACTAAAGACTGTCCATCAAGCAAAGAACAGAAAGCAAAATGTGTAAACTGTCAAGGTAATCACCCTGCAAGCTATAGAGGCTGTCCAGTTGCTAAAAGATTTCAAAAATCCAAAAGCAAATTGACATCCGGTGAAATAAAGCCCAGCAATCCAGCAAACACAAAAAGAACTCCTGAAGCTGAGGATAAAGGTAAGAAAAAAACTTCCGAAGGAAGCTGTTAAAAGCAAAAGCGACGAAAATAAATCCTATTCACAGATTGTTAAAAATGTGCGGAAGAATGAAGACACTTCCATTAAAGAAATTCTTGAACTTATTCTTAAAAGAATTGACAATCAGGATTTGAACATCAAACGGCTAAGTGAAGAAGTCGCTCTTAAAAAACAATGATGGACAGAACACTAAAAATTGGAACATGGAATGCAAACGGTCTTTTACACCATTTATCAGAATTAAAAATCTTCTTAGACATCGAACACATAGATATTTGTCTGGTGTCCGAAACTCATTTCTCAAGTGGACTGGTTCTTGATGATTTAATATCAAACTATATTTGCTACCACGCTCCTCATCCAGCTGATAAGGCTAGAGGTGGATCGGCAATCCTCATAAAAAATAGCTTAAAACACCATGAAGAAGTTATGTTTACAAACGAGAATATGCAAGTAACAATAATTAGTATTGGTATGAAAAAGAAAGACTTCAAGTTGGCATCAATATACTGCCCGCCGAGGCGTTCCCCGACTGAAGATGATTATACAGAACTGCTAAAACTACTAGGACATAACTTCCTTGTTGGCGGTGACTTTAATGCTAAGCACACCCATTGGGGATCCAGACTTATAACAACAAAAGGCAGAAGGCTTTACAAAGCATGCTTCAAATACAATTGCGAGTTTTATTCATCCAGATCACCAACATACTGGCCATCGGATTCAAGTAAAATACCAGACCTTGTTGACTTTTTCATAGTTAAAGGTATCAAACGAAACCATATAAGAGTCGAAGGTAAATATGACTTATCATCAGATCATACACCGGTGATTTTATCACTTAATGAATCGGAGATAATGGAAAAAAGTAATCCTAAGCTAGTAAATAATAAAACAAACTGGAGTGAATTCAGAGAAAAGCTTGAAAGCTATATAAATCTCAGATCCCCTATGGAAACAAAAGAGCAAATAGACCTTGAAGTAGAACAATTCATTGCCGATGTTCAACAAGCTGCAGAAGAAAGTACACCAACTTACTCGAGTATTAAGCAAACTGAAACAAAATACCCTGCCGAGATAAGAGAGTTGATATTGGAGAAGAGAAGAGCTCGAAGAAAATGGCAAAATACTAGATTTCCAGACGACAAAACAGCGTTTAACCGGCTAAGTAACGAACTGAAAAAACAAATCTACGAATTCAAAAATGATTCATTAAGTAGATTCCTGAAAAATTTAACGACTGATGCTTCAACCGATTATTCGCTCTGGAAAGCAGCTAAGCGCCTGAAAAGACCGCAGTTACAAAACCCTCCAATAAAATCTCTAAACGGGAATTGGATCGGAAATCCGAAAGAAAAAGCTAACCTTTTTGCAGAACATCTTGCGAATGTTTTTAAGCGATTCCCAGCAAATACATCTGAAAACAGCTTACAGTTTATTGATAAAGTCGATGAAGTTGACATACCAATTGTCACACTCAAAGAAATAAAAAGTATGTGTCGAAATCAACTATCGAACAAAAAATCACCTGGGTACTATCTAATAACTGCTCAGGTTATGAAAGAAATGCCATCAAAAGCCTTCATAAAACTCCAATTCATAATAAATGCATGCCTAAAGACCCAATATGTCCCACATCATTGGAAAATTGCTGAAGTAATTGTTATACCAAAGCAAGGTAAGCCACCAACAGAAGTGACGTCTTACAGACCAATATCGCTTATACCAATAATGGCAAAAGTCTTTGAAAAGTTGCTACTGAAAAGACTAAGCAAAGTCATAGAAGAAAGAAATCTAATCCCAAATCATCAGTTTGGATTTAGGAATAAACATTCCACGATAGACCAAGTTCATAGAATAACGGATGCAGTTGAAAAAGCATTAGAAGAAAAACAAGTATGTTCGGCTATATTTTTTGATGTTGCTCAAGCATTCGACAAGGTATGGCATGAGGGGCTAGAGTACAAACTGCAAAGGGACCTACCCAGGCAGTACTACGAAATACTAAAATCTTATATCTCAAACCGGCTCTTCAGAGTACGGTATGATCAAGAATATTCAAAGCTATGTAATATACAAGCCGGTGTTCCACAAGGAAGCGTCCTAGGACCTACCCTGTATTTGCTATATACAAGGGATATTCCAGTGGATAACAACACCATTATGGCTACTTTTGCAGATGATACCGCAATTTTGGCATCCAGTAAGTGCGTCGTCAAGGCTGCTGAGAAATTGCAAAATGTGGTCGACACCGTTAGTGATTGAACCAAAAAATGGCGTATCAAGCTCAATGAAGCTAAATCTGCACATATAAACTTTACAAATAAAAAGTTAAGCTACGTTCAAATATTCATCAACAATCAAGCTGTACTTTACGCCAATACGGCCAAATACCTTGGGATGAATTTGGATGCAAAGCTAAAATGGAAAGAGCATATCAAAAAGAAAAGGGAAGAGCTCAACTTGAAATATAGAAAAATGTACTGGTTACTCGGTAGAAATTCGGACTTATCTGTCGAAAATAAAATAATGCTTTATAAACAAGTACTTAGACCTGTTTGGACCTATGGAATCCAATTATGGGGCTGTACAAAGAAAACAAATACTGAAATCATCCAAAAATTCCAAAACAAAGTCCTTCGTGGAATAGTAAATGCACCATGGTATATAAGAAATAGCGATTTACATCGTGACCTACAAATAGAAACGGTTACAGAAGTTGTAAGAAAACATGCTGTCCACACGAGCTAATGGCCTAAAAGTCATGGGAAGCATTAAAAGTTTAAGCTTCCCTTAAAGCGATAATATTATTGAGAAAGAAAAATCTGTTGTCGATCGTTCATATATTGGTTCTGATTACGAGGAGTTTTTAGTGGGTAAGAATCCCACACTACTTGGTGTCGAATACTGCCAAGTGTCTTTTGAAAAAAATATGTGGGCATTCCATTGAAGATCATCGTTTACAACATACCAGGTACTGACAGCTTTTCGATTTCTTGGATCCAGGTATACCTTTCATGGAGACAGGATTGAATTTGTGAAGCATTGAACTCCAATCGGTTTTTACTACCTCATATATCAATGCTATCAAGGTCAGAATTCAGTGAGCTTATCATACAAAACATTCCAGTTTCGCACCAGAAGAACGGACGTGAATTTGGAGACGAATATGAAAAGCTGAGGGTTGAGTAGCCAGCAAAACAGTTCAGAAGATAAGAAGTTTCAGAAAAGAGATTTTTGTAAATAATTAAGAATATAACGATTAAGCTTTGGATCAGAGTGGTACTGCCAAATGATACCATGAAGCTGGACAAGTCTATCAGCTTGCAAGCGTCAGCAGAGGAAAAAAAAGGCTAGCAGTGACTGCTCAACCCAAAGATTGCACTAGAAGGAATAAAGCTCTAAATATACCTTCAACCCCATCTATATTCTTGCAAGTTTCCCCATCTTCTGTGAACGCCAACAGCGTCTGAAACTGCTTAAGGTCCAATCGGAAAGTGGGTGTGTAACACGAACACCTAGTCAGGGAATCAGTTCAGTCGACGGAGACTTAAAAAAAGGACAAAGAAGAATTTACGCAAATAACCTTTAGGCACTCTAAAGGGATATTCACATTAGCACGACCAACGACCGGCGAATAAATTAAGCAAAGTGATTTAAATCTTGGTTTTGAACATTATATTCTTAAGAATCTTTAGAAAAAAAAAAGTGGACAAATGCATCAACCTACTTTTTATTTGCTTAAATTTAATAAATAAGACAAATCATTCGATGCGAATTTTTAATTTGTTGCTACGAACTGTCATATTTTATTTGTTTTCTCAAATCAACGTAAATGTGCATTGGAACTTCAACATAAACTTTTTTTACCATTTTCTTTAAGGTTTGTGAAAAAGAAGCTTAAAACCGATTTTCTTGACACACATACAAGCATATCGTTAGTTGGTTGTGCTCATATGAGAAGTTTTTAAGGCTGATACTGCAATCCTTTGTTCAGGTTTTCATGTTGGGTTCAAAATAATATAGCTCTTATCAATCCATGAGTCATGGAAAGGTTCAGTTTATGGTCTTGGTGCGAAAGGTTTAGCATAATCTGTGATGAGTGTTATAGGATACGACTTACCTAGAAATTTCATTATCATGTTGTCGAGCTGCAATCCTGCAATCCAACTTGATTATGTTTCCTGTCAAGACATATGTACATACGTAGGATAACTCTAAAAAGCGAGGAGCCTCAGAGCATAGAACATATGTCACAACCATTATTTATGAGAAAATCGAGGGGACCCACATTTTTTTGACGATTCCGAGCGGCTAATCGAGTATCGAGAAACCGCTTTTCATGGCAATAAATTCACTATCGGGGGTCTTGCGGTTCCCGCGAAAGACATTACCAGCGGAAAAACATTCTTTGTTTCCTGTAGGGATTAGAACCGCTAACCTTCTGCGTTTCAGGCAGACATGCTAACAATTATGCCTCTTTCACCACGATTAAGACGCAATATGATTTTAATAGTATTACGTTTTTTTTTAACTCAAGCTTCAAATAAAACTGGTCAAACTGATTATTATCTTACTATTTTTTTTCTTTTAAGCATATATGCCTTAAACTTTTTTAGGGAAAATCACAAATCATGCGTTCACTTACCCATAAAAGCAAGTGTGCGCAATCCGACCTGCTTTGGTTTTATTCGATTAAAACGGAAATAAATACAGAAAAACCATACGAAGCCTAAATCCAAATGTGCAGCTTTGAAATTAAATAAAGGTTTTTTTTATATCTTTTATGTGTTATATAGCTTCGAATCATGTTTCAAACCTAACCCCTAAAGACTCTACTGATAAGGCTGAATATAAAGTCATGTTAGTGAAATGACGAACAGTTTTGTTTGCAAAATCAGCATCTGCAGAGATGTCGCTGTGGGTTAGGTTTTCCCTCTTGTAATAATGTTAGGAAAATTATCAAAAAAAAAAAAAACATTTGGAATAGTTAGGAATTGAATTAAGGAGTTGTTATGTTAGAGAACATTTTTAAGTTAAAACTTGACGTAAATGCAAATTATGTCTGTTTATGATAAAAACTGGAAAGTTTTATACACAGCATTTTTAAATATTATTTTAGTTAGTTAAAAAAAAAAAAGTTACAGGCAGGTTAAAATGAAAGCTAGCCTTACATTTTTATGGTACAATATGAGTTCATATAGCAATCAAAGTTGAATTAAGGAGATCAAATTGATTGCTCTACAATTTAAGTTATAATTTATTGCTCTATAAGTTAAATGTTTCCAAAATCAAACTCATTTTAGTCCGCCCAAATGAATTTACAAATGTTCAAAATAGTCATTATCATTAATTGAATTCATTTACGTATCTCACCACTCAATGCACTTAATGATAATTATCTTACTTCTTCAGTCGAACAAGAAAACCAAATTCAATTCAATATTTATTCTATCGTCAAAAAACTCTCTTAATCCTTTTAATGGCATATCTTATACCACAATTTAAGCCAAACACATGTACGTATGGTTGAGTCCATTAAACCACGCTCCCCTTTTTTGGTATAATTAGTTAACACATGGCGATCCCACGCCACCAAAATCCCACGAACACCAATCAACACATGGCGACCCCACGCCACCGAAATACCGAGAACACTCATCAAGGGTTCTCTAGTTTTACGACAAACAGATGGTCGTAAAACTAATGATTTACCATGAACACGAAATAGGAAAAAACCCACACAAGGACAACCACCAGCATCCCGAGCCAACGAATGTGAGCGGAGGACACGACTCGGCAGTCCGATTCCAACCCCGCGATCGACGAGATATAATAGTGGAAAATAAATATATATTTTTTGAAAATTCGTTGATCTATTTAATTGGCGCCCGAGCAGGGACACAAAAAAGGAGAACAAAATTTTAAATTAATCCTTCAACGACTTTGTGAACCAAAAACTCAGACTTAGAATCTGAACACCAGGAACACTCCAAGAAGGAAGAAAAAATTTAAAATTAATCCGTCAGCAATTTTTGTGGACCAAAAAATTCAGACTTAGAATCTGAACACCGGGGGAACGGCTCAAGAAGACTTCAAATTTAAAGCACCTGGAGCAACAACGGGGACATCTGAACCCAAAGGATCAGGGAAGTAGGCGCATCAGAAGCCGAAATACCGACTCAAACATACGAGAAAGTAAGGAATTTTATAATTTAACATATATATATTTTAAGTTGGTGAATAATTTAAGTTGTATTGAATTTTTTCTGAATCGTAAAATAAGAAGTGGTTGTAGTTTGGAAACTGTAAAACAAAGTGTTAAGATAAAAAACAATTATAGGAAGCAATCTGAAAGGTTTTTGTGTTAAGATTTAGAAAATAATTGTAAACAAAAAAGATGACAATGACGCAAGAAGAACTATCGATGATAGTGAGTAGGTTAGTGGCAGATGCCAACCAAAAGTTAACCGAGGAGGTAGGAAGACTTAGTAGCCAGCTTTCTACGTTAACGACAAATGACAACATAGAACCCTATAAAGACATAACAATTGACCCAACGATAATAGGTGGAGAGGGATTAGAAGTGGCGAAATGCTTACCAATATTTGATGGGGAAAATTATGTTTCTTGGCGAACAGCACTGTTAAATGCCATGAAGGTATACGAGCCTTGCAAAGGAGGAGCAAGATACTTCTCAGTAGTCAACATAGTTAGGAATAAAATCATAGGGAAAGCCAATGATGTTCTCACTAGTCACGGAACACCATTGAATGTAGACGCGATTATAGGTCGTTTAGATCTTACGTATAGCGACAAAAGACCTGTTCATATGCTGGAGTCAGAACTAAGCAATATGAGTCAAGACAGAAGAAGCCTACAAGAGTTCTATGACGATGTTACGAAAGTTCTAACGCTCATTATTAACAAAACTATAATGAGTTACGGTCCAAGAACTGCCGAAACAGAATGTCTTACCGAGAGGGCAAGACAAAACGCTCTTCGGGTGTTTGTTACCGGGCTTAGTCAACCCACGAGTAACATCGTATTTTCTCTCAACCCTGGGGACCTTCCCAATGCCTTAGCGAGAGCACAAGAGATAGAATCTAACCAGGCTAGGGTTAGAAATTTTGGTCACGTAAACGACAGACACCCACCTAGACAACAGGGTACAAGTCAATCTCATAACCAGCCCGCGATTAGGCCTTTTCGGCAAAATAGGGTATTTAATTCTAATGAATCATTCCAACAACGGAATAGACCTTTCCAACAAAATCGCCATCATAGCAATTTCAGTAGTAATTACAATTACCCTGAAAGGATGGACACCACAAGTGGGAATTTAGTGCCCTCGAGACAAGCCACACCTCATAACTTTAATAATAATAGACCCCAATGGTCTAATAATACATTTAGTAACAACCCGTTTAAGAGAGAGCGGACAAACAGCGACCAGATAGCTACAAACAAAGTGCCGCGCATCAATAACTTAAACGAGAGCGGTAATTTTTTAGAGTAAGGCACGACTTACCGTACATAAAAAGAACGGATGGTAAGTCGGGACGCATATTCAATATTCTGATAGACACAGGAGCTACTCATAACTATGTTAAACCAGGGTTATTCCCAAGTTTGGTGCTACAAACCCCATCGAGGGTCAAAAGTGTCCATGGGACGACTATCATCAATTCTTACCAAGACATAAATATCTTGGGGGTTAAAGACAAATTCTACGAGCTTAACGAACTTCAGGATTTCGATGCTATTATAGGCATCAAACTACTTAGAATGGTTCAAGGTAATATTAATATCAGGGACTCAACGTTAGAATACGATCAGGGCACGATACCCTTAATGTTCAACGATCATTTAATAAATAACCTTAATATTAACAAAGAAATTACTACAAAAGAAAAATTAACTCTGATTTTGAAAAAATACCAGGGTGTTTTTACTGAAAATCCAAATTACCTTCCATACAACACTCGTGTGCAATGTAGCATAAATACTACTATCGACACAGCGGTTTGGACGAAAGGTTACCCGTACCCACAGTCAGTGGCAACTTTCGTTAATAATGAAATCGAGAATCTACTCAACAACAACATAATACAACCTAGCAGAAGTGCATATAACTCTCCTGTATGGGTTGTAGACAAAAAAGGGTTAAGTGACGACGGTACGAAGAAGCATAGACTGGTCATAGACTATAAAAAGCTTAATTCTTTTACTAAAACTGAAAAATATCCGATGGCAGAAACGTCCGTCATCTTAGCTAACTTAGGCAAAGCTAGATATTTCACCACTCTCGATTTACAGAGTGGTTTCCATCAGATTAAAATGAAAGAGAGCGATAGGGAGAAAACAGCTTTTAGCGTTAACAATGGTAAATACGAGTTCCTTCGAATGCCATTTGGACTTAAAAACGCACCCTCAATTTTTCAGAGAACTATGGACGATATCCTCCGTGAGCACATAGGCAAATTTTGCCACGTTTATATAGATGACGTTATTATATTTTCAGAAACGGAAGCACAACACCTCGAACATATCGAGACAATTACAAAAGCCTTAAGCACAGCAAACATGAGAATATCGAGCGAGAAATCAAAATACTTTATGGAAGAAGTAGAATTTCTTGGGTACATCGTATCATTTAATTGCATCAAAATGGACCCAAAGAAAACACAATGCATAGAGGAGTTCCCTCAACCGGAGACTTTACGTCAACTACGATCTTTTTTGGGGTTAGCAGGCTATTACCGTAAATTCATAAGAAACTACGCGATGATTTCCAAGCCCATTACTAAGTATCTTAGTGGAGAGAACGGCAGAACTGGCCAAAATAATAGCAAAAAGATAGCAATCGAATTCGATAAAGAGGCTACAAAGGCGTTTAAGACATTGAAAGACAAACTCTGTGAACAAGTTACGCTCAACCAACCTGATTTTAATAAGGTATTCGAGCTTACTACGGATGCTAGCAACTCAGCCATAGGTGCAGTGCTTAGCCAAAATAATAAACCAATAACTTTTATAAGTCGAACTTTAAGTAAAACCGAAGAAACCTACGCGACAAACGAGAAGGAACTTCTTGCCATAATTTGGGCACTGAAAAACCTCCGAAATTATCTTTACGGTGTGAGTGGTATCCGCATATATACAGATCACCAACCATTAACGTTTGCCATTAGTGATAAGAACCCAAACGCGAAAATAAAACGCTGGCGCGCCTTCATAGAAGAATACGCTCCCGAAATCATATATAAACCAGGTAAGGCAAATGTCGTAGCTGACGCTCTCAGCAGACAGGAATTGAATATGATAAATGACGACGAGTCAACAGAAGGAACTGTACATAGTGCAGAGAGTAGTCCCATTCCCGAAATAAAGAGAGTAAACCAGAGAGTTAATAATTTTAGAACCCAACTGATTTTAAATGAATCACTAAACAACGATGTAATTTCAAAAGAAATCCACACAGGTTACTGGAGACATACAGTGCTTTTCAAAGACTTAGGTATTCTAGATAGAATTAAGGGTATAATAAAAGCAGGTCTTACCGTAGGAATCTACAGTACCGAGGAGTTATTTTTCAAAGTTAAAAATAAACTTTTAGAAGAATTTCCTACAGTAAAATTTTTGTTGTGCAACCAAATAGTCGAAGATATTACAGACAAAGAAGAACAATTAGGAATTGCTACTGCCGAACACAATCGAGCTCATAGGCAAGCTAAAGAAGTGTATAAGCAGGTTGTTAATAAATACTACTGGCCAAACGCTTTCAAACAAATTCTTTCAATAAACGCTGCATGTGAAATTTGCAAAAAGAATAAGTATGAAAGACACCCTAATAAGCAACCAATCGGAGAGACTCCAATTCCAGAAGAAGGGGGAGAACGCATCCACGCAGATATATATTACTGTGAAAATGCAACATTTTTAACAATGACAGACCCATTCTCAAAATACTTGATCACAACCCAAGTCAGTTCAAAAACCCAAGCAAAAGAGAGAATGAACGAACTACTACCGGTTTTCGGTAATGTCAAAACTTTGATAACCGACAACGAGGCAGCATTTTGCTCACCTTCCGCACGATGTGCATACAACCTTCTAAACATTACCCATAGAACAACACCACCAGCTCACTCAAAGAGCAATGGAACAATAGAAAGAATTCACTCCACGTTAACAGAACTCATAAGAATTGTTAAAGAGACAACACATATAACAGATATCAAGGATATAATGACTCTAGCTACAAAGAAATACAACGAAACTATTCACACGGTAACAGACAAACGACCAACAGACATATTTCACAATTATATAAATGATAGGGACACAAAAAAGAGACTACAAACACACCAACAAAAAACGTTAGGATATTGCAATAAAAATAGAAAAAATAAAACATATAATGTTGGCGAAACAATTTTTGTAAACAATGGACAGAGAAGAAGTAAGAATAAACCTTTATTCCAAAAAAAGAAAGTTAAGGAAGACATAGGGAATATAGTTATAGACTCAAATAACCGAAAGATTCATAAAGATAATATTAGAAATTAAATTTACAGATGATGCTTCTTATACTAACGCTATTCGCTTCAACTTTGGCGCAACAAATCACTGATTACACCAAAGACGAATTTATTCTAATAGAAAACGGTAGAGCCGCAGTTTACGAAGACTTCGGTGAGATCTACCACGTCATCAACCTAACTACGTACTCCGAGATATTAGATAGATTTAGATCCAAAAAAGAACTTCTAATCTTTATTGACCAGGAGTTAGAAATAGCCGACAAACTAATCAACGAACTGTCCATCAGGAATAGGGAACGTAGAGGTGTCAATGAAATAGGGACACTTTGGAAATGGATCTCCGGTAGTCCAGATCATGATGACGCCGTAAGAATAAGTTTAAAATTGCAGGAATTAATAAGGTCAAACAACAGACAGAAAAGTATCAATAAACAATTATTCGACAAGTTAGACAATATGTATAGAGAAACTAATAGTAAAGGAACTACAGAAACGAAAATAATAAAATATATAATTATAGAACTTAGAGAAATAATAAATACTATTAATTTAAGCAAATCAAATATACTCAATACTCTACTGTTAGATTTAAGTGAAATAAAAATCATTATGGAGCAAGAAAAAGTGAATACATCCATAATTGATGTACTTGATGCTTCCACTTTTAAAATTGTTCAAAAAAATAATATTATCATTGTATTTATCAAATACCTCAAAGTAAAAGGGTTAGGTAACCACTATCTCACCAGAAGTAATAATGTAAATGGTGGGAAAATTATAATATTAAGAGAAATAGTTAAGTATAAGAAAAAATTTTATAAATCAGAATGCAAAAAAGAACTCAACCACCACTATTGTAAAATCGATAAAGAAACTAGTTGTTTAACAAACCTTTTAAATAAATACAAAGCAAACTGTACCAAAATCAAAGAACGAAATCAGCCAATAGAAATAATTAATGAAGGAAACATTGTTTTAACAGGAAACCACATTGTAAATGAAATAGAATTATCAGGAATCTATTTGATCCAATTTGAAAGGAATGTCTCTAAATGGAAAAATTTATCTGAACTCAGAGAACCAAATACTAGAACATATTAAGTTAAGCAAGCCAACTCAAGTCAAAATTCTCGAATACATTGCTTCACAAGACGAGAAACTTATGTATACAAATCTTGATCATATAGAACCATTTATATCAGATCTCAAAGAACATCCCGTATTGTGGGGAATATGTATTAAGTTGTTCCTTGTAATATTGATTTACTCTGCTTACAAAATAATCAAAATAATTCAAGTTAATCGCACAAGCAAGATCGAACAGGTCACTTGCCCAAACAAGATCGAGCAAGACACAATAGAAATGGAAGAATTCGTGGAAACCTCAAAATCAAAGGTACAGGAGATGTTAAGCGAAAGATTGGGACAATCTTCTTCCGACTAAGGGGAGAGTTAACACATGGCGATCCCACGCCACCAAAATCCCACGAACACCAATCAACACATGGCGACCCCACGCCACCGAAATACCGAGAACACTCATCAAGGGTTCTCTAGTTTTACGACAAACAGATGGTCGTAAAACTAATGATTTACCATGAACACGAAATAGGAAAAAACCCACACAAGGACAACCACCAGCATCCCGAGCCAACGAATGTGAGCGGAGGACACGACTCGGCAGTCCGATTCCAACCCCGCGATCGACGAGATATAATAGTGGAAAATAAATATATATTTTTTGAAAATTCGTTGATCTATTTAATTTAATTATCGCTACTCGCAATCAGGAGAATGAAATTCAAATCACAAATGTATTTTAAAACCACTCTACAGATAGAAAAAAACAAAAGTAAACCATGCGCGGAAAATCATCAAAGTCATCATGATCATCGTCACAAGCTACTGTGCACAGTGCTGCCACTGAGAAATTTAAAAAATCATAGTTTAAAAACATGATTTGGGATAAAAAAACATGACGGACCAATCTCGTAATGAAAAACAAAATAAGGAATTCATATAGAGTATTTGGAAACCATAGCATGAGTAAAACAAATATATGTAATAAACTAACAGTTTATTAAAATTATTAATTAAAACATAAAAGCAAAAAAGTAACGAAACTTAAAACAAAAATAAACAGTTTAGATAAATGAAAAGATAAGTAAAATTTTTAACAGTTAAAAACTTTTTATATTTCATCAGATGCACATTTCGGAAGCAATGCTTCCATCGTCAGTGAGATTTATAAATTAAATTAAATTTTTTGTCAAAAAATTAAAAAAAAAACAAAAATGTTTCTAAGCAAAACTACAATTGAGTTGAATTAAATCTATTAAAAAATTTTTGAATATTGAATCTTTGATTGGTTCATCATCACTATTCATTACATCCGATAGAATAAATTCCTGGTTTTTAAAGTTGTTCAATTTCATCTTTAAATCGTCCAATCAATCAGTGCAGCGAAATAAAAATAAAAAATCTGATTGGAGGATCTAAAGATTAAATTGAACAACTTCAAAAACCAGGAATTTATTCTATCGGATGTAATGATTGTACAAAAGAATATATAGGTTTTTAAGTTTGTAAAATTTAAAATTAATAAAAAAATGTAAATAGCAATTATGAGTTGATGCATTATGTGTTGATGCTTTTGAATTATTTTATATGTTTAAAAACAAAAAAATCTAATGAATAGTGATGTGGAACAATCAGAGATTCAATATTCAAAAAATTTTTAATACATTCAACTCAAGTCAATTGTAGTTTTGCTAAGAAACATTTTTGTTTTTTTTTTTTTTATTAATTTTTTGACAAATAATTTAATTTAATTTAATTTATAAATCTAACTGACGATTGAACATTGCCTCCGAAATGTGCATCTGAGGAAATATAAAAAGTGTTAACTGTTTTAAATTTTACTAATCTTTTCATTTATTTGATAAAAAAAACACGTGGTTTATCTCAACCACAAAACTCATTAAACAGTTTTGTACTTATTCATGTGTTTTTTATCCATTGTCTAGAGAACAAAAACTGAAATTGGCCAAATGTGATTTTAATAAAATAAATACATTATTTTTCTTAAGCCAAAATATATGTTTTCATTCTCTGCAATTGGGAATTGCTGAAGCTGAACTCAATTCTCAATGTTGAAAGCAAAATGATATCAGAAAAATAAAAAGCATTGAAGATGAAGTGAACGATTGAAAAATGAAAAAAACTGTTTCATCCTCTGATCTCTTTTACTCATCATTATTGCGTTACTCGAGCAGTCGAGGTGGTTGCTGAGCTGTCAAAAATATTTCAAGGCCCGAGGCGAAAGAAAGATTAGGTACCTATACTTTCAAACGAAGAGTCCATCCTGCTATTTGCAAAAAAAAAAACATGATTTTGGACTCAAAAACATGAAAACATGAATTGGGTCTAAAAAACATGAAAATCATGATAAATCATGATTTCTGGCAGCCCTGACTGTGCAGTGTGCAATGCCGCAGTGCAACTATGGGGTTGAATGGTCATGGTCGGTGGTGAAAAAAACTAGAAACCCATGTCATTTGGGGTGACTAATTATCAGGATTCTCTGCTGAGCTAAATCAGCGATTGTGATAGTTGTTTTGTTATGCTACACTCGCAACGCACTGCGTGTTCTATCTTCTATGGTCTGGTCAGATTTTGAACAATGCATACGTATGTATGTATTTTCTTTAAACCGAGAACTGTACGGACAATATCAATAGTACACAAAGACAAGAATGTTATGTTGATGCCGCACTTTAAATAACTGTGGAGACCCGCACGTTAATTATTACAGTGGTTAATGAAGAAAACCAACAATATTGTTTGTTCCGCTTCCGATAGGAACCGGAAGTCGAAATTAGTGTTATGAGGCATTAGGATGGGAAAGCGAACGAACAAAAACAAAAGTAATCTTCATCAGTGTGTGATGAATGTTAACTTTAGGTTATTTCGCCTTAATGCCTCCGTATAACTACAACTAGGCTTGTTTGTAAATGTACATGTATGTGTATTCCATATTCCCGAAAATAATTTCCAAAAGTAAAGGGATCCTTATTACAATGGCAGAGTATGAGATTATTGTTCTGATACGCATCTGCGGTATAGACCATTTGATACACATAATCAAGAAATTTTACAATTTGTAAGCAATGGTCCATATGAAGAGACAGTTTTTAGTCTTTTACCAGGAACAATAAAAAAACTAAAGGAACTATCAAACAGCATAAAAATTTTAGTGATGAAATTGAGTTTCGGTTTTTCAACAAGGACGCTACAAAAGTAGAGTGACAGGGACATCAAACGACGCCATATTTTTTGCCGCTTTTTCGACATTTCTCTTCAGTAAGGTTCGCCACTTCATGATGGAAAGACATACGCGTCAACAACGAGTCGAAATTATTAAAATTAACTACAGAAATTCGGAGTCAGTGTCATCAACGTTAAGAGCGCTTCGTCCAATTTATGGTCGTCATAATCGTCCTAGCAGATCAACATTTGAGCGTCTAGTGGAAAATTTGAATCCACAGGCACAGTACAAAATGTTCCCGTGCCAGAGAGACAAAGAAGTGCCCGTAGTGTCGAGAATATTGCTGCTGCTTAGGCTTCAGTTGCAGAAAGCCCAAATGTGTCTTTCACACGTCGTTCTCAACTGTTAGCGTTGGGCATCTCTGTGACGTCGTTGTGGCGAATTTTGCGAAAAGATCTTGGCCTACATCCTTACAAGATTAAATTGACGCAAGAACTTGAACACCAGAAGCGTCATATGTTCGTGAATTAGGTTGAGCAACAACTTGAAAATGATTCGGATTACGTCAAGTCTATGGTCTATGCCAACAAGCCAGCTACGATTGGTGAACTTCGTACGAATATCGATCGTGAAATTGCAGCAGTATCGGCCGATTAATGCTAGAAAACCGTCGAAAATTGGGTTCAGCCTCTGGACTTTTGCAAGCGTGACCGTGGTGGCCATGCAAAAGAAATCGAGTTCCATACATAATGGCATCGAACGCACTTTCACAGAAATAAAGAATTTCATTGATGTCCAAAACCGTTTTTGGTTAAAAAAAAAAAACTTTTCTAGGGCTCTTATTGAAAAACTCGATACGTGGACAAAGAAAAATATTCAGTTAATTTCAAATTGATTGGTACTCTAGGTTTTATTCAAGAAGTACCTACATATTAGGTAAAATGTTAGTAAAATAATGCAAAATACTAAAAAGGCATAAATAAAAAATAAATAAATAGGGTGGCGCAACAGAGCGAGGAGCCCTTGGGCCTAGCGCATTTCTCACAACCATGCCTTGTGAGGAAATAGAGGGGACGGAGGGGACCAAAAAGACATGGTAAGAAAAAACATAAAGTAAAAGAAAACACTTAAAAAGATAATAGAGAACGAAACATTTTTTCAATTTTATACATGCCATGAACGAAGAATTATCTGCAAGCCATAAGCAATCCATAAATCGGACTTGCTAAAATCTTAGTTTTTTATTTAATTCAAACGCTTAGAAGTGACAATTTTTGAAATTTTCGATGAGAGTCTGATATCAAAACATCAATTTCTGGCTCATCTAAATCAACCTGATCGCTATTGACTTTTTAAAGGGTGATTTTTTAGGCGTAGGTTTTGCTTAGAGAAAAAAAGAATATAGCACTCAACTTTGAATAATATAATTCAAAATTTTTATCGGAATCAATAAGTTGCCTTTGCCATTTCCGTTTCAAAGATAACTTCAAATAAATTTTGTCCGCGGCTGCGGTTCAAATGGTTTAATTAAACTAGCTTGGGAAAAGTGGGAGCTTAGCACATTTTTCTCAAACGCATAACTTCTGAGAAAAAAAAGTGGACTTAAGACTTTATTTATGATTTCGAACGGCTGAGAGAGTCAACTTCTTTAGTAGCAGTGTAATTAAGTTTGGTAGACTTGCCAATTTCTCGAGAATCGATACCCCTGGAAAACTTTAAGATGTTTCTTGGATCCGAACTTCGAACACCCATGTAACACGCTACAGCCACGATGCATCCCAAAAACTAAAACCTACAGAGTATTGAAAAGGTATAAATATACCAAACTGATTATGATAACTCAATCATAGAAGCAATTGATTTATTTGCTTTTTTCATTAACAGTGTAGGTACTAGAGCTACAGCCAAAATTAATTTCAGTCCCGAGATCATGTAATGCTCACCAGTTTGACCTAGAATTGACGTTGGATGATGGATGTAGTCTCTAATGAAGATGAAGAATATTTTACTGTCTCTACTTTAAGAGAACCATACCAATCAGTTCACATGTAGAAAGCCACTCAAAAGCACCTGCTAAATAGAAATTAGAAACTCAAAACAATTTCTCAGAACTTTCAATTAACGACGCGACGATCCAATGCAACTATGCAACAATGCACTAGTTGTATTTTAAATTTGTTGGTTCCTATTTAACTATCGGAAATCTAAAGCATTATTTCTTTTCCTCCCTATCAATACATATACCTATCTATGTGTTTCAAAAATAAAATTTTTTTTCTCTAACAGAAATATATGTAAAACACATGGGTTTTTTTTCCCTCAAAGAAAACAAAAAGAAAAAAGTGAAAGAAAAATAATTCGCTCAGAAAAATGCCTCAATTCATTTCACGGATGTGCGACGTGTTTAAAAGAAAAGAGTTATCTTTCTACCCCATTTGAATATCTTTATGTTCTTATTAGATATTCTCATGGACAAAATTCTGCTGGTGTTCACTATTACGAAGAAAACTGCACACACCCCGCTTGAATTAAATTAATGTTTTATGGAGTCTCATAACCGGATGTTAAATCTGGTTTGAGAGTTTGTACACATTCCTTCTTAGTCGAATAGAGACTCCTTGTCCTTACTTTGTTCGTGATATAATTTTTTACTTCCTGAATCGGGAAGATGCTTGCGTGCAGATGATTTTACTTGGTTATAGTAATTATCACTATGCTGCTTGTAAACTGGCATGAAGTATGATGCACATCCTATCCCATAAAGGAAGCAAGCATCCGAAAGATCTACAAAAAGAACTACGATAGGTTTGACAATATCTTGGGTCTGTAAAATGTAATTGCACATAAATCGAACCGGATGATGATGGGAAGTGAATAGTGAATTTCTTAGATATACAGGATGTGTAACTGTGTTGTCTTAAGATAAGTTGTGTTATTACTGTCATTCATTAAGAATTTAATGTCTGAGGCTTATAAACAAAGCAAGAACAAATAATCCCATCCTATTTAATACTAAACATGTGAAAATGAGCTTGTTTGTTTGTTTGCCTGCTGTATTTCAATTGGTTTTTAAAATTCTTCCACCATGAAAAGCTTGTAAGTACATCAGTCGGCGTTTTTTTTCAAGCCAGTAGCTAGTAAAGTATTCGAGTTGAAAAAAACGCTCTACTACAGTATTTTCTTCAATATTTTGAGGCTGGTACTAGTACTGTTGAACTATTGGTTACGTTTTCGCAAGTATGTTAAGGGATTGAAAATTGCAAATATTTGATGTGCCCATTGGTGAAAAGAATCTATTTACTTTGGGTCCGAATCTGTCGAAAAGCTATTCCTTACACTATTTAATTGTCTTGATTGTTGGATTTGGATGGAAAATTAGTTATTCTTTCTACAAATGGACCACGAAATCAAATTATACTGCCTTGTTTAGTTAGACAAGTCGAAATCAATTTAGTGTAAATACGTACTTTTGCTTCAAAATATGAGTTTTCATTAGTTAAAACTTAAGAAGTTGTGTGGTGAGCATGCGAAACTAACTATTCTGGTGAAATCTTTAAACTTTTATAAAGATAGTGACAGAATGGTGTAAAGATAACCAATTATTTTTAAATATCTCTAACTGCCACTGTTTTTCTTTTTGTCGCTTTGGTGCAGCTTGTCACCAGTCTTCTACGATTATAAAATTGAGAACCATCTTAATAGATTATCGGAAAAAAAGACCTTGGTGTGGTTTTTTATTTAAAACTAAACTTTATTAGAACGTCTTTGTCGATTTCCGGAGTCCAAAATCGAAAACTCTACGTGCTCAAAAATGTATATTCCATTAAGGGACTTGAATTCCATCTCAAACTGTTGATTCGACAATGCTTAAGAACGTGTATCCTCACCTTCGTTGTCCACCTCTTACCGATCTCGTACACGACAAGCCAAAGACTTTGATTGGGTTAGATCAGGCTAAATTTTTAATGGGTCATGATCTTCTATTCTGGAGAATCAACTCTGTGCTTTGAAGACTCTTCTTGGTTGGATCGTCTTCGGAAATTCTAGTTCAGCAGTTCATGTTTCATGCGTTCATTCCGTAGCAAAACCTTCAATTCCTTTCCTATTTCATATGACGCTATTAAGTCAGATCAAGAACTACAATACTTCGTAAAACATCATTTCACAAGAGAGGAATTCGGTGTTGCTCCAAAAAATTACCTCGTTAGTCGAGAAAATGTTCGCACCTTGGCAATAATAGAGAATACCATTAAATTGGTTGATAACCAGTATGAGATAGGATTGTTATGGGATTCAGACAACGTCTCACTTCCAGATAGCTATCCAATGGCGTTGAAAAGACTTGAAGGGCTAGAGAGATCATTGAAAAAGTAGCCAAACCTAAAAGAATGGAAAAATAACCACATGAAATAATTGTTGGATAAAGGTTATGCAAGAATTGCTTCTACTCAAGAATTGCAGAGGAATTGGGAAAGAGTTTAGTATGCTCCAACATTCATCGCAGGAGATCCCAAAAAATTACCATCAAAGCCTCGTGATTTCGCAGATGTAGCAGCAAAAGTAAATAGTGTTTCTCTCAATTCCCGTTTGCTTAAAGGTCCGTACGACTTGGTTCCTCTTCATGCAGGTCTCTTCAAATTTCGTGAGCGAATGATTGCTGTCAATGCAGATGTCAAGGAGATGTTTAATCGGATACGTATAAAAAAAGAAGACCAGCAGTGCCAGCGTGTTCTTTGGCGAGATGGTGATAGCTCTCGAGCACCTACAGTTTATATAATGCAAGTTATATGATGTTTGACCCTACATGTTCGCCAGCGTGCTTCCAATTTGTTAAGAAGTACCACGCAAAACTTTTTCGAGACAAGTGCCCTGAGGCTGACGATGGTTTGACAAAGCGTACTAATGTTGATGATTACTTCAACAGTCATGACACTTTGAACGAAGCTGTTAAAGTAACAAAAGACGCCATTCGAATTTGCAAATCAATTAATTTTGATCTGGTTGGCATCCAATCAAACAGTTTGAATTTTTGCGTCAGATGCCAGACGTCAGATGCCAGAGGGTTAACGTCTCGCTGGGTTGAATTCATCAGAGAGCTAAAAAACATACAAATAAAAATACCCCGCCGTTATGCTTTGTGCAGTCCTGTATGTTTCAAAGGTAAGACTTGTTATATTTGTTGATGCTTCCGAGAAATCCTTTGCTGCAGTTTGTTATCTACGATTCAAACATAATCAAGAGATTCAAGTTACCCAAGTTATGGCAAAGGCTAGAGTTGCTCCGGTGAATTCAAAGACTGCTGAGCAGATTTCCAAAATTCTTTCAACACTTCGAACACCATAACTTATTGCGTGACGTACATTTTACCTATGAAAGTACACTGCCTCCAAATAACGGACGGGTTAGTTAGTAAAAAATAAATGTAAACTTTTTATGATCAGACATTATACATTGGTCTGTATTTAGAAAACAAAGTTTCAGCTGAGAACTAAATTCTTTCAACTAATACAAAGAAGGTTCTAAAATCAATGATGTCCTATTTATTTCAAAAATACATATTATTTATCCGTAAAAAACCCTCTGTTAACTATGTATGATAAGTAATAACAATAAAATACTTTGTTTTTGTTCCCGAAGGAAAATTTTACTGTACTTTCTACTTCCTATGAAAACGGAAACTCTGTGGTTAGGGCTGGGTCAGCAATAAAGTTGTAAAACGTAGGGAAAGAAGGGGTAGTTATTAGTAGAAATAGATACAATCATGGGTAGCAATAAAGGACTGTATATGCCCCGAAGTCTTAAAATTCTCTTCAAATTGTAGGAGCCACTAAAATCGACCCCGAAAATTTCAAATTCTCGTTTGGAATCAATAAATCGCACTTTCTCAGAACAGCCACCAGAGCACTACAC
Source organism: Melanostoma scalare (assembly GCA_949752695.1). Lineage (NCBI taxonomy): Eukaryota > Metazoa > Arthropoda > Insecta > Diptera > Syrphidae > Melanostoma > Melanostoma scalare. The sequence goes on from OX456984.1 coordinate 95,377,547, forward strand.
CATCTACACTGAAGCCTACCATTTTGGCTTTTGTCAATCAGCCGTATCCGTATACGGATCTATGTAAATCCTGAAACAACTCAATTCCATCTTGGCTGTTTTTCTTATAGTGTAAAAGAAAATTTGAAAGAAGTCTACGAACGGTATCCCCATATCATACCGTTTTTCTTAAAACCAACTTTCTCGTTGATGGCTTATATGATTTTGACGAAATTTTATTTTTAAGAAGTCCTATTTTGTTTAGGAAAGATTTTTTTATAACATTTGGAAAATTTACATTTCTAAAATTTTATTAACTTAATATAAATCTATTATTTGAAATATTTTTATTCAAATTTCATAATAAAGTGTAACACCAAATATATTATGAAGAGTGAATACTAAAATCTTGTACTTAGCATCAAGACTTTGAAATCGATCATCATTGATCAATCGTGTTATTTTTTTTTTTTTTTAAGTATTTACTTGATTCAAAGCTAAAGCCGGCAGTTAATTTAACTCCACAATTCGGAGTTCGTACAGTTTAATTGCGTTTTTGTGTTGTGATGGGTTTATTTGGGCTGTTTGTGCGGTTGGCTGTGTAAAAATTAAAACAATTTTAATTTTTGCTCAGTTTTCAAACTTGTGCAGTTACTTTGTGTAGTAAGAGTCCAAATCTGAACAACCGCTCAATTAAAGGAATTTGTTTTACTGTAATGCTAGTCATATATGTAAATATGAAAAGTTTATGGCACAACATTGGCACATAGGGGAGAGTGGGTATGTATGGGACTGTATGGGACACAGGAGGAATGGGACACAGGCATTTTCTTCAACGTCGTGTCGTATCTTTTTTCTCGTTTCTGTTGATCACCAATTTGCTCTTTAATCTGTATCTACCGGTCAACCAAACAGGTCTTGTGCGCAGTTAAAATTAAACAGTGCAGCCGAATAGTGCAGCCCTTAAAACAGTGCAGCCCATAAAGTGCGGCCAAAACTTGAAAACTTTAACGATGGACCTTAAATCTTGTACTCGTGGGTTTTTGGGGTCGCTGATTACGATTCAATTGTCAGAATTACGAAATTCAAGATGGTGGGTCCAATATAGCAGCATATGGCCACGCTTAATGCAGCCAAAAATGGAGAAATTAAAAAACCATCTGCATGTATACTAAACTAGGCCAAAAAAAAAAAACTTTATTGTTTAAGTTAGCTAAAAAAAATCCAAAAAAGTTTGAGCTCAAAAAAAAAAAAGTATTTAGAGGTCTATCAATCGTGTTTTATATTTCTTAGAACTAACCTTACTTGAGCGTGAAAACTGTTCAATTATTTTGGGCCCAACAAAGGAGCGTACACCTATGAGACTAGTACCAAATCAAAGCTTATGTTCAGCCCAATCTATCTGCCTAATATTTTTGAATTCGGTCTTGGTGATTTTGAGATAATTAGACTTGAGATTGAGCGCCGGAAATTGGAAAAATCTGAAATTTCTGCAAATAATTACGTATATCTCGATGAGTATAGCACGTAGGACAATGATTTAGGTATCATATGAAAGATCATAAAAATATCTTTTTTTGTTTATGTTTTCCCTAATTCACCACTTAACAATTGATAATTAGCACTTTTTTTACATTTTACATTTTCCATTTGGGTTGAATCGACAAAGTGGTTAAAAAAAAGAGCTCTAACATAATCGTTAAATTAAAGCAAATTTGTATTTAAATCTTCACTAAAAACAAGTAAAAGTGCACGTAAAGTAAAAATATTCCTTGTGAAATAAAAAATCCGTAAAACAAATTTTATTCAGGGGTGAGTTAGTGTGTTTAAAGTAGAAAATAAGTTGCGATAAGACGAAAGATGTTTGGTATACACTCACCAAGTAACAAAGGAAATGGTTCTGCCAAAAGAATGCATACCGACCTATCACCATCGCCAACTGTATCGAACAATCAATCTACAGGTACACACCCACCGAAAATGGTAGGAAATTTGCCGGTAAATGATCTGGTAGCCCTCATCCAATCTTCTATGGCACCTATTCTCGACGAAAAACTTAAAAACATGGCGACCAAAACAGACATGGAAAGAATTAGTGCAGATATCGGGAGTTTGCAACAAAACAACAAGTCGCTGCAATTGCAGCTTGAGCAAATGCAGTCTCGCTGTATGACATTAGAGCGGCAAGTGGAGCAACTTGAAAAGAAGTCCAACGAGCAGAATATTGTTTTACATATTCCAAAACAAAATGGAATTGATGCCGTCCAGCGGGCAAAATCGGTCTGTCTTGAGCTCCTGCGAACTGATAATCCTCGCAAAGTAAAGAGCGTACGGGAACTCTACTCTGGTGGAAATACTGTTAATGTCATCGTTGAAATGCAGGACAAGGAAGATGCAGTTTGCGTGCTGAAATCAAAATCAAGCATACATGGTACGGGAATAACGCTGCATAAAGACTACCCGGCGGCGGCAAGAGAACGAAGGAGAAGGATTGTGAAATTGAAAACACAAATTACTACAAAGAACAAAGATATAAAAACGCAAATAAGAGGAGAAACATTAACAATTAATGGGAAATCATTTTATTATGACAGAACAAACAAATTATTATGCGACAGCGAGGATGGAATGACGTTTCTTCAACATCTACTGGGTGATATGTCAGAGGTAAAGGTGACAGCTGATTCTGGTGGAAATGGAACGACAGCCGGGTCCAGTGGCCCTCAAACGAAGGGGCGCGTTCATAAACCAAACTTTTAATAAAAATGCCGTCTGTCCTAGTAAAAATGTTAAAGATGTAAATACTGCAAAAATTCAAAATTTTAAATTAATAATTTAAGCATTATCAGGCCTTGTTAATAAGAACTTATTTATGGATTTTTATAGTTATGTTAATCGTTTTGATATTGTTTTTTTGTTTGAAACTTTTGTTACCGAGAATAATTTTGAGAACTATACCAGTAATTTTAAGAATTTCGATTTTAAATGGATACCTGCAATAAGGTCACATGTAAGAGGGAGAGCAAGCGGTGGTTTGTACCTGGGTCTAAAAAAAGACATTAAAAATTTAGTTTGTACATTTCAAAACAAAGATAATATTACTTATGTGGAAGTTAATTTGGCCAACGAAAAATACATAATTCTACCAATATACTTAAATTGCAACAATTGGGAAAATGATTTCGGTGATTTATACGAGTTTATGCTTCACAATGATAATTCAAACGTGCTCTTGGTCGGCGATTTTAATGCGAGATTAGGATTGGAAGCGGGATTGGAAAACGAAACAGCGGGATGTATACGACGATCGAAGGATATGACTATCAATGCTAGATGGAAAAAACTACTTGAGCTATGTAACACTTTTGGTCTACGAATCCTAAATGGTACGAGTATTTCTGATGAGCATGGAGACTTCACCTTTGTGGGAAAACAAGGAAACTCAGTCATTGACTACAGTCTTGCTGGGGGTGCCTGGAATGATATGGTTAGGGAATTCAAAGTCGACTCGGTACCGTACTCGGACCATCTCCCCATCATAACGACCCTCCAAATAGAAGGCACGGATTCGACCGGAAATAGGATTATGACAATGCTGCCTAAATTGAAGTGGGTGGAAAACAAAGCAATTAGTTATCGCTGGAGTCTTGACATTTCGCTCAGAAGTCAGAGCGCCTCTAATTTTGCAGATGTCACAACCTGCATTAGATCGTCCTACCCTGTCGGCAGCAGTCACAATCGAAATAACCTGAGACAAACTGTCCCCTGGTTTGATGAGGATTGCAAAAATGCCCGAAATAAATCATTTGGATGGCTGAGAGCATTCCGCATTGGTAATGATCAATCCAGCAAAAACCAGTATCTGGATGCAAATAAGGAGTTTAAACTACTATGTAAGAACAAAAAAGAAAAATACTTTGAATCGGAGGCTAGACAACTAGCACTTGCTAGTAATCCAACCAAGTTTTGGAATAAAGTTAGAACTTTTAATGGAATCAAATTTAAAATAAATCAAGATTTAACCCCGGATATCCTGTTTCTGTATTTTAAGGAGCTATTGAATCCGCCTTCTAACAATATCGCTATTGCCTATGCTGCACCGAACACGGATAATCAATTGCTGGATGTGCATATAACTAGTGAAGAAGTAATTTATGCTTTTAAGAGCTTAAAGGATGGAAAGGCTGCAGGATCTGATGGAATTCCTGTAGAGTTCTACAAATATGGAACCACGGAGTTAATAAGTAAACTTAGTGTGCTTTTTAATGAAGTTATGGATACAGGCAGTATACCGCAGGAGTTTAAGGAAGCTCTTATCTTCCCAAACTTTAAAAAAGGAAACACGAGGAATCCGGAAAGTTATCGTGGGATAAGTTTCCTTAACTCATCTTACAAAATATTTACCGCTGTTCTGCAAAGACGACTAAGCAACTGGATTGACCAAAATAGTCTAATAAAGGAAACCCAAGCTGGATTTAGGCCAGGATACTCGACGACAGACCATATATTTGTGCTGAGAAGCATCGCAGAAACATTTTTGAGAAATGGGAAGAAGCTGTACTGTTTTTTTGTCGATTTTAAGGCAGCGTTTGATGGAGTGAACAGGCATGCCTTAATTTATAAACTCTATACAGTAGGTATGTCTAAAAAGTTTGGTAGAGTTCTACAAAATCTTTATGGCGATACCAAAGCGGCAGTATGGAATGGCGAGGAAATGTCTGAATGGTTTCAAACCGAATCAGGAGTTCGTCAGGGTTGTGCTTTAAGCCCTCTCTTGTTTGCACTGAATATTGAAGACCTTTCTGACTGTCTGGCTGGAGGAATAAAGTACGCAGAAACTGTTATAAAGGCGCTTTTCTACGCTGATTATATAGTCTTGTTCGCTTATTCACCTGAATCGCTACAGTTGATGATTAACCAACTAGATAGGTACTGCAAAGCTTGGAGTTTAAAAGTGAACCTGAACAAGTCCAAAGTAATGATTTTCAAAAATGGTGGTGGAATAAACTGCTCAAATGAAAGGTGGTCCTTTAACGAGGAAAGTATTGAAGTTGTTAAGGACTATAGTTATCTTGGGGTCTGTTTTACAAAAAACCTTAGTTTGGAAAAGCATTTCAAAGAAAAACTTGTCAAGGCCAAGAATGCCATTGGTGCTACATGGAAGAAATGTTTCGCTAACAAATACATTGCCCATAGTAGTAAGTATCGTGTTTTTGAAGCAGTGTCGGAGTCGATCATGCTTTACGGAGCTCAAGTATGGGGATACAAAAAATATGAAACGGTTGAAGCACTTTTGAGGTTTTATGTGAAAAGGATATTTCGTCTTCCTTCGAATACCCCCAACTACATTGTGATGTTGGAAACAGGACTCTCCCCGCTCTTCATTCGCACACTTAAGCTGCACATAGACTATATAATCAAGGTTATGAACATGTCTAACGAAAGATTACCAAGAAAGGCGGCGCTACAAGTCATTGATCGAAGAACTAGCTGGTATGCGGAGTGGTTGGAGCTGGCGCAATGGTGTGGTATTCAACTAAATCTGAACTTAGAAAACATCAGTGAATGGAAAAGCTCTCTCTACAATTTAATTGAGACCGTGGACTTAAAATATCGCGAAAGATATATAGAAGAAGCTACTAGTTCAGTGCATAGATCGATATACAATAGATTATGTCACAACCTGGGCCCTAAAAACTATTTTCGAGATGAGTACAGTGTGGATCAAATATCAATGATGGTAAGACTACGTGGAGAACTTCTAAGTCTCAACTTTGTTCCTCATAGAGATGACCTTCCGGTATTATGTAATTTGTGTAATCAGAGAGAAAGAGAAGACGTGTTCCACTTTCTTGGAAGATGTCCAGTGTTGAAAGAAACAAGAAGATTTTACTATGGCTGTAATGTTTTAAACGAAGATGAGATGTTATCATTCTTAAATGAAATGGAAGTCCCAAAGCTCTTCAATTACTGCAAGGTGGCACTGGCTTACCGTGAAAGGCTAATTAATGAAATGTTTTAGGACACTCAGGTGTTATCATCCTTTTGTTTTTTTTTTGTTGTTGTATTACTATTATGTGATCAATTTAAATTTATATTTGCTGCAATTTTGAATCGGTTAAATGTAACCAAACTTATATAATTATTTGTCAATCGGGCAGACGGCAATGCCATGCTATATCTGATATTGTATATTATTAATTGTTTTTTTATAAAATATTGAATAAAAATCACTTAAATCTAATCTAATCCATTTGGTTTTTTCTTGATTTTCTTTATTACACACAATTTTTCACCTTTTTAACCATTCACAGTGTATTTAACTATAGAGTGAAACTAGAGCGAAGGCCACATTCCAACTGAGCTTAAGGGAGGGGCTTGACGAATTAGTCATTACAATGAACGGTTTTAGTTTCGTGAAGCATCATTGCAGCCAACTCAAGGGGAAAAAACCCCTAAATAGAAACTTGTTTTTTTGGACTTTTGGCCGCACTTTGGGCATTCGGCCGCACTGTGAGTCGAGAAGCAAAAATGGTAATTATTGCATAAAAAGTAAAATCATTGAGTGAACTTTGGGTGAAAAAAAAAATAAACGAGTGAAATTACTGTACAAGGAGTGAATTAAAAGAGATATGTATTATCAAATATTGTGAAGTGAATTAATTTTTATTTTGTTTAGTCTTATCCTTTATCTTTCTGAAGTGCCCTACAGGATGATTGGGACACTTCTATGCAGAAGGAAGGGGACACTGCCCCACACTTATCGCGATGCACAAGTTTCAATAGAACGAACGTTGGTAAATTTTATAGCAATCTGTTAGACGTCTATTCAAGACATCCATTTTGTCCAGACAGAATCTGGAATTGTGACGAAACCGGACTGTCAGCTGTGCACAATCCTCCAAAAGTAATCTCATCGTAGGAAGTGAAACAAATCGTGCAGACTACTTCTGGAGAATGTGGTCAACTTGTCACCATTACTGGTCTCATCAGTCTTTCTGGAAATACGGTTCCACCTGCATTTATTTTTTCCCCAGAAATTATGTATTAGATGCTATGATGAAAAATATGTCGCAAGTAGAATACAAGCAATACAAGGTGGAATGTCCCATTCCAAAACATACATAGCTGTCCCATTTCTCCTGAAAGCAGGCTTGGTGTTGCATGGAATGAATTTTATCATATTTTCTGGTATTCTTTCGGTTACTTTTGTGTTTTGAATATCTTGCCACAATGTTATCATAACTTAAAAAAAAACTGTCATGTGCAGATATGATTCATAAGCTGCCAGCAGCTCACATCTAACCGAAAAGTGTCACATACATCCCCACTCTCCCCTAAATAAGTTTTAAAGCCCTATTTATATGGAAGTATTTATGTGTTGCCATATACATATATGTCAACGATTTTAGAGCAATATAAATGGCTAAGTACCTATACCAAAAACATATAGTTCGTGTCATATCAAGGTTTCTTTGCTATCCTTTTGCGCAAAAGAATTTTTCTTTATTTAAGTGAAGACTCAATCAAGGTACAACTGTCAATACCAACAGAATTTAATAAGAATCGCTCTCTTTATCTACGTTTAATTTGAATTTCAAAGTAAATACTCGTGCATTTGAATCTTAATAGCTCCCTTCTTACCATCTAATCGGGCTACCGTATCCGTACATGGGGAATATGTTTGCATGACAGCAAATGAACAAACATTTCTGTACCTACCTTTCTACTACAGAATATCGAATTACTTTCGACTATATGAAAACACATATGTTCCTTACACAGATACCCAGAATGTGTGACAGAGATAATACAAAAATTCTAAGAAATTCTCATAACTCATAAAGGGTCCCCATTCGATCATCTCTGAGAAATATAAACAGGTCCATTGCTTACTATTAAACATTTTCCAAATGAAAATATTTATATCATTTGTTTTATCTGCTTATGAGAAATTGAGATTTTACATAATTAGTTGTTCGTCATAGTCTCCATTTATTCACTTGTTGCAGAATTCAAAAGCCAGATTTTTATTTCCGGAGGATGAGTTTGTATCGGGGCCAAATCTCAATTGGTTTCTTTTTTAAATCAATGAAACACACATCTTTATCAGTGAAAAAATTCTTAAATGCTGGACTCTGTACAGCTTGGCCAACCTACCTGTAACAGGCATTAATTTTTTCCTATAGAAATATTTTTCGAACAGAAGGCAGTTGAATTTTGACTTCAAATATGAGAAACAATAAAAACAAATTCCCACGCCTTTAGGACGGAAATTCAGCATCTAGGTGGAATCTTCAGATACTGATTTTCACAGATGATGATTAAGGACTAAGCATACAGACAGTACAATGAGCATATGGCTCAGATAGACAGTGGGTTTTTTATGTGGGGATTTGGTATCGGCAGTGAATTTTCGTAGAAAATAAAAAAAATAAACTGTTATTAGAAAATCTGTCGATTGCGTAAGCAAAATTTTTAATAAGGCTTTTTTAAAGCAGTCTGTTCGTATTAAAAACTTTGATATGTATGTTTGTATGTTTAACGTATATGAATGTGTACATTTATATGATTTATGGATTAACAATGCCAAACACTTTTTTTTACTACAGAGAAAGCTCTTATTCTTCAAGGAAAATTAATTCATTAAAACATGTATTCAAAAAATCTTCTTTTTATAATATTGTAATGAACACCCAACATTTATACCAATTTCCTAATCGAAAACGTTTAACCGAAAACACAACTGGCTACACTATAATGGAATGGTATAAAATGACAGGCATTGCTTGTAAGCCAGTGTGTGTGAGTGTAGAGATTTTTGACAGCAAATGTGGAAACCATGGAGAAGAAACTGGAACGCTCTAGATGAGTGTTGTTCTATATAAATAGGACCGCTGACGCAACGAGCAGCCAGTTTTTGATTATAGAGTGATAAAGTTAAGAGTGAAATGTTGTTAACCAGTGATAGTCCAATAGTCGAGTTGAGTTCGAATAAAGTATAGATACTGAATAAAAGTAATAGAAATAATTTGAAAGGTGAAGTTTTATTTTGCGAACTAAGCGCACGTTACATTGGTGTCAGAAGTGTAAATAAAACTTATTTGACTAGTAAAGTGTAAAAAAAAAAAAAAAGTTTTCTACAGGTAATGGGCTCTGGCAGTTTAAAGTTATGCCGTTTGGGCTATGCAACGCTCCGGCAACATTCGAGCGTTTGATGGAGTGCGTTCTTCAAGGGCTGACGAGGAAAGCGTGCCTTGTCTACTTGGACGATGTCATTGTTTACGGAAAAACATTTGACCAACATTGCAAGAACCTAAAAGCCGTGTTTCAGAGACTTCGAGAGGCTAACCTTAAACTGAATCCGGAAAAATGTGCACTTTTCAAAACCGAAGTTAAGTATTTGGGACACATCATCTCTTCCCAAGGAGTGAAGACTGATCCTGAAAAAGTTGACTCCGTCAAAAATTGGCCAACACCACAGGACAAACATCAACTCCGAAGCTTTCTTGGTCTTGCCACATATTACCGACGTTTTGTTAAGAACTTTGCTGGAGTTGCAAAAGTTTGCATCAGCTCACCGAAAAAGGGAAGCAGTTCAAATGGTCAGGTGAGTGTGAAAAATCTTTTCAGGAACTCAAATACCGCCTCTGTAACGCTCCAGTGCTGGCACATCCAACACCTGGCAAAACATTCATCATCGACGCAGATGCAAGCAACGTTGGAATCGGGGCGGTACTATCCCAAGTGCATGATGGCGAAGAGAAAGTGGTGGCATATTATAGTAAGGTCCTCTCGAAGCCTGAAAGAAACTACTGCGTGACCAGAAGGGAACTGCTGGCTCTTATCTTGGCAACAAAGCACTTCCATAAGTACATCTATGGACAGAAATTCCTTCTGCGGACAGACCATGGTGCTCTGAACTGGCTGTTGAACTTCAAAAATCCAGAAGGTCAAGTCGCAAGGTGGATAGAAAGACTGCAGACTTATGATTACCAGATTCAACACCGCAGAGGAAAGCTGCACTCAAACGCCGACGCATTGTCCCGAAGACCTTGCAAAGAGGATTGCAAGCATTGTAGGCGACAAGAAAACAAAGAAAATATTACCGCTCAGCGACTAAGAGCTGACCCCATATGCGGATGGAGCAATGAGGAAGTGAGGACCGCTCAACAGGAGGATCCAGATATCGAACCCATTCTCGCATGGAAAGAAAATGAAGAGAAACCTGAATGGGGAGACATTTCTGACAGGAGTCCAGTTCTCAAAGCCTGGGCACAGTGGGACTCACTATATGTGCAAGAAGGTGTCCTCAGGCGAAGATGGGAGTCCGTTGACGGTAAATCATATGTGATGCAGCTGATCGTACCGCAATCGAAAGTCAGTGAAGTTCTTCGGGAGATGCACGACGGACCTTCTGGAGGTCACCTGGGAGTTAACAAAACACTGGAGAAGGTGCGACATCGGTTCTACTGGTTACATGCTAGAGATGACGTGGAGAAGTGGTGCCGAACATGTGACAAGTGTGCTGCAACCAAAGGACCTGGTAGGAAGATTCAAGGTAAGATGCATCAGTACAACGTTGGATCGCCTTTTGAGAGGATTGCAGTAGATGTGGCTGGGCCTTTTCCAGAGACCAACGCTGGAAACAAGTACATTTTGGTTGTAATGGACTATTTTAGCAAATGGCCTGAGGCGTATGCCATCCCAAATCAAGAAGCCAAAACGGTGGTCGACCAGATTGTGTTTAACTGGGTAAGTAGGTTTGGCGTACCTATGGAACTCCATTCCGACCAAGGGAGGAACTTCGAGTCAAACATCTTCCAAGGAGTGTGCGGACTACTTGGCATCAAGAAGACCAGAACCACACCGCTTCATCCACAATCTGATGGGATGGTTGAAAGATTCAACCGGACCTTGAAAGAACACCTCACCAAGGTCGTAGGCGACTACCAAAGAGACTGGGATAGGCACGTACCGCTATTCCTGATGGCCTATAGAAGTGCAGTACATAGCTCGACAGGACAAACACCATCTGACATCCTGTTCGGGAAAACCATGCGGCTGCCCAGCGAACTTAAATTTGGATGCCCCACAGAGGAGCCACAGGACACGAACGAGTATGTGGATGACCTCAAGGAGAGACTCGCTGACATCCATAAAAGAACAAGGGAACGGATGAAAACCTACAGCGACCGGATGAAGACACGGTACGACACAAAAGCGACAACGGCAGGATTCCAAGCAGGAGATCGTGTGTGGCTTTATAATCCTCATCGTCAAAAGGGATTGTCACCGAAACTTCAGCAGAACTGGGAAGGTCCTTATACTGTTGTCACGAGGATTAACGACGTGGTTTACCGCATTCAAAGAGGATTAAGAGGCAAGTTAAAAGTAGTTCATTGTGACCGGCTGCATCGATATAGCGGCGAGGCTGCAGATGGAATTATTCGGGACGAACAATCTTAAGGAGGGGGCAGTGTAATGAACACCCAACATTTATACCAATTTCCTAATCGAAAACGTTTAACCGAAAACACAACTGGCAACACTATAATGGAATGGTATAAAATGACAGGCATTGCTTGTAAGCCAGTGTGTGTGAGTGTAGAGATTTTTGACAGCAAATGTGGAAACCATGGAGAAGAAACTGGAACGCTCTAGATGAGTGTTGTTCTATATAAATAGGACCGCTGACGCAACGAGCAGTCAGTTTTTTGATTATAGAGTGATAAAGTTAAGAGTGAAATGTTGTTAACCAGTGATAGTCCAATAGTCGAGTTGAGTTCGAATAAAGTATAGATACTGAATAAAAGTGATAGAAATAATTTGAAAGGTGAAGTTTTATTTTGCGAACTAAGCGCACGTTACAATATCTTCAGGATGTAAGAAAGCCCAGTTCTTCCGCCCATTCGTAGAAAAGACAACAACTTGGAGACATGCCAAGTAAAAGCTATTCAAACTTGGAAAAAAATAGAAATACTATTTCCATGACAAATCATTCACTGCAACAGCTCTAGCAGCAACAAATGCAGGCTCTTCAAGCAATTGTGTACTCCTACACCCATAAAAGTATTGTAGGAATCGGAGGATCTGTTGAATAAAAATTCAATAACGTTAAATTAGTCGACCAAATTCCGGTGGTAATTTATATGAGTGAAATTGTAGAGGTCATTTTGAAAAATCTTACGGCTGCCCAGTTTGGTATTCACAGCCAGACACTTTTTTGAACTTGTATTATCGTAGGACAAAAAGGAGTGAACTTATCACACTTTTCCCAGGAATGTCTGGGAAATAAAATGCAAAGGTTACGCTCGAACAAGTACAGACACATAAGCCACATGAATGCACTAATCTCATTTTCTTTCCTTTTCAGGCAGTACCAAGTAAGGCATTAATTTATATGCAAACATGTTTTTATGTATTTTTACATTTTTTAAAACAAATTTAAGCCATAAACAAAAAAAGTACTGTGCGATGGTTTTTTTTTTCAACTGAAAGGTATACAGGATTAAAAGAGAAGAGGAAGTGCAAAGGTAAACGGGTAATTGAGTGAATGTTATTCAGTGCAAACATTAGGTAACCAGTAGCTTTTATAAAGGATGAGTCATTTCCTTTAAACTAACAGGATACTTTAATTGGGTAAAAGATACTTTGTACCGTTCTTCGTAAAAAAAATAGATTTTGCTGTGAGCGTGTGAACAGATGCACTTTGGCACTATTTTTCATTCAAGGAAAGCAACTTACTTCATTGCTATAGCTAAAAATGCGTCTACATTCTAATCTTCTTGCAAGTGAAATTACATAGCTATAAGTTCCACGGAAGAAAAGAGAGATAAAAAACCAGTTCCGAAGAATGTGGGACTGTTTGAAAACAGTAGAGAGTGAACTATTAAAGTTCGAGAATTCTAAGAAAATAAGTCATTCGTGACGAATTTTGTTTAGCTTGGCATGTTTAAATGAAATTGTAAGTGGGGGAAGGCAGGACACTTGAGACACTTTTTACAATTTAAAACAATTAATCTACTTTAAGATCAGTCTAATGAATTTAATCTAAACACAAGTAATTTTTGTCAAATGATAAATTAAAGGGAACAGATTTTCGGCCCAAGTCTCCCGCTTAGCCGGGAAAAAATTTATATTTTATCAGTTCATTTTCAACCAGAACTCATTTAAACGCGTGATTATGAATGAACAAAAAAAAGTTATTATGTTTCAATTTTGCTCGTGGCAGCTATAAATGTTCTGTGACTTAAAAACTAATTTTTCACGATATATAAATCTTGCAATATAAAGCTAGTTGCTTTTGACTAATGAAGTTATATGTTTAAATCCTTTTTTAAAAATCTTCGAAATCTATCAAAATCAGACGTTTCTATTTAAGAATACTGAATTCTTACATACATGTATTGCCTTGCTTTGCTTTCAAAAACGAAACTCCTGCATTTGTTATACAGATCTAGCAATAAATAAAAACGAAGGAAGACTTGAGCGACTGATCAAGTCTTCCTTAAGAAACTGGCACAAATCCTCCACTATCGTTTTCTCAAAATTAAGGTTTATTACTTTTGCAATACTTGAGTAGGCTTAGTTGTGTTATTAAATTGATAAAGTCTAATAACTCTTTTATAAGAACACTAGCTGCACTGCGTGCCTCGGGCACGTAATTGATCGAATGGAGTAAGGGAGGTAAAATGGTTTACAAGTCTCCATTCCAGTGGGAAAATGAGGATGAAGTATAGTCTTTGTTACTCAGGAGCAATGAAGCACTCAAACGGTGATAGGATTTCTGTAATCGGTCCAGGAGTTTCCAAGTTTCCGGTTATGTTCAAATTCCCGTTCCGTTCCGGAATGTGGGAATGAAATATAGTCTGTTATAACTTAGGTATAACAATGTTTTGTGAGTGAAAGACTTTCCGTTCCCGTTCCTGCCGAAAAATGGGGACGAAACTTAGCCTATGATACTCAGGGGCAATGAGTGCTGAAACGGTGAAAGAATTTTGGGAATCGGTCCAGTATTTTCCAAACTGTCAGTTATGCTCCAGTTCCCGTTCTGTTCCCTCAGGATTATGGAAAAGGAATATAGCCTATCATTTCTCAGGTTCTAGATAATTTTTGTTCCAAATTTCATTTAAATTGACTCAGTAGTTTAGGAGCTTATTCAATACAAACACTTAGTTCTCTTTTTAAGTTCCTGTTACCGTTCATCTGGGAAAATGAGAATGAATATCATTCTAAAGGAGATCGAATTTTGAAATCGGTCAAGCAGTTTCTAAGTTCCAATGTATGTTCCTGTGTATGTTCCCGTGTAATATATAAAAACATTTCTCTTGGATCACTCTATCTATTAAAAAGAAACCGCATCAAAATAAGTTGCGTAGTTTTAAAGATCTAAGCATACAGACAGATAGCGGAAATCGACTTTGTGTTATTCTATGTAATGATAACGATAATGATGATGTAATTAAATACGAACCTACATTTCTTCAATGCATTCCTTCCCATTCATAGAGGTAAGCATGACACCTCTACAACCAGTCTTTTCACTCACGAAAAAGAGGTCATGAATACGAAGATGCCATAGGTATAGTGATCTCCCTACAAATTATTCCTTGAGAAAGTGTGTAGGTAAGGGTTTTCCAGACTTTCAAGTTTTTCTTTTACTGCTGCTTTGATAATATTTCATCTGAAAATAGTAGTTATAACTAAATCCAATTCCTTTTGTTCGAGATGTGCTAAGTTGCCATCTACCGACAAATGTACAAAAATATTGTTCGGAACGAAGACAAGGCACGGGTTGCAATCATCGCAAAAAAGTGAAATTTAGTATACAAGTAGCTCATGGAGTTTTTATGAAGTGCCAGGGTATGCGTTTCCAAAACTTAGTTTGTATGTTCAGCATCAGGCAGCTAGAGAGTACTAGTATGACAAAAGTATCACAGATGTGCCTTGTACTCGTAAGCATGTCCACCTGCTAACCCAGAGGTTCGAGGTTCGAATCCCGGCAGAGGCAAAAATGTTTTTCCATGGGTATCGCCTTTCGCGAGGAATTGGCAAATCCTCCGTTAGTAAATTCATTGACATGAAAAGCGCTTTCTCAATTAGCCGTTCGGAATCGGCAGAAAATTGTAGGTCCCCTCCATTCCCTCTCAAGGCATGGTTGTGAGAAATGCGCTAGGCCCAGGAGCTCCTCGCTCTGTTGCGCCACCCTATTTATTTATTTTTAGCTCTACTTGAGCTTGAGTCTGTAAATTCAATGATGAAGCAGATATTCTTTAGAACTCGCTTAGTTGGAAATCTTCTCAAAAATATGAATATTCACAAATCTGCCATTATTCTGAAGAGGTTTTATTCTTGGCTGTCAACACCTACTCTATTCTTCTAGGCTCTTCCTGAGCAGTTGGAAAACTGCATTCGTCCAGCCAGTTCCTTAAAAAAGCAATTCTTTCTCTAATTTCAATTACTGTCCAATTGCCGTGATGTCCCTTATTTCAAAGGTCGATGGAAATGTTGATTAACCTTCAACTCATCAAATATCTTATAAGCGGGGAATACACGATACAATTATCGTACCGATAATCGTACATCGCATGGTATGATTGTATTGTGTGTGTGCACCGATGTCGCAATGTCGATTGCCTTGAACTCAAAACCAAACTCGATCGTATGCGATCGAAGTCGCATACTCCCCGCTATAAAGAATGAAAGCTTCGACAGCAAAAGCTTCGTAGCAAAAGAACCACTGTAAATTTGATGGCATACCTTACCGAAAAGTGGCACTAATATTTACACTGTTTTGGGAGAAGTATAGCGCATGTGATTGTTTAGTTTTAGAATCAATTTATTCTCTTAAGGGGGTATTCTAGTCTAGACATGAATTTTAAGTAATCTTTAAAGTGTCGTAGAAAAAATATAATCAATATTTTTAATATCCATTTTTTGTCAGTGCTTATTAATGTTAAAAGAGTACAGAATTTTTTTTTTTTTTTTATATTAAGAACTTTGAATTCTAGCAGGTGACGAAGTGGGGTATCTCAAAAAATTGATACATGATTATACCCATGATTTCAGCCCTCCTAGTCATCCGAATTAAAAAAGGAAAAAAGATTCTTGATCTGTAATGATGTCGCTATCGCATGAACCAGCGATAAGAAATTTGTTTGAGAAAATGGCGACTGTTTGAAAAATAAAAAACTATTTTTACCTTTTTTTGAGTTTCTCGAATTTTTTAAAAATATTAAAAATTGAAATCTGAGGATGAGGCTAGTTCATGCCCAAGAGGGGTCTATAAAGAAGATTCTCTCAAAATTTCAAGTGAATCGGTCTAGTAGAACTCGAGGAATCGTGGGTATCATATTGAAAAAGTATGTTCTGAGAAAAACGCATTTAAGGTTTCGCGATAAGTGAAATTCTAATCTGTTTCCACGTCAATAGACGGCTTTAACTTCGGAAGTAATTTAAATTTTGAAAAATCCTTTTAGGGAGACATTTTTTAATATCTAAACTATCGAAATATGATAAAAAAAAATTCAATTTTTTCAAATTTCTAGACTAGAATACTCCCTTAAACATTATCGAAACCTTAGTAAAGAAACTAACTCTCTTCTATCGCTTTTTCACAAGTAGTGCTTTAGCGAAGTAGCCAGTTGCATTCCTCCCCTAAAACAATTAAACCGCAACGCCCGTTTTGCTAGGAATGCTTGTCAGTTTTACTTTGAGCCAAATTTCTGACGTATAGTCAAGTATAGAGATTCATATTTTTACGACTCAAAAAATTTTAAAAACAATGATCATCGAAGTCTCCTTCTTGATTCTTTCTTACTGTCCAAAATGCTCGAGCGCACACTTAATGTGCAACTAATTGACTAGGCTTTCTTTCAATACTGGGGAGCAGTTTCTCTCGAGATCAATGGCAAGACTGCGATTCCTGCTAGATCAAGGTGCACGCAATTAAATTATACTAACGCAACGGTGTATAAGACCTCGCAAGGTCGCGTCGATGCGTCTTTATTTTTATTTAAATACTAGCTGAGCCACCCGGCGCACTGACGAGCATTTTGCTTTCAAAATCGGACAAAAATATTTTGAGTAATTTTCAAATTGGAAATAAATGAAAATACATGGAAAAGCTTATTAAAAGTATATTTTAGTAAAAATAAGTACATATTTGAAAAAAGTAATTTTATTCTTCTTCATCCATTAATGAATCGTCGTTATTTGGTACGGGCTTGAAAAGGTCTATTGTTTCTTTTAAAAATGATGCCTTTTCGTCAATTTTTCTTGCTGGGCCTTCTTTAAAAACCATAAAAAGCGATTTTCGAGACATCTGCATGACATTAGAGGTCAAACCTGCGACAAAATGAAAATTGTTTTCAAAATTGACGTATGCACTTTAAAGTCCTTTAATTCAAAGTCGTGGAAAGATGTGGAAAGTGTTTTTACTGTTATAGCAGGGTAATATCCTATAGAATGCTATAAAAAAAAAATCTTTACTCGATCTTGCTCGACACTATAACATAAACCCCTTTTTTGTCAAAGAAAAAGAAAAAGTTTAGATGATGGGCCTAAATGCTATAATTTTGTTAACAAAGTCTTAATGTTTTGGTTTTAAAATAAGTACAGACCTTGTTCCAAAAGATGCATAACTCAAACTTGTCACTTTAACTCCAAAAAACATATAACTCGTACCTAAAAGCTAACAAGAAATAGAGCGTATCGAGAATGTAGGCGTGCGTTCTGAACGATGATGTCTAGATTCCGACTACCTGTGGAGCCTTTCCTTTCCCTTTCCCGGATAGTACGTTAACTTAGGCACAAAATAACTATGGTCTTGGTGTCATTAGCTACATTTGGTTTTTTTACTTTTGTCCGATTTTGAAAGCAGAATGCTCGTCTGTGCGGCGCGGCGTTGCTCGGGTCTGTAGTTTTAAGGTTCCCGTTCTCGTTTTTTCGCTTAAAAGGGAACTTGGGGATGAAAAATAATCATTTTCACTTAGGGATTATGTGACATTTCAATGACAAAAGAATTTTTGAAATCTGTCCAGTAGTTTCTAGGTTTCCGTTCCAAGCCCCGTTCATGTGGGAATCTTCCGTTAACGTGGAAATATGTGAAATATAAGTCTATGAGGGATAATGTAACATCCTAGAGTTGAAAGAATTTTTGAAATCGGTCAAGTAACTTTAAGCTTTCGGTTCTCGTTCCCGTTTCTGTTCCCGTGGTTAGTCTAGGTTACTGATGGTGATGGAGGGGGATAATATAGCACTCCTAATAGTGCAGTCATTGAAGCATTATTGGTCCGAATTTTTTTACTGTGAACCGATTTGCATGAAATTTTGGAATTAGGCTCATCTTACTCTTAACTTCAAAAGTGAAAATGATTTGAACACCGCCACCACCCTGGGGGTGGTTGCTACCCCTTCTCGGGGGTGATTTTTTTTTTTAAATAACCTCGGATATCAATAGAAGGCCTAATTTTAAGTAAAACATCATATATAAAGTTTTTCATTAAGTCCATTACTTTTCAAGTTATTGGCAATTGAAAATTCGCAATTTTTTCACGTTTTTCATTTATTTTTTGAGAATATCTCCAAAACTATACGTTTTATCGAAAATTTTATTAAGAACAAAATTGTAGCAGGTAAAACAATGACCAATTTGGTTTTTTATAAAGTATTCTTAGTACTATATTAAGCTAGATATTAAAGATCAAAGCCATTTTTTTTTTTGTCTGAAATTTAATCGATGTGGTCAATGCCATCTAGCGGCGAGCAGATGCATTCTATGCATTCTAATATAAAAAGATGTTTTGTAGTGCTTGAAACAAGCTTTAAAATGAGCCTTATCAAAAGTCTTTTCCACGTAAAATAAGTGAGCTGCAGTGCAAATAAGGGGAGCCTCTAATGCTTTTTTCTATTAAATTAATTTTAGCACTAAACTAATTCGCCCCCGAAAAGGGGTGGCAACCACCCCCAGGGTGGTGGCGGTGTTCAAATCATTTTCATTTTTGAAGTTAAGGGTAAGATGAGCCTAATTCCAAAATTTCATGCAAATCAGTTCACAGTAAAAAAAATTCGGAGGTAGGACCGTATTTTTCGGTTCAATGACTGCACTATAATGCCGAAAGAATTTTAGAAATCTGTCCAGTAGAAACTACTGGTTTCTAGGTTTCCGTTCCCAACCCCGTTCCTGTGGGAATATGGGGATCAAACCTTGACAGGAACCATTTATAAGTCTATGTCACTGAGGGATAATGTAACATCCTAGAGTTGAAAGAATTTTTGAAATCGGTAACTTTAAGGTTTCGGTTCTCGTTCCCGTTTCTGTTCCAGTGGGATTATAGGGATGAAATATAATCTAAATTACTAATGGAGGGGGATAATGTAGCAATCCTAATGCAGGAAGGGTTAAAGAAATCTGTCCAGTAGTTTCTAAGTTTCCATTCCCAAACCCGTTCCTGTCGGAATATGGGGATAAAACCTTGACAGGAATCATTCATAAGTTTATGTCACTGAGGGATGAATGTAATATCCAAGAGTTAAAAGAACTTTTGTAATCGGTCAAGTAACTTTAAGGTTTCGGTTTTCGTTCCCGTTTCTGTTCCAGTGGGATTATAGGGATGAAATATAATCTAATTTACTGATGGAGGGGGATAATGTAGCACCCCAAATGCTGGAATCATTTTAGAAACCTCTCTAGTAGTTTCTAAGTTTCCGTTCCCAAACCCGTTCCTGTGGGAATATCAATTTTGAAATTTTTATGTCATAAGAACCTTCTCCTGACAATAACAAACACAACAAAAAAAGAATTGGCCAAATTGGTCCAGGCGTTGTTGAGTTATCCGCTTACGAACATATTTTGCAATTCATTTTTATATATAAGATTGTATTAAGTGCATACTCCAATACCACCCTGCCCTAGTGTAAACTGCGTGAAGAAAGAGAGAGACCACTAAAGACTGGAAGGAATTACCTTTTCTAATTTCTTTCAACTGAATTGCTATACAGTCGCATAATAACCTATTACGTTTACCTACTTCCTTTCTGAAGAGAATTTTTTTTTTCGTATCGTAGACGGAAGTGTTCGATGTTCTTCCTTGGAACTTACGTTGTTGAACCCTCGCTTTAACTTCCATCTCATATTCCATCTTAATATCGAATGGGTTCAATAGAATTCAATAACTTTATTTGACAACTTATTATCTAAATATAAATCAAAGTAAAAAAAAACCCGCTTAGGTTGATAATTTTTGTGAGGTCAATCCACGAGGCGGGCCGAAAACGAAGTGGAAGAATTGCAGTCGGCGGAAACTTGTTTTCTTGCAATTGTCAACATGGTGGAAAAGACGGAAACTTCACAGCACGCCATCTGCATATGAAATTCTTATATGTAACTCGTTTTCAACTCCATCTTGCAGACACAACGGCCACTATAGTTATCTTTGATTAAGATAAGCACAAACTTTTTTATACACACTCAATCAACGCTATGGCAACCACTTTCTACTAAAAAAAAAAGAACCGAGCGCCAGCATTACCATACTACCTAAATGGTTTTCGAATGAAATGAATCATCTTACGATTTAAAAACAGGTGGTTTGGTCATGTTAATTCTGTGAAATGTAGGTATATGGCATTGAAATGATTCACAAAATTAATAATACAAATGTTTTTAGAAGCAAACACACCAACTACCTACTTCGCATTGTATTATCTGAGACCAATTAGCAGGATGATGAATTCCAACATCCGTTGATAGAAATAACACTTTTCAAGCATTATCGCCTGCTTCATCCTCTCGTGCTGTTTATTCCGTTCTCTTCTTTTTTAAGTAGGTACATATGTACCTACGCCAAAAACAAAAATGAACTACCAAAGAACATTATGCAAATTCAGTCTTCTCGAAAACCAACCTAAAGTTGAAAAAGTTTACATCTCAAACGACTTGATTTAAATTATTAGCAGCCAATATACCTACATACATACACCGCAGGCTCCTCTCACTCGTAATCTGGGCAGTATTTGTGGGTATCTGAGTTGCATGGAAGTATCTAGTGGTTGAATACTTCCCTTACAAAGCCTTACTAAAAAAAGTTAATTGTGGTTTCCACGAAAATAAATGCCAAACAACAAACAAAAAGTCGTCTAACCGCATACTTTCGCACATGATAGGTCGCCTCGCATACACATAAATATATTTAGATATACCTACACATAATAAACCTACCAAACCAACAACCGTTTCAAAGAGGCGGATGTAATATTCATCGTCCGGTGAGTTGATATAATTTATAAAAAAAAAAAATACAAAATTGGAGTACGAACCTACATGATAGTACATACTTGTTCTTCGTTGCATGGAATTTGTACCTATTACGACATTTCGAAGCCAGAAGGAGAACTCTTTTCTCATTTGCAAATATTTTTTATGTATTCACACTTTAGCTGGTGAAGTTCTTTTGCATGACAGGAAATTGAAATGATGACAAAAAATATTAAGACGATGCGATGTTGTAAAGTGTCAGGAAGTATTTTTGAGTAATTTCAGGTCTAGCTTATCCACACTTTTTGGAAATTTAAATTTGCTTCAAAGTGGGTATATTATTGCCCGAATTTCCAATAACAAAGAAAATTACTGAAGTATTGAAATATTGAAAATATATGTAATTACTTTCAAATCTAACTTATTACCTCGTGAAGTTTGTTCAAAGTACCTACCTAACTGTTCAAAGTTCGTGATTATTCTTCACAGTACATATTTTTATTTGTGTGTAGGTATTGATGCTGATTTCCTCAACACAAATAAGTTTTCGGTAAATATTTAGAAGTGGGGCTCCAGCCCAAATCGGTCCAAAAAAATTTTCTAACAATTCTGGATTATTTTATAGTATAAAAATAGATGTTTTGAAGTGGGGGAAGACATTTTGCTTACAGAAAACAATTGCTATTTCCATATTTAGCATAAGCAGCCTAATTCTGCGGAAACAGGGTTCAAATAATGAGCCCCGCGAAGCGGGCCATGCGGAAAGCTGTTGCATACGGAAATTATTTGCTATTTTCATATTTAGCATGAGCTGCCTAACCCTGCGGAAACAGGGTTCAAATAATGAGCCCCGCGAAGCGGGCCATGCGGAAAACTGTTGCATACGGAAATTATTATTATTTTTATTTTTTTGGACCGATTTAATTTCCGTATGCAACAGCTTTTCGCATGGCCCGCTTCGCGGGGCTCATTATTTGAACCCTGTTTCCGCAGGGTTAGGCTGCTCATGCTAAATATGAAAATAGCAAATAATTTCCGTATGCAACAGCTTTCCGCATGGCCCGCTTCGCGGGGCTCATTATTTAAACCCTTTTTCCGCAGGGTTAAGCTGCTCATGCTAAATATGGAAATAGCAATTGTTTTCTGTAAGCAAAATGTCTTCCCCCACTTCAAAACATCTATTTTTATACTATAAAATAATCCAGAATTGTTAGAAAATTTTTTTGGACCGATTTGGGCTGGAGCCCCACTTCTAAATATTTACCAAGTTTTCTATTCTAACGAATTCTATTAGAAGGAGCAAACATTTTTTTTCAATACCTACGAGTAAAAATTCACTATCGATTTTTTTGAGGTAGCGATAATGTGAGCAAACTGTATTACATTATTTAACTTCTAAAAAAGAAACACTTGTGCGGTTTTTTTGGGGCTAATGGAATTCACAATTCGGCAAGCATCATGTCTTCGCATTTTAATATTTTATATGTATCCCTAGGTGAAAATAAATAATAATAATGAAAGGCATTAGTTTTCTATAAGGCACAGATAACGCTCTTTAACTATGTGTAGGAGCCATAAAAATGTTGGCACAAATATCTGTCAATATTATAGGAGACGATCATATTTAAACTGTTTGATTAAACAAAGGAGAAATAGATGTAGGGATGAAAATACAAATTTGAGGTTTAGGAATGGTCTTATAACAGATGGTAGGTAGGCCAAATGTAAATAGGTAGTATCCTAATGCAAAAGTAATGAGTTGTTCTTTTGGTATATTTGTCGAAATGGGAACAAAATTTTCGAAAATCAGGTTTTCATGTTCAATAAGAAGAAATACCTACTCCGAAACGAAAACATTATTTTGCAACGAGTTTATGTTTATGTATTCGCAAAAAAGTTCCCTGCTTGTTTCGGATGCTCTACATGTTTGATTAGAAACGTCACTTGGCAGATTTTGGTTTGAAAATGTATATAGGTATTCTTAAGATGAGTTCAATGGCTTTTTTTAGATCAGAACAGCACAGCACAGAAGCAGTGAAAAACGTCAGGCAAGTTAGAACAAGCAAACTTGTCAAAAAAAGCAACAACAAAAACGAAAAAAAACAATACCAATTTTTCTTTTTCAGATATCAATTTAATTTAGCGTATTTTCGTCGCGAATTTCGAACACAAAAAAGATCAGAAAATTTCTCATTGAACACCAAAATCCTGATCTTTTCTGTCTGAAACTGTTCTAGAACAGGTCATTGAACACTCCTTTAAATTTTTTATTTATTCAATGCAAGTTGTCAGGATGTGCAACTACATTTTGCAAAACAGCTTTCAGTAGTGCTTGAAATTCTACAAGGATATATTTACATATGTGCTTTCATAAATTTTATTTCTTACACGTGTATTTCAAATGTCGAACATTTGAAGAAATTTTATATTTTACTAGCTGACCCGCCCGGCGTTGCTCGGATCTAAGTTATTTAAAAAAATTGTCAGGAACACCCGCTGGACTAAGCTGAAAATAGCCGGAAAGTTTCTATATAATATATAAATGTTAATGGTAGATGGCCCTTATCACTAAGGGGTATGAAAAATAGATAGTAGCCTATTCTCAGACCTACTGAATATGCGTATAAAATTTGGTAAAAATCGGTCAAGCCGTTTCGGAGGAGTTCAAGTTCGAACACCGTGACACGAGAATTTTATATATATGACTAGCTGACCCGCCCGGCGTTGCTCGGGTCAAACTTATTCAAAGCGTTGTTCCCACAGAAAGCTAGAAAAAAAAATAAAAAATTCTCGTGTCACAGTGTAAATTAAAAAAACAATGTTAAGGGTAGATGGCCCTTATCACTTACGGGTATGAAAAATAGATAGTAGCCGATTCTCAAACTTACTGAATATGCATATAAAATTTGGTAAAAATCGGTAAAGCCGTTTCGGAGGAGTTCAAGTTCGAACACCGTGACACGAGAATTTTATATATATGATTATATTTTTAAAATAACAAAAGAAGTAGGTATTACTTGAAAAAAATAACAAGACGACATGAAATCAGAGACGATGTAGTTTGATGACGAATGCGATAAATCATTGATTGTAAGTGGTAAGCTATCTTGTTTATGGCTTGAGGCAATACAATTTTACTTTTAAATGTTTCGAAATTATCATAATCGAAAAACCTTAATATACCAATTTCCAAGCAATAACTATAAACAATATCAGAAATTGAGTTTGATGATGAATCGTGAGAATTTCTCACAACATGAATCTCTTTAACTTATTTTCTGGTATAAGGTCATCGTCAAAGATTAAAGCAAACTCAACTTAACTTCTAAAAAAGAAACACTTGTGCGGTTTTTTTGGGGCTAATGGAATTCACAATTCGGCAAGCATCATGTCTTCGCATTTTAATATTTTATATGTATCCCTAGGTGAAAATAAATAATAATAATGAAAGGCATTAGTTTTCTATAAGGCACAGATAACGCTCTTTAACTATGTGTAGGAGCCATAAAAATGTTGGCACAAATATCTGTCAATATTATAGGAGACGATCATATTTAAACTGTTTGATTAAACAAAGGAGAAATAGATGTAGGGATGAAAATACAAATTTGAGGTTTAGGAATGGTCTTATAACAGATGGTAGGTAGGCCAAA
Source organism: Melanostoma scalare (assembly GCA_949752695.1). Lineage (NCBI taxonomy): Eukaryota > Metazoa > Arthropoda > Insecta > Diptera > Syrphidae > Melanostoma > Melanostoma scalare. The sequence continues at coordinate 95,402,438 of OX456984.1, forward strand.
TGTAAATAGGTAGTATCCTAATGCAAAAGTAATGAGTTGTTCTTTTGGTATATTTGTCGAAATGGGAACAAAATTTTCGAAAATCAGGTTTTCATGTTCAATAAGAAGAAATACCTACTCCGAAACGAAAACATTATTTTGCAACGAGTTTATGTTTATGTATTCGCAAAAAAGTTCCCTGCTTGTTTCGGATGCTCTACATGTTTGATTAGAAACGTCACTTGGCAGATTTTGGTTTGAAAATGTATATAGGTATTCTTAAGATGAGTTCAATGGCTTTTTTTAGATCAGAACAGCACAGCACAGAAGCAGTGAAAAACGTCAGGCAAGTTAGAACAAGCAAACTTGTCAAAAAAAGCAACAACAAAAACGAAAAAAAACAATACCAATTTTTCTTTTTCAGATATCAATTTAATTTAGCGTATTTTCGTCGCGAATTTCGAACACAAAAAAGATCAGAAAAGAACAGAAAATTTCTCATTGAACACCAAAATCCTGATCTTTTCTGTCTGAAACTGTTCTAGAACAGGTCATTGAACACTCCTTTAAATTTTTTATTTATTCAATGCAAGTTGTCAGGATGTGCAACTACATTTTGCAAAACAGCTTTCAGTAGTGCTTGAAATTCTACAAGGATATATTTACATATGTGCTTTCATAAATTTTATTTCTTACACGTGTATTTCAAATGTCGAACATTTGAAGAAATTTTATATTTTACTAGCTGACCCGCCCGGCGTTGCTCGGATCTAAGTTATTTAAAAAAATTGTCAGGAACACCCGCTGGACTAAGCTGAAAATAGCCGGAAAGTTTCTATATAATATATAAATGTTAATGGTAGATGGCCCTTATCACTAAGGGGTATGAAAAATAGATAGTAGCCTATTCTCAGACCTACTGAATATGCGTATAAAATTTGGTAAAAATCGGTCAAGCCGTTTCGGAGGAGTTCAAGTTCGAACACCGTGACACGAGAATTTTATATATATGACTAGCTGACCCGCCCGGCGTTGCTCGGGTCAAACTTATTCAAAGCGTTGTTCCCACAGAAAGCTAGAAAAAAAAATAAAAAATTCTCGTGTCACAGTGTAAATTAAAAAAACAATGTTAAGGGTAGATGGCCCTTATCACTTACGGGTATGAAAAATAGATAGTAGCCGATTCTCAAACTTACTGAATATGCATATAAAATTTGGTAAAAATCGGTAAAGCCGTTTCGGAGGAGTTCAAGTTCGAACACCGTGACACGAGAATTTTATATATATGATTATATTTTTAAAATAACAAAAGAAGTAGGTATTACTTGAAAAAAATAACAAGACGACATGAAATCAGAGACGATGTAGTTTGATGACGAATGCGATAAATCATTGATTGTAAGTGGTAAGCTATCTTGTTTATGGCTTGAGGCAATACAATTTTACTTTTAAATGTTTCGAAATTATCATAATCGAAAAACCTTAATATACCAATTTCCAAGCAATAACTATAAACAATATCAGAAATTGAGTTTGATGATGAATCGTGAGAATTTCTCACAACATGAATCTCTTTAACTTATTTTCTGGTATAAGGTCATCGTCAAAGATTAAAGCAAACTCAACTTAACTTCTAAAAAAGAAACACTTGTGCGGTTTTTTTGGGGCTAATGGAATTCACAATTCGGCAAGCATCATGTCTTCGCATTTTAATATTTTATATGTATCCCTAGGTGAAAATAAATAATAATAATGAAAGGCATTAGTTTTCTATAAGGCACAGATAACGCTCTTTAACTATGTGTAGGAGCCATAAAAATGTTGGCACAAATATCTGTCAATATTATAGGAGACGATCATATTTAAACTGTTTGATTAAACAAAGGGGAAATAGATGTAGGGATGAAAATACAAATTTGAGGTTTAGGAATGGTCTTATAACAGATGGTAGGTAGGCCAAATGTAAATAGGTAGTATCCTAATGCAAAAGTAATGAGTTGTTCTTTTGGTATATTTGTCGAAATGGGAACAAAATTTTCGAAAATCAGGTTTTCATGTTCAATAAGAAGAAATACCTACTCCGAAACGAAAACATTATTTTGCAACGAGTTTATGTTTATGTATTCGCAAAAAAGTTCCCTGCTTGTTTCGGATGCTCTACATGTTTGATTAGAAACGTCACTTGGCAGATTTTGGTTTGAAAATGTATATAGGTATTCTTAAGATGAGTTCAATGGCTTTTTTTAGATCAGAACAGCACAGCACAGAAGCAGTGAAAAACGTCAGGCAAGTTAGAACAAGCAAACTTGTCAAAAAAAGCAACAACAAAAACGAAAAAAAACAATACCAATTTTTCTTTTTCAGATATCAATTTAATTTAGCGTATTTTCGTCGCGAATTTCGAACACAAAAAAGATCAGAAAAGAACAGAAAATTTCTCATTGAACACCAAAATCCTGATCTTTTCTGTCTGAAACTGTTCTAGAACAGGTCATTGAACACTCCTTTAAATTTTTTATTTATTCAATGCAAGTTGTCAGGATGTGCAACTACATTTTGCAAAACAGCTTTCAGTAGTGCTTGAAATTCTACAAGGATATATTTACATATGTGCTTTCATAAATTTTATTTCTTACACGTGTATTTCAAATGTCGAACATTTGAAGAAATTTTATATTTTACTAGCTGACCCGCCCGGCGTTGCTCGGATCTAAGTTTTTTAAAAAAATTGTCAGGAACACCCGCTGGACTAAGCTGAAAATAGCCGGAAAGTTTCTATATAATATATAAATGTTAATGGTAGATGGCCCTTATCACTAAGGGGTATGACAAATAGATAGTAGCCTATTCTCAGACCTACTGAATATTCGTATAAAATTTGGTAAAAATCGGTCAAGCCGTTTCGGAGGAGTTCAAGTTCGAACACCGTGACACGAGAATTTTATATATATGATTATATTTTTAAAATAACAAAAGAAGTAGGTATTACTTGAAAAAAATAACAAGACGACATGAAATCAGAGACGATGTAGTTTGATGACGAATGCGATAAATCATTGATTGTAAGTGGTAAGCTATCTTGTTTATGGCTTGAGGTAATACAATTTTACTTTTAAATGTTTCGAAATTATCATAATCGAAAAACCTTAATATACCAATTTCCAAGCAATAACTATAAACAATATCAGAAATTGAGTTTGATGATGAATCGTGAGAATTTCTCACAACATGAATCTCTTTAACTTATTTTCTGGTATAAGGTCATCGTCAAAGATTAAAGCAAACTCAACTTAACGATTATTCAAGACAGTATAAACCAATCGACACAAAATGTTACTTAATTTATGATTCGATTCAAATGATATGTTTGAATAAATTACACTTCCGTTTTCTACACATTTTTACTGAGTCAGAAAAAAGTTTGTGATTTTTTAATTTAGTCCAACTTCATTCCCACTAGATTCTGTTACTACTTAAAAGATTCCTTGAATGAATGCTTTCATTGTACCAAACGAATGAAGAAAATTTTCTTTCTTATTTTTTATATAATGCATATTTTTTATACAAAGCATGAAGTATTTCTCGAACAAGATTTTTTTTCTTACTGGTCTTGTTTTCTTTTTTTTTTGTGAATTTAGAGCAATAAACGGCTTTGCTCATTTTTGATTGTGTATTTAGATTAGATTCGATTAGGAGAGTTCTATTTAGATTTCATTATTGCGATTAAACTAAAACAAAGCTTATATATGTAAATATTAAAAGATATTTTTGTTGTTTGTCAAATTAGCTCACGAAATGCTAACATCATCTAGCATCTACTATGTCTCTATTTGAAATAATACATGTGCAAAAAGTTTTCTTTTCTATGGTATAAGAAATGTGAATAGAAATAATATCACAGTTAGTCAGTTCTACCTTAATGTATCTATAAGTATAAATGTACCTATGTTTGTAAGCTTTTATTTTTTCTCCTATTCTTAGCAACAAAGATTTATGTCTAAGGCAATTGTTTAAAAAGTTGTATAAGGGTGAGAAATTTTTATCATTAAGTTCACTCCTATGCATGTATTTCCTGAACATACAGTGACTCTTTTCCAAAACACGTAAGTCTCGAGTTTTATAAATCAGGCATCTATCTACCAACGATGTGTTCTCCATTTCATCTATGTTACATATTGTGCACAAACCAACTGTCTTTTATGAATGCTCTATCATAATTATCGGGGAGAGTACGATAACTTTGGCGACAAAAAATAATAACGGTTTTTGGTGGAGGGGTTCAATACAAGCATTTTTAACAATGGGAGGGGGGGTCTATCTCCCCCCTTTAGAAGGTAGGGGCAATTTTATAAAAATTTACTTAAAATCTAAAAAAAAATATTGTAGAACAACGGGAAAACTTACAGATACAATTTATACTTTTTATGAAAGCCACAAATCTGCACTTTATAATAAAATTTAAATAAAGTGATTTCAAATTATAGTTTTTGAAATAACTGACTTCAAAGTCAAAATTTAGGAAAAAAAATTTGAAAAAATCACTTTGAGTATTATTTTCTCGTGATTACAAATGCCAATAAAAAAAAAATTTGAGTAAAACTATTGAAGTATGCAATATTTTCAAAAAATTATGGAAATATGTACGAATTTACAATAATGTTAGGAAATAGACTACTGAAAGTATAAAAATTCATCAGACAGGTGCTTATGTGCAATTAATTTCCGTATGCAACTTTTCCGCAGGGTTAAGCTGCTCATGCTAAATATGAAAATAGCAGTTGTTTTTCTAGCTGCAAGTTAGGTATTTGATTGAACTGAAAAAAGTTTTGTTGCTATTTTCATATTAAGCATAAGCAGCTTAATCCTGCGGAAAAAGGGTTAAAATAATGAGCCCCCGCGAAGCGGGCCATGCGAAAAGTTGTTGCATACGGAAATTAATTGCACATAAGCACCTGTCTGATGAATTTTTATACTTTTATACTTTTTTCAGTTCAATCAAATAACTTGCAGTTAGAAAAACAATTGCTATTTTCATATTAAGCATGAGCAGCCTAACCCTGCGGAAAAAAGGTTTAAATAATGAGCCCCCGCGAAGGGTGCCATGCGGAAAGTTGTTGCATACGGAAATTAATTGCATATAAGCACCTGTCTGATGAATTTTTATACTTTCACTAGTCTATTTCCTAACACTATTGCAAATTCGTACGTATTTCTATAATTTTTTGAAAATATTGCATACTTCAATAGTTTTACTATTTTTCAATTATCTCAAAAACTATAAGACATAGAAAAAAGTAGTTTACAGCGTTTGAAAAAAAAATTTAATAAAAATTTATTAAAGCAACTAACTACATCAAATTTTTTTTATTGGCTTATGTAATCACGAGAAACATAATACTCAAAGTGATTTTTTCAAATTTTTTTTCCTAAATTTTGACTTTGAAGTCAGTTATTTAAAAAACTATAAATTGAAATCACTTCATTTAAAATTTATTATAAAGTGCAGATTTGTGGCTTTCATAAAAAGTATAAATTGTATCTGTAAATTATCCCGTTGTTCTACAATATTTTTTTCAGGAATAAAGAACAAGAGGGAAAACCATTACCTCTCTTGCCCCGCGACTTCCATTTGTTTACATTGTTGTTTTTGTAACACGAGATCCATCATCCATCTGTGATACACGTATTAAGTGAATTTACTAACACCACTTTATTTCGGGTTTCCGAAACTAATACCACTTTATTTTGGGATTCCGAAACCAGTTTCGTAATCCGAAAATAAAGTGGTGTTTGTGAAGTCAGTTCGAGGGCAAATGCCTCGGTGTATGTGTGGTTTTCCCTCTTGTTCTTTATTCCTCTAAAGTCTAAGCCATCTAGGGTTAAACACTTAAATAAATTATATTTATTAATCAACTGCAAAAACATTTGAAAATGAAACGCGCACTACAAACAATCAGTCTTGTAGCTAGAATAATAATTATAAATTGGCGTTGGTTTGCCACCATAGCGGTGGCGTCACAAAGTAAGTATGCATTTGTGTAACTGTTTCTGTTGGTGTTTGTGTGTTCAAGTGTGTGAGAGAGTGCTTGATCATCCGATCTGTAATCAGCGCTTCGAGCGCATGGTTGTGAGACGAATCGAGAAGAGGCGTGACCGAGGTGCCAATGCCGCCACACTACAATAAAATAAAGCGACATCTAGCTTGGAATAGAATTTTTTGAACAAGCTGTAGGGCTATTCCAGAAAGCGCGGCGGATCGTATTTAAAGCGATAACTCAATTGCGAAGCGCTTCGCTTTAGGTTATTCTGAAAAGCGAACATGGTTGGAAATTAAACTTCCAATATTTCCATTTGGAAGTCTTATCCATCCACGCAAAAATGTCATCTATTTCCAAGTTTTTCCAATAAGAATTCCAAGTTTTCCCTAGGTATCAGCTGTTTCAGCGAATTCAAAGAAAGCTAATCAGAAGTTATTCTTCTCCACTCGATGTAAATTTGAATCATTTTTGTTTGTTTATTACTTCAAAAATATTTTCTACACGTAAAATTATTTCGACTTTCAAAAGAAGCGTTTTGCTTTTGCTATATTTTAGATGGAACAAAGGGGCATTTTAAACCTTAAAATGGAAGCTCATTGACTCCTATTCTGATGCTCGCTGGTCGCTGCTTCGTTTCTTAGTGGAGGGTTCAAGCATGAAAAATTGTTGTGTTGTAGTGTGTTTTTGACTCCTTTAATAAAATAAAAATGAAAATTACTCTCAATTCAATTGATGATACATAGTTAATTTTTTCATTATATGTATGTATTTACATTTTTCTATCAATCCGCTTGCAATTCGACACTAAAACACCTATCGCTTTTGAAAACGAAATGAATTATGTCAAAAAGGTATAGTTTCTACGAAAAAAAAGGCGTTTGGAAAGCGCTTTCGCTTTTCATGGAAAAAAAAATTAAAAGCGATTCGCTTTTGAGAATACGAAAATTCATTTCCGCCATCAAAAGCGATCAGCCGCGCTTTCTGGAATAGCCCTACTGGGGTCAGTTTGTTTGGAGTTCAGCTCGTTTTTTTTTTGGTATAAAATAATGTCATTTTATCTCTTGCAGGTTGCAGCCTTATGTATGTTTTACGAAAATTTATTAGTTTGTCTAACTACAACTTGTCTTTGAGAAGACAAGTTAATAGTCATTGTATGAATGTACATACATGTACAATGTACATATTATGTATGTACTACTTACTTTCAATTCAACTTCGTAAGCTCATGGTATCTGAAAATTAGATTCATAAAAAAACCAGCCACTAAGGATTTTATTTTTTTTGTTTTGTGTACCTAAGTAAATTAAATTCAGTGCGACACAAGACACAACGTCCCTCAACCCACAAAAAAAATTTGTCAATCGGTACGTAACATGCCGTCGCTAGTAACTGCAAAGTAATAATAGATAATATAAAATAAATACACAATGAAATGGGTTAAATTGCGACATTAACCTCTATGGTGGAGTACCTATGTATCTATTAAGTCTGATTTTAGTATTTTAGTTGGAATTAGCTATGTATACTGCTGTACCTACAAAGTATCCATTCGTTCTGTGGCGTGGCAGGCACGTTGAATAGTACGTAAGACAATAAGCGTGTACATATGGGTGTGGAGAGCTTACTGACGAAAATTTTAGTAGGATGGCTTGGCGTTTGGCGTCTACTCGAGACTCGAGAATCGAGAAAGCCGAACGTGAAAGCCTTTCTGTCCATTTTTTCCGCCTAAAGGGAACGAAATAGACTTCCCATTTTTGTTTTTTTCGTCTCGACTTAGCCTATGTGTCTTGAGCTTTCATTGTATCTAATGCAAAACAATCTGTATGATAACTTAACATTCAATAACAAATTTAAATTACATGTCGTTTCTGTTTGGTCGTCCTGAATAATTCTGCAAGTGGCATCGAGAAACAACACGAAATAGCAAGAAAATTAATTCTTTTTTATTGAGGTTTCTTATCTGTGCACATATTTAAATGATTAAAATTTAAATTATGGCTAGGTAGTGGTACCTACCAACATTTTTATTTTTTATTGTATGTCGATGTTTGACATTGATTTGAATGTGTGTGTGTTTCTTTTTCCGGTTCTGTTTTCACAATGAGAAGCTATATTCTCATCACTTTAAGAAAAGAACAATCATTTTATTCGCTAAGCAGGGTGTTCTTTTTGAGTTTTTTTTTGTCAACAAATATGGCAGTTTTTTTGCCATGTCTTTCTTGTGGGAAACTACTTTGAAACACGCATGAACTTTAAAATATGAAATATTCGTCTTAAAAAGTTTGATTGCTTGGCCCGCTGAACTTTTTTTTATAGTTAACATAGCCAATGCCTTAGACCAGTGAATCCCCAAAGGGTCGATATCGGTTTTCCACGGGCGACAATAACGAAACCTAATTTAGGGGGTCGACAAGTTGTGCAATTGACCCACTTTAGACTTTTCTTGATTACTTTTTCGACGAATAGGTAGTTGATGTAATTACAGTTTTATTGAGGTACATTCGGCTTTCCAATCCTAACCCTTATTGGTTGGAGATAACGACGGCACGAGTACGATAACTTTGGCGACAAAAAATAATAACGGTTTCTGATAGAGGGGTTCAATACAAGCATTTTTTACTATGGGAGGGGGGGTCTATCTCCCCCCGTTTAGGCAGTAGGGGCAATTTTATAAAAATTTACTTAAAATCTAAAAAAAAATATTGTAGAACAACGGAAAAACTAACAGATACAATTTATACTTTTTATAAAAGCCAGAAATTTGCACTTTATAACTAATTTTAAATTAAGTGGTTTCAATTTATAGTTTTTGAAATAACTGACTTCAAAGTCAAAATTTACGAAAAAAAATTTGAAAAAATCACTTTGAGTATTATGTTTCTCGTGATTACAAATGCCAATAAAAAAAATTTGATGTAGTTAGTTGCTTGAATCAAATTTTTATCAAACGATATAAATTACTTTTTTCTATGTCTTATAGTTTTTAAGATAATTGAAAAATAGTAAAACTATTGAAGTATGCAATATTTTCAAAAAATTAAGCAAATACGTACAAATTTACGATAATGTTAGGAAATAGACTATTGAAAGTATAAATATTCATCAGGCAGGTACTTATGTGCAATTAATTTCCGTATGCAACAACTTTCCGCATGGCCCGCTTCGCGGGGCTCATTATTTTAACCCTTTTTCCGCAGGGTTAAGCTGTTCATGCTAAATATGAAAATAGCAATTAATTTCCGTATGCAACAGCTTTCCGCATGGGCCGCTTCGCGGGGCTCATTATTTTAACCCTTTTTCCGCAGGGTTAAGCTGCTCATGCTAAATATGAAAATAGCAATTAATTTCCGTATGCAACAGCTTTCCGCATGGCCCGCTTCGCGGGGCTCATTATTTTAACCCTTTTTCCGCAGGGTTAAGCTGCTCATGCTAAATATGAAAATAGCAATTAATTTCCGTATGCAACAGCTTTCCGCATGGCCCGCTTCGCGGGGCTCATTATTTTAACCCTTTTTCCGCAGGGTTAAGCTGTTCATGCTAAATATGAAAATAGCAATTAATTTCCGTATGCAACAGCTTTTCGCATGGGCCGCTTCGCGGGGCTCATTATTTTAACCCTTTTTCCGCAGGGTTAAGCTGCTCATGCTAAATATGAAAATAGCAATTAAATTCCGTATGCAACAGCTTTCCGCATGGGCCGCTTCGCGGGGCTCATTATTTTAACCCTTTTTCCGCAGGGTTAAGCTGCTCATGCTAAATATGAAAATAGCAATTAATTTCCGTATGCAACAGCTTTCCGCATGGCCCGCTTCGCGGGGCTCATTATTTTAACCCTTTTTCCGCAGGGTTAAGCTGTTCATGCTAAATATGAAAATAGCAATTAATTTCCGTATGCAACAGCTTTCCGCATGGCCCGCTTCGCGGGGCTCATTATTTTAACCCTTTTTCCGCAGGGTTAAGCTGCTCATGCTAAATATGAAAATAGCAATTAATTTCCGTATGCAACAGCTTTCCGCATGGCCCGCTTCGCGGGGCTCATTATTTTAACCCTTTTTCCGCAGGGTTAAGCTGCTCATGCTAAATATGAAAATAGCAATTGTTTTTCTAACTGCAAGTTATTTGATTGAACTGAAAAAAGTTTTGTTGCTATTTTCATATTTAGCATGAGCAGCTTAACCCTGCGGAAAAAGGGTTAAAATAATGAGCCCCCGCGAAGTGGGCCATGCGGAAAGTTGTTGCATACGGAAATTAATTGCACATAAGCACCTGTCTGATGAATTTTTATATTTTCAATAGTCTATTTCCTAACATTATCGTAAATTCGTACGTATTATTTACGCATAGTTTTACTATTTTTCAATTATCTAAAAAACTATAAGACATAGAAAGAAGTAGTTTACAGCGTTTGATAAAAAATTTATTAAAGCAACTAACTACATCAAATTTTTTTTTATTGGCATTTGTAATCACGAGAAACATAATACTCAAAGTGATTTTTTCAAATTTTTTTTCGTAAATTTTGACTTTGAAGTCAGTTATTTCAAAAACTTTAAATTGAAACCACTTAATTTAAAATTTATTATAAAGTGCAGATTTCTGGCTTTCATAAAAGTTATAATTAGTATCTGTAAGTTTTCCCGTTATCTTACAATATTTTTTTTTAGATTTTAAGTCAATTTTTATAAAATTGCCCCTACCGCCTAAACGGGGGGAGATAGACCCCCCCCCTCCCATAGTAAAAAATGCTTGTATTGAACCCCTCTATCAGAAACCGTTATTATTTTTTGTCGCCAAAGTTATCGTACTCTCCCCTGAACCCCTCTATCAGAAACCGTTATTATTTTTTGTCGCCAAAGTTATCGTACTCTCCCCGAGATAACTGTTGGTAAGTAGATTAAAAAAGATTTACTCTATTTCAGCAAATTTTTGATTGGTGACGTATGCTCCTATTCTCGGAATACGTATTATCTGATGACCTGTTGGACAGTACATACATATATGTATACGTTTTTACATAACTCAGATATAATTTATCGATACTATCCATAGGATTTATTATGCCGCAGGTCCGTCAAAGACAGTACCTACAAATAAGCGGAGTCGAATGAGAACATTTGATAGTGTTCGACATTTTTGAAGAAGCTCAAAAGAAAGTAGGAAACCCCAGATGCAGCCTGTCCAAGTACAAAAGGATTTTTCATTCGGAGTTCAATTCGCACAAATTTTTATTTTTACACCACACATCCATACCTACTCCTTTGAGAACATTTTTCCGCTTCGCTTTTAGCTTCATTATTCTATCCGTAAGTAAAAAGTGAACGAAACTTCCCTTCGGGTAATACGGGCTTGTGGTTGAACTTAAGAAACTCGCGCGAACTGACCGCAATAAACATAAACTAGGTACCTATATGATACATAGTTCCATAGGTTTTTCTTATCGACGTGGGTTTCTCCTTGATATGTCATAATACACAATCAGAGCATGAACTTATATCTAGTGGAGTTGCGTCCCTGTGTCAGTTTATTTACATTGAAAATAAGTTAAAGTGCAAACGGTGAGACTTCTTTCCATACGAAATGATATTTGAGTTCTCAGAAAAAAGATCTAATGCCCGCGGCTCTTACTGCCATTTCATCATGGAAATAACCCCCGTGGGCCTTACTTCCAAAACAAAGAGGAATTAAGACCCACGGGTCTTATTGCACTGCACCTAAAAATTCATCAGGCAGGTGCTTGTGTACGATTGATTTCCGTATGCAACAACTTTCCGCGTGGCCCGCTTCGTGGGGACTCATTGTCTTATTTTTTTTTAATAACTGCAAGTTATTTGACTGAAATGGAAAGTAAAAATAATTTTATTTTTCAATCGCACGCGCGAATTTGAAGCCAACATTTTTCTGATATTTTCATATTTAGCGTGAGCAGAGCAGCTTAACCTGCGGAAAAAGAGTTGAAACAATAAGCCCCCGCGAAGCTGGCCATGAGGAAAGTTGTTGCATCTTGCATACGGAAATCGTACATAAGCACCAGCCTGATGAATTTTTATACTTTCACTATCTACCCAATTTCCTAACATTATTGTAAATTCGTACGTATTTCCATAATTTTTTAAAATACGGCACACTTCAAGGGGTAACTTCATAATTTCAAATAAATGTAAAAAGAGATAGTTTTTATAAATAAATCTTTATTTAAATAAATATAACTAAATTTTAGCTTTTGGCAACTTATGTTTTTTAAATGATGGTGCGACGCGTTTCGGAAACAAGTTCCATCGTCTCTTGTTCCGAAACGCGTCGCACCATCATTTAAAAAACATAAGTTGCCAAAAGCTAAAATTTAGTTATATTTATTTAAATAAAGATTTATTTATAAAAACTATCTTTTTTTACATTTATTTGAAATCAATCGAGCAACTCGGAGACCAAAACACATTAAAATTATGATAACTTCATAAGGTAAAAATGGAAAACTAAATCATTTATTAAATCATTTCACTTGTGTTTTTCTCACTGCAATATTTCAAAACTGTACTATTGAGACCAACCCCTACCTTAAAAAGAAAGTCAACTTCCAACTCATATTGAGATAATTGAAAGTAGAGCCACAAAAGTTGTTAGTAATCCAAAGCGAGAACTCCATTATTTAAGATCCAGCGTCCACAGATTTTTTTTCAAAATTTTAATTATTACAATTCAACCTGCACTGTTTTTATAAATGTGTTATTTATTTGGCTTACCTTCTTTAAGTTTGATTTGAGATTATCCACAAGGTCGTTTAAATCCGTATATGGAATGAGAGGTAGTAAAAAAGAAACAACCCGAAGGCAAACTAATACATTTCCAGGAATTTCTATAAACTCTGATACCTATTTCCGGTTTTCAGATGCACTTACACTTGCTTAATTCACTGTCACTGTTTGGTAGGTAGTGGTAGACTTTCGTATTTTATTGTTTATGTTTCTTCTTCTATTTTATCTAATAAATCCAGTTCAAGAAAGGGCTGTGTTCTATGTATCTATCAATGGCATCGAAAGCAAGAAAAAGATGAAAAAAGAAAGACATTTTAATCACACGTACACTTCCCTTATTTATTATTTTCTTAATAAAACCATGACTGCAGATTTTCATTTTAATATTACTACCTACAAGGTTTCTTTTCTCTTTACTTAGTAACGTAATTTTCTAAGATCGGCCAAATTTTGGTCATACATAATTACACTTTTCCCGAGTGCAGTCAAGCGAATAATTTTTTTTAACACAAAAAAAATTTAAAAAACCTGCGAACGAAACGAATCGAAAATGAGCAACTGTCGTTACATTTTATATCCATCCTCACTCGATGTCAAACCAGCATGAACTAAGCGACAAAATGTTGCCAGCGATCGTGTATATCTAAATAAAACTACCACAACGGCACAACCACTGCCAAGGACCAGCGGTGGCGGGGAAATGAACAAAATGTAAATGTTTGACCGACGGACGGGAGTAGCAGAGCAGTAGCGTAGCGCGTAGGAAGAAAAGAGTGGCTTCTTTTTGTTTTAGGTTGTACCAACACCAAGGCGTAAGGCGAGGTCTGTGTATGTCTGTCTGCTCTGTAGTCTAATGTCTAAGAAACTACGGCAGTCACAGTCAGTACAGTAGGCCCTAGGCCGCTAGGCAGTAGGCGCTATGATGTTGGCGATGAGAATGAGAACTGAGATCGGAAACTGAGACTTACCTATATGTGAAACATGGAGGGAAGCATAAGGCTGCGTTTACAAAATTCGGCGAACTGGTTTAGCAACATTCCATCATGTTTCAGCAGTGTTGCAGTTGTTTATAGCAGTGGGCGCCCAACGATTAATGACGATTGACGACCGGGACTGCCATAAATTGCAGATATTATGTAGTATGTAGTTATATTGAGTGTTTTTTCCTATATTCCATTTTTATTTGTCTTTTTATAAAAGTGGAGAGATGAGTCAAACTTTATGTGGATTGCGTTTTGTTGTGTGAGTATTGTCTTTTGTGCTTTTAATGTCGTTTTCCATTGGTTTCACTCGGGTAAGGTGAGTTAGGTATGTACATGTATCAGTGTTTCTTGAGTGGATTCTCATTTCAAATCAAAAATGGGTTCTCAGAATCATGAGAAGCGATCTTTTTGCTCTAGTGGAACAGTTTGAGAATGCTCCTGGACGATTCTTTTCGTCCAATGGTAAGCGCCATAGGTTGGTAATGAAGGCTCTGTCAGCATAGGAGGCATAGACACATGTCGCTGGGAACTTTCGTGTATATCTTTCGTTCCAATGTGGTATCAGGTTTTCTGAGTGTAGTAGAAGAATTGACATTTTGCGATCCACAAAAGCTGTCTGAACAGGAACGATACAAAATTAATAAAAGGGTCATGCTACGCGAAGCGGACCGATAAAAAAGGTCAATATTTCCGATTTTGGTGAAAATTGAGTAGGTTGTACCTATGCATATCCTTTCAGCATGCATTTTTAACTCTTTGAGGAGTTATGGGGATTCGAATTGTGGACCAAATTCTCAACATGCAAAAATTCAAAGCCAATCACCAGGTCATAAAGTTATAAACTGCAATAAATCAACGTATTGGATTTATGACTTCATTTCGTGAGCTTTGTAATTGCATTTTAGAACCCGACAAAAAAAAATTAGCTAATATTGTATATAACATCCTTGGGTCAGGAAGCGGTTTAGGAACAAGATTACATTTTACATATATACATTTTACAGATTACATTTTTTGCTTTTTTTCGCAAGGGCCTGTCACATAGTGCAAGGTACAGGAGAAGCATACTGGTATTCGAAAATAAAATGGTGTCTTTATTTTCACTATACCCCAACTTTAAATACATATATTTTATATATATATATATTACATATACAGGGTGTTCCGTACTTCGTGCATTATCCTTTGGGGTGTGATTCTTGGTCATATTCTAAGAAAAAAATTGTTATACAGTAAAGCTCGTTTCTCAACTTTGACATCACTTTTTGACAATTTAAAAAAAGCCAAGTACCCTGACATGTGTTAAATTCGATATCTCTGTCAATACTGATTATAGAATATAGAGACCTAATCTTAGACTTATTTTTTTGTAGAAATAACAACCTTTAAAGCTGTATTTAAGTTGAGCTTCTATACGTTTAGGGTTGCCAGATTTTCAATTTTTAGTGGTCTTCAAATTTTCTTCCCGAAACAAAGTTTTGACTTTGAGGTCATTTTTTTGCCGAAAATGACTGAAAACATAGAGTTTCTTTATTTCTTACAGATGAACAAAGCAATATAAAAAAACTCATAAATAAGTGCACTCATATAAAGGTATTTTGATCAACATTTGTATGGAATTTTCTTGGTGCACTAAAATTTTGGCCAACTTGTGGTCAGCTTATAAGAGTGGCCAACGTCGCAGGTTTTACTGTATTTGAAAAAATACAAAATGGGTAAAATAAAAAATAAAAACAAAAAAATTTTAGATTTGAGGTTTGTTTGAATAAAACAATAATTTGGGTACTTTTAGTAGTTTTTTTCTTTATTTTATACAAATACAATCGTAAAATAAATCAAAATACGGTGGTAGATGGATAGACAGAAATGGACGAGTTCACTGGCCTGCACGATCTCCCGATCTCACTGTACTGGAAGTTTTTTTGTATTGAGACGAATGAAAGAAATTGTTTACTCATCTGAAATAACAACCATAACTGAATTAGAACAACGTATTTCCGAAGGATCACTACAAGTAAGACAAGAGTTAACGAAAGAAAACATCCACAATGAAATCGAAAATTATGATTATGATTAAATAATCATTAATCAAGTTTTTTTTATTATGATAATTAATCATTAATTTTAATCATAAATCAAATTAATTTTTGGGCCAACACTGTTTTGTATTCTTTCAAATATCATAAAACGTATGGCTTTGTGCACTTATTTATGAGTTTTTTTTATATTTGTTCATATGTAAAAAAATAAAGAAACTCTATGTTTATCAGACATTTTCTACAAAAAAATTACCTCAAAGTCAAAACTACAAACTACCAAAAACAAAAAACAGAACGCAAAATCTGGCAACCCTAATCTTAAAGGTAGCTATTTCTGCAATTAAGTCTAAGATTAGGTCTCTATCATCAGTATTGACATAGATATTGAATTTAACACAGCTGAGGGTACACCAAAGTTAGCTTTTTATAAATTGTTGAACGAGAAACGAGCTTTACAGTATAACAATTTTTTTCTTAGAATATGACCAAGAATCACACCCCAAAGGTAGATTCTATATACAATGGTTCACCTCATTATTCTCTTTGGATACCTATTACCTACCCTCAGAATTCAAAACATCGCCTTGAGATTCTACTATTCGAGGTAGTGCTGAACCGACTTATATAAAATATAGCAATTGTTTTAGAAATGTGTCGCCTATTCACAAGATAGTGTTTCTATTTCTTGAAAAATTTCTGGACTAGTGTAGTGTTCTTTGAAAATTACTTTTTTGTTCCATTTTTTATAACTAACCCGATTGTAAGCTATAGACTCAGTCAGACCATTTGGAAAATTAGCAAAGGATTAAAAAGGAGATCATTCAATTAAAAGCCTGATTGACATCAATTAAGTTTGAAGGGAAGTAGTTTATCGTATTAGCTATGTATGAACAAGAACATTGCATAGTGGCTGTTGGTTGTAATACGTCATCGGTAAAAGTAAACATGAGATAAACGTTTGATAGCAGTTGAAAATCATCGAATTGGAAGCTATTTTGGGAAAGTAGTGGGTTCGTATACCTCTCAGTACAGAAGGGCAATGATTGATCAACTATCAACGATTTGTTTATTATCCAACTCCAACAAGGAAATATTATACCAACTTGTTCAATGACAATCATATATGTTCAAACATTGCTCTTAGTTATGATCTAAATACCATGGAAATTGTTATAAATAAACAAAAAGAATCGCTTTCATATTTCAAACTTCAGTTGCCTGAGGAACAAAATGTTTGTGATCACAAGAGCTACTGAAAGAATTTTAAGCCCGTGAAGATAGATGTATGTTGACGACAATTTGAAGGAAGGCAACCTCTTATCTCGTGATTTTCTTTTTTACCCAAGTCATTTGAGACCTTTTGAGATGCAAAGAGTAAAGCAATCAATCTTCCCCCTTGAAGTCCTTGACATGTTACCTACATAATACGTGAAAATGAAAATGATAAACTGTAGCGGGAGATTTCAAAGTAAAAAATAATGAAAAATTACTGCCATTGATTTAGACCTGGTTTTGAAGAATATTCAAAAAAAAAAAATATATTTTGTTTCTTAAGAATGGAATTGAATGGAATTCTTTTAGCACTTTTGAGCTTGATGTGTAATAGTTTACTGTTTTACGGCAAAAGTGTTGCTTTGAATGTTTAAATAGGTATTGCAGCGACCGAACTCTAAAGTATAATTCAAAAAGATTATTGTTTTAATGAAATAAGCTGAAAATATTTTCTATCAAAACGATCGTTCATTTATTAAAAATAATTTTAGCGGTCACTAAATATTACGTCCGTAAGCGTATAACTTGGGTTTTTTACCTATGCATATCTATCAAAGCCCATGTGAAATGTATTTGAATTATTTTCAACCAACGAATTTAGTTTATGAATGTATATATCTATATTACGAATTATGTTTATGAATAATGTACATATATTTTTGGTGCTGAGAAATCACCAAGAAATGAAAAGAAAAAGAGCACTCAGAGATTCCTCTTTGTGGGATTGATGTAGCAATCACTTTGTTATCACATCCGATGGGCTGTTACTGTCGACCAAGACAAAAGTGTGTTTTATTACTTAGGTGTGATCTTTTGATTGTTGGTTTGGTTTGTCTATAAGGCGACTAGTTTTCAAACAACATTGTCTATTAGCCGGTAAAATCTTTTTAAGCAGGAAGTTTCTGGAAACTCTATTTCGAAACAAAAAATTAATGCATCCGGCTATAAACAACTCAACAAAAGTACGATTCGAAAGAATTCAGTACTATATATTATGTATACATATCTGCGTCGTGGAAGCCACCTGAATAACGTTTTGTTTAATTTTACTTATTTTATTTTATTTGTTTGCCAAGGCTTACAAGATGTTCTACTATGGAACAGAACAAGGTAGGAACGGAGTCGGTATCATCCTTGACCAAAGTTTATGTAACAGCGTGTTGACCATTTTGAAGTCCAGTGACCGTTTGATGTCTCTTAAATTGGTGATGGAAGGAAAGGTCTGGAATATCATCAGTGCATATGTTCCCCAAATAGGGTGTGAGCAGGAGGAAAAAGATGCATTCTGGCTTGATTTTCATAACCTACTTAAGAACATCCCAAAAGAAGAGTATTTGTTCGTTGGAGGAGATTTGAATGGACATGTCGGGAAGACAAACGAGGATTATGAAGACTGCCATGGAGGTTTGGGATTCGGCACCAGGAACACTCCTGGTGAAGATATTCTAAATATGTGCAAGTCATACGGTCTAATCGTACTAAATACCATGTTCATCAAACAAGACCGACACCTTATCACTTACAGCAGTGGAGGAAATGAAACCCAGATTGATTACTATTTGGTAACCAATTACATGAAATCTCGGGTGAAAGACTGCAAAGTGATACTAGGAGAAGCTGCCGCTCAACAACACCGTCTTCTTTTAACAGAATTTTTTACGGATGCGGTGAAGGAAGTCAAACAAACAAAGGCTCCTAGGATAATCAAGTGGTACAATCTGGAGAAAACCAAAGGACAGCAATTCATTTCGTATATGCAAAGTCAGCTGTGTAATACGATCGACGCAGTTTCAAATGCAATCACGGCACAAAATATGTGGGACCGCCTACAACGAACCTGCTTAGAGAGAGCCAAATCACTGTTAGGAGTCTCAAAAGGACACTACCAACAAGCTAAAGAAACCTGGTGGTGGGATGATGAAGCTAAAGCAGTGATTAGAAAGAAGAAAGCAGCTTTCCAAGCTTGGTCGAAGTGCCCATCAAGAAATACAAATGAAAAAGCGCGTCTCAAAATGGAATACAAGAGCTTCAGAAAAGAAGCGAAGAAAAAGTGCGCCCAACTTCAAGCAAAAAGCACGGAGGGCCTGTATCGAGAGCTGGAAGAGATTTCTGCCCCAGCTGCTGAAGCAAATCAGGCAATCCAAGAGCTAAGACAAAGCAACTTGAATAAGGGAGCAAACATTTTCAAAATAGCCGCTCAGAGAAGGAGAAATGCTCAGGAGATTTGTTCGCCGAAGTTCATAAATGATGCTCAAGGACTGTTACTTGTGGATGACAACAAAATTCTTCACAGGTGGCGACAGTATTGTGATGATCTTTTGAATGAACAGTTTCCTCGGCGCCACTTTCCAACAGCTGCACCTAACTTTACGGAAGAATCCGACGTCACAGTCGAAGAAGTTAGGGAGGCAGTTAAGAACTCCAAAAAAGGCAAAGCGATTGGGCTAGACGAGGTACCATATGAGTTTTGGAAAAATATGGGAGACATCGGGTTGAGATGGCTCACGATTCTCATCTCCAAACTTATAAGAGGTGACAGTTTGCCTAACCAATGGAGGGAAAGTTTTCTTCTTCCAATGTACAAGGGAAAGGGAGATACTAGAAGCTGTGACAACTATCGTTCGATCAAGTTGATGTCCCACACTATGAAGATCGTTGAGCGGGTTTTGGATAGCCGACTGCGGAAAATAATAAGGCTGTCTGATGACCAATGCGGGTTTGTCGCAGGTAAGTCAACTACAGACGCAATCCATAGTATAAGGATCATTATGGAAAAACACCGAGATGCCTTAGAGGATTTGCATATTGTGTTGGTTGACTTCGAAAAAGCATTCGATCGACAACCACGAGATCTGATATGGGTGGCCCTCAGACACCGAAGAGTTCCTGAAGCCTATGTGCGAATAATTATGGACATGTACGAGGGAGTAGTTACAAAAGTGAGATGCCCAGCTGGAGTCAACGAAGAATTCCAAATAACAGTAGGTGTACCGTGTACATCAGGGAAGTGTCTTGAGTCCACTGCTCTTTATTGCTGTTCTGGATTATTTGCTCGAAGGAAAAGTAACGGACAATAAAGTACAACAATTATTCTTTGCGGACGATGGAGCCATCATAAGCGAGGATTCTACATCCCTGCAACGAGCACTTGACGTTTGGATTGATGTTCTGGAAGGAAATGGGTACCGTATTAGCGCTAAAAAGACTGAATACCTGTGCTGCCCTTTTTCTGATCCAGAGAAGCCTATTCCAGACATTTATTTGAATGGAAATGTGCTTCCCAAGTGTGAAAAGTTTAAATATCTGGGATCTATGATCAATAGTGAAGCAACTTGTGATGACGACATCAATCATCGAGTAAGCGTAGGGTGGATGAAGTGGCGAGAAAACTCCGCTATCTTCTGTGATCCAAAAATGCCCTCTAAGCTGAAGGGAAGACTCTACGCAGCAGTTGTCCGTCCAGCTCTGACATACGGTTCACAATGTTGGACAATGTACAAAAAGTATGAGAGCAAATTGACGGCAGCCGAAATGAAGATGCTTCGGATGACAGCAGGAGTAACAAAGCTTGATCGAATTAGAAGTACTGAATGTTCTGAAATTTAAGCAGCGGAACAAATTTTAAATACTGCACGAAAAACGAGATAATGTTTTCACAAAAAATTACACTTGACTTTTTGAATTAAATAATTTATTTTATCAATATAATAATTATTGTTTTCATAATTTTTTAATTTTCCTGTTTGCTTTCACTTAAGTAGATGTAAGTATCTTTAATCATAATCAATTGGATATTCTGACTTAAGCAATCGTTATATTTATACCAAAGCATGTGTTCAGTCCATTTACTAGATGTCTAAGAGGGGTGAGGTGTAAAAAAAAATTGAACCAATACGACTCCTGGCAACATTCAGAATCATAATTTATCTAATTTTATTTTATTTATTTGAATTATAACATCTAACACCGTTGCTGTTCTGGATTATTTGTTCGAAGGAAAAGTAACGGACAATAAAGTACAACAATTATTCTTTGCTGACGATGGAGCCATCATAAGCGAGGATCCTACATCCCTGCAACGAGCACTTGACGTTTGGATTGATGTTCTGGAAGGAAATGGGTACCGTATTAGCTCTAAAAAGACTGAATACATGTGCTGCCCTTTTTCTGATCCAGACAAGCCTATTCCAGACATTTATTCGAATGGAAATGTGCTTCCCAAGTGTGAAAAGTTTAAATATCTGGGATCTATGATCAATTGTGAAGCAACTTGAGATGACGACATCAATCATCGAGTAAGCGTAGGGTGGATGAAGTGGCGAGAAAACTCCGCTATCTTCTGTGATCCAAAAATGCCCTCTAAGCTGAAGGGAAGACTCTACGCAGCAGTTGTCCGTCCAGCTCTGACATACGGTTCACAATGTTGGACAATGTACAAAAAGTATGAGAGCAAATTGACGGCAGCCGAAATGAAGATGCTTCGGATGACAGCAGGAGTAACAAAGCTTGATCGAATTAGAAGTACTAAGATCCGTGGAAGCCTTCATGTCAAAAGTACCATCTTGGACAAAATTCAGCACGACCGGCTCAGTTGGTATTGTCATGTTCAAAGGAGAGATCCGCAGAACCCCGTCCAAAAGGCAATATCATACAACGTTTC
Organism: Melanostoma scalare; assembly: GCA_949752695.1. Taxonomy (NCBI): domain Eukaryota; kingdom Metazoa; phylum Arthropoda; class Insecta; order Diptera; family Syrphidae; genus Melanostoma; species Melanostoma scalare. The sequence continues at coordinate 95,424,161 of OX456984.1, forward strand.
AACAAATTCGCGACGAAAAAGAAAAGGCAGGCCAAAACACTACTGGTACAAGCAAATGCAAAAACAGCAGCATTTGGTTGGCCTCAGACATGGAACAATCCAAAACCGGGAGGCTTGCCGACGCTTTCTGAGGTCAACGCGGCGTACCCCACAGGCGGATCACTAGTGTGAAGCAGAAAAGTGGGAGAGTTGTGATCGTTTCAAGATCACTACTCGTAACGCCGGAAATGGAAAGAAGAAGAAGATTTTATTTTATTTGTTTATTGGTAAGCCTGTATTTTAAAATACAATATCTTATAAGTTAATACATGCTTAAATTTGCTTAAAATATATTTATTTTAATATTTGGAAATATGCTAGCTTTGATCATCTTATTGCATTTTCAAAACCAAACTTTATAATTTTGTTTTGTATTTGTTGATCAATGTTCGAATTTATGGTTTTCAATACAATTGGCACCATTTCAGTACAATTTTAAAACTGTTTTAAGTAGAATTGAAAAATTTCATTTTTCATTCCTGCTCCTTGATTGTATATTTTCGTTCAATGTTTTCGAATTAAGATCTCCTGCTAATTTTTAAAACAGATTTTTAGAATCCGTTTTTATTATTACATAAGGGGTATAATCTCAAAAAAGTTTTCCACTTTTTTCCAAAAATGAGTTAAGTATGAGAAAGTTTTGGCTCCGATCTAAGTTTGATTTAGGTCAGATTTTTCAAAATTTGTTATTTCTTATACTTTTGAGCACTTCAAATGTGTAGTTTTTATTCTTTAAGCTATAGGTAGAGGTACTCTTTCACTCAGTCGCTTAGTTCAAGACTCATCTATTCCCACATATTAAATAAATACATAATTAAAATTAAAATCTAAAAAATGTAAAAAAATATTATAGCAGTCATCTTCAAAATTCGTGGATTCCAATGGTGGAAATTATTGTTATTTGGAGAATAGTATGACTACTATATGTTATACTTTAAATTTGCCGTTAAGTAAACAAAAATAAGAAAAGTTAAAAAAAATTAAAAAAAATTTATTTTAAAACTCCCTTATTCCAAATTGAGTAGAATGAAATCTTAGCTATTCCAATCGTTATTTTCAAACTCTTGTTTTCCAAGTCAATATGATTTTTCATAATTTTTTGGTCTGTCACAGACCATGCAATTTAGGCAAAGACTGTAAAAAACTCTTTAAATTTAACTTAAAAATAAAGCAATTTTTTTTATAAATTTCCCTAGTTCTGCGGGTACACAGTCGTGTTTACGATGAGACGTAGGAACTTACAATTTGCCAGACAACTTGTTATTATATGTATATTTTCAAGATATCCCCAACGCCCAACATAAGAAAACAATTGAAAATTTTCCATTTCGTCAAAATTTTGCCGGAATTATAGAAGTTAAAAGTTTCTTGAAAAAAATTCCAGGAAATTGTAATTTTATTTATATTAATATCAAAAACTGGCTTCAGAGGAATACATTAGCTTAAGAATAGAAAACTTTTATAGTGGCGCATCCCAGATGTGTAATGTAGCTGTGTACAGTTCTAGATTTCGTCGCCCTAATATTGTGTTGCCGTAAACGCCAAAAGTCATTTTTTGAGTTTTGGATGCAGTCCTATGTTTTCGGGGCAGCTCTTTCCAAATCTTTCATCCGTTTGGCTCTATGTCTTTCCATTGCTATGAAATTGGAGCATGATTTTGACGTATATCCTTCAAATTCATAAAATTGAGCACTATTTTGACGTAAACGCCAAAATTTTGCATATACGTCAAAGTTTTCATACAATTCAACGATTTTCTTTTTTTAAGAATTGTTTTGACGTACGTTCTATTACCCTACAACGTACACCATAAAATATTAAAATCATGTTTAGTATTGTTTTGACTTATGTTCATACAAAGTGAAAATTAGGACTATAAATTGTACGCATGTACGTCAAAAACAAAAAACTTTTTTTTTTTTGTTTTGGCGTACGTGCATACGATTTTACTCTGAACATAGATAAGTATAAATAAAAAAGTAGAATAAATTTTTCTTAAATACTCTCTCAATAAACTATTATTTTAAAAATTTAAACAAAACTGGCATCCATAATTCCTACAATAGAGGAAAAAATATTAAGTGACCCCACCCGAAAAAATACAGGAAATTGATAAACACATAAAAAGCTACCCCACAGTAGAGTCTCATTACTGTAGGGCAAGTTCCGGTCGAAAATATTTGGACTCTAACTTAAACATTTCAAAGATGTACTCATTGTATCAGGAGACGACCAATGAACCTGCCAAAAAGTGTATCTACCGTAAAGAGTTCAACAGTTCATTCAACTTGTCTTTCTACAAACCAAAAAATGACCAATGTGATCGGTGTATGGCATTTAAGGCTAAAGAAAATCCTACTAGTAAAGAAATTACAGAGTTTGATGAGCATAAAAATGAAAATCAATTTATGAAGGTCGAATGCGACTACGATCGAAATAACTTGGAGCCAATAAATTTAATAATTTGCTTTGATCTTCAAAGCGTTTTACCCGCTTCCGAAGGAAACGGAACGCTTCTTCTTTTAACTGCAAATGAAAACTAAGTGTTTTCAAACTGACAGCGGAGCAAACAACACTTTGCTCCACTGACAAAAAACCAAATACAACAGACTGTGCTATATTGAGTGAAGTGCATAGTGGTAGTTCTGGTAATGATATAGCCAGGGCAGGGCTCTGATAAAAATACTAGAGCAAGTCATGACAGAACATCCTCTAGTGGAAACACTAACATTATACATATCTTGTGTCCCCCAAAACAAAATTAAATCATGTCTACAGCCCTTAATACTTTTCTGCACAAGTCACCGAGCTTAAACGATTTTTCACCACATTTTTATGTATATTCTTTTCAATAACTTCTTTTCATTTCGAATATTGAAAAACACGTTATATTTTTCTGACTTAAGATAGCTTATAGATTTTGTTCAGTTTTTTATTGTTATTAGAATGCCGTATGCACATTTTTTGACGTACGTGTATGAGTTTGCAAAATATTTTTGATTTTGTGGCGTAAACGCCAAACCTACTTTTTTAATAAATTGTAAATATTTTAAAAACTGAAAGTATTTCATCCCATCTTCTTGCGTTTTTTGAAAGAAGATTTCCATATAGATATTGTGTAAAAAAATAAAAAAAATCCCAGCGGTTGGTTTTCGTGTAGTTGGCTGCCAAACCTTTAAATCCAATTTCCCTAAAACTTAAAAATGACGTATACGGCAACACAATATTAGGTCGACGATTTCTCAATATTGGCACTGGAACACCAGCTTGCAGCCTCAACTTATTGGACGGTACTCCTGATAATTCTAAGGAATTGAGAAACTCTATAGGGTATGATGTGACCTGCTCAGTGTCCGTAATATTGTCTACCACGTCAAACATATTTTATTAGTTTATATGGTTAACTATCTCATCAGTCGGCGCCGAAATCGACCTTTCACTCAGCCATTTCCCGATTGGCAATATTTAATTGAAGATCAAGGTAGACATTTCTTCTCAGATCAAATGTTTTCGACAATTTGTCAGTAATCACCTCACGATGAAAGAACTTTTAAAATCGGTCCAGTTGTTTCAAGGTTCCAGTTAACGTTGCAGTTCCAGTAGAAATATAGGGATAACATTATATTACCATCTACTTCTTCAGGCTCTAAACTACATCTGAACAAAATTTCAATTAAATCGGATCAGTGGTTTTGGGCAGGAGATGGTTACAAAGAAACACGGATAGACAGAGTTAATTTAGCATTTATAACATTAGCATGGATGTCCATCCTCAGGATCTAGACTATCTCTATTCCAAAATGCATATAAATAGTTCATCATCATAACGATGAGAGAATTCTTGAAATCGGTTCAGTTATCTCTAGCTTCCCGCTTACGTTCGCGTTCCGTGTGGGAATATAGGGATAACATATATATATAGCCTATTTTCATCCTCAGGTTCTAGACTATCTCTATACCAAAATTCATATAAATAGGTTCAATAGTTTAGACGGTAGATAACAAGAAAGAAAAACAGAAAGACAGAGTTAATTTCGGATTAATAATATGTATTAGTAAAGACTTTCGTTTCCGTGCGAATATGAGGGCCGTTCCCGGGTTCCCGGGAGATGACTTAAAGTTTATATAACTCGGAATTAGTGTAGCATTCTAACAATGGAAGAATTTTTGAAATCGGTGCTAAAAAGGTTTTAAGTTAAAGAGAACAGATATAGCCTATGTCTATCTTCAGGTCTTAGACTAACTCTGTAAAAAATTTTATTTTATTCGGCTCAATAGTTTGGGTGGGAGATGGTAATGGTAACATAGAAAGACGAACACACAGAGCTACGCAGTTATGTTATTAGTTAGGACTCCCGTTCTCGTTGGAATATAGTGATGAATTAAAGTTGATGCTACTCGGGGATATTGCAGCATTTTAACGGTGGAAGAATTTTTGAAATCGGTGCAGTACTTTCTAAGTTCTCGTTTACGTTCTCGTTCCGATGGGAATATTTGGATACATTTTTTAGCCTATGTCCTTCCTCAAGCTCTAAACTTTCTCTATACTAAAAATCGGTCCAGTAGTTCGGGTAGTAGACGGTAACAAGAAAGACGGACATTCAGAGTTACTTTCTCATTTCTGATTTTCCGTGTTTCATTGGGAATCTATATGCAAGTTTGTTAAACATCGCAAAACAACAAAGATTAGTGAATAGAAATAAGTCAGTGTTCAGGATTGAACAACAGGGATGACAGGTAAATGGTGTTCATAGAAGAAAGTTGCATTAGTGAGTAGATAGATAGATAACTTCTTTATTAACAAAAAATTTTGATTAACAATATTTCTTATCTTTTCTTAAGAATAATGACATGGCTTATTCTGCAGTCTGCCTGATATGACATTTCATTTAGTGTTATAAAGAATAAAAATGAAATAAAATATATAAAAATAACAAGTTTTTTTTCTTTTTTTAAAATACGAAATTAAAGTGTATACAAATTCAAAAAAGCATAAAGTAACTCAAAATCAGATTTACACAATTCAATTAAGAAATTTAACAATTTTAATATGATTTGAAACACAAAAAGATACCAATTTTGAAATGATTTGAAACACAGATATATTTATATGTTTTCAATTTTAAAGTGATTTGAAACACAAAAAGATATCAACAACAATGTTGGTGCTTGAACTGCAGCAACTGCTGTTTTAAGTAACATAACTATTGCGATATGCTAAGGCGTGTTTGCAGTACTTATAGAGGGTAGACCATCCTAGCGCTCCATTGAGTATTTCATAGAGTTGATTTAGGGTGAGATGACTTGATTCGAAATACAATCGTCGTATTTCCTGCATTATTGGACAGATCGCAATGTTGGTTGACTTCGAAAAAGCATTCGATCGACAACCACGAGATCTGATATGGGTGGCCCTCAGACACCGAGGAGTTCCTGAAGCCTATGTGCGAATAATTATGGACATGTACGAGGGAGCAGTTACAAAAGTGAGATGCCCAGCTGGAGTCACCGAAGAATTCCAAATAACAGTAGGTGTACCGTGTACATCAGGGAAGTGTCTTGAGTCCACTGCTCTTTATTGCTGTTCTGGATTATTTGCTCGAAGGAAAAGTAACGGACAATAAAGTAAAACAATTATTCTTTGCTGACGATGGAGCCATCATAAGCGAGGATCCTACATCCCTGCAACGAGCACTTGACGTTTGGATTGATGTTCTGGAAGGAAATGGGTACCGTATTAGCGCTAAAAAGACTGAATACCTGTGCTGCCCTTTTTCTGATCCAGACAAGCCTATTCCAGACATTTATTTGAATGGAAATGTGCTTCCCAAGTGTGAAAAGTTTAAATATCTGGGATCTATGATCAATAGTGAAGCAACTTGTGATGACGACATCAATCATCGAGTAAGCGTAGGGTGGATGAAGTGGCGAGAAAACTCCGCTATCTTCTGTGATCGAAAAATGCCCCCTAAGCTGAAGGGAAGACTCTACACAGCAGTTGTCCGTCCAGCTCTGACTTACGGTTCACAATGTTGGACAATGTACAAAAAGTATGAGAGCAAATTGACGGCAGCCGAAATGAAGATGCTTCGGATGACAGCAGGAGTAACAAAGCTTGATCGAATTAGAAGTACTAAGATCCGTGGAAGCCTTCATGTCAAAAGTACCATCTTGGACAAAATTCAGCACGACCGGCTCAGTTGGTATTGTCATGTTCAAAGGAGAGATCCGCAGAACCCCGTCCAAAAGGCAATATCGTACAACGTTTCAACAAATTCGCGACGAAAAAGAAAAGGCAGGCCAAAACACTCCTGGTACAAGCAAATGCAAAAACAGCAGCATTTGGTTGGCCTCAGACATGGAACAATCCAAAACCGGGAGGCTTGCCGACGCTTTCTGAGGTCAACGCGGCGTACCCCACAGGCGGATCACTAGGGTGAAGCAGAAAAGTGGGAGAGCTGTGATCGCTTCAAGATCACTACTCGTAACGCCGGAAATGGAAAGAAGATTGGACAGATCGCAATAAAATGGATTGTATCTTCATTCTCTCTTCTGTTGCAAAGATTGCAAATTTGTGGCAAGTCAGCTCGGTGGGGCATAAAGTTTAAGTTTAGCAGTTCGACACGAGCTCTGAGTATGTAGCTTATAGCTTCGCCCGAAAATTCAGTAGAAAAATAATTCGCTTCCGAGGGTAACTGGTGATTGAAGTTCTTATATATTAGACTACTGGCCCATGCTGTAAAAATTATGGGTCATTTGAACCACCAGGTGACCTATCTAGAACGATATAAGAGCATAAAATAATAAGATTCAGCACTATGCCGTCACTTGTAAGCTGTTCAACTGAGTGCAGGTGAGAATTCGAAAGTACAGGTAGAGTGAGTACATTTTGGTCACATATTTTTGTACGGCATTCTTACCACCGATAGGTCCATGAAAAATAATAAGAAAACGCACAGTGCCGTAAAAAAATGGTGAGCCACAAAGTCGGATTTTTTTTTTATTTTCCGACAATCACCAGGGTAAATTTGGTCATTTGATTTTATACGGCATCTATGTCATACTGTTTCAATACTGCTTCTAATCCATTATTCCGCAACGCCGTACAAAAATCATGCGACAAGGGTAACAAATCGAGGATTGCCAACCCCTCTCTTTCCGTGGTCCAGGGGGTGATTTGACACAACATGAAATAATTTTATTTTGAAAGTATTTTATGCATGGATAATATTTTTTCATATGCCGTACATTTTCGTTGGTCCAAAGGGGAAAAAAAACTGAAAAAGAAAAAATCAAAAAAAAAAAATTCATATAACGAAATGTAAGGTGAAATTTTTTTTATACGGCATTTAAATAGTTTATTTGTACCAATTTTCATAGTCTTTTCGTGATTATTGGTTCCTAGTTACAAACTATGTTAAATATGGGTTTGTATACTATCGATTTATACCAAAATATAGTTATGTTGTCACTGATAATTCCAAAATACAACATATTTTTGAGAAGTACTCATGACACTGAAGTTAGCAGACACCTGTAAAATTTGAGCTTTTATTTCAGAAATGAATAAGTGGAAAAAAAATATTTTAAGAATTTGTGCTTACAGTTTTTTGAATTATGTAGATATGTGTTTGAAATCTACGTTTTCATTTACTTGATTACAATAAACCGTGGTGGGGCATAATACGTTTGTTGCAGATCCACTACTCATGGAACAAACTTTTAATGTTCTGCAAGAATATGTATGCGTTTTATACAACGTAAAAGCAAGAAAAACTGTAAAAGAAGGAAGGTGTATCATATTTGAAAGGATTTATACGCCGAAAAGTAGTAATGAAGCTTTCAAAAAGACAGCTATGAGATTGGAAGCAACATCGTTTCCCCCTTGTTTCCGGGAGTTGGAGCAACATCCGAAGAGAAGTACCTACATAGCACAGATTTGGTGTAATGCCTACAAACAAATACCGTCGATCTTTTTTCCAATAAACTATGGTTGGGTTGTTAATGACGGTCGGTACGATTTCGATTGGTTTCACGGCGAGGCATGCCCCCAAAAAGTCTGTGACATAACGGAACCGGATGAGGAATCAGGCGAAGAAGATGATGACGTCATAGGTAAATAAATTAATTAAATTAAATATATTCTTTAATTTGTACGTAAGACTTTGATTTTGACAAATACATATTTATGTTTCAGAAAATAATAGAGAAGATAATTCGGACGTCGATGAAGACGTTGATTCCGATGACAACTCAGCAACTGATTCCGATACTGAATAAATTTATCGAATTTTTCTAAAAAATGAATTTTTTTTTATTATTATCATTAAATATATAGAATTTTTCTAAAAAATGATTGTTTTATTTATTCACATCACTACCATGAAACAAATCAATTATATGTATTGTAACGTGCGCTTAGTTCGCAAAATAAAACTTCACTTTCAATTTATTTCTACCACTTTTATTCAGTATCTATACTTTATTCGATCTCAACTCGACTTTTGGACTATCACTTGTTAACAACAATTCACTCTTAACTTTATCACTCTATAATCAAAACTGCCATCTGGTTGCCTCGGACGGCCTATTTATATCGAATGACATTTCATCTAGAACTCTCCAGTAATTTCCACATGGTCTCCACTCTCCACTCGGCTGTCAAACATTTTCTCTCCTAGTATATTTCTACACTTACACTAGTGTTGCCGCTTGTGTTTTCGGTTGAACATGTTCGATTAGAAAATTGGTATTAAATGTTGGGTTCGCGTTACAGTATGTATCAATAATGTTTGAAGTATATATTAAACCAAAAAGTATATAAAACTGTTGATACTGGGATTGACAGTTTCAATTCTTGGACATAATATACACACCGTTTCAGTTCAGTTAGACGTCATAGTGATTCTATCATATTATCAATTATTTTCTTCAAAAATATGTTAATGCCGTACTGTATCAGATGGCCATAAAGTACCCTTAAAATTGTAGCGTCACTTTCATCAGCCTAAAAGATATGGTCTGCATAAAAATGTACGTCATCATTTTTTCCTAATTTATCTATGTTAATACTATTTAAAACAAGGGATAAAACGTAAAAAACTGCTATATTTCATTAATCTATGATATTTAAACTTTAACAATAATTTGCAAAATTTCAGTTTTTGTATTTCTCTATAATTCTTTTTAGAACGGTTTCTTTTAAACGGCAATACTATGTTACAATTGTATTTTACTATATCATGTTAAAAAAAAAGTTTCCGTACAGGATCAAATGATTTTACAGCTATAAAAATCAAGGATACGATGAAATGAAGATAGTTATTGATATACATTCAAATGAACAATCATTTTTTGACGGCATTATTTTTAATAGTACTTTTGAGTGCAAGATAATGTTTTGGAACCTAAGCCGTACTTTTTCAAATCACCCCCTGGATCACGGAACGAGAGGGGGTGGCAACCCTCGATTTGTTACCCTTGTCGCATGATTTTTGTACGGCGTTGCGGAATAATGGATTAGAAGCAGTATTGAAACAGTATGACATAGATGCCGTATAAAATCAAATGACCAAATTTACCCTGGTGATTGTCGGAAAATAAAAAAAACATCCGACTTTGTGGCTCACCATTTTTTTACGGCACTGTGCGTTTTCTTATTATTTTTCATGGACCTATCGGTGGTAAGAATGCCGTACAAAAATATGTGACCAAAATGTACTCACTCTACCTGTACTTTCGAATTCTCACCTGCACTCAGTTGAACAGCTTACAAGTGACGGCATAGTGCTGAATCTTATTATTTTATGCTCTTATATCGTTCTAGATAGGTCACCTGGTGGTTCAAATGACCCATAATTTTTACAGCATGGGCCAGTAGTCTATATATTTCTAGATGTTGTTTCAGTTGCTCTAGATAGATGATGGGTGTAAATTTTTTCATCAATTTTAGCGATGACATTAGCAAAAAACCCCGGCCAATCATCAACGTTTGTTTCACTTAGGGGAAGATTAGTTCCGTGGGCTAGGGCTAATTCGTTCCAATCCTTAAATGTTGAAGCCCTCGTTTGCAACAATCTTACCATGATTGATTTATGAAGACTTCTTCCACTTCTTCTCATCACTCTTGTTAAATAGTTGGAGTTTGATTTTAGATTTTCAATGTAAAGAGGCGATAATCCAGATTCAACGTAGATTGCATAATTTGGAGTTGAATTTGGCAATCTAAATAACCGCTTGAAGAAATATCTTTGTGGTGCTTCTAACGCCTCTATATAATTATATCCGAGAACCGGTGTACCATAGCACATGCATGTATTCACAGTCGCGCGAAACACACGAAATTTTGACACCATGTTGCGGTATATTTTACCACAACAAGTTAGACCTTTACTTTTCTTCCTTTTCCCATTTTCACCCCCTCCTTTTCTTGTGGCTTCAAAGTGCTGGCAGAGTACAAAGCAACCCTAGTCCATCAGCTAGTGGTGTACTTCAAAGCATTTTGGAAAAGCAACCCAAATAAATATACCCCTTCATTGAGCCAGTGGACGGCTGGAGACTCAAGCAGCAGCGATAATAAGAAACAGGAAGGTTCTGGAGAAAGTCCATCGTAACAGCAGCAGCAGCAGATTACTAACAACCTAATATTTGTACTAAAGGTAGAGATATGGCTACCCATCTCTAACGCACTGACTAGTTATCAGTCAACGTTTACTATAACGTCATCATCATCAGAATTTGGCATTTGAAGCCTTTTTCAATATAAACGGCCAAGAGCCCAAAGTAATGACTGAGTGCCCACCGTAAAGGCTGAGCGCCCACCGTAAAGGCCGAGTGCCCAACCTAAAGTGCTTTACCTTAGCAAGAAATGACTTTTTATAGAACTATCCCCATTCCCCCAAATCTGCGCGAAGGTTCACCGAAGTAATTTAGTAGTTTTCGCGAAAAATTACGAATCCTCTTAAACTGAATCCTAGCTTAAATAGTTTTCTTGCACAGTGTAACTTGGGTCGGTTGGGCCGAGGGAGTTTGTTAAAAGTAATGGTTTTTCAATTTTCTATTCTGGAATGGATTGAAATGGAACAGGTCTGGATTCGTTCAATCGGGCGAGTTGTTGCGAATCTCTAACGACCGAGAGATTCAGCAACAAAGTTGTTTAGAAAAGAGCGATGGATGCTTTTCGCCTACGGCGCCGACTCCAGCGGATTTGCTGAGAGTACTGCAGATACCCCGTGACTCTGATTGGTCGAAGTGAGTGGAATTTGCTCAATGCGCCGATGAACGAAGAGACCGCCAAGAAGATGACACTTCTTGGTTGACCTCTGAAAAGGACATAGTGCCGAAAAACCGAAAACACAACTGGCAACACTATAATGGAATGGTATAATCGAAGATGTTGGTTGTGAGTGTGTGTGTGTGTGCAGAAATATACCGGGAGGGGAACTTGTCTAGACATCATGGTTCATAGCAAAACTACTAGAAAGCTCTCGATATTTCGCACTTCTATATAAAGAGGGAGCTGACGCAACCAGAAGTCAGTTTTATTTAGAAAGCGATAGTGTGAATATTGGGTAAACGTGATTGAGTTGAGTTCGAATAAAGTGTATATCGAAAGTAGATACTGAATAAAAGTGGTAGAATTAAATTGAAAGGTAGAGTTTTATTTTTGCGAACTAAGCGCACGTTACATTGGTGTCAGAAGTGTAAATAAAACTTATTTGACTAGTAAAGTGTAAAACAAAAAAGTTAAATACAGTGAAAATGGGTAAGTTGTTGGAAGAGCTCAACTGCATTGAGCTTAAAAGTGAGTTAGGTAAGCGAAATCTTTTTAGAGCGGGATAGAAAAATGAGCTCGTCCTGCGCTTGCGCAACTATTTGGAACAGCAAGGGGAAGACGTAAACACTTTTGTTTTTGAAACAGAAGTGGAGGAAGAGGAAGTAAGTGAAAGTGTAGATTTTTCTAGTATGATGAAACTTTTGTTAGAACAGCGAAACGAGCAAAAGAAGGAACAGCAGAATGTTCTCGAACGACTCGAAGTACAACAAAAGAATCTGGAAGAGCAACGAAATGAGCAAAAGTAGGAACAACAGAATATTCTCGAAAGACTTGAGGCGCAACAGAATGTTTTGGAAGGTCAGAAAAACATTCTAGAAGGCGAATTGGGCAACATTGAGAAAAATGTATATGCCCTAGACGAACGCGTTGAAGGTATGGAAAATTAGCTTTCTGTTATAGAGAATCGTCTGGAAAGCCGATGCGATAAACAGTTCTCCGATCTGTCCAAGGAATTAGACCAGATCCGTAAAATAAAATTCGAGAATCTACTGGAGATTTTGCAAAGAAAAAGGAGATGAAACCGCCGACATTTGATGGACAGTCGTCTTTGCCAGTTTACAAGAGACAATTTGAGGCAGCCGCGACAACAAATGGCTGGGATGACGAAGACAAGTACATACAACTGACTCTTGCTCTTAGAGGACCAGCAGCTGAATTACTTCAAACAGTTCCAGCTGGTAAGAGCGGTGATTTCAGTTCTCTCGTGGCAGCTATAGATAAACGCTTTGGAGATAGCCACTTGAAAGAAGTCTTCCGAGTCCAACTCAATAACAGAGTCCAGAAAAGGGGTGAAAGTCTACAGCAGCTCCAAGCAGACGTCGAAAGACTGGTTCACCTGGCATACCCGGATGCTGGAGAAGAATTCATCAACCAGCTTGCTGTTGAGTCCTTCGTTCGTGCCATTTCCGATATACATCTTCAGAGGTCTGTGCAAACTGCTAGAACACGTACTCTTTCTGAAACTTTAGCATTCGCATTGACAATTGAAGCAGCAGAACAGGCTTCTTATGGAATACATCGACTTAGAGAAGCCATAGTCGAAGAATGCTCGTGCCAAAGAGCTGAAATACAAAAGAACCAGCGGAGCGGACTAGCAAGATGTTGGAACTGCAACAAGATCGGACACTTACAGCGTCAATGCCGACTACCACCAAATAAAGCCGCTTGTCAACATTGTGGAAGCAAGAGATCCAACCTAGAGCAAGGTAACAACAACACCAGCGCTGCTTATCAATCCGTTTCCCATCAGGGACGAGTAAGAACCAACTTCGAGGGGTAGAGGCTGGTTTCTTGTATCGATGACCCCAGAACCACCATCCAGGTCTCAAAGACCAAACGAGACAACAAAAGTCTGACTGTGGAGACTACTATTAACGGGAACAAAAATGTGGCTACCATCGACACCGGTGCCACAGCATCCATAGAACGTCAAGACCTGGTAAAGATGACGTGGCTTCATAACACCAATAGCTACCGTCTTAGAACCGCAACGGGAGAAGCAGCAAGAGTATATGGAGAAATGTGTCTTAAGATCCGACTGGCCGATTTAGTGTTTACTCATCAATTCCTGGTGGCAGATATATGTGACGAGTGTATCATTGGAATCGACTTTATGAAACAGCACGGAGTTATTTTGGACATCGGTTATCAAGTTTTGAAGTACCAAAATAAGGAACTTCCAATGACTTATTCGAACGAAAGTACGTCGACACTGAAGACTGTCATCACGGAAGATCTGATTCTGCCTCCTTCTTCTGAAGTGTTTGTTTGGACAAAACTGGAAGGTGAGTTTGGAAGCCTTCGATACCTAATGGTGGAACCAGACCCAGAGTGTTCCTCCCAAAGCGTCATCATTGGGAAAACACTGGTAGCACCGAAAAACAATATGGTCCCCGTACGATTACTAAACACCAGACCGTACGATGTAAGGTTGGAGAAAGGAGAAGTCGTTGGACGTTGCGAATCGGTTGCAGCAATTACAAAAATCACTGATGAAGCCCCGAGAAAAACTATAACTCCGGAGGAGCTCAAAACCATCAGAGCTAAAATACTGTATTCATCCAACCTTGATCACCAACAAACAAGGATAGCTGAAAATCTCCTACAAGAGTACACTGACATCTTCGCATCGCAAAAGGGACAATATGGTAGGACACAGTTGGTGCAGCATCGTATCAACACAGGAGATGCAAGACCGATTCGTCAACCCGCAAGACGCCTTCCACTGGCCAAACAAGGTGAGGTTGAGGAAATGATAACAGCAATGAAGAAGGACGGTCTTATCGAAAATTCCAAAAGTCCTTGGGCGTCACCAGTGGTTCTAGTGAAAAAGAAAGACGGAAGCACTCGTTTTTGTGTGGACTACCGAAGGCTGAATGATGTGACTAAGAAGGACAGCTATCCCCTGCCCAGAATCAGTGATACCCTGGATGCCATGGAAGGAGCCCAGTGGTTTTCGACGCTGGACTTGAAGAGTGGATATTGGCAAGTTGACATCCACCCTGATGATCGGGAAAAGACGGCGTTTTCTACAGGTAATGGGCTCTGGCAGTTAAAAGTTATGCCGTTTGGGCTATGCAACGCTCCGGCAACATTCGAGCGTTTGATGGAGTGCGTTCTTCAAGGACTGACGTGGAAAGCGTGCCTAGTCTACTTGGACGATGTCATTGTTTACGGCAAAACATTTGACCAACATTGCAAGAACCTAAAAGCCGTGTTTCAGAGACTTCGAGAGGCTAACCTTAAACTGTATCAAGAAAAATGTGCACTTTTCAAAACCGAAGTTAAGTTTTTGGGACACATCATCTCTTCCCAAGGAGTGAAGACTGATCCTGAAAAAGTTGACTCCGTCAAAAATTGGCCAACACCACAGGACAAACATCAACTCCGAAGCTTTATTGGTCTTGCCATATATTACCGACGTTTTGTTAAGAACTTTGCTGGAGTTGCAAAGAGTTTGCATCAGCTCACCGAAAAAGGGAAGCAGTTTAAATGGTCAGGTGAGTGTGAGAAATCTTTTCAGAAACTCAAATACCGCCTCTGTAATGCTCCAGTGCTGGCACATCCAACACCTGGCAAAACATTCATCGTCGACGCAGATGCAAGCAACGTTAGAATCGGGCGGTACTATCCCAAGTGCATGATGGCGAAGAGAAAGTGGTGGCATACTACAGCAAGGTCCTCTCGAAACCCGAAAGAAACTACTGCGTGACCAGAAGGGAACTGCTAGCTTTTATCTTGGCAACAAAGCACTTCCATAAGTACATCTATGGACAGAAATTCCTTCTGCGGACAAACCATGGTGCTCTGAACTGGCTGTTGAACTTCAATAATTCAGAAGGTCAAGTCGCAAGGTGGATAGAAAGACTGCAGACTTATGATTACCAGATTCAACACCACAGAGGAAAGTTGCACTCAAACGCCGACGCACTATCCCGAAGACCTTGCAAAGTGGATTGCAAGCATTGTAGGCGGCTAGAAGACAAAGAAAATATTACCGCTCAGCGACTAAGAGCTGACCCAATAAGCGGATGGAGCAATGAGGAAGTGAGGACTGCTCAACAGGAGGATCCAGATATCGAACCCATTCTCGCATGGAAAGAAAATGAAGAGAAACCTGAATGGGGAGACATTTCTTACAGGAGTTCAGTTCTCAAAGCCTATTGGGCACAGTGGGACTCACTATGTGTGCAAGAAGGTGTCCTCAGGCGAAGATGGGAATCCGCTAACGTTAAGTCATATGTGATGCAGCTGATCGTACCGCAATCGAAAGTCAGTGAAGTTCTTCGGGAGATGCACGACGGACCTTCTGGAGGCCACCTGGGAGTTAGCAAAACACTGGAGAAGGTGCGACATCGGTTCTACTGGTTACATGCTAGAGATGACGTGGAGAAGTGGTGCCGAACATGTGACAAGTGTGCTGCAACCAAAGGACCTGGTAGGAAGATTCAAGGTAAGATGCATCAGTACAACGTTGGATCACCTTTTGAGAGGATTGCAGTAGATGTGGCTGAGTCTTTTCCAGAGACCAACGCTGGAAACAAGTATTTCTGGTTGTAATGGACTATTTTAGCAAATGGCCTGAGGCGTATGCAATCCCAAATCAAGAAGCCAAAACGGTGGTCGACCAGATTGTGTTTAAGTGGGTGAGTAGGTTTGGCGTGCCTATGGAACTCCATTCCGATCAAGGGAGGAACTTTAAGTCAAACATCTTCCAAGGAGTGTCCGGATGCCCCAGAGAGGAGCCACAGGACACAAACGAGTATGTGGACGACCTCAAGGAGAGACTCGCTGACATCCATAAAAAAGCAAGGGAACGGATGAAAGTCTACAGCGACCGGATGAAGACACGGTACGACACAAAAGCGACAACGGCAGGATTCCAAACAGGAGATCGTGTGTGGCTTTATAATCCTCATCGTCAAAAGGGATTGTCACCGAAACTTCAGCAGAACTGGGAAGGTCCTTATACTGTTGTCACGAGGATTAACGACGCATCCAAAGAGGACTAAGAGGCAAGTTAAAAGTAGTTCATTGTGACCGTCTGCATCGATATAGTGGCGAGGCTGCAGATGAAATTATTCGGGACGAACAATCTTAAGGAGGGGGCAGTGTAATGTACACCCAACATTTATACCAATTTCCTAATCGAAAACGTTTAACCGAAAACACAACTGGCAACACTATAATGGAATGGTATAAAGGAAGACGTTGGTTGTGAATGTGTGTGTGTGTGCAGAAATATACCAGGAGGGGAACTTGTCAAGACATCATGGTTCATAGCAAAACTACTAGAAAGCTCTCGATATTTCGCACTTCTAAAGAGGGAGCTGACGCAACCAGAAGTCAGTTTTATTTAGAAAGTGATAGTGTGAATATTGGGTAAACGTGATTGAGTTGAGTTCGAATAAACTGTATATCGAAAGTAGATACTGAATAAAAGTGGTAGAATTAAATTGAAAGGTAGAGTTTTATTTTTGCGAACTAAGCGCACGTTACAGTATTTTCCTAAAAAGTGGAAAAGTGTTAGTAGTGCGTTTGTTTTGTTTTGACTATTGAGTCATATTGCATATCGGTTACCCTTCGCATTTCGTAATTTATTCTGAGATTGCAGGACGCGCGACCTCCATTTAACCTTTTTGTCTGTTCGGGAAATTCCCAGAGAGTCGTTTGTTTGCGGGTGCATTGTGCACATACTTTGTTGTTTGCATTTTAACCTGGGTAAAACCCATCTTCGATCATTAAATATCATACACCAATTTGTTTATGAAAAAATTTCAGGTTTTCTACCTATACCCGTAAAGGTTTCCCGAATAAAACATATTTTATTCCTTTTGGAAATCAATCACGTTGTTATTATTCCATTTGAAGATCATTTTCAGTGAAAAAGTTGGTTTGGAAATTCCAAACAAAAATTTCCTTGCGCCCTTAAATTTGTGAAACACCCTACTTGTGTTTTCATAGAACATTGTTTATATCATTAATTTCTTTGATTTCAATTCATCGATTTTCTTTAATTAAAACTACCTACGGACCACCCTTTGCTGAGCAGCTGGCATTGGCAGCATATTATCTTGCTACCTGTTGCACTCTTTTCCATTAAAATACACCCAGCTGTCATTTCACAGTTCAACCTAAATTTAATTCGTTCAACATCACCGCGGCATCGGTGTGCATATTTTAAGGTTGTGTGTGATTAGAACTCCCAGATACTTAAATTCCTGCACCACTTCAATAGCAATATTATTAAGTAACCAATTCTCTTCGGGAAGCCTTCTTCTTTGACGAGTCTCAAATATCATCACCTTAGTTTTGCTTGTATTGACGACTAACCCATATTTCTCGCAGAATGTATTTAAGATGCAAGACTTTTACTTGAATGTCGGCAAAAGATATTCCTCCTGGAAGAACATCGGAAATATCATCAATAAATAAAGCAAACAGGATTGGGCTTAAAATGCAGCCTTGTGGGACACCTGCTGTCGTTTCAAACCAATCTGACAGATGCGACCCATCCCATACCGAAGCAGTTGACGAGATAAGGAAGTTGAAGTATAGCTGCAAAAATTTCCGAGAGATTCCAAGCATTGAAAGCTTGTACAACAATGCCTGTCTATTCACCTTATCAAATGCAGCTTTTTGAAGTCAACGAAGCAAGCGTATAATTTTTTCTTTTTATCAATAGATTTCTTGGCAATACTTGTTAACGCAAATATATGGTCCAACGTTGAGTAACCCGCTCGAAAACCGGCTTGGAACATACTGAGAAGGTTTTTGTTCTCAATCCAATTGGTCAGCCGTCCGTAGACTATTGAAGTGAACATCTTCCTTAAGAATAGATATGCCTCTATAGTTCTCTGGCTGGTTCACATCTCCACTCTTATAGATTGCAAAAATAACTGCTTTGTTTAGATTGTTTGGAACATGAGACTCATCATATAATCGGTTAAAGTATAGTAGAAGATAATTTTTCAATTGCTCAGTACCATTTTTGTAAAATTCTACTGGAATTCCATCGATACCAGGTGCTTTATTATTTTTCATTTTTTGTAAAGTTGATTCCAGTTCACGTAATAGTATTGGACCATCCAGTTCATCGACAATAAAGTTGGGGAGAGCATCTCCCCAATGTTTCATTGAAAAAAGAATGAATTCAGGCACACATGCAAAACCATTCGATCTATCTAACGTTAAGTGGAAAATAATTTAATAATTTTAAAATTGTTGTGCCAGTGTTTGGTTCCAAAAATTGCTACAAATTAAGAAGAAACGAGTGATTACCAGGGAGAAACCTAAAAACATTGTTGAAGTCATAATGCACGGCGGCCGGGTGACGGGAGAAAACAAAACCATGTGCAGGCAACTTAAAAAGTCTAATGCTCGAACGCACCCCTGTTTTGTTTCCTCCCGTTCCACTTGAGAGGCCAGCCAATGTTTCTCAAAAAGATCCGCCATATTCTATTCACTTTTTCATTCTGTTGCCAACCACCAACCACCACACACGTCGCCAAAGCCACCCGCCATCTTCGCCATTCATTGCCACAGAGCAAATCATTTTATTGAAAGGTTCAATTCTCTCGAAATTAGTCGAATAAAGAACATAAAATTATAAGTAAAGAGTGTACATTTATTCTCACAAGTTTTTTTTAAGAAGAAAATAAAGACCAGCGCAACATTTTGGTCCTTCGAGCCGGATGTATTAAAAAATTAAAATTAAAAACTAAAAAAGGGTGTGGTCGTGGTGGACAATCGAGCTGCGATCATCATCGATTCAAGTGGAAAAATCGATGTACTATTTTTCTTTTGGCGGGTGGATTTTTCGCAAAAGGCGAGATTAAAATAATTTTCGTGTTAAATTGTTGGGCAACAATAAGCCACATTTTAAAACGATCGCGCCAAGGGTGCTGTACAAAGAATAGCACGACGCAACACGCAAACAACAAGCCATTGCTCGTCAAAGGGACAGCATAGGCAAAAGGGGCAAAACGAAGTGTTCGTCACAGGGACAGCACGACGCCAGATTATCGTCAAGCCATCAGCATCAGCACCATATCCATCAGCATCAGCATCAGCACCATAGCCATCAGCATCAGCATCAGCATTCAGCCATCGTCAAGCCATCAGCATTCAGCCATCGTCAAGCCATCCACATCAACATCCACATCATCAATCAGCATCGTCAATCCACATCGTCAATCAGCATCACCATCAGTCAGCGCCAGCGTCAAGCCATCCACATCATCAATCAACATCATCATTCAGCATCGTAAATCTTGGAAGTGTACAGGTGACTACAAAAATTTTCCATTTGCATTAAAATAAATGAGTAGATTAGTTACATTAGTTATCAATTTCAATATTTCAATACATATCTATCGAAACGGTACAAATTGAGACGTTTTTTTTTGGGTTAAGATAACACGCGGTAGTGTGGTAAGCGTTTATTTGACGGTTTAAAGTTTATAAGTGACTGCAAACAAAGTCGAACTCCAGGAACTATGATCAGACGTGAAAGATGCGTACAATACATTCGTGTGTGCCGCGTCCGAGGATGATGACCTCAAGGCGTCGCTTGTGAAAGTGAGAGCCAAGTATAGGAAGTGTTCAGACACTTATATAGGATTTCTCGGGGATCTACTAGAGGCCACAGGGCCGCAAGAGGGTAAAACGAAAAATAAAAGTGAAAACGGGGAAAAAGACGATAAATATACGGCTCTATTGCATAGTATGCATCTCCCACCGTGTCAAACGGACATTTTTAGTGGTGATTTTGTAAAATGGCCGGCGTTTAGAGACATGTTTACCGCACTCTACATCCGACACGCAAAGTTAAGTCCCGTTCAAAAACTTTTCCACTTGCGTGCTCGGACGAAAGATCATGCGTTAAGCATTGTTTCTAAATTTGAGATAACGAACGACAATTTTGAGGCTGCATGGTCAGCGCTCAAGGAACATTACGAAAATAAACGGGTTCTCGTAAATAACCATTTAAATATTTTGCTGGGTCAACCATGCATCGCAGTTGAATCTGCTACCGCGCTCAAGGAATTGCAAAGCAATATCAATGAAGCTGTCTTAGTGTTAGGGTCATACAAGATTGACGTGAAAAAATGGGATGCGTTGATAACATATGTGTGCGCGAGTCGTCTTCCAACTCAAACATTAGCTCTTTGGGAAGAATCTTTAGAAAACCCAACAGAAATCCAATCGTGGGATCAAATGAATAATTTTCTTACAAGTAGGTACCGCGTTTTGGAAAATGTTTCCGACATGCAAAAAAGCAACAACATTTCGAAAAGCGCAGTAACTAATAATCAAGTTTCAAGCAAAACTACACGGGTTAGGGCACATCATGCTAAAGTAAGTTCACAGTGCAAAGTATGTCCAGGAGCTCATTCATTGCGTATATGCCCAGAATTTTTAAAAATGAGTATTGCTCAAAGGCGAAACACGGTACGCAAATTAAAAAATTGCTATAACTGCTTAACTTTCAATCACTTGGTAACAAGTTGCCAGAGTGAGAGTACATGCTTTCATTGTAAGGGAAAGCATCACTCTCTACTACATTTCGATCAAAGTTCTCCGGGGAACATGAAACAACAATTACAGTCCACTTCGAATCCAAACAACGGGCGTAGGTCGCAACAATCTTTCGGGAATAACAATCAAGGGGCTATGGGTGCAATATCACACGGTAACACAAATGTCGAAAGGTCAAATCCGACCGATAATCAAAATGTTTTTGCCAATGCATACTTTGCGAAGACGCAACGAACAGCGCTGTTAGCTACAGCGATAATTCGAATACGGCAAAATCATACTGATTTTGAGTGGCGGGCACTTATCGATCCGGGGTCGGAAATATCATTCATATCTGAATAAGTTCAGAAGAGGTTAATGTTGCCCACACGATCGGTGAGAGCAACGGTTGCAGGCGTTAATTCTTCGGTAACGGCAACATCATCTAAAATTTGCTCATTCATGTTAAAATCGAGACATGACTCTGAGTTTTCTCTTTTCGATGAGGCACTTGTTCTCAAAACGGTTGCAGACAAGCTGCCTTCGGTATCAATAGACTTGGGAGAGTTTCAAAGAAAGTTTGATTTCCAATTAGCTGACCCCTGTTTTAATAGGTGTTCGAAAATCGATTTATTGATCGGGGCAGATTTATATCCCTTTATAATTAAGGAAGGCCTAAAACCCTATGTGTTTCAGAGGATTATGGCTCAAAACACAGTATTTGGGTGGGTGCTACTTGGCCCTTTGGAAAATTCGAATTCGCAATTAGATTCCCAGTGTTCAAGATCACTTTCGTTTTTTAATGAAGTAACGTTAAATGAGGACATTCAAAAATTTTGGCAGTTGGAAGAGCTTAATGAAACTCCAGTGTTGACAGCAGCAGAGCAGTATTGTGAGGATCTCTTTAAAGAAACCACCTATCGAGACGACACGGGTCGTTACGTAGTGCGGTTACCATTCACAGAAGAGTTTGTGAAAAATCCGAACCTAGGGGTATCATTTGCCAATGCGGAGCGACAATTTCAGCGAAATGAAAGGCGGCTTTTGGGGAATCCCATGTTGAAAAATCAATATGATTCAGTGTTATCCGAGTATATTGATCTGGGGCATATGAAGCCCAGTGAAATTTCGGACAGGTTTGGTGAAAAGGGATCATCGTATTATATGCCTCATCACGCTGTGATCAAACCCGAAAGTCTTACAACAAAGGTTCGCGTTGTATTCAATGCATCACTTGCCTCTTCAAGCGGGAAGAGTTTGAATGATGTTCTTTATCCGGGTCCAGCTTTGCAGACAGATCTAACGCTCTTACTGTTGAATTGGAGACTCTTCAAATACGTGTTCAATAGCGACATCAAGAAGATGTATCGCCAAATCAAGATTCATCCTGATCAAACTTCCTTTCAGAAAATTTTATTTCGTGAAACTACACAGTATCCTTCAAACGTTTTTGAAATGGTAACGATAACATTTGGTGTTTCTAGCTCCCCGTATTTGGCAATACGCACGTTGCATCATTTAACCAACGAAGTCAAAGGTTCCCATTTTCTAGCATCAAACATTCTTCTATTGCGGGACTTGTTTGTCGATGATGTTTTATCAGGGGCTCACGACATTTCCACTGCATTTAAAGCTCAAGCAGAATTGATTGGGGTGCTACAATCGGCTGGTTTCAACCTAAGAAAATGGACGGCGAATGCGAAGGAGTTGCTAGAATTTCTGCCAATAGGTTCACTTCTTAACGAAGATTTTTTAAAGTTTGATGACAAAAGCTCTGTGAAAACGCTCGGTATTCAGTGGAAGGCTACCTTGGATACATTTTCCTTTTCGGTGCAATCGGTTGCACAGGCAAAGCCCGCTACTAAGCGCTCAGTGCTTTCAGTTATCGCTAAATTGTACGATCCAGTAGGGTGGTTGGCCCCTATTGTGATCGTAGCAAAAATTTTGATGCAGCAAATCTGGAAAGATAAGACCGATTGGGATGGGGAACTACTCCCCAGCACAAAACAAAGATGGGAAGTATTTGCGAATCGTTTGCCAGGAGTCGCAAGCATAAGTATTCCACGATGGGTAGAATACACTCCAGATGCGGTTTCACAGATTCATGGGTTCTGTGACGCGTCCAAAAAGGCTTACGCTGCTTGCATTTATTTACGGGTACAACATCAAGAAAAGATAACGTCTCATTTGTTATGGGCAAAATCTAAGGTTGCCCCGGTAAACACGATATCGCTGCCAAGGCTGGAGTTACAGGGTGCAGTTCTCCTGTCAAAAATGGTACATTTAGCGTCAACTTCCCTTCGAATTGAAAACATGTCAGCGGTCCATCTGTGGACAGATTCAACTATTGTTCTCGCGTGGCTGCAAAAACATCCAAGTTCATGGAAAACTTTTGTGGCAAACCGCACAGCGGAAATCTTAAAAAACACAGAGGTGACTAATTGGTGTCATGTGATATCAGAAGAAAACCCGGCGGATATAGCCACAAGAGGAATATCCCCGGGGGATTTAAAAGACCATTCGTTGTGGTGGAATGGACCAGCGTGGTTGCGGGAATCTCAGTCGACATGGCCTTATTCGAAGGGCGAAACGATTGAGGAACCCATTATAGAATCGAAATCGGTTAAAACCTTCACCAATCAAGTGATACTTTCGTAATTCAGCAATCAAATCATTCGGGATTTTGAGAGTGACTTAGCCAAATTCTCCAAGTGGCATAAAGCGCTGTGTGTCCTTGCATACGTTGAGAGGTTTTGTCAGTTCATGAAGACTCATGGAAAGAAACGGTATCCACAGTCAGAATTATCCTACCACGAAATTATCGGGGCGAAGGAAAAATTCATTGTGCTGACTCAAGGGAAGTATTTTGAAAGGGAATATAACGACGTATTATCGAGTAAGCAAGTAGCACCAAAAAGTTGGCTGGGAAAATTCTATCCATTTATTGATAAAAAGGGTATCATGCGCGCGAACGGTCGCTTAGCTTTATCGACGTTATCATATGACGAAAAGTTTCCTATATTGCTTCCTGCACAATGCCTTTTTATTCAGCGGTATATTCAATATGTACATGAAATTTCAGTACATGGCGAAATTCAACTCATGATGCGCATGATCAGAGCCGAATATTGGATACCGCAAGTCAAAAATTTGGTGAAAAAGTGTATTCACCAGTGCCCAGTATGTACTCGGTATAAGCAACGCGTGCAAACGCAATTAATGGGTGCGCTACCACAGGAAAGAACCACGTTGAGTCGGCCTTTCACGAATACGGGTGTGGATTTTGCCGGACCTTTCCTCATTAAGACGTATTATGGTCGAAAATGTCATTTGGACAAGGGATATGTATGCATTTTTGTATGTTTTGCAACACGGGCAATACATTTAGATTTGGTTAGTGATCTGACGACGCAAGCGTTTCTCGCGTCATTTACGCGTTTCGTTTCCCGACGTGGAACTCCGTAGCAGATGTTTTCCGATCATGAAACCAATTTCGTAGGTGCCTCTAAGGTGTTGCTCTCAGATTTTCATAAATCACTTATCCGTTGTCCCACAGCAGCAGCTCATAACTTTTTGCAATTAAAATGGAATTTCATTCCTCCCGGTTCTCCCCATATGGGTGGGTTGTGGGAAGCGGGAGTAAAAAGTTTTAAATCACATTTTCGAAAAATTGCAGGCAGTGAAAAATTTACTTTCGAAGAATTCTCAACCCTGCTGTCTCGAATTGAGTGTACGCTCAACTCACGTCCATTGTCAACTATGACTGAAAGTGCTTCAGATATCGTCCCCTTGACTCCGGGTC
This sequence comes from Melanostoma scalare, assembly GCA_949752695.1. Classification (NCBI taxonomy): domain Eukaryota; kingdom Metazoa; phylum Arthropoda; class Insecta; order Diptera; family Syrphidae; genus Melanostoma; species Melanostoma scalare. Next base: position 95,448,856 of record OX456984.1, read on the forward strand.
ATTTCCTCACGGGTGGGTTGTTAGTAGGTTTGCCAGAACCAGCATACAGTGATGAGTCGCTAAGTATTCGAAATAGATGGAGAAAACTACAAATCCTACATCATCAATTAAGTGCTCGATGGAAGGAAGAGTATTTAAAGGAACTTCACAAACGGTACAAATGGAAGTATCCTAAAAGAGATCTGCAAATTAACGACGTGGTTATCATTCGAAATGAAAATGTGAACCACTTATCACATCATGGATTTCACGGAACAACTCAATGATAAAAACTGGGTAAAACATGGATCTGAAAACATCGGCGTACGAATAGATCGCTATTGCATCTGAGGACGTCCAAAAACCAGGGGACTGTTGGATTTCTAGTGATGCTTTTCGAACTAAAAAAGGTTCTTGGATATAGTGCTTCGTGGACTGCACTTCACATTCTAAAGCCATCGAATTCTGCAAGGAAAACATCAGGAAAGGCGTTTTGCTCATCAATCTTAACCCAATTTCCGTGGAAATAACATACATTTACTGGATGAAGAACTAAAGAGCTATTGACAAACGAAAAGCCCGCTCTGAAGTTGAACAAGCATGCACTGAAATCTAATCCAAAGTTAACCATAACACTATTCGACCATACATACCAACGTCACTTCGTCGGAAGGGCTTTGATTCTGCTTACAGCCTCGCACACCAAAGTGGACTAACAACATATACGCAACTAAGACAGAAATGTGTTTGGCCTATCATCAAAAAGATGAGCTGGAATGGCCTTCAAGTCAAACTCCGGCACTACAGAGTATCGACCAATTTCAATACTGTCGTTCTTGTCGAAGGCATTTGAGAAACTGGTAGGTTTCCTGCTAACACCTTCTCAATCAGGTTTCAGACCTCATCACAGTTGTACATGAGCGCTGCTTAAAATTGTGGATGACATTCGAGTGCAAATTGATAAAAACCTGTTAACTACGTTAGCCCTATTATACTTCTCTAAGGCGTTTGATTCGGTCAGTCATAGAATACTATTAAGTAAGCTTAAGCTTCAGTATTTGTTCGGCTTTGAAAGCTCGGCCATAACACTTATTAAGGAATATCTGACTGGAAGATCTCAGGCGGTTTTTGCAAACAATAAAATATATGAGTTCCTTTTCACTCGCGCTGGTGTACCTCAGTGAGCTCAATCTTGGGACCTCTTCTTTTCACGATATTCGTCAACGACTTGCCTTCGGTGCTCAGTAATTGCGAAATACATATGTATGCTGACGATGTACAGATTTATACGAGCTATAATCTTGGAATGGTCAAAGCCCGTATGCCCGTATTAATGACGATTTGATGTCTATAGTTTACTGGTCACGTAAAAACCTACTAAATCTTAACCCAAAAAAATGTCAGGCTATAACTTTTAGTAATACTGTTGTGGACACAACTCGTTTTCCTAGTGTTGAGTTAGATGGAACAGTGTTGAGATATGAAAGCACAGTTAAGAACTTAGGTATAACTTTCAATCGAACTTTGACTTGGGACTCTCACGTTACAAGAGCAATTGGTAAAACATATGCTACTCTGAGGTTGTTACATATGTCTTGTGACTGTCTTCCAACTGCAACCAAAATGATGCTAGCTAAAACTCTAGTCTTTCCCGCTTTGTTTTACGGTAGTCTCATTTTCTGCTGCTTAGATTGTGTAAGTAAAAGGAAACTTCAAGTTGCATTTAACAGCACTGTGCGATTTATACATTATACGTATATGGCTTTCGTCGATTTGATCATGTTTCAATGTATTCTAATAATGTCTTTGGTATGCCCTTAAACAAATATCTGGATTTTCTCGTTCTTTACTTTTCTTTTTAAGCTTATGCGTAGTAAAAACCCTGAACATTTATTTGAAAAGCTTAATTTTCTTGTTTCCCAAAGAAGTAATGTTCTAATTTCACCAATTTTCAATACAGAATAACCAAAAGCCAATTCTTTGTATATGCCGCTCGCCTGTGGAACTCCCTACCAGCCGATCTTAGAAGATTGAACAACTTCAACTCTTTTGAAGCTTCTCTGAGAAACCACTACAGTTGCCAAAACATTTCCTAAACTTCACTTAACACTTTTGTAAACATTTTTGTGATGCTTTTTATGTTTTATCTGGCAATATATGTTTTCCTGTACTTTTATATTTAACATCATAGTATATTTTACGTATTTTTTTTCCATTTCTTTAGTAACATTGTATACCATTTCAGATTATTATTGTAGGTTTAAATCATTATTATGCACTTTCCTGTAACCTTATGTAGTCTTAATATCCTTATTTAAAAAAAAAAAAAAAAAAAAAAAGGAGTCAGCGCTCAAAAGTCACCAAACCACAAGCATACATCACCAAATTTCATCATAGTTCCGGAGCAACGAGCATATACACGCATATTCACATTGACATTATTGTTTTTTGTTTTTTGCCATTTTGCTTAGGCCACTGTATTCTTTTACTTACGGTGCTTTTATAAAAAGTTTTGACAGTAAGTGTCTAGCACATGCTTTTGTTAGCAAGTTGGAATAATTATTTCCTATTTGAAAATGAGTGATGGTGAAAGTGATTTTTCTTTGATATTTTCGGATAATGAGGAGTCGTGTTCTGAGTCTGAAGTTCATGTGGAGGAAGCTCATTCATCGGATAGCAGTTCTAATGAAAGTGAGAATGAATCTGTTCCTGCCGAAGTAATGATGTCGTAGAAAATAATAATTAATAATAAATTGAAAATAGTGCCGGAAGAGCTTTGAGGGAGAACATTATAAGCTTGATGCCAGGCCTGACACGTTATTCGTGCTCAAGAATCACAGCAGAAGAAATCTCCAGCTTCGAATTATTTTTTCCATCTCCTTTGGTACGTACAATATTATCCTACACAAACATTGAGGGTAAACGAATATTTGATGAACAATGGACTGACATTGATAGCACTGAACTATTTGCATTCATTGAACTCCTTTTATTGGCTGGAGTTTTTCGATCAAATAATGAAAGCTCTGAAAGTTTATGGGACTCTCAAAAAGGAAGGCCAATATTTGCAGCTACAATGTCACTGAAGACTTTCAAAAAAATATCTAGATTTATCAGGTTTGATAACAGAGAAACTCGAAGTGAACGGCGTTTATTAGACAAATTTGCTCCTATACTTGAATTGTGTAACCAATGGGTTGAGATTTTACTCAAGCTATATAACCCATCCGAAAATGTGACAATAGATGAACAGCGGGTAGCATTTAGAGGACGATGTCCTTTCCGACAGAACATTCATCAAAGCCAAATTTTAGACATAAGAAAATCAAAAGATTTGATCATAAATAGAAATGGTAGACAAATGTTAGAATTATGTCAAGAACAAGATCTTTTTGTATTGAACGGGTGTTGTAAACATGATAGTGAGGGTAATTTGACGTTCATCGGAGGGCCAGGCAAATCAGTTATTGATTACTGCGTTGTTGCACAAAAATGGAGAGAAATTATTAAATCGTTTACTGTTGTTGCGAAAACATTCTCAGAGCACATGCCGTTGGTTGTAGAAATTAGTAAGAAAGATAGTATCGAGCATTGCCCTATTAGTCTCCCCTTAAAGCCTTTGTGGAAAGAGCATAAAAAGGAAGTTTATCAAAATAAAATTCAAAGTGAACTACTGAGAAATGAAACCACTATAGAACATGCAACTACCGAAGAACAGATAAATATTCTCACTCATGTTATCAACACTGCAGCGAATCCAAAGCACGTCAATCAAATATATACCTGTCGACAGAAATGGTTTGACTATGAATGTCGCGCAGCTAGAAATCTTTCGTTTTCCCTTTTGAAGCTAGCGCAAAGAAACAATAACCCCAGCGATCCTCTAGTTTCAGAATATGTTCAAGCAAACAAGAATTATAAGAATCTATGCAAAAACAAAAGTATAGACTATTATAGATGTATGGCACAAGAACTTGCATGCACTACGAATACTAAGGAGTTCTGGGAAAAAATAAAACAGTTGAATGGCTCAGTTTTTGTACGCGGATCGCACCTGAATGCTTCAGTTTTGGCGAACTATTTCAAAGTTCTTTTAAATATATCTCCTACCGCTTATGAAATTCAATTTGCAGAACCTTTTATTCAAGATGATATACTAGATCAGGAAATAACGTTGAACGAACTACAACTAGCCCTCAAAAATGCTAAAGCTAATAAAGCTCCCGGCCCTGACCGTATTGCAAATGAGTTTTACAAAAACGCCCCAATTGAATTAAAAAATCATGTAGCTACTCGTTTTGTTTAGTAAAATTTTTGAAACTGGAATTATTCCGCAACATTTCAAAGATGCAATTATCTTTCCCATTTTTAAAAAAGGCGATGTAAACATCCCAAATAATTACAGAGGAATATCCTTAATGAATTCAATCGCTAAACTATTTGCAAACATTCTTTTGACACGTGTTAACTCTTGGGTTGAAAGAAAAAACATTTTAAGTGAATTTCAGGCAGGTTTTCGAAGAGGATTCTCAACTGTAGATAATATATTTAGTATTTACACTAACTACAATATCGAACTACTACTTAAGAAATTGTCGTAAGCTCTACTTGTTCTTTGTCGATTTTAAAGCTGCGTTTGATTCTATAGATAGAAATGCCCTTTTTTTTAAACTTACGCAGAATGGAATGTCGACCAAAATTCTAAAAGTGTTGAAAAGTATGTACACTAACACGCGACAGAGGGTGTGGGATGGTGTAGATTTCTCTGAATGGTTTGAGACGTTATCGGGAGTGCGGCAAGGTTGTGTTCTAAGTACCACTCTTTTCGCAATTTTCTTAGACGATATAACTTCTAACTTACCTGCAGGAATTCAGATTGCTGGCCTCACCATCAAGGTGCTTCTTTTTGCAGACGATATTGTTTTATTTGCCGAATCTCCACAAAGTTTACAGTTAATGATAAACAAACTTAACAATTATTGTAAAATATGGAACCTCACTGTGAACTTAGAAAAATCCAAAATTATGATTGTGCAAAAGAGGCAAAGCAAACTGCTGAAAAATGAAAAATGGTATTTCAACGGGCAGGCGTTAGAGACAGTGTTGGAATATAAATATCTTGGGGTACTGCTTAAGCCTAACATGAAAATGGAGTCTCACTTAGAAAAAAAACTGTCTTCTGCCAAAAGCTTAATCAATGCTTCATGGCAGAAGGTTTTTAACAATAATGATGTTCCATCGTCTGCCAAATACAAGGTATACGAAACAGTCTTGCGATCGGTCATGTGCTACAGTTGCCAAACCTGGGGCTTTAAGCCATTTGAGGAAGTAGAAAAACTTCAACGTTTTTTTCTAAAAAAGACTTTTAAACTACCTTTGAACACACCAAACTACGTGCTTAATTTAGAAACAGGGTTACCCACACTTTTCATATACACCTTAAAGTTGCACTTCGATTATGTTCTAAAAGTGCTGAATTATAGCTCAAATAGAATTCCTCTAATTCTTACAAGATACATTTTCGAAAAAAAAAATAGACTGGATCGTCGACTGGGAATTAATGGCACAAAAATGTAGCGTTGAGTTAAATATTCAGTGGTCTGATATCAATATACTAAAAAGTCAGTTATACAATGTAATTGAGGCCTTGGACATCACCCAGCGCAATGAATTCACTCAGCAGGCAATATCCTCTATAAATAGGGTGATATACCCGGAACTGAATTATAATCTGATGTGCAATAATTATTTTAATGACGAATTAAGTGTGGAAGCGATATCCTTGATTTGCAGAGCAAGGGGTGATCTTCTAAATCTAAATGGTACACCCTACAATAACGCCACCACAGTTCTTTGTAGTTTGTGCAATCTCAAAGCAAAGGAAGATTGCTTCCATTTCCTAGTCATATGTCCTGTATTCAGAGAGCTTAGATTGATCCATTTTGGCTGTCTTACACTTACCCTAGAGGGTGCCCTGACATAAGGCCATACGACATAAGGCCATATTCGAACATATGGCGTTATGACGCTTTCAATTGTGACTTAAGGCCATATTCGAACATATGGTCTAATGACGCTTTGTCAAAGCGTCGTAAAGCCATATTTTTTTGCGACTTAAGGCCATATAGTGAAATGCCCTAATGACGCTTCTCTAAAGTGTCATGAGGCCATATTTTTTTGTTAATAGTTGACCTTGAAACATTATACAGTTTTATGAAAGAAACACAATGTGCAATCTTACAAAAAAATGCAACAGTTATGAGCTTGACGAAAAATTTCCATTGATCAGTGAAAACTTACATTCATTCATTTATTCATACCTTCATCAAATCATTAGATTCTTTTAAATCAGTTGCACAAGCGGTCGTTACAAATTAGAAAAAAACGGAATTAAAAGAGCTTATATATAATTTTAATTTTTGCGAAGGCTTTCTATAAGGCAGCAAATGGCTTTACATATATTCCGGATTTCAAATAAGTTTATAAATCTAAATATCAATCCACGTATTCAAAATACCAAATTTTAACAAAATCATTTTCTTTATCGCGTGAATTTTGCATTTATAGAAAAAAATAAATTTGTTCCTTTCTGGATAACCGTACGATATCAAATTTCAAGAGACTTTTGTCAAGAAAAGTGTGTCATGATTGTAAATATTCGTACGATACTAAGAAAATCTCAACAAAATTTATGCGCACATTTTTTATGTTCACCAACAACAAACCCGTTGCTATCCGGAGGCAAATTATGTTTGTTTTGCTTTTTACTTACGATAGAATAATGAAGATAAGAGCGAAGCGGAAAAAATTTTCCCAGAGGAGTATGGATGTGTGGTGTAAAAATAAAAATTCGCGCGAATTTTTATTTTTACACCACACATCCATACTCCTCTGGGAAAATTTTTTCCGCTTCGCTCTTATCTTCATTATTCTATCGTGAGTAGAAAGCCAAACAAAAAAAGATAAAAATTCGCGCGAATTTTTATTCTTACAGCACACATCCATACTCCTCTTTGAAACTTTTTCATCTATAAACTTGAATGAATGAATGAATGCAAGTTTTCTCCGATCAATAGAAACTTTTAGTCAAGCTCATAACTGTTGCACTTTAAATTGTGTTTGAAAGTCTTGCTCAGACTACAGAAAATTACAATAAAAACAAAAATCCAACCCTCTGTTCTTTTTGCAGAAGAATAGTGGAAAATAATTTAACAATATATTCTTAAAATACTTTCTTGAAATTTAAGTTGTTAATTTGATTATAAAAGATTTATATTTGCAATTACGTAAGGCGATGTTTTTTTTTTATTTGGAATAAAACAAAAATTCAGTTTCGTTGTTATTATGTTTGGTGTTTATTTTTTTAACTGGGAAACGGAAGAATGGGTCATTGGACCATAATGGCATTAAGACGCTTTAGAAAGCGTCATTAGACCATATGTTCGAATATGGCCTTAAGTCACAATTCAAAGCGTCTTAACGCCATATGTTCGAATATGGCCTTATGTCGTATGGTCTTATGTCAGGGCACCACCCTAGAGCAAACAAAGATAATTTTAAATGGCTCAAACTGGACTAGCCTTTACAAATATTTAAAATCCGCAAAAAGTTACCGGTATATTGTAATTAACGAATATGATTAATGTTATCTGCTAAAGAGCGAAAATTGAATTTAAATATCATGTTTTTAGTTAATAATGGAATATAAATGAAAAAATTTTACTTAAACTAATTTTATTTAGAGTCAAAAACAGGCAGACGGCAACGCCATTGCCTTTTATTTTTATTATGTAAAAATCTATTTTTATTTAACAAAAACACATAAAACTGTATCTAAAGTTGTTTATATAATAAAAATCCTAAATTCCTAAAATCCTAAAAAAAAAAATCCATCAAAGCCAACGAAGTATGGAATCAAATTTTGGGTGCTTTGTGATTCCGCAACGAGCTATGCTTGGAATATTCAACCATATACTGGTAAGGAAATCGGAAGTACACCAGAAAGAAATCAAGGTATGCGTGTACTCGTGTATGTAGTCCTTGATCTAGTTGTAGGGCTAAGGGGCATAATGTAACGACTGATAATTTTTTCACATTTTATCAACTGGGACAAATATTACTAGAGAAACAGATCACATACCTGGAAATAAAACTGTCTGGCTAAACGACGTATTTTTTTGGAAAATTTGGGTATGCAGCTCGTAACTCCCTACATAAAAAAAAGGCAAACACTACCTCGAGGCTCGAGCACCTTTTTCACTTGAAATAGCCAATAAAATACGAGGTGCATCTCAAAACAACCCACAATCTTCCTCATCAACTCAATCGAACAACAGTACAGTAAAGAAATCAACCAAGAGGGGTCGATGTCACTATGTCAAAAAACAGATTTAGTTTGCGAGAATTGCAATAAATTTATATGTAAGCAGCATTCTCAAACTATTGCTTTGTGTACAAATTGTAAAAACTGATAATATTTTTAACCCTCTTTCATCATTCAATAAAGATTTTTAAGGGTATAAATAACATAGAAATGTATAAGAAACATGATCGAAGTTGCAATAAAATCCCTTATTTATGTATTAAAATAACTTATTTTCATTAAAAAAATTTAAGCTATTTAAATTATAAACCAAACTTACTTACTTAAGGTGGCGCTACAGTCCGGGTCGGCCAGGGCCTCAACCAACATGCTTCTCCAGCCAGCTCGGTCCCTAGCTAGCTGCCTCCAGTTTTGCACTCCAAGTTGGTTGAGGTCCTCTCCTACTTGCGTAGACAAAGTCCTTAACTACCTTAAAGTTATAGCTGTCTATCGTGACGTTCTGTCCAAGACGTCGGTGTTGGGTGGCCTTTCTTGATGACGGCATATACTTGGTCTTGCCCTCATTGACCACTAAACCCGTCTTCTTTGCTTTCGTCTCAATACTCAGAAACGCGCCATTGACATCACGCTGCGTTCTTCCAATTATGTCAATATCGTCGGCATATCCGAGCAATTGGACGGATCTTTGAAAGATTGTGCCTCTTGTGTTGACGTGGGAGTTTTGCACTATTCTTTCAAGAACGATGTTGAAGAAGTTGCATGACAGTGCCTCGCCTTGCCTAAAACCTTTTTTGACATCGAATGTATCGGTGAGATCTTTTCCGACCCTGATGGAGCAGCGTGCGTTCTCCATCGTCATCCTACACAATCGGTCAAGTTTGGTAGGGATGCCAAAACTAGACATGGCTCTATATAACTCCTCTCTATAGATGCTGTCATACGCGGCCTAAGAATCGATAAAAAGGTGGTAAGTATCGATTTGAAGCTCTTGGGTTTTTTCCAAGATCTGCCGTAGTGTGAAGATTTGGTCTATGGTGGATTTTCCTGGTCTAAAGCCGCACTGATAAGGACCTATCAGGTTGTTGACGAATGGCTTCAGACGCTCAAACAATACGGCAGAGAAGATGTTAAGAAGACTGATACCTCTGTAGTTGGCGCAGTTCAGAGAGTCTCCTTTCTTGAGGACCGGGGAAACAATGCTGAGGTTCCATCATCGGGCATGCTTTCTTCCGACTATATTTTGCAAATGAGCTGGTGCATACTCCTGACCAGGTCATCGCCTGCCGCTTTAAACAATTCGGCAGTGAGGTCATCAGCTCCAGCAGCTTTGTTGGACTTTAGCTTGGAAACTGCTGTCTTCACTTCGTTCAGGTCGGGTTGGTGGAATTGTTGGTCTACGTCGCCTAAATCGAATGGTTCTATCTCTCTAACAGCGGAATTGGGTTCATCATCGCCGTTATAGAGCTTGGAGAAGTGGTCTTTCCATATCCTCAGTATTGACTGTGGTTCCACCTCGATGTTCCCTTGATCGTCTTTACAGGCTTCGGCTTGGGGCTTATAGCCCGAGGCTGTTATTTTTACCTTTTGGTTCAACTTCCGAACCTCATACCTTATGTGGCACCCTTCTATCTCCTCGATTGCGCGCTTCTCATGCTCTCTCTTTTTCCGTCTAAGAAGTCGGTGTTCGTCTCTCCTTTCTCTGCTTGTAGAGCTCGTAAGCAGTTCTAGTCTTTTTGTGCAGCGCCGCTTTGTATGCTTCCTGTTTAGCTGCATGTGCTTGCCGGCATTCGTCGTCAAACCAGGGGTTTCGTTGTGGTGGCCGTGTGAAACCCAGCACTTCAGAGGTGGCATCTCTGATGGCTGATTGGCAGCGCTGCCACTGGTTCTCTATACTTGATGCTACGTGGCGGCATAGGACTTCTTAAGAGGTTGTAAGAGACTCGATCGGAAAAGGACATGGCAATTTCTTGCGATTGTTATCGTCCAACGTCGAGTTTTCTCACAGTATTTCCTTGTTTTGGCTTAGATCGGGATATCTGCAGTCGTACCTTGGCTACAACAAGGTAGTGGTCCGAGTCAATGTTGGCCCCTCGGAATGTTCGGACATCCTCTATACTGGAGAAGTGTCGTGCGTCGATCGCAATGTGGTCAATCTGGTTAACGGTTGAATGATCAGGAGATTTTCATGTCCCTTTGTGGATATTGAGGTGCTGGAACCGCGTACTAGCTACCAGAACATCTCGCCCCGCAGCGATATTGATCAGCCTGAATCCGTTATCGGAGGTGTTGTCGTGCGGGCTGTATCTTCCGATTATTCCACCAAAGATATCCTCTCTTCCTGCCTTGGCATTAAAACCTCCTAGAACAATCTTAATGTCATAGCCAGGGCTATGCTCATATGTTTTGTCCAGGAGCTCGTAGAATACGTCTTTGGTGTCTTCATCCTTTTCTTCTGTGGGGACGTGTGCGCAAATGAGGCTTATGTTGACGAATTTAGCCTTGATGCGGATTGTTGCTATGCGCTCGTTCACATAGTTGAAACTCAAGACTTTTGCCTGAGTCTAGTTCCAACAACAAATCCACATCAACAGTCGCTGCTTTTGTTCTCGGTAGCAATCGCCGAGTCCGCCGAGTAGATATCGCAGTCTTTTAATTTGCGTCTACCTGGTCCATCCCATCGCATTTCTTGGATAGCGGTGATATCTGCTTTGTAGCAGTTTAGGGCTTCCGCTAATTGTTTGGCTACACGTGGTCTAATAAGGGACCTAACATTCCACGTACAGATCCGAAGTTCTTTTTCCTTTTTGCGTTTGCTTGGTTCGTCATTAGTAAATCCGTCCATATCCGAGGCTTGTTGGTGCTTCGCAACTAACAATTGCCTTACGTGGCCGGGAAGTCACCTCGACAGCACGACCCCCAACATGGAGGGCCAGATCCTTATATAACTTCTAAGATGGGGAGCCAGATATACCGTTCCTTATAGGCCTGAGCTCCAAATATGTTGTAGTAGCCCTAGCCCTATAAGGTGTTCACTAAGTAGCTCAACCTGACTGGAACTGTAGACGCCACCGTTTTAAGAAAAACCTATGGACGCTAGGGTCCCCTTGGGTGCACGTGTCTACCATTTAAACATCAAATTAATTCACCAAAATCAAAGCAGTAATAAAATTAATCAAATATGTAATCTAGTCTAATTTGACCCGAAGCTCTCCTACGTTAATAACTAATAAAGACCTTGCGAAGGTTTTGACTATTGCCAGTGCTTTTGAAGCTGCAACATCTGTGGATTCATCGGCCACACTGTTTTTTCGGTAACCTATGTCATCAACCATTATTGGTGTATAATATGGAGCCAATATCCCAGTTATTATGCTAGTGCACTTTGTACAATGTAATTGCATATTTTGAGCGCCACATCACAGACAAATAAATTTTTACACCGTTCGCCTAAATGCTTATTATTCTGATTAAAGTTTTCGAAGTAATTTTAAAAATAAAGTAGCCGGTGTTTTTTTAAATCTAAATTTTGTTTACGTTTATTAGTGTTCGCATGTTTTCTAATATCGCTCAATTTAGCAAAAGACTCTGCGACACATAATTGCCACCTTGCTTTGGATGAGTCTCCGAAAACTGATTTCAGACATCCCTTAAACTCAGAATCTGCTTCATACCTCTATCTATATTTTTAAGCGTATTGCTTATTTTATTAGGTTATTCCATGATTTAAGATATCACAAATATCACAACACAACACAAGCATTAGTACATTATAATTACATACTTACAGACACTGACCAGTGTTGAACTCGATTTCTCTGTCAATATTGATTGCAGACACCTAATTTTAGACTTAATTTTTTGTAAAAATAATAATCTTTAAAACTGTATCTAAATTGAGCTCGTATAGGCTTAGGGTTGCCAGATTTTCAATGATGCCTGTTAAACATAGAGTTTCTTTATTTTTTACAGATGAAGAAAACAATAAAAAAAAACTCATTAATTAGTGCCCTCAAAAACCCATACATTACTTTTGAAAATTTAAAACAGGAAAAAAATTTAATTTTGGATTTCTTACGAACTTTTACTTATTGTTTTAAGGAAATTTTTATGACTGTGCTCTGATAAAAAGGGTAAAAAGTGCATTTGACCTGCTACCAAAATCCTAATTGCCTTACCTCTTCTCAGGGAGATTTAAGTTTGGGGTTAACAAGGTTTATTTCGCGCTTTGTGATTTTTGAGAGAAAAAAAAAGTTTAAATAGCGAAAATTGGAGATATTTTTTAAATAGCTTATATTTTTAAATTGTTAGAGAATAAAAGTGTAGAGTCAGTGGAAGGAGTAAAATTTGAAGAATAAGGAATCGTCAGACGGATGAAAATTGAGAACATTAAAGGAGGGAGGGAAAGCAGAAAAAAGGATTACTAGAGTGTTTTAATTTTTGCGAGTGTTGTCAAATATAGTTTTGGTTGATCTTAGCCACCGTAGATTCTCGATAATTGTGAGAAACTTACTTACTCACTTAGGTTGGCATTACAGTTCGGGGTGAACCTGGGCCTCAACCAACATCCTTCTATAACGACTTCGATTTCGTTCGAGCTCTCTCCAGTTTTGCACTATTAATCGGTTGAGGTCTTCATCCACTTGATTGCACCACCTAACACGAGGTCTTCCCCTTCCCATCGAGCCCGAGTGTTTGGGTCCATTCTCTCTACATGGCCCAACCATTGTAGCCTCGCGAGTCGCGATTCGTACTCTTTTGGATAGTGCATAGCAGTGGCGAGGCGTGAATAATTCCAAATGGTAACTCGAAGAAAACTTAGTCAACAACAAAGTAAATTTCAAAAGCTTACTTGAAATTTTTTTCGTGCAATGTATGTCCTCGTTTCAAGCCAAAAAGTCAAGTATTTCAAACCAACTTTGCTATTAGGTAGAGCGTCCTAAATCTATAACTTTTTTTTCTTCATAAAACTAAGCTCATTAAAATTATTTGTTTCCTCTAAGAGAAAATCAGTTAAGCAACAGTATACAGATATTAAGGCCATAATCAAACCACTGAAACATACTACCGGAAAACTTTTCAGACTTTTTGCACATAATTTAAATTTTTCAAACACTAAATCAATTTAAGTAAGTATTGCACTGCGTTCTGCTATCTGCTGGTAAACTGAATTTTTCAAATAAGAATACGGCTCATTGTGAACTGAATTCATTTGAGCCAGAAAAATTCCAATTATTTTTTGCATTTTCTCCCAAAAATATGCGTCATGCTATGAGATCTAATATCCACGCATATTTGTTATCAAAGTGGCAACCTTTGAGCTTTGACACATGAGACATGAGTCTAGTGCAGAGACACATACAAATTCATGAAATAAATCGGAGAGCAGCGTGCTATTTTCTTGTTCTTCAAGCAGAGGCCTACCTGAAGCCAGCGTTACCGTTGGATATTTTGGAAAAGTTGCAAAAAAAAGTGGCACTCGAGAAAAAAAGGTGGCGCTTGAAATTAAAATCGAAACAACACCAAAATTGACTTAATGAAAAAAATTTCACACGTCTCAACGAATTCATAGGAGTTGAAGAAAACACATACCTAATCTTAACAATCATAAGATTATGTATGTGTATAAGATAAAAACTAAAAATCTAACAGTTCATTTTGTATTGGTAACTCAACATAAATAAATAAATAAAAGTATGAATAAATAATAAATAAGAGATAAATAATAATTCACTTAAAAAAGAATTCGTATCACATTTCTCTTTCTTGTGATGGTTTACCTATGTTTTTTTGTAAGGAGCTCATCAGGACTCCACTCAGCTCATCATGTTCATGTCATATTTGCTTACTAAATTTAAGGAAGCCAACATATTTTCACAAGTTTCAGTTTTTAGCCGGTTGGTGAGTTTATTTTTCATCAAAGTTAGCTTGGAAACCTCTCAGATATGAGGCAAGGTAAATAATTTAGCAATAAATTCATGTAAGTCGGAAAATAGTTATTCATTCAAACTATTTTTAATGTAACCCACTTCAAACCAAAACAATTCGATATTTGTCAATTTCAAAAATTGGTTTAAAATCTGCGTGAACGGATTTTGTTTCTAAAAATTTATATTGTTCGATTACCTTTTCGGGACTTTTGGTAAAATTACTAAAAACAGAAACAATGCTAAGAAAGTGGCACAGACTGAAAGGTGGTGGCTCGGTGGCACAGCCTGAAAAAAGTGGCAATTTGACACTAAAGTGGCACAGCGGTAACGCTGCCTGAAGCTGCAACCTGCAAGCTGCAATATACATTTTTGTTCATAAGCGCAGCGGTTGCCCGGTTGGAAGAGATACGAAGTAAAGCAAACACCGAAGTGCGCAGAAGCAATGTTGGAAATGAGCACTGGGATGTGGGATACTGCCTACTGCGGTTGCCAGTTTGGTCATTTATGTCCAAATCTGGTCATTATTTTTTCACTTGGTCTCATGGTCACTTTTTATTACATTTGGTAATTTTTTCAACGAAATGAAATAAGAGAAACACTTCAGTTTATAAGTCCTTAAAATTGAAATGCACATGTTAGGCAGTTTTCTTATCGAATTATGTAAAAAGTGCATCAATATCTAAGTTCGTTCGTTCAAGCCCAACGATTGCTCTGAGGTAGCCGCAATAAGTTCTCTTGAAACTTTCCTTTCAAGCTAATCACTAGCTTCCTTGAAAATTTTGGTTTCGAGACCGCCTGGAAATCCAGTTTTATTTGATTTTAGCTAACATACAAGCTTGCCACCCTAAGTTCTTCTGATCTAGAGCGCTGGTTCCCAACTCATGGGTCGCGACCCAAAATTGGGTCGCCAAGCCATTTTCGGTGGGTCGCGAGCACACACTGACATTTTGAAAAAAAATCTTATAATTTAAAAAAAAAAATACATATTTAGGTATAAAATAAATCTTATGCTGGCATATGTGTTGTGTCGCAATCGCTTGTGTGTATTTTATAAGAGAGCGAACACATTTGTCTTATATAATATACAGACAATCAGTTGCAACTTGCAACACAACACAACATAAAACACCACAACAAACAGGTGTGTTTCTTGTTTTAAGTATACTAATCACCCTTATTGGGATAGGCGTTTCACAAAAACGCCTAAAAAATGACATAGCTTCAGCCACGATAATTTTTGTTTTCATAAAAATATAAGTTCAGCCCCTATCTGTTCCTCATTGCTCTTACCATTCCCTCAAAAGTTATTCTATTTAAAAGGCAATTGTGGCACCCAGAGGTAAGTCATTTTATTGGCGTTTTATTGAAACTCCATTCGTAATAAAGGAGGTTGGTGTTTTTTCTATCTTCAAACTGAAAGTAGGTATGTATGTCTATGTATGTGCCACAGTGCCGATTTCAATGATGTCATTTTCATCGACTTTGCTGTTTTTTTTTTTTTTTGTAAGTAATCGCTGTAAGGCAAAAATCGTAACTGGATGCCAATTTCGCTAAATTTGTTCGCCATGCCGAATTTTTAAAATTTTCAATAGTGTTATATTTTCCTAGTCGGAGAGTGAAAAAACTATATCAAGTTACCTTTTTGTTTTATGAAAAAAATATTGCGAAGATTATTTAAAATTCGGTATTGATTTTGAATTGCATCGAAAAGCCTCAATGTGTTCTTTGTAGTATATCTTTTGTTTTATTCACATGTGGGGTGGTTTTCCAGAGGAAACACGATAAATCGTTTCTTCGAACTAAGAATAGAAATTCAAATGTTTTTAGACATGCGAAAAAAAAGAATTTTCAGATATAGTGAAAAATTATGACTGGTTGATTAAGATTGCATATTTGGCAGATATATTCGAAGAATTCAACAAATTGAACCTTTAATTACAAGGACATGATATCACTATAATGCAATTCAAAGATCATTTGCAGTGTTTTGTTGAAAAACTTGAAAACTCAGCAATGAGCATAACATAGCAATGTTTCACAAACTCAGCGAGACCCAATCCAAAAATGAATATGCTAGGGAAGAACTAGGAAACCTTATCATCAATCACCTGACTTATTTAAAACAGGAGATTGCTACATACTTCCACGATTTGAATAATGTTCAACTCACGCCAATCCGAAATCCTTTCTCTGCAAATCTAATTGTTTCTGTAATTCCGGATACTCTCCATTGAATTAAGAAATAATTCTTTTGCTAAAGATAATTTCGGAACAACGTCATTGATTGACTTTTAGTGCAGTGCGAGAGAAGTTTACCCAAATTTATCGAACAATGCCTTAAAACTGTTAGTACCATTCGTTTCGACATATCTTTGTGAAGTTGGATTCTCATCTTCAGTTTGTAAATATCAGAACCAAATCAAGGAATAAATTGGATGTAAAACATGATATGATTCTATGGAGTGTTGTTGTCAGGGCCAACAACAACACTCCATAGAATTGATGAATTGGTATCTAAATGTCAATATCAAGTTTCTCACTAGGAAACTACAGTGAAATCTCCCTTGGGCGGACAGCCATGGTGCAGAAGTTTTTGTCCGCCTAAGAAAGTTGTCCGTTTAAGGGAAATCAAACTAAAACACAAAATTTTAAATATAATTTGCTGATGCTTTGAAATCTGTGATTCCTAAGCGCGTTTCAACTTCTGTTGCCTGATGTCGAATAGCTCTTCCAGATATCTTAAACCCTTTGTTTCGAAATGCCTTGAACCACTCGAAAACATTTTTATCAAGGCAGTTTGACGAAATAAATCGTTTTTTAAGATGAGTTGCATTGTAGTTTGACTGCCATTCACTCAAAAGCTCATTCCTTTTTTTCAGTAGATCAGCAACTTGGGTTTTTCTTTTTTTAAATTCTGTTGCTTTTTCTCGTATGATTTTTTTTTATATTTTTGACAAAAGCTAATTACGTCTACCTTTACCTATAAAGTCAAAGTTCTCTTTTTTGGTGGCATCCAAAAAATATATTTCTATAAAATCTACGTAGGTAAAAATTATTAAAAGAATTTTAAACTGCCTGAGCGCAAATAAACTAAAGTCAAAAAATTAACCCTTTTTTACATCCAAACAAGATCAATTCCACAACATGAATGAGAGAATGAGAGAAATATATGAAAATATCCAACACATACATGCCTTCAAATCAAATACTCAATCAACAGTTACACAAAATTAACACATACATAATAGAGTTTCTGGACTCGCAACTGGCACGTATGTAGGTACATATTTTTCAAAGAATTTTATGCTCGCTGAAAACTGCAATTTAAAAAAAAATACCACTGCCAAAATTATCAGCGTGATGCCATGTTCAATCCTGCTCTGGTGTTAGTCTAAGAGAAAACATTTTGTCTTTAATACGTGAAATTTCTGTCCGCGTCCGTCCAAGAGAGTGTCCGTCTAAGGGAAACTGAAAATAATGAAACTTATATGGAGCAATTTCCGTGCAAAAAGATTTGTCCGTCTAAGGGAAGTGTCCGCCTAAAGGAGGTGTCCGTAAAGGGAGATTTCACTGTAGTTGCAAATATAATTATTTTTTTAATTGTTATTAATTTTCAAATACGCTATGTATATGTACATATATAAATATATAATTGAATAAATATATTGTATGTACGGCACATTCTCTTTTCAATTGAATGAATTTGGCACTTAATTTATTTAGGTTTGTTTTGAAGTTATTGTCATTGCGAACTTTGAAAGTAGATTTCTAGAAAACTCTTAAGTATGTACTTAATATGTATACGTAGATTTTTACAATTTAACATTTATTCAAATACATTGGGTCGCAGAGTTTTTCCTAAACTCCAATTTGGGTCGCTAGTTCTGAATGGTTGGGAACCACTGATCTAGAGTATGGCATTCATGATAATCGTCTAGGTTGAGTCTGCATAATTAAATTTTCAAGATCTTTCTTTGTCTTTACGGGCTTGGTTGTTAGTTTTCCACCCTGGCATGATTTTTTAACTTTTGGTGCAAAATTTGAAGTTCATACTTTCATGAAATTTCTATATTTTCTTAAACAAGCACTTCTCATGCTGCTCTTTCCGTTTGAGAACTTGGTATTCTTCCCTTCTTTCTTCATCGGAATCAATCATAGTTTTGATCATTTCAAGCTACGTTTGGTCACTTTTATTTTCATTTTTGGTCACATATTTTTTTTGACAAGTGGCAACCGTGTCTACTGCGCCCTGCACAATACGTAGGAGGTAGGATTTATCCGCTCAGAGCGCAAAGAATAAGAGACACAAACAGATTTACCAAAAAATAAGACGCTAGAACACCGTGTTCCGTGTTATTTTCTTCCATAAGAAAGCATGTATTGAACAGAGAGGTTTCTAGCGCAGTGAATAGTACAAGAAAAAAGAGAAAAGAATACAAATTTGTCCTATCTAGCGACAAATTTTATAAGACATAATATTTGGGGTTACCTTGTTTGTTGCTTAAGTTTTGTGTTTGCTTATGGAATGAATTGAAGAGCCAACATGTGTGTAGAATAAAACGGAAAGCAGAGTGGCAGTTGTTAAAAAAATGTTGGCAGCGAGTTCATGTGTATGTTTAAGTTTGAGTCATGTTGCCAGAAGTCTAAGATGTTTCGTATGTGAATTTCAAAAGGTAAGTCGGAAATAATCGACTTATATGGACGCTTCGCCGCTGGTGCATAGTCGTACGAGTTTTGCAGGGATGCCGAAACTAGACATGGCTCTGTACAGCTCGTCTCTGTATTGTGAGACACGCGACCTTTTTTAATTTCATTTTAATTGTTCTTTCGGGAAAGAACAATTAACGTTTCACTTTTCCGGTTGTTTGCTTTGTTTACATTTTTAAACAGTTCGTCTAACCGTCCTCTATTGTACCATTTTATAATTGAAAATATTTGGGTTTTTAATCCAACTTTTGTACGGTTTTCCCAACAGTGGTACAAGTAAAGTGGAATTCGGTTTTAAAAACCACTCATGGGAGATAAATTATCCGTCGTTATAAGCGGATGCCGTTATATCCGAACAAAAAAAAATTTTTTTTTTAAATTGTATTTCTATTTCGTTTAAATAAAAGTAATCCAATTCATTCATTATTAACATAAACAATTATTTTTTATAATAATTTAAGATTCAGTTAATCAGTTCTTATGAAAAAATCTGTGATAGTTGACTGAGTTTTGTTTTTAAGTGTGTTTGCAAAAAAAAACTAAAATCCTTAACAATTTCGATTGCACTTAATGCCTCAGCAATTGAAGGGCTTGTTTCGTGTACGGGGCCGTCATCGTCATCGGAGACCTCAAGAACTGACTTTTCCACAGCAGCAGCACTCACTATTTCTTCTAAATTTGGATCATCTGAAGTTGAAATGTTGTCATCAACGGGGATTTACTCCACCCACGCTGTTTCTGAAGCTACAATGTTTGAATTGTTCATCAGTGAAATACATTCAGAAAGAGGCCAATCATCCTCTTCTTCAAACTGTTCTTCATCTCCAGAGTTGTTTAAAGCTTGCAAACCAGCATGCTTAAAACAGTTAGCAATAGTGTTAGTGATAACACGATCCCAAGCTGTGGCCACCATGTTGACAGCGTCTAATAAACCAATGGCACATTTTTTACCTGCTTCTAGGTTCCGAATAATTTTAAGCACAAGTTGTTTGCGGAAATTGCTTTCAAGGTTTCTAATAACACCCTGGTCCATTGGTTGCAATATCGATGTTGTTTTGAGCGGAAGAAAAGCAAGTTTTATTGAAGAAAGGTTTTGAGTGTGGGGATGTGAAGGCCAGTTATCGACAAGCTCTGCATACCATTTTCATAAAACTCCCTCGAAAATTTCGGAAGTCATCCAAGCCTTTTTGTTTACTGTGTAGTGAACTGGCAAGCACTTTGTACCTTTGAAACATCTTGGATTCTTGGATTTGTCAATAACAAGGAGTTTTCTTTTCTCCGATCCGTCCATATTAGCACCAACGAGCACGGTTGTTCTTCCTTTAGACATTTTTCCGCCTTTGCACCTTTCTCCTCTAAATTTTAGTGTTTTGTCAGGTCTTAGTTTGAAAAAAATTCAGGCTTCGTCCACATTAAAGTTGTCACTAGGTCTTATTAATTGGCCATACTTTTTGTAACCAATCATCGCATTGCCCTGGCTGAACGCTGTTAGGTTCTCCTGAATTTTTTCCAAACACAATGTTGTTTCGCATGCGAAAACGGTAGATCCAACTTTCTACATTTAAAATCCTTCCCCAGAAGCTGTCCAATTTCATTTGACTTTGTTTGTAGTATTGGTCCTGTAATGGGAACATTATTGCTCCTCTGAGTCTTAACCATTTCAGTAATGACTCCTCAATGTCCGCATTTTTTGAGGAACGAATCTTTTTAATTTTAATTGATTTCGCTTCAAAACTTTTTTGTATAGCTTCTTTATTTTTCCAGATTCCACTGATAGTAGAATTCGAAACATGGAATTCTTTTGCAAGATTTGAATTGGATTACCCTGCTTCGAGTCTCCAAATTATTTCAATCAATAGTGAAAGTTTTTCTTTTTTTTAGATTCCATTCTACGGAATAAAGCACATTGAATTTTTTCTTAAATTCAAATTAACCTACATAACTGTATCACGTCTTGACAAGACACGCTGGAACAACGAAGTTTGTTTGGCTGATTCCCTTTTATTTTGTTTTCGGTCGTTATATCCGAATTTCATGACAAACAAATCCCGTTACAATGGTCTTTATAACCGAAGTTGTTACAACGGAAAGATATTATTCAGTTTTTAGTGACAAACCAAACATTAACTTTAAGTTTCGTCGTTATAACCGAAATGTCGTTATAACCGAAGTTACTATATACGAATTTAAGTAACTGCAAATAGCTTTGAGTACCTTTTGGGAATTTAAACTTGGTTCTTAGCATTTCAGACTTCAGATCCTGGTTTGGAAATTTCACTTAAATTTCCTTTATTTATCATTCTTTTCATTATTAAATTAATCGACCTATTTATTCGCGATCGTCTTTTTATCGCCCTACGCTACTATTATTTACGTGTGACACAGTCTTGTCCATTTTTTGGTTTTGTTTTAACATATTCAGTGTTCATATTCTATCGTGAGCAGGGGCGGTAGAACACTATTTTTTTAGGTGAGGAGCATGGTAGAATTAAATAAGGTATGGTAGTTTTATTTTAGTTTTATTAAAGAATATATAATATTTTTATTATTCAACAAAAGAGTAACTTTTGAAAAATATTATTTTTATTATTTTTAATATTATCAGTATAATAATGGAATAGGGGTGGATTTGATGACATGAACAGTTTTCCGAAAGCCGCCAAAAGGCATGGAAAGGAGTGTGGCTCTCATTTGAGTCTCAAATTTTTAGTTTTATTTTGAGTGCTTCCGCAAACGAAAATGTCACGCCTCGTGCCTGGTGTACAAAACATATATATGAATATTTTGTGAGACGTACGTTTTATTATATTTTTAAAAAAGAATTACATACTAAAATCAAGGAGAAAAAAAAGGTTAAGAAATAGTTCATAACGTTGAGCCTGTGACCGATAAATAAATGATTCAAATCACTTGGTCAGTCTCAGTCAATCAAGCAAACATTAGTATAACAATATTCATAATTTCATAACAACTTTTTGTGTCTCATTTAACTAAAAAATCCTCCTAAATCCTGGCAAATGCTCCCTCGTCTACCCTATAAACTTAAAATAAAAGTAGTAACTTTAAAAGCTCGTGTTGGTAAACGGTACAATGACAAGGGGATGGGGTGATTTTGCCAGGTACCTAAGTATTAGAAATAAATACAATCGAATAGATTTTAATAAATACACAGTGTTGAAAAATGAAACAAAACAATTTTATTAATTCAATGGGTGGGTCAAAATACTGTATGGGTCATAATACTGTATTTAAAATACTGTACCTCAAAATACTGTATTTCAAAATACTGTATGTACAAAATACTGTATGATCAAAGTACTGTTAGTCAAAATACTGTATCTCAAAATACTGTAAGTCAAAATACTGTATCTCAAAATACTGTATTTGAAGTTGCTGTAATTAGGCTGAAAAATAAAAACTGTTTTGAGAATGTAAAAAAGTGCCGCACTTTTTTACAGAAATACAGAATTTTGAGAACAGAATACTTTTCTTAAGAAAATATCATAACAATTATACATAAATTATAGAAAATATCATAACAATTATTATTTACTCTAATATAATCTTATATACTTCCATGGAAAATAACATGTGCCTATGATAAATTCAGTAGTCTTTGAATTAATTAAAACAAAAACAAAACAAATGGTATCTTCGTCTTTTTTTCTCTATTTCATTTTCTCCTTCTTGATTGTATGTATCTCTCTCACATGTTAAATTGAATTGTTTTGATCATAATCAACAACTGCATGAGCAATTGCAAAAGACTAGTTAGTCTGTCAAAACTAGCACGTGTTCATGCATTCAGTATATGTTTAAAGGTTTGTTCAAATTTAAGTGTTAGAGTTATTTTGCTTCAAAATGAATATATCGATAGTGAAAACAAATAAAGGAATGGAAGTTGAAGAACGAAATTATGCAAAAAAAAAAAGTATTTTTACAGACAGATTTTTGAGATACAGTGTTTTGCTCATACAGCAATTTGAGATGAAGTATTGAATTTTGAACTACAGTATTTTGATCATACAGTATTTTGTACATACAGTATTTTGAAATACAGTACATTAACCATACAGTATTATGAACATACAGTATCATACAGTATAATGCAGTATTTTGACCTTACAGTATTTTAAAATACAGCATTTCGACCCGCTCCCTAGTTCAATACATAAAAATGCACCCCATGAAGTGGCTTTGCCACTGGCACATGCACCTTATGGTGCATTTGGCTTTGCCACAGGCAAAATCTCTTCGCAAGAAAATTGCAAAGGCTCCCCTCCCCACAAGCAGTTTTTTCTTAAATTCACTAATAACTTTTTTTCAATTAGAAAATAATGTAAATAACTCTAATTTAAGAAAGTTATCATATATTCTAATAATGATTTCAAGGAAAGGTATGAACAAGTAAATTAACATACTGCAAATATGCGACTACTGACTTGAGAACTATCAAACTTCGTGGAGTGTTTTCAATTGGTGATGTGCAATGAAAATCTATTTTTCGATATTTTAGATTTTGTTAGGTCGACTGAAAAACTCGTTTGGCAAAGGTACCCCTGGGGCAAATGCTCCCCCGTCTACCAACTCAAGATAAGTAATAGAGTAGTGATCCATTATACCTACTTATTATACCTACTTAGCTTTGTCTTCCACAAATAAGTGAAAAATCGAGTTGAATAAGATAATCGGACACCACTTTTTCTCTATCTTTCGTCATTAGAAAATCTAAAGTGAACATTGCTTCGTAACTTTATTAAAACTATCTAATTTTTCTCGTTTTGAGTCGCAAGATATATTAAGAGGGTCCCAAGAGTCAGAGGACCGGTATAATGTGCAGATCGAATTCTTTGCACAGTGTGGTGAAACTATATATACATTCATGGATTCAAATGGCATCTCATTAAAGAAGTGCATCATTCCGAAAAACATTTTTTTTCATACCTAAGTAATTATACCTAGTAAAAAACAGCTGACGGCTGGACAGAATCCTGCGAAGAAACGCTCAATTTGCTTCTGGACACTCACTTTCCAGGAAGCTCTAAGAACTTATGCAACTATGATTCCACAGACCCAGGTAGCATAATAACTAACAACCCCGATCTGATTACAAGGGAAAAATTAGTTTGGGCCCTTAACAGCTTTGTCCCACACAAATCCCCTGGACCTGATAGTATAATTCCAGCCGAACTTCAAAAGGCCGCGGACATTATTATCCCTGTCCTTGAAGTAATTCTCATCGGCTGTACCACCTGGAACTATATCCCCACTCGGTGGAGAGAAGTCAAGAATGTGTTTATACCTAAGGCTGGGAAATCATCCCACGCAAACCCAAAAGATCTCCCACCAATAAGTCTGTCATCTTTCCTTCTTAAAACTTTAGAACGACTGATTGATATCAAACTGCGTACAGCTATAGATCCAAAATTGTTATCTACAGCACAACACGCTTACTGTAAGGGTAAATCTGTAGAAACGGCCCTACACACCTTTGTTCGTACTATTGAATATTCCCTCCATCACAAAGAATTCACTCTGGCCGCCTTCCTCGACATAGAGGGCGCCTTCAACAACGTCAGCAACTCTGCAATTACAAAGGCACTGACGAAGCTCAAAGTAGATGATTCCATAGTGGAGTTGATAAATCTAATGCTAAAAAGCAGGAGAATCAACTCTACTCTAGGAAACTTCTCTGCAAAGAGATCTGTCAGTAGAGGAACACCGCAAGGTGGAGTCCTATCTCCTCTTCTATGGAATATAGTCGTCAATGAACTTCTAGTTGACTTAGAAGCTGAGGGATTCAAAGTGATTGCATATGCAGATGACGTCTCCATTGCGGTGTCCGGCAAACATGCTCACGTCCTTACGGACCTGATGCAGACCGCTCTAAATAAACTTGTAAAATGGGCGGGAAAATGTGATCTAGGGGTCAACCCTCAGAAAACTGAACTCGTTCTCTTCACCAGGAAATATAAAATTCCTCAACTAATAACTCCATCAATAAATGGAATCTCACTTGTACTTTCAAACGAAGCCAAATATCTAGGTATAATCCTAGACAAAATGCTAAATTGGAAAGCCAATATACAGGAAAGAATCAGGAAATCCACCGTAGCTTTATTTTCCTGTAAAAAAGCCATTGTTAATAAATGGGGTTTCTCCCCCCAAATCACCCACTGGCTCTACACCGTGGTCATCAGACCAATACTCACATACGGAGTAGTGGTATGGTGGACCGCTCTTGATAAAAGGACCTACTGCGATAATCTAAGCAAGGTCCAACGAACAGCCTGTCTGTGTATAAGCGGAGCACTGAGATCAACACCCTCAGCTGCCCTAAATACACTCCTTAACCTTACACCACTAGATATCTTCAGCAAACAAATGGCCGCCAGTGCAGCCATTCGTATGAGAGCTATCTCCCAATGGACCGTAAATAACATCGGTCACGCTACAATCCTGAATTTATTCGGATCAATCCCTTGCCACTCCGACTACACCATCCCCCAATTGGTTTTTGATAATAAATTCCAAGTCTCAATCCCACCGAGAACGACCTGGGAAGACGAAGAATTTTTGAGAGATGATTCAATTCATTTCTATACAGATGGTTCAAAAACCGAAGAAGGGCTAGGCTGCGAGGTGTACTCAAACCGACTTAACGTAAGTCTCTCGTTCCGCCTTCCAAACCATTGTAGCGTGTTCCAAGCGGAAATTCTGGCGATCAAAGAGGTCCTGTCATGGCTAAAAGAAAACGTGATATCCTCAACGAATATCCGGATTTTCTCCTCGGCGCTGTTCCTACGAACTCAATAACCGCCCTTAACTGTCGCCTATCTCTTAGGGAGATGGCTGAACAGTTCAATATTCACCTTAGTTAGGTGCCGGGGCACAGAGATATCGTGGGTAACTGCAAAGCCGATGAACTCGTCAGAGAAGGAACCGTTCTACCGATCTGGTGGAACAATATCACCACGTGCGTGGCAACAAAACGGATATGGCCAGGACTAGATCCAAAACGCACAAGACATTTGTTATCCATTACCAGATTGCAAGTTAGCTCCGTAATCAATGTCATTACCGGACATTGTCTGATAGGAAGACACGCCATAAGACTTGGCGTTCCCTCAAATGACTTCTGCAAAAGTTGCTTAGATGAGGAGGAGGAGGAGACAATCCCACACCTCCTCTGCTCATGTCCTGCACTCTCTTTTAAAAGAAAGCGGCATCTGGGGAAATATTTTCTCGATGATCCAAGCGATCTGGCGAATACAGACCCTGCATCTCCTTCGCTTTATTAAAAGCTCCAAATGGTTTTGTTAAGTGAGGTACTCCCTCGCATAATTTCTATGGTATCACAATGGACCTAGTATTGGTCTAAGTGTGTTAGGTGTATTCTTGACAGCCATTGTAACCTAACCTAACCTAGTAAAAAACTTTGTATAAATAGTTAATATAGTAGGAACTAATTTTTTTCGTTCGAAACTTAACAGAAGAATATGAAAAGAGTCTGTCAGACAATAAACATAGATTCAAATTTCGACTGCACCGCTACTAAATATAACCAAAAACGCTCTGGAAGACTTTGAAAAAAAGTAATCAAAACCCGATCAGATATACATTCCTATAGTTCTGATACAAAATTCTAAGTTAGTAGCAACAAAATAAAAGCACCAATCTTATTGCATGTCATGCGACAGCCTTTATATATTTAAATCACCACCTAGATCCTAGACACAGAATAATTCCCTGCCTCGTTGTTATGTATACATACATATACTCCTGAACAATCTACCAAAAAACTTAATTCTTTTGCCTCAAAATATATCCCCTTCTAACATTCACTACTCCTAGGATAGTTATAACCCCAACTACCGATGTCTTGTTCAATAGTAATTTTAATTTTTATTGCACTCAAGCGTTGTGTAAGCTAAAGGGCACCAAAACTGCTGACACTTTCTAACGTCTTTCACATACCACCTACATGTTACATTACATCCACCGGAAACAAACGATAATGACAACTGACCAGCAATGCATTAAGTATGAATCAATTGGATTTTTGGGAAGTCAAGAACAAATTGCTTCAGTGTTATGTGACAATAAAAAGAACGACAAAATAATCAATGGAGGGTACAATTACCACAGTCGAGAGGCGAATACCAAATATGCTCATTCGATCCGCTTCATATTTAAACATTCTACTACATACTATGTACATACACTTTATTGTTGGCCTCCGGCACCCCTCTATTTTTAAATCTTTGTATGATGTTCAATCAGAAAACTCTTCACTAGGGCCCTAGTAAAAAGGATTTCCTGGGAGAAAGATACGGTTCTTAGAAACTATGTGCAACGTTTTTGAAATAGGTAGAAGAAATTTTACTAAGATAATGCTCATTTCTTACCTACTGACTAACCGTATTGATTGCTGTATGACATTTTGGCATTAATCAGATTAAGTGTTTCTGCGAGGATGCTGAGAAAGCATCCGAGTGATTTTTCCGCAGAAAAAATAAGGCTGTCAATGAACCATTAGCTTGGTGCTTCATTTATTTCATTGACTGATTTTAATCTGAGTAGACTTTCATTCAATAATAATAAAAAGTAAAAAGTAAGAAACTTTACACATCCTCAACAACAAGAACAACATGAATCGCAAACAAGATTCTCAAAACATCTCGTCCATATACTGCTCTCTTGTCTCTACATAAACTCTGTTATCCCATCCGTTAAATTTTGTTAAACCAAGACTAATCTTCATAAAGAGAAGTGCAATTCCAGCTTCGGAAATATTTTTGTCAAACTTTGTTTATTTAACATGTTTTAAAAATCTAGTTTATAATGTAAGTTTTCTTTGATTGTTCATTGATGTGTATACTTTATACTATATTTTAATTATTTGTTTTTATAATAAAGTACCCCTGAAGAAGGCAACAACCCTTGCCGAAACGTCGGGAAAAAGCGAAAGATCCATCTTGTTTCTTTGCTAAACTTAAAGTGACCAAAAAAAGCCGAAGGAAAATACATTTTCCACCAACAATAATAATAATAATTGTTTCTGACTTTAAGGGGGGTTAAGTTTTTAAAGGCGAAAAAGGATGTCTTCGTGATTTTTTCCTGCATTGACGTGAGTGATACATTTTTGTTAAATTTAACTTCATATTTAGGTATTTTGAAGAAACTCAGAAAAATATTGATAAATAAGCCTGTGACTGCAAGTTTTCGGAGGCATCTTGAAAAAAGTAGTTTTGTGGGTAACTTGTTGCGGATATCCTTTATTTATGTTTTTTGCAGCACTTGAGTGAATAGCGCGGTTTAGCTCAAAAAATTGCGTTTAAGATGTTATAAAAAAAATGAAAACGTAAAAAAATCTCTGTGATTATTTGTGGACTCATTGAAGAAGTAATACTCACATTTTCAAAAAGATTGGTTCAACAAACTTTAAGTTCTAATGCTCACGAGCTTAAAAAATGACGTTTTCAGGAAAATTGATTTGAAGTTATAAATAAGTATAAAAACCAGCCGACACGCTGGTCATTTCAAACAATGTATATGTATATATATATAGATATGTTGTCTGACTTAAGGTTTGTGGTTTGTGCACAATATTTTCGACTGTTTAGAACTCGACATATAGAGGCAATTCTTATTACATACTTTGTGTTGTTATTCTTGGTCATATTCTAAGGAAAGAATTGTTGTACAGTAAGGTTCGTTTCTCAACTTTGACATCACTTTTTGACAATTTAAAAAAAGGCTAACTTTGGTGTAACCTGACCTGTGATAAATTCGATTTCTCTGTCAATACTGATAGTGGAGACTTAATTTTAGACAAAATTTTTTGTAAAATTAATAATCTTTAAAACTGTATTTAAGTTGGGCTCCTATAGGCTTAGGACTGCCATATTTTAAATTTTAAATGGTGTTCAAGTTTTCTGCCCCAAGCAAAGTTTTGACTTTGAGGTCTTTTTTCCATAAAATGCCTGATAAACATAGAGTTTCTTTATTTTTTACAGATGAACAAAAAATAATTTCTACAAAAAATTAAGTCTAAAATTAAGTCTCTACCATCAGTATTGACAGAGAAATCGAATTTAACACAGGCCAGGGTACACCAAAGTTAGCTTTTTTTTAAATTGTCAAAAAGTGATATCAAAGTTGAAGAACGGGAACACCTTGTGTATTAAAGGGCGATTTTCTTTTATTTTCTTTTTGACAACATTGGTTTTGACAGCTCACGACCGTTTCGTGTTCTGTGCCACTGTCAAACGGCTTCAGTTTGGTCTATAATTTAATCATAAATCGTTTTTCAAACGAAAAACGCTTGCAAATCTTTCAATTTTAATATCAAAACGCGTGCTCAGTTAAGAAAATTCATTTTTTGAAGTTGTTTTCACCGACGAAGCTCGTTTCTGGTTGAATGGATATGTGAACATGCAAAGCTGCCGTATTTGGAGTTAAAAACAGCCAGAAGCATCGCAAGAGCTACCAAGGCATACAGATAAGTATTTATTTGGCTGAATCATTGGGCCAGATTTCTTCAAAGATGATGCGAATCACAACGTTACAAAATGGAGCCTAGCTTGCATGACGTGTGGCTTTCGGTCTTCGGTGAATAGTTTATTTCACATTTGGGGTCGGTCGATTGTCCGCCCAGATCGTGCAATTTAATGATCATTTCATTGTGGGAGTATGATAAAGCTCATGTCTATAGCGACAAACCCGTTTCAATTGACGCACAAGATTGAAGCATTTATTCGTGGAATATCGTCCGAAATGTTAGAAAGAGTATATCAAAAATAGACTAAGTGGAAGAACCATTTGACGTGCAGCTGCAGCCAACAGCATTTACGAAATTATCTACAAGCACTGAAACATAATTGATTTCCAATATCAAAAAATAGGTTGAAAATTTTTTTATAACTTTTAAATGATTTTTGATGGTGGTTTTGATAAATCAATGTTTGCGTGTCATGCATTTATTTTATTCATTATACAGGGTGTCCCGTACTTCGTGTATTATCCTTTGGAGTGTGATTCTTGGTCATATTCTAAGAAAAAAAATGTACTACAGTAAAGCTCGATTCTCAACTTTGACATCACTTTTTGACAATTTAAAAAAAGGCTAACTTTGTTTACCCTGACCTATGCTTAATCTGATATCTCTGTCAATACTAATGAAAGAAACCTAATCTTAGACTAAATTTTTTGTAAAAATAACAATCTTTAAGACTGTATTTAAGTTTAGCTTCCACAGGTTTAGGGTTGCCAGATTTTAAATTTTAAGTGGTGTTCAAATTTTCTTCCCGAAACAAAGTTTTGACTTTGAGGTCATTTTTTTGCAGAAATTGTCTGATAAACATAGAGTTTCTTTATTTTTGAGAAATGAACAAAACAATAATAAAGAAAAAACTTAGCATTAAATGCATTCAAAAACCCATACATTTTATGATATTTGAAAAAATACAAAATGGGTAAAATAAAAAAACAAAAAAGATTTTTAAATTTGAGGTTTGTTTGAATAAAATAATAATATGGGTACTTTTAAAAGTTTTTTTTATGTATTTTACAAATACATTCCAGTGATCATTAAAGCCTTGTATCTTTATGCAATGAAATAAACTAAACTGCCTAATGACGTGAATAAATAGAGCTTTCAAGTTCTACTTAAATATTTTCTTCATACCATTTTTTACAATTGAGCTGGCTATCCTCAGGAAACAACAAATCAAAATTAAAAGTGTAACTATATGTATACAAATAAGGAAAATAACATTTAAGTGCTATATTTATAAGCAGAACCCTTTGAATATGATTCAATTTCGATTCTTTTATTTTCCAGTTAAAATTTTATATTTATAGGCGGAATTGACTATGGGATTGGAGTTCCTTGATTCGGCCTAATGTTGGCATATACCAATTATTGGTGACAATCATTGGGTTGATTGCCACCAATCATTATTGAACCTGTATCAAATTACTGGTCTTCATGTTTTTCTTAAAATTTTCACAGGTTGTTAGTGCTCTTTATCTTTCCAATCATTGGATTGGCAAACTATGCCATAAAACTATGCCATAATTTTATATCATACTCTCATACTCCATACTATACTATATATAATAATATTAATAATAATAATAATAATAATAATAATAATAATAATAATAATAATAATAATAATAATAATAATATTATAAAGAGGAAAGGTTTGATTGTTTGATTGTTTGTAATAGGCTCCGGAACTACTGCACCGATTTGAAAAATTCTTTCACCGTTGGAAAGCTACACTATCCCTGAGTGACATAGGCTATATTTAGTTTAAAAAAAAAAAAAAAGAGTTCCTTGCCAAAACACCAGTAACTAATTATCTTACTTAGTTGTGTACATTGTTATAGTAGGCAGTTGTAAGTAGCTCAAAGATATGACAGGTTTAATTTAATACCACGAAGCCGCGCAATACTATACATGGGCCAATAATAAGTTCACAAGAAGGAAGCGTGGTGAGAACGTAGGCCATCCAGGCATAAAAAGATGCATAAAAGAAGCATAAAAGATGCAGCTTTAGGTAGAGTCTACGGTGTCCATCCTTCTCAATCCGATTGTTTCTATCTAAGGATATTGCTACATCACGTACGGGGCCCAACCTCATTCCAGTACTTGAAAACCGTTGACGGAGTTTTCAAAGAAACATATCAAGCTACTTGCCGTACTAGAGGTTTGCTAGAAAACGATGACCACTGGGAAAATACTCTCAGAGAAGCTTTGCTTTCTCAATGTTCACAACAACTGAGAGAATTGTTTGTAGTCATACTTTTATTTTGTCAGCCATCGGAACCATTAAAATTATGGGACATTTTCAAAGACGATTTATGTGAAGATATTAGACACAGAATCAGACAGCAAAATCTAAACTCCACCTTACCATACATCGCGGAAATTTACAACCAAGGTTTGATACAAATACAAAAGCCTAAGTGATTTTGGATTACCATGTTCAGTTCGTACAGAAAAAAATGGAGCAGAGACAATGACTAATCGCTGTGATAGAAATAGTTTGACCGCTTTTGTTAATGAAAACCTGCCAAAATTAGTCCCAGATCAAAGAGATGCTTTTGAGACTATAGTCGATAGCGCCATTAATGACAAAAGAGAAGTTTGCACCCGGTGTAACAGGAAAGGCTTTTCTTGCTAATTTGATACTTGCTAAGATAAGAGAATCGAGGAAGATAGCAATACCAGTTGCTTCCTCAGGAATTGCTGCAACTCTCTTGACGGATGGAAAAACTGCTCATTCTACTTTTAAACTTCCGCTATCCGTAAATCTTGAGCAAAAATCTACATATTCTATCCGCGAAAATAGGCCTCTTGGTAAATTACTACACGACGCCTCATTAATTATGTGGGACGAATGCACGATCCATAGAGCACATATAGAGGCCGTGAACAGAGCCTTACAGGATCTAAGGAACTCCTCTGCAGTCATGGGCGGAATTACTTTTCTTTTCTCTCCCCGTTATTTACAGAGGTACGCGAGCAGATATCATCAAGGCATGCTTGAAATCGTCACCCTTATGGGCTTCGATTGAAACAAACAAGAATGATACTGTTAATGAAGTAAACAATCTAATATGTAGTTCAAAAAGTCCCGGCCAAATATAAATTATTTGATGTAGATTAAATTTTTGTTAAAAAAAAAACTTTTATTTATTTAATTCCGAACTTAACAGGTTGGTGGATAACTTAGAACTAACTTACGACTACTTGAACCCTGAACAGAACGATTCACTACTCTACTGGAAAATTGCAGAATTGCATTTCCCAAGACATTCCTCACTGCATGCGCATCTCCGGTGTCCGTTGTCGTGGGAAACCATGAAGTGGGAAATGTGTCGTGCGAGAATCTGATGATATTCGATTTCGCTATGTTGCTGTTGTTAACTCCTCCCTGCTTAAATCTGGATGTCCTCATCTGGCAATTAAAAGAATGGAGCATCATAAATCTTAGGGATGCTGGGACTTCTCAACTGGTTAAATGTGGGAATGAAAATTGGTTTGAAGGTGTTGGGGATGTCCGGGACTTCGGATGCTACTTCCTGATGGGTTTCCTCATGTTTAATTGTGATTTTAGTTTGTTTCCTCTTCATGAAAACCACTACCGCTATGATGCCAAAGATAATAATCAATAAGGAGCCGTGGGAAATTGATTGATGAATGAGATTCGTTACTTCAAGCTTCTTGATGTGCTCTCTGTTCTTAATGTGAAGTTCGTGCATCATTTCTAAGGAAAGCACTTCGTTGATCTCCTTTTCATAAGGTTGAGGTTGGATGACGGCAGGTAGGATTTGGACCGATGATATTTCCCTGGAGCGGTAGGCCTTGTCCTTGATTTTGATTGTAGCGTTGTGGAATTTAATAAGGAAGCTTCCATTCAGAGAATGTCCGATTCCATCTATTGTTATGTTGCCTTGAAATTGGTTGAGAAAAATAACTCCTGGTTCGATCGCTTCGATGCTTGGAATGTGTTGAGAATTCGTTACGGGGCATGATGAGTTCTGGCTTGTGAGCAAGTTGGGAATGCAATCTGAATTAGTTATTTCTTTAATATTTTCTAAATGACAAACTGATAAACTGTTCAGAGTTCTACATGGGTTTTCAATATTATAAAATTTACTTTCACATATTAAAATTTGACAATTATTTTCTTTTGGTAACTTAATTACTTTATTATTTCTCTTTATTGGTTTGATAGAGAGCTTTTCGCAAATGAGTGATTCTGTGAGTGGAACATTTACAACATAAATCAATATTGAATTATTAGTAAAAATCTTAACATTAGAGAATTCTAGAGCTTCTTCCACCGTACTAAACGGGAATTTTTCTTTATTAAGTGCTCTTATAGCGATATTTATTTCTTCGTTTGACAAAATGATTGAATTTAAAATCTGTTCTTTCGCCCAGTGAATGGCATACTTAATATTTATAAGTTCTTCTTTAATAATCTTTATTTTATATTTCAGTGTTACAAACAATTCATTATCTAAATATTTATTTTCTCTTATTTCTTTTAGAATCTTATTAGTGACAGTTGTTATATTGTTTATCCTATTATTATACAATTCGTTTATGACAATTTGATTTTCATTACTTTCAACTAAATTATTTATTTTATTTTCGATTAAAACAAGGTCATCATGGTCAGGGCTACCTGCGAGCCATTTCCATGCTGAACCTACAAAATTTAATGACCTCTTATTTCTGTTGGGTTTGATATAGGCCAATATGTCCTTTATCTGTGTAAGTTCGAATTGAAGGAGAGGAAATAGGATGTGGGACTTGATGTTGGTTGAAAGGAGGGTAGTGTTTGCTTGGTTTATGAATTCTTCGTATTTGTCCAGATCGATGGTATGGATTATTTTAAAATTTCCGTTTTGAATTTTTGACAACCCATTATTTATGGCAACAATTTGGGAATTGGAGTAATCCATTATTTGCACCTCGGCACAAGCTATTGCAAAGATAAACCTGAAATATTGTATGGAAAATTTAGTTTCTAATGTTGCTTTTATGAATTATTTTCCCTGACTCAGTAAGAACTGTAGTGTTCCTATCTTCCCTAACATTTTCGATTTTATAGCGAACAGTTAATTTCGAACCTATTCTTTTATTATGTCTTACAAAAATTTCTTCTCCTACTTGGTAAGTTTTAGGGGGTTTTCGGGATTTGTTATGAACTTGCATGTCTTTCAACTGTTTCTCTTTTATCCTTTCGATATTGCTCTTTCTTGCCTTTTCATATAATTCGGGGGAAACTCTCTGTACACGACCGAAAAATAATTCTATTGGTTCCTTTCCTGTGGTGGAATGGATAGTAGAATTGTATTCGTAGACAGATCTTCCAAGCAGATCGTTGAATCCGGTAATCTGGAATTCTGAACTAATACACCGCATAATTTCTGATAGGGTAGAATGAAATCGTTCTACCTGACCATTAACCTCGCTCTTGTATGGTGGAGTTTGATAAACTGTTATGTCGAGTTCTTCCATCATGGCTCTAAGAGACACTGAATTTAGTGACTTCTCGTTATCAATGACTACGTGTTCAGGGACA
The DNA here is from genome assembly GCA_949752695.1 of Melanostoma scalare. NCBI lineage: Eukaryota > Metazoa > Arthropoda > Insecta > Diptera > Syrphidae > Melanostoma > Melanostoma scalare. The sequence goes on from OX456984.1 coordinate 95,483,904, forward strand.
CCGAAGTGGAACAGTGTGTCCCATAAGGGTTGTCGTATGTCCTCTACTGACCGAGAATTTATGATTTTTGCGTGAGCTAGCTTCGAAAATTTATCTATTGCGGTAAGGACTAAAATGTTTTGTGTGGAGAAAATATCTATGTGGATAATGTGACCTGGATAGGAAGGTAGGGGTGTTTCCTGTATGTAAATTTTATTTGGGTGTCTTTCATATTTATTTTCTTTACAGATTGTGCAACGCTTGAGGAAATTTTGTATTCTAGCGTTCATTCTTGGAAAGTAGTATTTTTGTAGGATTTGAAGCCTATTCTCGTGTGCATTCCTATGAGCTCTTCTGTGTGTGTTGAGGACGATTTCAACTTGTTCGGTCTCTGAAGGAACGTCTACAACTTCTAGCTGCGTGAAACGTATTCTATAGTTTATAAAATGCTGTGGATAAAGATCTTGGATGATAGCCATCGTTGGCTCATCAGCTTTAAGACCATTGATTATGTGGGGATTCAAATATCGCTTAAAAATGCCTATTATCATTTCTCTGGTATAACTAGGTTCTACAAAAATGTGACGATTAAAATTAGGAAAAGGTTGTTTCAATTGATAACTAGTGCATGTCCCAATTGTTAATATCAATTGGTTCCTGAAAGCATTTATAGGTACTTCTACAGACGGGATTAGGTTGTGCGATGAGCTGTCGTCACTATGAATGCTTGCGGTCATGGAATTTAGTTCGGTTCGTGATGGTCTTGACAAACCATCTGCCACGACGTTTTCTTTACCTGGTTTGTAATGGAGCTCGTAGTTATACTCCTCTAGCTTTGCTTTCCAACGTTTCATCTTGGTGTTGGAGTTTTTATTGCTTAGAGCAAAGGTTAGAGGCTGATGGTCTGTGAATATCTTAACTTTCTTTGAGCCATATAGAAAATTACGAAGGGATCCAAGTGCCCATATAATGGCAAGCATCTCTTTTTCGTTGGTGGCGTAGGATTCCTCGGTCTCGTTCAGAGATCTAGACAGGTAAGTGATTGGTCGGTCATCCTGTGAAAGTACTGCACCGATGGCAAAATTCGATGCATCTGTAGTAAGGTGAAATTCTTTCGAGAAATCTGGATACGAGAGCATAATTTCATTAGAAATCATGATGTTTTTTATTTTGTAGAATGCTTCTACTGCCTGTTGATCTAAGGATAATATTTTGTATTTTGACTGAGTTTTGGACACTCGTCCATCTTCCCCTCTCAGAAGGGATGTCAAGGGTTTCGCAATTTCGGCATAATCCTTGACGAACCTGCGGTAATAACCCGACATGCCAAGAAACGAACGAAGATCTTTCAATGTTTTAGGGAGAGGAAAATTTGCTATTGTTTTTACTTTTTCGGGATTAGTTTTGATGCCATCTTCCGAAACGACAAAACCTAAAAATTCGACTTGGGATTGTAAGAAATGTGATTTCTCTAGTTCGACCTTCATGTTTACGGCCTCTAGAGTCTTAAAAACAAGTTCGACATCTCTGTAATGGTCTTCCTCGGTTTTGCTGAAGATAATGATGTCATCGATGTAAACGTAACATCGGACACCTATGTGCTCCCGTAAAATGTCATCAAGTGTTCTTTGAAAGATGGATGGCGCGTTTTTCAGGCCAAAAGGGAGTCGGAGGAATTAAAATTTTCCGTTATTTACGGAAAAGGCAGTTTTTTCAACATCACATTCCCGTAAAGGGATTTGGTGAAAACCACTTTTCAGGTCGATGGTTGTAAACCATTTGTTGTTGCCCAGATTGGACAGAACCTCGTTTATCTCGGGGATCGGATATTTCTCAGCTGTAGTTACAAGATTCAGTTTCCTGTAATCGATTACTAACCTGTATTTTTTCTTTCCCTCTGAGTCTGGTTTTTTGGAAACTATCCAAACAGGGGAGTTGTATGCGGACCGTGAAGGTCTTATTATTCCATTTTTTAGGAGCTCTTCGAGTTGAGACTCGACTTCTCCTTTCAAAGCCATTGGGTATGGATACGATCTGGAATAGACTGGTTCGTTGGATGTCGTTCTGATTTCTCCTTTAACTCTTGAGGTATATGTGAGCTTCACATCAGGATCAGCGAAAAGGTTTGGGCATTCATTGAATATCTGAGTAAGTCGACGAACTTGAATATCAGACAGGTGGGATAGTTTAGCGTTAATTGAATTGACCGCTTGTGAAACTTGTTGTTTTAGAGAAATCTTAATATCATTATTAATTATGAAAAAGTTGTCTTTGGTGCGGATGACAGCATTCAATTCTTTCAGGCTGTCGTTACCGAGAATCCCGTCAAAGGATTCTAAACCAGGAAGAATAAAGAACTTAATTTTTGGGATAGTAGGACCGAAAATTTCTAAATTTGCATGATGGGTTATTCTAGTCTTGCCACTAATGGAATTCGCAAAAAATATAGTTTCGTTAGGAATGGGGCAACGGATGTAACATGATTTAACGTAGTTTTTATTTGATCCGGTATCAAGTAAAATTTTAAATATTTTCCCGCTCTTCGCAGTGAACTCAAAATACGGTAGCGAAGAGCTATTTAATCTAAAAAATGGACTTCTTCAGGTTGGCCTTGTTCCACTTGCTCGTCTTCTTGTAGTTCTAGGTATTCCTCATCATAGCCGTATTCCTCTGGAGGAAGGGGTTCTTCAAACTCCTCGCCATGCTGCAGTCCTTGTTCCCTTGATTCTTCATTGTCTTGAACATTTTTGGAGGTGGTGTGGAAAACTCTTTGGAATTTTCCTGGGTGATGAATTTGTTGAGAATTAGGTCTTTTATTTGCAGGAGGGTGGTACCTGGGTCGATTCTGGTAATTGACCCTCTGCGACCGTACTGACATGTCTACTGACATTGGTGTAGGTCTTGGTTGTGGTTTCGGGGGGAGGTTTCTAGGATATTGGAAATTGGTTTGTTGATTCGGGGTTTGGTTGTAATGGAATGTGTTCCTTTGGAATGGAACGAAGGATCGGTTAGGTGGGTGTGGATTATGGTAAAGGTCGGGGATAAATCTATTGACTGGGTTAGGAGTGTTGTGGATATGAACTTGACGACGCGCTGGAAGCGGGGGAGGTTGCACGGTAGATTTTCTCAAAATGTTTTGATTGTTAAAAGCGTAATTTGTCCTGAAATTAACATTATCTAATTTGAGACACAAGTGCAGAGCTTCAGGAAGATCTGTGGGTTCTCTTATACTTAAGAGTCGCGGAAGATCTCCCTTTAGGCCACGTATAAACGTGTCTAGTGCCTTGTCTCTGTAAGCACTTGTCATTGTGGTGAGTGATTCCATGCTTAATTCCATGGAGGCTAACTTGTTGAGAATTAAAGACAGGTGTTGATACACCTGTTGGTAAAATTCGGGAATCGATTGATTCCCTTGGACGAGGACCATCATTTGGTACTCAAGAGTGCCAAGGTCTCTCTTATCTGCGTAGTGCAGCGTTAAGCATTTCGAAATTTTCACCCAGCTCAGCGGAGTGTTATATGACTCCAGGACAATGTCAGCTTGTCCAATTATTTTATTTCGGATCACGCTCAGGATGCCGAAATATTTGGGTGAACCCCGGACAGGTTCATAAATTTTTAGTATTCTGTCTACGCTCTTTCTCCAAGAGCTAAACTCACCCGGTTCCCCTGAAAACTGACGTAAGCTTTTCACAACGTCTGGGATTTTCTCTAAGCCTTCTAAATTCCTAGCCTGACTTACGTCAATGGTTTGATCTAAGCCTATGTTGTCGAACTCCCGTGAAGGTGTTCCCATTTGGGCAAAAGCACTTGCGACAACTTGGTTGATATAATCGGTTAAATCTTGCTGCGCGTTTGGATTACGTGGTGGTGGAGGAGGTAAGGTATTTGAAGAGGGTTGTTGACCATTTCCATCTGGGTTGACCATTTTGGACTCGTATGAAATTTTAAACACTGATTTAGGCACTGATATTATTAGGAAAGGATGTTGGGGTAAACTAAGGGGACTTGTGAGTTCTAAGTTACCAGTAGTTCTTTATAAAAAAAAATTAGGAAAGAATTTGTTCCTTTCTCTTTTAATCTCTTAGACTAAGTTTAAATACTTTTTCCTATTCTGATATCGAATTGATTTCTTATGTTATAAAAAATTTTTAGTTGTGTTTAAACAATTTAATTTTCTTTAGAATCTTTAGATAAAATCATAAATTTGCTTACAATAGAATTTTCTTCATTTTCCGGTATTGTGCGGTCGAGTATTGTCCTTTTTTTTCGGTGGGGATTCTTAGGTCTCACGGTGACTCGGGGTACTCTTCCTCTTAGTTGTGCTGTTCGTTAAATATCTCCAAAACTCCTTCACTGTTGCTCACTTTATTATTTTGTCACTTTTCGTTGCTTTCACTTATTCTTGTACTTCTTTTTATTTTAATAAATGTTACTTCCTTTTCTTTTACTTGTAATGCTTTTAGCTTAATTATTATTACACACTTTGATTTACTTTTAACACAATACCGTCCCTGCTCGGGCGCCAATTATTAGATGTAGATTAAATTTTTGTTAAAAAAAAACTTTTATTTATTTAATTCCGAACTTAAGAGGTTGGTGGATAACTTAGAACTAACTTACGACTACTTGAACCCTGAACAGAACGATTCACTACTCAACTGGAAAATTGCAGAATTGCATTTCCCAAGACATTCCTCACTGCATGCGCATCTCCGGTGTCCGTTGTCGTGGGAAACCATGAAGTGGGAAATGTGTCGTGCGAGAATCTGATGATATTCGATTTCGCTATGTTGCTGTTGTTAACTTATACAAATCGATCGACACTGTGACTAATATTGAAGACGCAGTACTTTATCCACAGGAATTTTCAAATTCGTTGAAACCTTCTGGACTGCCACCACATGAGTTGTCGTTAAAAATCGGAATCCCAATAATGCTTTTAAGAAATTTAAGCCCTCCGAACAAGTGTAATGGGACGAGGCTGTTTATAAAAGAGTTAAAAGACAATTTAACTGTAGCAACTATTATCACTGGCCCAGCAGCTGGTCAACTGGCTCATATACCGAGGATACCGATGATCCCGACAGATCTGCCAATCCAATTTAAACGGCTTCAGTTTCCGGTAAAAACATCTTTCGCATTAACAATTAACAAGTCCCGAGGCCAAACCTTTGAATTGGTAGGGATCGACCTGCGAAAGAAATGTTTTACTCATGGTCAACTGTATGTTGGACTATCGCTGGTCGGAGGAGCCCATGAAAATCAATTTATTTTGTTGCCACAAAATAAAACAACATCAAATATTGTTTACAAGGAAGCTCTAACACAATAAAAGGCTTTTCTTTTGGGGTTATGACCTCTTTGCAATAAACATTTCTAAATAATATCTAAGAATTAAATTTCCTTTCTTTTTTTTAATTTGATGCGAAAAATTGTGAATATGTGTGTAAATGTTTTGTTTAGTGCCCGTGCGAAGCCGGGAAGGGCCGCTAGTTTATAATATTTTAAGTGACTGAATTACTATTTTAATTATTTTTCTCAAAGAAAAAAGTGATTAGATTAATAAAATTAGAACTAACGTTTTCTATTTAGCGAAATTGCATAAGTGAAATACAAGGAGAGTTTTCATTAGGATACCTATGATTGAGTGTCTTACCCTAAATGCATACAAAAACAAAATGGAAAATGAAAACTTCAAACCATAACACCGGTTTCACTATTAATAGGATTGGTTCCATGATAACCACAACGCCAACGGTTCAATTGCGATTGTTGTGATCGATTTAATTGTTGAAGGAATCGGATATGCACTTTAACTTTTAAAAATGCATGAAGCATGAAACATATGTACATACGTGTTATTGCAAAAAGTAAAGGGTGACCACGAAGTGTCTTGCTTGCGCACCTCATGTTTAGGTATGAAACACTCTACTCTGCATAGGGCTACTAGCCCACATGGATCAACAAGAGTTTTCTGAATTCCCATCGAAAATTATATCTGTTGTGTGCGGAGTAATTGATACTAAAAGAATAACAATAGAATGAACTTCCCAAATCAGCGATGATGGTGGCCACTGGCCAAGTTCAAGCCCAAAAAAAAAAAACGGAAATCAGAAATCCCATGGGAAATTGTTCAACAAAAGATGTGGTCATGCCTCATGCATTTCAAATTAAATTGTTTATTTCGTCGTTCGGTACTTTGAATGCCTTCAACCGGACATAGCTTTCGTCGACCAATGGTTATTGTGATTTTCTCTTATAATCACGTCCAATGAAAATTTTGAATAATAATGGCCTCGCATAGGCCACAACCAAATGCACACAAATTATGCAAACAATCTGACACTGCCTGCCCTTTGTAGATAATAAATGACTAAAACTTTCAAACTTTTAATTTTTAACACAATTCGTAACAACAGGGGAGAGGACGTAAGAAAAGTGGTTGCAATTATAATTCCCATATGGTTTAAAAGCAAGCAAACATTTTACCTTTTTTTTTTGCAAAACGTAGTTGCTATTGTATATTGTTTGATTTTTCTCATTTCGAAGCATTTTGCTTCTTACTTTCGCTTAATCTGAGATGGAAAAGAGTTTTCTTTATAAAGCATCGCAAGTGGATGGATGAATTTGGGTCATCATTGCTTGGCAGTCATGCTCATGATGATTAATTAAAAGCTGTATATCTACATCTACACTCTAAACAAAACTTTAAAGAGTGGGGAGAAACTCATGAGGCAAAATAAACAAATCTTGTGGTTTTTGAAATGATACACCCATCAGAGAGGTTTCCACACTAAACTTAATGAGCTGACAGAATTGATTTAATGCATGGCAGTGGATGTTATAAATTAAGCGTTGGGAAGTGTCAGACACAATTATTAAAAGAGGAAACAGCTAACAATTTTGATGAAGTTTCGATGCTCTCTTCAATTTTTTCGCTTGACTGGGTAGTTAATCAATACATAAGAACAAATAAACCATAAAAAATGCTCGAAAATCTGTTTAGAGATATGATGGTATATTACAAAGTAAGTTGAGACTGTGATGTTCTGGTAGAAAGACATGTGCTTTACAAGAGCAGCATTAATTAAATCCAATAAATATAAAATTTTCTTGAATACAAGTAATGAACCTAGTATTCTTTTATATTTTCAATTTCAATTTGTTCAGTGACTGCTTATACACATTCAGTCGTATTTATAATCCCATTCCAAAGTATGTCTAACTTTGGACAGCTCTTAGAACAGTGTCCAACTCCAAATCGTATTTATAAACACTTTCATAGCTGTCTATGGAACGTCTAACTTTAGACACCGAAATTGGTTGTCTAAACTATGGCTAAAGTGGCATTTGCTACAGCAAAAATCAATTTTGTTGAACATGTTATAAAACATTGTTGAGAGCTCTAAGATCGAAAAAAAATAAGTAGTTTAAGGTGCAAAAATACTACTTTCAACAATTTAATTAATAAATTGCACAAATTTCATCGTTTTATGAGACTAGGAAAAGCTGTAACTCAAAGTCAAATCAGCTGCTTTTTTGGTTTGGTTCAAGTGCTACGCCACACTGTTTCAGAGCCATTTAGTTGTTGCACTCGTATATCAAAACACAAAAAATGTTACTGCACGGATACATCATGAACGCCACCAGTTAGTTTTTCATTCGAAGTTGACAGTTTGAGGGGTTGTTTAGACAACTGTTGGAATGCATTTATAAATACGAAATTGGCTAAGGGTTGTCCAACTCTTTAGACACCGTCTAGTAGATTAGTTGTCTAAGGATGTTCTAAGCAAATTTTATAAATACGACTGATTACGTATATACTTTAAGATAAAATATCTGAGTAACTAGTGGCAAGGTCAATATAAAACATAAGTTGAATAAAGTGAAAATAATGCAAACATTTTAGATAAAAAAAAAAATGGGCACGAATGGGTCACACGAGCTTGCGATTGAATATCAAAATCTTAAAGCTGGGTACAATTTTTTATATTTAACTAGATATATCTTATTCGCTCTTCGAAAATATGGTGGTACCGGGTGGTCAAGTTTACATAAATTATGAAATTTTAAAATAAATATTCTAAATTTCTTTACCAAACAAAATGCCATTTTTGCAGTCTCTATATTTCAAAAAAAAAAAGAATTAATAAAAATCGACCAGTTTTCTAATAACCGGTTTATTATTTTTCACTTTAAAAACAAGTTTCTTATTAATAAAGTGTGCCACTTTTAAGTTTGGAAATCATCAGGAAAAAATTTAAAAAAATCAAAGCTACTTTTTTGAAAATATTATAAGAATCAACATTTTTTTTTTTAAATAGTAAAATTTTTATAAATATTGTTTCGGAAATCCTTCTAAGACAGCTAAAGACTTCTTAAATATAAAATTTCGTCTCCATCATTTAAGCCATTTAATAAAAAGTCGAATTTGAAAAAAAAAAAACCGGAACTCAAATGATTTTAATCCTCAAAAAGGTTTTGTAACACCAGAGTAACACCACCTGTGATTCTTAATAACACACAAGTAAAATTTTCTGAAGTGGTAACTAATCTCGGTGTTGGGTTCGATCCCCACTTTTTATATACCCGATTCTTAAAATCCCGCTTTTTAAAAATACCCTTTTTTTAAATACCGACCCTTATAATTCCGTTTTTTATTATACCGTTTTATCAGGCTTTCACAATCGAAAGTAGTTTTTTATTTAATAAAATTGCGCGATTTCGATTGTCAGAATAGTAAGAAAATTAAAATAAATTAAGCTATGTAGGTGTAGGTACTTGTTTTTCAAGGTGATACTCAAAGTTATTAATTAACTAGCTGTGCCCGCGACTTCGTCCGCGTGGAATAGTGACTTTCAGCTGCATTTTTTATTTTTTGTGCTACTTATTTTGCAAATAAGACACATTCATGCGTTTTAGTTAACTATTGTTATATTTTATTTAAGTACATTTTTGCACACGACGTTCTTACCATTTCCTTCTTTTGTCTAATAAAAAGGTTTTGCGAGTTTGATACACTCTTTTAAACTAAAATGACTAATCAGTGGGAACTAAAGAAATACGGGGAATAAATAGTTTTCTTATTTCGCTGTTCCAGTCATCATATAAAGCCGCATCCCAGATGTGTAATTTCAGGTTGGTAGCCCTGCCTTGTTATCAAGTGTTTATTTTCGCGCTCCCGAATTCTTTTAATGTTCAATAGTTTAAAGTCATTGAACAAACTTCAATAATATCTTTAGATCGGTTTTATAACTGCTGACATCGATTAAATTATCTGTTTCTCCAGACTATACTGTGCTGGTGTGCGAATTGCAAAATACATTTATTGCAACTAGTGTATTTTTCATACCATTAGTTAAGAGTGACATTAGACTAAACATTAAACGCGTTTTTGGAACTTGCCTCTTAGTGCATTTTGATAAATTAAACTGATTTAGTCTTGTAGATTATTTATCCAGGTTTAAAAAAGGGGCTGTAACCCGCTGTGTGTTTTGTGCATCGAAAGTTATTCGAGTTTAATTGAAAATCTGGTTATTTCGCCAAAATTTAAGGGTTGCCAGGCCATTTTGTTGTAAAATTTAATTTAAATTTATACAACTGTTTGTGTAGCTCACGTAAAACGCATTAGTGATAATGGATGAACTAAGCTGTTCAATTTGCAAAAAATGCACAGATGATATTTCGTTGTCTTGCGATGTCTGCCTTCAGCAAGTTCATGCGAAATGCATTGGTTTGAAAGTTAAAGACGCTGACAGGTTTACTTCTGTTTCTGGCTTTCACTGTTATCACTGAAGCTGATATCCAAATTGATTCCTGCAATGTACCTGCTGCCATATCCACCGTCGGAAACCCAACTCAAGCCGCAACTATTGATGTTGGCGTATAAGAAATTGTTGACTCACCAATAATCGTTCCTGCTGGAATAAGTTCAAATGCTTTCAACTCTAATAATCTCTACATCTATTACCAAAATGTCGGAGCAATTCGAACTAGATTGAGTAAATTGTAGGTATACTTCGCATCTCAAGGTTATAATTATAATAGTGCTCACTGAAACTAGGCTTAATGAAAATCATCTTACTTCTGAGATATTTAATTGTAATCAATTTGTAGTTTTTCGAAAAGATCGATGTTCAGTTACAACTGGTTTTGATCGAGGAGGAGGTGTTGTAATTGCAGTCAGAAAAAATTTCGTTTGTAGTCAAATCGAACTTGTTTCTGATAGTAATCCATCTTCCTTCGATGTTGACCAGCTAATAATAAAAATAAAATTGAATAGAAACCTAAATCTGTACATTAGCGGCAGCTATATTCGACCAGGTAGCTCATTAGATATGTATAATTTGCATTTGTTAAATTGTCAGTCATTTCTAAATAACCTAACTACTTCTGACCATGTAATGATCTTAGGAGATTTTAATCTTGGTGAAATAAGATGGGAAACAGATCAAGACGATATGATTTTAGTGCCATTCAATGTTAATTCTGACATAGAAGAGTTAGTGGTGGATTTTTTTAGTCAGTTTAGTCTTGTACAGTTAAACAGTTTTTATAAAAGCCTGAATCGTATATTAGACTTAATTTTTGTGGATAAAGATTTGGAAGCTCATGTAGAAAAGACTGATTTCCCAGTTATAGAAAACAAAATTCATCACATATGCCTTACTTTAGAGTGTAAATTCTTAACTTATATTAGTGATGTCATTGATGTACCAGAATTTTATTTTGATTATAAACGTGCAAACTTTGAAGAAATTAATAACTATCTATCTGCAATTACATGGGATCATGCGTTTGAAAAATTCGTTAAGTCTTGATGAAACTTTTGAAATGAATATTCCTACAAAAATTCGTAAATCAAATTCTAATCCACCCTGGTTCAACAAAAGGTTATTAAATCTTAAAAACAGGAAGAACAAAGCTTACAAAGCTTACAAGCATAACAGAGATAATCATGTTCTTAAACATAATTATACTCGGAGTCACCTTGAATTTGATTGTCTCAATAGCTTTCTGTTTAACTGTTATATAGTCTCTGTAGAGTCTAAAATTAAAATAGACTGTAAACACTTCTGGGAACTTAAATACCAAACGAAAATCTTTCGGACAAGCTGTATGAAATATTTTGATAACTTGTCTTGTGATGTAAATGTCATATGTCATTTTTTCGCCGATTATTTTATTTCCTTCTATCTGCCCTCTTCTTCCTGTGAACCTCCTGTTTTCTTCCCTTCTAATGTTATTGATGTTGGTAGCATCGAATTAAGTGTTTCCGAAGTTTTGGAAGCCTTAAATGGCCTTGATATAAATAAAAGTGCTGGGCCTGATAATATCGCCCCTATCGCATTAAAAACTTGTTCGATTTTTTTGGCCTTGCCGTTTTGTTTGATTTTCAACAAATCCCTTAAAAGTGGCCAGTTTTTGGATTGCTGGAAAGTTTTTTTTATAGATCCTATTCACAAGTCAGGATCGAAGTAAAACGTGATCAACTATAGACCAATCTGCAAATTATCAGTCATTCCCAAAATGTTTGAAACGCTAATTTGCAAAAAATTTAGCTTTTTTGGTAAAGGTATAGTGTCTGAATTTCAGCATGGTTTTGTGTCAGGGAGATCTACTGCTACTAACCTTACAATGTTATGCGATTCTGTCATTAATGGGTTTGAAAATAGTTTTCAAACTGATATTATTTTTACGGATTTTGATATGGCATTTGACAGAGTGTACCACAGTATATTAATTTTCAAACTTTCTAGACTAGGCTTTCATTCAAGCTTTATAAAATGGATTTCTGCCTATTGAGATAAAAGAATTCAATACGTTAAACTAAATAATCACAGGTCAAGAATGATAAATGTGACCTCTGGAAAACCCCAAGGAAGTCATATTGGTCCCTTGCAATTTATGCTTTTTATTAATGATATTCCAGATTGTTTTAACTATTCGAGTAACCTGATGTATGCCAACGATGTCAAAATCTTCCGAGTCATAAAATCTTCCTCAGACTACCTCCTTCTTCAAAAAGATATTCAAAATTTGGCTGAATGGTTTGACTATAACCAATTTCTTCTAAATGTTGCTAAATGTCAGAGTTTCACGTGCCTTAGGACGAAATCTCCTATTATTTTTTATTATAGTATCAATAACATGATTTTAGAAAGAGTCACTGCCAAAAAAGATTTCTGAGTTATGCAGGATAAAAACTTACGTTTACAAAGCATATAGATTATATAGTAAATAAAGCCAATGGGATGTTAGGGTTCATAAGGAGAAACTCTAAAGATTTTTCAGATCCATATGCCCTTAAAACATTATATATAACTCTTGTAAGATCAGTGCTGGATTATTGTAGTACCTACAGTTTGGAATCCTTATTATAATGTACACTCGTTAAGAATAGAAAGGGTTCAAAAGAGTTTCACAAGGTTCGCTTTCCATAAACTTAATTGGAATATCGAAGTACCATCATACGTTTCTAGATGCTTGCTAATAGATATTCAAACGCTTGAGCTAAGAAGAAAGTATTTTGCAATAATTTTTATAAAAGATGTAATTAGCAATAGAATAAACTGTTCTCTCTTATTACAACAAATAAATTTTTACTCTCCGCAAAGAATACTTAGTGCTAGTTTTCATTTTCATGAGAATTTTTCGACACGAAATTATTGTAGAAACAAACCGTTTGCACTTTGTATAAAAGAAACAAATTCTGTAATAGAAGTCATAGATATTTTCTCTAGTAATAGTAATTCAAGAGAGGTTTTCAAAAAGAATTTACTGTCCGCTTTACTATTGCGACCTGTCACATAAATTTTTTTGCTATTTATTTTTTGTTATTTTATTTTATCTATATACATTTATTTATAATTATAGTAGTCTGTAAGAGATTTACTCTGTTTGATGAATAAACTAAACTAAATACGAAAAACTAATTTGTAGCTGTGTACAGTTCTAGATTACTTATTATTGGCACTGGAACACCAACTTGCATTCACTCCTGATAATTCTAAGGCATTGAGAAACTCTATAGGGTGTGATGTGACTTTCTCAGTGTCCATAATATTGTCTACTGATAGACATTTGACAACATCTTCCAATACGTCAAACATATTTTATTAGTTTATATGGTTAACTATCTCATTAGTCGGGGCCGAAATCGACTTTTCACACAGGCATTACTGATTGCCAATATTAATATTTATTAATATTATTTATTTGAAGATCAAGATGGTTTTTTTGTGTGTAGTCTACCTTCAATTCCGCTCGTAAAATAAATAACTTTCTTTCAATATTTCAATAGTATTAATTACTTTGTTGATTGTCTAAGTGTTTTTTTAAGTGCGTTAAGAAGTATTCGCTGTTAAAATTTGCTTTCTGTGCGCTGTGAATAGTTAAATTGTGTTTACTTTTTAGTTTCATAGCTATCGGTGAGAAATTGTTTTTTTCCTGTTTTTTTTTCTCCTCTCTTCATTTTCCGTAATTTGTTGAGTGCTTTTTGAGTGATTTAATACCTCTCCTATCTCCTTCTATCCTGAAGTCATTTTGATTACCTCTTCCTTGTAGAGATATTGAAATAGCTTTAAATATAATTTAATAGAAACTAGTTAACTCCAAATTATTGTCTTGGTAGCGTAATTGTCTGGTGCGTTGGTTATCTAACTGAAGGTCCAGGTCACAAGTTCAACTCCGCTGTGCGCCATCATATAATTTTTTTTTTTTATATTTATTTTAAAAGAAAATAATCTTTGTTTTCTTTTTTTTTTGTTTAAAACTAAATTTATTCTTTAATTTAATACGTCATGGAGTGTGCAGCAAGTAAATGCGTCGATAGCTCCAGCGCCCCTGTTTTTTGCATGTTATGGGCCTTGTGGCAAAGTCTTTCATTCAAAGTGTGTTGGCTCTAACAATGCATTCTTGGATAAAGTAAATTCTTCGAAAATTGCCAGTTGGTACTGTACTGAGTGCAAAAAGATCTCTCTCTATCTACTAGCTATTAAAATGTCCAATTTCAAATTGAATATTTTAAAACTCTCAAAAGCCTTTGAAGAACTTCAAAAAGTCTTTGGTGAGTCTGTTTCGAGTCTAGATACCTTTTCTTCTCCTTGGAGTTCAGCAGAAATATCAACTTCTACTGATGACTTAGAGCAAACTACGATTGATAAAACTGATAAATTGAATGACCTCAAGGCTCAGTCAACTACTGCAGCATTGAATTCAAACAAAAGCTCGAAAAGAAACCGTGACTGTTCAGTTACAATTCAGGCTTCTGTTCCTTCTCCAAAGCGAAAAACATTGAGGAGTAATTCTAACTCAAATAATATTCAGTCTGATAGTTTACAGATTATTTCAGAGTCTACTGAACCAATGGACGTTACAGTGACCCAACATGATGCCATCGAAAATGTTCCTCTCGGAACAAGCAACCTCATGGAAGCGGTTCCAAAGCCTAAATCGATTTTTGTTTCAAGGCTTAGACCTGAAATAACTTCGGAAGATGTCTTACGTCATTTGGTTGATAAAAAATGTATTCCTTCAGTTTCAGTTTCAGTTTTAAATTCATTTTTATTAATTCTTTCTTAAAACTACTTATTTGCTATCAAAAATGTTTAAACTAGCTTATTTAATAACTAAATTAACTTACTGACACTAGGCGGGTACTCTAAATTATACAATAACTTATTTCTAATGCCTTTCGGCCTAAAGATACCATATATCTATTTCAAACTAGAACTAATTAATAACTAAGAAAATTTAAAAAACTTAGTTTCATTGATCATTTTTTATGTTTTTCTTAAAATTACTTACAACTAATTAAAACTACTTAAAACTAATTAAAACTACTTAAAACTAGAGCAGCCATAGTAGCTTTTTATATGTATTTTTTTTTTTTTTTTTTTGTTTTTTGTGTTTTATAATTTTTTTTGGGATTTTTATTTTTTCTATTTTTTTTTTGGATTTTGGGACGCACAGTGTTTTTACATTTTTTTTGATTTTAATTTTTTACAATTTTTTTTTTTTTTGATTTTCGGTATTTTATAATTTTTTTTTTTTTTTTTTGGTTTTTATAATTTTTTTGGTTGCCACTATGTCTACCCCCTATACCCTAAATCTTACACACTAAGCCTGTGCAAGCCAGCCATTGGCGACTCGCTACCAATATCATTTTCTGTCTGTTGCTCAGACAACCACCAGAACTGTTCTGACGTTTTCACAACGTCCCGTCGATCGCGATCTGATACCGCCCTACTGAACCGGAGGAGCTCTCCAGCTTCTCCGCCTACTGCGGCAACGTCCCGGCCATAAAGGAGCCGTCGCTCCACGGACTTACGGCAGACGTGGTAGATCAACGGAACCGCCGATCTGTCCTGTATCAAACCTATCATGTCAAGATAGAGGAAAGCCTCCGGTGGGACAAATCCACTGAAACGTGTTCTCTCCATATATTCTAAGTTGGGGTAGTAAGCCCCAAATATCAGGCCATTGTTCGAAGACATCGACCTTGCAATGTGACCCCGAGTCAGTTTTATCATGAAGTTGTCGATTCTGTTTATTTGAGCCCCGTTGTAAAGGACCTCATTAGGATAACATTTTCTGTACTCCGACTCTGGTGTTCTGTGCAATCCAAGACAGGTACGCAGACACTGTCTCTCAAACACCCGAATCTTTTCCATTTGAGACGCTGTAACATTGAACCATACAGGGCACCCATAAACAATCATTGGCCTTATGAGGGCCATGTAGCAAATCACCTTCACTCTGCTATCAAGTTGACTGCTGTGAAACAGTCGCCTTGTCAGACCAAAAGCTCCTCTAGCCCTGGCCAGAGCTGCATCCATATGTTTGTTAAAATATAGATACTGATCTAGCCAGATGCCCAGGTATTTGACTACTACTTTGCTTGGCAGTGGGTGGCCATATAGATCAACGATCACCAGCTTTCGCCAGTTCTTTCTCGTATCCCATGAGGCCCGAGCCAACGAGGTTCTAAACACAATTGTTTCCGATTTCTGAAAGTTGATTTTCAACTTCCAGTCATCGCAATATTGCTGAATCTTATCGAAGTCACGCTGCAAGAGTGTTCTGATGACCTCGATCTTTGGACCTGTTCTGTACGCGATTAGGTCGTCGGCGTACGCTATAGCATGGTGAAGGGAACCAATTAGATCGCCGGTGAAAATGCTAAACAAAATAGGCGAATTCACCGCCCCCTGTTGTAGACCGTTCTGTATTTTAAAAGTTCTGGTAGAGGTTACCTCTATTTAATGCAATAAAATAAGCAAAGCTAATGGTTTTGTTTCGTCCTTTAAGTTGGTTACGCCTCCTTCTCTCTCTGATTCTATATTGACTATTGAATCTTGGCCTACTGGTACTCTCGTAAAAGAGTTCTCAGTTCGCAAGAAAAATAAGATGGTACCTGAACCACAGACTCTTCCAAAAAACTAAGTAGAATTACCCTCTTCTACCAAAATGTAAGAGGGCTTCGTACTAAAATTACCAATCTCTACCTAAACTCTCATATTTTCTCACATTTCATTTATTTGTTTTGACAGAAACCTGGCTTAATTTAAGTCATATGGACACTGAGCTTTTTAGCCAAGAGTTCTCTGTTTATCGTAAAGACCGACACTATGAAAAGCCAGAAGATGTGGGTGGTGGTGCTTTGATTTCTATAAGAAATACTTTTATGTCCTCTCAAATAACTTTTCCGTTCGACTTGACAATAGATGTATTGTGTGTCAAATTGTCCGTACAATCAAATAGTATTTATGTTGTCAACGTTTATATTCCTCCTAAGAGTTCTATTTCAGCTTATACTGAGCTGTCTTTGGTCTTAGATCATGTAGTTGAATTGTCTAGCTCCGAAAACTTTATATTATTGTTGGGCGATTTTAATTTACCAGAAATAAATTGGGTTCCTTCGAAAGACGGATCTTTTCAAGTAGCTTCCCTGACTTCGTCGCAACAAGAGCTTCGGATTCTAGATAATATTATTTCTTCGGACTTACAGCAAATAAGCTGTATCAGGAACTATATGAATCGCATGCTCGATTTAGTCTTTTCATCTGACGCAGTTAGTACTGTTGTTCTTAAATCTAAATATGGCATTACTAACGTAGATGACTTTCACCCACCCTTAGACATCTTTCTTGAACTGAGTAGTGATTTTTATAATCGTAGTAATACATATGACTGTTCATATACCTTCGACTACCGGAGAGCGGATTTCGGTTTGCTTTCTGAAGAACTAAGCAGAACTGGTATTCATAATATTTCAGCTTATGACAACATTGACGATGCAGTCAAATGTTTTTACTTAATATTAGAAAATTGTGTAAAAAACATAATTCCTCAAAATATTCTTAAAAATTCTAGCATTTGTCAGCCTTGGTATACCAAAGAGCTTAAGGTTCTGCGGAATAAAAGGAATAAAGCCTGGAAAGCTTATATTAAAACGTATTCTACAGCCGACCATCATTTGTACATTGGTCTTTTTGAAAGCTTCAATATGCTCTCTAAAACTCTTTACTCTAACTATGTTAGGGTTTTTCTCTCGAAGATGATCCAAAAAGTTTCTGGCGTTTTGTCAATTCGAAAAAAAAAATCGGATGGTTATTCTGCAAATTTTGTTCACAGTGATACTACTCTAAAGGATACTGCCGATATCTGCAATGCCTTTGCGACTCATTTTCGAAGCTCTTTCAGTGATACTCCCGTAAATATTGACGTAAATTACTTTTCATATTGACGCAACTGCTCTCAAGTAAATTTTAATAATATACCTACTAACATAGATAAGATTTTACAGTATTTATCATCTCTTCATGATGATTTTTCTTCTGGTCCAGATGGTATACCGCCAATTCTGTTAAAAAAAATGCCGTTCTGCAATAGCGTACGCACTTCAGTATCTCTTCCAGGTTAGGTTAGGTTTAAATGGCTGTCAGGAAAACAAACTGACACACTTAGACCAATATTAGGTCCATTGTGATACCATAAGTATTATGCGAGGGAATACCTCACTTAACAAAACCATTTAGAGCTTTTAATAAAGCGAAGGATATGCAGGGGATCTGTGTGTGCCAGATCGCTTGGATCATCAAGAAAATATTTTCCTAGATGCCGCTTTCTTTTAAAAGAGAGTGCAGGACATGAGCAGAGGAGGTGTGGGATTGTCTCCTCCTCCTCCTCATCTAAGCAACTTCTGCAGAAGTCATTTGAGGGAACGCCAAGTCTTATGGCGTGTCTTCCTATCAGACAATGTCCGGTGATGACATTGATTACGGAGCTAACTTGCAATCTGGCAATTGATAACAAATGTCTTGTGCGTTTCGGATCTAGACCAGGCCATATCCGTTTTGTTGCCACGCACGTGGTGATATTGTACCACCTATGATTTGTTCTATCCATTGCCTCTTGCTTTAGCATAAGTTTACATGTAGCGATTGGTATACCAATATTCAACCTGCTGGTTGAGATCGGTAGAACGGTTCCTTCTCTGGCGAGTTCATCGGCTTTGCAGTTACCCACGATATCTCTGTGCCCCGGCACCCAAATAAGGTGAATATTGAACTGTTCAGCCATCTCCTTAAGAGATAAGCGACAGTTGAGGGCGGTTACTGAGTTCGTAGAAACAGCGCCGAGTGATTTGAGGGCTGCTTGACTATCTGAGAAAATCCGGATATTCGTTGAGGATATCACGTTTTCTTTTAGCCATGATAGGACCTCTTTGATCGCCAGAATTTCCGCTTGGAACACGCTACAATGGTTTGGAAGGCGGAACGAGAGACTTACGTTAAGTCGGTTTGAGTACACCCCACAGCCTACCCCTTCTTCGGTTTTTGAACCATCTGTGTAGAAATGAATTGAATCATCTCTCAAAAATTCTTCGTCTTCCCAGGTCGTTCTCGGTGGGATTGAGACTTGGAACTTATTATCAAAAACCAATTGGGGGATGGTGTAGTCGGAGTGACAGGGGATTGATCCGAATAAATTCAGGATTGCAGCATGACCGATGTTGTTATCGGTCCATTGGGAGATAGCTCTCATACGAGTGGCTGCACTGGCGGCCATTTGTTTGCTGAAGATATCTAGTGGTGTGAGGTTTAGGAGTGTATTTAGTGCAGCTGAGGGTGTTGATCTCAGTGCTCCACTTATACACAGACAGGCTGTTCGTTGGACCTTGCTTAAATTATCGCAGTAGGTCCTTTTATCAAGAGCGGTCCACCATACCACTACTCCGTATGTGAGTATTGGTCTGATGACCGCGGTGTAGAGCCAGTGGGTGATTTGGGGGGAGAAACCCCATTTGTTACCAATGGCTTTTTTGCAGGAAAATAAGGCCACGGTGGATTTCCTGATTCTTTCCTGTATATTGGCTTTCCAATTTAGCTTTTTGTCTAGGATTATACCTAGATATTTGGCTTCGTTTGAAAGTACAAGTGAGATTCCATTTATTGATGGAGTTGTTAGTTGAGGAATTTTATATTTCCTGGTGAAGAGAACGAGTTCAGTTTTCTGTGGGTTGACCCCCAGATCACATTTTCCCGCCCATTTTAGAAGTTTATTTAGAGCGGTCTGCATCAGGTCCGTAAGGACGTGAGCATGTTTGCCGGACACCGCAATGGAGACGTCATCTGCATATGCAATCACTTTGAATCCCTCAGCTTCTAAGTCAACTAGAAGTTCATTGACGACTATATTCCATAGAAGAGGGGATAGGACTCCGCCTTGCGGTGTTCCTCTACTGACAGATCTCTTTGCAGAGAAGTTTCCTAGAGTAGAGTTGATTCTCCTGCTTTTTAGCATTAGATTTATCAACTCCACTATGGAATCATCTACTTTGAGCTTCGTCAGTGCCTTTGTAATTGCAGAGTTGCTGACGTTGTTGAAGGCGCCCTCTATGTCGAGGAAGGCGGCCAGAGTGAATTCTTTGTGATGGAGGGAATATTCTATAGTACGTACCAGGGTGTGTAGGGCCGTTTCTACAGATTTTCCCTTGCAGTAGGCGTGTTGTGCTGTAGATAACAATTTTGGATCTATAGCTGTACGCAGGTGGATATCAATCAGTCGTTCTAAAGTTTTAAGAAGGAAAGATGATAGACTTATTGGTCGGAGATCTTTTGGGTTTACGTGGGATGATTTCCCAGCCTTAGGTATAAACACCACCTTGACTTCTCTCCACTGAGTGGGGATATAGTTCAAGGTGGTACAGCCGATGAGAATTACTTCAAGGACAGGGATAATAATGTCCGCGGCCTTTTGAAGTTCGGCTGGAATTATACCATCAGGTCCAGGGGATTTGTATGGGTCAAAGCTGTTAATGGCCCAAACTAGTTTTTCCCTTGTAATCAGATCGGGGTTGTTTGTTGTTATGCTACCTGGTTCTGTGGAATCATAGTTGCATAAGTTCTTAGAGCTTCCTGGAAAGTGAGTGTCCAGAAGCAAATTGAGCGTTTCTTCGCAGGATTCTGTCCAGCCGTCAGCTGTTTTCAAACTGCTAGGCATGGTCGGACTCTTTGAGAGGATTTTTCTTAATCTAGAAGCTTCTGAAGTATCTTCTATTTTTCCACAGAAGTTTCTCCAGGAAGTTCTTTTATTCTTCCTCAGTTGATATTTATAAGTTTTGAGGGATTCCTTGTAGGAGTCCCAGTCTATTAAAGTTTTAGATTGTTTAGCTCGGTTGAAAAGTTTTCTACATTCCTTCCTGAGCGGTTCTAGCCCCGAGCTCCACCACAGTGGTTTCTGTTTTCCTCTTATTTTTATAAGAGGACAGGATTTCTGCAGTGAATGGTTAAGGGCAGTGGTAAGATCATTGACTTTTTTGTCTAGATCCTGTTTGTTTGTAGGGTTTTGTAAAAGTTCAGGTTTAATAAACTTTTTCAAAATTACCCGATATTTTTGCCAGTCAGTTTTCCGATAGTTTCGGAAGACTGGTTGCTTGAGAGGTTCCTCATTTAGATCAAATTGAATGTATCTATGATCAGCAAAGGAGTGTTCAGTAGATACTTTCCAATTAGTAATCCTATGATGAACCGAGTCGGAGACAAGAGTGATATCTAAAACTTCTTGTCTGTTTTTGGTAATGAATGTTGGTTCATTGCCAATATTACTTACTATAAGGTTAGTACTTAAAATAAAATCAAAAAGTGACTCACCCCTTTCATTTATGTCAGTACTACCCCATACTGTATGATGCGCATTAGCATCGCATCCAATGATGAGGCAGATCTTCTGCCGTTCTGCTGCAGCGACAATCCTTTTAAATAAGTCGCATGGAGGAGGGCCAGGATGGTCATGGCCGAGGTAAGCTGATACCAGCCAGTAGATATTGTCACTGGTCTGGTATCTTATTGTGGTTACATCACGATTGCTGTAATGAGGGAGTAAAAATACATTAGTGCTACTTCTTACCAATATGCAGGATCTGGGTTCACCTTTGTCCTTCATATACAGTAGAGTATATCCAGGAGTCCTTAGTCCTCGAACGGTGGACTTGATGATCCAAGGCTCTTGGATAAGGACAATGTCTTCCCCCCTCTTGTTTAGACGGAGAAGAAGGGAGGCCGAAGCCTGCTTGGAGTGTTGGAGGTTAATCTGAGTTAGCTGCACCATCTTGGGAACAACTAAGTAGACTAACCCCCACCACGGTCTGGTTGAGGTCGTCGTCTGTTTCGCTCTCAGAGTTTGACCTAAGAAGGTCATCCTCGCTGAGCGAAACCTCGTTAGCGGAGTCATCAGTCTCCAAGTCGGAGAATTTGACGACGTTTTGGGCATCGGAGTCATCAGTCTCCAAGTCGGAGAATTTGACGACGTTTTGGGCATCCAAGTCGGATGTGGAGGGTTTGTTATCATACGTTTCAGCAGAAGATGTGCCGAGTTCGTCTATCTCCATGGATGGAGGGTCGACTTGCCCTGCGGGTTCTTCCACTGAAGACGCACTTTTTGTTATGGTAGATGGAACGATGTTCTGTTCTTCATCTTTTTTGTATATTTTTAAGGCAATATTTGACCAGCCGAACCGAATCACGCCTTTTGTCGCAGCCAGGGGAGCTAGGGAGTCCTTATTGATGACTATTATAGCCGATCTATAGTGACCCTCCGGCTCTTCCAGCTTCGCGACTTTCCAGTCATGGGTAGGAAGGGCTGGATTGCCGAATTGAATCATTTTCATGATTGTTTCTTTGCAGGAGAGTTCTGCTGGTAATCTAGCGCGAGCTCTAGGCCTGCAAGGGATATCCTCCCTTGACACGACTTCAAGCTTAGCACCAGGCCAGAGTCCCTCTAACCTGCTTATCGCAAGCTTATACAGATCGCGCGATCTTTCTCCATCAAACGCGATTAACCTGACGCGCCCCTGATACCATCCTGCGTCCTCAAAGATGGCAGGTTCCCCTGGGTTTTCCATCATAAGAGTCCAGTAGGAGGCCTGGAGCTTGTTCATGATGATCGCCCATTGATCGAAAGAGATCGCACCATCCGCGTTACTCCTGTCAATGACAGCGAAAATGGGTTTGTCCTTCAGTGCGTCACTGTACGACATGTCTTTTTTGGAGCTGAGGGTGCTTGGTTTTTGCACCTTAGGTCTTTTGGCGTTCGGGGTTGACTGCTCGAACGAGCGTTGGCGCTTAGACGTTGAGTCTTCGCTGTGTTTTTCATTTATTGCAATGATTTTCATTGCCCACTCAAGTTTGGCAGATTGCGTTGAATCAAGCTTAGGTTTAGGTACCGCACCTAACACCTTCGCAATTTTCTCCGCATTCCGCCTTTCTTTGTGGTTTGGGAATGTAGGGAGGTTGGGATGCCCTTCGTTGTCCGTTCCACTGTAAGACACAGTTTCACCTTCAACTTGGGGGTTAGGGGGATTGGAAACCCTTTCGTTTTCAGTTCCACTGTAAGTCACAGTTTCACATTCAACTTGGGGGTTAGGGGGATTGGAAACCCTTTTGTTTTCAGTTCCACTGTAAGTCACAGTTTCACCTCCAACTTTTGGGTTAGGGGGATTGGACACCCTTTCGTTGTTTGTCCCACTGTAAGTCACAGTTTCGCCTACAACTTGGGGGAGGGAAGGAGTGTTTCCGGAGCTCGAAGGAGGTCCTCCCCTTTCAGCCACGGAGCCGAAAGTCTCGGCACCCGTACCGTCCGGGTTGGTCGACCTTGAGTCCTTTGACATAGGATGGGATGAGGTGGGAGGTTGGGGCAGTGTTTTTGATGAGGGTAGCCCTTTCGTCAACATATCACAGTTCGCGTTGGAACCGAAAGTCTCGGCCACTCTACTTGCTGCAACAGTCTTCTCCGGGGTCCCTACAATACGGGCAGTATGAGTGGAAGTGCTACAAAGAGTCACTGCAACACTTCCACTGGTATGGGCATCCTCCTTAGGAGGGGCGTTAGAACCAGAGGGCTCTCCACATTTCTTGGTTAGCTTGTGAGGCCTTCCTTGAACTGCAGTCGGCTCCCCAGCCCTTCCGCAAATCGCTTTTCCTTTCTTCGTAAATAAATTTGTCACTGGCGACTTATCCTCTTTCGAGGCCAAGCCATCGCCGGCAGTCGCGACACCTGCCGACTTTTGAACGTATATCCCCGTTCGTTTTTTATACCTTTTATTTACTTTTTCCATTTTTTCAGTTTTCAAGTTTTCTAACATTGAGGTTTTGTTTTGAGTTATGTTAGTTGGTCAGGTTCTGCAGCTGGATTGCTGGAGAAGATGTCCATAAGCACCCCCACCACGACAAGGTCAACTCATAGGGGGTGAGTATCTCTTCCAGCTCTCATTGAAATCAGGCGTATTTCCTAGTCTTTGGAAAAAATCCTTCATCACACCTGTATTCAAAAAGGGTGAAAAGATAGATATCAAAAATTATAGACCCATTTCCAAACTCTCATGCATTATCCTAAGCTCTTTGAACAAGTTGTTTGTGACTGCCTCTCTTTTTACACAAAAAATATTATTTGCAATCAACAGCATGGTTTTATCCAAAGAAGATCGACGGTAACCAACCTGCTATCTTTTTATCATAATTGTTCCAACTCTCTTTAAAAGGGGTATGAACTCGATTGTATTTATACTGACTTTTCCAAAGCATTCGATCAACTTTCTCATGATGTTATATTATATAAACTTAAGGCATTTGGTTTTCCCACTGCATTTATTATATGGATTTGTTCCTATCTGCAGAATAGAACTTATCAAGTTAAATTTCGTAACTGCTTTTCGAACACTTTAATTGCCTTGTCGGGTGTGCCACAAGGCAGTCACCTTGGACCTTTACTTTTCATTGTCGCAATCAATGATGTGGCCTCATGCATTTCTTATAGTAAAATTTTGATTTTCGCAGACGATATGAAAATTTTTAAATCCATTATGAATGCTACTGATCGCGTACTTCTTCAAAAAGATATCGATAGTTTTGTAATATGGTGCAGTAAGAATGGCCTTAGTCTCAACCCCTCCGAATGCCAAACTATGACTTTCTCGAAAAAACGGGAACCTTGTAAAGCTGTGTATTCGATGCCTGGTCATTTATTATGTAATGTTAATAGTTTTCGAGACCTTGGTGTTTACTTTAATGTTAAAATCGAATTTAATGAGCACATTAGCTCAATTGTAAGGAAAGCAAGCTCTATGCTAGGTTTTATAAAAAGATGGGCAAAAGAATTTAATGATCCTTATGTAACACTATCTTTGTATAACTGTTATGTTCGTCCTCATCTGGAGTATGCATCTCAAGTCTGGTCTCCACTTTATGAAATTCATAAGTCTCGTATTGAGGCAGTTCAACATAAATTTATACGATTCGCTCTGAAAGGTCTTCCTTGGGAGGATCCTTTTAATCTGCATCCGTATGAGCACCGTATTCAGCTTTTAAGCTTGCAAACCCTTTCCCAAAGACGTATCAACAATGATCTAATATTTATCCATCAGCTCATTGCTGGTTATGTTGATGCTCCTTACTTGCTCTCGTCCATAGGTTTTAACTACCGCGGAGGATCTCACCACTTACGTAATTTAGAGTTAATTCACTGCCCCCATCACAGAACCAATTATGGCATGCATGAGCCGAAATCGCGCATGAGTAGATTATTTAATTCAAATCATTTACTTATTGATTTTAACATTAGCAAAAATAGTTTGAAACAAAAGCTTAAAACCAGTGCTTCACATACTAGATTTTTTACGATACGAAAAGAATATATTTATTCGCGAAACTAAAAGTCAACAATCCCGATTCCCGACGTGCGCGCAACTTGTCAGAAAACGAAATGTCAAGATGACACAGGTTCGTGTTCGGCAACCAACAACACTTCAGTGCTGTCTCCCGTAGCTCAGTCTGATGGGGGGTTCGATTTGATATTCCTTTTTAATCCGATTCGATTAAAAGGGAATATCAAAGAATTATAAAATAATATAACGTACTAATAAAACTCAATTTGATGAGTGAGAGTACAAGGGCGTACTATCTCACTTTTAATATGGGCGCCAGGAAAAGTTTTAAGATGGTGGTTTGCCTTAATCAAAGCTGAAATAAAAGTTAAAGACGAAAGAAGAAACTAGGGTAGAACTCAAATAAAACAATACTAAATTTCAGAAGGAAAATTATAGATTTTTATTATATTTTTAGGGGGTCTGGGAAACCGTGGCCGATACCTGGATAAAAACCCAGAATCTTTTCGATATAAAGGAAAGGTACAAAGTTGTTTTCGAGGTTGGCAGGAGGCCAATTCTCGAAATAAAGAAAAGTTGAAAATTAAGTGAGTTAGCAAAATAAAACTGATTAGTGAGTCGTTGAACACAAGGTAGAATCACGAAGGAAAGTTTCCGAGAAGAAAAAGTAATGATAGAAGTAAATCTCGTTAAAACTCAAAATAGTCGCAATAATTTTTTGCACGCTTTCTTCTGTATCTCTGCACACTTTCGTAGCCAAAAGTAAAGAGACCATCAAGATGGCGGGTTTTTCCTATCCATCCGGCATCGGCCATGCAGCCATCCTCGTCAGACCTTTGAGCGTGGTGTTGTTCGGTCTCACTTTTACTGCAGCATTCCGCCATTAGGCTAGGATGTGCAAGTGAGATGTCACGAATCAACTACCCGCGGTCCTTTGCGTTCAGGTGATGTGATCACCAGTAGCCGAGTGGACGAGTTCAACCCCTTTCAGAAAGACTTACTTCGAAAAAATATTTAACTCGCGCAAAGTCCCCAGCCCAAAACAAAACCGGCCCAAACTAAAACACAGAGAAGATACTTTCCCGGAGAACGAAGAACAAAAGATGCTAAGTTTGAAGCTATCCCTAGACCTCCGTCCAGACAGAAAAAAAGGATAAAAACGGAAACACGTCTTTAAGTGATTCTTCCTTGATATTGACGATACTGAATTTAATTTTACTTGGAATTTAAAAGAAAATTTAGGTTGATGTGAATATAGTTCACACATTGTTGGACATGGGTCTCGATCTTCATGCCATTCATCCTTTATCGATTTTCTTTCGTAGGCCACCTACCGTACGAACTTTTGTGGACCGACCGTCACACAAGAAAAGCGTCTTCAATGCTATCGTCTCCATACCTCGGCACCAAATAACCTGAAACTGGCTTTTCGAAAGTTTTAGAAGAACAGGTCTCCGGCTGATGGACCAGGTTTCAACTGAACTCTTCTATTACTTTCGAGTAGCTCTGAAAAAAATATATTAGCGGGAGAAGAACGGCAGTTAGAACTTGTTGTGGTAAATTTTACCGCAACAAATCCCACCCTCACCTCCTCGGAAGTGAGCTTACATTTCGTAAGAACTGTAGCAAGCTTCCAAAGATGAGCCTAGGATTAAAAGCTGTGGGAGATGGACTTTCCATCAGAAAAAAAAACTCTAAAAATTCTCACTCACGTTTCTGAGTTATAAGATTACCATAAGAATAAGCTTCTTTAACATTAATCATTCTCGGATGCGTCGTTGTACGGTTTCAAGTCTTTGACGTGCCAAGTCCCGCGCTCTTTATTATTACTATCTTGAAGTACGTATATGTCCAAGGTGACACACGTTTCTTAATCAAAAACGGACCGACAAATTTCGGTGCTAGTTTGGCTGCATAATAATTCGCGACATCCGATAACGTGAAATTTCTTCGCCAAACCATATCGCCGGTGTGATATTGAACATCACGCCGCCGAAGGTTATAAGCTTCTGCAGCTCTCTTAGATGCTGCCTTCAACTTCGTCTCAATATCTCTTCTCAGTTCCCGACAACGTTCAGTGATCTCATCCAGATCTTGAACATCCTCGGAACTCTCTCCTACACTTGGTGATTCCTGACCCGAAGTCACCATATCCCTCCCAAAATTTGCGGGTGAAACACCCAACACCTCGTGTTGTGACGTGCGAATTGCACACGCCACCATACTTAGCTGTGAATCCCACACTCTGTGGTTTTCAGCAACGTAAGCTCGTAATGTTGTCTTAAGGATCTGATTGATCCTTTCTGCAGGGTTAGCCTGCGGATGGTAGTGCGCCGTGAAACGTAGTTTCGACACATACGCGTCACAAAGCGTTTTGAGTTCCTTGGAACGGAACTGGGGACCATTGTCACAAATAGTGACTTTTGGTATGCCAAAAAGCAGAAAAACATTGTCCTCAAATTCCCTATAGATTGCTTTGGCCGACCTCAGCGCGAACAGAAGTGGAAACTTCGTAAAGTAATCAACTACTGTTAATATATAAATAAAACCCCGACTAGATTTCGGAAGTGGCCCTACAAAATCTATGCAAATCATCTCCCAAGGTGATTTGACTCCTACTCTTTCCTTCATCAAACCAGCTGGCTTATCATTTAACGGTTTTACCTGTTGGCAAACTTTACAGCTCCTAACATATTTAGTAATATCGGCCCTCATTTTTGGCCAATAAAACTTCGCCGCGATTCTGGCAAACGTCTTCCTGACTCCCATGTGCCCCGCTAAAGGAGCATCATGATTCTCCTGTAAAATACCTAATTTCTCATTTTTCCCTATCACTCTCTTCCATTCCTGATTGGTTTCGTGAACCACTATATGATTGGGCTTGACGAGTTTGAACAACTTCCCTTGTTCAACCCTCCAAGCCGGATACCTAAGTGGATTCGTAGTAACTGCTGAAATCATTTTTGACACCCAAGGGTCTAAAACCTCTTCTGAGATACCACCCAACTGCGGCACTCCCCGAGAGAGCATATCCGGAACCACATGCTCCTTTCCCTTACGGTGAATAATTTCGTAGTCAAACTGCTGTAATCTAATGGCCCATCTAGCCAACCTACCCTGTGGATCTTTCAGGTTGCTTAACCATATCAGAGAATAATGATCTGTAACTTCAGTAAAACGAACCCCTTCGAGGTATGGCCTCAATTTTTCGATAGCCCATAATACCGCTAAACATTCCTTTTCCGTAGTGCTGTAGTTACACTCATTCCTATTCAAAGACCTACTAAGGTAACAGACAACCTTTTCCCCTTCCTCAAAGTTTTGGGATAAAACTGCACCGATCCCATAATCTGACGCGTCTGTTTGCATCACGAATGGTCGCTTAAAATCTGGGCGTGTGAGTATAGGTGCTGTCACCAAACACTCCTTTGCCTTCCTAAAACCATCCTCACATTCTTGTGTCCAACTAAACTTTTTGTTTTTCTTTAGTAAACCCGTTGAGGGCCTTAGCAATTCTGCAAAATTCGGTACGAAACGTCTGTACCATGAAACTGTCCCTATAAAGCTCCTAATCTCTTTTACATTCCTCGGTGCGGGAATACTAACCATACTATCTACTTTCTCTGGATCTACGTGTAATCCGTTTTGATCTACTATATACCCTAAAAATCTTAAAGATGACATGCAAAAGTTGCACTTTCTCTTTACTAACCTTCAAGCCTGCCTTACATAAGCTTTTCAAAACCTCAGTCAGAATTTCAAGATGTTTTTCAAAAGTTCTGAAATAATGGTGATGTTGTCTAAATAGACAAACATGAATGGCTCTAAATCGGCACCCAAAACCGTGTCAATAAATCTCTGCCACGTAGCGGACGAATTGTGAAGGCCGGAAGGCATTCTCCTAAACTGATAAAGACCCCTAGGAACCGTGAAAGCAGTAAAA
Organism: Melanostoma scalare; assembly: GCA_949752695.1. Lineage (NCBI taxonomy): Eukaryota > Metazoa > Arthropoda > Insecta > Diptera > Syrphidae > Melanostoma > Melanostoma scalare. Next base: position 95,512,994 of record OX456984.1, read on the forward strand.
GGTTTCGATTCTAACTCCATAGGTATCTGCCAGTAAGCTGACTTGATAACCAGTGAAGACAAGAACCTTTCACCTCGAAGCCTATCTAAAATAGCATTAATATATGGAAGTGGGTACGCGTCCCTATCTGTATTCTTATTTAGCTTCCTATAATCCACACAGAATCTATAGGAGCCATCTTTCTTTTTAACTAATATTATTGGAGATGACCAAGCACTAGTCGATCTCTCAATAACTCCTGCCTCTAACATTTCATTAAGTTCCCTACCTATGTGTTCCTGCATTGCCGGGGAGACCGGATAATACCTTTGTTTTATCGGCTCCGCCGACGTCCTGATCTTATGCTCGACTAAAGTCGTGCACCCTAAGCCCTCAGGCATCTTCCTAAAAGATTCTTGAATCAATGTTTCTAATGTTTCTAATTCCCTAGCACTCAACCCAGATCGTTCTGTAATCGAACAGATCGAAGTTGAACTATCCTGTTCTGAAAAATTCCAGCTACGAGACCTCAAATCCGGGACAATACCCGACAGCGCCCAGAAATCTGCGCCGAGGATCACCGTATGTGGTAACGACGGAACGACTAAACAATCAACTAATATAGCCCTATCCTCAACTATAATTGGAAGAGAGATCGTCCCTTACACTTCGACTCCTGTTCCATCTGCCAAGCACACGCAAAGAACAGTGTCCTTCCTACTGATTAGCCCTAAATTCTGTAATATTTTCCATGCGTCCCTACCTATTATAGCTCGAGTAGCTCCTGAATCTAATAATCCTAAAAATCTCGAACCATAAATACTAACTGTTAAAAAAGGTCTCCTATCACTACCGTTTGCCTCTAAAGTAAACCCTAAATGAACCCTATCTGCCAGCTGGTCTCCAGCAGGCGACCCTCTCACTGTCTGCGGACTTCCCGCCCTGCTGGCGCAGGAACCCGTTTCCCATTTCCCGAACACTTCCTACAAGTTTGCCTAGTCACACCTGTAGCCCCGTAACCGAAACAACGCCTAGGAGCGGAACAACTACTTGCAAAATGGCCTGTTCCATTGCAATTGAAACACCTAACCGAAGGATTTTGTCTACTTGAAGATGGGGCCTGACGAGTGATTTCGTTGTTCTCCGCAACAACCGAAACCGAAGGGTTATCAACACCTACGTATGCTAGATCTGGTTCTAGCAAAGTCCTATTGCTCCTAACATTTGGTGGAGGTACATAAGCCTCAACATTTGCCCTAACTGCTTCTAAATTCCGACCTAATGCAACCAAATCAGACACACAACTTTGCTTAGCCAACCCCAGTTGGGTTTGGTAGAAAGGTGTCAAGTTCCTTTGGATCATTGACAACTTCCTATTTTCCGAAATTGCCTCATTCAAACGACCGAATAAATTTTGCATCGTAGCAACGTACACGGACACGCCTATCATTTCATCCTTCCCTTGTGTGCGGTGCCTAATCTCCTCAATAAGCTGATCATCATAATTAGGAGGTAGAAAGTCCAGTTTCAACTCCTTAATTAATTCTGGCCATGAATTAACTGACATCCTAATCACCCTAAACAAAATTAATGCTTTGCCTACAAAGAGCTCCACCGCTGCTCTAAAAAGATAAGCCTTCGAAATGCCCCTAGCTTGTCTCATTTCCTCAACCCTTTCTAGAAATGAGTTCACTGAGGTGCCACAGCGCTCTCCAGTGAACTTCACCTCCCACTTTGCAATATTGTGAAATTTCCTAAACTCTACACTGTCTTGACTACAGATAGTATTTACCCGAGCACTAATATCTTGAGGTGCAGCTGAATGCTGCTTTGCGACCTCACTACCCTTTTCTAAACCTTTATCCTGCACAGTTACTTCTTCTACTAAGTCCTCATCATCATCCACATCTTCATCCTCATCCCCATCTAAACAAGTCATCGCCATCACCAAATCATTCTTCAATTTCATTTTCACCTTATCTTCCTTATCATTCTCAGGAATGCTCCTATCCAACCTACGCAGACACCATTCAACTTTGATCAAAATCTTCACATATTTCTTCGAAGTCTCCGACTTCGGAGGATTCTCTAACAACTTATTAATCTCAATCAACTTCTTCTCTACTGCCGCTGAATCCTGTTCGAAGGTGAACGGATATGCGGGCGAAACAAAAGAATTCCTACGCTCTAGTTTAATAGCTACCCTAAGCGCTTTGCGCATGTCCTCCACAGTCCCTACATTCAACCCTCTACATTCAACTTCATAAACAATTTCATCCTGAGACAATCTATTAACCTGACTTAACTCCATTTTATTACTATTTAAGACTTCCTACCTAGCCGAATCTTGTAAATAATCAAAAGTAAACGTAAAGAATGTAAAATAACAAGTTCTCAACTCAACTCAACTAACTCTACCAACTCGCGACTGTTTCGAAAACCTAGTACGCTTTAAACAAAAATGAATCCTACCAAACCTCGTTTGCCAAATACACAATTGCAACTACGCAATAAAAAAAACAATTGAAATAAAATGTAATAAAATATAATAAAATATAGTAAAAAAGGAAACTTAATACTAGAAAAAAGAATTCACCAACAATAAAGTGATTAAAAAAAAAAATAAAACAAACCAAAAGTACTCAAAGTAGCAAAAAAGGTAATAGTACTTTAAGTGCCAGCCCTGATCTTTGGTTAAAAATAATTTGTTTACACTAATGCAACGTTTGCCAAAATGGCGACTCTCGTAATTCGCGAAATGTCAGAAAAAATGGAAAATCAAAACTAATCAATTTTATTCTAGCACTATTAACAGCAACAACAAAGATTAAAACAAAAACTCACAATTAAATCCTGACATATATTCTTTGTGTCCTGAATATCCACTGCCGTGGTGCAGTGGTAGAGTGTTTAGTAGATAGGCCGGACGCGTGGGTTCGAATCCCGCTCTGGGCATCAACAACACTTCAGTGCTGTCTCCCGTAGCTCAGTCCGATTCGATTAAAAGGGAATATCAAGGAATTATAAAATAATATCACGTACTAATAAAACTCAATTTGATGAGTGAGAGTACAAGGGCGTACTACAGTGGCGGATCCAGGATTTGGGCATGGGGGCTATTACGCAAAATTTTATTCATATGTACGAGGTATAGCAGATTCAATCAGAAATTATTTACATGATGTTGGCGTCGATTGCTCATATATGTATGGCCAAGGATTCGACGAAGCTCCGGCAATGAGTGTCCAATTCATTGGTGCACACGCTCATCAGAGATCGAATTTCCCCCTGGCAATTTATGTACATTGCGCTGCACATAGCTTTAGTTTGGCAGTCAATGCAGCATGCGAAGTGTCAGGAATCAATGCGTTAGGAACTATCGGAACGATTGAAGCATTTTTCACTGGCCTAAAAGACAAGACGTTCTACACCAAGAAATTTCCAAGAAAAATGACAAACAAAAGTGAGAAAAAAAACAAAAGTTGAAGTCTGTTTTTCCTACCAGGTGGGGTCAGTCTCATGAAGCAGTTGGAACGTACGTTGAATTGCATCCGGCTGTTATTGGATCTCTGGAAGAAATCAAAACGTGGAAAGATCGAGATACTTCGCAAAATGAATTGCATCTTTTGACATTGATTTCGACGGTTGAATTCCAAATCGCCTGTCACATTATGAAATCAGTTAATTTGATTGTTTTGCCTTTGAGTCGGGAATTGCAATCTAATAAAGATAAGGATGAGGCTTCTAAGTTGGCAGATGACGCTTTGTATAAATTTACGTACAAACACGAAAACGCAGATTCAACTTTCCACGTTATTTATGAGCATGTTGCTAGAATTTGTTCTGAATACGAAATCACAATGAAATTGCCACGCCGCCGCGCGCCGCCGCCGTTGAAATCAACTAAAAAACCGTTGCAACGTTCAAGCACAAAGTATTGAAGACTACTACAGAATTTTTTTCTACATTCCGTTTCTTGATACGTTCCATTTTCCAAATTTTCGGGCGACTGTTTCTTAAACAAAAATTTTACGAAAAGAAATGCGCTGACCTCTAAACATTTTACGAAGATATATCGGATTGTTCGAAAGAAAATTTTCTGTCAGAAGTCAAGATGTGGAGACAACGAATCCACGGCCAGAACATCTAAAATGCGCTTGATGCTTTACTGGTTAGTATCTTTCGATCAAAAATTTAAATATAAAATGGTTTATATGTGACGCGATCCGAGAAAAGTAATTTTTTAGGCAAAAGTGAAAGCTTACACAGCACGCTCTGAAAGGCGCTGATGTACCATTCAAACCCATGTAAAAAATCGTTTCTCTGAATTTATATTTTGTGAAATAACCGAAACGAAAAGTAATGATAGAAGTAAAGAAAACGGTCGCGAGTGAGAAGAAACAAAAACGTTAGGTCAACGAAGGCCTAGCGGATCTAAGTTTTGCCGCAAATAAAGCGACTCTAAATTTGTTCGAAAAACCCTTGACAAGGAAGGATCTTTCGAAACGCAAAATCCTACTAAATATTATAAACGTGAAAGTTTGTATGTGTGGATGTATGTTTGTTCCTCTTTCACGCAAAAACTACTGAATGGATTTTACTTAAACTTTCCAATAATATAGCTTATACATCAGAATAACACATAGGCTACAATTTATCCCTAAATTCCCACGGGAACGGAAACGTATACGGGAACTTAGAAACTACAACACCGATTTCAAAAATTTTTCCACTGTTAGAATGCTTCATTATCCCCGAGTAACATAAAAACTAATTCATCCCCATATTCCTACGGTTCTCTATATTCCCACGGGAGCAGGAACGTATACGGGAACTTTGACACTACATCACCGATTTCAAAAATTCTTTCACCCTTAGAATGCTACACTATCCCCGAGTAACATAAAAACTTATTCATCCCCATATTCCTACGTTTCTCAACATTCCCACGGGAGCAGGAACGTATACGGGAACTTTGACACTACAGCACCGATTTCAAAAATTCTTTCACCGCTAGAATGCTACACTATCCCAGAGTAACATAAAAACTAATTCATCCCCATATTCCTACGGTTCCCTTTATTCCCACGGGAGCAGGAACGTATACGGGAACTTTGACACTATCTACAGCACCGATTTCAAAAATTCTTTCACCCTTAGAACGCTACACTATCCCCGAGTAACATAAAAACTAATTCATCCCCATATTCCTACGGTTCCCTATATTCCCACGGGAGCAGGAACGTATACGGGGACTTTGACACTACAGCACCGATTTCAAAAATTCTTTCACCGCTAGAATGCTACACTATCCCAGAGTAACATAAAAACTAATTCATCCCCATATCCCTACGGCTCCCTATATACAACACCGATTTCAAAAATTCTTCACCGTTAGAATGCTACACTATCCCTGTATAACATTAACTTCAATTCATCCACATATTCCTACGGGAACGGGAGTCCTTACTTATATAATAAGTGTGAAAGGAGCTCTGTCTGTCCGTCGTTCTATGTTACCATCTCCCGCCCAAACTAATAAACCGATTTAAATGAAATTTTAAACAAAGATTGTTCAGAACCTGAGGAAAGACATAGACTATATATTTTTTCCCTATATTCCCACGGGAGCAGGAACGTATACGTAAACTTAAACAGATTTTATTAAATAAGCTACAGAGATGGTCTAGAACATGCGGAAGGATAAAGGCTATATATCTATCCTTATATTCCCACGGCAACGGAAATGGGAATTCAAAAACTACGGTCTCAAAAGTATTTTGAACAGGACTACAAGGTGTTGAAATAGGGGTTGAATGTTTTTTTTTTGAAATACCGCCATTTTTAAGGCTAGAAGTTTTATTTCCTAAAAAGTTAAAAATGCTGCTGAAAGTCAGTATTCCACGCGGACGAAGTCGCGGGCACAGCTATATGAAATAAAAGAAAGAAAATACTTAGCTATTCTTGTGTTATTCACTCCTCCTGTACTCCTTAAGAAAATACCTTCTCCAGACTTGTCTCAATTTTTCTCCTCAAAATTCCCAACTAGAATTTTGCCGCTAAATCGATTCAGTCAAATCTGTCTGTCAAAAAGGGGAAATCTTATTCGCTCCAAAAATATCTCGTTAAAACTCAAAATAGTCGCAATAATTTTTTGCACGCTTTCTTCTGTATCTCTGCACACTTTCGTAGCCAAAAGTAAAGAGACCATCAAGATGGCGGGTTTTTCCCCTCCATCCGGCATCGGCCATGCAGCCATCCTCGTCAGACCTTTGAGCGTGGTGTTGTTCGGTCTCACTTTTACTGCAGCATTCCGCCATTAGGCTAGGATGTGCAAGTGAGATGTCACGAATCAACTACCCGCGGTCCTTTGCGTTCAGGTGATGTGATCACCAGTAGCCGAGTGGACGAGTTCAACCCCTTTCAGAAAGACTTACTTCGAAAAAATATTTAACTCGCGCAAAGTCCCCAGCCCAAAACAAAACCGGCCCAAACTAAAACACAGAGAAGATACTTTCCCGGAGAACGAAGAACAAAAGATGCTAAGTTTGAAGCTATCCCTAGACCTCCGTCCAGACAGTTAGAAAAAAAGGATAAAAACGGAAACACGTCTTTAAGTGATTCTTCCTTGATATTGACGATACTGAATTTAATTTTACTTGGAATTTAATAGAAAATTTAGGTTGATGTGAATATAGTTCACACATTGTTGGACATGGGTCTCGATCTTCATGCCATTCATCCTTTATCGATTTTCTTTCGTAGGCCACCTAGCGTACGAACTTTTGTGGACCGACCGTCACACAAGAAAAGCGTCTTCAATGCTATCGTCTCCATACCTCGGCACCAAATAACCTGAAACTGGCTTTTCGAAAGTTTTAGAAGAACAGGTCTCCGGCTGATGGACCAGGTTTCAACTGAACTCTTCTATTACTTTCGAGTAGCTCTGAAAAAAATATATTAGCGGGAGAAGAACGGCAGTTAGAACTTGTTGTGGTAAATTTTACCGCAACACAGTAGCTTCAAGGTTCCCGTTTACGTTGCCGTTACCGTAGCAATATTAGGAAAACAAATACAGACGCTCTCCTTCTTCAGGCTCAAGTCAAGACTATCTCTGCACCAAAATTCATACAAATAAGTTCAATAGTTTGGGCGGTAGATAGTAACAAAGAAAAACAGACAGACGGAGTTGATTTCGGATCTATAATGTTAGTAAGTACTTCCGCTCCCATGGGATAGTAGGGATAAATTAAAGTTAATGTTACTTTGAGATAGTGTAGCGTTCTAACGTGGAAGTACTTCTAGAAATCAGTTCAGCAGTTTCTAGGTTCCCGTTAACGTTTGCATTCTTGTGGGAATACAGGGATAACATACATAGCCTATGTCCATCTTCCGGCTCAAGACTATATCTCTGTACCAAAATTCATATAAATAGGCTTAATAGTTTATGCGGTTTTTGATAACAAATAAAAATAGACAGATAAATTTCATTTCAGACTTATGATATTAATAAAAACTCTTATTCCAGTGGGAATATGGTGACCGTTCCCGTAGGAATAATGGGGATGACTTACAGTTCTTGTTACTCAGGCATAGTGTAGCATTCTTACGGTGGAAGAATTTTTGAAATCGGTACTGTAGCTTCTAAGTTCCCGTATACGTTCCCATTCCCGTGGGAATATTGGCATAAAATATATAGCCTATGTCCTTTCACAGGCTCTAGACTATCTTTGTACAAAATCTCTTCATTAGTTTGGGCGGGATATGGTAACACAGAAAGGCGAACAGAAAGAGCTACTTTCGCACTTATTATATCAGTATGGACTATGGACTCCCGTTCCCGTAGGAATATGGTGACCGTTTTCGTGGGAATTTGTGGATGAGTTGAAGTTAATGTTAATCCGGGATTATGGAGCATTCCAACGGTGGAAGAATTTTTGAAATCGGTGCTGTAGTGTCAAAGTTCTCGTATACGTTCCTGCTCCCGTGGGAATATAAGGAAAAAATATATAGCCTATGTCCTTTCTCAGGTTCTGAACAATCTTTGTACAAAATTTCATTTAAATCGGTCTATTAGTTTGGGCGAGAGATGGTAACATAGAAAGGTGAACAGACTGAGCTACTTTTGCATTTATAAAAATAGTGAGAACTGGTTCCCGTGGGAATATTCGAATGAAATACCTATAAAATTTTTTTTTTTTTTTTTGTGTATCAAGAACTTTAGTAAATATAAATACCTAGTCTATGTCCGTCCTTATGTACAGAACAATCTTTGTACAAAATTTCATTTATTTCATTTTCAGCTTATTACTTTGGGCGGGAGATGGTAACATAGAACGACGGACAGACAGAGCTTCTTTTACACTTATTATATTTGGTAGGACTCCCGTTCCCGTAGGAATATGTGCATGAATTAAAGTTTATGTTACTATGGGATAGTGAAGCATTCTATCGGTGGAAACATTTTTGTAATCGCTGTTGTACTTTCTAAATTCCCGTATACGTCCCGTTCCCGTGGGAATTTAGGGATAAAATATATAGCCTTTGTCCTTCCTTAAGTCTTAGACTATCTCTGTATCAAATTTTATTTAAATCGGTTCAGTAGTTTGGGCGGGAGATGGTAACATAGAAAGCCGGACAGACAGAGTGACTTTCACATTTACATATAATATTAGTTAGGATTTTTTGCCGCCTTTGTTTCAATTTATTTCACTTAAAATTATACCTCATTGCGTATTTTTGTTTCTTTATAGACTTCCGTGCAGCTTTTGACTCTGTTGATCGTGAAGCTCTCTTCTACAAGCTTTGTGTGATTGGAGTGTCGACCAAATTATAAGAGTGCTAAGGGCGATGTATGACAACAACGTAGCTTACGTATGGGATGGCGAGACTATATCAGAGGAGTTTACAACAACCACTGGTCTCAAGCAAGGCTGCGTTCTGAGTGCCCTGCTATTTATAATTTTCATATATGATATTACTGATGAAGTGAGGGGTGAAATCACTGTGGAAGGAATGACTGTTCCAGCACTTATGTATGCAGATGACATAGTGATCTTCTCTGAAACGGTAGATGGAATGCAGCTCATGATAAATAGGCTTAAGGTCTATTGCAACCGATGGAATCTTGAAATCAACCTGCAGAAATCGAAAATGATGATTTTTAGAGGCGGATGTGGCAGGCATTCACGAAATGAAAAATTGGAGTATAGTGGCCAAGCAGTCGAAGTTGTCCGCGAATATAAATATTTAGGAGTTCTGATAACCTCAAATCTGAACATGAAGAAGCACCTGGAGGGAAAATTGACTGACGCTAAACGAGCCATTTCGTCGTTATGGGAAAAATGCATCAAGAACAAATACATTGAACACAGCGCAAAACAAAAATTGTTCCGAGCTACGGCATTGTCAATCCTGTTCTACGGGGCGCAAGTGTGGGGACATTGCTCCATGGAACCTGTGGAAAAATTTTGAAGGTATTTCGTTAAAAGGATATTTCGATTACCAATGAACACTGCAAATTACATGATTTATCTTGAAACGGGAACACCACCTTTAATTATGGACACCCTTGCCATACACTTTAACTATATTGTAAAGGTAATGGAAATGGAGGATAACAGGTTACCAAGAAAAGTTTTAACAGCTGCTATCAAAAGAAAAGGAACAATGTTCGAAGAATGGACTAACCTTGCTGCAACGAGTTGCATCACCATAAATATAAGTGCTAACGAGCAACCGTACATATTAAGAAGAAAGTTCAAGGAAATCCTGGAAAAGTTTGGAAAAACCCTGTTTCAAAGATATGTTTCAGAAGCCAGCTCTTCTCTGTTTAGAGGATACTACAGTCGTCTAAGTTTCAACCTGCAGCAGAACTCGTACCTTTTAAATAAGAACCAATTGAATAAAATAAGTATTATCTTCAAAGCGAGAGGAGAACTGCTCAATCTTAACTTCGTACCTCATCGACCAGATCTGCCCTTACTATGTAGTCTTTGCAATTTAAGAGCGCGTGAAGAAACATTTCATTTTATTGCGATATGCCCAATCCTGGCAGAGTTCCGGTATAGATATTTCAGCAAAGACAAGATGACGGAAGGAGAAATGCTCAGCATACTCAACGGTGACCAAGGATGGGACAGACTTTACAACTACATCATAACAGCATTAAGGTATAGGAAAGCTATTCTTGAAGAAGATTTCTAGTAATTTTTACTTCGTCCAAACTATCCTGCTTTTATATTTTTTAACACTACTTATTATTATTTCTATTAACGTAAACATAATTCAAAATGTCAATCTGGTAGACGGCCACAGAGGCCATACTAATTAGGCTTAAGAATTATTTTTTTCAAAAATGTTAAAATGCAATGAAATAAAGGAGTCATTACAACTAAACTAACTAAAACTACCTCATTGCGGTAACAGCTCTGCGTTCAATCATTAGCCGCGTTTTATTATTGATCTGATCCGGATCAGATCATGGGTTTATTAGCGTTACAACAACAAAGCGAAATCCTGCTTTTTGGTTGGATCTATTTTTGTGATCTAAAAATTAGTTCTTCTATTTCACACAAGAGGAGACTTTCCATTGAAACGTTGGTATCATTTCCAATATTTCCAATGACAACAGTATTGCCACATGAACATTTTTATCTGTGTGAAATGAAATATATTTTAGATAGATACCGAGAAACTTCACATTTATTCATTTTTGTATAATACATGACATAATGAAAAAGTTTTACAAAACAAAACATATATTCGTGAAATTAATAAGAATTAGTGCAAAAAAATATATATTTGACAAAGTGGATGAATATCATTTTGCCCTAAAAAAAAGAACAAAAAATTAACCACTGAAAAAAAAGTTCGTAGGGCAACTCTGCAACTCTCTTGAAATGTCAGTTGAGAGAGCGAGTCTCTCACAGCTTCCAACTGGAAATATGATGATCTAAAGCTGTTTTATTATCAAGATCTGATCCGGATTGGATCATTGTGATAATAAAACGCGGCTATTGTTACAGCAATAAATCCGTTAGCAAGAGACTAGTTTTTATGTGCATTACATACTATATTCGCAATGCGAGAAAACAATGTAGAATACAAGCAAAAACAAATGTGTGCTTACAGTAAAAATTAAAAACATTTGTTTTATAGACTTTACTTACTGAGGTGGGCATTACAGTTCGGGGTGAGCCTGGGCCTCAACCAACATCCTTCTATAACGACTTCGATTTCGGGCGATCTCTCTCCAGTTTCGCACTCCAAGTCAGCACTGGTTTTTTTGTGTGTAGTCTACCTTCAATTCCGCTCGTAAAATAAATAACTTTCTTTCAATAATTCAATAGTATTAATTACTTTGTTGATTGTCTAAGTGTTTTTTTAAGTGCGTTAAGAAGTATTCGCTGTTAAAATTTGCTTTCTGTGCGCTGTGAATAGTTAAATTGTGTTTACTTTTTAGTTTCATAGCTATCGGTGAGAAATTGTTTTTTTCCTGTTTTTTTTTTTCTCCTCTCTTCATTTTCCGTAATTTGTTGAGTGCTTTTTGAGTGATTTAATACCTCTCCTATCTCCTTCTATCCTGAAGTCATTTTGATTACCTCTTCCTTGTAGAGATATTGAAATAGCTTCAAATATAATTTAATAAAAACTAGTTAACTCTAAATTATTGTCTTGGTAGCGTAATTGTCTGGAGCGTTGGTTATCTAACTGAAGGTCCAGGTCACAGGTTCAACTCCGCTGTGCGCCATCATATTTTTTTTTTATTTTTTTTTTTTTTTTTTTTAAGAAAATAATCTTTGTTTTTTTTTTTTTGTTAAAACTAAATTTGTTCTTTAATTTAATACGTCATGGAGTGTGCAGCAAGTAAATGCGTCGATAGCTCCAGCGCCCCTGTTTTTTGCATGTTATGGGCCTTGTGGCAAAGTCTTTCATTCAAAGTGTGTTGGCTCTAACAATGCATTCTTGGATAAAGTAAATTCTTCGAAAATTGCCAGTTGGTACTGTACTGAGTGCAAAAAGATCTCTCTCTATCTACTAGCTATTAAAATGTCCAATTTCAAATTGAATATTTTAAAACTCTCAAAAGCCTTTGAAGAACTTCAAAAAGTCTTTGGTGAGTCTGTTTCGAGTCTAGATACCTTTTCTTCTCCTTGGAGTTCAGCAGAAATATCAACTTCTACTGATGACTTAGAGCAAACTACGATTGATAAAACTGATAAATTGAATGACCTCAAGGCTCAGTCAACTACTGCAGCATTGAATTCAAACAAAAGCTCGAAAAGAAACCGTGACTGTTCAGTTACAATTCAGGCTACTGTTCCTCCTCCAAAGCGAAAAACATTGAGGAGTAATTCTAACTCAAATAATATTCAGTCTGATAGTTTACAGATTATTTCAGAGTCTACTGAACCAATGGACGTTACAGTGATCCAACATGATGCCATCTAAAATGTTCCTCTCGGAACAAGCAACCTCATGGAAGCGGTTCCTAAGCCTAAATCGATTTTTGTCTCAAGGCTTAGACCTGAAATAACTTCGGAAGATGTCTTACGTCATTTGGTTGATAAAAAATGTATTCCTTCTGTTACCTCTATTAAATGCAATAAAATTAGCAAAGCTAATGGTTTTGTTTCGTCCTTTAAGTTGGTTACGCCTCCTTCTCTCTCTGATTCTATATTGACTATTGAATCTTGGCCTACTGGTACTCTCGTAAAAGAGTTCTCAGTTCGCAAGAAAAATAAGATGGTACCTGAACCACAGACTCTTCCAAAAAACTAAGTAGAATTACCCTCTTCTACCAAAATGTAAGAGGGCTTCGTACTAAAATTACCAATCTCTACCTAAACTCTCATATTTTCTCACATTTCATTTATTTGTTTTGACAGAAACCTGGCTTAATTTAAGTCATATGGACACTGAGCTTTTTAGCCAAGAGTTCTCTGTTTATCGTAAAGACCGACACTATGAAAAGCCAGAAGATGTGGGTGGTGGTGCTTTGATTTCTATAAGAAATACTTTTATGTCCTCTCAAATAACTTTTCCGTTCGACTTGACAATAGATGTATTGTGTGTCAAATTGTCCGTACAATCAAATAGTATTTATGTTGTCAACGTTTATATTCCTCCTAAGAGTTCTATTTCAGCTTATACTGAGCTGTCTTTGGTCTTCTCTTAGATCATGTAGTTGAATTGTCTAGCTCCGAAAACTTTATATTATTGATGGGCGATTTTAATTTACCAGAAATAAATTGGGTTCCTTCGAAAGACGGATCTTTTCAAGTAGCTTCCCTGACTTCTTCGCAACAAGAACTTCGGATGCTAGATAATATTATTTCTTCGGACTTACAGCAAATTAGCTGTATCAGGAACTATATGAATCGCATGCTCGATTTAGTCTTTTCATCTGACGCAGTTAGTACTGTTGTTCTTAAATCCAAATATGGCATTACTAACGTAGATGACTTTCACCCACCCTTAGACATCTTTCTTGAACTGAGTAGTGATTTTTATAATCGTAGTAATACATATATGACTGTTCATATACCTTCGACTACCGGAGAGCGGATTTCGGTTTGCTTTCTGAAGAACTAAGCAGAACTGGTATTCATAATATTTCAGCTTATGACAACATTGACGATCCAGTCAAATGTTTTTACTTAATATTAGAAAGTTGTGTAAAAAACATTATTCCTCAAAAAATTCTTAAAAATTCTAGCTTTTGTCAGCCTTGGTATACCAAAGAGCTTAAGGTTCTGCGGAATAAAAGGAATAAAGCCTGGAAAGCTTATATTAAAACGTATTCTACAGCCGACCATCATTTGTACATTGGTCTTTTTGAAAGCTTCAATATGCTCTCTAAAACTCTTTACTCTAACTATGTTAGCCGTATGTGTTTTTCTCTCAAAGATGATCCAAAAAGTTTCTGGCGGTTTGTCAATTCGAAAAAAAAATCGGATGGTTATCCTGCAAATTTTGTTCACAGTGATACTACTCTAAAGGATACTGCCGATATCTGCAATGCCTTTGCGACTCATTTTCGAAGCTCTTTTAGTGATGCCCCCGTAAATATTGACGTAAATTACTTTTCGTATTTACGCAACTGCTCTCAAGTAGATTTTAATACTATACCTACCTACATAGATAAGATTTTACAGTATTTATCATCTCTTCATGATGATTTTTCTTCTGGTCCAGATGGTATACCGCCAATTCTGTTAAAAAAAATGCCGTTCTGCAATAGCGTACGCACTTCAGTATCTCTTCCAGCTCTCATTGAAATCAGGCGTATTTCCTAGTCTTTGGAAAAAATCCTTCATCACACCTGTATTCAAAAAGGGTGAAAAGATAGATATCAAAAATTATAGACCCATTTCCAAACTCTCATGCATTCCTAAGCTCTTTGAACAAGTTGTTTGTGACTGCCTCTCTTTTTACACAAAAAATATTATTTGCAATCAACAGCATGGTTTTATCCAAAGAAGATCGACGGTAACCAACCTGCTATCTTTTTATCATAATTGTTCCAACTCCCTTGAAAATGGGTATGAACTCGATTGTATTTATACTGACTTTTCCAAAGCATTCGATCAACTTTCTCATGATGTTATATTATATAAACTTAAGGCATTTGGTTTTCCCAATGCATTTATTATATGGATTTGTTCCTATCTGCAGAATAGAACTTATCAAGTTAAATTTCGTAACTGCTTTCCGAACACTTTTATTGCCCTGTCGGGTGTGCCACAAGGCAGTCACCTTGGACCTTTACTTTTCATTGTCGCAATCAATGATGTGGCCTCATGCATTTCTTATAGTAAAATTTTGATTTTCGCAGACGATATGAAAATTTTTAAATCCATTATGAATGCTACTGATCGCGTACTTCTTCAAAAAGATATCGATAGTTTTGTAATATGGTGCAGTAAGAATTGCCTTAGTCTCAACCCCTCCAAATGCCAAACTATGACTTTCTCGAAAAAACGGGAACCTTGTAAAGCTGTGTATTCGATGCCTGGTCATTTATTATGTAATGTTTCAAGTTTTCGAGACCTTGGTGTTTACTTTAATGTTAACCTCGAATTTAATGAGCACATTAGCTCAATTGTAAGGAAAGCAAACTCTATTCTAGGTTTTATAAAAAGATGGGCAAAAGAATTTAATGATCCTTATGTAACACTATCTTTGCATAACTGTTATGTTCGTCCTCATCTGGAATATGCATCTCAAGTGTGGTCTCCACTTTATGAAATTCATAAGTCTCGTATTGAGGCAGTTCAACATAAATTTATACGATTTGCTCTGAAAGGTCTTCCTTGGGAGGATCCTTTTAATCTGCCTCCGTATGAGCACCGTATTCAGCTTTTAAGCTTGCAAACCCTTTCCCAAAGACGTATCAACAATGATCTAATATTTATACATCAGCTCATTGCTGGTTATATTGATGCTCCTTACTTGCTCTCGTCCATAGGTTTTAACTACCGCGGAGGATCTCACCACTTACGTAATTTAGAGTTAATTCACTGCCCCCATCACAGAACCAATTATGGCATGCATGAGCCGATATCGCGCATGAGTAGATTATTTAATTCAAATCATTTACTTATTGATTTTAACATTAGTAAAAATAGTTTGAAACAAAAGCTTAAAACCAGTGCTTCACATACTTGATTTTTTTTTCTATTATTTATCTCATTTGTAATCTGTATTAATTTTTATATTATCTAGTCTAGTCTTGTTTAATTTGTTTATGTTATGTAGCTATAAATTTTCTTTGTTTTTATTTGCTTTATACGCTCTCTTTGTGCTGGTGTAGGCGTTTTACTTACTTCTAACACTTGCATTTATGATGAAGAGCGTAAATAAGTACGTACAAATGGGCTTGCTCTAAGCCCAGTGCGACTTATGTCTCTGAGATAAAAAAAAAAGTCGGTTGAGGTCTTCATCCACTTGATTGCGCCACCTAAGACGAGGTCTTCCCCTTCCGCGATTTCCCTGCAATGTGCTTTCCAACACCCAACGAGCCGGAGCGTTTGGGTCCATCCGCTCTACATGGCCCAACCATCGTAGCCTCGCGATGCGTACTCTTCTGGCTATGCCCATGTCGCGGTACAGCTCATACAGCTCGTTGTTGTATCTTCTTCTCCACACATTGTCTTCGCATACGGGACCAAAGATCATTCGGAGAATTTTTCTTTCGAAACGACCAAGAGTTTCCTCATCCGCTTTCGATAAGGTCCATGCTTCCGCGCCGTACAGCAGGACTGGGATGATTAAGGTCTTATACAAGGTCACCTTGGTTTTTCTAGAGAGGGTTTTGTTACTCAATTGCCTTCTTAACCCAAAGAAGCAACGGTTGGCAAGAGTTATTCTCCGTTTGATCTCCGCACTGATGTTGTTGTCCGTGTCTACAGCGGATCCTAGGTAGACGAAGTCCTGTACTACCTCGAAGTTATGTCTGTCTATTGTGACGTTTTGTCCAATTCGTCGATGTTCTGTGTCCTTGTTTGATGACAGCATATACTTCGTTTTGCCCTCATTAACCATCAAACCCATTTTTGCCGCTTCTGTTTCAATACTCGCAAAAGCACCTATGACATCACGCTTTTTTCTTCCCATTACGTCAATATCGTCTGCATAGGCGAGTAATTGTACAGACTTTTGAAAGATTGTTCCTCTGGTGTTGACGTTTGAGTTTCTTACAATCTGTTCAAGTATGATGTTGAAGAAATCGCATGACAGTTTGTCGCCTTGCCTTAAGCCTTTTTCGACATCAAAGGTCTCGGTGAGTTCTTTTCCGACCTTGACGGAGCAGCGTGAATTCTCCAAAGTCATCCTGCATAGTCGTACGAGCTTTGCAGGGATGCCGAAACTATACATGGCTCTGTACAGCTCGTCTCTGTAAATGCTGTCATACGCGGCCTTGAAATCGATAAAGAGGTGGTGAATATCGATATTATGTTCTCGGGTTTTTTCCAAGATCTGGCTATACTTTAGTATTATTTACGATGGCAACACTGTTTAGAATGGAACTGGATGCAATCATCGGAATGCTGTCAGATAGACTGACTTTTTTGTTCTGTCTAGTTTGTCAAATAAAGAAACGTGGTTCACTTGTAACCTGCAACTTCAACCAAGACGTATTAAAAATTTAACTATGTATATAAAATCGACACGAGTTTCATTTATTAAGAAATACAATATTGGCGACGAGGTAAAAATGAATGATAGCGTTATGGCGAACGTAAATTCCGAAGCAAAAGTAGCATCAGTGTTTGGCAGATTGGAGCAGTTTCAAGAAAGAAAGGATGAAATTATTTTCGAGGCAAATGGATTAAAAAACGAGGTTCAGCAAAGGCAAAACTTTAGCATGCGTAGGTGAGACCACATACGAAATGATTCGCTCATTACTCACACCAGTAGGTCCAAAAGATGTGACGTTCCAAGAAATTTTGGAAAAGTTGGATGGGCACTTTCATCTAAAGCCGAACGAAATAGATCAAAGATTTTCGTTTCACAAAAGAAGTCAAAAACCAGGCGAATCCATTGCAGACTTTGTTAAGGATTTGCGTAAATTATCTGAACATTGTAACTTTGCCGTGTTAAATAATATGTTGCGCGATCAAATCGTGTGTGGAATATCAGACGAAACATTGCAGAAACGTTTGTTCAGTGAGGCGAAACTTGATTTCCAAAGAGCTTACGAACTAGCACTGGCTCACGAAACTGCTTCCAAAAACGTATTAGATGTACGAGGTAAAAATGCCGGCGATAGCGAAGTTATGGCTGTTACAGTTCAGGGCAACAACAGCAGACCGAAGGCATTCGGAAAATGCTTTCGTTTTGATGGGTATCATCAGCAAGAAAAATGCCTATTTAAGGAAAAAAAATGCGACCACTGTAAGAATTTTGAAAAGCAGAATTTTGAAAAGCAGAATTTTGAAAAGCAGAATTCTAAAAGCAGAATTTTGAAAAGCAGAATTTTGAAAGCAGAATTTTGAAAAAAGAATTTTGACCCCGGTAGAATTTTGACCCCAACCCAATGAGAATCTGTGGAGATTATCGGAGTACGGTAAACTTGGTTATAAAGGCCAATGCATATCCCTTACCATTGTATGCGGAAGTCATGGCAGCCATATCAAATGGGAAGATATTCACCAAATTAGACTTACAGCAGGCATATCAACAGCTGATTGTGGATGATGAATCTGCAGATGTTTTGACTCTCAACATACACCTAGGATTATTCAAGGTAAGAAGATTACCGTTTGTGGTTTCTGCCGCGCCATTTTTTTTTCAAAAATTCATGGATAATTTATTGCATAGAATTGATGAGGTTAAAACTTATATCGATGACATTATTGTTACTGGCAAAGATGAAGAAAGTCATAGTAGAAATTTAGAGCTAGTGCTAAAGAAATTATTTGAAGCAAACATAACCGGAAGAAAATCTAAATGTTTTTTTGGAAAATCTCAAGTAGATTTCCTTGGGTGCAAAATTTCTGGAGAAGGAATACGCCCGAATAAATCAAAGGTAGAAGCTATCCAAAAAGGAACCTCTTTCTCAAAATAAGGAAATGCTACAGTCTTTCTTAGGAATGCTTAATTTTTAAAACAAGTTTCTTCCAAATAAGGCTACAATGGCAGAAAAGCTTCATCGACTGTTAGACAAAAATATGAAATGGCAATGGACTAAAGAGCATACAGCGGTTTTCAATCAATTGAAAGATCTACTACGGTCCGATAGAATTTTGACACATTACGATGAATCTAAACAACTAATACTCTCATGCGACGCCTCACCGTATGGCATTTGAAAATAATGAAAGGCCTATTGCATTTGCCTCACGTACGTTGTGACCAAGCGAACGCAACTACGCGCAAATTGATAAAGAGGGTTTGGCCATAATTTTTGGAATTAAATACTTTCATCAATATATAGCAGGAAGACAGGTTTTAAATATGACAGACCATAAGCCTTTGTTAGGTATATTTAACAAGAGGAAACCTATTCCCATAATGGTATCACCGCGTATGTTAAGGTGGTGTTTGCTTCTTACAGCCTATGATTAAGAGCTAGAGTATCGATCGGGTAAAAATAACGGGAATGCTGATTGCTTAAGTAGGTTGGCACTTGTGGGGAACACGTGTTGTTATACCACCAACATTACAACCAAACATTTTGAATTTACTGCATGCAAACCATCCAGGAATGACGCTCATGAAAACGTTTGGTGGCCACAATTAAATCAACAAATTGAAGACGAAGTGCTGCGTTGTGAGCAATGTCAAACCAACCGTTCAAATCCAGCGTCTGCCTCCCAACAGTTTATAAATCAAGAAACAAATCCCTGGTCCACCTTACATATTGATTTCGCAGGACCGTTTTAAAGCCATACCTTCTTGATCGTGGTCGATGCAATGTGCAATGTCTAAATGGCTTGAATTTAAACTTGTTTCCAATTAATCGTCTGCAGAAGTGAAACGGAAACTACGAGAAATGTTTGCAACGCATAGCCTCCCAAAAAAAATTATATCAGATAATGGATCAGCTTTTTTATCAGAAGAATTAATTTTTTTTTATCAAAATAACGGAATTAAGTTTCACACAACAGCACCATACCACCCATCCAGTGATGGACAAGCGGAACGTATGGTTCGCTATACCAAATCATCACTCATATCAATGACTGAAGGAGATATACATCTTAAACTACAAAGATTTTTATTCAAACCACATACCACTCCTCATAGCACAACGGGACGAACTCCTGCGGAGTTACTTATGGGGAGAAAGTTGAGAACATTATTGGATATGTTGCAACCCGATAACATCAATTCTAAAGACGAAATGTCACATGTCAAGGAAACAGTAAGATCTTTTGAAATAGGAGCTCCCGTGTTCTTCAGAAACTATTCAACAGGACCTAAATGGTTGAGAGGTTCTATTTCAGATGCAACAGGACCCGTGTCTTATATCATAAAATTCACTGACGATCGGATGTTCAGACGACATGTAGATCAAATAATAGTAGATTAAAGAATTTGGAAAATGCCAAAAACAAAGCCTTCAAGCGTTTTAAATTTTCGGGGCAGAATGGAGATAGGACTCGGTTTCTTCAACTTAGAAAAGAATTTGATTTTCTTAATTGCTTTTTGTACAAGCAATATATAAGTGCAACTGAATCAAACATAAAAGCAAATAGCAAATCTTTCTGGATTTTTATTAATTCAAAGCGTAACAATGTATCACAGTTCCCGCAGTCAATGGAATATGAAAATGAAAAATCTAATGACTTACAGTCTTCTTGTCATCTTTTTGCAGATTTTTTTGAATCATCATATAATACAGACTCAATCGAAGGTCTAAGTTCTATGTATTCAAATTTTGAACCTTGCATTAATTTTATGCTTCCTCAGATATCTGAAGATGAAGTTTTAGATGCCTTATGTAAAATAGATGTTTCTAAAAAAGCAGGCTACGATTCTATTCCACCCCTTCTCTTATCAAGATGTTCCTCATCTATTTGTTTTCCTCTCACTCTCCTCTACAATAAATCTCTTTCGTCAGGAGAGTTGGTAGAGGAATGGAAAGTGTCATACATTAATCCGGTCTTTAAAAGTGGTTCCAAGCAGTTAATTAAAAACTATAGGCCGATTTCGAAAATCTCAGCAATACCAAAACTTTTGGAAAAGATTATAACAGATAAATTCTATTACTCTGTAAAACAACTCCTATCACCGGCTCAACACGGCTTCATAAAAGGTCGCTCCACGGCTACAAATCTTTGTGTTTTCACTAACTTTTGCTTAAATGAAATGGAAAAAGGGTACCAAGTCGATGTACTCTATACAGATTTTGTTAAGGCATTCGACCGAGTTCATCATGGTTTACTTCTTCATAAGCTGAAGATGTTAGGTTGTGATAATCGTTTTATTATATGGCTTAAGTCATACCTATCTAATAGAAAACAAATTGTTGATATTGGTGGGCTTTACTCTAAACCAATTAAAGTTGGCTCAGGTCTTCCTCAGGGAAGCCATTTAGGTCCATTGCTCTTCCTCCTTTTTATTAATGATTTACCATTAATCTTCTGCAAGTCCAATTGTCTAATGTATGCAGACGATGTTAAAATTTTTTACTCTATCAGATCGATAGATGATTGTTCCTCTTTTCAAATGGAGATTGATCTTTTTCTAGACTGGTGCAAGTATAATCACCTAGAATTGAATTTTTCCAAGTGTAAGGTTTTTAGTGCAATTAGATTATTTAACACTATCAATTATACATATAAATTCAATCAAAACATATTATTAAGAGTTGAAGTGGTAAAGGATCTTGGTGTGTTCGTAGATTCTAAGTTGGATTTTCGGCACCATTTCGATTTTATAATTTCGAAAGGTAATTCAATGCTTGGTTTCTTAAGACGTAACTCAAAAGACTTTAAAGATGCTTACACTCTTAAAACCTTATATAATTCCTTAGTACTTCCGCATCTTGAGTACTGTTCTATAGTTTGGTGCCCATTTTATGCTAATGCGACACAAAGAATTGAACGAATTCAGAAAAGATTTACAAGATTTGCACTTCGAAATTTTAATTGGATTGGTGATATGCCGAACTATGCTTCAAGATGTGCACTTATTGATTTAAAAACGCTTGAAGTTAGAAGAAATGCTCAAAGTATAATTTTTATTAAAGATATTCTTACCAATAAAATAGATTCCATTTATTTATTAAATTTAATTACGTTCTATGTTCCGGAAAGAATACTTCGAAACAGGAATGTACTTTTTTATATACCTAGTCATAGAACTAACTATGGTTTAAATGAGCCCATCTCGCGGTCTTTAGCATTGTACAACTCTGTATGCAATGAAGTCGACAGTGTAATGAATAGAGATCAATTTAAAAGAAAAGTCTTAGATTTACTAAGTCTTTATTTGTGAATTCATGCATTTATACAAGTAATAGTAAAATCCAATTAATTATTTATGTAAATATTGTTAAAGAATTTGTAAATAATATAAGCGTATTAATGTAGTCAGCAGATTTAATCCATTGATGAAATAAATAAATAAATAAATAAATTCTTCGTAGATTGGATGACGAATTCGAAAGGCCAACCGAGCTACGTGATGACAACACTATAGTAACAACTACTGGCTCGAGTGAAAGCTTATCATCTCCACCTGTGTCAACTGTTTCACCTGATTCGCCTTTTTCCTCCGAAACTCAACTTTGCACCACCGATCCACAAACTCCAACCAACACCGAAAATAATCAAACACCTTCTATCGAAGCACCTTCAACGTCAGGTCTACGAGCATCGAGATATGGCAGAATCATAAAGCAACCCACTCGCTTAGGATTTTAAACATCTGAAGGCGGAGGAGTGTTATATACTATAGTATTATTTACGATGGCAACACTGTTTAGAATGGAGCTGTATGCAATCATCGGAATGCTGTCAGATAGACTGACGTTTTTGTTCTGTCTAGTTTGTCAAATAAAGAAATGTGGTTCACTTGTAACCTGTAACTTCAACCAACAAGACGTATTAAAAATTTAACTATATAAAATCGACACGAGTTTCAATTATTAAGAAATACAATAATTTGGATGCACTTTTTTTTTGGTGGAGTATTTTTAATATTTTTTAACATATAATAATATGATAAAAAAGCGCATATAGCCAACATCTTTTTTTTTTTATAACAATGTTTTGTAAAATAACGGGATTTGCGGGATTTAAAAAATACGTTGTCGAATGGCTTTTCGACATCCGAAAAGCAAGCAACGGTGACCCGGTGCGGTGGCTGTTTAGGGCTGCGGTAGCTTCTTTGTGCAGTTTCGTCAACGGATTAGGGTTTAATGCTTTTCCCAGAAGCCGAACTGCATGTCTGGGATGATGTTAATTTCTCTGCAGAACTTCTTCAACTTCCTAAGTATTAGCTCCACCTGGAGCTTACTTAGGTTGCTAAGTAGGGAGATGGGCCTGTATTTGGCAATCTCCACTCTCTTGGCCGTTTTCCATTTCCCGGGAAAGTAGCTGTTGTTGACGCAATTATTTATTATGATGGCCAGGAAGATCATGACTGTCTGCGACAGCCTCTTCATGACGAAATAAGAAACACCATCTGGTCCAGTTGACGTCATAGGCTTAGAACTGTTGACTATTTCCACGATATCTTCCGGAGTGCACTGGTTTGGACAGTTGAGTGGATCACTCTACAGATTGGTGTTTTTGAAAGTGATTTCATCAGTCTTTGACCCAATGGTCAGTTGGATGGATGTTTCGATTTCTTCCAGAAAATCAGGGTTGGTGTGGGCACAAAGTTGCCTTCAAAGTGTTTTGCGAACGTTTCCACTTTCTCCTGATTGATTTTAGCATCTCCTTCGATGTGGTTGTGATGACTTCCGGGACCGAATTCTTACAACCAACTATCCATACTGCAAGAGCCATATCTTCGAACAATGGTCTGATATTTGGGGCTTACTACCCCAACATAGAATATATGGAGAGAACACGTTTCAATAGATTTGTCCCACCGAAGGCTTTCCTCTATTACGTTGAAGAGCTCCAATGGTTCAGTACGGCGGTTTCAGATCGCGATCGACGGGACATTATTAAAACGTCAAATTTGTTCTGTCAAATTTGTTGTTGTCAAATTTGTATTAAAAATTATAGCAAAAGGGAGTTGCCAATGGCTGGTTTGCAAATATTTAGAGTGTAAGTCTAAGGGTGTAGGGGGTGGGCACAGTGGGAACCAAAAAAATAAAAAAAATATACAGAAAACAAAAAAAAGTAAAAACCCTAAAAAATAAAAAAAATAAAAAAAACTGCATCTAAGACCTAAAAAAAAATCGAAAAAAAGAAACTGCATCGAAAATCCAAAAAAATAGAAAAATACAAACAAAAATCCAAAAAGAAAAATTACGAAACATAAAAGCTACTGTGGCTGCTCTTGTTTTAAGTAGTTCTAATTAGTTTTAAGTAGTTTTAAGTTTTTTAAGTAGTTTTGAGAAAAACAAAAAAAAATGCTCCAGAAAAGTTTTTTTTTTAAATTTTCTTAGTTTTAAGGTTAGTTATACAGGGTGTCACGTAATTCATATGACTATGACATAATTTGGGATGTGATTCTTGGTCATATTCTAAGAAAAAATTGTTCTACAGTAAAGTTCGTTTCTAAACTTTGACATCACTTTTTGGCAATTTAAAAAAATGCTAACTTTGGTGTACCCAGACCTGTGTTAAATTCGATATCTCTGTCAATACTGATGATAGAGACCTAATTTTAGACTTAATTTTTTGTAGAAAAAAACATCCTGTATTTGAGTTGAGCTTCCATAGGCTTAGGGTTGACTGATTTTCAATTTTAAATGGTGTTCAAATTTTCTTCCCTAAGCAAAGTTTTGACTTTGAGGTCATTCTTTTTCAGAAAATGCCAAAATGTTAAAACATAGAGATTTCTTATTTTTTACAAATGAACAAAACAATAATAAAAAAAACTCATTAATAAGTGCACTTAAAACTTAAGCCCATACATTTTATGATACTTGGAAAAATACAAAATGGATAAAATAAAAAAAAAAAATTTTTAGCTTTGAGGTTTGTTTGAATAAAACAACAATATTGGCACTTTTAGTAGTTTTTTTTATGTATTTTATACAAATACAATTATAACAAGTGCTCAAAGTGCCCTCCTTAGTTTTGAATGCATGCTAGAGCCCGTTTTTGAATTTCATTGTGGAAAATTAAAAATGTGTCAACCCTAAACCTATGTAGGCTCAACTTAAATACAGTCTTAAGGGTTGTTATTTTTACAGAAAATTAAGTCTAAGAGATATCGAATTTAACACAGGTCAGTCAGGGTACACCAAAGTTAGCATTTTTTTAAATTGTCAAAAAGTGAGTCGAAGTTGAGAAACGAACTTTACTGTAGACAATTTTTTTCTTAGAATATGATCAAGAATCACATCCCAAAGTATGTAACACTAATTACGGGACACCTGTAGTTTGAAACATATATTTTATCTTTAGGCCGAAAGGCATTATAGTAGGGGAGCCCAGGAAGAGATTTTGCGCGTTACTCGAGCGCGTCAGAAAATCATATGGGAAGAAACCTTGCACCCTGTAATGTACTCCTACCATTTATATGAAACCTTAATGTTGGGGTGTTCGTTGAGAGCAGCCCGTCAGATTAGTAAAAAAAAGTCGATCCTCAGAAAAACTCAAGCGCGTCAGGTTAAGAGATGGTAGGTTGATTACATACAGAAGAGTCTACCTATATTTCAATAATCTGACAATTTGAGCGGGGCCTTTTTTTTTTTTTTTTTTTGTTGGAGGTTTTTAAAATACCAGCTGGAGCACTCAGACCTAAATACCGGTCCATTGTACTACCAGATAGCAATAATTAAAGAGCGGGGCCTTAGTAAGTAGGCGAGTCACAAAGATGTAAAAACAAATCGACATTTTGAAATACTCGAGCGCGATTAATTTTTTTTTTATTTTGAAGGTAGATTTATCAGGACTACGGAAAACATATAATCTGACAATTAGCTTCGGGCGATTTAGATAAAATCGTCAATAAAATGAATAATATATGATGGTTAATATCTCGGTTAATATTGATATAAGCAATTGGTCCAAAAAACTTTTTTTTGTAGAAAACTAACTTCTCTACAAGTGTGTAACTTACAATTTTTCTGTAGCTTTTGTTATTTACGAGATAACTGTGACAAAACGTGAATTTTATGGAAAAGTCTGGTTTAGTGGCCCGTACCACCTGGCCGATATGAGTAACGACTTTGCCACAAAGATAATTTTTGCAGAGCGTTCAATTTTGAGAAAAAAACATCTTCAGTTAAAGCGATCCCATGAAATGCCGCTGAGCTATAGAAATTAAAAAATAAGTTAAAATTGTCAGAATAAGAGTACGCCCCCATGTAATTGTCAGATTATCATGCTGGAGGACGAAGACATCAAGTTGATCACTCTGTATAAAAATCTTACGCGCTCGAGTATTTCAAGGTCACGTACATTTTTAAAAATCAGCCATGACTTATGGCCCCACTTAAATTGTCAGATTATTGAAATATACACTTTTTAGAGTACACTTAACATTTACTGAAAATCTGACACGCTCAAATAACAATTTTTTTTTTTCAACCTCTCTTTACGCCCATTTGCCCCAGTAAATCGTCAGATTATCACATTAATATATATCGGTTATCAGATCCACAAAGCGCGTATACTCTATGAATATTTGACGCGCTCGAGTATTTCAATGCGACTGTTTTTTTTTACATTTTTAAAAACTCAAACACGCCCATCACCCCACTAAAATGGAAAACTGCAATTCACTTTTTTCGTTTTAGAACGTAAACTTCACAATCCAATAAGTCCCCATGACGCTTTAGTAACTGCAAATTTAGCATCCTGGGCTCCCTTACTATTAGCATTAAGTTACTCAATAATTTAGAGTACCCGCCTAGGGTCAGTAAGTTAATTAAGTTATTATAGAAGCTAGTTTAAACATTTTTGTTAGCATGTAAGTACGTACCTACTTAAAGAAAAATTAAATGAAATTGAATTCAAAACTGTTAAGCTCAGAAAAGAAAAGATCTTTCACAATCTTATAAGTGTACTCTTACGGTGTTAGATGTTATCTTCTTTCCATTTTCGGCGTTACGAGTAGTGATCTTGAAGCGATCACAACTCTCCCACTTTTCTGCTTCATACTAGTGATCCGCCTGTGGGGTACGCCGCTGTCATCCGAAGCATCTTCATTTCGGCTGCCGTCAATTTGCTCTCATACTTTTTGTACATTGTCCAACATTGTGAACCGTATGTCAGAGCTGGACGGACAACTGCTGTGTAGAGTCTTCCCTTCAGCTTAGAGGGCATTTTTCGATCACAGAAGATAGCGGAGTTTTCTCGCCACTTCATCCACCCTACGCTTACTCGATGATTGATGTCGTCATCTCAAGTTGCTTCACAATTGATCATAGATCCCAGATATTTAAACTTTTCACACTTGGGAAGCACATTTCCATTCGAATAAATGTCTGGAATAGGCTTGTCTGGATCAGAAAAAGGGCAGCACATGTATTCAGTCTTTTTAGAGCTAATACGGTACCCATTTCCTTCCAGAACATCAATCCAAACGTCAAGTGCTCGTTGCAGGGATGTAGGATCCTCGCTTATGATGGCTCCATCGTCAGCAAAGAATAATTGTTGTACTTTATTGTCCGTTACTTTTCCTTCGAACAAATAATCCAGAACAGCAACGGTGTTAGATGTTATAATTCAAATAAATAAAATAAAATTAGATAAATTATGATTCTGAATGTTGCCAGGAGTCGTATTGGTTCAATTTTTTTTTACACCTCACCCCTCTTAGACATCTAGTAAATGGACTGAACACATGCTTTGGTATAAATATAACGATTGCTTAAGTCAGAATATCCAATTGATTATGATTAAAGATACTTACATCTACTTAAGTGAAAGCAAACAGGAAAATTAAAAAATTATGAAAACAATAATTATTATATTGATAAAATAAATTATTTAATTCAAAAAGTCAAGTGTAATTTTTTGTGAAAACATTATCTCGTTTTTCGTGCAGTATTTAAAATTTGTTCCGCTGCTGAAATTTCAGAACATGCAAAAAGAGTTTTGATTTTATTTCTTGATTGCTTACTACAAATTTTGCATTTCTGATTTGTATCAGTAGAGGAGGTAGGAGTAGACGCATTCTTTTGCTTTAGTAATGCAAAATGTCAGCGCCATATTTTCTCTTCACTAATATAACTTGCTATACAACCTCGATGCCAGGAAAGAGGAAAATTGTGTGCAGTTAAGTCTGTATCATTTCTTCTGCGATCTGCTGCTTTTTTAATAGTACTAACAAAGGTTTTTGGTTTTGGATTTTTTCAATAAATTATCTGCTTTATCACAAAACAATTGCGACAATTCGTTTAATTCGTTTCCGCTTCTTTGCATTTATCACTTGTAGTGACATTGTCCGCACTTTTGTTTAAAAAAAAACTAATAAAACACTTGACTGCAAAAAAATTTAAATATTATTACTTAGACATTCAAAAATAAATCGTTATACGCTACAAACTCTTTTCTACTGACAACTCCAAGCGCTATGACTCAGCAACGTACAGGAAAATTGTGCCTTAAAATCCGATCAAAAGTGAAAAAAATTAAATCGTATTTGCTTCCGATTTCAAATAAAAGTTGCGGAGCCCGCGCACCCTTGCGATTATCGTCGTCAAAATTTAACCGTTATAGAAACTTGACCCCTCTTAATTTTGTTCAGTTATTCAAATTTTTAAAAAAATTAAAATGAATTATTTAAATTTAAACCTTCGTTTTAATTAAAATTAAAATATTGAAATTTCTTTCTTTAATTACAATACGCGGCCTTAAAATAGAATTTAAAACCATTTTCAATAAGAAAAACATTGAAAATATTTTTGACCAGGTTTCGATATTCGAGAATACTCCTCCGTGCAATGTGGTAAGTTGAGAAGGGTGGGGAGAAGGAAAATTGGCCGGCACAGCTGCTGTCAACATGTGATTTTCTCAGGTAAGAGAATTTAAACATAGTTTGCCGGTCCTCACATTTTGCAAACTCAACTCCACCCAGAGGACTAACATGAAATTGAACCTAACTACATCTTACCCTATTTGCACTTGTTAATTGTTAACCCGTAACAACAACAAAATTAAATTTTCACAAGTGATTCTTTTCGCCCCATACAACATAAACAGCTGCCATTCATTCTATGGTACATCGACTTTGCAAACTTCCTTTATCTATAACTAGTTATTCAAAACAAAAAATACATTGAAAACAAATTGCAAACATCAACGGTTACAATGAATCAATAATAGACAAATTGATTCTCAAACATACAAAGAAAATAAGAAACACGACGCTTTCCACTCCATTCACACAAAGTAAAAGACTCAATGCCAAAAACAATTTAGAATGTGCAAACATGGGTTTCTTCTCATCAATTACCAACAAACTTAAATCAAAATTGAAAAAGAAGAAAATGCGTTTTTTCTAATAATTCTTTTTAACACTTGTCAATAGTGCAATTGTCTTTGTTTAAATGTAGTTTATTGTTTTCTCTTCTTCCTTTCTCCGTAAATTTCTTTCATTGTCTTACCTATTGTTTTTGTTGTAATTTTTTCTATGCCAATTACTGTATTGCTGAAGATGAGTCACAGTAGACTCGAAATGCATTCGATTTATAATTAAGAGTTGAAATTTTATGAAATATAATTGCGTTTGTTTTTTATTTAAATTTTAACTTTTTGAGTAGTTGTAGTCAATAATGTCCTTTTAATTTGCGCTTAATAAATATCTACGCGACCACAAGCAAAACAAGTTCAATCCCCTTTGTTGGCTTTTATTCTGAATCATATGTATATTGTTTCCATCTGTGTAATAAAACCACTTAAAAGGACTCTAATTAAATAACAGAATATGTTGAATGTGCTACACCATAAGAATGAATCTCCCAACCAAATAGGAGGACATTGAGAGTACTTCAACAACTACATTGCAAAAAAAAAAACATTGAAAATTTTTAAAGGGAGGCGCGGAAACGTGTGCATGTTATGAGTAACAAAACTTTTTCAACTATTTGCATCGCTGTATCTCCGTAATTGTGATTCTTAGGAAAAAAAAGTGTAAAAACAATTTTTATAGATAAATGATGAATAATTTTTGTCTTTTCTATTTTTATGATAAAACTTACCGTTTAGCTGGAAAATGTGGATAATTGACAAATTGTGAGTAGTAGGGTTCCCAACATTCATTCCAATTTTTAGCTAGGTGAGAATCAATATAACCTTACCCCTATTTTTTAAGCTAATTTGACCGGACTACTACTTCATTTTCGTTAATTTCTTACCAATAGTGAATATATAAAAGAGCCAAGCCATTCAGTCTGTTTTCACTCGTTATGTTCCGCAAGTATCTAGTTTTTAAGTCTCCGTAGGCTTGAAAATGTCCTTTCTGGTGTAGCAGTACAAACAGGTATGGTAGCCAATATCTGTAGCAACGTGTAAATATTTGGATATAATTTTTTTTCGCAATTATCCAAGAACTCCAAAGCAGATTTTGAACTTGGAGAAGATAGTCATAGCTGCTTTCCACACTTCAAGTTCTGCTTTGACGACGGATGTACTTCTCTCGGGTAGCACTGCCGATGCCGAATACATAAAAATTGCGTCTTCAATTTTAGAACTGACTGCAAAATTTGAAGGTAGCACACCAGATAATGCCAATACTACTTTACAGTGTTTCGCAAACCTTTCGGTTAATTGGTGAATTGTGTGCTCTTGAAATGGGACGAGTAAATCTATTTTGTAATACCTGTATATATATCCGACGCAGGAGTGTTACAGCGGATAAGAGCAGCCCCGGATTTTCAATTTTTTAAAGGCGGGGCAAATACTGAAAAATGCCGCCCCCACCAATTTATATTTGCTTTTACCTTTATAATCTTTATTATTTCAGCTATCATATCTTCACTAATTGACTGACAACTCGACACAAGCCTTTCAGAAAAAATACTTAAACCGCTGTTTTTTCTGTTTTAATCCTATTTATTTACAGATATGATAGGACTTAAAATAAAAATGTTTATAATAAAGACAAAATCAAATTTACTAATGTATTTATCATTTGCAATTACAATTTTACTCTTCGAGCTTTTTGCTCAGCAAATTAATCTATGACCTTATCATAATTTAATTCGTGTGCGATTCGATTTTCTATCGCTAAGATTGCTAGACTGGATAAGCGTTCCTGGCTCATAGATGATCGCAAATAATTCTTAATTAGTTTTAGTTTGCTAAAACTTCGCTCTCAGCTTGCGGATGTAGTGGGAAGCGTAGAGTAAATTCGCAAGGCAACAAAAAATTTGGAAAAGCATCCTGCAAATCATGCGCATAGATCTGTTGCAAGAGATAGACACCGTTAGCTTTTTCAATGTCACCAAATAAAAGCGGAGCTTGCTCTTTAAAAACGTAAAGTTCCTGACAGAATTCAACGGTGTCCACATATCGCTAATTTTTTTTAGCCAGATCCGCTTTGTACTTTTGCAGTTCTTCAATTGACATTTTCAAAATATTAGAGCCATTAAGAAAAGCGAAGTTCATATTCAGCATGGTGGCACAATCAAATTTCTTTTTAATTTCTGATATGATTCGATCAAATACCATCATTATTGCCTTAGCAGGTTTGAGTGTTCTTCACATATCTCATCGAAATGTTTTTTATGTTTCGGAATTCCTTTGTTTCGCAAGATAGGCTCAACACCACTTTTTTCAGCCACTTCTCTAGCCTCATTTATCCAATACTCCATTGGATTTTGTCTCATTTTTTGTAAGGTTTTGAGCAGACCATCCATTAGTGCGACGGAACGGGCAAGGATAACGGCGAGAAGACGTGAATTTTATGGAAAAATCCGGTTTAGTGGCCCGTACCACTTGGCCGGTATGAGTAAGGACTTTGCCAAAAAGAACATTTTTGTAGAACGTTCAATTTTGAGAAAAAACCATCTTTGGTTGAAGCGATCCCATGAAATGCCGCTGAGCTATAGAAATTTAAAAATAAAAAATCAGAGTTTCCTTGTATTTTCAATGGGAAATCTGCATACCTCTTGATCGACCACATAAAATTAATATTAAGGGCTCAAAGTTTCAGGGCTTTTTTTTTTTTTAGTATTTTCAACAAAATTTCAAATCAAAATTTGTAAACACATAATATGTGTAGGTACATATTTTTTTATAGCATTCTGCAATAAAAAATAGAAACAACAAATAATTGTTACTTTCAAAGAATCAGACTAAGAGTACGCCCCCATATAATTGTCAGATTATCATCCAGGAGGACGAAGACATCAAGTTGATAACTCTAATCGCAATAACTCGGGATTGGCAACTCTGGTCCTAAAGTGTCAAAAAGGTTAAAATCGAAGCTCCCGAATTTCTCCTATAATTGCAAATAATTAAAAAAAAACAGTGTATGTAAATAATTTCAAAGTGCGCAAGAAACTGTCTTTCATCTAAAAAACTCAAAAACATATCAGAGTAAGTCTTAGATAATAAGAAAAATCAAGATAAAAATTGATCTTGCCAACAAAGAAACTATAACTAGTGAAACACATACACAAACGTACACATACTTATAAATCTATGCTAAAGCGTAAGGTATTTGAAACTTCACCCGAAGCAAACCAACCAAGCCAAAAAACCTTTTGCACAATGGGTGTGGGCGAAATGACAGTTGAAGAACTTGAACAATTTCGATCGGAAAACATGTAATCTCGCAACGAAGGGAGATCTTATAGAATTGCAGAATAGCATTAGAGAACAAAAAGCTCAAATAGATGCACTGCAAAACCAATTGACTTTTACGCAAATGCAACTTCAGGAAACGCAGGAGGCCCTCTACATAACACAGCGTAGATATGGTACGTGGGAAAGAGAAGTGCAACTTATGGCAAAAATGGCATGCGAAAACAACATCATCGTGCACATCCCAACAACAACGAATGTCAACCCGATTGAGCGTGCGAAGGAAATTTGTGCAGATCTATTAGAAAGCAATGCAACAAATCATGTTTTTAATGATGTGAAAAATTTGAGGTCTGCGAACGAAAATGTGGCAAACATACTGGTCCAGATGAACAACACGGAAGAAGTAAGAAATATAATGACCAAAGTTGGTAAACTGAAGAACACTGGAGTCTCAATTCATAGAGATTACCCTAAAGCAATTCGAGATCGTCGAAGAAGGATATTTAACCTAAAGAAGAATTTAATATCAAAACATCCAAATCTAAAAATTTATTTGAAGGGAGAGTACATTCAAGTTCAAGATAAAATATTCTTATACGACGAAAACGAAAAACTTATTTGGAAAGATAGCGAAGGCGATGGAGAAGAAATCCTCAATCAGCTGTGTTTGGCTGATAAGCCTTTATTAATACTTAGGTTAATTTTATTTTAAAAACTTGAATAAAAAGAGATGAAAATAAAACACACGTAAAATTTGATTTTGATTCTGCAAGTGACGTTTATTTGTTGTGTCAAAAGGTTGTCATTTTATGACATTTGATATTTGACAATTGCAAGTTTGCCGATATTGGCGTTCCAGGATAGTTTTATTTAAGGTGGAACCAACATTCTCCCCGGGCGCAAAGTGAAGCATTTCGGTTTCGATGCAATCATACATGAAATGATACAAAATTATTAATAAATTGTACTTTTACAAGTTAAAGCATTAATCAAAATAAATTTTAAGACATTGTGAATTGACTTCCTTTATATTTATTATTTGGATGCGTGTTTCCATGGAAATGAGCAACTTTGATTTATTTGATTTCGTTAAAAAAATTAGCTAAGTGTGTCGATAATTCGTTAGCATATTTGAAATTGAATTTGGTTTGTGTGTTTGTGTGTATGTGTGAATGATTACGTTTTGTGTGTTTGTTTACGGATGATGAAATTATGTGTGTGTGTTTTTATGAATGATGAAGTTATGTCATATAATGTGAATAAACATTATGCTGCTTGACTTGTGGAATGTTGATTGTTGTTGATTGGAAGAGGACATAGCTTCGTTACAGGTCGTTTAAATTCACCTTGCTCCGTTTTCAGCTTTACAACTCTGGTGATGTCATCTTTTCCTGGGAACGTTTCTAGGATTCGTCCTAAATTCCATTTTGTAGGGGGGAGTCTCTCATCCTTTATTAAGACTAGATCTCCGATTTGAAGTTGAGGCTGAGGTTTTAGCCATTTAGGTCGTTGTTGCAATCGAGCCAAGTATTCGGATTGCCAGTGGTGCCAAAAGGTTTGTAAGCTGAATTGGATTGCTTTCCATCGATCGACATAGTTCGTCTTACCGATGGTGAGATCAGGTTCTGGTACGGAGAACATTTCGGTTCCTATAAGGAAGTGCGCTGGAGTCAAAGCATGGAAGTCTTCAGGATTCTCTGTTAAGGGACATAGAGGCCTCGAATTCAAACACGCTTCAATTTGCGTTAAAAGCGTGGTGAGTTCTTCGAAAGTTAATACCCCATTTCCAACAACTCTTTTAAAGTGGTGTTTAACACTCTTCACTCCAGCTTCCCATAATCCTCCGAAGTGGGGAGAAGCAGGGGGAATGAAATTCCACTTTGTTCCCTGTGACGACAGAACTTCAGCGACCCTTTTCCAATCATGGGAAGCATCCTTCAAAAGTCGGCACAACTCCGTTTCAGCCCCTTTAAAATTTGTACCGCAATCACTGTATATTTGACTACATACTCCTCGCCGTGATGTGAATCGCCGAAACGTTGCTAAAAAGGCTTGAGTGGTGAGATCACTAACCGCCTCAAGATGAATCGCCTTTGTTGCTAGACAAACAAAAATAGCTAAATAGCCTTTGTAACTTTTTGCTCCGCGGCCTTTCCAAGCCCGAATACTTATCGGTCCAGCATAGTCAACACCAGTATGTGAGAACGGTCTGGATGCAGTCACTCTGGGTGCAGGTAACTCTCCCATAAGTTGGTAAGCTGGTTTAGTCCGATACCGATAACATATGATGCAGTTGTGTACGTATTGTTTAACTGCTCGTTTCGTCTGAAAAATCCAATATTTTTTTCGAAGATAACCCATCATTAACTGAATGCCTCCGTGAAGTGTTTTTTCATGTGCTTCGTGTAGAATCAATTTGGTGAAATGATGATTTGGAACTAGGATCATTGGATGTTGCTGATCGTATGGCAAATTTGCATTCTTCAGTCTTCCGCCAACTCGAATGATTCTATCAGGATCAAGAAAGGGATTAAGAGATGCCATGCCTCTCGACTTCAAAATACCATCAGGGAACATCTCCAGCTGAGCTAATTTTACCAGAACCTTTGCTGCAACGTCGAGCTCCTTTGGTGAAATCGATCCGAAATTCCGTTTGGGTAAGCATATTTTTAAATTGTTAGTGAAACGTAAAATCATGGCGACAATACGTATTAATTTGTTTATTTCAGATGATCGATGAAGAAGTTCTGTAATTGGAAGTAAAACTTTTCCGATGTGATGCACTTGCGTTACTGGCTGCGTGGGATACTGAAATTCCCATCTATCGCGCAAAAATTCAGGTCCGGTCCACCATAACGGATTATCAACCAACGCCGATGACAGAACACCTCTGGAAACCAAATCGGCTGGATTGTGCTGAGTTGGAATATGATTCCAAATTTTGACGGGAGTCAATCGATGTATTTCTCCAACCCTGTTACGCACAAATGTTTCCCATTTATTTGGAGAAGCTCGAATCCACGAAAGCGTAATAGTGGAGTCCGTCCATGCGAACCGTTTGATATTTTCATTTCCAAAAACTTTAATGACATGGTCCAGAAGTTTGGCTAGTGTAACAGCACCGCAAAGTTCCAAACGAGGAAGACTCACTGGCTGAAGAGGAGCAACTTTAGATTTAGCAAAGAGAAGATGCATATGTGACTGGCCTGTTTCATCTTCGACGCGCAAATACACTGCTGCTCCATATGCCTTTTCTGATGCATCACTGAAACCATGAAGTTCAACTCGAGTGAAATCGCCGATGGTTTGAACCCACCTTGGAAATTGAATTTTGTTGATGGCTTGCAGATCTTCGTAGAAGACATTCCACTGCTCCAAGAGTGATGGTTCAATTGGTTCATCCCATGACATCTTTTTTACCCACAGTTGCTGCATGAACATCTTCGCCTTCACAATAAACGGCGCAATCCAACCCATCGGATCAAACAAACGTGCTATCGTGGATAAAATAAATCGTTTTGTCGGTTGTGCGTCAGGAATTGCATTGTAGCAGAAAGAGAATTTGTCAATAGAAGGAAGCCAATGGACACCGAGCGTTTTAACTCTTTCCGAATCTTCTGAAGGCATTGAGAATGATAATTCCCGTTCTCCTGCTGGAATTCGCGAGAGAAGTTCATCAGAATTGGAAGTCCATTTCCGCAAGTGGAATCCAGCTGCCTCTAAGGTTGATTTAACTTGTTGCATTTTATCTTTAGCCTCTGCGATGGTATTTCCTCCCGATATTAAATCGTCTACATACATCTCTTCACGGATCATGGTTGAAATAGTTTGATTTTCCGAATTGTCGTCTGCCAACCTATGTAAAGTTCGGATAGCGAGATATGGAGCGGCTGCGGTTCCAAAGGTAACCGTATTAAGTTTGTAGACTTTAACAGGATCTTCAGAATTTTTTCTCCACAGAATCAGCTGATAATTTCTGTCTTTCTCCGCTATCCAAATTTGTCGGTACATTTTCTCGATGTCAGCAGTGAAGGTGTATTTGTACAACCTCCAACGAAGAATAATGTCGCAGATATTTTGTTGAAGTGCTGGACCTACCAACATAGCATCGTTCAAAGACACGCCATTTGATGTTTTGAAGGAAGCGTCAAAGACCACCCTCAATTTAGTGGTTGAACTGGTTTCTTTTATGACAGCATGATGCGGCAGGAAGTAATGCTGATTTTCTGGCAACGTATTCTTATCGACTTCGCTCATATGCCCAAGTTGGATATAATCTTCGATACAAGCCGAATACTGGAATCGAAGTTCCTGGTTTGCATCAAAACGTCGCTCTAAACTATGGAACCGTCTCAAAGCACCTTGATACGACTCTCCAAAAACCGGAGGAACGTTTCCTTTGAACGGCAATGCTACTTGATAGCGCCCATCAAGTGTTCGTTCAGTGTTTGTGATGAAATGATTCTCACAATCAACATCTTCAACTTTTTGGAATGGTTTGAAAGGCGTCTCTTCCAGTTCCCAAAATTTTCGAAGTTGCGATTCGACATCTACTGTTTGCATGAAACTTCTTACTTGATGGTTGGATTCGGATACAATTGGGGCCTTTCCGAATAAAATCCATCCTAATGTTGTCTTTTGCATGACTGGCATGGATTTATCCGCTGGCGAGACCAGCTCAGGCAACAAGAGTTCAGGAAGGACGTCACTTCCAAGCAAAATATCAATTTTTGATGATTTGAAAAATTCAGGATCGGCGAGGGCATAATCGGTGAGATGTTTCCAGTTCTCAACGTGAAGGGTCCGGGCCGGCAAATGCCCAGACAGTGACTTTAAGATGAAGGTTTGCGCAGTTGTTGCAAAACTAGAATGCTGTGACGCAAAAGTGATGTCTATCACTCTTAAACATGTGCCACTGCTGACCAAACCCAGCCCGGATACACCCGTATGAGTTGCTCGAGATTTAAGTTGAAGCAATTGGGCAGCAAACTCGGTGATAAATGATGCTTCAGAGCCTGAATCCAACAATGCTCGCAGCGTCAACCACTCCCCCAACGACGACTTAACGTTGACAAGCGCTGTTGCCAATAAAACTTGTGAGTTTTTGTTCGGTAGACTGTAATGCGAGTGGTGAGATGCAACATTATTGTTTGACGGTTGTTGTCTGCTAGAAGACTGGAATGAAGGAGCTTCGGCGTTTAAAATTGCACCTTGAGAGCTTGGGTTGAAAGTATTTTGTTGTTGCTGCGATTGAAAAGAATTACCATTTTGGTGGGAACGTGATGGTTGTTGGCTTGGCTGAAAAGAAGGACTATATGCATGCAATAAAGTGTGATGTGGTTGCTGACAATGGTAACACCTACGACTACTTGGACAGTCATCCGTGGCATGATTATATCCTAAACAGTTTCGACACAAACCTATCTTATTTATAACCTGACAACGCTCGGTAAGATTCATTTTCAAAAATTTATTGCATCTTCTTACAGCATGCTTATTTTTCATACAAATTTTGCAGGTGATGCTCGACTTGTCCGGCAGATTATAAGCAATGAACGAATTTTTGTGAGAAGAGGTGCGAGATGAGTTGGATGTACTCTGAATGTGCTGCTGGTCCACTGCTTCAAGAGTCCGGAACCTTGTCTCCAAGAAGAATGTGAACTCTTTGAATGTTGGCAACTCCTTCGGGTTTTCCCTATCATTCAACTTCTCTTCCCACATTTGTTGCGTTTTGCTTGGTAATTTTCTTACTAATAGAAAAATTAGCACCGGGTCTAAATGTTCAACTTCGATTTTTAAGTTAGCAAGACTGTGTACAACCTGCGTCGAAGTATACAGCAGATCTCTAATCGACTCTGCACGTTCTTGCGTCAATGTTGACAAGTTGAACAAATTATTTAAATGTATGTTAACTAGAACGCGAGGATGATCATACCGATCTTTTAACATGGACCATGCTTTGGCGTAGTTCTGACCTTGGATCTTCAATGACAGCAACAGTTTTTCAGCGTCGCCTTCTAAACTTGTTTTCAGATAATGCATTTTCTGAATATATGACAGCGATTTTTTACTGTCGACGAGAGTAACAAAAAGATCGTGAAAATTCGGCCAGTTTTCATAATTGCCATCGAACATAGGGATTTTTATAGACGGTAAATGTAGCTCTTCTTTTTTATCTGTCACTTCCTTTCCTTCATTTGACTGCTGCGTACTACTGCTACCAAAACTTGCTAGCGAATCTAGGAGTCGGGATTGAAACACACAATAATTTTCCTTTATTTCTTCGTAGATTGTCTCCGCTTCAAGTTGCTCTTTTTCATCGTTGGTGTCTTCTTGTAAAAATTCATCATAAAATTTGGAACTTGACTGCCATAAGTCATCCAACAACTTTAACCTTGTTTGGACGTACGTCAGGTTAATTGCTTTGCCTTTTTTTCCAAAATTTTCGACATCCTTTTTCAATTGCTTATATTTCGCAGACAATATTTTTGTTACCATTTTGATTTCAACCAACAGTAGAATTATATATCATAGAAGTAAGTGAAAATTGAACTTACTTTGATTTTTCTTGAAATGGCGGCGGCGACAATATCTTCTTCGAACGCTGGTTCTGAGGTTAATCCCACGATGCACACAAACCAATCGCTAAATTTTTCGGGAATCTTTGAATGTTTATTGATAAATTTTAAAGCTCGAAGGACCAAATGTTTGGCTGATAAGCCTTTATTAATACTTAGGTTAATTTTATTTTAAAAACTTGAATAAAAAGAGATGAAAATAAAACACACGTAAAATTTGATTTTGATTCTGCAAGTGACGTTTATTTGTTGTGTCAAAAGGTTGTCATTTTATGACATTTGATATTTGACAATTGCAAGTTTGCCGATATTGGCGTTCCAGGATAGTTTTATTTAAGGTGGAACCAACAAGCTGGTTATGTCATTGCAAAAAACGTCAAACATACAAATGACAAGTGGCAGCGGAAGAATAAAGGCCCCGGCCCATAGAACGCGTTGCGCGCGGTAGGAGCGGCGCGGCAACTGATGCGGTGGGTTTTGCCGCACGCAACTGATAGGGGTGACCCATAGAATCCGTAGCGGTGTCTCAACTCAACAAGGCCACTCATGTTAACAGATGAGAAAATTTCAAATTGGTTCTTACTGCGCATGTCATCAGAGAGAAAATTTCAAATTAGTACTGTCATCGCGTCAGAGCCGCGGCAAAATAGAAGTTTGGCTACTCGGCGCGTGCGGCGCGTTGCTCGCGGTGCTTATGGGTCACCTTTCATAAGAACGTGTGTATTTAATCGAGCTGTCAGTTGAAAGCGGTGCCGCACGCACGCACCGTGTTCTATGGGCCGGGGCCTTAAGCTCTCAAGCTATTGTAGCGACATCTTCAATCTCATCAAGAAACTATAAACAAATTCGTTCCTAGTAGTGTTGCCGTCTGCCCTAGTAATATAGTAGCTAAATCAAATTTAAAATTAAACTTTAATATATTGTCGTATAATGTAGCTGGACTTAAAAATAAAAGCAAATATTTAGATTTCTTTGAATATGTCAAAAAATATGAAATATTCTTTTTGTATGAAACTTTTTTAATTGAAAATTGTGAAAACTTTGAAAATTATTTTAATAAATTTGAATTGTTATGGAGCTCTGCAGTCCGAAGTCAGACATATGGTAGAGCAAGCGGAGAAATGGTTTTTGGGATAAATAAACAGTTTTCGTCTCAAACCAATTGCTGTTTTATAAGGAAAGAAGGTAGAGTTTTGGTAAAAATGGAAATTGAAGGATCAAGCATGGAAATTTGTCCAATATACCTAAACTGTTCCAACTGGCAAGTGGAATATAACGAGCTCATCGATTTTCTTCTCAATGTAGGATGCAAAAATATGCTTTTGGTTGGCGATCTGAATGCGAGAGTTGGAAGCGAACAAGTAACACCTGTCTACAAAGGCGAATTCCAGTGTTTTGCCAATGTTACTAGGAAATCGAAGGATGAAACCACAGACGCTAAAGGCAAACAACTTATTGAAGCTTGCGAAACCTTTGATTTATGTTTACTAAACGGAAGAACAAAAAGTGATTGCGTCAGTAATTGATTATGCACTTATAAGCGGAATATGGCACGAAATGATACAGGATCATGCCACTGTCCATCCAAGGAACAATGAATAGCAATACCACTGTGACCAAAAACTTATCTCTACTGCCAAAACTCATTTGGAAAGATAGCTGGGTAAATCAGTACCAACAACAATTAGAGGAATACGTTAGAATACTGGAATTGGACTGGAACAACGCACTCTTATACCCAAGTTTTCTGACTAGTATAATCCAATATATAGCACAATCTAAAACTAACAGAAATAAAATAGAAAAAAAATAACCGTGGTTTGATGAAGACTGTTCCAAAGCCAGGAAAAAATCGCTTGGATCTCTTAATCTCTTTAGAGAGCTGAACACAGCAACGACGAAACAAATCTATATAGAAGCCAACTGTCGGTACAAAGCTATTTGCGATGAAAAGAAAACATTGTACTTCAATGGAATGGCATGTGAAATAGCTAATATTTCCAATAGCAAAGAGTTTTGGACTATTGCAAAAAAACTCAACGGGAACAAACACAAAGTAGGCACTCTCGTTGAAGTAAATACATTAAAAGATCATTTCCGAACAATGCTTAATCCAGAGGAACCACAATTATCATATATGTATGCAATGCCACAAGTAACTGATGACACATTGGACGTTCCATTTAACATGCAAGAGCTTTGCGAAG
This sequence comes from Melanostoma scalare, assembly GCA_949752695.1. Lineage (NCBI taxonomy): Eukaryota > Metazoa > Arthropoda > Insecta > Diptera > Syrphidae > Melanostoma > Melanostoma scalare. The sequence continues at coordinate 95,554,100 of OX456984.1, forward strand.
TGTTGAGAAAAGCTAAACAGAACAAAGCACCAGGGGAAGATCGAATCCCCTATGAGTTCTTCAAAAATGCTCCGAATAATTTCCTTGAAAAAGTCTTAAGGTCACTCAATAATATATTCAATGAGGCGAAGGTACCAGAAGAATTCCAAAAATCGATCATTTTCCCAATATACAAGAAAGGTGACCCTAATAACGCAGCGAACTACAGAGGAATTTCGTTCATGAATACGATATCGAAAATTTTTACTGGTCTGTTGAATACTAGGCTTTCAAAATGGGTCAAAGAAAACAATAAGTTGAGCCAATTCCAAGCAGGTTTTAGGGAAGATTTTTCTACAGTAGACCAAATCTTCAATCTAACAAGCATCGCCCAAAGCTACCTTAATCGGGGCAAAAAACTGTATGCTTTCTTTATCGACTTTCGAGCGGCTTTTGATATGATCAGCAGAAACTGTCTATTTTACAAACTGTCACAAATCGGCGTATCAACAAAGTTCGTAAATAATATAATAAGTCTTTACAGTGGTAACAAATCAGCAATATGGAATGGAGAGGAGCTATCAGATTGGTTTGGAATAGACACAGGTGTAAGACAGGGATGTCTTCTAAGCCCTTTGTTATTTTCACTGTTTTTGGATGACATAGCAGACTTCCTACCGGCAGGAGTCATAGTGGAAGGAATCAAAGTAACAACTTTACTTTTTGCAGACGACCTGGTAGTTTTGGCAGAATCACCCAGCTCTTTACAGCTTATGATAAATAAGCTAGAAAAATACTGCAAATATAATTGTCTACAAATCAATACGACAAAGTCAAAAGTACTCGTGTTTAGAAAAGGATCAGGTCGCTTAGCAGGAAACTAAAAGTGGAAATATGGTGGGGAAGATTTGGAAGTTGTCAAATCATATAAGTACCTAGGTGTTTTGATAAATCATGATCTTTCATTCAAAAAGCACTTTAAAATGAAACTTTCCGATTCGAAAAAGGCGATAAATTCAACTTGGCGAAACTTGATGGCAAATGCAAGAGTTGGAATTCCATCGAAAATAATAGTTTTTGAAGCGGTTATGCGGTCCGTAATGTGTTATGGGGCACAGGTTTGGGGAGGCAAATACTATGAAGATGTAGAAAAACTTCTGCGGTTTTTTCTCAAAAAACTCTATCGGCTTCCATCAACCACACCAAATTATATGGTTCAAATTGAAAGTGGAATGTCTCCCTTATTTGTATTTTCGCTTAAACTAAACATGAGCTACATAACAAAAATCCTAAATGGGGATGATAATACTCGCCTGACCAAGGCTCTTGCCAAAAAAGCCATAAGGACGAAAACCCTTTTCTTCAAAGACTGGGAAAATATTTCAGTAAAATATAACATCCATCTCGATTTGACTGAAAACAACATCCCAGAGTGGAAAACTATATCTGAAAAATTTATCCTGGATGTAGAACAGGCAATCAAAACAGAAAATGTAATTCAAGCGGAAAGTTCAAGAACACGGGTTGTTTACCGACAACTAGAACACCAACAAGTAAACTATGCTAACACTGGACTAAGTACAGCACAAATATCAATGGTAATTAGAGCGAGAGGAGAACTTCTTAAGCTGAACTATATGCCACATCGTGAGGATATTGCATTTCGGTGCACTCTATGCAATACTGGAGAAAACGAATATGTGATACATTTTCTTGGTGTTTGCCCAATATTGAAGGAGATAAGGTGTAGTCATTATGGAACGGATCTTATGACCATCGAAGATGTCAAACGCGTACTTAACGATAGCGAAAATTGGAATAAACTTGCCTCCTATTGCCACACTGCTCTCAAGTATAGATCAAGAATAATAGATGAAAATTTTTAAATGTTTGTAACGCTACTTTTACTACTATTTTTTTCCTTTTTGAAATGAATATTTATGAATAATAGTATTTACCTATAATAATTCTTTTTAAATTTGTTGTCATTTCTCGGCAGACGGCTAAAGCCATGCTTAAATGTACCAAATGAAAAACATGTAAATGAAAACCTATTATTGATAAAATAAAGTACCATAATAAAAATAATAATAAAAAAAATAACTCTGTATAAAAATCTGACGCGCTCGTGTTTCAAGGTCACGTGTTTTTTTTTACATTTTTAAAAATCAGCCATGACTTATGGCAAATTGTCAGATTATTGAAACATACACTTTTTGAGTAGGTACACTTAACATTCACTTTAAAAATCTGAAGGAAAAGTTGTCCACTTCTCGGTCGCAGCAACCGATGCTGCTTTGAAACCGAAAGGTAGAAAAATTGTGTAATTCTCGATCGCAACTAGCGTTGCTATTTTGGAACCGAAAAGTAGCTAATTTTTGTTTGCGCTTGCAACCCTCGTTACCTGCACAAGATATGCTGGGTCTGGTAATGAATATGTAGTGTGAAATGGTTTTGATGCTCTTCTTGTGGGATTTTTGTTTTAGGGAGCAATGATTTACTGTAGCAGACACAAGTGCTGCAGCGTTCTGTGATTCCTGTGGGCGAGCGGGAGCAAATTTCGAACTTGTTTTTGCCGCCCCCTAAACTTGCTGCCCGGGGCATGTCCCCCGTCTGCCCCCCCCCCCCCCCTTAGATCCGGGGCTGGATAAGAGTAGGATAAGAATACTCACACTTTGTCTTTCCCTGTTGCCGTCACAAATGTAAAGAAAGTTAAAAATGGCCGAACAAATTCATGAGGCCGGAAACTATTAAGAGTGTGTTCAACAGCACGATAGCGAAAATGACATATGGACGCATTCGAGGGCATACAATATTTTTTGGGCATCTCAGAGACTAAGGGCCGGTTTGTTCAAGCTTGATTATTTCTAATCAATGAATATTCCAGATGAAAATCATGGATTGGGTTTGTCCACGAAATATTTAATCAAGGAATCTGTGATCAGAGCTTTTAATCAAAGATTTTGCTAACCAGTCAATTTTTCTGGGTGGGGTCCATTTAAACAACGATCAACTGATATTCAGTTTGTTCAGGCTTGATTGTTGTTCAAATTACAGCTATCCCTTCAAAATAAAAAAGTGTTGTCAGGCTGACATATCACCTTGAATGAGGCATATGGACGCTGTAATTTTAGTTTTTTTTATAAGTAGTTTCTGTAAAATAAAAACACAAATCAATTCTACTATAGATAAAAAAGCGTGAGCTTGGCTGAAGTGGTATTTTATTAACTCATAAATAGCAGTATTTTCTTTGAATTTTAACTCTGCTTCGAGAATTTTAATTTTTAAGCGATGTTCCTTATTCTGTGCCAGCTGTTGGCGTAGTATTTCTTTTTTAAAACTTAAAATTTCATCATCTTGACCTTTTTTTTGGTTATGCACTGCTTTAGTCAATGGTCTCAGTTGTGTGGTTGCCTTGTTGAGCAGCTTGCAGGGCGGCATTTACATTACTTTGGGTGTTCTTCAGCTTCGCGAACTTCTTTTTTAAGTTGTTCGACAATTCCCTGTTTTCCAACCAATGCAGCTTCTGCAATACGAGCAGCTTGCAAAGCCTTTTCAGCCAACTGAGCTGTAACCTGATGGGAAGCCTGTTGTCCGGTTTGAGCATTTGATGCTGCTTTTGCCTCTTGTGCAGCTTTGAGAGCTATGCTAGATGCTTTTTGCTTTGATGACCCACTCATAGCTCTGTTAGATTGGCAATTAGTTTGGGGTTCTTTATTTAGGTCTTCCGAGTCGGCATACCTACATATGTTTGAACTAAAATGTAGTTAAATTCAAATCTCGATAGTTTTGACAACCGAAAAAAACTGACTCTCTCATCAAAAAATCTATGTATTTTCAATAGATTTGCTTGATTAAGTTTTGACATATAGACTGGAAAATGGAACGATTTTTGAATAACCCATGCTTTGCTAACCAAGCTATGAAAAAGGTGAACAAACACACTTTTGATAACCAAATTGCTTATTTAACCCGCTCTGAACAAAACGGCCCTAAGTCGCACTGGGCTTAGAGCAAGCCTATTTGTACGTACGCTCTTCATCATAAATGCAAGTGTTAGAAGTTAGTAAAACGCTTACACCAGCACAAAGAGAGCGTAAAAAGTAAATAGAAACATAGAAAAATTATAGCTACATAACATAAACTTATTAAACAAGCCTAGACTAGAAAATATAAAAATTAATGCGTATTACAAATGAAATAAATAATGGGAAAAAAAACAAGTATGTGAAGCACTGGATTTATGGTGGATTTACATGCATCTGCAAGTGCAGATGAAAATCGAAAAAAGACACATGATGTAAAATTCATACTTGTCTGATAGAGAGGCAAGGCACCATCTGCACTTCCTTAGTTATGGGATGCGGATGAAAAATTATAGGTGCAGAGATAATTTTTCATCTGCAACCATAATTTTATACGTTCAGGTGTTTTCTTTTGAGAGAAAAAAATTTTTTTGTTCCGGGCACTGTTTGCCTGAACTACAGTGACGACACAAGAAACGCCAAACTCATCGGTTTTTTTGTTTATTCTTATTGGATTTTGGATATCAAAAAAGGCGGTTAGGAAATTCTTTCCTTAACTTTTTCAATGTAAATTTTCTTACTTTTTTTTAAGTTTTCATTTAACTCCGATTAGATAACAGAATTCTTCAATCATTATCATCATAACTGCAAGAAAGAAGCAAAGAGGTAGTTAAAACTCAAAAGCACAAAGTTAAATATAACTCAAATAGCCGCAGCAGAAGAAATGCTGAGAAGATTTTTTTTATCGATAACTATGCTCAAGGACAGCTGCGACTGTATTGTGATAGCCTCATCCTCAATAGCACTTTCCAGAAGTTGATCCCAACTTAACGGAAATACCCGACATAGAAGCAGTTAAGAACTACCAAAAAGGCTGATGGGCCCGATAGCATACCACGATTTGAGATAGCAACCATTCAACCAAGCTCATGTCTCACACTTTGAAGGTTGTTGAGCGGATATTAGGTAGCCGACTGTGAAAAAGAATATAACTGATGACCAATTGTTGCATGTGGTGAGTTAAATGCTCCAACCTGATTCGGGAAAATGCAAAAAATTCACACAAGATTTGCTCCTCGGAGTTGTTACCTCCTCCACATGATTTCAAGGGTGTAGTATCACTCAGCGATGCCAGATTGAGGGATTTTTCCCGTTTTCCGGGATTTTTTGACCCTAAAGGGAAAAAGGGAAAACCAACCAAGAAAACGGGAAAAACAGTCACCTTCTAATTTTTCACATTATAGTAAAATTTGTTACTCATGAGCTATAACATGATAGTAAATTCAATAAAAAGTACTTAACGAATACAACCCTTCGTCTTTCCATGCGCTTCCAACTTAATTTTTACTCTGGAAAGATCTGACAATATTTTATGTCACGAGATTTATTCCCATTTTCACTGTAGCGCAAAGCGGCAGCATTTGCTCAAAGAGTTTCAAGATTTTTGTAGCATCAAACACAACAAAATGTTGCATCCGAGTCAGACACGTTGGTTGTCATTACACGCTGCAGTGAAAAGAATTGTGGATCAGTTTCAGGCATTGCTACTCTATTTCACTGAAACGTTTTTGGAAGACACTGTAAACAAGAAACAATGCGAGAAGATATATCGCCTCTTAGAAAAACCAACTTCTATCCTTTACCTTCAATTTCTGAATTTTTTCTGCCACTATTCAATAAACTTATTTGCAAATGCAATCTGAAGATGTACGGATACATCTACTTTACGCAAAGATTGAACTAACGCTTAGAACTCTTGTAGACTGTTTTATTTCAAGGCAGTATATTGAAAGTCTATCTAGTATTTTTGAAGTTGATTTGAAGGATGAAAGTAATTTTGTACCGCTTGAAGAACTTTACTTAGGCCCTTTCTCAAACGAGGTGCTTATATCACAACGATGTGAAATCAGTCAGCTTATATGTGCTTGTTCAAAAAGAAATGCAGGAATTTTACGATTACAGCTTGCGAAGAAATTTTCAAGCAATTCAATTTTAATCATGAGGGTCATGTCTTTAAGCTTCTCGAATTTATTAATTCAATGACCTTCAAAAATAAGGGTACTTCTTCGCTGATTCCGCTTTGCAGTCACTTTCCAAATTTATTTACTCAATCTGAACTAAGTGACCTTGACATGGAATATAGATCACTAAGAAACATTGACCTTTCAGCCATTCCCTCTGAAAATATTCAAGAATTTTTGAATGATATCTTATACTATGAAAAAAAAAAAATTCTTAAACATTAAAAAACTTGTTTCATATATTTTTTGTCTTCCACACAGTGGAGCAAGTGGTGGGAGAGCTTTTTCAAGCGTTAATTTAAATAAAACTAAAATAAGAAACAAACTTGAAAATCCAACACTGCGGGATTCTTACCAAATTATTTATGAAAAACCATAATTGTATGGAACTAGAAATTGACAAGGAATGTTTGTGATTACATACAAGTAGTAGCTATATAAAAGTACAAGGGAACGGATGAAAACCTACAGCGACCGGATGAAGACACGGTACGACACAAAAGCGACAACGGCAGGATTCCAAGCAGGAGATCGTATGTGGCTTTATAATCCTCATCGTCAAAAGGGATTGTCACCGAAACTTCAGCCGAACTGGGAAGGTCCTTATACTGTTGTCACGAGGATTAACGACGTGGTTTACCGCATCCAAAGAGGACTGAGTACTTACTTACTTATGTGGGCATTACAGTTCGGGGTGAACCTGGGCCTCAACCAACATCCTCCTATAACGATTTCGATCTCGGGCGAGCTCTCTCCAGTTTCGCACTCCAAGTCGGTTGAGGTCTTCATCCACTTGATTGCGCTACCTAAGACGAGGTCTTCCCCTTCCGCGATTTCCCTGCAATGTGCTTTCAAACACCCGACGAGCCGGAGCGTTTGGGTCCATCCGCTCTACATGGCCCAACCATCGTAGCCTCGCGATGCGTACTCTTCTGGCTATGCCCATGTCGCGGTACAGCTCATACAGCTCGTTGTTGTATCTTCTTCTCCACACATTGTCTTCGCATACGGGACCAAAGATCATTCGGAGAATTTTTCTTTCGAAACGACCAAGAGTTTCCTCATCCGCTTTCGATAAGGTCCATGCTTCCGCGCCGTACAGCAGGACTGGGATGATTAAGGTCTTATACAAGGTCACCTTGGTTTTTCTAGAGAGGGTTTTGTTACTCAATTGCCTTCTTAACCCAAAGAAGCAACGGTTGGCAAGAGTTATTCTCCGTTTGATCTCCGCACTGATGTTGTTGTCCGTGCCTACAGCGGATCCTAGGTAGACGAAGTCCTGTACTACCTCGAAGTTATGTCTGTCTATTGTGACGTTTTGTCCAATTCGTCGATGTTCTGTGTCCTTGTTTGATGACAGCATATACTTCGTTTTGCCCTCATTAACCATCAAACCCATTTTTGCCGCTTCTGTTTCAATACTCGCAAAAGCACCTATGACATCACGCTTTTTTCTTCCCATTACGTCAATATCGTCTGCATAGGCGAGTAATTGTACAGACTTTTGAAAGATTGTTCCTCTGGTGTTGACGTTTGAGTTTCTTACAATCTGTTCAAGTATGATGTTGAAGAAATCGCATGACAGTTTGTCGCCTTGCCTTAAGCCTTTTTCGACATCAAAGGTCTCGGTGAGTTCTTTTCCGACCTTGACGGAGCAGCGTGAATTCTCCAAAGTCATCCTGCATAGTCGTACGAGCTTTGCAGGGATGCCGAAACTATACATGGCTCTGTACAGCTCGTCTCTGTAAATGCTGTCATACGCGGCCTTGAAATCGATAAAGAGGTGGTGAATATCGATATTATGTTCTCGGGTTTTTTCCAAGATCTGCCGTAATGTGAAAATTTGGTCTATTGTGGACTTCTCTGGTCTAAAACCACATTGATAAGGACCTATCAAGTTGTTGACGTGGGGTTTCAGACGTTCACATATTACAGCAGACAAGATCTTATAAGCGACGTTAAGGAGGCTTATCCCTCTGTAATTGGCGCAATTGTGAGGGTCTCCCTTCTTTAGGATCGGGCATACGACGAGGACTAAGAGGCAAGTTAAAAGTAGTTCATTGTGATCGGCTGCATCGATATAGTGGCGAAGCAGCATATGAAATTCTTCGGGACGAACAATCTTAAGGAGGGGGCAGTGTAATGTTCACCCAACATTTATACCAATTTCCCAATCGAAAACGTTTAACCGAAAACACAACTGGCAACACTATAATGGAATGGTATAAAGGAAGACGTTGGTGGTGAATGTGTGTGTGTGTGTGCAGAAATATACCGGGAGGGGAACTTGTCTAGACATCATGGTTCATAGCAAAACTACTAGAAAGCTCGTTGTAGTATAGGTTGGGGCACGAAATAGTAGCTGTGAATGCAGCTAAAGGAATAAATAAACAATCAAAAGACTCAATATGTAACGCAAGAGGAAAAAAAATGTTAGAACTATGCGATTCTTTTGGTCTTCGGATTCAAAATGGAACCAGCTTGAGCGATGAATCTGGTAATTTGACATTTACCGGCGGACAAGGATCATCATTCATCGATTATATGTAGCATTTTAGGAGAAGATTGGGAGACTTATGTGACGGATCTTGAGGTCAAAGGGGTACCGTATTCAGCTCATTTTCCCTTAGTTGTGACCTTTGGCAATTCAATAAGCGCAGAAATAGAAAATTTCAACCTGCAGCTGCTTCCAAAGTTATAATGGAATATGAAAAAAGCGTCAGAGTACAGACGTCTAATTGATTTGCAACTTCAAACGCAACAAGAAATAGATTTTGGCAAACTAGAATTGATAATCAAGACCTCATACCCACAGCAACAAAACCAAAGGAAAATAGTTACAAAAGAGCCTTGGTTCGATGCTGAATGTCAATGTGCTCGCCGTAAATCATTTGCATGATTAAAAATTTTCCAAAAAATAAGCCAAGGGCTATTCAAGCAGAACTACTTAGAAACAAATAAAAAATTCAAACAACTTTGCTTAACTAAAAAGAAAAATTATGGAGAAATGCAAGCGAATATGTTGGCAAAATGCAAGAACGCATCGTAGTTCTGGAGACTAGCGTGGAAGCTAAATGGCAAACAATGCTGGATAAAAATATTCTCAAGGGGCACTTCAGTTTGCTGCTTAATCCAGTACAAAGTAGTTTTAATTGGCATTATGTAGTTCCTGGATTTGAGAACGATATTCTGGACCCAGAATTCACTCCGGGTGAAATAGAAGTGGTGCTGGGATGTATGAAGGATGGAAAAGCTTCGGGAGCAAATGGAATACCAGTCGAATTTTTTAAATATGCGACAGAACACCTGAGGAAGTGCTTGGCATCACTTTTTAACAAAGTTTTAGAGGGTGATATTACGCCAAAGGAATTTCAAGAGTAAATTATATTCCCGATACACAAAAAAGGCAATGCGGCGGATCCTTCAAACTATCGAGGAATCTCATTTCAAAATGCCACCTATAAAATCTTTACTGCTATGCTACAAAATCGACTTACAACTTGTATCGAATCAAAAAATTTATTAAAAGAGTTCCAAGCTGGCTTTAGAGCTGGGTACTCAACAGTAGACAACATATTCATTTTGAGAAGCCTGGCAGAGAACTTTATCTCAAGAAACAAAAAGCTTTATGCTTCCTTTATTGACTTCAAAGCAGCTTTTGATACGATAGACCGAAGAGCATTACTTTATAAATTATATGGTTTGGGTTTATCACGCCAATTTGGACGAGTTTTAGAAGAGATGTACAAAGAAACAAAGGCTGCAGTTTTTGATGGAACTGAGCTCTCTGACTGGTTCATAACTTTCTCTGGTGTAAGACAGGGATGCTCTTTGAGCCCAACTTTATTCGCTCTTTTTATAGATCATTTGGTTGATTTTCTTCCCGGAGGCGTATAATTTGGGGAAGTGCGGATAAAAGCACTGCTTTTTGCGGATGATGTTGCTTTGTTTGTCTCGGGAGAGTTTGCAACTAATGATAAATAGTGTGTATGACTACTGCCGTTTATGGAACCTTATACTCAACATCGAGAAGTCTAAAATAATGATTTTCAAAAAAGGTGGAGGAAGAAACACTCTGAACGAAAGGTGGGACTTCAACAGAGAAAATATTGAAATATTCAATGAATTTAAGTATTTCGGTGTATATATTAGTATATAAGAGCTTGAGTATGACGAAGCATTTCAAAGAAAAGTTGCAGCAGGCAAAAACAGCAATAAAAGTGTCATGGCGAACTTGCTTTGTGAACCAAAACATAGCGCATCGCGAGACCTTTATATTGTATGCATCACAGGCTTGGGGATGTAAAAAGTTCGACGCAGTTGAACAACTTTTGAGGCATTTCAAAAGGATGTTCTGCCTACCACCAAATACACCAAATTATGTCATCATGTTAGAGACAGGGCTGTCACCGTTGTTAATTAAGACGCTTAAGATGCAAGTAGACTACCTGGTAAAAATTATCAATATGCAAATTAACGGCTGATTAGGAAAGTTGTCCTCAAAGCTATTCAAGATAAAAATAGCTGGTATGGTGAATGGTTGGCACTGGCGCAAGGGTGTAATATGAGCCTGAACGTCAACATAGAAGATGGCACAAGTAGTAGAAGAAATCTCTTCGAAATAATAGCAAAGGTAGACGAGACGTAGATGTAGAGAAGAATACATAGCTGAAGCAACTGGTTCCTTGTACAGAACAATCTACAGTAGACTCAACCACAACTTGTTAAGCCAAAACTACTTCCAAGACTCAAATAATGTGGAAATCATTAGTACAATGGTTAGGCTGCGGAGCGAATTACTCAACCTAAATTATATACCACACAGACCTTATTTGCCATTGGAGTGCAGTATATGCAACCAAGGAGAAAGAGAAGATACCATTCACTTCATTGGAAAATGTCCAACGCTAAGAGAAACGAGAAGGAGCAATTTCGGAAGCGATTTCTTATAGGAGGATCAAGTTCTACTGCAACTTAATGAGATGGATGTTTCACGCCTTTACGAGTACTGCAAAATTACCTTGAAGTATAGAGAAAGAATACAAAACGAAGATTTTTAAAAAAAACTAATAATATAAATACCTGAAAAATTCAAACATTTTATTCAGATATAAATAGTTCCACTACATGAATATATTTAAGGGGCAAAATATTAAAATTTATAGTTACCGTTTCATAAATTACTATTTTTATCTTAACATTCATATGTACAAATATAATTGTCAATCCGGCAGACGGCTATGCCATGCTTTAAAGGTTTTATGATTTTTTATTTTGTAAAAATAATGATTGTACGAACAAATGAAAAAAAACTGAATAAAATCTAATCTAATCTAAAAAATCTAATCAATGAGAACTGGAAGAGAAACTGAAGTGGAAACGCTATTACTGAACGCCATTTTTTTAGCAGAATTGGCGGTATACTATCTGGACCAGAAGAAAAATCATCATGAAGAGATGATAAATACTTTAAAATCTTATCTATGTTATTTTAAGTAAATTTTAATAATATATCTTCTAAAGATATATTAATAAAATTTACTTAAAATACATCAATATTTACGGGGGTATCACTAAAAGAGCTTCGAAAATTAATCACAAAGGCGTTGCAAATATCGGCAGTATCCTTCAGAGTATTATCACCGTGAACGAACTTTGCTGCATAGCCATCCGATTTTTTATTCGAATTGACAAAGCGCAAGAAACTCTTTGTATTATCTTTGAGAGAAAAACCCATACGGCTAAGATAGTTGGAGTAAAGAGTTTTGGAGAGCACATTGAAACTTTCAAAAAGACCATCTACGTCATCTACGTTAGTAATGCCATATTTAGATTTAAGAACAACAGTACTAACTGCGTCAGATGAAAAGACTAAATCAAGCATGCGGTTCATATAGTTCTTGATACAGTTTATTTGCTGTAAGTCCGAAGAAATAATATTATTAAGCATCCGAAGCTCTTTTGGCGAAGAAGTCAGGGAAGCTACTTGAAAAGATCCGTCTTTTGAAATAACCCAATTTATTTCTGGTAAATTAAAATTGCCCAGCAATAATATAAAGTTTTCCGAGCTAGACATTTCAATTACATGATTTAAGACCAAAGACAGCTCAGTATAAGCTGAAATAGAACTTTTAGGAGGGATATGAAATGAACGTTGACAACATAAATAGGCACTATTTGATTGTACGGAGAATTTGACACACAATACATCAATTGTCAAGTCGAACGGAAAAGTTATTTGGGAGGACATGGAAAGTTGTTTGGGAGGACATAAAAATATTTTTTTAAGAAATCAAAGCACCACCTCCTACATTTTTCTGGCTTTTCATAGTGTCGGTCTATACGATAAACTGAGAACTCTTGGCTAAAAAACTAAGTGTCCATATGACTTGAATTAAGCCAGGTGTCTGTCAAATCAAATATGTCATGCGAGAATATATAAGAGTTTAGGTAGAGATTGGTAGTTTTTGTACGAAGCCCTAACATTTTGGTAGAAACGCCACAGATCTTCTCCCATTTGGTTGGGATGCATTAACACATGCAAAAACATTTGTTCTGTCAAACGTTAAATGGAAAATAATTTGATAATTTTAAATTTGTTGTGTCAGTGTTAGGTTCAAAAAATTGCTGAAAACTATGAGCAAGCGAGTAAATAAGTTAGAAATCAGTAATTTGCTGAAAAAAACCAAATTACAAAATGTGGAAATATGATTTCCTATATATGAACATCAATTTAAACTGCAATACTAGAAAAAACTAAAAAACATGTTTCATTGAAAGGAGTAGTTCTCGATTTGAGAGTAAACCTGTCGAATTTCTATGAAAAAGGCTATAAGAATTACACGCTAAACCTGTGTAAGCCAGTCAGTCATCAAATTCATGTTGTTGCTCCGTCAACAACCAGAACATTTTCGACGTTTTAACAACGTCACGACGATCGCGATCTGAAACCGCCCTTTTTTTTTTTTTTTTTTTTAATTTATAGGGTGAAGGTGAAAATTACCTTTACAAGCACGTCGACCTGAAAGATCTTTTGTGCTGTTCCCTTAGGTTTAATTACACGTAGTGTATAGGTTTGTTCATTCGAAGCTGAGGTCATGTAAGAACCTAAGAATCTTCGAGGAAGAGGTGTTTCTGATATCAAGGGGACAGGGGAACCCTTTATTGAATATTTTAAGCCTGGATCTAGCTAAGGCAGGGCATTCACATAAAATGTGTTCAGCCGTTTCTATGTCTTCAAGACAGAGACGACAGGTGTCATCTTGGCTGATGCCCATGTTTTTAAGATGATACTTGAGAGAGCAGTGTCCCGTGAAGAAGTCCGTAAGTAACTTTGCGTCACGTTTGCTCATGTCAAGAATATCTTTCATACGTTTGTGGGATAAGCCAATGAATAGTTTTGACTGACGATGGCCATTTGAGTTGTTCCAGGTGCTGATCATGTTCTGTCGTTCCCAGGTAGCTAATTCGTTTTTAAGGCTACTTATTGGGAGACCACAGTAGGGTTCAGGGCCTTTGAATTGGGACTGAGAGCCAAGTCTAGCAAGTCGGTCAGCCTCTTCGTTACCCGGTACGCCTTCATGACCAGGCACCCATGAAAGAGTTATTTTATTGTGAGTAGCTAATTGAAGTAAGCAAGACAGGCAGTTCCAAACTATTTTGGATTAGATTTTTGTCGAGGACAGAGCCTTTAGTGCTGCCTGACTGTCAGAGCAGATTAGGATGCTTGATCTTCGGAGGTTTCTTCTAATGCATTCCCTAATACAGAATTCTATAGCCATTACCTCTGCCTGAAAGATAGTAGTTGTGTTACCAAGGGATGTAGATGATTTAAAGTTGGGACCGTAAATCCCTGCACCTACACCGTTGTTTGTTTTTGAACCGTCAGTATACCAGATGTATTGGAAGTTATTTGTAAGAATTACAGGGTTCTTCCATGCTGAGCGGTTTGGAAAGATTACTTCAAAGGGGTGGTGTAACATTATGCGTTTAGGCATTAAGTCCGAGGAGTGTGCTGCAGGCGATTTCAGTATTGGGAGCACCTGCAGAATACTCATATGTCCTTGTAAGTTTTCCTTTCTTGAGTGGTTAGTGAGATGAAGCTTTAGTCCGCTTAGTGCAGCAGTCTTCTTTACTCTTTGATGTAGCGTAGGAAAATTTAATAAACTTTCTAACGCTAAAGTTGGGCAGGTGCGCATTGCACCTGTGATACCTACACAGGTTAGTCTTTGTAATTTTTGTAAAGATTTGCGGGCATAAACTTGTTCTGTTTTTTGCCACCAGACCAGCGAAGCATAGGTTATGATGGGTGTGATAATAGTGAGGTAAGTCCAGTAAATCATTTTTGGCCTGAGTCCCCACTTTTTACCAAAAAGTCTAGAACAGGCCCAGAAAGCATTTGTTGCTTTTGCTATGGTTTTGTCTAGATGTGGTTTCCAATTGAGTTTATTATCCAGGGTTACTCCTAGATATTTGACATCTTTGGAAAAATTAATTTGAACACTATTTAGGGATAGTGTTTGGAGATTGATTTTACGTCTCCTGGTGAATGGAATGATGACTGTTTTGGTGGGGTTGACCTTAAGCCCTTCTTTGTTGCACCAGTCATTAACTTTGTTCAGGGCACTTTGCATACGGTTTGTGACCTGTGCTTCTTGATTGCCTTGAATAGAGATGACTACTTTTAATTTTGGTGGGGGCAAAACCCCCATTTATTAGGCTTAATACAAGCTATTAACTTACAAACTAAGAAACTTAATAGCTAAGACTTACTAAGTAGTTGGAGGGCTAAGGAGACGAAGTTTTAGGCAGGGAGTACTCATACAGAAGTCAAAACAAGAGGAGTGGGAGTTGATGGGTTCATTGGAGCCGTAAGAGGTTCGATGGGTGGGAAGATAGAAGAGACGGGGATTCCGGGTGTTACGAGGGTTAGTATTTAGAAAAATGGATTCGTTAAGGGCTGGACAGTCAATGGAACCTGTGAGGATTCGGTGAATGAAGAGAACGTCAAATATTTCTCTTCGATCTTTCAGCGTATTTAGGTTTAAGGAGAAAGTTGTTTGGGAGGACATAAAAATATTTTTTTAAGAAATCAAAGCACCACCTCCTACATTTTTCTGGCTTTTCATAGTGTCGGTCTATACGATAAACTGAGAACTCTTGGCTAAAAAACTAAGTGTCCATATGACTTGAATTAAGCCAGGTGTCTGTCAAATCAAATATGTCATGCGAGAATATATAAGAGTTTAGGTAGAGATTGGTAGTTTTTGTACGAAGCCCTAACATTTTGGTAGAAACGCCACAGATCTTCTCCCATTTGGTTGGGATGCATTAACACATGCAAAAACATTTGTTCTGTCAAACGTTAAATGGAAAATAATTTGATAATTTTAAATTTGTTGTGTCAGTGTTAGGTTCAAAAAATTGCTGAAAACTATGAGCAAGCGAGTAAATAAGTTAGAAATCAGTAATTTGCTGAAAAAAACCAAATTACAAAATGTGGAAATATGATTTCCTATATATGAACATCAATTTAAACTGCAATACTAGAAAAAACTAAAAAACATGTTTCATTGAAAGGAGTAGTTCTCGATTTGAGAGTAAACCTGTCGAATTTCTATGAAAAAGGCTATAAGAATTACACGCTAAACCTGTGTAAGCCAGTCAGTCATCAAATTCATGTTGTTGCTCCGTCAACAACCAGAACATTTTCGACGTTTTAACAACGTCACGACGATCGCGATCTGAAACCGCCCTTTTTTTTTTTTTTTTTTTTAATTTATAGGGTGAAGGTGAAAATTACCTTTACAAGCACGTCGACCTGAAAGATCTTTTGTGCTGTTCCCTTAGGTTTAATTACACGTAGTGTATAGGTTTGTTCATTCGAAGCTGAGGTCATGTAAGAACCTAAGAATCTTCGAGGAAGAGGTGTTTCTGATATCAAGGGGACAGGGGAACCCTTTATTGAATATTTTAAGCCTGGATCTAGCTAAGGCAGGGCATTCACATAAAATGTGTTCAGCCGTTTCTATGTCTTCAAGACAGAGACGACAGGTGTCATCTTGGCTGATGCCCATGTTTTTAAGATGATACTTGAGAGAGCAGTGTCCCGTGAAGAAGTCCGTAAGTAACTTTGCGTCACGTTTGCTCATGTCAAGAATATCTTTCATACGTTTGTGGGATAAGTCAATGAATAGTTTTGACTGACGATGGCCATTTGAGTTGTTCCAGGTGCTGATCATGTTCTGTCGTTCCCAGGTAGCTAATTCGTTTTTAAGGCTACTTATTGGGAGACCACAGTAGGGTTCAGGGCCTTTGAATTGGGACTGAGAGCCAAGTCTAGCAAGTCGGTCAGCCTCTTCGTTACCCGGTACGCCTTCATGACCAGGCACCCATGAAAGAGTTATTTTATTGTGAGTAGCTAATTGAAGTAAGCAAGACAGGCAGTTCCAAACTATTTTGGATTAGATTTTTGTCGAGGACAGAGCCTTTAGTGCTGCCTGACTGTCAGAGCAGATTAGGATGCTTGATCTTCGGAGGTTTCTTCTAATGCATTCCCTAATACAGAATTCTATAGCCATTACCTCTGCCTGAAAGATAGTAGTTGTGTTACCAAGGGATGTAGATGATTTAAAGTTGGGACCGTAAATCCCTGCACCTACACCGTTGTTTGTTTTTGAACCGTCAGTATACCAGATGTATTGGAAGTTATTTGTAAGAATTACAGGGTTCTTCCATGCTGAGCGGTTTGGAAAGATTACTTCAAAGGGGTGGTGTAACATTATGCGTTTAGGCATTAAGTCCGAGGAGTGTGCTGCAGGCGATTTCAGTATTGGGAGCACCTGCAGAATACTCATATGTCCTTGTAAGTTTTCCTTTCTTGAGTGGTTAGTGAGATGAAGCTTTAGTCCGCTTAGTGCAGCAGTCTTCTTTACTCTTTGATGTAGCGTAGGAAAATTTAATAAACTTTCTAACGCTAAAGTTGGGCAGGTGCGCATTGCACCTGTGATACCTACACAGGTTAGTCTTTGTAATTTTTGTAAAGATTTGCGGGCATAAACTTGTTCTGTTTTTTGCCACCAGACCAGCGAAGCATAGGTTATGATGGGTGTGATAATAGTGAGGTAAGTCCAGTAAATCATTTTTGGCCTGAGTCCCCACTTTTTACCAAAAAGTCTAGAACAGGCCCAGAAAGCATTTGTTGCTTTTGCTATGGTTTTGTCTAGATGTGGTTTCCAATTGAGTTTATTATCCAGGGTTACTCCTAGATATTTGACATCTTTGGAAAAATTAATTTGAACACTATTTAGGGATAGTGTTTGGAGATTGATTTTACGTCTCCTGGTGAATGGAATGATGACTGTTTTGGTGGGGTTGACCTTAAGCCCTTCTTTGTTGCACCAGTCATTAACTTTGTTCAGGGCACTTTGCATACGGTTTGTGACCTGTGCTTCTTGATTGCCTTGAATAGAGATGACTACTTTTAATTTTGGTGGGGGCAAAACCCCCATTTATTAGGCTTAATACAAGCTATTAACTTACAAACTAAGAAACTTAATAGCTAAGACTTACTAAGTAGTTGGAGGGCTAAGGAGACGAAGTTTTAGGCAGGGAGTACTCATACAGAAGTCAAAACAAGAGGAGTGGGAGTTGATGGGTTCATTGGAGCCGTAAGAGGTTCGATGGGTGGGAAGATAGAAGAGACGGGGATTCCGGGTGTTACGAGGGTTAGTATTTAGAAAAATGGATTCGTTAAGGGCTGGACAGTCAATGGAACCTGTGAGGATTCGGTGAATGAAGAGAACGTCAAATATTTCTCTTCGATCTTTCAGCGTATTTAGGTTTAGGAGTTTGATTCGGTCTTGATAAGGAGGTAATATCAGGGGATTACTCCAATTAAAACCTCGAAGAGCAAAACGGAGGAAACGGCGTTGTATGCTCTCAATTCTGGGAATGTGCACTTGTTGGAAAGGCGACCAGACTTGACAAGCGTATTCAAGAAGTGGACGAACAAATGAAATGTAAAGGGATCGGGTTACGTAAGGGTCTGCAAATTCTTTGGACCATCGCTTCACGAAGCCAAGTGCTGAATTTGCCTTAAGGATTATATCGTCGATATGTTTGAGGAAATTCAGCTCACGGTCGCAAATAATCCCAAGGTCCCGGATCACCTCAACGGTGGAAATGATTTGACCGTTTAGAAGATAGAAACGGGGAGTAGATTTGATGCGTTTACGTGAGAAGGTTATTGATTGGCACTTGGAAACATTTAGCTCCAGGCAGTTTTTGGAGCACCATATTGAAAAATTGTCGAGGTCAAGTTGGAGGTGGGAAGAGTCTTCAGAAGAAGAAATGATCCGGTAAAACTTAGTATCGTCCGCATAGAGAGAGATAGAGGAGTGTTTGATGATCATTTCAATGTCGTTAATACTGAGAATGAAGAGGAGAGGGCCTAAATGGCTGCCTTGGGGAACACCGGATGTAGCTAGAAAGCGGCTGGATAAGGCGGATCTGAACCGAACGCTGTAAAAACGGTTTTCTAAATAAGAAGAAATCCATCTCAACAGAATGGGTTCAAAACCGAGGGTGGAAAGTTTAAAAAGAATAAGTTTGTGAGAGATTTTATCGAAAGCTTTACTAAAGTCAGTTGAAATTACATCGACCTCCTTTCCATTCTCCAAGGCTGAGAGGGAAAATGAGACAAAGTCAACGAAGTTTGTTGTTGTTGACCAGCCTTTGAGGAACCCGTGTTGTCTAGGGGAGATGAGAGATTTGCAACGGAAACTTATGTTTTCATACAATATGCTTTCGAAAATTTTGGGTATATGCGATAGTTTAGCGATGGGACGATAATTTTTCACGTCGCACTTAGGACCTTTTTTTTGTATAGGGGTTATAAACGCCGTTTTCCAAGCTTGGGGGAAAACACCAAGGGATATGGACAAGTTAAAGATTTTAGAGAGGGGAAGAGAAAGAGTTGAGGAGCACTTCTTAAGAAATATGGCAGGTATACCATCGGGGCCAGGAATAAACTCATCATTTAGATGATTTAACTTTTCTTCAATTAGGTCGGAGTCAAAGAAACGTGGAAGGAATGGATCAAAAGAAAAATTCGGTAAAAACGAGAAATAATCTGAATCAGGAACAAAAGAATCGTCCGTGAAAGATTGTTTGAAGTAATTTGCGAAATAGTTTTCTACAGCGAGTGCATCGGATGAGGATTCATTATTGAAGGAAAGGGAGTAAGGGTACCCGTCAGATTTTCTTTTGTGGTTGACAAATTTATAAAAAGACGGTCATTAATAATGTTAGATTTCATTTCGATTAAATAGCGTTGGTAAAGGGTGTTGAAAAGCTCACAGAAATGTAAATAAGAGCCAAGGTAAGCTGAATAGTCAGTAGGAGATCGAGTACGAAGGAAGATTGTCCACAATTTGTTCCTTTTATTTCTTAGAGTACGGAGCCTATGGTTATACCACGGAGGGGAAGTAGAAGAAGTTTTTAAGATTTAAGGGGAACGAAGAGGGATATAGCTTTATGTATTTCTCTGTAGAACGCGGATGTGGCATCTTCCACGGTTAGATTATCAAAATTAAAGTGAGTTCTATTTAGATAATCATTAATTTTACGAAAGTTTGCTTTGTGGAAATCGAATGAAGCTGGAGGTACAGGCGGATTAGATGGCTTTGAAGACTGGAGAAAAAATGAGAGAAGGAGAGGAGGGTGTAGGTTATCGATCGTTGAAAGAAGAAGGGGTCAAAGTGAGACTGAAGAATTAATGGGATCTGTTGTAAATACAAGGTCAAGTTGCCTACCCATGTAGTTTGAAATTCCACTTACTTGGCAGAGGCAAGAGTCTGCAAGGCGATCAACGAACAGACATTCTTTAGCAGAGATGGGGCTAGAAGCAATGTAAAACGATAGGTCATCTGACAAAGTCCAGTTTAGATACGGCAGGTTGAAATCACCGAAAATAAGGATCTCATCATGGGGTTCACATAAATCTGAAATGTCGTCAATCGTTTTGATTGCAAATTCATAAGATTCGAGGGGTTGCGATGGTAAAATATAGAAGCAGATAATGTAGAGCGATTTATGGGGTAGAGTGATTTTGATTGAGACAAAATCAAGGCTGGGGGAGGAGGATGTTGAGAGAAGAGATGAATCAATTGTATTGGTGACAGCAATGAGGACACCACGACAAGGAGAGTCATCAGTGTCACGGTCTTGATCGTCATCTCGATAAACATTGAAAGTAGATGGGAACAATTCCTGGTTGTTAATGCTAGGGATAAGATTGGTTTCAGTCAGGGCAAAGACTTCAAAAGGCAAAGCATGGGATTGTAGAAGGACTGCTCTTGTTTTTGAGCGAAGTCCTCTTACGTTTTGGTAGTAAAAGGTAAGAGGCAGATTCTGAGATGCTGAATTATGAACGAAAAAACTTTTCATGGTCAGCTCTGCTACGTTGAAGGTGTGAAATGCGTTTAGAGTGGATGTAATGTCCAAAAGCACATAGATCACTTTCAACTTTTTGAGGAGGCACATCAAAATACTCGTGGTATTTAACAAAGAGCTTCTTGAGACTAGTGACGTCGGTGGGGAGACCTTCCTGTTGAATAGAGACCATAACACCAGTTCTGGTCTTACCTTCATAGCAAAGAGAGTCCGATTTGTCGTGAAGATAAGACAAAAAGATTCGTATGTTCTCATAAGTTTTTTTGTCTCTAAGTCTCGAAAGAGCGTAACGCGATTCAGTTGAATCCGTGTTTTGCTGTGTGAGTTTGACTACGGGGGGTAAGAGGGGGTCAATGTAGGGGGAAGACCCTTGAGGAGACTGGGAAGAGTTTGGATTGAGTATGTGGGAACTGACGAAATTAGGGTATTTTGCTCCAGACGTTAGGTCGAAGCTTGGAAAAGGGGCAGCGATTTGTGGGCTTGGAACAGAGGAATTAGATGGAGTAGTTTCAATATTGAAAGACACCCTTTTAGGAAGCGAGGATTGATAAGTGGCGTCTTTGGGTTTGATTTTGGATTGAATAGATTTATGGGGCTTTGGTTGTGGCTTGAGTTGTGGCTTGGGTTGTGGAGCTGGGACATGCTGAGGAATATAGGGACTAAGATAGACTAAGTCAACAGCGTAGCCTTGTGTATCAAGGCCCAGCTTATTGAGGTCATCCAAGAGCTGATCTATTACAATTGACCAGAGCAGGGGAGATAAAACACCCCCTTGGGGACAGCCTTTAACAGCATTAACTGTTATTGATGTTTGACCTAATGTCGTGGAGATGATTCTGCCACTTAACATAGAGTCAATCCATTTAATGGTTGGTGTGTCAATTCCTTTGACAGTTGCAGCGGTTTGAATTGACAAGTACGTAGTATTGTCAAAGGCGCCAGAAATATCAAGAAAAGAGCAGAGTATGATGTCTTTCTTAGCAAACGCAGTCTCAATTTTGCTTACCAGCTGATGGAGAGCTGTAACTGTGGATTTACCCATTTGGTAAGCGAATTGGTTAGCATTGAGAGGATTTGCTATTAAGGCCGTACTGCGAATGTGTAAATCAATCACTTTTTCCATGACCTTTAGAAAGAAGGATGTGAGACTGATTGGTCTGAAGGATTTTGGGTCTGAGTTTGACCTATTGCCAGCTTTTGGTATGAATACTACTCTCACCTTTCTCCAAGTTTGAGGGATGTAGCTTAATTCAAAACTGGATCTATAGATAAGTATAATTGAGCAGATTATGGTATCAATTCCATACTGCAAGAGAGCAGGAAAGATACCATCTTCCCCGGGCGCCTTGAAAGGCTGTTGGGAGGATATTGCCCAATTAATGGAGTCTTCGTTAAAAATTTTTCTAGCTAGACTTCTTGTTGTGCTGTTAGGTGTAGTGTAACTCACATTTGTGGTTAGAGATTGATCAGTGGTATGTATACAGTCAGGAAAATGAGTCCAAAAGTAGGCTCAGAGTTTCACTGTAACTTTGGGTAAAACTACCATCCGATTTTTTTAAGAGACCAATACCGTTGTTATGATCTTTAGCTAAGGCTTTTTGAACTCTAATTGAAGAAGGCAAGTTATCGATACTTTCACAGAAGTTTTTCCAGGTAAGTCGTTTTTGCCTTCTTATCATCGAGTTGTAAGTCGTTAGAGTTGTTCGATATTCGCTCCACGAATTGGTTCGTTTAGCTTTGTTGAACAACTTTCGAAGCTTTCTTTTTAACTTCTCCAACTCACTGTTCCACCAGGGAACATCGCGATTTGAGTTGATCTGTCTAATGTGACAGCTGGACTCGTATGCGCTTGTGATTTGTGAGCTTAAGCGTGTTGCTTCCCTTTCAAGCTGATAAGGAGAGTCAATGTTTGGATAGGATGGTTCAAATTCACAACGAAGTGTCTCTGTGTAGAGATTCCAGTCCGTGTGTCTTGGTACCCTATTGTTTTCTATATTGTTGGGATTCGGCCTTGACAGATCAAATCTGATGTGCCGGTGGTCCGAGAATGATATCTCTTTCGAGACATGCCAATTGAGAATGTTGTTGGCTATGGCAAAACTTGC
The DNA here is from genome assembly GCA_949752695.1 of Melanostoma scalare. Lineage (NCBI taxonomy): Eukaryota > Metazoa > Arthropoda > Insecta > Diptera > Syrphidae > Melanostoma > Melanostoma scalare. Next base: position 95,576,684 of record OX456984.1, read on the forward strand.
CACTGTCATATCCAACACTTCTTTCCTAGTGGAGTTGACAAAAGTAGGTTCATTTCCCTTGCTTAGAATATCTAAGTTTGAGTGCATAAGAAAATCTAAAAGTGACTCAACTCTTTTGTTGATATCTGTACTACCCCATATGGTGTGATGGGAGTTGGCATCACAACCAAGTAGTAGAAACCGCCCTACTGAACCGGAGGAGCTCTTCAGCTTCTCCGCCTACTGCGGTGACGTCTCGGTTCAAAAGGAGCCGTCGTTCCACGGACTTACGGCAGACGTGGTAGATCAGCGGAACCGCCAACCTATCCTGAATTAGCCCTACCATATCAAAATAGAGGAAAGCCTCCGGTGAGACAAATCCACTGAAGCGCGTTTTGTCCATATATTCAGTGTTGGGGTAATAAGCCCCAAATATCAGGCCATTGGTCGAGGTCATCGCCCTTGCAGCGTGACCACGAGTCAGTTTTATAATGAAGTTGTCGATCCTGTTTATTTGAGCCCTGTTGTAAACGACCCCATTACGATAATATTTTCTGTACTCCGACTCTGGTGTTCTGTGCAATCCAAGACAGGTACGCAGACACTGTCTCTCATCTCTCAAACACCCGAATCTTTTCCATTTGAGGCGCTGTAACGTTGAACCACACGGGGCACCCATAGACAATCATTGGCCCTATGAGGGCCATGTAGCAAATCACCTTCACTCTGCTATCATGTTGACTGCTGTGAAACAGTCGCCTCGTCAGAACAAAAGCTCCTCTAGCCCTGGTCAGAGCCGCATTCATATGTTTGTTAAAATATAGGTACTGATCTAGCCAGAGGCCGAGGTACTTGACTACTTCTTTGCTTGGCAGTGGGTGGCCATGTTGATCAACGATCACCAGCTTTCGCCAGTTCCTTCTCGTATCCCATGAGGCCCGAGCCAACGGGGTTCTAAATACAATTGTTTCCGATTTCTGGATGTTGATTTTGAACTTCCAGTCATCGCAATACTGCTTGATCTTATCGAAGTCACGCTGCAAAAGTATTTTGATGACTTCGATCTTTAGACCTGTTCTGTACGCAATAAGGTCATCGGCAGGGTGTCCATCGTATCTCTTTAAAAGAGAACATGTTCTCTTTTTTAGGTCCGATCTTTTTTACACTATCTTTTTTCGTTAGGATATTTTTTTGTTCTCTTTTTTCTGTGTTTTTTTATTCCAATTAATTTAAAACATTTTGTAACATCTTAAATAAATGTGTATGCAGTCTTCAATTAGACGTAAACGTGGTGTAAAGAATTATTGCAGTTCTTTCTACTACATTGGCGTGAGGAAATACAATTCTTCTATTACAAATATTAATCGATTCAGGTTTTCCTGAATAATAAGTTTTTTAAGAGAAATTCAAAGCATTTAAATATAAATAAATCACCGACAAGTGAAAAATGAACAAAGTTTTTTTTATAGTGTGAATTATCCAGAGCACTTTTCGGAACTTTCTAAGATGTATGATTTTTTTGGCAATACCAGGGCAGAATGCTAGTGTTGAGAGAATATTTTCTCTAATTAAGGGTCAATAAACCAAAGATAAAAATAGACTTAAAAGTTCGGCTGTCAATTCTAGTCTTTGAATGGTTTATAACAATAGAGAAACAAGCTGTTAAGATTTTTATAATAATCTTTTGATAGAAAAATCAGCTTTAAAAAAAAAATATATGAAGATATCGACTCATCGTTTATTTATGTTTATGTTGAATAGGTATCTTCGCAATAAGCAACATGTGATCCGTATTTATAACTAAGAAAGATATGAAATAATTGTTAAGTTGTTTTTAAATAACACATTTGTTGACATATTAGCCTGCTTTTGTTTTTGAACTGAATTGTCTTAAATGCTGTTAAGTTTAATAAAAGATATATCAATTAAACATTTTTTGATTTGGTGAACTCTTTTGGTCTCTTTTTTTTATTCTAGAGCAAAATGTTCTCTTTTAAGACAGACCTCAGATAGACACCCTAGTCATCGGCGTACGCTATAGCATGGTGAAGAGAACCAATTAGATTGCCGGTGAAAATGCTAAACGAAATAGCCGAATTCACCGCGGTGCGGGGACATAAGTCCACGGGAAATAAGTCCACTGGTGGAGTTATTTCCCACATAGTGGCAAATAAACACACTTTGGTAAAGTGGCCTTAATTCCCATGCAAGGTGGGAAATAAGTCCATTTTTTATGGGAATTAAACTCACATGAAGAAATAGGAAGAGCGACCAAATTTAACTGAATGAAACGTTGTAAACAACCGTTGGTTATTACCATGCCTAAGAGTTCTACGAATTGTTTTTATATTAAAAAAAAGTTTTTCAAAAGCCTTAATTAAAATTGTGAAAAATAGGAACTAATAAAAAATTGGGATTTAGTTTTTTATTAGTTTATAAAACTATAGTGTGAAATTCCGCCGTTCGGAACCGGCAGAAAATTGTAGGTCCCCTCCATTCCCTCACAAGGGATGGTTGTGAGAAAAGCGCTAAGCCCAGTGGCTCCTCGCTCTGTTGCGCCACCCTATCTATTTTTTATAGTGTGAAATTCGCGTTACGGACTTTGGATTTTCTTTGCGTGCGCCATTGTATTTTGTACCGGAGATAAAGCAAAAAGCGAAGCGGAAAAAAATTTTAGCCAGGGGATTATGGATTTGTGATATGAAAATTAAAAATTCGCGCGAAACCCGGATTCTCAGATCGCCAATGCGAGATCTCGTCTCTAAGATAGAAGTGTCCAACGAAGGCTCTGTTCTCAAGGTCATACTTCGGGCGAATGCAATCATTCACCTTATATACTTGCTCGAAAACAGCACCCACAGTCTCTACCTTCCTTAGAGCATGTTCCACTATAAAGTGGTCATCATCCAAAATGAAGTCATCTGGATCCATTCCTAATGTCAGAAGTAAGTCTTTGTTCTCTGTCGTCCTTAGGAGTTTAATACTCTGAAGGTCATTTCGATCTTTTCTCCTAAAGATTTTGTTTATTTCCGGAAAAATACTCGGGGCGTGGGACTGCACAGCCCGAAATAGAAATTTTATCTTTAATAAGTATTGGAGATTTTCGATCTGTGACCTCAGAGTTCTAATCTCCACAACGTGTCGGTCAGTAAATCTCCTGTGCGAGAGTTTGAGTCTCGACAGCAGTCCACTTTTTTGTTTTGTAGAGTGCGTATATTATCTAGTTTCTGTTCATGTTCGTTGGATCGTTTTGCCTATACTTATGAATTGTCCTGTCCATTGTTCTACGGATTGCATCCTCCATACTTTGCAGGTATCCATCGATCTCAACGTTCGACAGATTCCCGTTGCATGGCGGCGCAATACCGTTCGAACGAAGTTCCCTTGAGACGGCACCGGAAAAGCGCGGCCAACGTGTCTTACCGTAGTTGTAAGAGTGCGTCGACACGTACTCCTCCAGTTCCAAAAGGTTGCTCGGAAGCAGTATGACGGCGGCAAGTCCACAGTTGTCACAGTCGTACTGAATCGTTGTCAAACAATTTTTCGTCCGTCGAAGAATGTCGTCGGTCAGTTTAAGTCTTGAATCTAAGAGCAATAGATCCTGATATGAGCCACTTCGAGGATATGAAGGCCTGTCAGTAGCCAGCAGATCGACTTTACACTCCATACTGTATAGCCTCAGCCAATTGAATAGCTGGGTCCCCCTTTGATTATCTAATTGATTTCCCCAATCTTAGTGTTTAGCATTGTAATCACCGGCCAAGAGGAAATAGTTTTCATCTGAGTTCAGTTTCAGACATCGAAAAAGTGTTTCAAGCGCTGTTATAACGAAGACATTGTAAAATGTCCCCGTGCCTGTTTAATTTTTCCCATCTTACCATCTGGTAGTCCAGGACGGAGATTTTCCTTAGACTCTCCAGACGGCTATTGGGTGATAAGGTAACGAGGAACATCGGCAATAGCCGCTTCTCCCGTCTTGCCTTGGCCGTGGTGAACGACTTGACCCCGATGAACTCGAGATCGTTGCCCCCCAACCTGTGGAGTTCAACTAAGAGCTCCTTTGGGTCAGAGGTAGGCTCTACCCCTTTAAGTAACATGCTTTTGGGTTTCTCCTCTTTGGGAGTGAAAGTAAAATGTTCGGTGGTTGTCTTTTTCAATAACTCCCGAACGATCTTATGGTCACCAATGTTTTCACGTTGGATCGCATGCCGATCTCGACCTAATCGTTTCATAGTAAATTTATCGCCAAAGGCGGACTAACATATGTTTTTCGTTGCTTGCAACTCCATTTTTAGGGTGTAAATAGGGGGCTGCTTTTTTGTGTCTTCTTCTGCTGTTGTTGTGTTGGTCGCTTCCGCTGCTTTTGGGCTTGACTCTGGCGCGTTGTCGCGGCTTTTATAGCAGCGGTCCCCCGTGGCTGCTCATCGGTAGTAGTTTTCTTATTTATTTCAGCTTTCTTAGCTGTAGTCCCGCGTTGCAGCTCGGGCGCAGTTTTTTTGTTTATAGTTTTTTCTGCTGCTGCTGGTCGCTGTTGTTTTGGGGCATCAACTTTTGACTGCGACTGTTGTTGATGCGCCTCCCTCTCCGCTCGCCTACGAGCCTCTTGCCTTTCTTTAATTTCGGCAATTTCTTTATTTAGCTTTTCCAGTGTCTCGGTGAGAGACCGGTATGTATAACGGCCTTCGCCACCGTTAGACTCATAATCGTAAGTCAAATTGAGACTAACGATGCTTTCTGAGCTAGTCGAAATTCCATCGTCGTCGACCTCTTCTGCAGCTCCCCTCGCCTTCTACTTACGAGGCACTAAATTTGGCTTTATCTTTAGGCGCCACCTCCTTTTAACTGCAGTTGCCTCTGATGTTGTTGCGGTTGTTGCTGCTATTGATTTTGCAGTGGTTTCCGCTGCTGTAGTGTTTGTTGTTATTGTTGCTTCCAACAACGTTTTACTCGCAGAGGCATCTTTCGATTCCCCTGCCCTTTTCTCCTTTACCATCTGTTTTTCTTCCCAATGAATACTGTTTTCTACCTCTCGGTTATGAAAAAAAGCTTACAAAATTTTGGTCGCCTCTGAGTGGGATATGATCCCACGACCCTCGGGTTCTAGTTCGCAACTCTACCACTGCACTAACTTTTCAGTTATCAAATCGATAACTTAATTTGCACTTGAACTTCACTCACTTGAAAAAATACTTTTAGTATAACACTGTCTCCGCTGAAGTCTTTCCTGGACGAAAGTCAAGGAACGTTGAGCTGCGACGGTAGGATAGTGGCACCTATTTCCGAACATCCCCAGTTTTCGACCACTTTAAACGAAAATACCTATATTTTCGTTGTTTTTGGTGTTTCAACCTTGAAAGGACTATATATGTGTGCCCTCATATTCCCTTCTCACTTTCCGCATATGCTCACTAATACAAATACAGCACAGGATCTTACAAAAATTCTGTTTGCCAGTCCGTGCGGTTCGACGCTTGGTAGCAGTAAAAAAAAATTTGCAGTGCACGTGTTGGAAACTTCAGTTAAAAAGCAAATAATGTATGAACGTACTTGAACCTGTGGTTTTTATTATATTAGAGGAATTACTTGTGATATTGAGAGAAATTTTGAGAATAAAAATTTAAGTTAGCATGTGTTTTTGCCCTGTTGGAGAATAGGAAACTCATTCTTACCTAGTTGTTTATTTTCAAACAGTTTTGTTCTTACCAATTGTGACAGTTATTTTAGGCAGAAAATTATTTAGCTCTTTCGATTTATCTGTTTTCTCCACCACTTTCCTCTTTTATTAAAATCGCTTTAAACTTTAGGCATTCGAATTCACTTGTGTAAAATACTTGTTCTGTTTTTACTCATCCGCAGCATGCCGGTGTGTACGTATGTGACAGTTCTTTTAGGCAGAAAATTATTTGTCTCTTTCGATTTATCTGTTTTCTCCACCACTTTCCTCTTTTATTAAAATCGCTATCTCATTAATGATATTGCGAGGCCATATTCCAGCCCAAAAATTGATATGCAATAGACACCCTGTCATCCTAACTTTAGGCTTTCGAATTCACTTGTGTAAAATAGTTGTTCTGTTTTTACTCAGCCGCGGCATGCCTGCCGGTATGTACATACATATATACGATGGTTGAAATTTGCTCATCTTTGCATTATGCTTTTTGCCTTGTTATCATCTCGTACCTTAGTATCATAATGATGATTGAATGTTTGTTATGAAAACCCGATTGCAATGGCTGATGGCAGTTGCTATCAGCCCATTTCTTGCATCAGTTGACCTTGAGTCCCATTTGGAAACAATCATTAGATTGAGTTGAACCAACTGAGTTCGTGTCAGGTTAGTAAGTACCTAGCACGAATTTAGTTTATATGACCAACATGACCACAGAGAGTTTGACGACGGAAGGCTTAGTTTCCTTGAGAGACTAGTGGCAAATGCCATGGGTATATATTAATGAAATTTGCCGGTAACCACAGGAATTCTTGTTCTTGCCAGTCATATCTGCAGTTGTGTGGAAAGGCATTGGAGAGAAATTGTAAACCGATGATAATTTAAGAATTCTCAACGTAAAGAGACAATTGGCCGTGTATGTGCCTGGTTATTCATTATTGTGGCTATGGTGTTGCCAGTAATTAAAAATTAGAAAAAAAAAATTCAAGCATACTTTCTTTGACACCTAACGCCAAACAATCAGTTTTAAATATTTTTTTTCCAACTTCCTATTCTATTCCTATTTCTGAGTTCAAATATCTAGGTTTAACAATTGACCCTAAAATGAACTACATAGAACATACTAAAGCATTAAAAGATATAAGCGCTTCAGAACCTTAACTATGCATCGTTGAGGTAAACTTTGCTACAGGAGTTCTGAAGACTCCTATCCTAAAAACGGTTTATTATAGAAACATAGTCTAGTTCAATCTAAACTCCAGTATGGAGCAGTATGCTAGGGTTGGTGTTTAATGCAACAGGTGAGGTAATTTACAAATTTTGCAAAAGAAATTGTTCATTGCTTATTTTTTATCAATCAATGTAAATTCATATTATAGTGAAGCAAGCTTGCAGGATTACATAGAGACACCAAACATCTTCTTTTAATTACTTCTTTTAATTACTTTGGGGATCAGTCTTTTCATTTGCATCTACACATTAATTCTCTCCAGGCCTTGCTTAGAATTTTTAAGCATTCTGTTCGGCCTCTACCAGTGAAAGCAGTCATCTGCTAACAATACCAATTTCAATGAAATAATTACTTTATTCATGTCATAATGAACATGAGGAATAACCACACTTCAAGTATTGTACCATAATTTGCTATTCCTATAACTACATCAGTTGATGGTGACAGCTCCCCATTTACTGAAGTTCGATTTGCTTTGGTTGGATAAATGCTTCAAATCATTTTAACACCACACATTTGTTCCGAAGTGTTTTAACATTTTTAAATTTAATATGGACTAAAATTATTTTTCTATATGCGATGTTGGCTTAGCAGTCCTGGAAATGAAAGAAGACGTCTGTCTGAGCGATTCAATAATCGTTCGCGTTCATTAAGTACCTACCACATATTTGAATTGATATGTCATATCTGCTAAAACTGTACTTACTTGTAGCAATCAAAATTATTGTTGGCAGTGGCATCTGGCAGTTATCAACATCTTACACTTCGCATCCAACATTTGAGGTGGTCATTGGTCATGGTTGTTGTTCTGTTCCCTGTACTTTGTGTATTAAAGTGAAGGGCAGTTTCACTCTCACAAAACCCATAAAAGCTATGGGATATAAGAGGAAGTAGAAAATACTGCTGCCGGACAACTACACCATGACAACGACAACATCGCTATGACTGGCATACCCACAAAAGAACGTCTGTGCATATAAATAAAAATTCTGTTGACGGCCGTATCATTTTTCATGTTTTCATTTTATCAGGTTTCGATAGCAAGTGTATTCCTTTCCTTCCATAGTACTGAAGTATGCCTATAAGCACATGAGTACATCTTACGGAATTGTTTGAATGGAAAGGAAACGCTCTGCAGCACAGAACAAACATTTCCTATTATACCTACTCCTACGGGGGTAGAGTGACGAAAATAAAATCCTACTGAAAGATCTTCTCAGGTGTGATAGGTTTTCGTTTTTTGCCAATGCAGACTCATTCTTAATTGATATGTGACAAAACTGGACAAAGAAGAATAATAGCACATATAGAAAAGGACTGGAGCCAAGATGTATATTTTCTTTGGGACTAATGATTCTCCGAAACGGATTGTCATCTAACACACAAAGTTTATTAATTAAAAATTCTTCAAATGTCTTGCTAATAGTAATTGGAGGATTAGATCAATTATAAAAACAAAGATTGGCTCAGTAGTATTTCATTCACTCATGTCTTTTAGTCAGAGTGGGTAGGGCTATAATTTAATGGACTTTAATCCATTGAAATGTACAATTTTTGCTATGCTATTCGCTATTCCTAAAAGATGTTTTTTTTTCGAAGGGTAAGGAGGCATGAGATAGTAAACATTTTCGTGAACAAACAGACTTAACGTACCTATTTCAGCTGAACAGCATTTAAAATGATTTCGTTTTTGAATTTATGTCTGGACGGGGGTCACATATTAAAATCAAATTAAGAAACATAGTCTATGCCGAAGTTAACATGTATGAATCTATTTCATAATTGCTTAAATAATATAAAAACGAAATTGTTCGACGTGAATTTTTATTCGTTGCTAAGAACTGTCACTTTTTATTTGTTTTCTCAAGTTTATTTAATCGAAGCAATTTTAAATCATGCTAATGCATCTGAACTTCAACCTCAAAATAGATGATGTCATCACTTTTTCTATTTCATTTTTTATTTCAGTAGGTATCTTTATTCTATTTACATGCTAACACAAATGTATAACAGTAGCTTATATAATAACTTAACTAACTTACTGACCCCAAGCGGGTACTCTAAATTAATCAATATCATAATGCTAATGCCTTTCGCCGTAAAGATACCTTGTGTATTTACAATCTAGGACTAGATTTTAAACTAAAAAATTTTGGTTTTAATTATAATTTCTGTTTGTTCTTAAAGTAACGGAAATGTAATTAAAACTACTCAAACTAATAACACGCGTTTCTGGGCCCTACTCTGTTGCTAGCTTCGAAAGCAAAAATTTCTTTTTTAAAGCGTGTTTGAATCTACATATACATATACATATAACTTTCGGAATGGGAAATCCTAAAACGTAATTTTCCACTATTCAAAACGGATAAAAACAATGGTCGTGTTGATTAGACTTATTTTTCGAAAAATTAATTTACTGTATGAAAAATTGCTGGTACTGTATAAAAGTAAGTTTTTTTTGCAATTTGAACTTATGATGGATTTCATGTGTCAATCCATTTTGGCCAAGGGTCGTTTGAACCCCGTAGAGGCCAGGCCAACTTCCAACAGTTTGTGGGATAGGTTATCGTGTACATTAAATGCGAAAGGACCATAAATACGAGATATACAGACGTCTGGAAGAGGGTTTTCGAAAAATTGTTTTTAATTGTCCAATTATTTTTATGCATGGGTATTATGATGTTAAAATTAGAAGGTTTTTACAGTCAAAATGCGTAAGCACCATCGGAAAATACTCAAGAAACCGAGGGAGTGAACAATAATGAGAATGATCTAGAAACTGAAAGACACAGTGTGTTAAATTGCCCGATCTCGGAGGATACGCATAGGTTTTAAACTCGAAATTATGTAAAAATCGGCGTCAAGAGCGATTTCGCTTGGATGCCATTTATCGATCGTATGCAGTGCCCATTGGTCTTGCGGCTTCAATTTTTCAACGGAAAAGTGGTAAACACAACTGAATAACATAAATCAAGTGACAGGCTGTCAAAAAGAACAACTTCGAAAAACGGAATGCCAGAATGAAAGCCACACTTCTAAGAAACTACACTCTTTGATGTATCGATATCTTATGTCCTGCCATTTTTTTTTTTATATTAATTCAAAAATTTCAAATTCAAATCCAAATTTTTTTCATACTGATATGTATTTCAGTAGAATCCCGATCATCCGGATCAATTAAAATTGTTGGTATGCACTCCGAATAATCAAAAACCCGGATAATCGATTTCAAAACATTTGAATTGGAATTTCTGTACCTAAGTTTTTATTATTTAATGAGCGTTACAAGCGTTGCGGTCGGCGTCGTTTAGATAAAACGATAGATATATAAAAATCGGTCAATAACAATATAATTATAATGAATTACATAATACCTATGTACATAATTAAAATTTTGGTTGGAGTTTTGCTATTGACCTTTGACGTAATGAACTACATCTTTTTATTGTGGCCAGGGGGTCAATTCCCGATCTGTGAAGCTGTGAAGTGAAAAAAAATATATCATATCAGTTTTCATACAGTTTTTTCATTTTATCACTTCACGAACCCACTCTAAGCGATTCCGGATCTAAAAAGTTCTAAAACGTTCTAAATGATAAATTCTGACAGTTTTCTCTCATTTTCTCTCTCATTTTAATTGGATTCCAATTGGATTTTTCATCGTTTGAGTTTTGTGGCCATTTTTCATAATTGAATTTTTCACCGACTCATACGGCAATGAAAAGAAATTTATCATATGAAAATAAATTGACATTTGAGGTTGGATTTTCACTAATCGAGAATCGGATTTTCGGTGAAGCTGTGATAAATGGTTTCATTTCACAGCTTCACAGATCGGGAATTGACCCCCAGGTCACTGATGCACTTCAGTTGTTACAACTGCATGAGATTCGATTCATCCTGTCTTTCAAACCAATTAAAAGCAACATCAACCAGTTACTTCCACCTGTTACTGAGTAACTGCTCTGCTTATCAGCGTTGCCACAAAGTGCCCGATAGGGCCAATTGGCCCGTTGATTTATAGATTGGCCCTTTGTCCGGGCCACTTAAAATTGGCCCACAAATCATAATTTAAAACTATTCAACATGGTAGATCCCAGATCCAAATCGTTCGTCGGCTTTATTTAAGTACATTCCGCCTTTTTGAGAGGACGCCAAATTATCAAAAAACAAACATATTAAATTCTATAACTATTTCTAAAACCCTTAAAGTGCTTTGCTCAACAACAAAATATAGTTGAAAAAGTGAAGCCCAGCCAATTCGGCAGATTGCATTCAAAAGCAGAAAAAAAATATAAGTGTAAACTAAAATCTCTACTACGTGCGTCGTCGTCGGCTTGTCTTTGATTCATTTATTTAAAAAAATGAAAAGGTAAGACAAATATTTTCGAAATACCTGTATGGTTTGATTTACGATGAATTACTACACTCAGAGAAAAACCGCAGGCTAAAATCAAGTACGAGTAGGCTTAGTTCTATTTTTTTGCATTCTTAGTTTTGTTATTTCAAAAACGACACGTTTCATTCTTAATTCAAGAATTTTATTCTAAAAAAGAGTTTTTATTCCGAAAATAGGAACACAAAACTTGATTTGAGTATGGCATTCTTAATATAAGATTTGTTTAAAGTTATAGTAAGATATACGTTCTTGAATTAAGTTCTTCATTATCTTGACCTAGTTTCGTTTTCTTATTAAGAACAAAACATTCTTAATTTAAGATTATTGAATGTTAAAACGAGCCGATACGGTCTTAAACGAGCCGATACAATCTTAAACAATCCGAAACGATCTTAAGCTAAGATTGATATTCTCAAATTAAGCCGAAACGATCTTAAACTTATGATGCAGTTTGATTACAAAGAAGCTTAGATCGTTGTGTCATTTTGAAGCGTGCTTTATTACGGTTCGGACGTGATTTCTTATTGTGTGGTTAAGTGATATTTTTACGAAAATTAAATTGATAAAAGTATCTAGTGATGTATAAATATGTGTTTCAAAACACTAACGGAAACTTTGTTATAGTGAGTGACAAATTGATAACGATATAAGAAATAGAGTATACATTGAATACTCAGCTGAAGCCGACGCCATTTCTACCACCATGGCACCAATAATCTTTACGTAATGATGTTACTAATAATTTTGAACTCTATAAATAAAAAAATTTTATATTTCAGAATGAAACAATTTATGTTCTATGCCAACGAATTGAAAACCTTTGATTTGACCATCATTTCCAATCATTTCAAATTGGTTGTTCAATAAGAACCATGGAAGTAAAAATTATTACGGAATTTTTAAGTCCACCACTCCATTTGTATCCATTAAACAAAAGAAGAACCTATTTTAGAATTAAGTATGTATATTTAAATAATTTTTGTAAAATAAAAATTAAAAAAATATAAACACATTGAAATTATAAGTGCTTTTAACTTTATTTTGGTGGAGAGGGGGTGGAGATGAGGGATGGGGACAAGGAGTGAGGAAAAGGATTGATTGTAAAGGTAAGAGCTTACAAATCTTGAGTCATGATTTAATAAGCTAGAAGTTATCCGAAGGGTACTGAAATAAAAGAGTTTTTGTTCTTATTTCAAGTTCGGTAATGCTTAATTTCAGTCTAAATTCAAGATTAAGAGAGCTAGAAGCGATCCGAAAGCAACTAAAACAAACCAGATTTTGTTCTTGCTTCAAGTTTGTTAATTCTTAATTTAGGAATATAAAAAACTTGATTTAAGTATGTATTATTCTTATCCCTGGTATATTTAAGAATACGTGATCTTAATTTTAGATTATAATAGTCTGACATTAAGCTTTCGTATTCTTAGATTTAAGCTTAAATAATCTTATATTAAGATGAGAACATTCTTGAAATCAGAATTTGAGGCTTATCAAAAAAAGGCTTAAAACAAGAATTTCGGGCACGGATTAAGAATTTTCGAGGTTGACAGACTTTCGTCAACGAATAGGCTTGCTTTGACACTGATTTTCTTGAATTTAGCTCGTTTTTTTCTGAGTGTACTTAGATATTTCAAGACAATACCGAATCAATCAGCGGATTCAAGATCTGTTGCCGCAGGGTCATTCCACGGTAACACCCGAAACGAACACTTTTCGACTCATAAAATTGTTTATCATAAAATTGTTTATCCTTTTGCTAAAATCTTCAAATCTAACAATTGAGATAAAGCAACTAAATACGTAGAAAATAAAAAAAAAATTAAAACGCACAAATATCAGCATAAGGATTAACAATTTTATGAGTCGAAAAGTGTTCGTTTCGGGTGTTACCGTGGAGCGTGGAATGACCCCGCAGCCAATACGGCGGGCAAAGCTTCTTCAGTGGAACAAATGAAAGCAACGCATAGAAGAACAATCAACTATAATCAAGTATGTGATACTGATGAGGAAGAGCATAATGATAACTCCAGCTCCATCAACGATTCCGAGACATAATTTGACTCTAGTTCATCAAAAGCTTAACCCAAAAAACAAAAAAAAAAAAAAAAAAACCAAGAGCATCACGGACAGAATGGTTAGTAATGTTTCCTTGGTTAGAAATAAAAGAAAGCAAACCCTTTTGTAGTTTTTGTAAACTGTTTATTACAAAAAAGAAATATAATTTAGAAAGGCACCAAGATGGAAATCTCCACAAAATCAATTACCAAAAACTCGCAAATAAAAAAGTACTCGAGAGTGCATTTGAAAGGTGTACCACGTCAAAAAAATCAAACTCTTCCAGCGTAACTGTTCTTAAGTGCTTGGCATTTATAACTGAACACAATCTACCGATTTCACTTATGGATCATCTTCCCGATTTTCTGGGCAATATTTGTCCTGATTCAAATATTGCCAAAAATTTTAACTGTGGGAGAACAAAAAACAAAAAAAAAGCAAGCACACTTTTAAAGATGTGAAACCTTTTCGTCTTGAAGAAATGGCACAAAAATTAAGAGAAACACAATTTTCTCTCATAATAGATGAATCTACGGATGTTTCAGTGACAAAATGTGTAGCGATTGTAGCCAGATTTTACGAAAACTCGATAAAAAAAAATTGTCGATAGGTTTTTGTGCATTTTAGAAATCAAATATTCTTCTGCTGAGGCCATTTTTGCCATAATTAAAGGCTACTTAGACAAAATTAAAGTTCCTTATAAGAACATGATCGGGTTTGGATCAGACGGAGCAAATGTAATGCAGGGTGAAAAAGCGGAGTGCAGGCAAAACTTAAAACATTGAATAGTTTTCTATATCCAGTTGTATACAGCTCGCATTCCATTCAGAAGTGTGCGGAATATGCCATCAGAAATATTCCAGTAGAAGTTTGCTCCTTTCCTCAAGACATTTACAACTTTTTGAAGCACAGTCCGAAAAGGCAGGAAGAATTGAAAACGTTTCAAGAATATTTTGATTTAAAAAAAAAAAAATTAAAAAAGTCGTAGCAACTCGATGGTTATCTTTTTATGAAGTGGTTAACTATATTATTAAAAACTGGGAAGCTCTTAAGCTTTATTTCGTCTCAGTGTCTTATGATGATAAGAACCCAAGGGGATATATTCATTTAAATTATTTAAACAATCCATTGTACAAAATATATTTTTATTTTCTTAACTACATTTTGAAAATTAGTAACAAAGCTTGATCGAATTAGAAGTACTAAGATCCGTGGAAGCCTTCATGTCGAAAGTACCATCTTGGACAAAATTCAGCACGACCGGCTCAGTTGGTATTGTCATGTTCAAAGGAGAGATCCGCAGAACCCCGTCCAAAAGGCAATATCGTACAACGTTTCAACAAATTCGCGACGAAAAAGAAAAGGCAGGCCAAAACACTCCTGGTACAAGCAAATGCAAAAACAGCAGCATTTGGTTGGCCTCAGACATGGAACAATCCAAAACCGGGAGGCTTGCCGACGCTTTCTGAGGTCAACGCGGCGTAACCCACAGGCGGATCACTAGTGTGAAGCAGAAAAGTGGGAGAGTTGTGATCGCTTCAAGAAGACTACTCGTAACGCCGGAAATGGAAATGGAACTACATTTTGAAAATTGTAACTGACTTGAATAAAAGCTTTCAAAGTGAAGTTCCACAAATACATTTGCTAGTGAATCAGATTACTAAGAAATATCAAATAATTTTAAAAAACGTTTTGAAAACTGAATATTTAAAAAATCTGAATTTATATATATATGTATAATGAAAAATCTAAGTAATTTTAATTAGGTGAAATTCGATCAGTACTCTTTAAAGCCTCGTGAGGAGATATAGGTACTTTGGGTTTGGTTTTGATGAATTGTTTGAAAAATTAAATAAAACCGAGAAAGAGAGTTTCTTAAAGTCAGTTCAAAATTATTACATGGAACTTTGCAAACAGTTAAACAATAGATTAAATTTATCTGACAATTTGCTAACAGCTTTTCAAATTTTGGATTGTAATTATTTGAAGCAAAATAGTGATAATTTTAAACTAATATCTGGTAATTTGACAACTTTACTAACAAAATTTCCAAACTTGTTCAGTTGCCCTGAAAATGTAATGGCTGAAGAGCTACAAAACTGTTTAGAGGAATTAAAACAAGGAAATGAAATGAAATGAAAAATAGCTATTGCTGGTGATCATTTATTCAGAAATATTTCTAATTTTGCAATTAGCTTACTAAGCTTGCCTCACAGCAGTGCATCCGCTGAGCGGGCTTTTTCGTGTCTGAATAATATTAAAACGGATAATCGAAACAGATTGTCGTATGAAATGATTCATTCGGTAATGAGTTTTAAAAATATTTTGCACGGCAACGCGAATACTTGCGGCAATTTTGATCCCAAACTAGACCTTGTAAAACGAATTAAAAATTAACTGTTTGCCTAAAATTTTTCGTATTTTTTGTGTGTGTTTTGTGTTTTGCCACTAAGCTGTTAGCCGAAAGATGTTCATGAATTACCTATAATATAAATCTGTGATTTTTGTTTTGTTTAAACTATTACTAAGAGACTGAATTAAAAGAATTATTATAAATAAAAATGTTAATAAATCGTTCTTTTATTGGATTTTAATGTGCTGAATATGGCCCCTACTTTTCTCAAATGGCCCCCAAAAAATATCAAAAAGGCCCTCATTCCTATTTGTCTTGCGGCAACGCTGCTGCTTATAACAACTTTTATGTTTTGTATAAGGAACAACAATAAGATTTAAAACACTTTTTTTTTATTCATGCCCGCAGATCTTGAAGTAAGTAATTATAAGCTCAAATTCGCTTAAGCCTTTGAGATCTATATTTAAGATATCCTTAATTTAGGTCTGGTAGCTCAAGACGAGATCAAAGCAAGCTTTGTGAACATGTTCAAAATGACAATAACCCCCAAGAAATATAAGGCAACAATATCCTAGTTAGATACGTTGAGGAGCATGCTTCTACCTGAGCTATGTGATAGTTATGCAGTCAACAAAAGCAAAAACCGACCTGGAAGACCAAAATCGGGCTGACATTATATCATCGATTATATTGCCACTTATACTGACAATTTTATACGTAGGATCGCTACAATAGCAACGTCGAGGATGGTCAATATTCAGGTTGCTGTAACTAAACCAAGTTCTGCTGCTGCTAGTGCTGTGGTAAAAAAGAGAGTATTAAGATGCCTAAATAAAAATTGTCGCTTAATAATAAAGGGTTTTTCAAAAGGAACGCTACAAAAGTAGAGCGACAGAAACAGCAAACGACTCCATATTTCTTGGAGTTCTTTTGACATTTCTTTTCAGTAAGGTTTGCCATTTCATGTTGGAAAGATATACGAGCCAACAACGAGTCGAAATTATTAAAATTTACTACCGAAATTCGGAGTCAGTGGCTTCAACGTTAAGAGCGCTACGTCCAATTTACGATGAGGCTCATTTCTCTCAAATAGCTTATCCAAAAACAAGGAAAGAGTCAAGGCCTTTCTCACGACCTGCGAGCCAAGAAATTTAAGCTAAGTTAAAGCTTTTTGCGGTGTCGTAAATTATTACTCAAAATTTGTTGAAAATTTATCCGAAATTATGTCTCCGATTTATATACTTTTTAAAAAAGGTTCAAAAATCGAATTTAACTGTCCATGTAAAGAATCCTTCGAATCCAAGTGCAAAATAGCTGAACACATAATTCTAGCTCATTTTGATATCAACTCACTTTTGGTTTTAACAACAGATGCTTAAAAGCATAGCATAGCTGGTGTTTTTTCTATAATTCAAGATGTTATGGAGCGACCCTAATTTTTTATATATCGCAGCTTTAATAAATCTGATAAAAATTATTCATTGGTAGATAAAGAAGCCCTCACAATAATCTATTCACTTAAAAAGTTGTGGTTGCATTTGATTGGTAGAAAATCTGAATTAAGAACTGATCAAAAATCCTTATTAAGAATTTTTGATCTAGATAAGGAAACGCCAACATTAGCTAAAGAGAGACTTAAACGTTGGTCATCATAAGTGGGTTTGATTTTAAAATAAAACACATTCCAGGCAAGGAAAACGTTGCGGATCCGCTTCCAAGATTACGTAATGCTGAGAATCGAGACTTCAAAGAAAATGATTTCCAAATAATTTTAGTAGGCGAGAATACCCAAATGCCCATTTCTAAGAAGAAATAATAAATGAATCAAAAAAATATCCAATTTTAAAGTTTAAAGGGTAATAAATACGGTCCATATAGGTATAAAACGTTGTAGAGCATTAAGCATTAAAAAAACTTTCTTTTTTGGGGTGATCGAGTTATAGTAACTCAGAGTCTTCTTCTAAATGAATTAAATTCTCCCCACATGGAAATTTTCAAAACAAAATCCATAGCTAGAAAATATTTTTGGTGGTCAAGCATAAACAGCAACACTTTTTTTTTTTTTTTAATTATATAGGGTGAAGGTGAATGTTACCTTTGCAAGCACGTCGACCTGAAAGATCTTTTGTGCTGTTCCCTTAGTTTAAAGACACGTAGTGTATGGGTTAGTTCATTCGAAGCTGAGGTCATGTAAGAACCTAAGAATCTTCGAGGAAGAGGTGTTTCTTATATCAAGGGGACTGGGGAACCCTTTATTGAATATTTTAAGCCTGGATCTGGCTAAGGCAGGGCATTCGCATAAAATGTGTTCAGCTGTTTCTATGTCTTCAAGACAGAGACGACAGGTGTCATCTTGGCTGATGCCCATGTTTTTAAGATGATACTTGAGAGAGCAGTGTCCAGTGAAGAAGCCCGTAAGTAACTTTGCGTCACGTTTGCTCATGTCAAGAATTTCTTTCATACGTTTGTGGGATAAGTCAATGAATAGTTTTGACTGACGATGGCCATTTGAGTTGTTCCAGGTTCTGATCATGTTCTGTCGTTCCCAGGTAGCTAATTCGTTTTTAAGGCTACTGATTGGGAGACCACAGTAGGGTTCAGGGCCTTCGAATTGGGACTGAGAGCCAAGTCTAGCAAGGCGGTCAGCCTCTTCGTTACCCGGTACGCCTTCATGACCAGGCACCCATGAAAGAGTTATTTTATTGTGAGTAGCTAATTGAAATAAACATGTCAGGCAGTTCCAAACTAGTTTGGATTCGATTTTTGTCGAGGACAGAGCCTTTAGTGCTGCCTGACTGCAGATTAGTATGCTTGATCTTGGGAGGATTCTTCTAATGCATTCCCTAATACAGAATTCTATAGCCATTACCTTTGCCTGAAAGATAGTAGTTGTGTTACCAAGGGCCCTACACCGTTGTTTGTTTTTGAACCGTCAGTATACCAGATGTATTGGAAGTTATTTGTAAGAATTACAGGGTTCTTCCATGCTGAGCGGTTTGGGAAGATTACTTCAAAAGGGTGGTGTAACAGTATGCGTTTAGGCATAAAGTCCGAGGAGTGGGCTGCAGGTGATTCCAGTATTGGGAGCACCTGCAGAATACTCATATGTCCTTGTAAGTTTTCCTTTCTCGAGTAGTTAGTGAGATGAAGCTTTAGTCCGCTTAGTGCAGCAGTCTTCTTTACTCTTTGATGTAGCGGAGGAAAATTTAATAAACTTTCTAACGCTGAAGTTGGGCAGGTGCGCATTGCACCTGTGATACCTACACAGGTTAGTCTTTGTAACTTTTGCAAAGATTTGCGGGCATAAACTTGTTCTGTTTTTTGCCGCCAGATCAGCGAAGCATAGGTTATGATGGGTGTGATAATAGTGAGGTATGTCCAGTAAATCATTAAACATAAACAGCAACATAGAAAATTGTTGCAAGGAATGTGAAACTTGCAAATTAAATAGCGATAGTCATCCAAAAGCCGAACTTAGTCCTTGGCCCATTCCAATAAAACCACCGTGCCCTATTTCACCAACTCACAAGTTTGTAATTACAAGCGTTTTTTAACAAAGCTTGTGAGTTTTTGTAAAATTGTTGATTCACCAAACTTTGTCAATTACAATATTGCAGTTGTATTTTACAAAGGAAAATTTGTGGAAAAATTTCCTTTTCGGTTTCACCAATACTAAATTAAAGTTGTACTTTACAAGTGACAAACTTTGTTGTTGTTGTATTACATTTAATTAATTTGTGAGTTTTCATTTCACCAAAGAAAATAGACTTACTTACAAGATTTGTTAAGTTTGTAAGATGATTCTACAGGTGAAGGTAGACGTGTATTTTTTGTTACAAATTTGTAATTCCTTGCTTTCATAACAGAAATGTCTTTGCGACGAAGGCATAGCAATAGCGATAACAGCCAAAGTGATGATATTTTGATTGTGAAAAAAAATTTTACCGGCCGCGTATAAACTATGATATATTTGAGTTATTTCATTTTAATGAAAAATTTCAACTCTGTCGATGCAAGACAGAGGAAATAATTTTATTTAACTAGCCCACTCGAGACAAGAAAACTGTGCTTTAAAACTAAGGCAGCAGTTTCTAACAGCTTTGCGTTGGCTAGGGAATGGAGGACAATACAATGGAGCTGCCAACATGCATGGGATATCTAAGTCAACAGTTTGCGAATGCGTATATGCGTACATATATACAAGTTTGCACCGCAGTCGTCAGTTTAATGTTCGAAAACGTTATATGCTGGCCTAACGAGCATCAATATTTCCAGGCTTTATTGATGAGGCTTGAGACTGCAAAAAATTAAGAATGTTTTTCCATTCTCTTACTTTGTCTGAATGTATCAAGTAATCGGAAAACTTTCCAAACAATATATCTTTTTTGTCTCTTATCAAAGAGGCTGCAAATATTATAAAGGGTTCGCCATCTATCGTTTTTTTTTTTTCAACTAGTGCTCATTTCGTGAATGGTAACACTAAGCTCATGTCTGATTTGACAGATAATTAGTTTTATCCTTCCGCTAAACGAATATGGTTGTGTATACGCTTGAACAACGCTGGGAAATATTGCGACATTACTTTGAAATTCATTGTAATGTTGTAAAATGTCAAACAAAGTCCAATTGGTTAAGCAGTTGAAGCTAACTGACCATCCAATGCGTTTTCCCTTCGCTAAGTGGGCCTGCGATCGACTTAGAAAAGATGCCGATTTTGCAAAAAAAAAAATCATCTTTTCAGATGAATCTCGTTTTTCGGGTATGTAAACAAGCAAAAGTGTCGCATCTGGGTCCTGTTATAAATAACAAGTTATTCTTAATGCCGACAGGAATTTTGAACACTTGTGACCTACAATTCAATTTTCTACAACTTTATTAAAATCAATCAAAAGTTTATGAAAAAAGATCTTGCAATTGGTGAAACAAAAAACGGGTTGTAACTTTCATTTTGGTGAAATAGGGCACAGGTCCTAAATGGAACCACCGGTTTCTTGTTATCGTGGATTCACAATCAAAATGAATAACAACAAAAATTGTCAACACTAGTAACAGTCAACGCCACCTTACAGAATCTGATATCTATTTGTCTAAAATCACTTAAACCTAAAATCATTTCCTGTAACCAACTTATACTTTACTTTTCTGCTTGAATATACTTCTTACTTGTACTTCACTTAGCCTGGTTGTTTTATTTAATCCCTGAACATCTACTTTCGTAGCTCTGGTTTTCTACAGGTTATGGGCCCAGTAGATAGTAAATTTAAAATTGTTTTCTTTCATTTAATTATTTCTTTTAAAACAATTGTTTCTTTTAATTTGTCGATACAAAAATTATTTTTTGATTGATTTGACATGACAAACTCAAACGTGGCACACAATCACTCTCTTCAATGGTGAGAATTATCCAACCTGGAGCGTGCAGATGATATCCTCCATAAATTGAGGTTTTTAAAAATAGTTCAGGGTAAGGACGAATGACCGGAGGAAAACTCTCTTCAATGGTGAGAATTATCCAACCTGGAGCGTGCAGATGGAGGGGATCCTCCATAAATTGAGGTTTTTAAAAATAGTTCAGGGTAAGGACGAACGACCGGAGGAAAACGCAAAGAAACAGGAGTTATGGGACGATAAGGATTTAGACGCGCGGGGCGATCTCTTATTGGCAATGGAGCCTCACATCGCAGCACTGGTTAAAAATTACAAAACGTCAAAAGAAGTGTGGGACTTTCTGGAATCGAGCTACAACAGAAAAAGCGGGCGGCAAAAGGTTGAGGAGCTAATAAACCTTTTCAATATCCGTATGAATCCAACACAATCTGTGGATGAATATTTGCGGGGATTTTTCTCAATAATTAATCGGCTCCAAGAGTTAGATGCTAAATTAGATGACGACCTTTTAGTAATTTTAATGTTAGACAGTCTGGATGACAGCTATAAGAAAGTGCAAGCTGCTTTAGATGCTCAAGATGAAGGTCCAAAGTTAGAAACTGTTCGAGTAAGACTAATGGAAGTCGGAGATAAGAAACGAGAATCATGCGAAAACAACGCACTAAGAGTTGGAGGTAATTTTAATCGTCATTATTCAAACAATAACAACTTTAGTGAAAGCAATGCGAAACCCAACACGAATTTTACCAAGAACCGTGAGAACCCAAGAGAATTTAAATATAACTGCAGAAAATGTGGGAGAAAGGGGCATTAAGCCAAGGAATGCTGGAGCTTTTGTCAACAAGCAGCAAAACAGGTTTGTGACGAAAGCGAGAGTGGATTTATCATTCAAGAGTTCTTATCTGTGTCAACGTAATCAAAGGCATTAAAAGTTGTTGACGAATCTTATAAAGGTATAGACAAGTAGTCAGCAGGTGGTGTGTGGATAGTGGGGCTACCTCACACATGTGTTTTGATGAGCAATTATTTTCTGATCTGTCAAAAGGGCACATGGGGTATGTAAAATTAGCTAATGATAAAAAGATCCAAATTATGGGAATCGGTACGGTATCAATTTTTAATCAAATAGATAATAAAGCTCAGAAATGCACATTTTATAACACTTTATACGTTCCAGATCTGAAAGAAAATCTGATCTCAATCAACAAAGTAACTAAAACTTGGCCTCCAAGATTTATTTGAAGGTGAAGAAGTGAAAAATCAAACAAATCTGAGAGTTAAAAGAATAAGGTCAAATAACGGATGCGAATATACTAGCAAAGCTTTTTCCGAAATTTGTAAGGCTAGTGGGATACAACAGCAATTCACTTCCGCGTATACTCCCCAGCAAAATGGAGTGGCAGAGCGTGCAAACAGAACTCTTGTTGAAATGGCACATTGTTTTATGATTGAAGCCGATCTGCCAAAGTTCTTGTGGGCTGAGCTAGTTAATACATCTGCGTATATCCGTAACCGATGTCCCACCAGACCGAACGATAGCAAAACACCAGAAGAACTTTGGACTTCAAGAATAGCAAATGTCTCACATTTTCGAGAAATAGGATCACGAGCCTTTGCTTTGACAAAAGATGATAAAAATGGTAAATTCGATCCAAAAAGTGAAGAATATGTTTTTGTTGGTTATTGTGAAGATGCAAAGGCCTATAGATTGTGGAAACGTGGAGGTCGTGCTATTATAAAAAGCAGAGATGTGATATTTATTTAGCCGAGTAAAAGTCAAAATAGTCAAAATGAAAATAAGTATTTTAGCTTTGATCTGCAACAAAATGAAATTTTAGAACAGAATGATTCAAAGGAACTGGAAATAAAACAAGAAAAGAAAGCATTCAAACAACAAAAAGAGGACACGATGAATTTTGAGGATGCTAACGAGGACTTCACGATCAAGGTAAAGGAGAATTTTAAGGATGCATACGAGGATTTTGATATGCCATTAAATGAATCTGCAAATGTTGGCAATTTTAGCGACCCAGAGACCATGAAAGAAGTGGAAATGTCAGAGTATGTTAATGATTGGAAAGACGCAATGAAAACAGAAATGGAACTTCTCAATAAAAATGGAACATGGGAGATTGTAGACCGTCCAAAGGATACAAATATTGTCGGTTGTAAATGGGTCTTCAAGACCAAATTTAATCCTGATGGTTCAGTTGAACGCAGAAAAGCTAGACTGGTTGCCAAGGGATATACGCAACAATATGGAGTTGATTATTTTGAAACATTTGCTCCCGTTGCCGAAATTAGTTCTATTAGACTCTTATAAGCTATTGTCACAGAGGATGACTTAGATCTTTTCCACATAGATGTCTCTACAGCGTTCCTCTATGGAGATTTGCATGAAACTATCTTTATGGAGAGGCCTGAAGGATTTTTTCAAAATAAAAACAAAGTCTGTAAGGTTAAAAAATCTATGTAAAAAGAAGGAAGCAAGTACGAACACAACGACGGTGTAGAAAGAGGAAGCAAGTATGAATGCAACGACGGTTTAATAACGACTTAATCAGTCAACACATTTTATTTTCCGATTGTCTATACATTCCAGTTTTGGCAATACACAAGAATTGCAAGCATGCACAACTGTGTTGCGCGTGCAATACCTCAACTGTGGGACCAGACATTCATAATTGATATTATTGATAAACGATATGCGTGAACCTGAATTCATTGAATTGTTCCCACAATTGAAGTATTGCTGACAATACTTTTAACATATATTCTGACAATAATTTTGACATACTCCCCCCTTTGAGGGTTTTTGACTCTCTAAACTAAATTTCTAATGAATATTTTATACATTTTAATTTTATCAATATTGTGTTCTTATATTAAAACAAACAAATAAACTAAAAACAAAATTTACACAAACAAAACAAATGTAACCACTATTAATTTACTGTTTACACAAAATTTGTAAAATGCAAAATGAAATAATGTTCAAAGAAATAAATCAAAAAAAATTAGATGAACAATAAAAATGCAAGGTCATTCAATGCTTAAATATATACATTAAATCTAGAAATACCACGTCTAGGAGCAGCGACTGGGTGCCTTCGTCGGTAGCAGTAAGCGATGCCAATCCCAATCATGCCAGCCAATAACAAGTAGCCCAGCCCGTAATGATGGTAATCGTGAACGTTGAATTTCGACGTGGCGTCTTCTGATTGCTGCATCATACTGTCGATTTGGTCTTTCAGCTTCGAAATATGTATCTATTTTTTCCATTTCCTTTATTTGCGGAGGACTGCTGATGTTAGATTCTGTGCGATTTGTAATCCAAGCGTTTATGTCGGTTTTTGGAATAAAGGAATTTTTAATGGCGATGTTATTTTTGTATTCCAGTTCCCCTTTAATAGTCAAAGATGGCATTTTCAGCTAGCAAGATTCCTTAAATTCGAGTAAGCCATTACCGAATACTGAAAGGCTTTCAGTAGAATCTTCGCATACAAGATGCCCCGTTGTATTTGAAACTGTAGAAAATATCCAAGTGTTGGAGTTTTGAAGTGCCTTCCAATAATCTGTGACAGGTATTTTGTTTAACTTGCATTCGTGCAACGCATTATTTTTGTGGTTTAGCAAGGCTATTTCACAACTACTCGTGACAGCTTGCTTTGTGTGTGTAGGGTGCAATTTTTTACAGAGAAACTGTTGAGGTGATAGAATGCGGCATTGACTAAGTTCTAACTCGGACAGCGGGAAAAATGCATCCCTTGTCAATGAAATTGCAAGAAATTGGGATGTAACTTCAACTAAAAAGCTTGAGGACTCTTTTAAAATAGGAATCGGATGTACATTAAACAACTGGAACTCAGTGGTATCTACCAGTGGTAGTCGTATTTCAAAAACTACTGTTTCTTTAAGAACTCTCCCTTTTACAGACATCATCTTATACAAGTCCATTGTTGATCCCTTAGTCAGTGTCAATGTTGATGGAAGGTGTGCCTTAATTACCATCATTTGTTCGGTCAGTTGATTTGGGGTTATTATTTGTGGGTTTATCATTGCATGATTTAAATCCAGCAGCACATCTAGAAGAACATCTTGAACCTTTTCATAGTTCGAAATAATCAAAATCAAGTACGAAGTCAACGAAGCAATGTTTTGCTTAACTTCATTAAGGTTTTGTTTTTCTTTTATTGCGTTTGTGATGCTCGATAAATAGACATTTAAGGCTTGAAACTGATGAGTTATTTGGAGCGTATTGCGTTTCAAAAGATTTGCTGTAGAATCTGCAAAAGAAGTCTGCTTTCGAATTAGAGTTCTCAGATGATGTTCGTGTTGATTTACGATGTTTATCTGATCTTCAATGTGCTTAGCATCATCCTGATCAAGAACACCAAATAGACTACTTGCCAACTTTCCTACAATGTCCAGAGGAGATCTGCGTGATCTGGTTATTGTATTTTTTCCCATGTTGTAATTGTCGAGGAGCTCGTTATTGTGCTCTATTATTGTGAGTCTATGTCGGACTTGCTCTGTAATTGGTTGGCAGTATACATGTTTAGCTACTTCTTGTCCACAAAGTTCTTCAATATGGTGAAGGTATGATTTTATCTGATTTAATTCATGAACATAAGTAGTTAGATTATAGTACACATAAATATTCCAATTGCTGTTAATGGTTTGTATTTTCCCAATGTCCTCAAAATATATGCCAGTTGCATTATCCAATTGAGTTATGTTTACACGTTCAATTTTTTGAGACATTGATAGAGGGAAGATTGATAAAACCATGAGGACCACGGATAGAAGAGATTTGGGATTTTTTTTGACATTTGTCTTACACCGCTGATTGCTTTGTAGAGTCTCTTGAGCTTCATCTGCTGCAGTTTCATCTTCCATGGGCAATGGGCATAAAATGTTAATTGCACGCTTGAATGTCCCATTCTGCGTCTTAACAGTTGTAACGCGTACGAAGTTATCATTGCCTTTTATAACTTTCTCTACACGACCAAACTTCAATTTCATTGGAGCAACATTTGCTTCTTTTATTACAACCATTGCACCAGGATGCAAGTTGACTGATTCATGGATCCATTTAAGTCTCTGTTGTAATAGGTGAAGACATTCAGTTTTGGTATTTGCTGACACTGACCATTAAAAGAAAATCTGGGCCGCTAAACCAAGTTGGTGTATTTAGAAGTGTTTGTAGATCGAGCCCTCTAGATACAATATCGGCCGGGTTGGTACTTCCCTTAATAAAATGCCATTGTTGTATCTCTGTGTTCGCTTGAATTTTGACCACCCTGTTCGCAACGTAATTATCCCATGTGTAGGAAGGCGATCTTATCCATGCTAGTACCGTGGTTGAATCAGTATAGTAACATACCTTTTTTATTTGATCAGATAGTAGTGGGAGCAACTTCGCTACTAGTTCAACCATGAGAACAGCTCCTTGTAGCTCCAACCTCGCTATAGTAGTTGCCTCCAGAGGACCAACCCTTGATTTTGAACACAACAGTTGTGAATGAATAGTTCCATTGTCCTCTACAGATCTTAAATACACACATGACCCATAGGCGTTTTGACTGCTGTCTGCGAATGCTTGCAGTTGGATGTTTCTTTCACTGCTTGGACAAGAGACATATCTTGGTAAGCTTAATTCTTTCAACATCGAAAAACTTTTCAAATAACGAATCCACTTGTTTGCTTGATCTTCAGGGACGTTTTCATCCCATGATAAATCTGTTGCAAGAATAGTTTTCCCAGAACTATTACGGGTCCAAGTAGTCCCAAGGGATCAAATAACCTCGCAAGATTGGCTAGTACAGTTCGTTTGCATTCTTTCTCGTATTGATTAAATTCATCAAAGTCAAATTTAAATTTGAACGCATCCAAAGAGGGATCCCAGATCAATCCCAACGTTTTGATCACTTCAGATTGATGAAATGCAACTAATTGTTCTTTATGCTCTTCAGATGATTAGAACAAAATTTTCTTAGCTCAAAGTGGCCCATTTTTAAGACATTGTTGACATCTGTTAATAGGTTTTTAGCCTCTTCTATAGTCTCAGCACCTGCAAGACAATCGTCTACACAAAAATTGTTTTTTAAAATCTGCGATGCAAGAGGATATTGTTCCTCAACATCTTCTGCGAGCTTTACTTAGCATCTAGTGGCCAGATATGACGCTGATGCTGTACCAAAAGTTACTGTGTTCAGCTGGTACAATTGGAGTGGACTGCTGCGTTCCGATCTCCACAAAATTAGCTGCAACACTCTATCACAAGGATCTACTAACAGTTGTCTGCACATTTTGCTAATTTCACCCGTGAAAACATATTTGTGCATTCGAAACTTGGTTATAATGGAAAATAAGTCTGGTTGAACTGTTGGACCAACCATTAAACTGTCATTAAGTGAATATCCAGAGGTACTTTTAGCTGATGGATCAAATACCACTCTTAGCTTTGTTGATGTGCTTTCGGGTTTTATAACACAGTGATGAGGGATTACAAAATGAGTGTTGCACAGTTTGCTTTCATCAATTGGACTCATATGACCAAGAGCTTCGTACTCTCGCATAAAGTCTCCGTATAACAATTTCAGCTCTTGATTTTTGTCTAGTTTCCGCTCAAGCGCCAGGAAGCGCCTTTTAGCTACTTCGAGCGAGTCTCCCAAAACAACGCTTGGATCCTCTTTATATGGTTACCGCACAACAAACTGATGGCTATCATTTACTCTTACGTTTTTCTTGAAATGTTCTTCACAGTCATGTTCCTCTTTGCTCATGGTATTTGCTGGCATATCATGATTTTCCGTTTCCCAGAATCTCCGCACCAATTTGTCTAAAGAAGATAGCGTAGGACCTGTAGCTATGTGGTAATGAACGGGAGTTGATGTGTCTGTTTGTATTGGTATGCTTCCAGCCAATATCCAACCAAGCTTTGTATTTCGTAATAAAGGAAGATCATTTGAAATCTTGACTTCTGGCAAGAATAGCTCAAAAAATATGCTGGCCCCTATCAACATGTCTATACGTTGATTCTTAAAGCTTGAAGGATCTGCCAGTCGTATATGAGGTGGAATTTTCCAGCGAGACATGTCAATTTGCGCACTTGAATTATAGTCACTAATGCGAGACATAATGCTTGCCTCTATAGTTGCCTGGAATCTGGATGTTCTTGACTCAAACGTTACATTAGTGACGAAATTTGCCTTGCATTCTTTACCCCCTATTCACGTTATTGGCACACTCTTGCGACGTTGCTTGAGGCCCAACTCAGTGGCAAGGGATTGCGTTAAGAAATGTAATTGTGAGCCTGAATCTAGCATTGCACGGCAAGGGACGCTCGTTCCGTTGGATGAAATGCAGTTTATAACCGCTGTGGCGAGATATACCTGACGCACTCTTTCTGGCCCTGATGCAGTATTTGCAGATTTTGAACTTAGGAAACTTTTATAACGCTTACCAGCATTTGTTGAGTTTTCTGGTTTGTTGATCTGCCTATTTGAAGAGTAGTCTTGTTTAGTCTGCTGTTGATGAAGAAGTGTGTTGTGTCTTCCTTCGCATTTTTGGCATCCTCGGGACTGGCATAATTGGGCGAAATGTCCTTTCTTTAGACAGTTTTTGCACAGCATCAGCTTGTACACTGCTTTGCCTCGTTCCGGACCTGTAAGAGACCAAAAATTAGTGCAATTGTATATACCATGCTTACTTGAATTGCACATAGCGCAATCGATACTATTGGCACTAGTGAAAGCGACTAACGCTGATGTTTTTTTTCTCTCTTCACGACTGCAAATTGCTTCCAATGTTTGGAAGCGTGATTCCACAAATTTGAAGAAAGCATCTAAACTGGGACTGCTTCTGGGATCCTCTAAGGTTTGTTCAAACAGCGTTCTGCTCTCCTTGTCCAACTTTTGGAGCATTAGATGGACCACTATAGGGTCCCAATTGGTGACTTCGTATCCAAGATTGGATATTGCCTGCATTCCCTCCTTTGTGGCATCATGCAATCGTCTCAGACTGGAAGCTGTCCCAATTGCTGGTGATTGTGACAGCAATTTCGACAATTGAGCTGTCAGCAGCAACCTTCTGTTATCGAACCGATCAACCAGAGTATTCCATGCCACGTCATAATTTTTGTCAGTGGGCTGGAAATGCTGTATTAGATTGTGCGCTTCTCCTGTCACATTCGCACGTAGGAAGTATAGCTTTTGCGCATCAGGAATCGGTTGGTCATGTATAAGTTGTTTGAACAGATCATAAAATTGCCGCCAGTTGAGATAGTTCCCATCGAACTTTGGCAGCTCAATTTTGGGCAATTTTATAGTTGGAGCGACTGGTGACTGTGATGGCTTCTCAGTAGATTTGGGATTATCTATTCGATCACACATCTCCACCAACGCCAGCTCAACTCGGTCTTGCATGTCGAAATAGCGTTCGACCTCGTGAATGAATAAGTCTTGGCCGAGTCTCCTGAATAGTACTACAACATCACTCCAACTCCGCTCAATTGACCTGGACTTTATCTTTCAGCAAGCCTCGCTTTGTCCCAGAGCCAGCTCGGTGGAAATTCTCTCCAGCGTCTTCTCCAGGTTGCCTACGAGTAATAGAAAGATCTCCTTGGTGGTCGTTATGGAAGGCTGATTATTTTTTGCCGCTGCAGATGCTTGTTGGCTTCCTTCTGTGTCAACAGCAGGTGGGTTTACCTTACTCTTGGAAACTTTCTGAGTTCGTGACTTCCCATCAGCAGAAGTTTGCTGAAGTCCGTTATCCATTCCGTCTATGCGAATGTTTAGATCACTTAACATTAGCTCTTTGATCTTTCGTATTGCTTCGTAATAGTCTTTTCTGAAGTTCTGATGGTCAAGCTGTTCAGCGAATTTATCCCGGATAATGCTGTCTGTCTCATCGAAGCTCTGCCAATTCGCTTCTAAATTGGCCCGACGCTCCAACAAATAGCTTAAGGTTTTCCTTGTTTCGGAATCCTTGGGATAATTGCGGCTTATGCGGCAAATTTTTTCTCCCAACCTTTCCTGGTTTTCTGAGTAATACTACAAGTCCATTACACTAACACTTTCTGCTTGACTTTTTTTTAACTTTTTTAGTTAATTGTCCTGTCACGGTCGCCAAAATGTAAAGAGAAGGAAGCAAGTACGAACACAACGACGGCGACGGTGTAGAAAGAGGAAGCAAGTACGAACGCAACAACGGTTTAATAACGACTTAATCAGTCAACACATTTTATTTTCCGATTGTCTATACATTTGAGTTTTGGCAATACACAAGAATTGCAAGCATGCAAAACTGTGTTGCGTGCAATACCTCAACTGTGGGACCAGACATTCATAATTGATATTATTGATACACGATATGCGTGTACCTGAATTCATTGAATTGTTCCCACAATTGAAGTATTGCTGACAATACTTTTAACATATGCTGACAATACTTTTGACAATCTTTTTACGGGTTGAAACAATCTGGTCATCAGTGGAATAAAAAATTGGATTTCATTTTAAAACAGGATGGATATAATGAATCTAGCTATGACAAATGTTTGTATTTTAAAAGAAATAAAAACCTTGTTACTTTCATTGCTGCTTATGTAGATGATTTGATAGTAGCCACCAATGATATTTTAAATTTTTCAAAACTTAAACTTAAACTTTTGATATTCGAGATTTAGGAGAACCACAAGCTACTATTGGGCTAGAAGTAGTTCGAGATCGAGCCAAGGGAACCTTGTCAATAAGTCAGCTAACGAGTGTAATATTATCTTTTAAATTGTAAGCCAAAAAGTTTACCAATACCACCTAAAACTAAACTGGAGAAAGAGCCTTCACAAGATAAAGAGCCTGAGTGTATTGATAGGAAAAGATATCAAGAACTCATCGGTAGTCTTTTACATCTCTCTACGTTTAAATAAATAAATAAAATAAATAGGGTGACGCAACAGAGCGAGGAGCCTTTGGGCCTAGCGCATTTCTCACAACCATCCCTTGTGAGGGAATGGAGGAGACCTACAATTTTCTGCCGGTTCCGAACGGCTAATCGAGAAAGCGCTTTTCATGGCAGTGAATACTAACGGAGGACTTGCCAATTCCTCGCGAAAGGCGATACCCGTAGAAAAAACATTTTTGCCTCTGGTGGGATTCGAACTCGAACCTCTGGATTAACAGGCGGTCATGCTATCCATCACACCACGGGTACCACTCTCTCTACGTTTAGTCGCCCTGATATCTGTTGCAACGTAAACATGCTATCTCAATTCATTCAAGATCCGAGAAAGCAACACTGGAACTTAGCTTTATCCGTACGTAAATATTTAAAGGGTACTGTTAATTGAAAAATTCTTTATTCTCGAACAGGAATACCGATTCAAGCCTACTCCAACTCCAATTGGGCAGAAGACATCAATGACCGCAAATCCCAATCGGGTATTGTTTTTGTGTTTGCTGGAGCTGCTATTGACTGGGAATCAAGAAAACAGTCGATAATAACAACATCTAGTGCTGAAGCGGAATATGTGACACTAACATCTGCTGCTAAAATGGCTAAATATTTCAAACTTTTGCTGGTTGAACTTGGGATCCTACATGAAGAACAGTCCATTGATTTATACACTGATAGTCAAAGTGCTCAGTATATTGCAAATTATCAAGGAAAGCGATCCAGAACCAAACATATAAATATAAAATATCACTATGTCCGAGAGGCTATTACAGACGGAACTATTCAACTGAAATATCTGCAAACAGACAAAAATGTTAGCGGATGCTTTGACAAAATGTACGCCGTTTCCAAAACATCGTTTTTGCTTTAAAAATCTTGGATTATCTTACGATTAATGATTTTTTATCTTTTTTTGATACTTAATGATATTTTTTGATTTACTGCTATGTATATAATACATACTTTTTGTATATTTTGAATAAAAACATAAATTGTCAACACTAGTAACAGTCAACGAATCTGATATCTATTTGTCTAAAATCATTTGTGATGCTTCTTTGGTTTCCCAGCTGGGGTAGGACTCAGCGGGCCAGGGTGTTTCCCAAGGAAGCCAGAAGACTTGGGATGCGACGGTCCAACTTCTTGTGTAAAAAAGAGAACTCCGACACGGCAAATGTTTCTTAGAGATTTTCTTTATTATCCTAGTTTAAAACGAAGAGCTTACAATATTGTTTACAATGATATTCTTTTTACGTTAATGTAATCTTAAAATTTACAACATTTTCTTTCATTTACGTTAATTGCTCGAAAATAGAAAGTGAATTATTATGCCTGAAGGGCCGAGTTTTTCTACGTTAGCTACGTTAATCGGTAAAAGGAAAATGGATAACGTATGCCTGAAGGGCCGGCTGGTCTTGCTTATTTTTCACCTTTTTAGGACTTTGCGGACGACGCGACGGTATTGAGGCGAGGTCGGTGATTGCTTTTCTGCTGGTTGTACTAGGTGCAACCTTTTGCTGTGGCACCTGGCGGTCGGTCGTTTGGTCGCGGTGTGCTAAATTTTGGGATAAACAAAGATTAGTTATTATTAATAGACCTTACAACATAGTGCCCACTGGGTCCTGACGTTGTGAGGCCGAATAAACTAGTTTCCTTATTGACACGGGAACTAAGGTTGACTATTAACGTCAAACGAACGGCGGTTTTGGTATTTTTAATGGACTTTAGAGTTGAGGTGTGCCTCCTGGGTCCATCCTCAATACAAAGCCAATTAAAACCAAAATATTTCGGGAGCGGAACGGGATAGGCTACTAGAGTCGATTTGGCGGCAGATTTTGGTATTTTCAATGGACCTTAGAACTGAGGTGTGCCTCCTGGGTCCATCCTCAATACAAGGCCAATTAAACCAAAATACAATGTGCTGCTAGGGGTTGGGTCGGCTACTCTTTAATGGACCTTATGAATGTGCTGTGCCTCCTCGGTCCATACACTATAAGGCCAATTAATTCCAAAACAATGTTCAATATTCGGGGGTGGAGACGGTGACTATAAAAAGTCGAAAGGGCGGCAGATTTGATACTTAATGGACCTTAAAACTGAGGTGTGCCTCCTGAGTCCATCCTCAATATAAGGCCAATTAAATCAAATCAAAAATTGACTGTGCAAGTCGGCAGAAAAGAAAACTTCGCTTTTAATCAGAGTGGTATTCCCACAGCTAATGTTAGCTTAGTAATTTCTCTTCTCTCTCTGGGGTCGATTTCACATCTACTTATCATTTCTATGGTGATAAGTGGATGTGAACTGAAAAAAAAGGGAAAAAATGCATACAGAATTTTTTTCTTTTATCGTACTTGTATAGATGGTTTGCAGCATAGCCGTTGTATGCGTGTTAATGGCTGAGCTCCGGGGCGGAGAAAGTAAAAAGTTTGACGTTTCGTCACAAAATCTTAAATCATTTCCTGTAACCAACTTATACTTTACTTTTCTGCTTGAATATACTTCTTACTTGTACTTCACTTAGCCTGGCTGTTTTATTTAATCCCTCAACATCTACTTTCGTAACTCTGGTTTTCTACAGAGGTGTTTAAGACAAAGCATGTCACATCTCAATTTACAAGATACATGCTGAGACAAACTTTTGCTAGACATGGTTTGTGTAACGTAATTGTGTCAGACAACGGTTCAGTTTTTAAATCTAAGGAACTAAAAGAATTTTTATCTTCAAATGGAATAGACTATAGGACTACTCCAACATACTTTCCGCAAAATAATGGACGAGCTGAATATGCCTGCCGTTAGAAACTTAAAAAATCCTCTTTTGAGAGCATTTGAATTTAAACAAAAAACACCATATTAAATAGAAGCAGCTTTACAGTTTTTTACTCGCTTATAGAGTTCCCCACATTGTTCCACAGGTGAATTTCCATCGAGTGTAGTGTTTGGACGTACAATCGAAACAAGATTAGATATGTTCATACCAGAAAAACAAAATAAGACTGAAAACACCTCAAGTAAAATAGAACTTAAAAGCAAACTGTAACAAAGAAAATATTATAAAGGAAAAACTGCAAGATCATTAAAAGTTGGTCAAAATGTTCAAATAAAAACAATTATTATCTTAAATTGAAATCATACGAATAATGCAAAAATATTTTCATACAATGCATGAAATTAATGAATTCTTATTTCTTCTTAAAATGAAAATATTTGTTCTATTAAATGCACACTTCAAAAATATTGCCCTACATATAATATAATAAAATATGTTTATAAAGCAAAACGGGGGTATTGTAGTATCTATAAGATATTACAGTGTAAATTATTGATTAAACAATCATATGTGTACCATTAATATATTCTTTCAATAATCTTGTATCGTAAGTTTTGTAGGTCATTGTAAGATAAAGACCACTTCCTACAAAAACAACAGAATAAAGTTTGATTTAAGAGAGAGTAATCGTGTTTTACAAAATTATCAATCATCACACAAAGCTAAAAATCAGTTTACGGATGCATGTCTGGTTGATTTGAAGAAGGCACTCGATACCGTTTGGTTAGACGGTCTTTTCTATAAGTTGATCAGGTATGGCATGAGTTAACCACTGCTATATATTCTGAATAACATGCTTCATGATCGTTTGTTGTGAAAAGTTGCCATATAACTTCTACCAGAACTTTTAAAATACAGAACGGTTTGCAGCAGGGAGTGGTGAGTTCGCCTATTTTGTTAAGCATTTTCACCGGCGATCTAATTGACTCCCTTCACAATACTATAGCGTACGCCGACGACCTCATTGCGTACAGAACAGGTCTAAATCGAAGACATCAGAAGTCTCTCGCAAAGTGACTTCGATAAGACTCAGCAATATTACGATGAATATGGAAGTTGAAAATCAACTTTCAGAAATTGGAAACAATTGTGTTTAGAACCCCGTTGGCTCGGGCCTCATGGGACACGAGAAGGAACTGGCGAAAGCTGGTGATCGTTGATCTACATGGCCACCCACTGCCAAGCAAAGTAGTAGTCAAGTACCTCGGCTTCTGGCTAGATCAGTATCCTTATTTTAACAAACATATGAATGCGGCTCTGACCGGGGCTAGAGGAGCTTTTGCTCTGACGAAGCGACTGTTTCACAGCAGTCAACTTGATAGCAGAGTGATGGTGATTTGCTACATGGCCCTTATAAGGCCGATGATTGTTAATGGTTGCCCTGCGTGGTTCAACGTTACAGCGTCTCAAATAAAAAAAATTCGGGTGTTTGAGAGATGAGAGACAGTGACTGCGTACCTGTCTTGGATTGCACAGAATACCAGAGTCGGAGTACAGAAAATATTATCCTAATGGCGTCCTTTACAACAGGGCTCAAACAAACAGAATCGAACACTTCATGATAAAACTGACTCGTGGTCACACCGCAAGAGCAATGTCTTCGAACAATGGCCTAATATTTGGGGCTTACTACCCCAACATAGAATATAGGTATGGATAAAACACGTTTCAGTGGACCTGTCCCACCGGAGGCTTTCCTCTATTTTGACATGATAGGTTTGATACAGGATAGTTTGGCGGTTCCGCTAATCCACCACGTCTGTCGTAAGTCCGTAGAACGACGGCTCCTCTACAACCGAGACGCCGCGTCGCCGCAGTAGTCGGAGTAGTTGAATTTTATTTTATTTAAAAGAAAAGCTGCATCGAAAATCAAAACATAAAAAATAGAAAAAGTTTAAACAAAAATCAAAAAAAAAATTACAAAACACAAAAAACAGAAAAAAAGCTATTGTTGTGGCTGCTCTAGTTTTAAGTAGTTTTGATTTGTTTTAAGTAGTTTCAATGAGTTGTAAGTAGTTTTAAGAAAAACCACAAAACTGATCTTTATAAGTTTTCTTAGTTTTAATATTAGTTATAGTTTGAAATAGATATTGTATTTTTAGGCCGAAAGGCATTAAAGTTAAGTTATTGAGTAATTTAGAGTACCCGCTTCATTAATTAAGTTATTATGTAAGCTAGTTAAAATATTTTTGATGGCAAGTAAGTAGTTATAAGCGATAAAAAAAAATTAAAATGAATTTAAAACTGAACTGACCGACATCAATATTTTAGCTCATCATATATACACACCTCCTGATTAAAACAATTTTCGCTATATGGGGCGCATTTCAGCCCCATTCATCCAAATACAGATATTGTCCGCTTACACATAATATGAATACATACACCTTAAATAAACTTGCATCATCATTAAATACTATTTCATACATTATTCCTACATATTACTAAAACTACACTACAGAGTAGTTTTATAATTTTTAACAAATAATAGTAAAAATTGGCCTCTAATCTAAATCATCAGGAGCAGCAATATTACGAAGTACTACTACATACCAATAAAAATAGCAAAGAGTTGGTGCCCCTACACTTCCACGTTTGCGAGGTTATGTAAATGTACGTACCATTTTGAAGTGGGCAGTATTTGATTTGATTATGTAGACAAGAAAAACGAAAACTACCCACAGTAAATAGGCACCAGAAATTATCACCACTAACAACAATACAGCCATTGACTATCTATAAAGGTAACTGCTTGGAAGTAAACCTGTCAAGGCTGTACACGATGATTGAACCTACACACATCAGGTAGGTCGCGTGCGCCTACATATAACAGTAAGCTAACGAAAAAGCTCAAATCATAAAGACAATTGCCAGTCGTACAATAAATTGAATGGCAAATGTCTTTTATAAATAATAATGTTTTGATTATTGGACCGAGGCAAAGAACAGCAAAACACTAAAGATAAGCAAGATTTTTTTTCCAAAAAGTGCCTTTAATCGTAGTGGACCCTTCGATCAATTCTATTCTGTGTAGGT
Source organism: Melanostoma scalare (assembly GCA_949752695.1). Lineage (NCBI taxonomy): Eukaryota > Metazoa > Arthropoda > Insecta > Diptera > Syrphidae > Melanostoma > Melanostoma scalare. Next base: position 95,613,580 of record OX456984.1, read on the forward strand.
AAATATGCTAAGTATTTTCCTGATAAGATTTACCATCTTTCAGTTACTCGAAAATAAAATTCTTCAAGAAAGTTGGTTATTTCTTCTACCATGTTGAATACCCTACGCAAGCAACTTTACCTTTACCAGAAAGAAGATGAACAATAATCTGCTTGACAATCCCTCATGCCGAAAGCAAACAAAATCGTAAGTTGAAATCCGAGTGTGCATTGGCGTAAAGAATATAATTCCCACTACTTTTGGTTATGGCAGTGGCCGCAATCAATAACCACATAAGTTGACTTAAGACAAAGGTGAGATTTTTCTTTCATCATAAGGTATCTCCTTATGTTATTCTTTATCAGAAAAGAAATTAGAGATATCTTACAATTATTTTTTCTTTGATAAGAAAACTTACAGTATGTGAAACAACGGTTAATTTTAGTCAAAATTTTATTCATATATGCGAGGTTTAGAAGATTCAATCAGAAATTATTTACATGATGTAGCCGTCGATTGCTCATATATAAGTATGGCCAAGTATTCGACGGAGCTCCGGCAATGAATGTCCAGTTCATTGGTGCACAGGCTCACCTGAGATCGTATTTCCCCCTGGCAATTTATGTACATTGCGCTGCACATAGCTTTAGTTTGGCAGTCAATGCAGCATGCGAAGTATCAGTAATCAGAAATGCTTTAGGAACTATCGGAGCGATTGAAGCATTTTTTCACTGGCCTAAAAGACAAGACGTTCTACACCAAGAAATTTCAAAAATGACAAACAAAAGTGAGAAAAAAAAAAGTTGAAGTCTGTTTTTCCTACCAGGTGGGGTCAGTCTCATGAAGCAGTTGGAACGTACGTTGAATTGCAACCGGCTGTTATTGAATCTTTGGAAGAAATCAAAACGTGGAAAGATCGAGATACTTCGCAAAATGTATTGCATCTTTTGACAGCGATTTCGACGGTTGAATTCCAAATCGCCTGTCACATTATGGAATCAGTTAATTCGATTGTTTTGCCTTTGAGCCAGGAATTGCAATCTAAAAACCAAGATCTGGGTGAGGCTACTTAACTGGCAGATGACGCTTTGAATTAATTTACGTACAAACGCCAGCCGCCGCGCCGCCGCGCCGTTGCAATCAACAAAAAAATCGTTGCAACGTTCAAGCACAAAGTATTGAAGACAACTACAGAATTTATTTCTACATTTCGTTTCTTGATACGTTCATTGCTCAACTCAAAAGTCAGCTCTCGGAACACAAATCCATTTTCCAGTTTCGGGCAACTGTTTCTTAAACAAGAATTTAACGAAAAAAATGCGCTGACCACTACACATTTTACGAATATATATCGGATTGATCGAAAGAAAATTTTCTGTCAGAAGTCAAGATGTGGAGACAAAGCTCGCGTTCATCGCAGTTTCGAATCTTCGAAGTGCAATCTGTCAGTTCAAGAACGCAATTTAAGCTATGTGTTAGATATAAAATGGTATTGTGATTCACCTCTCGGTTCTTCATAGTTAGTGGTAAAAGTAATTGGAAAACATACAGATTTTCCCAGTTTGAAATTAAGGAATTTGGTTTCCAAGTATTTGTGTAAGGTAGTATGAAAATTAAATTCACTTCAATCAATTTTGATAAAAAAAATTAAAATCATGTGCCCTCAAAAATATATTTTCGTTGCTGATAAATTCTTTTTGAATATCAATTTACAAAACAGAATATACGAACATCAATAGAAATCAATTTCAATTCAACAAGTAACCGAAAACTATTAAAACAAAAAACTAACCCAAGAATACCGAGTAAAGTTCGATTGTCATATATGTTGTTTTCCTTGTTTTGGCAGCTAGAACTTTTTTTAAAGAATTTTTAGACTGTTTTTTCCATCTGAAAATCTGAAAAATCTAACTGTCAGCTAAATGTCAGCTGAAACTTCTGACACTTTTGACCAATCAGAGCGACGAAAACTGACAGTAGTTTTCGAAGTCCCGGTGCGGAGAACGCGAGCAACGAATCTACGGCTAGAAAATCCAAAATGCGCTTAATGCTTTACTGGTTAGTATCTTTCGTTCAAAAGTTTACATGTTAAAAAGTTTATATGTGACGCGATCCGAGAAAAGACACCTTTTAGGCAAAAGTGAAAGCTTACACGGCACGCACCATTCAAACCCATGTGAAAAATCGTTTCTCTGAATTTATATTTTGTGAAATAATAGCGATGTTACAATTTCTGATTGCGCTTCATGAATATTCAGTAAAAGAACTTGTGTAATCAATTATGATCCAACAACCGATTTTTTGCCTAGTAAGTCTATTTATCGGATCGAGTCACATATGCAAACATCAATCTGACGATATTTTTCAGGTTATCAATAGCAAGTCGCTCAAGAATGTCGATTATATTTTTATAATCAATAAAGTTCTTGAATTTTTAAAATAATAATATTAGGTACTTCTCCTTTACCTTTTTGTCTTGCTCATGCTATTCCGTCCCGTAACGAAATTTGAACATTAGGAGCCGACTAATGTTACAAATAACATCTTTTATTTTCCCGATTGGGGGTCCCCTCCCCCGCCTATGCGAGGTACACTAGTATGTTTGGTTCTAACGTTTTTGATATCGGCGATCTGTGTATTTTTCGTTGCCACTCTGAAAATGAACAGCAAGTTATAATAAATGGCGTTTTTATTTCACCGATTACGTCTGTGCACGTGCAATATGATAGTTTTTATAAAAAAATTTATTCATTGTTGAGGACCTACTATTAACACCTTACCACTGGTGGGGGGATATTAATAGCATGCACTCAATAACTTTATCAAACCGTTCTTTACCGCTGGTGGGGAGAACTTAATGAGAAAAAACACTAGTTTGATTGCCGTTCTAACTGCAAGTGGCTTTTATTCAAATAATATTCTTCTTTTATACTAATTAAACGCTTACGCGTAACTTAGTTTAGCTTAGGAAATAATATGTACACAAAAATCAAATTGCCTAGTAGACAGAAAGTGCAATTTGTGAGAAATAATAAATTTGATATGACCTGCGTTCGTGCATCGGTGCTGTTGAACTCGTTGTTCAGTTGTTGAAATATGATGCGTTTTCATATTTGAGTTGTCATCGTTTATTAGAATTGTGATTCCGAATTCATTCGTATTGTTGTCACAACATGCTGGGCCCCTTAGATTGATGATACGCAAAAGTCCATGTCTTCAAAGGAAGCTTGGCTGGTTCGTCGCTTATTAAAGGATCTCATTGGCTTGTTGAGCGATCTCATTGGTATAGCTGTTGCTGGTGGCGTAGGCTGTTGTGCTCCTTTTCGTCTGATTACAAAAATTACGATCAAGATGATTGCAATGATTACGAAAGCATTGACTCCAAGCAGTGAGTATTGGTGAATTCGATGAGTGCTTATCTCGTTCAGTATGTATTCTTGGCTTTTTTGCAGCTTTATTGAGTCTCCTAATGTAGAAATGTCCAATGAAGCGTTCGTTGGTAAGACAGATTGTTTCTCTTTTTTGACGTGAAACGATGTTAACTGCTCAGAAAGGTTGAATGATGGTAAAAACGACGATCTCAGTTTGCTTGTCATTGTTTGTTTTCCCACAACAGTCATGGTCTGATCATGTACAATGCATCTTGCTGGCAACTTTAACATACCACTGCCTTGCAAAGTTATGGGTACCGTGTTAAAATCACAGTTCATGTTTACTGTAACCTGGTCGGGAGTACTGTAAATCCATGAATTCGGTTGATGCATTTCAATCCAGTATAACCTTGCTGGTATGTCCTTTGTATTACATGAACCCATAATTGGTTTGTTTTGAATTACGTTCATTTCACAGACACTAACTGCAGCACCAGTTGTGTATAATGGATGTTGAAGTGTGCACCATACGATGTCCGAGGGCCTCATTTTGCATTTTGAAAATTCGTCTTTGTTGAGTGGATAGAAATGGTTAGCTTGTAGATTAACCATTAAATATTCCGATGATGGAATGATGCTTGTGAGGTTCCCGTTGTGTTCGGTTGGAACTGGCAATACTCTGTACAACTTGAACTCTTCATTGTACAGCAGTGGAAGGCTTATCTCAATTATAATGTTGCTATTGGTCACTCTAGCCCTTACACTTAGAATTTTGTATAGTTGCAGGATCGATTCATGATGTCGCTCTCCAGGAATCATTAAAGATTTTGGAATATTTTCATGAATTTTCGTAAGTTCATCCTTAAATTGTTGTACCGAAAGTATTAGTGGATGAATTCTTCCAGTGTGAGTGGACAGCAAGATATCCAACAATATGCTCTGAGTTGCTTTATAATTTATCATAATAAGTATCGCATTTACAGCATTCGACGAAAATATCTTCATGTCCTCATATTCTTCGGTTTCATCTTCAAGTTTCGAAACAATCGAACTTAGGAGCTGTATTTGTTTCTTATTTTCCGTTTGTTCTTTCTTAAAGATGTTGACAGTAGAATCAACTATGGTTGTCTGGTTCTTCATTAGATTTAATAGGTGGCTTTCATTTTCCTTGACAGCTTAAATTGTTTGCTCATAACCTTTAGCAAATCTTTGGTCCAGAATTCCAAATAGTTCATTAGTAATTGTTCCAATGAAGTCAAACGGTGATCGTTTTTGACGTCGTGTTGAATCTTCGTTTGCATGTAATAAGATCTCATTGTTAAGCTGTATTTGTTGAATTTGATGTTGAAACTGGTGTAGCATTCCCTCACACATAACCGATTTGAAATCTTTTAAGTCACTAGATGAGCAAATTTTTTCCATTTGCGACACAAGTTTTTTGTAGTTTTCAAACTCTTGCCAATAGGTTATTAAATTGAAGAACACAATTGTCTTCCATGAACTCGAAATCAAATTTGCCTGTCCCACATCTTCGAAGTATATTCCAGGGTGTGTTTGGAATGGAATTATCTCGACATCGTGGGGGACTGGAGTGGAGCCAACTATGTTGAGAAAGGCAAACAATGTGCACAAAGAAAGAATTTTATGTGAGCGGTTTGTGGATGTATTGACTTGTCTCACTTCCTTTTCTTCTTCATCATTTTTATTATCGATAATTGGTAGAGGACACAGTTTGCCTATAGGTCTTTTATAGATTTTATTTTTTGTCCTTACAGACACAACTCGTACCAAATCATCGTCTCCCGCATGTGTTTCCTCAATTATACCCAAAGACCACCTTGTTGGTGGAAGGTTGTCATCTTTCAGCAGCACAATGTTACCAGGACTCAGATTCCTAGTCTTCTGCGTCCATTTCTGTCTTTGTTGAAGGGTTGTCAAGTAACTTTGGCTCCATTTTTTCCAAAATTGTTGTTGCATCCGTTCCAATAACTGCCATCTTGTCAGTAACGCTTCTTTCTCGTCAAGTCTATGTTTTTCCGGTGGTGCTAGTAGGGCTGCCCCGATTAAGAAGTGTCCTGCAGTCAGTACATCTGGATCGTCTGGATCGTTTGAGAGTGGATAAAGTGGCCGTGAATTAAGACACGCCTCGATTTGCGTTAATAATGTTGCTAGTTCTTCAAATGTAGGTTTGTGCTCTCCGATGGTTCTTTTTAAGTGATACTTTATCGATTTCACTCCCGCCTCCCACAACCCACCAAAGTGAGGGGCTCTAGGGGGTATAAAATGCCACTCCGTACTACAAGACATGAGCATATTTGACATGTCTTGATTGTACTTCTCTTGGGCTTTCATGTTACGTTGGAGAATTTTGTTTGCAGACACAAAATTTGTTCCGTTGTCACTATACAGATGCGCGACATGACCTCTTCGCCCACAGAGTCTTTTGAAAGCTGCGATGAATGCGTTCGCCGTTAGATCGCTCACAACTTCAATATGTATAGCCTTTGTTGCTATTCATATGAAAATTGCAATGTATCCCTTGTATGATTTGTTGCCTCTTCCCTTTGACATTCTGATGTCTATTGGTCCAGCATAGTCGACACCGGTGTGTAGGAAAGACCTGCTTCGATTTACCCCTGATTGAGGAAGATTTCCCATCAATTGTTTGCTTCTATCTGATTTATATCTGAAACAGATAGTACATCCGTGAAGCCGTTGCTTAACTGCACTGGACCCATTGACAACCCAGTAACGCTGTCGTATATAGGAATGTGTTAACTGGCTTCCTCCATGTAATGTTGATTTGTGAGCGTCGTCAATGAGAAGCGTGGTAAGATCACTTTTGTGTGGAATTATAATAGGATGTTTTTGTAACTCAGAAAGTTTGGCTTCCGTCAGTCTTCCTGTAACTCGAATAATTCCGTCTTCGCCAATAAATGGAACAAGGCATCGTAATTTGCTCTTCTTTTCTACATCTTTTCCAGCTTTAAGACTTTTCATTTCAGAACCAATATGTGTATTTTGGGTGTTTCTTATTAGAAGTTTGTTCGCACTTTCTATTTCATCACTCGATAAGGGTCCCGATCTCCTGTTTTGGCTGTGCGATTTCACGTTGTACAGAAATCGTTCGCAATATGCAAGAATTCTTGTGAGACGTTTGAGCGAACTGTGTCGTGTTGTCATTTGTCCTATTAAATCTTGCTTATTTTCTTGTACGATCATCATCGCACAAATGTTGACCTTTTTATTTTCTAGGTCGGTACTGTGTATGTTGTTATCATTGTATAATACTTCTACATGAGAGAGCCACTTCGGACCATTCCACCAAAGAAGATGATCTTTAAGCTGTGATGGGTTTATACCTCTCGAAGCACAATCTGCTGGGTTTTCATTACCACTAACGTGATGCCATTTTGTTGAATCTATTACTTTCAGTATAGTTTCGACTCTATTCGCGACGTAATTTTTCCATTTAAATGGATTTCCATTCAACCATGCAAGAGTAATCTTCGAGTCGGTCCACGCGTGTACTTCTAATTCATCTATTGCAAGCGCCACCACCGTCTTTTTAATCAATTTTGCTAGCAATACTGCTCCACATAGTTCCAGCCTTGGTATTGAAACTTTTTTAATCGGTGCAACTTTTGATTTAGCGCACAATACATTTACATGAACAGTTCCAGCCTCTGTTATCACCCTTGTATAAATAACTGCAGCAAACGCTCTCTCTGATGCGTCACAAAACCCGTGCAGTTCAACTCGGTGCTTCCTTTCGAACTGATTCCATCGTGGTATCTTTATGTTTTCTATGCAACTCAACTCGTTTTTGAATTTTTTCCAACTGTTTGTGATTTCTTCAGGTAGTATTTCGTCCCATTCTTTCTCTTCCTTCCAAAGCTCTTGCTGCACTATTTTGGCTTTTATGATAATAGGGGTTAGCCAACCCAACGGATCAAAAAGTCTTGCTGTTTCTGATACAATAATTCTTTTCGTTATTTTTTCGTTGGCTGTTTCTAGATGTGTTTTAAACTCAAATGTATCAGATTCTGGGCGCCAGTATATGCCTAAGGTTTTGACAGGATCGTATGCATTTAATTTAAATCTCCCTTGGTCTTGGTCTTCGGTTGCAATATTTTTTAATATAGTTTCTGAATTAGCGGACCATTTTCTAAGTTTAAATCCACCACTTGTCATTAGTTGCGTTAGCTGTGTACAGGCTTTTTGCGCATCTTTTATTGTATCTGCTCCCGATAACAAGTCATCGACATAAAAATCTTCACGAGTAAGTTTTGATGCAAGTTCAAATTTTTTTTCTTCATCCAACGCTAATTGATGAAGAACCCTTGTAGCCAAAAACGGAGCGGAGGACGTTCCGTACGTTACGGTTTTCAGTCTGTATTCCTTAATTTTTTGTGTTGGCTTTTCTCTCCATAGTATTCGTTGGTAATCCTGATCTTCACGAGCAACAAATATTTGCCTGTACATTTTCTCGATGTCTGCCCGGAATACAATTTTATGTTTCCTCCATCTGGTTATTATGCTATACAGATCATTTTGTATTATGGGACCTGTCAGCATTTTATCGTTAAGGCTTAGCCCTGAACTGGTTTTTGAAGATGCGTCAAAAACAACTCTAAGTTTTGTTGTTGAACTTTCCGGTCTTATTACTGCTTGATGTGTAAGATAGTATACTTCATTCTTTCTGGTGCTTATAGAGGTATCTACTAATTCCATATGACGAAGCTCAATGTATTCTTGCAAGAAGGCATTGTAATCTTCATGCAACTGTTTATCTCGTGAGAACCTCTTCTCTGTTTGAAGAAAGCGGGCTAAAGCTCTTTTCTTCGATTCACCTAGTTCTCCTGCACCTTCCTTGAATGGCAGTCTAACAACGTATCTTCCAGATGGTTCCCTTTTATGTGTTTCCATGAATAGCATCTCAGTTCTTCCATCGTCAAATTAGTTTTTTCTTGTATCTCCTCTGTTTCCCAAAACAGCTTAAGTTGGTCATTGAGCTCAACATTTGTAATATGACAGGTTGATGATTCGTTGTTGCTAGTTTGATTGATACTTCCAGATAATATCCAACCTAGCTTCGTGTTTTGAGCTATCGGAGAGCCAGGGTTGCCTTTAATTACTCCGTCGATAATTATGTCTTGAAAAACGTCTGCTCCAATTAATACATCTATTGCTGCTGTTTTGTTGTATGACGAGTCGGCTAAAGAAAGATGTTCAATGTGGTCCCATCTTTTCTCAATGAACGACTTGTCCGGTTGTACTTTTGTTAGCTTCGGAAGTACAAGGAATGTTGCCCATGTTTGAAATGTCGAAGGATATATCGATTTTATTTGCAGTTTCATTTTACTTGTCGCAGTTCCAGCTTTAGTTGAACCCAAACCAGTCACTGATGCAAATGTTTTCCTCTTCTTCAGTTGCAGCCGTTGCACTGCATCTTCCGTGATAAAAGATGACTGAGAGCCTTGGTCAACTAAAGCTCTCAGAACGCATTCTCCACCATTCCAATTTGTTTTTATTAAGGCTGTGGCAAAAAGCACCGTGTTTTGAATTGTATCCGCAAAGTTTGATTGTTGTGATTGCGTATTTCTTCCTACCTCTGCAGCGTGAAGAAGCGTGTGATGCTGCCCCCTGCAGATTTGGCACGTTTTGAAAGATGTACACATTGCTGTGTTGTGTTCACTCTTAAAACAATTTCTGCACAATTTTTCCCTCTTAACAACTTCTTGTCTCTGTGAGGTCGGCATCGTAACGAATTTGTTGCAGACATGCAACCAGTGAGGTCCTTTGCATAACCTACAACATGGCGTGGCGACAGCGTGGTAACTTCTGTTCATTGGCTTTCTGTACTGCGATTTTTGAGCGTAATTAGGTTGTTTCAGCTCTTTCGTGTTTTCTCCTTTGTTTTTTCTTCCTTCTAAGTTTTCGAGTGCGTTAAATTTATTTTCTAAGAATTTCAGAAACTCGTCAAGACCCTGTAGATCTTTAGGGTTGCTTAACGATTGCTCGTATGCTTTTCTGGTTTCGTTGTCCAATTTTTGTGAAACTATGAAGACTACCATTGGGTCCCAGGTTACAGTATCAATGTTTTCAATGTTTTCTTGTAGCTTTACCATTATGTTTTCGTAAATTTGCTCGATTTCTTCATGGTCTCTTAACAGCTCTGCGTAGTAAGCATCATCTTTCTTTCGTATACTTTTCCGATACCTTCTTTATCCATTCAACAGTTTCTTTCTGTTTCTTGATAAGTTCGTCGAAAGTATCCATGCTCACTTTTTGTTATTTCGCCTTTACTCATTGTTTTTCGTTCACCTGTCTTCTTTTCTCGTTCTCAACTCGTTATTATCGTTCAATCGTTCTAACCGTCTTCTTTTCTCGTTCTTAACTTTTTTTTTTACACTTTTCACTGATTCTAAATTTTTTCTCGAAGGACCATATGTTGAGGACCTACTATTAACACCTTACCACTGGTGGGGGGATATTAATAGCATGCACTCAATAACTTTATCAAACCGTTCTTTACCGCTGGTGGGGAGAACTTAATGAGAAAAAACACTAGTTTGATTGCCGTTCTAACTGCAAGTGGCTTTTATTCAAATAATATTCTTCTTTTATACTAATTAAACGCTTACGCGTAACTTAGTTTAGCTTAGGAAATAATATGTACACAAAAATCAAATTGCCTAGTAGACAGAAAGTGCAATTTGTGAGAAATAATAAATTTGATATGACCTGCGTTCGTGCATCGGTGCTGTTGAACTCGTTGTTCAGTTGTTGAAATATGATGCGTTTTCATATTTGAGTTGTCATCGTTTATTAGAATTGTGATTCCGAATTCATTCGTATTGTTGTCACAACATGCTGGGCCCCTTAGATTGATGATACGCAAAAGTCCATGTCTTCAAAGGAAGCTTGGCTGGTTCGTCGCTTATTAAAGGATCTCATTGGCTTGTTGAGCGATCTCATTGGTATAGCTGTTGCTGGTGGCGTAGGCTGTTGTGCTCCTTTTCGTCTGATTACAAAAATTACGATCAAGATGATTGCAATGATTACGAAAGCATTGACTCCAAGCAGTGAGTATTGGTGAATTCGATGAGTGCTTATCTCGTTCAGTATGTATTCTTGGCTTTTTTGAAGCTTTATTGAGTCTCCTAATGTAGAAATGTCCAATGAAGCGTTCGTTGGTAAGACAGATTGTTTCTCTTTTTTGACGTGAAACGATGTTAACTGCTCAGAAAGGTTGAATGATGGTAAAAACGACGATCTCAGTTTGCTTGTCATTGTTTGTTTTCCCACAACAGTCATGGTCTGATCATGTACAATGCATCTTGCTGGCAACTTTAACATACCACTGCCTTGCAAAGTTATGGGTACCGTGTTAAAATCACAGTTCATGTTTACTGTAACCTGGTCGGGAGTACTGTAAATCCATGAATTCGGTTGATGCATTTCAATCCAGTATAACCTTGCTGGTATGTCCTTTGTATTACATGAACCCATAATTGGTTTGTTTTGAATTACGTTCATTTCACAGACACTAACTGCAGCACCAGTTGTGTATAATGGATGTTGAAGTGTGCACCATACGATGTCCGAGGGCCTCATTTTGCATTTTGAAAATTCGTCTTTGTTGAGTGGATAGAAATGGTTAGCTTGTAGATTAACCATTAAATATTCCGATGATGGAATGATGCTTGTGAGGTTCCCGTTGTGTTCGGTTGGAACTGGCAATACTCTGTACAACTTGAACTCTTCATTGTACAGCAGTGGAAGGCTTATCTCAATTATAATGTTGCTATTGGTCACTCTAGCCCTTACACTTAGAATTTTGTATAGTTGCAGGATCGATTCATGATGTCGCTCTCCAGGAATCATTAAAGATTTTGGAATATTTTCATGAATTTTCGTAAGTTCATCCTTAAATTGTTGTACCGAAAGTATTAGTGGATGAATTCTTCCAGTGTGAGTGGACAGCAAGATATCCAACAATATGCTCTGAGTTGCTTTATAATTTATCATAATAAGTATCGCATTTACAGCATTCGACGAAAATATCTTCATGTCCTCATATTCTTCGGTTTCATCTTCAAGTTTCGAAACAATCGAACTTAGGAGCTGTATTTGTTTCTTATTTTCCGTTTGTTCTTTCTTAAAGATGTTGACAGTAGAATCAACTATGGTTGTCTGGTTCTTCATTAGATTTAATAGGTGGCTTTCATTTTCCTTGACAGCTTAAATTGTTTGCTCATAACCTTTAGCAAATCTTTGGTCCAGAATTCCAAATAGTTCATTAGTAATTGTTCCAATGAAGTCAAACGGTGATCGTTTTTGACGTCGTGTTGAATCTTCGTTTGCATGTAATAAGATCTCATTGTTAAGCTGTATTTGTTGAATTTGATGTTGAAACTGGTGTAGCATTCCCTCACACATAACCGATTTGAAATCTTTTAAGTCACTAGATGAGCAAATTTTTTCCATTTGCGACACAAGTTTTTTGTAGCTTTCAAACTCTTGCCAATAGGTTGTTAAATTGAAGAACACAATTGTCTTCCATGAACTCGAAATCAAATTTGCCTGTCCCACATCTTCGAAGTATATTCCAGGGTGTGTTTGGAATGGAATTATCTCGACATCGTGGGGGACTGGAGTGGAGCCAACTATGTTGAGAAAGGCAAACAATGTGCACAAAGAAAGAATTTTATGTGAGCGGTTTGTGGATGTATTGACTTGTCTCACTTCCTTTTCTTCTTCATCATTTTTATTATCGATAATTGGTAGAGGACACAGTTTGCCTATAGGTCTTTTATAGATTTTATTTTTTGTCCTTACAGACACAACTCGTACCAAATCATCGTCTCCCGCATGTGTTTCCTCAATTATACCCAAAGACCACCTTGTTGGTGGAAGGTTGTCATCTTTCAGCAGCACAATGTTACCAGGACTCAGATTCCTAGTCTTCTGCGTCCATTTCTGTCTTTGTTGAAGGGTTGTCAAGTAACTTTGGCTCCATTTTTTCCAAAATTGTTGTTGCATCCGTTCCAATAGCTGCCATCTTGTCAGTAACGCTTCTTTCTCGTCAAGTCTATGTTTTTCCGGTGGTGCTAGTAGGGCTGCCCCGATTAAGAAGTGTCCTGCAGTCAGTACATCTGGATCGTCTGGATCGTTTGAGAGTGGATAAAGTGGCCGTGAATTAAGACACGCCTCGATTTGCGTTAATAATGTTGCTAGTTCTTCAAATGTAGGTTTGTGCTCTCCGATGGTTCTTTTTAAGTGATACTTTATCGATTTCACTCCCGCCTCCCACAACCCACCAAAGTGAGGGGCTCTAGGGGGTATAAAATGCCACTCCGTACTACAAGACATGAGCATATTTGACATGTCTTGATTGTACTTCTCTTGGGCTTTCATGTTACGTTGGAGAATTTTGTTTGCAGACACAAAATTTGTTCCGTTGTCACTATACAGATGCGCGACATGACCTCTTCGCCCACAGAGTCTTTTGAAAGCTGCGATGAATGCGTTCGCCGTTAGATCGCTCACAACTTCAATATGTATAGCCTTTGTTGCTATTCATATGAAAATTGCAATGTATCCCTTGTATGATTTGTTGCCTCTTCCCTTTGACATTCTGATGTCTATTGGTCCAGCATAGTCGACACCGGTGTGTAGGAAAGACCTGCTTCGATTTACCCCTGGTTGAGGAAGATTTCCCATCAATTGTTTGCTTCTATCTGATTTATATCTGAAACAGATAGTACATCCGTGAAGCCGTTGCTTAACTGCACTGGACCCATTGACAACCCAGTAACGCTGTCGTATATAGGAATGTGTTAACTGGCTTCCTCCATGTAATGTTGATTTGTGAGCGTCGTCAATGAGAAGCGTGGTAAGATCACTTTTGTGTGGAATTATAATAGGATGTTTTTGTAACTCAGAAAGTTTGGCTTCCGTCAGTCTTCCTGTAACTCGAATAATTCCGTCTTCGCCAATAAATGGAACAAGGCATCGTAATTTGCTCTTCTTTTCTACATCTTTTCCAGCTTTAAGACTTTTCATTTCAGAACCAATATGTGTATTTTGGGTGTTTCTTATTAGAAGTTTGTTCGCACTTTCTATTTCATCACTCGATAAGGGTCCCGATCTCCTGTTTTGGCTGTGCGATTTCACGTTGTACAGAAATCGTTCGCAATATGCAAGAATTCTTGTGAGACGTTTGAGCGAACTGTGTCGTGTTGTCATTTGTCCTATTAAATCTTGCTTATTTTCTTGTACGATCATCATCGCACAAATGTTGACCTTTTTAATTTCTAGGTCGGTACTGTGTATGTTGTTATCATTGTATAATACTTCTACATGAGAGAGCCACTTCGGACCATTCCACCAAAGAAGATGATCTTTAAGCTGTGATGGGTTTATACCTCTCGAAGCACAATCTGCTGGGTTTTCATTACCACTAACGTGATGCCATTTTGTTGAATCTATTACTTTCAGTATAGTTTCGACTCTATTCGCGACGTAATTTTTCCATTTAAATGGATTTCCATTCAACCATGCAAGAGTAATCTTCGAGTCGGTCCACGCGTGTACTTCTAATTCATCTATTGCAAGCGCCACCACCGTCTTTTTAATCAATTTTGCTAGCAATACTGCTCCACATAGTTCCAGCCTTGGTATTGAAACTTTTTTAATCGGTGCAACTTTTGATTTAGCGCACAATACATTTACATGAACAGTTCCAGCCTCTGTTATCACCCTTGTATAAATAACTGCAGCAAACGCTCTCTCTGATGCGTCACAAAACCCGTGCAGTTCAACTCGGTGCTTCCTTTCGAACTGATTCCATCGTGGTATCTTTATGTTTTCTATGCAACTCAACTCGTTTTTGAATTTTTTCCAACTGTTTGTGATTTCTTCAGGTAGTATTTCGTCCCATTCTTTCTCTTCCTTCCAAAGCTCTTGCTGCACTATTTTGGCTTTTATGATAATAGGGGTTAGCCAACCCAACGGATCAAAAAGTCTTGCTGTTTCTGATACAATAATTCTTTTCGTTATTTTTTCTCTGGCTGTTTCTAGATGTGTTTTAAACTCAAATGTATCAGATTCTGGGCGCCAGTATATGCCTAAGGTTTTGACAGGATCGTATGCATTTAATTTAAATCTCCCTTGGTCTTGGTCTTCGGTTGCAATGTTTTTTAATATAGTTTCTGAATTAGCGGACCATTTTCTAAGTTTAAATCCACCACTTGTCATTAGTTGCGTTAGCTGTGTACAGGCTTTTTGCGCATCTTTTATTGTATCTGCTCCCGATAACAAGTCATCGACATAAAAATCTTCACGAGTAAGTTTTGATGCAAGTTCAAATTTTTTTTCTTCATCCAACGCTAATTGATGAAGAACCCTTGTAGCCAAAAACGGAGCGGAGGACGTTCCGTACGTTACGGTTTTCAGTCTGTATTCCTTAATTTTTTGTGTTGGCTTTTCTCTCCATAGTATTCGTTGGTAATCCTGATCTTCACGAGCAACAAATATTTGCCTGTACATTTTCTCGATGTCTGCCCGGAATACAATTTTATGTTTCCTCCATCTGGTTATTATGCTATACAGATCATTTTGTATTATGGGACCTGTCAGCATTTTATCGTTAAGGCTTAGCCCTGAGCTGGTTTTTGAAGATGCGTCAAAAACAACTCTAAGTTTTGTTGTTGAACTTTCCGGTCTTATTACTGCTTGATGTGTAAGATAGTATACTTCATTCTTTCTGGTGCTTATAGAGGTATCTACTAATTCCATATGACGAAGCTCAATGTATTCTTGCAAGAAGGCATTGTAATCTTCATGCAACTGTTTATCTCGTGAGAACCTCTTCTCTGTTTGAAGAAAGCGGGCTAAAGCTCTTTTCTTCGATTCACCTAGTTCTCCTGCACCTTCCTTGAATGGCAGTCTAACAACGTATCTTCCAGATGGTTCCCTTTTATGTGTTTCCATGAATAGCATCTCAGTTCTTCCATCGTCAAATTAGTTTTTTCTTGTATCTCCTCTGTTTCCCAAAACAGCTTAAGTTGGTCATTGAGCTCAACATTTGTAATATGACAGGTTGATGATTCGTTGTTGCTAGTTTGATTGATACTTCCAGATAATATCCAACCTAGCTTCGTTTTTTGAGCTATCGGAGAGCCAGGGTTGCCTTTAATTACTCCGTCGATAATTATGTCTTGAAAAACGTCTGCTCCAATTAATACATCTATTGCTGCTGTTTTGTTGTATGACGAGTCGGCTAAAGAAAGATGTTCAATGTGGTCCCATCTTTTCTCAATGAACGACTTGTCCGGTTGTACTTTTGTTAGCTTCGGAAGTACAAGGAATGTTGCCCATGTTTGAAATGTCGAAGGATATATCGATTTTATTTGCAGTTTCATTTTACTTGTCGCAGTTCCAGCTTTAGTTGAACCCAAACCAGTCACTGATGCAAATGTTTTCCTCTTCTTCAGTTGCAGCCGTTGCACTGCATCTTCCGTGATAAAAGATGACTGAGAGCCTTGGTCAACTAAAGCTCTCAGAACGCATTCTCCACCATTCCAATTTGTTTTTATTAAGGCTGTGGCAAAAAGCACCGTGTTTTGAATTGTATCCGCAAAGTTTGATTGTTGTGATTGCGTATTTCTTCCTACCTCTGCAGCGTGAAGAAGCGTGTGATGCTGCCCCCTGCAGATTTGGCACGTTTTGAAAGATGTACACATTGCTGTGTTGTGTTCACTCTTAAAACAATTTCTGCACAATTTTTCCCTCTTAACAACTTCTTGTCTCTGTGTGGTCGGCATCGTAACGAATTTGTTGCAGTGAGGTCCTTTGCATAACCTACAACATGGCGTGGCGACAGCGTGGTAACTTCTGTTCATTGGCTTTCTGTACTGCGATTTTTGAGCGTAATTAGGTTGTTTAAGCTCTTTCGTGTTTTCTCCTTTGTTTTTTCTTCCTTCTAAGTTTTCGAGTGCGTTAAATTTATTTTCTAAGAATTTCAGAAACTCGTCAAGACCCTGTAGATCTTTAGGGTTGCTTAACGATTGCTCGTATGCTTTTCTGGTTTCGTTGTCCAATTTTTGTGAAACTATGAAGACTACCATTGGGTCCCAGGTTCCAGTATCAATGTTTTCAATGTTTTCTTGTAGCTTTACCATTATGTTTTCGTAAATTTGCTCGATTTCTTCATGGTCTCTTAACAGCTCTGCGTAGTAAGCATCATCTTTCTTTCGTATACTTTTCCGATACCTTCTTTATCCATTCAACAGTTTCTTTCTGTTTCTTGATAAGTTCGTCGAAAGTATCCATGCTCACTTTTTGTTATTTCGCCTTTACTCATTGTTTTTCGTTCACCTGTCTTCTTTTCTCGTTCTCAACTCGTTATTATCGTTCAATCGTTCTAACCGTCTTCTTTTCTCGTTCTTAACTTTTTTTTTTTACACTTTTCACTGATTCTAAATTTTTTCTCGAAGGACCATATGTTGAGGACCTACTATTAACACCTTACCACTGGTGGGGGGATATTAATAGCATGCACTCAATAACTTTATCAAACCGTTCTTTACCGCTGGTGGGGAGAACTTAATGAGAAAAAACACTAGTTTGATTGCCGTTCTAACTGCAAGTGGCTTTTATTCAAATAATATTCTTCTTTTATACTAATTAAACGCTTACGCGTAACTTAGTTTAGCTTAGGAAATAATATGTACACAAAAATCAAATTGCCTAGTAGACAGAAAGTGCAATTTGTGAGAAATAATAAATTTGATATGACCTGCGTTCGTGCATCGGTGCTGTTGAACTCGTTGTTCAGTTGTTGAAATATGATGCGTTTTCATATTTGAGTTGTCATCGTTTATTAGAATTGTGATTCCGAATTCATTCGTATTGTTGTCACAACATGCTGGGCCCCTTAGATTGATGATACGCAAAAGTCCATGTCTTCAAAGGAAGCTTGGCTGGTTCGTCGCTTATTAAAGGATCTCATTCGCTTGTTGAGCGATCTCATTGGTATAGCTGTTGCTGGTGGCGTAGGCTGTTGTGCTCCTTTTCGTCTGATTACAAAAATTACGATCAAGATGATTGCAATGATTACGAAAGCATTGACTCCAAGCAGTGAGTATTGGTGAATTCGATGAGTGCTTATCTCGTTCAGTATGTATTCTTGGCTTTTTTGCAGCTTTATTGAGTCTCCTAATGTAGAAATGTCCAATGAAGCGTTCGTTGGTAAGACAGATTGTTTCTCTTTTTTGACGTGAAACGATGTTAACTGCTCAGAAAGGTTGAATGATGGTAAAAACGACGATCTCAGTTTGCTTGTCATTGTTTGTTTTCCCACAACAGTCATGGTCTGATCATGTACAATGCATCTTGCTGGCAACTTTAACATACCACTGCCTTGCAAAGTTATGGGTACCGTGTTAAAATCACAGTTCATGTTTACTGTAACCTGGTCGGGAGTACTGTAAATCCATGAATTCGGTTGATGCATTTCAATCCAGTATAACCTTGCTGGTATGTCCTTTGTATTACATGAACCCATAATTGGTTTGTTTTGAATTACGTTCATTTCACAGACACTAACTGCAGCACCAGTTGTGTATAATGGATGTTGAAGTGTGCACCATACGATGTCCGAGGGCCTCATTTTGCATTTTGAAAATTCGTCTTTGTTGAGTGGATAGAAATGGTTAGCTTGTAGATTAACCATTAAATATTCCGATGATGGAATGATGCTTGTGAGGTTCCCGTTGTGTTCGGTTGGAACTGGCAATACTCTGTACAACTTGAACTCTTCATTGTACAGCAGTGGAAGGCTTATCTCAATTATAATGTTGCTATTGGTCACTCTAGCCCTTACACTTAGAATTTTGTATAGTTGCAGGATCGATTCATGATGTCGCTCTCCAGGAATCATTAAAGATTTTGGAATATTTTCATGAATTTTCGTAAGTTCATCCTTAAATTGTTGTACCGAAAGTATTAGTGGATGAATTCTTCCAGTGTGAGTGGACAGCAAGATATCCAACAATATGCTCTGAGTTGCTTTATAATTTATCATAATAAGTATCGCATTTACAGCATTCGACGAAAATATCTTCATGTCCTCATATTCTTCGGTTTCATCTTCAAGTTTCGAAACAATCGAACTTAGGAGCTGTATTTGTTTCTTATTTTCCGTTTGTTCTTTCTTAAAGATGTTGACAGTAGAATCAACTATGGTTGTCTGGTTCTTCATTAGATTTAATAGGTGGCTTTCATTTTCCTTGACAGCTTAAATTGTTTGCTCATAACCTTTAGCAAATCTTTGGTCCAGAATTCCAAATAGTTCATTAGTAATTGTTCCAATGAAGTCAAACGGTGATCGTTTTTGACGTCGTGTTGAATCTTCGTTTGCATGTAATAAGATCTCATTGTTAAGCTGTATTTGTTGAATTTGATGTTGAAACTGGTGTAGCATTCCCTCACACATAACCGATTTGAAATCTTTTAAGTCACTAGATGAGCAAATTTTTTCCATTTGCGACACAAGTTTTTTGTAGTTTTCAAACTCTTGCCAATAGGTTGTTAAATTGAAGAACACAATTGTCTTCCATGAACTCGAAATCAAATTTGCCTGTCCCACATCTTCGAAGTATATTCCAGGGTGTGTTTGGAATGGAATTATCTCGACATCGTGGGGGACTGGAGTGGAGCCAACTATGTTGAGAAAGGCAAACAATGTGCACAAAGAAAGAATTTTATGTGAGCGGTTTGTGGATGTATTGACTTGTCTCACTTCCTTTTCTTCTTCATCATTTTTATTATCGATAATTGGTAGAGGACACAGTTTGCCTATAGGTCTTTTATAGATTTTATTTTTTGTCCTTACAGACACAACTCGTACCAAATCATCGTCTCCCGCATGTGTTTCCTCAATTATACCCAAAGACCACCTTGTTGGTGGAAGGTTGTCATCTTTCAGCAGCACAATGTTACCAGGACTCAGATTCCTAGTCTTCTGCGTCCATTTCTGTCTTTGTTGAAGGGTTGTCAAGTAACTTTGGCTCCATTTTTTCCAAAATTGTTGTTGCATCCGTTCCAATAGCTGCCATCTTGTCAGTAACGCTTCTTTCTCGTCAAGTCTATGTTTTTCCGGTGGTGCTAGTAGGGCTGCCCCGATTAAGAAGTGTCCTGCAGTCAGTACATCTGGATCGTCTGGATCGTTTGAGAGTGGATAAAGTGGCCGTGAATTAAGACACGCCTCGATTTGCGTTAATAATGTTGCTAGTTCTTCAAATGTAAGTTTGTGCTCTCCGATGGTTCTTTTTAAGTGATACTTTATCGATTTCACTCCCGCCTCCCACAACCCACCAAAGTGAGGGGCTCTAGGGGGTATAAAATGCCACTCCGTACTACAAGACATGAGCATATTTGACATGTCTTGATTGTACTTCTCTTGGGCTTTCATGTTACGTTGGAGAATTTTGTTTGCAGACACAAAATTTGTTCCGTTGTCACTATACAGATGCGCGACATGACCTCTTCGCCCACAGTCTTTTGAAAGCTGCGATGAATGCGTTCGCCGTTAGATCGCTCACAACTTCAATATGTATAGCCTTTGTTGCTATTCATATGAAAATTGCAATGTATCCCTTGTATGATTTGTTGCCTCTTCCCTTTGACATTCTGATGTCTATTGGTCCAGCATAGTCGACACCGGTGTGTAGGAAAGACCTGCTTCGATTTACCCCTGGTTGAGGAAGATTTCCCATCAATTGTTTGCTTCTATCTGATTTATATCTGAAACAGATAGTACATCCGTGAAGCCGTTGCTTAACTGCACTGGACCCATTGACAACCCAGTAACGCTGTCGTATATAGGAATGTGTTAACTGGCTTCCTCCATGTAATGTTGATTTGTGAGCGTCGTCAATGAGAAGCGTGGTAAGATCACTTTTGTGTGGAATTATAATAGGATGTTTTTGTAACTCAGAAAGTTTGGCTTCCGTCAGTCTTCCTGTAACTCGAATAATTCCGTCTTCGCCAATAAATGGAACAAGGCATCGTAATTTGCTCTTCTTTTCTACATCTTTTCCAGCTTTAAGACTTTTCATTTCAGAACCAAAATGTGTATTTTGGGTGTTTCTTATTAGAAGTTTGTTCGCACTTTCTATTTCATCACTCGATAAGGGTCCCGATCTCCTGTTTTGGCTGTGCGATTTCACGTTGTACAGAAATCGTTCGCAATATGCAAGAATTCTTGTGAGACGTTTGAGCGAACTGTGTCGTGTTGTCATTTGTCCTATTAAATCTTGCTTATTTTCTTGTACGATCATCATCGCACAAATGTTGACCTTTTTAATTTCTAGGTCGGTACTGTGTATGTTGTTATCATTGTATAATACTTCTACATGAGAGAGCCACTTCGGACCATTCCACCAAAGAAGATGATCTTTAAGCTGTGATGGGTTTATACCTCTCGAAGCACAATCTGCTGGGTTTTCATTACCACTAACGTGATGCCATTTTGTTGAATCTATTACTTTCAGTATAGTTTCGACTCTATTCGCGACGTAATTTTTCCATTTAAATGGATTTCCATTCAACCATGCAAGAGTAATCTTCGAGTCGGTCCACGCGTGTACTTCTAATTCATCTATTGCAAGCGCCACCACCGTCTTTTTAATCAATTTTGCTAGCAATACTGCTCCACATAGTTCCAGCCTTGGTATTGAAACTTTTTTAATCGGTGCAACTTTTGATTTAGCGCACAATACATTTACATGAACAGTTCCAGCCTCTGTTATCACCCTTGTATAAATAACTGCAGCAAACGCTCTCTCTGATGCGTCACAAAACCCGTGCAGTTCAACTCGGTGCTTCCTTTCGAACTGATTCCATCGTGGTATCTTTATGTTTTCTGTGCAACTCAACTCGTTTTTGAATTTTTTCCAACTGTTTGTGATTTCTTCAGGTAGTATTTCGTCCCATTCTTTCTCTTCCTTCCAAAGCTCTTGCTGCACTATTTTGGCTTTTATGATAATAGGGGTTAGCCAACCCAACGGATCAAAAAGTCTTGCTGTTTCTGATACAATAATTCTTTTCGTTATTTTTTCGTTGGCTGTTTCTAGATGTGTTTTAAACTCAAATGTATCAGATTCTGGGCGCCAGTATATGCCTAAGGTTTTGACAGGATCGTATGCATTTAATTTAAATCTCCCTTGGTCTTGGTCTTCGGTTGCAATGTTTTTTAATATAGTTTCTGAATTAGCGGACCATTTTCTAAGTTTAAATCCACCACTTGTCATTAGTTGCGTTAGCTGTGTACAGGCTTTTTGCGCATCTTTTATTGTATCTGCTCCCGATAACAAGTCATCGACATAAAAATCTTCACGAGTAAGTTTTGATGCAAGTTCAAATTTTTTTTCTTCATCCAACGCTAATTGATGAAGAACCCTTGTAGCCAAAAACGGAGCGGAGGACGTTCCGTACGTTACGGTTTTCAGTCTGTATTCCTTAATTTTTTGTGTTGGCTTTTCTCTCCATAGTATTCGTTGGTAATCCTGATCTTCACGAGCAACAAATATTTGCCTGTACATTTTCTCGATGTCTGCCCGGAATACAATTTTATGTTTCCTCCATCTGGTTATTATGCTATACAGATCATTTTGTATTATGGGACCTGTCAGCATTTTATCGTTAAGGCTTAGCCCTGAACTGGTTTTTGAAGATGCGTCAAAAACATCTCTAAGTTTTGTTGTTGAACTTTCCGGTCTTATTACTGCTTGATGTGTAAGATAGTATACTTCATTCTTTCTGGTGCTTATAGAGGTATCTACTAATTCCATATGACGAAGCTCAATGTATTCTTGCAAGAAGGCATTGTAATCTTCATGCAACTGTTTATCTCGTGAGAACCTCTTCTCTGTTTGAAGAAAGCGGGCTAAAGCTCTTTTCTTCGATTCACCTAGTTCTCCTGCACCTTCCTTGAATGGCAGTCTAACAACGTATCTTCCAGATGGTTCCCTTTTATGTGTTTCCATGAATAGCATCTCAGTTCTTCCATCGTCAAATTAGTTTTTTCTTGTATCTCCTCTGTTTCCCAAAACAGCTTAAGTTGGTCATTGAGCTCAACATTTGTAATATGACAGGTTGATGATTCGTTGTTGCTAGTTTGATTGATACTTCCAGATAATATCCAACCTAGCTTCGTGTTTTGAGCTATCGGAGAGCCAGGGTTGCCTTTAATTACTCCGTCGATAATTATGTCTTGAAAAACGTCTGCTCCAATTAATACATCTATTGCTGCTGTTTTGTTGTATGACGAGTCGGCTAAAGAAAGATGTTCAATGTGGTCCCATCTTTTCTCAATGAACGACTTGTCCGGTTGTACTTTTGTTAGCTTCGGAAGTACAAGGAATGTTGCCCATGTTTGAAATGTCGAAGGATATATCGATTTTATTTGCAGTTTCATTTTACTTGTCGCAGTTCCAGCTTTAGTTGAACCCAAACCAGTCACTGATGCAAATGTTTTCCTCTTCTTCAGTTGCAGCCGTTGCACTGCATCTTCCGTGATAAAAGATGACTGAGAGCCTTGGTCAACTAAAGCTCTCAGAACGCATTCTCCACCATTCCAATTTGTTTTTATTAAGGCTGTGGCAAAAAGCACCGTGTTTTGAATTGTATCCGCAAAGTTTGATTGTTGTGATTGCGTATTTCTTCCTACCTCTGCAGCGTGAAGAAGCGTGTGATGCTGCCCCCTGCAGATTTGGCACGTTTTGAAAGATGTACACATTGCTGTGTTGTGTTCACTCTTAAAACAATTTCTGCACAATTTTTCCCTCTTAA
Source organism: Melanostoma scalare (assembly GCA_949752695.1). Classification (NCBI taxonomy): domain Eukaryota; kingdom Metazoa; phylum Arthropoda; class Insecta; order Diptera; family Syrphidae; genus Melanostoma; species Melanostoma scalare. The sequence goes on from OX456984.1 coordinate 95,636,793, forward strand.
CAACTTCTTGTCTCTGTGAGGTCGGCATCGTAACGAATTTGTTGCAGACATGCAACCAGTGAGGTCCTTTGCATAACCTACAACATGGCGTGGCGACAGCGTGGTAACTTCTGTTCATTGGCTTTCTGTACTGCGATTTTTGAGCGTAATTAGGTTGTTTCAGCTCTTTCGTGTTTTCTCCTTTGTTTTTTCTTCCTTCTAAGTTTTCGAGTGCGTTAAATTTATTTTCTAAGAATTTCAGAAACTCGTCAAGACCCTGTAGATCTTTAGGGTTGCTTAACGATTGCTCGTATGCTTTTCTGGTTTCGTTGTCCAATTTTTGTGAAACTATGAAGACTACCATTGGGTCCCAGGTTCCAGTATCAATGTTTTCAATGTTTTCTTGTAGCTTTACCATTATGTTTTCGTAAATTTGCTCGATTTCTTCATGGTCTCTTAACAGCTCTGCGTAGTAAGCATCATCTTTCTTTCGTATACTTTTCCGATACCTTCTTTATCCATTCAACAGTTTCTTTCTGCTTCTTGATAAGTTCGTCGAAAGTATCCATGCTCACTTTTTGTTATTTCGCCTTTACTCATTGTTTTTCGTTCACCTGTCTTCTTTTCTCGTTCTCAACTCGTTATTATCGTTCAATCGTTCTAACCGTCTTCTTTTCTCGTTCTTAACTTTTTTTTTTTACACTTTTCACTGATTCTAAATTTTTTCTCGAAGGACCATATGTTGAGGACCTACTATTAACACCTTACCACTGGTGGGGGGATATTAATAGCATGCACTCAATAACTTTATCAAACTGTTCTTTACCGCTGGTGGGGAGAACTTAATGAGAAAAAACACTAGTTTGATTGCCGTTCTAACTGCAAGTGGCTTTTATTCAAATAATATTCTTCTTTTATACTAATTAAACGCTTACGCGTAACTTAGTTTAGCTTAGGAAATAATATGTACACAAAAATCAAATTGCCTAGTAGACAGAAAGTGCAATTTGTGAGAAATAATAAATTTGATATGACCTGCGTTCGTGCATCGGTGCTGTTGAACTCGTTGTTCAGTTGTTGAAATATGATGCGTTTTCATATTTGAGTTGTCATCGTTTATTAGAATTGTGATTCCGAATTCATTCGTATTGTTGTCACAACTGTCTGAAGACGCTTCTGCATATTTTCATGACAAAATTGGGGAAAGACTTGTAGATTTGCCAATGATTTTGAGTGGTGATTTTAACATAAACTTCACCGATGCTACAAATTTGCCACTTTTTCAATTTTTAAAAGAAGAATATTATTTAATAATGACGAATAAATGCACGAAATATAAATCGACAATTGATGAAGTGCTTGCGATTTATTTAAATAGATTCGAGTAAAAATTGTTCGTTTCCTATTTTAGTTACCATAGACCTATTATTTCAGTATAGAATTTAGATCCACAATGAAATACAAAAACGAGCTCTGGCATGCATTCAAAACGAAGGAGGGCACTTTGAGCACTTGTTATAATTGTATTTGTATAAAATACATAAAAAAAACTAATATTATTACCGATCACTTGCTCTACACAAATCTTCAAATCCTTTAATTTTTAATTGATTTTCTTTTGCATAAATGCTATTAAATTCGGAGCTAACTTGTAAACAAACTAAACACTAATGTGGCAGCACTGGTTATCTCTGTGCATAGTTGTGTATTTCATAGCTCTGTTTTAAACTAATTAAATTCTGTGTATTTCAAACTTTTATTTCAAACTGTGACTTGTTTCAGTAATCTTTTAAGTTTAAATATTAACTTATGAGTTTATTTTGGTTCAAAGTGTTGTGAATAGTAAAAATAACAAAGTTGAATTAAATTAGATTGATTACGATTACTATTACTATATGATTATATGATTATGATTACGTTTTGTGTTATCTAGTTGTATTGGTAAGACATTATTTTCCGTTCTCATATTGAGTGTGTTTTGAGTGATTTTTTTTATTTTATTATTGTTTTCTCCATTTAACTACTAATATCCCTCAAACATCCCTTTCAACTAATTCCTTTCTTTTAGAACATACCTTTTTAAGTTAACTATTTTGCAACCTCTTAATTATTATTATTTTTTTTTTTTTTTTTTATCTTTTTTTTTTCTTTTTTCATACTTTAATTCATTTTCATATATAATTTCTTTTTTACTTTTTATATATCTTTTGATATGGATTGTGCAGCCTGCCTCCGTTCTAAATAAGGGCTCCAAAAGAAGCAGTGATGGCATTGCTTCCACTAAGCAAAGTCCTCCTTCAAAGCGAAAGAATCTGAGAAGCAATTCTAAAAAGGTGAACAGCGTTTCAGTCCCATTAGAACAAACTGATGTAGTTGATATGGTTGCAAATAGTTCACCATCAGTAAGTAACGATTTGGATGCTGTTCCCTTAGAATCTATATTTATCGAATGGAAGCAGTCCCCAAAGCTAGATCCATTTTTGTTTCTCGGCTGAGACCTGAGCTCATTCCGAATGATGTTTTGCGTTATTTAGTTGGAAAGAAATTGATTTCCAGTGAAAACTTTATCAAATGCTCTAAAATAAGTAAAACTGATAGTTTTGTTTCCTCTTTTAAATTACTTGTCCCACCCTTATTATTTGACTCTCTTTGTGACAGTAATATTTGGCCAGCTGGTGCTCTTGTCAAAGAATTTTCTAGCAACAATAAAAAGAATAAAAATTTATCAAAGAATATTCCAAAAAACTAAATAGATTTTCCTCTTCTACCAAAATGTAAGAGGGCTTCGCAGTAAAACTGCAGATTTATATGTGAATTCTTTCATTTTCTCACATGATGTGTTTGCTTTGACGGAAACGTGGCTTAACCCAAGGCATTTGAACACCGAAATCCTCAGACAAGAATTTTCCGTCTACCGTAAAGACCGGTATATAAACAAACCAGAAGCTGTTGGAGGTGGTCGGTGGTGTTCTTATTGCGGTCAGGAATACGTATATGTCATCTCGTATACTCTTTCCGTTTGATCTGTCTATTGATGTTGTTTGTGTGAAAGTTTGTACCTTGTCCAAAAATATTTTCGTCATAAATGTTTATATTGTCCCTAAAAGCTTAGCACCAGTTTATGCTGAGCTATCTCTTATTTTGGATTATGTCTTTGAAATATCCGATTTTGAAAGCCAGATTCTATTACTGGGTGACTTTAATTTACCATACATCCAGTGGCTATCCTTTGATGATGCTTCCTTTCAAAAAGCTTCCCTGTCTTCACCACAACAGGAGCTTCCCTGTTTAGACAACATAATTTCTACGGACTTACGGCAAGTAAGCTGTATTAGAAACTATCAGAGTCGTATGTTAGATTTAGTTTTTCCTCGGACGCTATTAAGACAGTTGTAATTCAATCAAATTCAGGTATCACAAGAATAGATGACTTACACCCACCTTTAGATATCTTTATTGAACTTAGCAATGTGATTGACGAAAGGAGTAGTCCATATGACTGTGCATACACCTTTGACTTTCGAAAAGCGAACTTCGATTTGCTTTCGGATGAATTAAGCAGGCCTGGTATTGAAAATATATCAACTCTAGCTAATCTTCACGAAGCAGTCACTTGTTTCTACTCTATCTTAAAAGATTGTATGAATAAAACAATTCCGCAAAAATTGATTAAAACAAAAAATTACTGCCAGCCGTGGTTTACCAAAGAACTGAAAGTTCTGCGGAATAAAAGAAACAACTCCTGGAAAACTTATTTGACCACTATTTCTTTAACTGACCACCAAGTGTTCATAAGTCTTTTTGAAGACTTCAAAACGCTTTCTCAAAATCTTTACTTCAACTATGTAACTCAAATGAAAAAACTCAAAAAAAAAGAAATCAGACGGCTATCCAGCAAATTTTATTTATAATGACAATCTTTTGAAGGATACTCCTGACATATGTATGCAATGCCTATGCAAATCATTTTTGTGGCTCTTTTTGTAGTACATCTCTCAAAATTGATGAAAACTATTTTGAGTATTTAACTCACTGTTCGCAAGTGAGTTTTAATAGTATACCCATTCACAGTGATAGAATTATTCATTACCTTTCTTCTCTAAATGATGACGTTTCATCTGGTCCGGATATGATACCACCTATCGTTTTAAAAAAGTGTTCTTTACGCTTAGCATTTCCTCTCGAATACCTTTTAAAGCTTTCTTTAAAGTTTGGAAAATTCCCAAGTTTGTGGAAGAAGTCTTTTATTACCCCGGTTTTCAAGAAGGGTGAAAAAATAGATATAAAAAACTACAGGCCAATTGCAAAGCTTTCATGCATTCCTAAGCTGCTTGAACAAGTAGTCTACGAAAGATTATCATTCCTTGCAAGGAATATAATCTGTAATCAGCAACACGGATTTATGCAAAGAAGATCTACGGCTACTAATCTTCTCTCATTTTACCATAATTGCTCTAATACTATCGAAATGGGGGATGAATTAGACTGCATTTACACTGACTTCTCTAAGGCCTTCGACCAGCTTTCTCATAATATTATATTATATAAGCTAAAAGCATTTGGATTTCCACCAGTATTTATTGTTTGGATAAGTTCATACTTAAAAAATAGGTCTTATCAAGTCAAATTTCGTAACGTCTTGTCAAATTCTTTCAATGGTCTGTCTGGTGTGCCACAAGGGAGTCACCTTGGTCCTTTGCTTTTCATCATTGCAATTAATGACGTGATTTCTTGTATATCATACAGCGACATTCTAATTTTTGCTGACGACATGAAGATTTTTAAATCTATTGAAAACTCGTCAGATCGCAATTTATTACAAAAAGATATCGACAGTTTTGTTACGTGGTGTTCTAAAAACGGTCTTAGTTTGAAGCCTTCCCAGTGTCAAAGTATGACGTTCTCACGCAAAGGGATTCAATGCATTGCAAATTATTCTATAACTCAGCAATCATTATCTCAAGTTTCGAATTTCCGTGACCTTGGTGTTATATTTAGTTCTAACCTCGAATTCAATGAACACATCAACCTCATAACAAGCAAATCAAATTCAATGCTTGGGTTTATAAAGAGATGGACAAAAGAATTTAACGATCCCTATGTTACACTTTCCTTATACAACTGCTATGTTCGTCCCCATCTCGAGTATGCTTCTCAGGTTTGGTCACCTCTATATGAGGTTCATAAATCTCGTATTGAGGCAGTTCAACACAGATTCATACGTTTTGCCCTGAAAGGTCTTCCCTGGGAAGATCCTTTTTATCTCCCCCCTTATGAAAATCGTATTCGTTTTTTAAATCTTCAACCACTCTCTCAAAGACGGATCAACAATGACTTAGTATTTTTCCATCAACTTATAACAGGTTCAATTGATGCTCCCGACTTGCTCTCCCACATAGGATTCAACTATCGCGGAGGATCTCACCAACTACGTAATCTAGAGTTTTTGGTTTTTGCATGGCTACCACCACAGAACTAACTATGGCATGCATGAGCCGATAGCTCGCATGAGTAGGTTATACAACTCTATCCCTTTTATTTCAGATTTCAACGTTAGTAAAAGTAGTTTAAAATTAAAACTCAAAACCAGTGCTCCACAAGCATCATTTTTGTTTTGTATTTAATTTGTATTTACCTATTAGTAAATTGTAGCTTATTTCACTTTTCTTTTTTTTACTTATTTTTTTTATACTTATAATAATGTTTTTTTAGTTTAATTTTGTTTTGTCGATGTAGAATAAATTAATTATGATAAATGTTATGTCCTTGTTCGAATACGTTCTTTTGTGCTTGTGTTGGCGTTTTTTACTAACAACTAACACTTGCATTAATGATGAAGAGCGTAGATAAGTGCGTACATATGAGCTTGCTCTAAGCTCAGTACCGCTTAAGACTCTGAGATGCAAAAAAAAAGTGCAAATTTATTGTTTTATTCAAACAAACCTCAAAGCTAAAATGTTTATTTTTTTAATTTTTTCCATTTTGTATTTTTTCAAGTATTATAAAATGCATTAGTTTTTGAGTGCACTTAATAGAGAGTTTTTTTTATCATTGTTTTGTTCATCTGTAAAAAATAAAGCAGCTCTATGTTTATCAGGCATTTTCTGAAGAAAAAATTATCTCAAAGTCAAAACTTTGCTTCGGGAAGAAAATTTGAACACCATTTAAAATTTAAAATATGGCAACCCTAAGCCTATAAGAGCCCAACTTAAATTCAGTTTTTAAGATTATTATTTCTTCAACAAATTAAATCTAAAATTAAATCTCTACCATCAGTATTGACAGAGAAAACGAGTTTAACACAGGGATGGGTACACCAAAGTTAGCCTTTTCTTAAATAGTCCACTTTTTGATAAAGTTGAGAAACGGACTTTGCTGTAGAACAATTTTTTTCTTAGAATATGACCAAGAATCACATGCAAAAGTATGTAAAACGAATTACGGAACACCCTGTATAATACAACCAACACTGGAGTGTACAGGAGAAACGTTTTTCATCTCAACAATGCCCATAGAAACGATATACCGTATAAACCAGAAGAAGTAATTGAAGAAGGGCTTTAAGCTCCAAGCTCTAACATTTCAAAGGAGGAGATAAAGTTGCATGCTGATAACGATTTGCCTGGTCCATGGACAATGTTGCAACAACAACAACAAGTCTACCTACAACAACTACATCTACAGGTCACTATACGACCAGAGCAGGAAGAACCACCAGACAACCTAATCGATGGACTTATTCTTCGAAGTATGATTATTTCATAATCATCCTTAATCATCCCAGTCCTGCTGTATGGGGCAGAGGCATGGACACTGACAAAATCGGATAAATACCAGCTGGGTTGCTTTGAGAGGAAGATTCTTCGCGTGATGTTTGGCCCAGTGTGCATTGGTGGAGAGTGGAGGAGAAGATTTAACCACGAACTTTACGGGCTCTACAGTGATATCGACCTAGTCAAAAAGCTGAAAATACAGCGACTAAGATGGCTAGGCCACGTGGAGCGCATGGACATCGACGCACCAGCCCAACGAGTCTTCGATTCCAACCCCGATGGACAACGTGACAAAGGAAGGCCTCATCTTAGGTGGCACGATCAAGCGGTGAATGACCTCAACCAACTTGGTGTGCGCAACTGGTGGCAGCTAGCTAGGGACCTGGCAAGCTGGAGAGGTTTGTTGGCTATATATTTTATCCCAGTATTCCCACGGGAACGGTAACGTATACGGCAACTTAGAAGCTACAGCACCGATTTCAAAAATTCTTCCACCGTTAGAATGCTACACTATCCCTGAATAACATAAACTGTAAGTCATCCCCATATTCCTACGGGAACGGTCACCATATTTCCACGGGAACGGAAGTCTTTACTAATATTATAAGTCCGAAATTAAATCTGTCTGTCTATTTCTCTTTTTTGCCATTAGCCGCCAAAACTATGGAACATACTTATATGAATTTTGGTACAAGGACAGTCTAGAACCTTAGAATGGACATATTATGCTATATGTTTTACACCTGTGTTTTCCAATGGGAATGGGAACTTGGGAAATACAGCTACCATTTCAAAAAAATTTCCACCGATAGAATACTACACTATTCCCGAGAAATATAAACTTTAAGTCATCCTCCGGAAACGGACCCATATTCCCAAGGACATGGAAAAATAATTGTGTAAAAATGTACTTAAATAAAATAATAAAACAATAGGTTAATTTAATTGTGGATGGCTGTTGTACTATTCGGGTAGGCTCTGACTGGTGTCAACTTGGCGGCGCCCAGATGCTGTAACTTATAGTACACGTCAATTGTGCTTACTATACCTCCAAGCGGTATCCACTGGGACCTGGGATTCTCCGTCCAGAGCTGACCTGCTAAGTAGTAAGTACCTGCATACTAGTAAGTGCGAGTGTTGACAAGGGAATCCGGAACAAAAGAATTGTGATCGGTCAACACTATAATTGCTCTGCGAACAATGACTGACTGCACGAATCTCAGTGGTCTACGAGAGCTTTCGTGTAAATGTTCCAGCGGATGAATTCGAAGGACAGAATCAACGGTGGACTTCAGCAGCCATAAAAGCAGAAACCCCTGAAGGAGCTACTTCAACATATTTGGTTTAAAGGTCTTTCGGGGTCTTTCAATACTAGGACAGGGTATTGAAGTAGAGATGGTGGCGGATGAGCTCCTGGTGAGCCAACGGCAGCACTCACACCCCTGCAGCAGGGTACTGACACTGGATATTCCAGCCCTTTGTGTCCGAAGGGATCCAAAAGGACCTGGCCCTCCACGTTGGGGGTTGTGCTTAGGGTTAACTACCCAGCCACGGAAAAAAAATATGGTTCCGAAACAACCAAAAGCTTTGGATAACGATAATGATTTCAAAGTTGACGACCCAAGCAAACGAAAAAAGGACAATGACCTCCGGATCTGCACGTGGAACGTAAGGTCTCTTAACGGACTAGGTGCAGCTGGAGAATTAGCAGACGCCCTGGACTGCTGCAAAGCAGACATAAGCGCCATCCAAGAAGTGCGATGGAGTGGACCGGGCATAAAGAAGATGAAAAACTGTGACATCTACTATGGCGACTGCTACAGACAAAAGAAACAACGCTTATTTGGGTGCGGATTTGTCGTTAGAGGAAGACTCAGGGATAATACCATCCGCATCAGGGCTAAATTCGCCAACATTAGCCTTATATGCGCCCACGCCCCCACAGAAGAGAAAGACGACGATTCCAAAGACTGTTTCTACGAGCTCCTCGAAGAAACGTATGAGCAGTGCCCTAGACACGACGTGAAAATCGTTCTTGGCGATTTTAACGCAAAGCTAGGGAAGGAGGACATCTTTGGAAACACAATCGGTAAGCATAGCCTCCATGACAAAACCTCCGAAAACGGACTGACGCTAAACGATTTTGCTGCGGGGCTGAATCTTGTTGTAAGTAGTACGCGCTTCCCGCATCTCAAAATTCATAAAGGTACATGGCGATCCCCAGATCAATTAACCGTCAACCAAATTGACCATGTTGCGATCGACGCAAGGCACTCTTCCAGTGTGCTAGATGTCCGAACTTTCCGAGGGGCCAACTTTGACTCGGACCACTACCTTGTTGTAGCCAAGGTACGAATGAGGATTTCTTGTTCACGACCAGCGCGAACTAACGCTGTGAAGAGATATGACGTCGGAAAGCTACAATCGCAAGAGATTGCCAATGCCTTTTCCAATCGAGTGTCCCTTCAATTATCCTTGAATCCCATGCCGCCAGCATTAAACATTAAAGACCAGTGGCAGCAATGCCAAGAAGCCATCAGAACCGCTGCCTCTGAGGTTCTGGGTTTCACTCGGCCACCAAAACGAAACCCATGGTTCGATGAAGAATGCAGGCAGGCAAATGCAGCCAAACAAAGAGCACGACAAATGCTTATGCAAACACGAACAAGGGCTGCTTACGATCAGTATAACGAGATTTACAAGGAGAGAAGAAGGGAAGAACACCGACTTCTCAAAAAGAAAAAGAAGCAGCATGAGAAGCGCTCGTTTGAGGAAATAAAGAGGTGCCATGACAGGAACGAGATTCGGAAGTTTTACGAAAAGGTAAAAAGATCCTGCCAGGGTGGCAAACCCCGAACTCAAGCCTGTAAAGACCAGCAGGGAAACATAGTTATAGAATCACAGTCGCTACTGAGGATCCAGAAAGATCATTTCTGCAGACTGCTTAACGGCGATGAAGACACAAATTCCGCTGTCAGGCAGATTGCCCCATTCAGCTTGGACGATGATCAAGAATGCCGTCCTCCCGACCTAGAAGAGGTTAAGCTTGCCATATGCAAACTTAAATCAAATAAGACTGCAGGTGCAGATGGCCTTGATGTCGAACTTTTCAAGGCAGCTGGAGATCAGTTGGAAAGGAGCATGCACCAGCTGATCTGCATGATATGGTCGAAAGAAAGCATGCCCGATGAATGGAACCTCAATATCGTATGCCCGATCCTAAAGAAGGGAGACCCTCACAATTGCGCCAATTACAGAGGGATAAGCCTCCTTAACGCCGCACATAGGAGTATACGTATCGAAAACCTGGACAAAATTATTTTTTTAAGTAAAAAACTTTATCTTAGTTAGAAATTATTATTTAAACAATAAAAAACAGTTTTCAAATATATTTCGTTCGGTTTTATGTAAATAGCTTGAAAATTAAAAATAAATTAATGTGTTTGATCGCTGTATTCTGAAAACTTTTTTTATTCTTTGTAGACGGTTTTCTGAGGCAACTTAAAAGTGGATCAGAACTTAAAAGCAGCCTATTGAGTATATCGAGGTTGCAGTCTCTCCTAGAGAACTTCCTTGAAAAGTTCTAGACCTAGTTCTCTACCGGCTAGAGTCTGTATTCAGAAAGTGTAATAAATTTAAGGAAAGTCATAACTTTTTAAGTTCTAAGGAAATAAAGCACTATTTTCAATTCATCAGTTTAAGCAGTTTCCCTAAATTTGTCTGTTTTTCTTCTTTTACTCCTGTCGCATAATAATTCGAAAGATTTATCAGGCCACCATAGTTTGAAACATGAGATGGGAATTGCGAATGACCCTTCTAGCCATGATTTATTGTTTTCTAAGAACAACATTTTTCTATAACTGGACTCAACCCATTTTCTCTTAATGTCGTGCAAAGTTAAGAAACTTTAGGCTTTCAAAACTATATTGAAGTTGTTCTTGCGACAAAGGATGAAAAGTAAAAAGTTTTTAAGATAGTTTAATTTTTCATTAATATTTTCGCTGCAATTCTCTTCCATAATATTGAGTAGATAGGTTTTGGTCACAACTCTAGAACCTGATGATCCTAATAGAAAAGATTGTTTGTTTTAGGTTTTTCAAATCCTATTTTTGACTGTTTACAGAAAAACTCACAGTATATTTCGACGGTAACAAATAAACTGCTTCCAAATCATACAAAAACTATTTACTTAAAACAATTCAATAACATAAAACGCATAATAATAATACGCTGTTTTTTTTTTCTAAAATCGAAAATTTTATTCCTACATAATTTGCTTAATCGGAAATAATCGGAAGCAAATTTTTGAAACTAGTTTAAGCAATAGTCAAAGTTACCATAAACCTTTAAATCAACGTGGAATGGTAGGGTATAGTATAACAAAACACTTAGACTTTTAAAACAATGAAAAATATCAACATCTGGAAGAATATTTTACAACTGTCATTTAAACAAACAAAAAAAGAAATTAATATTTCTGCAATTACTCTTTAATAATTATTTGATACCTGCAATTGAATTTTCCATTTTTAAATTTTATGTTTGTAATCACACCCACTCACAATCACTCTTTAAACAATACTCACCAGATCAACAAAAATAAAAAAAAATGCAAATAAATAAAGACTGAACTTTGATCTTGGTTTGCCATGCCACACACTTTACAATAAAAAAAAAGAAGTGCATCATAAGAACGCATGTATATTTCTCGTTAGATATGCAAAGCATTTACTTTAGAATCTTACTTTTAAAAAAATCGACTTTTGTCCAGGTTTTCGATCCGAATACTCCTATGTGCGCCGCTTATAAGATCTTGTCTGCTGTAATATGTGAACGTCTGAAACCCCACGTCAACAACTTGATAGGTCCTTATCAATGTGGTTTTAGACCAGAGAAGTCCACAATAGACCAAATTTTCACATTACGGCAGATCTTGGAAAAAACCCGAGAACATAATATCGATATTCACCACCTCTTTATCGATTTCAAGGCCGCGTATGACAGTATTTACAGAGACGAGCTGTACAGAGCCATGTCTAGTTTCGGCATCCCTGCAAAGCTCGTACGACTATGCAGGATGACTTTGGAGAATTCACGCTGCTCCGTCAAGGTCGGAAGAGAACTCACCGAGACCTTTGATGTCGAAAAAGGCTTTAGGCAAGGCGACAAACTGTCATGCGATTTCTTCAACATCATACTTGAACAGATTGTAAGAAACTCAAACGTCAACACCAGAGGAACAATCTTTCAAAAGTCTGTACAATTACTCGCCTATGCAGACGATATTGACGTAATGGGAAGAAAAAAGCGTGATGTCATAGGTGCTTTTGCAAGTATTGAAACAGAAGCGGCAAAAATGGGTTTGATGGTTAATGAGGGCAAAACGAAGTATATGCTGTCATCAAACAAGGACACAGAACATCGACGAATTGGACAAAACGTCACAATAGACAGACATAACTTCGAGGTAGTACAGGACTTCGTCTACCTAGGATCCGCTGTAGACACGGACAACAACATCAGTGCGGAGATCAAACGGAGAATAACTCTTGCCAACCGTTGCTTCTTTGGGTTAAGAAGGCAATTGAGAAACAAAACCCTCTCTAGAAAAACCAAGGTGACCTTGTATAAGACCTTAATCATCCCAGTCCTGCTGTACGGCGCGGAAGCATGGACCTTATCGAAAGCGGATGAGGAAACTCTTGGTCGTTTCGAAAGAAAAATTCTCCGAATGATCTTTGGTCCCGTATGCGAAGACAATGTGTGGAGAAGAAGATACAACAACGATCTGTGTGAGCTGTAACGCGACATGGGCATAGCCAGAAGAGTACGCATCGCGAGGCTACGATGGTTGGGCCATGTAGAGCGGATGGACCCAAGCGCTCCGGCTCGTCGGGTGTTCGAAAGCACATTGCAGGGAAATCGCGGAAGGGGAAGACCTCGTCTTAGGTAGCGCAATCAAGTGGATGAAGACCTCAACCGACTTGGAGTGCGAAACTGCAGAGAGCTCGCCCGAGATCGAAATCGTTATAGGAGGATGTTGGTTGAGGCCCAGGTTCACCCCGAACTGTAATGCCCACCTAAGTAAGTAAGTAAGGTTAATTTATTTCATGAATGTGTTTTATTTCCCAAATAAATGGCCTAAAAAGTTAAAAACAGCTAGTATATGAAAAATAGGAATCTTTAAAGAAATAATATTTCTTAAAAGACGTGTTTGATCGTGAAGATCACCACAACTCCTAAGTTCGCGTTTCGCCCAGGTACGGCAATTGGGCTCATCAGTTAGACGATTGCCGTACCCTTCTAAGACGCAAAACTATGTTCGGAATATACCGACACTAATAAAATCCACTGCACTCACATGCAGTGAATTTTATTTTTAAGTGAATGTACAAGTCATATTACACTTAAAAAGTAAACAAAAGTTTGCCTTGGTTTGGCTTTAAGTTATTAATTTGAACAATAACAAAAAAATTTTTGTTATTGTTTTTGTTTTTGTCCTGGAGTTGAATTTTAATGAAAAATAGGAATCTTTAAAGAAATAATATTTCTTAAAAGACGTGTTTGATCGTGAAGATCACCACAACTCCTAAGTTCGCGTTTCGCCCAGGTACGGCAATTGGGCTCATCAGTTAGACGATTGCCGTACCCTTCTAAGACGCAAAACTATGTTCGGAATATACCGACACTAATAAAATCCACTGCACTCACATGCAGTGAATTTTATTTTTAAGTGAATGTACAAGTCATATTACACTTAAAAAGTAAACAAAAGTTTGCCTTGGTTTGGCTTTAAGTTATTAATTTGAACAATAACAAAAAAATTTTTGTTATTGTTTTTGTTTTTGTCCTGGAGTTGAATTTTAATGAAAAATAGGAATCTTTAAAGAAATAATATTTCTTAAAAGACGTGTTTGATCGTGAAGATCACCACAACTCCTAAGTTCGCGTTTCGCCCAGGTACGGCAATTGGGCTCATCAGTTAGACGATTGCCGTACCCTTCTAAGACGCAAAACTATGTTCGGAATATACCGACACTAATAAAATCCACTGCACTCACATGCAGTGAATTTTATTTTTAAGTGAATGTACAAGTCATATTACACTTAAAAAGTAAACAAAAGTTTGCCTTGGTTTGGCTTTAAGTTATTAATTTGAACAATAACAAAAAAATGTTTGTTATTGTTTTTGTTCGTCTAACTGATGAGCCCAACTGCCGTACCTGGGCGAAACGCGAACTTAGGAGTTGTGGTGATCTTCACGATCAAACACGTCTTTTAAGAAATATTATTTCTTTAAAGATTCCTATTTTTCATTAAAATTCAACTCCAGGACAAAAACAAAAACAATAACAAAAATTTTTTTGTTATTGTTCAAATTAATAACTTAAAGCCAAACCAAGGCAAACTTTTGTTTACTTTTTAAGTGTAATATGACTTGTACATTCACTTAAAAATAAAATTCACTGCATGTGAGTGCAGTGGATTTTATTAGTGTCGGTATATTCCGAACATAGTTTTGCGTCTTAGAAGGGTACGGCAATCGTCTAACTGATGAGCCCAATTGCCGTACCTGGGCGAAACGCGAACTTAGGAGTTGTGGTGATCTTCACGATCAAACACGTCTTTTAAGAAATATTTTTTCTTTAAAGATTCCTATTTTTCATTAAAATTCAACTCCAGGACAAAAACAAAAACAATAACAAAAATTTTTTTGTTATTGTTCAAATTAATAACTTAAAGCCAAACCAAGGCAAACTTTTGTTTACTTTTTAAGTGTAATATGACTTGTACATTCACTTAAAAATAAAATTCACTGCATGTGAGTGCAGTGGATTTTATTAGTGTCGGTATATTCCGAACATAGTTTTGCGTCTTAGAAGGGTACGGCAATCGTCTAACTGATGAGCCCAATTGCCGTACCTGGGCGAAACGCGAACTTAGGAGTTGTGGTGATCTTCACGATCAAACACGTCTTTTAAGAAATATTATTTCTTTAAAGATTCCTATTTTTCATTAAAATTCAACTCCAGGACAAAAACAAAAACAATAACAAAAATTTTTTTGTTATTGTTCAAATTAATAGCTAGTATATGTATAATGTATATATATATAGTATCGTTTCTGTAATAATGATTTAAAACTATGAATAAGAATTATTATTTTTCATAGGGGAGATGTGGAGTGTCTACCTGTCTCTCTCTATTTCATATATATAATTATGTATAAGTTATACCACACTTGATGACTTAAATAAAGTCATATAAATTTTTTTAGAAATTATAAGCAGTGATTAAAACTAGACTATTCCACAACTTTAACTGAGCTTTTTTTTTGACAAAGGCTGAAAGTTATATGAATTTTATGTCGATTTCAATGCAGCTTTTGATATCGTGGACAGAAATATGTATTTTGAACAGTGAACAAATTTTAGATTTGACTTTATAGACCAGGGTCGATAATTTTTGAGACCAAAAAAAATTATAGCAGGATAAAACCCATTGGAAGAGGTAGAGAATATAACAAAAACGAAAGGAAAAATAAATTACGGGCGATCTGAGGTCAGGAAGGGGGAAGGGGTGAGTTTTTAAGGTTAAAAAACGGTAAATCTCGATTTCCGGTAAAACTGCAAGTCTTATGAAAAAAAGTTAAATGGCAAAGTTGTAGGTAATAAAAAGATCTACATATTTTGTATCGACACTTTTTTCACATTAACCTCAAAATTTATTTGAAAAATTCGGATAACCGAGGTTTTTGGTTTTTTATTTTTATCTTTTGCAAAAAAAAATTTATTTTTTACGAAATTAGGTGAAAACTTACCTTTGTATGTCCCAAACATACAGTAATTTTTTTTATTTAAAATATTTATTTTTTCACCTTATTTTGACTTAATATCGAAAAAGCAAACTAATTTTCATTCGAAAATTCTCACGTCAAGATATCTGCTTTTTTTAAAAAGTTTGGTGTGTTTTTGGTTCGTTGAAGTCTCTACTTTCTGATGGTATACAAAAAAATATGCATTACTATGGTAAATGTTCTCAGAAAATGCAAATAATGAAAAAAACTCGAATCCGAAATTTTTTTTTTGAATCATTATGTATAATTTTGAGCTATTTATTAAAATTTAGACTTTAATTACTAGAAAAACGTAAGATTTCATGTTATAATGATAAACAAAAAAAAGCTAATCGAAATATACTACTATAATGAACAATGTTTCAGTATTCGCTTTTCCCTTTTTAAAAATCGAGTTTTTCAGAAATCAAGAATGCAAAGTTTAAGATATTGCCAGAGGTTGTTTAAAAAAAAAAAATGGAAACAAATCAAGGATAAAGTTTTGAATTTATTAAAGAAAACCGTGTTTTTTAATATTTAATATTTTTTATATTTTTTATTTAAAATTTTTACTTGCTAATATGTTAGCAATCTTTCAAAAACAATCTTTCTCAAACTGCATAGGACTTCTTAAATATAAAATTTCGTAGAAAATCGTCTCAGCCATTAACGTGGAAGTCTAATTTAAAAAAGGTACAATGGGAAATAAATATTTTTTCATCATAAGAAAGACAACCTGAAACTAATCATTCGCACAAAATTTAATCGAAATCATTTTAGCCGTTTCCGAAATAATAATTTTTATCATACCATTCATATGGCAGGTACCGTTATTCGAAGACATAGAGACCCAATTCAAAAACCTCTCTGTAGGCAGCTCTCCCATACCCTTACTGCAATTTTGAAGAAAATCGGTCTTAAATAGGGTTCAGGCTGTAGATCCATGGACAAAACATCTTCTTGCAAGATCTTAAACTTTGTGTACTTAATTTCAAAAAAGTGAAAAAAAAACCGTTTTTTTCAGTTTTGATTAAATTTTTGGCAGTTGTAAATATTAGCAACTGCAAAGAAATGGCGTTTTTATTTGTTCGCTAAAAAGCTTTGAGATTTTTAATTTTAGTTTTTTCAATGTCTTATGTGATTTTTTTCAATTGTCATAATTAATATGTAGTTGGCAGCCCTATACCACCAAATATAATATGAAGAGCTAATACTAAAATCTTATACTCAGCTCTTATACTAATCGGAAGTTCGTACGACGCAGTCGTGCCCATCTTTTTTATCTGCACGATTGCAAAACTTGCCTTATTGTACCTATAATCGCAAGTAAAAACTGTGAGTATGTATGTCCGTTAATAATGAATTTAAAGTGCTTTGAGACATATTCCAGTACTTTACGGAGATGCTGACTGATGAGCCCCAAGATATAGTGAAGAGTTGGCTGTATGGACCACAAAAACCTTTTTGGTATAGGTATATTAAACACCTCGCCTTATCTCTGTCCCAGCGAATTTCGTTTCTGGCGCTACAGAAATATAAGAAGTAAAGGAAAGTTTAGCTTTCCTAGGTCGGGTCCTACGGTAATAGTATAATAAACTAAGTAAAATAAGTAGATAGATAGATAGATAGATAAGATTTTTATTAGTCATTAACTTTAGAGATATCATACAATATTTATGATACATTAAATCGTTTAAACGATGGCATTTCGCCGTCTGCCAGTAAAATAAGTAAAGAAGTTTCTAAATTCCCCTTCCCGTCTGAAAATTGGTATGATATATAGTCTATATTACTCAGGGGCTATGAAGCACTTGATATAAATTTTGCAATCGGTATAGTACTTTCAAGGTTCTCGGTTATGTCCCCGTTCCTATTTCCGTTCCCGAGGGAATAAAGAAACTAAATATGTATTGAATAAATAACGATTTGACCAATTGTTTAAATTATGTTTGTTTTTATATTAAATTGGGCTTTTTTGGTCACTTACATTTGAATATGCAAATAAAAAACTTTATTTCATATTTTTCCCTACGTTTCGTCGTAACTTCTCGACTTCTTCAGGGGAATTTTTATTAAAAATGATTTTTGTTGTTTGTTACATATAATAATGAACACTATTTTTGACAATTTAAACTGAGTTATTTCTTAGAGAAAAAAATACATGAACTGCATGAAAGTAAACAATCAAGAATTTAAAACGTAGGGAAAAATATGAAATAAAGTTTTTTATTTGCATATTCAAATGTAAGTGACCAAAAAAAGCCCAATTTAATATAAAAACGAAACTAAATATGGTTTTTTTCCTGTGGTGAAAAAAAGTTAAATTGTTCCAGTGGTTTTTAAATTCCCATTCCCGTCCTTGTGGGAATATGGGAATGAAATATAGTCTATGTAACTCGGGGATGATAGAGCACTACAACGGTGAAATTTTTTTTTAAATCGGTCAAGTGTTTTCTAGGTTCCTGGTTATGTTCTTGTTTCCGTTTCCGATGAAGACGAATAGCCGTTATTATTTCCTAGGCTCTAGAGCTAGACCATTTCTGTTTTAAATTTCATTCAAATCGGCTAAGTAGCTTTCGAGCCTGTTCAATACAAACAAACAAACAGACAAAAAATCTTTCTTTCAGCAAGTTATCATGATAATTTTTCCATCATCCATATTTAGTGGTTTCTTATTAAGTCGTAGATTTAGTAACTGATAGCTTTTCTCATCATTTGAGTTTCAGTATCATCTCCTCGGATCGAAACGAGTTGTTTTAGGTTTAAATTGCATTGGAAAATATTTAAAACTTATTGCCAAAATAAGAGCTGTATAGTATAAACAGCGCGTTTTTTCAAAAAAATATTTGGTCGAAATTTAACACCGACCGACCGTAATAAGCCAACTGTTTTGTAGGGAACCGTTAAGGGGGAAAGCCACTGCGATAGGTAAAAAAAAAAAATTTTTTTGTTTTCATCAATAACTCGAACAATTAATAACCGATGTCTAATCTTTTTTTTTTTGTTTTGTTCGTCTTAGTAGCGTTTAAGGTTAAACGTAGCCGATTTAAAAAATTTTGTTTTTTACTATTTTTTAAACTGTCTGAAAAAAAGAGGTCGAAAATAACGAAATATTGTCAATCAGTCGCCATTTTGTGAAAAATCAAAATAAAAAAAACGGCTACGAACAACGATAAGTACATTCATACAGATCACAATAATTTTCAGAGTACCGGTTTTTGAAAAATCGATGCGACCATGGAGGGGGAATTTTTTTTTAAGTTGCTACGGCATCGTTTATATTGTTAAAGCTATTTAATATTTTTTAATAAAAATTTGTGGAAAAATCATTCGATGTGTACTTAATAAAATAAAAGGACAGAAGTTGTGCCAGAAATCTTGGAACTATTCAAGCACTTAAGACCAAGCAATTCGTGAGCTGCCTGAAGCCAACAAAAACATGGAAAGTTAGAGTCACAGAATGCGCTACAGCGAACCCGGCTGAGACTGCTTGGACGACAACGTTGTGTCAATGGCAAGGTTTGCTTATAAAGCCATGAAACTTTGCCCACCATTTAAGGCTATGGTTTCATTAGATCCATAGAGAAAAGATTGTCACATACCAATGCTTGCGTGATATGTTCCAAGAGTTTCTCTGTGATACTTTTCCAATTTTTGTGGTGATTTTCATAAGGTAATTTGCACGGAAAAGTGTTACAATGATTTTTATGGTTATTCCGTGGAAAGTGGAACTAGTTAACGTGTTTGTGTTTTTTGTTTCAGAAGACTACAATGAGCGTGAGATTATCACATCTGTTCCTGCTTTCAGTTTGCAAGAGAAATCGTGTGTGTGCAGAGAAAATTTTTTTGCATTGAATAATTTTATCAGATGTTGAATTAAAAATAATAATTATAAAATCAGTTCTTGGCTAAAAATTGTTGTGAGGTCTCATCTGGCACGCGGTTTTGCGAATTGAAAATATTGTTTTGATTAAACTTCATAGACACGTGTGAATTTACTTTACGAAGTTCATTGTTTGCAAAAGACAATGACATTATGACATAGCTAGTCACCTACCTTAAGACAGACCAGGGAGCTCAAAAGCTGAATGTTTTTTTTAATTTAAATTTGATTTGCTTAATTTTGACTGAATTTCACAAGTGGACAAGTATAATCTCATATTGGCTGGGTAATAGAAAGTGCATTAATTTTTCCATTATAGCTGCTACTTCAAAAATCTGACTTGTTTGCCAATATAACTGAAAGAGTGAAAAAAGCAAAATATAACGAAATGAGAACAATCATTTTGGAGTTATGAAAATAATAGTAGATTGAGAAAAACATCAAATTAAAAATTATTGGAAGATTGAAAACGCATTCGAGTGGGAAAACAACAGTTCACAGTTAAAAAACATGATCAAAAAACTTAGTTTTAAAATTTTACCGACCGTACTGATTTCAGCACTTTTTCCCAACGAATTAATTATTTTACATGCCAGCGATTTAGACTAACGCATATTAATAAGTTAATTAATCGCAATGTTTGATTGATTTATTGTTAAGTGCGAAAGAGAACAAAATATATGATCCGATGTGTTGCGGTGATGTAAATCGAATTTGATTTTACGATGAACCACCAAATGATTGCTGGGTGTTGTAAGGTAGGGAACAATGCAAAAGGCAGCGCATTGTATGGATGTTGCCAATGCCAGCTGCTCAGCAAGGGGTGGTCAGGAGGTAAGTATTTCTTGGAAAGTATAAAACTCTCGATTGCGAAGAAAAGGGTGGAAATGTTGATCAATTGATCTATTATACCAGGATGTTTTACAAATTTAAGGGCGAAAGGAAATTCACCAACACTGAAAATGGTCTTCAAACGAAATAAAAACAGCGCAATTGATTTCTAAAAGAAACAAAAACGTTTTTTAGGAAACCTCTGCGTAGTATAGGTATAAAACCTGAATTTTTTTCATAAACAAGGCATAGCAACATAACTTCGTAACTATGTATGAAGCCCTGAAAATAAAATTAAAAAACGAAGATAAAGTTCGATGATGTGCTTTAACCCAGGTTAAGATAGAAAACAACAAACTATGTGCAAAATCCACCCGTCAACAAACAACTCTCTACTGAGATTTTTTTTCCGAACAAACAACAAAGCACAGCCAACAACAACAGCCTATACCGGATAAATAATGAAAGACGCAGCTTACACAGATACTTGCAACTACTCCTGGATTAACTTTATGATTTTAGATTTCGGAGAAAATTTTCAACGTTCTGATTGACTTCTCAGATGTCAATCAAGAATGTCAGTTTCTTGATGGTCTCTTCGTTCATTCACCACATTCCACTAAACATCGACCAATCAGTTGTGGAGTTTCCCCACGACCTGCCGCACTTTCAGCACATTCGCTAGAGTCCCCGCCATAGGCGAAACGCACCCATCGCTCTTTTCTAAGCAATTTGCTGCCGAATCTCTTGGTTGCTGGTATTTTGCAACATTTGCCTGAATGAGCGAGTTCAAACCTCCTTCATTTCATTCCATTCCAGAACAGACAAATTAAAAACTCTTAAGACATAAATTTCCTCGGCCAAACTGGTTCAAAAACTTTTTCAGGCGGGGATGCAGCTATAGAGAATATTCGTCTCCTTTCACGAAAACTAGAAAATACCATCGGCAGATTTGGAGGAGTGATATAAGCCTATAAAAAAGAGTCATTTTCTTGCTAAGGCAAGGCACTTAAGGTTGGCACTCGGCCATTCTATTAAGTACCCAGCCGTTAAGGTGGGCTCTTGGCCGTTTATACAGAAAGGCTTGCAAATTGCAATGCCAAGTTCTGGTCAGTGGCGAAGCGTCCATATAAGTCGATTATTTCCGACTTACCTTTTGAAATTCAAATCCGAAACATCTTAGACTTCTGGCAACATGAATCAAACTTAATCATACACATGAACTCGCTGCCAACATTTTGTTAACAACTACCACTCTGCTTTCCGTTTTATTCTACACACATGTTGGCTCTTCAATTCACTCCATAAGCAAACACAAAACTTTAGCAACATACAAGGTAACCCCAAATATTACGTCTTATAAAACTTGTTGCTGGATAGAACAAATTTGTGTTCTCTCCTCTTTTTTCTTTTACCAAAAAATATGACGGTAGACGTAGAACATCGTCTTTATTTTCTTCCATAAGAAAGCATGTATTGAACAGAGAGAGGCCCCTCTCTGTTCAATACATGCTTTCTTATGGAAGAAAATAACCCGGTGTTCTAGCGTCATATTTTTTGGTAAATCTGTTGTTTTTGTTTGTTAATTGTTATTTGTTATCTCTTTGTGCTCTGAGCCAGGGAAGGAAAATTCGATACAATTGTACCGAATTCGATACAATTGAGTTTGTACAAGTACAAAAGTACAATTCGACAGAATTCAGTACAATTTACATATCTGCGTCTTTCATATTATATGTTTCTGAAAAAATAAAAGGAAACTAAACTGATAATTTGCTAGGATATAAAATCCTAAATTCATCATCCTGAAAGCATACGTTTCCTTAACAGAAATCTCTGGTGCATAGCTGTAGGGCCATTAACTCTTCGTTTACAGTTTCTTTTTATGTCATTGGTTGATTTAAAAGTGACATTTGGCTCCCGTTCGAAATCTTGACTCAAAGTCAGTATCATACATAACGCTCATGGCTTCCATCTTCGTTCCGTGCGTAAAGACGAGAAGGCGGTTGTAGTTTCTTACTGAAATTATTGAAATAAACTTCAACTTCCTCTGGTTCGTGCAGGATGACGAGCCGTGGTACACGGCCCATACCACTATAGATCTTTCGCTCACTAATCTATCGAACCGCATTAACAATTGTTTTTTGTACGTCAATTGGGCGCCTCGCACCTGCGATTTGACTCTTGAAATTTTTTTATTTTTGTTCATTTTATTGCATTTTCAAAAACAAAGTTAATGTTGTTGTTTTGTATTTCTTGATTAATGCTCGAATTTGTTTTAATACAAAACTGGTTTTCAATACAATTGACACCATTTCAGTACAATTTTAAAATGGTTTTAAGTACAATTGAAAAATTTCATTTTCCATCCCTGCTCTGAGCACGTGAATATAGCGCCGGCGCAGTAGCCCAGTACTCATTTGCAACATTGCTTCTGCACACTTCGGTGTTTGCTTGAGGTTGGTTTTATAAAAGAAAAAAACGCTTTCCTTCGTATTTCTTCCCATGGACACATGCTTATAAACAAAAATGTATATGGCAGATTTGCAGGTTGAGGTAGGTCTCTGCTTGAAGAACAAGAAAATAACACGCTGGTGGCTGGTCTCCGACTTATTTCATGAATTTGTATGTGTCTCTGCACTAGATTCATGTGTCCAAGGTTGCCACTTCGATAACAAATATGCGTAGGTATATGATCTCATAGCATAAAGCATATTTTTGGCAGTAAATGCAGAAAAATAATTTTTCTATAGTGGCACAACTGGCCTAAATGAATTCAGTTCCCAATGAGCCGTAATTTATTTGAAAAACGCAGTTTACCAGCAGAACGCAGTGCAATACTTATTTAAATTGATTTATTGCTTTTCGTGATTTTTTTAAATATTACAAATTTAGGCTTTAAAAATTGAAAAGTGCAAAAAGTCTGAAAAGTTTTCCGATAGTAAGTTTCAGTGGTTTGATTATGGCCTTAATATCTGTTGACTGTTGCTTAACTGATTTTCACTTAGAGGAAACAAATAGTTTTAATTATCTTAGTCTTATGAAAAAAAAGTTATGACGCTTTACTTAATAGTTGGTTGGTTTGAAATAC
The DNA here is from genome assembly GCA_949752695.1 of Melanostoma scalare. NCBI lineage: Eukaryota > Metazoa > Arthropoda > Insecta > Diptera > Syrphidae > Melanostoma > Melanostoma scalare. The sequence continues at coordinate 95,660,185 of OX456984.1, forward strand.
TTGACTTTTTGGCTTGATGCGAAGACAAACATTGCACAAAAAAAATTTTAAGTAAACTTTTTTTTGTTGGTGACTAAGTTTCTTTCGAGTTACCTTTTGGGATTATTCACCCCTCGCCACTGGTTCTGGTGGTGATTTTGTTATAAAAGTTGACTGATGTATGCTCGCATGGGATGTGCCTTAAAGAAGGGTAGACAAATCTCTACACTGAACCGTTGTCATATTGAAGAATTTGTTCATCTTTTTGATGAAAAAAAAATTTATTTTTCAGTCGACGACCGCAATCAACATGATGATTTGGAATACCGCTATCATCACATTGACAATCGCGATCATCGTATTGACTACTGATATAATGATCCCTGTGGGCTGTGGTCATCATATTGATTACCGTGATTGTCAATATACGATGATTATGGTGGTCAATATGGTGATAGCGGTTGTCAAAACGACTATCGCAGTTTGATACCTTTAACTACGAAAAAATTTATTTTACTAGTATCCGATGGCCAGTAAGTTGGTGACCTGATAAGAAAATATAAAAATAAAAAAGTAAAAACAGAGAAAGCGATTAATAATTATCATTAAAATCGGTCCTGAAAGTAAATACTTTGTGCGTATAGAAAAAAGAAACACTAAATAACCGAATTAACTGTATTAAAATCACAAAAGTATGCATGAGACTTACGACGGAAGCAGTGAGATGCCTGCAACCCCAGCTCGGCTCCTCATGAGCAGCTTTGGGGTGGGTGCAAATTTTTTGATATGAAAAGTTTCCTTTAAAATTAGAGAATTTTTTGGGTTTAAAGAAGAAATATAGTTTTACTATTTTTCAATTATGTCAAAAACTAGAAAACATAGAAAGAAGTACTTTACAGCGTTTAATAAAAAATTTATTGAAGCAGCTAACTACATTATTAGTTTTTTCATTGGCATTTGTAATCATGAGAAACATAATGCTCTAAGTGATCTTTTTTCCTTTTTTTTTGTAAATTTTGAATTTGAGGTCAGTTATTTCATAAACTATAAATTGAAAATTTATTATAAAGTTCAGAGTTCTGGCTTTCATAAAAATTATAATTTGTACCTGTTAATAGTCCCGTCCTTTCAAATATTTATTTTTAGATTTTAAGTCAATTTTTATGAAATTGCCCCTACGGCCTAAACGGTGGGAGATAGACCCCAATCCATTAGAAAAATGCTTGTATTGATATTGAACCCCTCCACCAAAAACCGTTATTATTTCTTGTCGCCGAAGTTATCTTACTCGTGCCACAAAGTATTTACTGATTTCGGATGAATTAAACCAGTAAATATTTTGAACGGTATGCATAAAAACTATTTTGTTCAAGTATTTACTGTAATTTTTTCAAGTTTTTAGAAACCAACTTGAACATTTGCTAGTAAATACTTTTTGGTGTTAAATGTCCATTTTAGTCGGCAGTTTTATATTCAACCATTCGGTTGACATTATTTATTTTAAACGTCCGCTTTTTAACGTGCAATCGCAGATAAAAACTATAAGGAGCGAAGAGGTCCCAGAGATAACAATTTCAAAATGCTTAACCGTTTTGAAAGAGAAAACGTTGAGTGGCTAAGCCAGTACTTTATCGGTAAGAAAATTTATTTAAAATTTAATGGAACTAAGAAATAACTAATTTATTCGTAATAAAAAAAACAATTATGTTAATAGTAATAATAAAAATACATAATAATAAGTTTATATTATTATTATTATTACTATTAATATTATTATTTAGGTACTAAAACTGAAAAAAGAGGAGGAGCTACTTCCCCTGATGAAAAGTTGCGAATCTTTTTGAGATGTATGTTGGAGATACAGGATTTAAAGCTGGGGTTGGAGAAAGCACATGCTTCCATCAGAGTACTGTTTGCAGCAGAAATATGCATCATGTAGCAAATTAATTATATTAATAAATGTGGTTCTTGGGTAAAGTTTCCATCAAATTACGAAGAACAACTGGCAGCTAAGCAGCATTGGCTTTTAAAATACAGATTTCCATCATGTATTGGTGCATTGGATTGTTCCCATGTAGAGATAAGGAAATCTCAATTACATTTTGAGGTTAGGTTAGGTTAGGTAAAATGGGCTGACGGTTGATCTTATTACCGTCACACTTAGATCAATGTAGATCCTTTGTGATACCCTGGCGTATTGTAACGTCCTAGAAACCTATGATTTTATGTCTGTTCAGTATTTAGCCATTTTGTGGCCTTGGTGAAGTTTAACAGGCTGCTTTTTGGAGCGCCTGATAGTTCTTCTAGTTCATTTAGAAAGTAATTTCCTAGAAACTTTTTCCTGGTATGGCAGAGTGCTGGGCATTGACAAAGGAAGTGACTAGTGTCTTCATGTTCATCTTCGTCATTGCATCCTCTGCATATGTCATCGGTGCAAAGACCCATTTTCTTTTTGTGATAACCTAGTAGGTTATGTCCAGTTATGATACTGATAAGCATTCGCAATGAGGGTCTATTCAATGATAGCAGCTTTTCAGATTCTTTTTTATTGTAATTCGGCCATAGTTTCCTGGAAGTAACACAGGAATCTAGGCATTCCCATCTTTCATTGGATTTTAGCATTATTTTGTTACCAATGATTTGTTTCATTTCACATGGTGGAATCCTGATTGATTTATCAATGAGAGAAGGGTCAAGTGTTGATCCTTTTCTCGCTAGTTCGTCCGCTTTTTCGTTTCCCGGTATACCACTATGACCGGGAACCCAGCAGAGTCTAACGTTATGCTGCGTGCCAAGAACCCTTAGCTCTTCGCGACAGCAAGAAACAAGCTTTGATTTGATAAGAGTGGCAGAAATCGCTTTTATTGCTGCTTGGCTATCAATGAAAAAAGTGATATCAGCATGTGATAGCGCCATCATGGACACCTGTTTAGCAGCGTTTGTAACTGCCAAGATCTCGGCTTGGAAGACGCTGCTGTGATTTGGAAGTCTGAAAGAACTGGCAAGATTTAGGCTTTCTGAAAAGAAGCCTGCTCCTGTTCCAGCTTCCATTTTTGAACCGTCGGTATATATTGATATAGACGTCTCGTTCAAGTGAGGTGTTTCATTCTCCCAATCCTGTCTATTGGGGAAGCTAGTTTTGAAGGATTTTTTAAAGTCCAGGTATGGAGTTATGTAATCCGTGCAGATGTTGTTTTCTGCGTATCGCGATAAGATCTGTGCGTGTCCTGTTTGGCTAGTTTTCCAGACATTACACTGGTTTAGTCTAAGAGCACTGTTTGCTGCCGCTTCCTGAACATAAAGATCAAGAGGTGTGAGATCGAGGATTACTTCCAAACTCGCGGTTGGTGTAGTTCTCATTGCACCAGTTACGCAAATACAGGCTGATCTTTGTACTTTGGTTAGGGTTTTTAAGTGCGTGGATTTTTCCAGCGCCTTCCACCAGACCAAATTGCCATAAGAAAGTATAGGTCTTACAATGGCAGTATACATCCACAGGATGATTTTGGGATTTGGTCCCCATTTTTTGCCAAAAATCCTGTTACACGAATACAGTGCTATCATAGATTTTTTGTATCTTTCTTGTATATTGGGACCCCAATTTAGTTTTTTGTCTAAGATCACTCCAAGGTATCTGGCTTGATCAGAGATCTTAAGAGGGATCCCATTTAGTCTTGGTAACTCAAAAGTAGGTATTTTTCTTCTATTTGTAAAGAGTACCAGCTCTGTTTTCAGGGGGTTAACTGCAAGGCCGCATCTTTTTGTCCAGGCGCTTACCTTGGTTAGTGTATAATTCAATTGTGCGCTAATAGTGGAAGGGAATTTTCCTGTTGCCAGAAGAGCTAAATCATCGGCATAGGCAACCACTTTCACGCCGTCATGCTTGAGAGCTACGAGGATCTCATTCATGACCAGGGTCCAGAGCAGGGGTGAGAGAATACCTCCTTGTGGGGTTCCTCGTGACACACACTTTTTCAAGTTTGCACCTCCCAGTTCGCTGTGGATCTGACGTTTTGTTAGCATGCACATGATCCAATTTGTGATTGTTTCTTCTACTTCTAGATCATTTAGGGCCTTCTTAATTGCACTGTTCTGTACATTGTTGAAGGCTCCTTCAATGTCCAGGAAAGCTGCTAGGGTGTATTCCTTATCTTGCAGCGTTTTTTCTATGGTTCTTACTACACAGTGAAGTGCTGTTTCCACACTTCTTCCTTTTGTGTAAGCATGTTGAAAGGTGGATATTACTTCCGGTTTCATAGAACTACGGATATGTAAATCAAGCAACCTTTCAAAAGTTTTCAGTATAAAGGAGGTCAGACTTATAGGTCTGAAGTCTTTTGCTTCTGTATGGCTGGGTTTGCCGGCTTTCGGTATGAAAACGACTTTAACTTCCCGCCATATTTTGGGAATGTAACCCCATATAAGGCTACTTTCAAAAATGTTCTTGAGATGTGGGATGACTTTTTCTCTGCTTTTTTGAAGCATCATAGGAAAAATGCCATCGTGACCCGGAGATTTAAAAGGGGAGAAGGAGTTTATAGCCCATTCCAACTTCTCTTCTGTTACGATATCTGTCGGGATTTCCTGTCTAGAGTAATTAGTGGTATCTACTTCACTGTTCTCTATAGGGCTGCATCCAGGGAAGTGCGAATCGAACAGATGTTCCAGACTCTCTACCGGGGATTCAGTCCAATGGTTATCCGGTCTCTTCAGAGAACCAAGAGGTATGGTCTCCTTAGAGAGGATTTTCCGTAGTCTGGCCGATTTGTTCGTACACTCAATTTCGCTACAAAAATTTCTCCATGAGCAGCGTTTTGCTCGTTGAGTTTCATTTTTGAATTTCCTTTGGCTGGATTTGTAATGTTCCCAGTCATTTTCGGAGCCGGTTCGTTTGGCAGCATTGAAAAGTCTTCTAGTTTCTTTCCTAATGCTGCTCAGCTCGTTGGTCCACCAAATTGGTTTTTTGTTCTTTTTTACCGTTGTGATCAGAGGACAGCTTTTATCCAGGGCATTTCTCAGAATCCCTGTGAGTTCTGCAGTCAACTTATCAAGGCTTTGCGGTTCAAGGTACCTATTTGTATTTAGGGAATCTATGTTATCGTCTACCTCCCTACTAAAGGTTGCCCAATCTGTTCGTCTATTATTACGAAATGGTTTGATTGGTCGATCTGTAGTGGGAATGATAAAATTTATCAGACGATGGTCTGAGAAAGAGAGTTCTTCTAGTACTTTCCACTGCTCTACTCGACAAGTGTCCGAGTTATTTGTGAGGGTAGTGTCAAGTACTTCTTTACGGTTTTTCGTAACAAAGGTGGGTGTGTTACCTCTATTGATTACCAAAAGATTGTTTCTTAAAATAAATTCAAACAAGAGTTCCCCCCTAGAATTTGTGTCGGTGCTTCCCCATTGCACATGATGTGCGTTGGCGTCGCATCCCATAATAATATCTAGTCTACTCTTACTTGTGTATTCTACCAGCTGGTAAGTGATATCCGCTGGTGGTCCTTCAATTCCATCATATGGCATGTAGATGGAAGCCAAAATTTGAGATGGGAGTCCTTCGCGTTCCATCTTTACTACGGTCTGGTCTATTGTGCTATAAGTAGTTAGAAGAAAGAGATTTAACTGTTTTCTAGCTACTATGCAAGTTCTATGGTTACTGTCTGGGCTGACAAAATTGGATTTGTACAGCGTGAGTTCTTTGGAGTGTAGGCCCTTAATTTTTCCTCTTGCGACCCAAGGTTCTTGTATAAGGGCCACATCAATTTGTCTACTCTCCATGAGGTAGACCAGGTTGGCGGAGGCGGCTTTACTATGTTGGAGATTTATTTGTATTACCTTCAAATCCATGACATATTTTGTTTTATATACAACGCCTTACTAACCTGTTTATTGCTTCTAGCTATCAGCTTGAGCTTGCATCGGGTAATGCCAACGCGAACTTTAAAGCTGACTCGTCTTAGAAGTGGTATGGAGTTGTGGTTCAATCTCACAATCACTTCAGTTCCCGTCTCCGTTTTCTCCACCTTCATGATCTTCCATTGGTCGCTCAGAAGTTCGGCATTTAATGAAAGGATGTACCTTTCCAGCCGATCGCGGGGAATAGCGGGGCCTCTGACCAACAGTTTACCCATTGGTCGGTTTAAATCTTTTATCTCACCAGCAGTCACAAGCCGTAGATCGGCATTCTGCCAGGGAGCTGCCGTCTTTTTCACGAACTCCTGGAGCCATTTAAGGGTCCATTCATTCTCGCAGTTCATCATCTTGAAACCATGGACGGTAGTGAGGTCCCCGAAGAGTGGCGGTGGCCTACTCTTGACGATCGCCTCATTTACCTCTTCCAGGATTCTTAGTTCAAGTAACTGCCATTCGTCTTCACTCAGTTTGCGGTCGGGTTTCCCAAAGTCGGCGATAGCGACTTGGTGGCCCTTTGTAGCAGGGACTGAGGAGGTCTTCATCCTCTTTGATGTCTTGTTGGGTGAGGAGTTATTTGGGGAGGAGCTGGCATTTCTTGCCCTTTTCGAGCAGCTCGGCATACCGGTGTTGACAAGGGGCAGGGAGGCCACCTCGCCAGTTCCTGTATTTGCTCCGCAGCCAGCTTGTTTTTTGTCTGTTGGGTCTAGTCCAGTTCGTTTTGTTATGTCTGTTGGTGTCACTGTCCGTAGTCTTTGTTGCGATCTGACCAGAGCCCTTTTTGCCTTTATCGTTAACGATTCAGGGCTCTTTTTCGAAAGGCGTCTGACGGTCTTCTCTGCGTTGCGTCTTTGTCTCTGTAGTCGTTCGTTATTGCTGAGGACCCTAGCTCGTCGTTGTCCGGCATTTCTGTCGATGACAGTTGCCAGACTGTCCGTTGTCTTGTTTAGTGCCGGAATTTCGGGGTTGGATTCTCCGGTCACGTTCAGGTCTTGCGGAGGGCTAAGGCCTTCTACACTACCATCCCGCTTCCGCTCTTCCTTCCCCTCAGCGAAGACTTCGTTTCCCATTTCTGGGTTAGAAGTTCCGCTGTGTTTCCACACCTTAGGGTCTGTCTGTTTGTCCTTCGTGTTATGTCCTGTAAGCGTATTAGTCTCCGCACCAGCCGTCGATGGGGTTAGCCTTTTCTTCGACTGAATTTTATCAGTGTAGGGAGCAGGCGGACCCATCGAAGTCTTTACACTCTTACCCAGAAGGGAGAGAGAGTTCGGTGCTGGATTAGCAGTAGGCCCATCCTTTCCCAATCCCTCCCTATCCAAAGAGGCTCGTGTGTCGTGCGTCTTGTCAGTTTTGTCGGTCATACCTTGCAGGGGGCTTGGTGCTAGACTAGCAGTAGGCCCGTCTTTTCCCAAGTTCTCCCTGTCCAAAAAGGCTCTCGTCTTGTCGGTTTTGTCGGTCATACCTTGCAGGGGGCTTGGTGCTAGACTAGCAGTAGGCCCGTCTTTTCCCAAGTTCTCCCTGTCTAAAAAGGCTCGTGCGTTGTGGAGTCTTTTCCGGTCAGTGTCAGTCATGTCGTTCCAGTTAACTTTCCCCAGCCTTTTGACCGTGCGTTTACAGTTGGAGATTTTACTCCGCCTGGACACGCACGATAGGTTTGAGGTGTCGGAGTCCGCTATGGAGCTGGCATCGCTGATATCATCAACAATGATTGCCTCACCACTGGCTCCATCTTCCATACCTAAGCTGGAGAATGGGTCAAGGAGGAGATTTTCCTCTTCCTCGGTCATCTTGGAAACATTATTGTTCTTCTGGGTGGTATTCATTTTTAAATAAGATTTTTCTTTTCTGTTATATAGAGCCTTGATTACTTTGTAAGTTGGATCTGTGAAAAAATGTGAAAAGAAAAAGAAAAAGAAAAAGAAAAGAACGAAAAAAGAAAAAGAAAAAAGAAAAAGATCCAAAATTATAAGTAAGGTCGTCAAACAAACCAAAGAAAAAATGAAAAAAGAAAAGTCAGTCACTGGCGACTTCTCCTTACGATATTGAGATCGTAAGGCAAAGCCCGAGCCAGCAGCCGTGACATCTGCTGACATTTTAGCGTATATCCCCGCTATTTTTTTGTTGCTGTTTTGTGTTCTTTTCATAAATTTTCATAGGGGTGGGTCTCACTTAGTTTGCCCGAAACCCTCGCTGGTAGCTGATTTTCCGCTCAGGAGCATCTAACCGTAGCTGTCCTGCTTGAGGTTTCTAGCGTAAGCCTCCTCACCACGGCAAGGTGGAGACCCGTTGATTTTGATTTTGAGGAATATAACCGCAAGGAATTTGTTTCCATCAATATTCAAGCATATATTTGGCTGACTTTAAGCTCTTGAGTGCAAAACAGAAGTGTTTACCAAAGAAGAATTTTATAGACCGGTAAATTATAAAAGAATTAATAACTACAGTTTTACAGACCAAGTAAACACCAGTATATATACTCACCTAGTACTTACTACCAATTTCCGATGAATTGGTAGTATTTACTTGGATAAACGAAATATATATTACTATTTTTTGTTACAAGTATAAACTTAATTTTATGAATACCAAATGAAGTAAATACTCCAAGTTTTAGCTTCTACTGGTAGACTAGTATATACTGTAACCATTATTCTACTAGTAAGTACTTCTCTTCTATGCATATGCCCCATTGAAATGTACTTACATTTCACTACCAACCAAACAAATTCCAATTTTCGTCGCAAACGTCTACATGTAAAATGGCTCGACCCTCGACGCAAAAATAGAAAAAAAAAACAAAGAGGAAGGAATATGAAGATAGTACCGCATTAGCGGTTCTTTTATGCCACTTATTCTCAGATAAACTCTTTTTTTATGTATCGTACATTTGCGAAAAAAAAAATTTTAAACTGATTCTGCCAACGACATAAATACCTATATATTTATAACTCTTTCTAATTCATTGATGACCTTTAATTTTTGTACCTAACTAAGCCTAATAGTCCGGGATCCCTGGTCCAATTTTTTTTGTGACTACTATCAAGCTAATTTTCCTTGAGTGGCTTTATTTTGTTGAGACGCCCAACAATTTTCTAACGAAAACTTTCGACTGTGGTAGCTAACAGAGGTAGAAAGGGTGAAATATGTCGATTTCATGATACTAAAAAATTTATTAGTAACAGTTTCTTTCTTAGTTAAGCTTCAAGATAATTATCTGAATTACGTAAAAAAATATTTGTCCTATAAATTGTATGGTTTGATCTTAAGATTCCCCTTCCTCAAACATGTATCGATTACATGGTCAAAAAAAGTGATTACCAACAAGCTGATTTTTTCGTTTTTACTTATTTAATATTTATATAATCTAACAGTCGGATTGTCCTACAAATTCCGTGGTACGTTTTTTCAGTCCTACGCTCAGAAAATGTCAATACCACCAGATTATTATTTTCATTACTAACTGTAGGACAAAAATATTACATTATAGGTTAGTGTGTTATCTGCCCAATTCAAACAATGCCCTACAAGAAAACAGGTATGTATCGCTAGTCCGACAAGAATTGTAATTTTTTTGTTTGTTTATTTGTAACATGGTACAAGAAAAAAACTTGCTCTAATTTTAAATATTTAGCTTTATTTTTTAGTAAATTAAGCACAGAGATTTCGGTATTTCTAAAAAAAAATTAATCCTCCTCAGATTCATCCGCATTTCAGTCCTACGCTCAGAAAATGTCAATACCACCAGATTATTATTTTCATTACTAACTGTAGGACAAAAATATTACATTATAGGTTAGTGTGTTATCTGCCCAATTCAAACAATGCCCTACAAGAAAACAGGTATGTATCGCTAGTCCGACAAGAATTGTAATTTTTTTGTTTGTTTATTTGTAACATGGTACAAGAAAAAAACTTGCTCTAATTTTAAATATTTAGCTTTATTTTTTAGTAAATTAAGCACAGAGATTTCGGTATTTCTAAAAAAAAAAATTAATCCTCCTCAGATTCATCCGCATTTCGCTGCTATCGCTACTATCGCAACTATCGCTGTCATCGGCATCTACTTCACTTCCTTCATTCGTGATATCTGACACTGTAATAACATAAAAAAATTAAGTAAATCATAATATAATAATGAATAGTCAATCATAAAATAACAATTGTATAAATAGGGTACCTTGAATGTCGGAAGATATTTCTTCAAAAGATGGACTTTGGGGAACATCAAACCAATAATATTCATATTTGCCATCAATTATTGTCCATCCAAAATTTTCTGGCAATTTTTCCGTTGGGCACCGCATGTGTGCATTATACCATACATTGCAGATAAATACATTTCTTTTAATTTGTTTCAACAATTCTTGTTTTGTTGGTGGCAAACTGGAAGGATCATATCCTACGATTTTTTGTTTTAAAATATCTTCGTTTTCATTTTTTGATTTATATCCTTTCTCAAATAACTCATACCGTCCTTTGTTAATATAATTTTTTGTTTTTAATGAATAAACTCTGCATACATACTCTTCGATAATTTGAAATACTTCATTCGATGTTGTTAATGCTGTAGTTTCAATTCGTAGGAGTTTAATAAAAGCCTCTTGAAAATTGTTATTTTTCTTCAAAATAGTGAAAGGTCTCTTTTTTCCTTTACGAAGGAAAGCAGGATTATAATCATTTCCTGTAAATATATGGCATATAGCGAGTGAACAAGATAATTGATCCCCAAGTTTTTCATAAATTTCATTTATGTTTAAGTACAGTTTTTTTTTACTCGTGCTTAAATTAATTATTATTTGAATTTGATCTTTTAAATACTTAAAGTTTGTTAACATTATTATTGGTATATCAGAATCTGTACAATGTATCTGCACACTATAATTAGTATTAAGTTGACAAATGTGGTATACAATTTTGGTATCAGCTTCTTCATGATAACAAGAGAGGTTATAGTCAATGACTCTTATTATTTTATTTTCACTAGACAGCTCGTAAGTGTAACATTGCTCATAATTAAGTTTAACAGTCTTTCCGATGATCAATGCAATAAATTCGTCCCTTGTCCAATCTTCAATTAAAAATTCTACAAATTGTTTTTTAAAGTTGTTGCTCTTTAATAATTTGCAAAAATCTGCAGGACGATTCGAGTCTTTACGTATTACGTCATACTGTGTGTCCTCTTCGGCTCTCAAATCATGTTCAAAATCTTTAATACTAGGTTTTTTGTACTTGTTAAATGGAATCTATCAAAAAGTCAAAATTTTTTTTGTCACGCTTGAAAAATAAATTGATTTTTTATTTCATGAATTTCAAATACATATATATTCAATTTGAGCACCGCTATAGCGTAGCGCGTTATTTTTTACATCATGCATATGTACTACCTACTACTTTTGGGCGTAGGACTGAAAAAACGTACCATACAATTTGTAGGACAAATATTTTTTTACGTAATTCAGATAATTATCTTGAAGTTTAACTAAGAAAGAAACTGTTACTAATAACTTTTTTAGTATCATGAAATCGACATATTTCACCCTTGCTACCTCTGTTAGCTGCCACAGTCGAAAGTTTTCGTTAGAAAATTGTTGGGCGTCTCATCGAAACGATGCTATTCACGAAGATTCAGCCTGATAGTAATAATTTTTACATCATGCATATGTACTACTACTTTTGGGCGTAGGACTGAAAAAACGTACCACGGAATTTGTAGGACAATCCGACTGTTAGATTATATAAATATTAAATAAGTAAAAACGAAAAAATCAGCTTGTTAGTAATCACTTTTTTTGACCTCGTAATCGATACATGTTTGAGGAAGGGGACTCTTAAGATCAAACCATACAATTTGTAGGACAAATATTTTTTTACGTAATTCAGATAATTATCTTGAAGCTTAACTAAGAAAGAAACTGTTACTAATAAATTTTTTAGTATCATGAAATCGACATATTTCACCCTTTCTACCTCTGTTAGCTACCACAGTCGAAAGTTTTCGTTAGAAAATTGTTGGGCGTCTCAACAAAATAAAGCCACTCAGGGAAAATTGGCTTGATAGTAGTCACAAAAAAAATTGGACCAGGGATCCCGGACTATAACCTCAAACACTTGCATCTTGCATGCCATAAAACGAAAGGTTGTTAGTCTTTGTCATAAAAAAAAAAGATTAGCAAAATCCATTTCCGCAATAAAGGCATAGGTATAAATTTATTGTCTTGTAAAAATTATTTTCAAGAACTTCCATACCAGGAAAAAGGTAGCATATTTAGAAAAATATTGACACGGGAGATTTTGATTTTGAACTCATTCATCAATATTTTAAGATTTCAACCTTATTTGGAATCAGAAATTAAAATAGTTTAAATTCCAGAAATGCAACCAATCCTTTCTTACTCATATCATAAGCCAAAATCAACCATTTGTATGTCTTTCTTTAGATTAGATTAGATTTTTTATTAAGCTTCTGCTATTAAATTACAATATTTACATAAAAGTAATAATTATAATTTGATTTTCTAATTATAATTTGATAATAGCAGAAGCTAAATAAAGACTCTAATCTAATCTAATCTAAATCTATGTTTTGTTAGTTAGTACTAATTGTAGTTAGTTAAAAATGTTGAGCACATTGCTTTCCGATGAACAAACTGCCTGCTTATAAACCAGAGATTAAAATGAGTATGTTCAAATGAGTTCAAACACATCCAAATTTGTCTCAACGATCGCTCAGACTTGATCATTTTCCACACCTATTCACAAGCAAATTGCTCGCAAGCATATTTACTCACAAGCAAAAATACTTGTGAACAAACTAAATCAGTAAGGATTTTTTTTTTTTTAAAGAGGAGGCTTATATGCTAATCTGGAGAACTCAGACCTAATTTCCGGTCCATTGTACTAGCAGGGTAGCAGCCTTTCCTTTTTTTTTTTTGTTGCAGTAGTTGGAAATAAGGTGTGAGTAATTTCACATATAACCTCAAGGGCAGCGTCCATATGAAACTGGGAGGCTGAAAAAAAAGTAGATGCCCAGAGCGAGATTCGAACCCACGCGTCTGGCCTATCTACTGAACACTCTACCACTGCACCATGGCCACCCTGTGCTTGTAAACACACTGCCTGTTCATGAACATTTTGTGTGCTCACGAACATTTTGCCTGATCATGAACGTAAATTTGCTTGCGAGCTATTTACTTGTGAATAGGGATGGAAAATTATCAAGTCAGAGCGATCGGTGAGAAAAATTTGGATGTGTTTGAACTGATTTGCACATACTCATTTTGATCTCTAGTACCTACCCGACGCACGATTCAACGTGTAAAAGCAGACATAGGACCGTTTTTTTTATAAGTTTGATGCCAACATATGTGATTTATATGGATTAAGGAATGTACCCAAATACTATTCTTGTACTTGTCCTGTGTTTCATTTACAATTCAATTTAAACAACTAAAAAACCTTCATAAAATGGTTTCCTTAAAAAGTAAAAAAACAGTATTATTTGTGTTTGTTCGGTCCACTCTTTTTTTTTGATTTTGTTTTGTCTGGGAAAGTCCAGGATTTTGAATATCGATCACTAGTTTCATCAAAAACAAGATACACACATACACATAATAATTGGGGGTGCCCTGACATAAGGCACACAATGTGCAATCTTACAAAAAAAGCAACAGTTATGAGCTTGACGAAAAATTTCCATTGATCAGTGAAAACTTGCATTCATTCATTCATTCATACCTTCATCAAATCCTTAGAATCTTCTTAATCAGTTGCACAAGCGGTCGTTACAATCTAGAAAAAAATTGAATTAAAAGAGCTTATATATAATTTTAATTTTTGCGAAGGCTTTCTATAAGGCAGCAAATGACTTTATATTCCGGATTTCAAATAAGTTAACAAATGTAAATATCAATCCAAGTATTCAAAATACCAAATTTTAACAAAATCATTTTCTTTATCGCGTGAATTTTGCTTTTATAGAAAAAAATAAATTTGTTCGTTTCTGGATAACCGTACGATAGCAAATTTCAAGAGACTTCAAGAGACAAGAGTCAAGAAAAGTGTGTCATGATTGTAAATATTCGTACGGTACTAAGAAAATTTCAACCAAAAATTTGCGCACATTTTTTATGTTCACCAAGAACAAGCCCGTTGCTATCCGGAGGCAAATTATGTTTGTTTGGCTTTTTACTCACGATAGAATAATGAAGATAAGAGGGAAGCGGAAAAAATTTTCCCAGAGGAGTATGGATGTGTGGTGTAAAAATAAAAATTCGCGCGAAATCCTCTTTGAAACTTTTTTTTTCTATAAACTTGAATGAATGAATGAATGCAAGTTTTCTCCGATCAATGGAAACTTTTCGTCAAGCTCATAACTGTTGCATTCTAAATTGTGTTTAGAATGTCTTGCTCAGACTACAGAAAATTACAATAAAAACAAAAATCCAGCCCTCTGTTCTTTTTGCAAAAGAATAGTGAAAAATAATTTAACAATATATCTTTGTCTGTTAATTTGATTATAAAAGATTTATATTTGCAATTACGTAAGGAGATGTTTTTTTTTATTTGGAATAAAACAAAAATTCAGTTTCGTTGTTATTATGTTTGGTGTTTATTTTTTTAACTGGGAAACGGAAGAATGGGTCATTAGACCATAATGGCATTAAGACGCTTTAGAAAGCGTCATTAGACCATATGTTCGAATATGGCCTTAAGTCACAATTCAAAGCGTCTTAACGCCATATGTTCGAATATGGCCTTATGTCGTATGGTCTTATGTCAGGGCACCATAATTGGGAAGGTGCCAAAACACAAACTGGTCCAAATTTTCTTGACGGTTCTCGTCTTATCTAGAAAGATCGATAATGTGGTATGCTTTTCTGTACTACACTGCCATGACCACTGGCGCAGGCAAACTCAATTTTTATAGTAATGGTGTAAAGTTTGGATAAGACAAGGTATGGTAATTAATTGAATTGTATAACGATAAGAAAAGTCGTGTAGTAAAAGAGCAGACAAGAAGTTTAAAGTAAAATTTTATGTATTTATAAAGGGCGGAAGATAAACGGAATTCTTTTCATAAATACCTATTTATTTTTAATTAAAAATGGAGTGTACACTAAGCGCACTGAAGTGCTCAAAGATAATCACATTAAGCTGTTAAACAAATATTATTTACTGCATGCGAAAATAGTATTAAAAACAAAAATTTGATCACAGAATAAGGTTGTACTAGTGGAAAACATAAAAAAAGGATTTTCTGGAAAAAAGTAACTTCAATTTTTTTTAAATTTCTCCAAAGCCTTTTAGGTTTTCAGTTTGTATGTCATAATTAATAGGAGCATGGATTATTTGAGAAAAAAATTACCTTCAATAATGCAAAATTTCAAAGGTACTGCATATCAAAGATACTCAAAAGGTCAATTTTGCATAGTAATATAATTATTGGGGGTAGAAAAATAAAATATTGTAATTGTAGTGATTTATTTGGCTCGAGAGTGCCATTAAAGCTTACATGATTTTTGACATCTAATTTGAGTTGGTTTGATAAAATTAACATGAAATGACTTTTTTTAATATACAGGGTGATTTGCATAAGGTGTGACAAAAAGATAGGGTGTGTAGGTTGGACTTAGACAAGCAAAAAATCGTATGGGAGGGGGGGTCCATTTTCCCCCATTTAGCCGCCTAAACAAAAAAGGGGCAATTTCAGAAAAAAATCACTTAAAATGGAAAACAAAATTATTTAAAAATAACGGTAATACCTACAGAGTCGCGCTATAACATTTTGAAAAGCCAAATATAGGTTACATTAACTTAAATTTAAAAACAAGTTGTTCAAATGAATAGTTTTTGAAATACTAATTTTCAAAATCAAAATTTTGAAAAAAAAACATAATTTTTTTTTTTCAAACCATTTTTTTCAAAATTTTACTTAATCAAGTTGTATTTTTCTGGTCTATTTTCAATGCAAATACGCAATACGAATCCAATAACGAAAAAAAAAACTTGAAAAAAAAACTGAAAAAAGTCGTTTTTGTAATTTTTGGTTTTCTCAAAAACTACAGGTTATTTTGACATCCGGTTTTTGTGTTTGATCAAAAATAAATAAGAGCATTAGCCAGAAAAATACTACTTGATTACGTAAAATTTTGAAGAAAAATGGTTGTATAGCGCCCCGCGCAACTGCCGCCTAGGTATGAAATCCGGCATACAGCAAAAGACACTCAAATACTCATAACTTCGTCAATTTTACTCCGATCGAACTGAAATTCTTACACAATATTCTTGAAATACCTTTTATGCATTCATTTAAAAATTCAAAAAAAAAAGTGTATGCTTTACCCTGCTCTTAACTAAAGCACTACCACGTGCCTCAGTAATTAGTTAGTGATTTAGATATTTTTGAGTATTTGTTCTTACTTTTTTTTTCATTCAATTTCTTTTCTCTCGTCTAAACGAAGGAAATAAAGAAGAAATAAACCCCTTCCTATACAATTTATTTCATTACATACAACCCAACCTCCTCCGCCCTGGGCTTTCGTCGCATATTATGAAAAATACCCTGTATAACTGCAATGACGTTCATACTGCCTATTGGGCAGCTAACAAAAGCGTCTTTAATTTTTTGTATGCACCATTTTCTATAGTATGTATTAACTCTATAGTCTATAATATAGAAGGCAAAGACCAAACATCACAATCTGGATTGTGTGCTGATGTTGACCTGTTATGTTTTCCCACTACCTCTTCCAATTGTTGCAGATAGTTTTTTTTCTTCTTTTTTTTTCAAGAAAGAGCATAACGCTATTATGAAGATGAATTAACATGCAATTTTTTTGTTTTGATGTCGAGCGGATGTGATTAGATGATGATGATGATTCTTTTTGCCCACATTTTCGTTGTCGGGTGTTAAGTCGCAGATGCATAGGAATTGACTTTGATCTTAATTGAGAGGGGTATATTTTGTATACTCTTTCAGAACAATTATCAACCGTTGGGAAGCATATCGTGTGCAAAAAAGCAACCTACAGCAATTTTTTTAATGAGTAGGTAATGACTTATGAGTAAGTTGTAAATACATATACATAAATATGTCTTTTTGAACAATACGAATTTTTAATTCAGTTAAAAGCTTAAAGAAAAGCAGGAAATCCGATTGCTCTACCTTAAAAAAATAGAAATGGGCTTTGAATTTCCAGCAAGAAGTAGTCTGCTACTATTCAGCTGCTTAGAAGGACTACAAAGTCTTTGGTATTCTAAACGATGCATTTTATGCATTGTTACATGCTAGTGCCACCGCCACCATCTAACACATTTACTTTGTATAATATATAAAATATAGTAAGTTCATGATTCGATTTAACAAACCTTTGGACCGGAGGAGCATGGTGGCGCTGCGAACGCTGAAAAATGTAAAAAAAAAATTGTGTCCTTTGTGTGGAACGTATTTAAGAGAGTGAGCGGAAAATATCAAAAGAGCATGAACATGAGAAAAAATACTCTGGCGGGATCTGTGATGATGATGACGCAGTTTTGTTTTGATTCACTTTTAAGGATATAATATGAAAAGGGTTGAAGAGATTTATCTCAAGGGGAAGAACTCGTTTGAGACATAGCCTTATGATTTTGTGTTTCTTCTTTATTTCAAGGTAAACTACCTGCACCAATGTAGAACAAATTGTCGCATTGCATCATTTTGCTTTGGAAAACAATTTGACTACTTTGAAATACATTTTGTAATTGATAAAAGAAAGAATTACGCAAAATGTATTTCAAGTAGGTATATTACGGAGTTATTGAAAAAATACAAACATAATGTAGGTAGGTTAGTTCGCAAAAATAAAACTCTACCTTTCAATTTAATTCTACCACTTTTATTCAGTATCTACTTTCGATACACACTTTATTCGAACTCAACTCAATCGCGTTTACTCAGTCTTCACACTATCACTTTATAATAAAAACTGACTGTGGTTGCGTCAGCTCCCTCTTTATTTAGAAGTGTGAAACATAGAGAGCTTTCTGGTAGTTTTGCCATGAACCATGATGTCTAGACAAGTTCCCCTCCCGGTATATTTCTGCACACATATACACACTTCATTATACCATTCCATTATAGTGTTGCCACCTGTGTTTTCGGTTGAACGTTTTCGATTAGGAAATTAGTATTGAATGTTGGGTGTACATTACACTGCCCCCTCCTAGAGATTGTTCATCCCGGATAATTCCATCTGCAGCCTCGCCACTGGCGGAGCAAAATCGCATCGTCACCTCCAAGTGGTGCCCGCTGGATAACCAACTAACGACGAGCGTTGGATCAATTGATCCACGAGCTGTGTCACCTGAGTTATCTTTTCAGGAACTAGGAGCAAAGCAAGAAAAATATCACTCTGAATGTACCAGCTCAACAATAAATCCAAGAGCGTCTGACACATATTGTGCGGCACACTGGTCAGCGTCTGATCCCAGTGGGACGGCTGAATATAAAATGCGAATAGAAATAACTGACCTATTTGTATTGTAATGAACACCCAACATTTATACCAATTTCCTAATCGAAAACGTTTAACCGAAAACACAACTGGCAACACTATAATGAAATGGTATAAAATGACAGGCATTGCTTGTAAGCCAGTGTGTGTGAGTGTAGAGATTTTTGACAGCAAATGTGGAAACCATGGAGAAGAAACTGGAACGCTCTAGATGAGTGTTGTTCTATATAAATAGGACCCCTGACGCAACGAGCAGTCAGTTTTGATTATAGAGTGATAAAGTTAAGTGTGAAATGTTGTTAACCAGTGATAGTCCAATAGTCGAGTTGAGTTCGAATAAAGTATAGATACTGAATAAAAGTGATAGAAATAATTTGAAAGGTGAAGTTTTATTTTGCGAACTAAGCGCACGTTACATTGGTGTCAGAAGTGTAAATAAAACTTATTTGACTAGTAAAGTGTAAAAAAAAACAAAAAAGTTAAATACAGTGAAAATGGGTAAGTTGTTGGAAGAGCTCAACTGCATTGAGCTTAAAAGTGAGTTAGGTAAGCGAAATCTTTCTAGAGCGGGATCGAAAAATGAGCTCGTCCTGCGCTTGCGCAACTATTTGGAACAGCAAGGGGAAGACGTAAACACTTTTGTTTTTGAAACAGAAGTGGAGGAAGAGGAAGTAAGTGAAATTGTAGATTTTTCTAGTATGATGAAACTTTTGTTAGAACAGCGAAACGAGCAAAAGAAGGAACAGCAGAATGTTCTCGAGCAACTGGAAGCACAACGAAACGAACAAAAGAAAGAACAACAGAATATTCTCGAAAGACTTGAGGCGCAACAGAATGTTTTGGAAGGTCAGAAAAACATTCTAGAAGGTAAATTGGGAAACAGAAAGTTGTAGAGAATCGTTTCGAAGGCGTAGAAAGCCGATGTGATGTTCTGACCAAGGAATTGGACCAGATCCGGAAAATCAAAGTTCGAGAATCTGCTGGAGAGTTTGCAAGGAAAAAGGAGATGAAACCGCCAACATTTGATGGACAGTCGTCTTGGCCAGTTTACAAGAGACAATTTGAGGCAGCCGCGACAACAAATGGCTGGGATGACGAAGACAAGCACATAGCACTCACTCTTGCTCTTAGAGGACCAGCAGCTGAATTACTTCAAACTTTTCCAGCTGGTAAGAGCGGAGATTTCAGTTCTCTTGTGGCAGCTATAGATAAACGCTTTGGCGATAGCCACTTGAAGGAAGTCTTCCGAGTGCAACTCAATAACAGAGTCCAGAAAAGGGGTGAAAGTCTACAGCAACTCCAAGCAGACGTCGAAAGACTGGTGCACCTGGCATACCCGGATGCTGGAGAAGAAATCATCAACCAGCTTGCTGTTGAGTCCTTCGTCCGTGCCATTTCGGATATAAATCTTCAGAGGTCTGTGCGAACTGCTAGAACACGTACTCTTTCTGAAAATTAAGCATTCGCATTAACAATTGAAGCAGCAGAACAAGCTTCTCATGGAGTACATCGACTTAGAGAAGCCATAGTCGAAGAGTGCTCGTGCCAAAGAGCTGAAATACAAAAGAACCAGCGGAGCGGACTAGCAAGATGTTGGAACTGCAACAAGACCGGGCACTTACAGCGTCAATGCCGACTACCACCAAATAAGACCGATTCGTCAACCAGCAAGACGCCTTCCACTGGCCAAACAAGGTGAGGTTGAGGAAATGATAACAGCAATGAAGAAGGACGGGCTTATTGAAAATTCCAAAAGTCCTTGGGCTTCACCAGTGGTTCTAGTGAAAAAGAAAGACGGCAACATTCGAGCGTTTGATGGAGTGCGTTCTTCAAGGACTGACGTGGAAAGCGTGCCTTGTCTACTTGAACAATGTCATTGTTTACGGGAAAACATTTGACCAACATTGCAAGAATCTAAAAGCTGTGTTTCAGAGACTTCGAGAGGCTAACCTTAAACTGAATCCGGAAAAATGTGCACTTTTCAAAACCGAAGTTAAGTATTTGGGACACATCATCTCTTCCCAAGGAGTGAAGACTGATCCTGAAAAAGTTGACTCCGTCAAAAATTGGCCAACACCACAGGACAAACATCAACTCCGAAGCTTTCTTGGTCTTGCCACATATTACCGACGTTTTGTTAAGAACTTTGCTGGAGTTGCAAAAAGTTTGCATCAGCTCACCGAAAAAGGGAAGCAGTTTAAATGGTCAGGTGAGTGTGAAAAATCTTTTTAGGAACTCAAATACCCTCCTCTGTAACGCTCCAGTGCTGGCACATCCAACACCTGGCAAAACATTCATCATCGACGCAGATGCAAGCAACGTTGGAATCGGGGCGGTACTATCCCAAGTGCATGATGGCGAAGAGAAAGTGGTGGCATATTATAGTAAGGTCCTCTCGAAGCCTGAAAGAAACTACTGCGTGACCAGAAGGGAACTGCTGGCTCTTATCTTGGCAACAAAGCACTTCCATAAGTACATCTATGGACAGAAATTCCTTCTGCGGCAGACCACAGTGCTCTGAGCTGGCTGTTGAACTTCAAAAATCCAGAAGGTCAAGTCGCAAGGTGGATAGAAAGATTGCAGACCTATGACTATCAGATCCAACACCGCAGAGGAAAGCTGCACTCAAACGCCGATGTATTATCCCGAAGACCTTGCAAAGTGGATTGCAAGCATTGTAGGCGACAAGAAAACAAAGAAAATATTACCGCTCAGCGACTAAGAGCTGACCCCATATGCGGATGGAGCAATGAGGAAGTGAGGACCGCTCAACAGGAGGATCCAGATATCGAACCCATTCTCGCATGGAAAGAAAATGAAGAGAAACCTGAATGGGGAGACATTTCTGACAGGAGTCCAGCTCTCAAAGCCTATTGGGCACAGTGGGACTCACTATATGTGCAAGAAGGTGTCCTCAGGCGAAGATGGGAGTCCGTTGACGGTAAATCATATGTGATGCAGCTGATCGTACCGCAATCGAAAGTCAGTGAAGTTCTTCGGGAGATGCACGACGGACCTTCTGGAGGTCACCTGGGAGTTAACAAAACACTGGAGAAGGTGCGACATCGGTTCTACTGGTTACATGCTAGAGATGAGGTGGAGAAGTGGTGCCGAACATGTGACAAGTGTGCTGCAACCAAAGGACCTGGTAGGAAGATTCAAGGTAAGATGCATCAGTACAACGTTGGATCGCCTTTTGAGAGGATTGCAGTAGATGTGGCTGGGCCTTTTCCAGAGACCAACGCTGGAAACAAGTACATTCTGGTTGTAATGGACTATTTTAGCAAATGGCCTGAGGCGTATGCCATCCCAAATCAAGAAGCCAAAACGGTGGTCGACCAGATTGTGTTTAACTGGGTAAGTAGGTTTGGCGTACCTATGGATCTCCATTCCGACCAAGGGAGGAACTTCGAGTCAAACATCTTCCAAGGAGTGTGCGGACTGCTTGGCATCAAGAAGACCAGAACCACACCGCTTCATCCACAATCTGATGGGATGGTTGAAAGATTCAACCGGACCTTGAAAGAACACCTCACCAAGGTCGTAGGCGACTACCAAAGAGACTGGGATAGGCACGTACCGCTATTCCTGATGGCCTATAGAAGTGCAGTACATAGCTCGACAGGACAAACACCATCTGACATCCTGTTCGGGAAAACCATGCGGCTGCCCACCGAACTTAAATTTGGATGCCCCACAGAGGAGCCACAGGACACGAACGAGTATGTGGATGACCTCAAGGAGAGACTCGCTGACATCCATAAAAGAACAAGGGAACGGATGAAAACCTACAGCGACCGGATGAAGACACGGTACGACACAAAAGCGACAACGGCAGGATTCCAAGCAGGAGATCGTGTGTGGCTTATAATCCTCATCGTCAAAAGGGATTGTCACCGAAACTTCAGCAGAACTGGGAAGGTCCTTATACTGTTGTCACGAGGATTAACGACGTGGTTTACCGCATCCAAAGAGGATTAAGAGGCAAGTTAAAAGTAGTTCATTGTGACCGGCTGCATCGATATAGTGGCGAGGCTGCAGATGGAATTATTCGGGACGAACAATCTTAAGGAGGGGGCAGTGTAATGAACACCCAACATTTATACCAATTTCCTAATCGAAAACGTTTAACCGAAAACACAACTGGCAACACTATAATGAAATGGTATAAAATGACAGGCATTGCTTGTAAGCCAGTGTGTGTGAGTGTAGAGATTTTTGACAGCAAATGTGGAAACCATGGAGAAGAAACTGGAACGCTCTAGATGAGTGTTGTTCTATATAAATAGGACCCCTGACGCAACGAGCAGTCAGTTTTGATTATAGAGTGATAAAGTTAAGAGTGAAATGTTGTTAACCAGTGATAGTCCAATAGTCGAGTTGAGTTCGAATAAAGTATAGATACTGAATAAAAGTGATAGAAATAATTTGAAAGGTGAAGTTTTATTTTGCGAACTAAGCGCACGTTACAGTATCATAAAAAAAAGTTGAAAAAATTTATGGCAATGAACAAAACAAACAGATTGCCCTGGTGGCAGTCCAGCAAAATTGGAAAATCCACTCTCTAAAGAGATCCACTCTGGGGAGGACCACTTATTGCTTAAAAATTTTGGGAAACGGAGTACGAAAATACAGAGAACTCCACCAAAAAACTACTCCCAAAGGGTTACACCATCGAAAACCCCAAATAAGACAAATGACGTAAAAGTTATTAGCCAAAAAGAAACCAATGTGTCTGAAATGATCGACACTGCAGGACAACAGAGTTTCAAAGAAATCAAAGAAAACTGCCAAACCAAATCAAAAGATTACTATGATGAATGGCAAAAGGAAATAGCAGCAAGAAAGAAACTTGAAACCTTAGTTCAAAGTCTTCAGGAGCAAGTAAAAAGACTCGAAGAAAAGGTGTCCCTATTTAACAAGGAACACAAGTCTACGGTTCAGACAAGTCAACAAGATACTGTTACTGTGTATCAAACTGACGAAGAACTTTTATTTGAAACTGAAAGAAAAAGAAGTAAGCGCACTGCTAAAAAATGAAAAGCGGAAGGTAGCCCCGAATTGCATACAAAGAACCAGCAAACTTCGAAAAATGAAAATAAAAAAGACTTGGGTACTACAAAGAATAATGCAAATAATGTGCTAGCCAATGCTAAACCGAAGTCTTTGTCTAAAGGCAACAGAAAAACTGTACCACCACCAATTATGATCACATGATTCCCAAATTTTGGAGATCTTAACAAAATGATTGAGAAATGTACTAAAAAAGCTTGCAAATATACATCGTATAACAAAGACAATTGGAAAGTCAATGTCGAGGAAGATGATGACTATAGACTGGTCACTGAGGAACTAAGCAAACATAAAATCCAGTGGCACTCCTATGAAAACAAATCCACAAGACCAATAAAAGTAATAGCCAGAGGCCTACATTCCTCATGTTCTCCAAAAGAATTAGTAGAAGACCTTGTTCAAGCAGGCTTCCAAGCCCTTGATGCAGTCAATCTTATTAAAAATGAGACTACTAATAACTCTGCTGGGGAACCAATAATAATAAAGAGATCACTGCCTTTATTCACGCTATCTTTCGACAGCAAACAAAGTCTTGAAAATGTATATAGTATTCGATCAATCTTGGGCATAAAAGTCAAAACTGAACCACTGCGAAAATCAAAAATTGTTCCGCAATGTAAACGATGCCAAGCATTTGGCCACACCCAAAAATATTGCAACCGCGAGTTTGCTTGTGTTAAGTGTGAAGGAAAACATGCAACTAAAGACTGTCCATCAAGCAAAGAACAGAAAGCAAAATGTGTAAACTGCCAAGGTAATCACCCTGCAAGCTATAGAGGCTGTCCAGTTGCTAAAAGATTTCAAAAATCCAAAAGCAAAATGACATCCGGTGAAATAAAGCCCAGCAATCCAGCAAACACAAAAAGAACTCCTGAAGCTGAGGATAAAGGTAAGAAAGAATTTCCGAAGGAAGCTGTTAAAAGCAAAAGCGACGAAAATAAATCCTATTCACAGATTGTTAAAAATGTGCGGAAGAATGAAGACACTTCCATTAAAGAAATTCTTGAACTTATTCTTAAAAGAATTGACAATCAGGATTTGAACATCAAACGGCTAAGTGAAGAAGTCGCTCTTAAAAAACAATGATGGACAGAACACTAAAAATTGGAACATGGAATGCAAACGGTCTTTTACACCATTTATCAGAATTAAAAATCTTCTTAGACATCGAACACATAGATATTTGTCTGGTGTCTGAAACTCATTTCTCAAGTGGACTGGTTCTTGATGATTTAATATCAAACTATATTTGCTACCACGCTCCTCATCCAGCTGATAAGGCTAGAGGTGGATCGGCAATCCTCATAAAAAAGAGCTTAAAACACCATGAAGAAGTTATGTTTACAAACGAGAATATGCAAGTAACAATAATTAGTATTGGTATGAAAAAGAAAGACTTCAAGTTGGCATCAATATACTGCCCGCCGAGGCGTTCCCCGACTGAAGATGATTATACAGAACTGCTAAAACTACTAGGACTTAACTTCCTTGTTGGCGGTGACTTTAATGCTAAGCACACCCATTGGGGATCCAGACTTATAACAACAAAAGGCAGAAGGCTTTACAAAGCATGCCTCAAATACAATTGCGAGTTTTATTCATCCAGATCACCAACATACTAGCCATCGGATTCAAGTAAAATACCAGACCTTGTTGACTTTTTCATAGTTAAAGGTATCAAACGAAACCATATAAGAGTCGAAGGTAAATATGACTTATCATCAGATCATACACCGGTGATTTTATCACTTAATGAATCGGAGATAATGGAAAAAAGTAATCCTAAGCTAGTAAATAATAAAACAAACTGGAGTGAATTCAGAGAAAAGCTTGAAAGCTATATAAATCTCAGATCCCCTATGGAAACAAAAGAGCAAATAGACCTTGAAGTAGAACAATTCATTGCCGATGTTCAACAAGCTGCAGAAGAAAGTACACCAACTTACTCGAGTAGGAAGCAAACTGAAACAAAATACCCTGCCGAGATAAGAGAGTTGATATTGGAGAAGAGAAGAGCTCGAAGAAAATGGCAAAATACTAGATTTCTAGACGACAAAACAGCGTTTAACCGGCTAAGCAACGAACTGAAAAAACAAATCTACGAATTCAAAAATGATTCATTAAGTAGATTCCTGAAAAATTTAACGACTGATGCTTCAACCGATTATTCGCTCTGGAAAGCAGCTAAGCGCCTGTAAAGACCGCAGTTACAAAACCCTCCAATAAAATCTCTAAACGGGAATTGGATCGGAAATCCGAAAGAAAAAGCTAACCTATTTGCAGAACATCTTGCGAATGTTTTTAAGCCATTCCCAGCAAATACATCTGAAAACAGCTTACAGTTTATTGATAAAGTCGATGAAGTTGACATACCAATTGTCACACTGAAAGAAATAAAAAGTATGTGTCGAAATCAACTATCGAACAAAAAATCACCTGGGTACTATCTAATAACTGCTCAGGTTATGAAAGAAATGCCATCAAAAGCCTTCATAAAACTCCAATTCATAATAAATGCATGCCTAAAGACCCAATATGTCCCACATCATTGGAAAATTGCTGAAGTAATTGTTATACCAAAGCAAGGTAAGCCACCAACAGAAGTGACGTCTTACAGACCAATATCGCTTATACCAATAATGGCAAAAGTCTTTGAAAAGTTGCTACTGAAAAGACTAAGCAAAGTCATAGAAGAAAGAAATCTAATCCCAAATCATCAGTTTGGATTTAGGAATAAACATTCCACGATAGACCAAGTTCATAGAATAACGGATGCAGTTGAAAAAGCATTAGAAGAAAAACAAGTATGTTCGGCTATATTTTTTGATGTTGCTCAAGCATTCGACAAGGTATGGCATGAGGGGCTAGAGTACAAACTGCAAAGGGACCTACCCAGGCAGTACTACGAAATACTAAAATCTTATATCTCAAACCGGCTCTTCAGAGTACGGTATGATCAAGAATATTCAAAGCTATGTAATATACAAGCCGGTGTTCCACAAGGAAGCGTCCTAGGACCTACCCTGTATTTGCTATATACAAGGGATATTCCAGTGGATAACAACACCATTATGGCTACTTTTGCAGATGATACCGCAATTTTGGCATCCAGTAAGTGCGTCGTCAAGGCTGCTGAGAAATTGCAAAATGCGGTCGACACCGTTAGTGATTGAACCAAAAAATGGCGTATCAAGCTCAATGAAGCTAAATCTGCACATATAAACTTTACAAATAAAAAGTTAAGCTACGTTCAAATATTCATCAACAATCAAGCTGTACTTTACGCCAATACGGCCAAATACCTTGGGATGAATTTGGATGCAAAGCTAAAATGGAAAGAGCATATCAAAAAGAAAAGGGAAGAGCTCAACTTGAAATATAGAAAAATGTACTGGTTACTCGGTAGAAATTCGGACTTATCTGTCGAAAATAAAATAATGCTTTATAAACAAGTACTTAGACCTGTTTGGACCTATTGAAATGGAATCCAATTATGGGGCTGTACAAAGAAAACAAATACTGAAATCATCCAAAAGTTCCAAAACAAAGTCCTTCGTGGAATAGTAAATGCACCATGGTATATAAGAAATAGCGATTTACATCGTGACCTACAAATAGAAACTGTTACAGAAGTTGTAAGAAAACATGCTGTATCACACAATCAGCGACTGCATAGTCATATCAACTCTGAAATGGAGTCCGTATTAAATACGAGAGGCAATGTTCGGAGATTAAGAAGAACCAAGCCACACGAGCTAATGGCCTAAAAGTCATGGGAAGCATTAAAAGTTTAAGTTTATTTAAAAGAAAATAGCAAACAAGTGTTTGTTATTGTTTTTGTTTTGTCCTGGAGTTGTAAATTGAATAGAATTATTACAAAGCATTTTTAAAAGAAAAAAGAAAAAATTTAATTAGAAAAATGTATGTTGAAGATCGAAATGATCATACCTCAACTCCATGTTGCGTTTCGCCCAGGCACGGCAATTGGGCTCATCAGTTAGATGATTGCCGTACCCTTCTAAGACGCAATTTTAGTTCGGAATACACCGACACTTATAAAATTCACTGCACTCACATGCAGTGAATTTTATTTTCTAAGCAAATGTACAAGCCATTATTAATAAACTTAGAAAAGTAAACAATAAAAAATTAAAAAATTTCTTTTAAATAAATTTATACCATACCATGGAAAACTTTGTTTACTTTTCTAAGTTTATTAATAATGGCTTGTACATTTGCTTAGAAAATAAAATTCACTGCATGTGAGTGCAGTGAATTTTATAAGTGTCGTTGTATTCCGAACTAAAATTGCGTCTTAGCACGGCAATCATCTAACTGATGAGCCCAATTGCCGTGCCTGGGCGAAACGCAACATGGAGTTGAGGTATGATCATTTCGATCTTCAACATACATTTTTCTAATTAAATTTTTTCTTTTTTCTTTTAAAAATGCTTTGTAATAATTCTATTCAATTTACAACTCCAGGACAAAACAAAAACAATAACAAACACTTGTTTGCTATTTTCTTTTAAATAAATTTATACCATACCATGGAAAACTTTGTTTACTTTTCTAAGTTTATTAATAATGGCTTGTACATTTGCTTAGAAAATAAAATTCACTGCATGTGAGTGCAGTGAATTTTATAAGTGTCGGTGTATTCCGAACTAAAATTGCGTCTTAGAAGGGTACGGCAATCATCTAACTGATGAGCCCAATTGCCGTGCCTGGGCGAAACGCAACATGGAGTTGAGGTATGATCATTTCGATCTTCAACATACATTTTTCTAATTAAATTTTTTCTTTTTTCTTTTAAAAATGCTTTGTAATAATTCTATTCAATTTACAACTCCAGGACAAAACAAAAACAATAACAAACACTTGTTTGCTATTTTCTTTTAAATAAATTTATACCATACCATGGAAAACTTTGTTTACTTTTCTAAGTTTATTAATAATGGCTTGTACATTTGCTTAGAAAATAAAATTCACTGCATGTGAGTGCAGTGAATTTTATAAGTGTCGGTGTATTCCGAACTAAAATTGCGTCTTAGAAGGGTACGGCAATCATCTAACTGATGAGCCCAATTGCCGTGCCTGGGCGAAACGCAACATGGAGTTGAGGTATGATCATTTCGATCTTCAACATACATTTTTCTAATTAAATTTTTTCTTTTTTCTTTTAAAAATTTTTTGTAATAATTCTATTCAATTTACAACTCCAGGACAAAACAAAAACAATAACAAACACTTGTTTGCTATTTTCTTTTAAATAAATTTATACCATACCATGGAAAACTTTGTTTACTTTTCTAAGTTTATTAATAATGGCTTGTACATTTGCTTAGAAAATAAAATTCACTGCATGTGAGTGCAGTGAATTTTATAAGTGTCGGTGTATTCCGAACTAAAATTGCGTCTTAGAAGGGTACGGCAATCATCTAACTGATGAGCCCAATTGCCGTGCCTGGGCGAAACGCAACATGGAGTTGAGGTATGATCATTTCGATCTTCAACATACATTTTTCTAATTAAATTTTTTCTTTTTTCTTTTAAAAATGCTTTGTAATAATTCTATTAAAAGTTTAAGCTTCCCTTAAAGCGATAATATTATTGAGAAAGAAAAATCTGTTGTCGATCGTTCATAGATTGGTTCTGAGTACGAGGAGTTTTTAGTGGATAAGAATCCCACACTACTTGGTATCGAATACTGCTAAGTGTCTTTTGAAGATTTACTCCTGGCAAAAAAAAAAAAAAAAAGCCTCGCCACAATATCGATGCAGCCGGTCACAATGAACTACTTTTAACTTGCCTCTTAATCCTCTTTGGATGCGGTAAACCACGTCGTTAATCTTCGTGACAACAGTATAAGGACCTTCCCAGTTCTGCTGAAGTTTCGGTGACAATCCCTTTTGAAGATGAGGATTATAAAGCCACACACGATCTCCTGCTTGGAATCCTGCCATTGTCACTTTTGTGTCGTACCGTGTCTTCATCCGGTCGCTGTAGACTTTCATCCGTTCCCTTGCTCTTTTATGGATGTCAGCGAGTCTCTCCTTGAGGTCGTCCACATACTCGTTCGTGTCCTGTGGCTCCTCTGTGGGGCATCCAAATTTAAGTTCGCTGGGCAGCCGCATGGTTTTCCCGAACAGGATGTCAGATGGTGTTTGTCCTGTCGAGCTATGTACCGCACTTCTATAGGCCATCAGGAATAGCGGTACGTGCCTATCCCAGTCTCTTTGGTAGTCGCCTACGACCTTGGTGAGGTGCTCTTTCAAGGTCCGGTTGAATCTTTCAACCATCCCATCAGATTGTGGATGAAGCGGTGTGGTTCTTGTCTTCTTAATGCCAAGTAGTCCGCACACTCCTTGGAAGATGTTTGACTCAATGTTCCTCCCTTGGTCGGAATGGAGTTCCATAGGCACGCCAAACCTACTCACCCAGTTAAACACAATCTGGTCGACCACCGTTTTGGCTTCTTGATTTGGGATGGCATACGCCTCAGGCCATTTGCTAAAATATTCCATTACAACCAGAATGTACTTGTTTCCAGCGTTGGTCTCTGGAAAAGGCCCAGCCACATCTGCTGCAATCCTCTCAAAAGGCGATCCAACGTTGTACTGATGCATCTTACCTGGAATCTTCCTACCAGGTCCTTTGGTTGCAGCACACTTGTCACATGTTCGGCACCACTTCTCCACCTCATCTCTAGCATGTAACCAGTAGAACCGATGTCGCACCTTCTCCAGTGTTTTGTTAACTCCCAGGTGGCCTCCAGAAGGTCCGTCGTGCATCTCCCGAAGAACTTCACTGACTTTCGAATGCGGTACGATCAGCTGCATCACATATGACTTAAAGTCAGCGGATTCCCATCTTCGCCTGAGGACACCTTCATGCACACATAGTGAGTCCCACTATGCCCAATAGGCTTTGAGAACTGGACTCCTGTCCGAAATGTCTCCCCATTCAGGTTTCTCTTCATTTTCTTTCCATGCGAGAATGGGTTCGATATCTGGATCCTCCTGTTGAGCAGTCCTCACTTCCTCATTGCTCCATCCGCTTATCTGGTCAGCTCTTAGTCGCTGAGCGGCAATGATTTCTTTGTCTTCTTGCCGCCTACAATGCTTGCAATCCACTTTGCAAGGTCTTCGGGATAATACATCGGCGTTTGAGTGCAGCTTTCCTCTGCGGTGTTGGATCTGATAGTCATAGGTCTGCAATCTTTCTATCCACCTTGCGACTTGACCTTCTGGATTTTTGAAGTTCAACAGCCAGCTCAGAGCACCATGGTCTGTCCGCAGAAGGAATTTCTGTCCATAGATGTACTTATGGAAGTGCTTTGTTGCCAAGATAAGAGCCAGCAGTTCCCTTCTGGTCACGCAGTAGTTTCTTTCGGGTTTCGAGAGGACCTTGCTGTAGTATGCCACCACTTTCTCTTCGCCATCATGTACTTGGGATAGTACCGCCCCGATTCCAACGTTGCTTGCATCTGCGTCGACGATGAATGTTTTGCCAAGTGTTGGATGTGCCAGCACTGGAGCGTTACAGAGGCGGTATTTGAGTTCCTGAAAAGATTTCTCGCACTCACCTGACCATTTAAACTGCTTCCCTTTCTCGGTGAGCTGATGTAAACTCTTTGCAACTCCAGCAAAGTTCTTAACGAAACGTCGGTAATATGTGGCAAGACCAAGAAAGCTTCGGAGTTGATGATTGTCCTGTGGTGTTGGCCAATTTTTGACGGAGTCAAGTTTTTCAGGATCAGTCTTCACTCCATGGGAAGAGATGATGTGTCCCAAACACTTAACTTCGGTTTTGAAAAGTGCACATTTTTCTGGATTCAGTTTTAGGTTAGCGTCTCGAAGTCTCTGAAACACAGCTTTTAGGTTCTTGCAATGTTGGTAACGCTCGAATGTTGCCGGAGCGTTGCATGGCCCAAACGGCATAACTTTAAACTGCCAGAGCCCATTACCTGTAGAAAACGCCGTCTTTTCCCGATCATCAGGGTGGATGTCAACTTGCCAATATCCACTCTTCAAGTCCAGCGCCGAAAACCACTGGGCTCCTTCCATGGCATCCAGGGTATCACTGATTCTCGACAGGGGATAGCTGTCCTTCTTAGTCACATCATTCAGCCTTCGGTAGTCCACACAAAAACGAGTGCTTCCGTCTTTCTTTTTCACTAGCACCACTGGTGACGCCCAAGGACTTTTGGAATTTTCAATAAGCCCGT
Organism: Melanostoma scalare; assembly: GCA_949752695.1. Taxonomy (NCBI): domain Eukaryota; kingdom Metazoa; phylum Arthropoda; class Insecta; order Diptera; family Syrphidae; genus Melanostoma; species Melanostoma scalare. Next base: position 95,691,871 of record OX456984.1, read on the forward strand.
CCTTCTTCATTGCTGTTATCATTTCCTCAACCTCACCTTGTTTGGCCAGTGGTAGACGTCTTGCGGGTTGAAGAATCGGTCTTGCATCTCCTGTGTTGATGCGATGCTGCACCAACTGTGTCCTACCATATTGCCCCTTTTGCGATGCGAAGATATCAGTGTACTCTCGTAGGAGATTTTAAGCCATCCTTGTTTGTTGGTGATGAAGGTTGGATGAATTCAGTATTTTAGCTCTGATGGTTTTGAGCTCCTCCGGAGTTATAGTTTTTCTCGGGGCTTCGTCTGTGATCTTCGTAATTGCTGCAACCGATTTGCAACGTCCAACGACTTCTCCTTTCTTCAACCTTACATCGTACGGTCTGGTGTTTAGTAATCGTACGGGGACCATTTTGTTTTTCGGTGCTACCAGTGTTTTCCCAATGATGACGCTTTGGGAGGAACACTCTGGGTCTGGTTCCACCATGAGGTATCGAAGGCTTCCAAGCTCACCTTCCAGTTTTGTCCAAACGAACACTTCAGAAGAAGGAGGCAGAATCAGATCTTCCGTGATGACAGTCCTCAGTGTCGACGTATTTTCGTTCGAATAGGTCATTGGAAGTTCCTTATTTTGGTACTTCAAAACTTGATTACCGATGTGTTAGGACAAAGCAAAAAAGACTTCAACAATAAAGAGGCGACAACGGATCGAATTATGTTTGAATGCACACAGGCCGGTTTATTTCAAGAGACTAGCCTTATAAATGTAACAGTTTTGCTTTATATAGTATTTAGTTATTATATACATACATAGCTGCAAGTTTATATAAAGGAATAAATACTAACACCTTCTCTCAAAACTGATTTTTCTTTAAATTCATAAATTCATTAACTTATTTTAATTATTTGTAATAATAAGATTATATTATAAAACAAAATATTTCATTGTAACTGAAGTTACACAAAAATTTTTGTTTTTCTTTTAGGACTTTAAACCTAACATATTACTAAATTGACTGTGTTTAATTTTCTTTAAGTTTTTAGTGAATATATCTGCGGTCATCTCATCGGTAGGAATATACTTGAGTACAAGTAAATCCTTCTCTGCAACATCGCGCACATAGTGTGCTTTGATATCGATGTGTTTCGTACGGTTGTGGAAAATAGGATTTTTTGCCAGCTACTGTGAGCTAAGGTTGTCACTAAAGAGCTCGGTTGGTCCATTCACAAGTTCGTTAAAACCCATTTCTTCCAAGAATCGTCGAAGATAAACAATTTCTTTTGATGCTGTAGAAAGTGCAACATACTCTGCCTCAGTGCTACTAAGCGCAATGGTTGACTGCTTTTTGCTGTCCCAAGATATGACTGCACCAGCTAGGAAGAATGCAAATCCCGTATATGATTTTCGGTCAATGCAGTTTCCCCCCAGTCAGCATCCACATACCCTCTAAGCTTCATACCAGTCTGAAAATAATTAAGTTTCATATTAAGAGTAGTTTTAAGGTACCTTAACAAATGCTTTGCAGCATTTAAATGCTCAACATGAGGATTTGTGTTAAACTGAGCAAGTTTGAACACAGAATGGATAATATCAGGTCTCGTACAGACGCCCAAGTAAGTCAAAGAACCGATCAAAGACTGGTACTTCTTCAGGTCTACCTTCTCACAATGCGAACAGTCTTCACACTTCTTAAAATGGGATCCTGGTTCCAGTGGCGTTGCACAGCTTCTGCATTCCATCATTCCAAAGTCAGCCAAAAGATTTAAAATCAACTGGCGTTGTGAAATCTGGATTCCATTACGTCCTTTTGTGATTTCAATGCCTACAAAATGATCAATTGGACCTTTATCAATCACTTCAAACTTGTCACTTATTTGTTGTTTAATTTTTTCCAATTTTTCAAGATGTGAACACGCAACAAGTATATCGTCAACGTACACAGCTACTATATTAATTTCGCCAGACCTCTTCAGTACATAAACACATGCGTCTCCGTTGCACTTATTAAAGCCAATCTGTCTGAGAGCAGAATCGAGTTCCTTGTTCCAATTACGACCAGATTGCTTTAAACCGTAAATCGCCTTCTTCAATCGGCAGACTTGGCTTTTGCTGTTGTCATCGATAAAGCATTCAGGTTGAAACATGAACACCTCTTCCTGTAGCGTTCCATTTAAATACGCCGATACTACGTCCATTTGATGGACAAAGAGTTGATATTCAGCAGCTAAATCAAGGATGAGTCGTATTGAGGAATATCTCACAACAGGTGAAAATATTTCATTATAATCAACCCCATATCGTTGACTGCAACCTTTTGCTACGAGGCGAGCTTTATACTTTATTGGGGCACCCTGGCTTGTCACGTTTTATATTGAAAACCCATTTCGATTTTATAATTCGCCGATTGTCAGGGGCGTCTACTAGTTCCCAAGTGTCATTTTTTCTCAATGCCTCGTACTCTGAAGCCAGGCAGCTCTCCACTTTTCCGCATCTGTACTATGCATTGCTTCTTGATTGGGTATTCCGTCATTAAGGAAATTTATTAACTACATGTGAACTTACCGCATGGTCAGAACGCAGTTTTTTACGATACACTTTTGCCTTTTCCATATTTATCATTTTGGCTTGAGCAATATCCTCGGGATTTCTAATAATGACTCCTCCACCAGCAGCCCTGCCTGCATTAACAGCATTCCCAGCTTCAGTAGCACTAACAGAGCCAACAACATCCACAGCACCAACAGCTTCAACAGCATCAACAGCATCAACAGCTCCAGTCGCAACTCTAGTGTCTGCCACCTCTTCACCACCTCCAGCTCTTTTTTCGGCATGAAAACTAGAATCTGCATCATCGAAAACCTCGTCAGAGGATGAATTCATTTCAGCAATCACTTCAGGATCAGCTTCTTCCTTAAATAAATGTTTATTTAAGGGCACATTTTGACTAACGTCATCTATATCATCTAAGAATACTGTTCTATTGTTTTCTAATTTTAAAAATCTTACGTCACGACCAATTATGACTGTCTTCCGCTTAGGGTCGTATAGCCTGTACCCTTTTACCTCATTTGCGTACCCCACCATGTAGCATTCAACACCTTTTGCTGCAAATTTTGACTTACGTGGTGATTTGTCGAGCAGTATACCTCTTCTTCCAAATACCTCGAAGTGAGACACGTTTGGCTTTTTGCAGCTCCAAGCTTCATGTGGGGTGATACCTTAGAGCATCTTGGCCGGCGAACGGTTACGCAAATATGCGGCGGTATTTATGGCTTCGGCCCACAAGAATTCTGGCAACTTAGAATCCAGTAACATACATGGGCTCATTTCAACCAAGGTGCGATTAAGGCGCTCAGTGATACCGTTTTGTTGCGGTGTGTATGCTACCGTAAGCCGCCTACGAATGCCCTCCCTTTTTAGAAAATTATTAAAGTCGCGATTAACGTATTCACCGCCATTATCCGAGTGAAGAATTTTAATTTTTTTGCCTGTTTCAAGCTCAACACTAGCTTTAAATGATTTAAAAGTTTCAAAAACATCACTTTTATTTTTGATAAAATAAATGACAATTCTTCGGCTGAAATCATCAACGAAAGACACGATATATTTTGCACCGCTAAGGGATGAAGTGGGCATCGGACCACACACATCGCTATGGACAATCTCTAGAATTGATTCACTTGATTTTTCTGAGTATTTTGGGAAAGGCAACGCACTTATCTTGCCTTTAAGGCATGTATCGCACTCAAATTTTGGCAAATTTTTAAAGTTTAAACTGCTCACCATTTCGTTTTTAACCAATAATTCTAAACTTTTGGAATTTAAATGTCCATATTTACGGTGCCACTCAATAACATTCGTATTATTCGCAGCGCACAACATATTTTGCTTTGGTGTATATGTGAATAAATCACCCGATCGCTTGGCCCGAAACACCTCCGCACCCGCCGCTCGATTCGTTATTTTTGCAAAATCTTCATCAAAATTTACTTTACAAGATCCCGTTAATTTGCTCACCGACAAGAAATTCGTTTTTAAATGGGGAACATAAAGAACAATAGGTGTGTTTCTTTACTGAAAATTCACACGAAATGCACCGAAAGTCGGTGAAAGTCAGTCAAATGTCGTTCCAGCACAGCGATTTTTCGCAGCAGTGCACAAAAGAGAGTGCTCACGAGAGAGTAAAAAATTTCCCCACCCTGCGAATTTCTGCCACCTAAATTTCTGTGGACAGAAATCGTGCACAGCCAAAACAAATACAACAACTGTCAAACAGACGTTTTGCCAAGCGTTGCTGTGAATGTTTTGTTCAAGGCGTTTCTTTACTTTTAGGACAATTACGCTCTTTCAGAGAGTTTCTGAGAGAATTTTACCTCCACTCCTTATAATATGACAGATTGTGAATTTCTGTCCACAAAGTAAAGAAACAGACCTAATATGTAAATAAATGTTTGCATTCTCTTTCTTTAAATACACAACACCAACACCTTCAGAGAATATATAATTTTCCCCTGCCAATTCGATTTTTTCTCTGTGTATTATTTCCATTGTGGTGAACATTGATTTGCAGCTGCATATATGGCTTGTTGACCCACTGTCGAGAACCCAAACTGAACGGTCTATCTTTGTGTGTATGTGGGAGAGGTTAAGCATTGCACAGTTTATATTTTGTCTTGCATTATTTACTGGACAAGAAGAAGCATAGTGTCCTCTCTTATGACACTTGTAACATTTACCTCGCTGCTTCACCGGTTTCTTTTGTTGTTACTGTGGGTGATATTTTTGCTTGTTAGCAAAAAATGCAGTTTCATGTGCATCATCATGGGTTTTAGCTTCGTTCTCCCTTCTCTTTTCCTCTTCCAACAATTTAATTTTTAAAGTAACCGTATTCGCTAGCTTATCTCTTGATTCTATGGCAATAACAAAATTATCGTATGTTTTAGGCAAGCTGCACAGCATAATTATGGCGAGCAATTCGTCTTGCGATTTGATTTCAAGCTCACCCAGCTTTTCGAACAAATAGAAAAATTTATTTAAATGTTCACTCATCGATGACCCCTCGCTCATCTTCAAATTCACTAAAGATTTAAAAATAGTGACCTTTCGTGCTGGTCCACTTGGAGAATGCATCTCATGCAATCTTGTCCATGCATCTTTGGACGTTGTTGCATTTTTTATGTGGAGCAATTGGGATGACTTGACACACAAAACCAACGTCGCGAGCGCTTTTTCGTCTTTCAATTTCCATGCTTGTAATTGAACAGCATCCTCAGGAGCAACGATAACTCCGGATACGCAATCCCACAAACCACAATGTATCAGCACCGATTTCATTAAAATCTTCCACGCGTCGTAGTAAGAATCGTCTAACTTAACGATTTGATAAAGCGAGGAACTCATTTCGATTTATTTAAATATTAATTGCCGAAAAAATAAAAATAACAAAAACCAATTTTGTTTGACGAGTCTGGGCCCATAACCTTTGTTAGGACAAACCAAAAAAGACTTCAACAATAAAGAGGCGACAACGGATCGAATTATGTTTGAATGCACACAGGCCGGTTTATTTCAAGAGACTAGCCTTATAAATGTAACAGTTTTGCTTTATATAGTATTTAGTTATTATATACATACATAGCTGCAAGTTTATATAAAGGAATAAATACTAACACGATGTCCAATATAACTCCGTGCTGTTTCATAAAGTCGATTCCAATGATGCACTCGTCACATATATCTGCCACCAGGAATTGATGAGTGAACATTAGATCAGCCAGTCGGATCTTAAGACACACTTCTCCATATACTCTTGCTGCTTCTCCCGTTGCGGTTCTTAGACGGTAGCTATTGGTGTTATGAAGCCACGTCATCTTTACCAGGTCTCGACGTACTATGGATGCTGTGGCGCCGGTGTCGATGGTAGCCACATGTTTGTTCCCGTTAATAGTAGTCTCCACAGTCAGACTTTTGTTGTCTCGTTTGGTCTGAGAGACCTGGATGGTGGTTCTGGGGCCATCGATACAAGAAACCAGCCTCTGCCCCTCGAAGTTGGTTCTTACTCGTTTCCTTGATGGGAAACGGATTAATAAGCAGCACTGGTGTTGTTGGGTCTGGGTTGGATCTCTTGCTTCCACAATGTTGACAAGCAGTTTTATTTGGTGGTAGTCGGCATTGACGCTTTGGCTTCTCTAAGTCGATGTACTCCATGAGAAGCCAGTTCTGCTGCTTTTGAATGCTAAAGTTTCAGAAAGAGTACGTGTCCTAGCAGTTTGTACAGACCTCTGAAGATGTATATCAGAATGGCACGAACAAAGGACTCAACAGCAAGCTGGTTGGTGATTTCTTCTCCAGCATCCGGATATGCCAGGTGAACCAGTCTTTCGACGTCTGCTTGGAACTGCTGTAGACTTTCACCCCTTTTCTGGACTCTGTTATTGAGCTGGACTCGGAAGACTTCTTTCAAGTGGCTATCTCCAAAGCGTTTATCTATAGCTGCCACGAGAGAACTGAAATCGCCGCTCTTACCAGCTGGAACTGTTTGAAGTAATTCAGCTGATGGTCCTCTAAGAGCAAGAGTCAGTGCAATGTACTTGTCTTCGTCATCCCAGCCATTTGATGTCGCGGCTGCCTCAAATTGTCTCTTGTAAACTGGACAAGAAGACTGTCCATCAAATAATGGCGGTTTCATCTCCTTTTTCTTTGCAAACTCTCCAGCAGTTTCTCAAATTTTGATTTTACGGATCTGGTCTAATTCCTTGGTCAGAACAGAGAACTGTTTATCACATCGGCTTTCTACGATTTCGAAACGATTCTCTACAACAGAAAGTTGTTTTTCCACACCTTCAACGCGTTCGTCAATGGCACATACATTTTTCTCAATGTTGCCCAATTAACCTTCTAGAATGTTTTTCTGACCTTCCAAAACATTCTGTTGCGCCTCAAGTGTTTCGAGAAAATTCTGTTGCTCCTTCTTTTATTCGTTTCGTTGTGCTTCCAGTTGTTCGAGAACATTCTGCTGTTCCTTCTTTTGCTCGTTTCGTTGCTCTTCCAGCTTCTTTTGTTGTACTTCGAGTCTTTCGAGAACATTCTGCTTTTCCTTCTTTTGTTCGCTTCGTTGTTCTTCAACCAGCTTCTTTTAATCGTTTCGTTGTGCTTCAAGTTGTTCGAGAACCTTCTGCTGTTCCGTCTTTTGTTCTAATAAAAGCTTCATTATACTAGAAAAATCTACACTTTCACTTACTTCCTCTTTCTCCACTTCTGTTTCAAAAACAAAAGTGTTTACGTCTTCCCCTTGGTGTTGCAAATAGTTGCACAAGCGCAGGACGAGCTTATTTTTCGATCCCGCTCTAGAAAGATTTCGCTTACCTAACTCACTTTTAAGCTTACTGCAGTTGAGCTCTTCCAACAACTTACACATTTTCACTGTATTAAACTTTTTTTTTTTTTTTACACTGTACTAGTCTTTTTTTTTTGGAACGAAGTTCCTTATCGCGCGTTGTGAAAGGGGGCTAGACGGAAAAAATTCTTACGAAAAGTTGTCACGACACTTTTTGCTATAGTAAGCTATTGTAAGCTGTGCGGCGTCACATGTTTCTGTCTGTCTCTCTCTCTCTCTCTCTCTCTCTTATAAAAAGCAGGCCAGATATTTTCATTTCTATTTCGCATTGAGCAGTGTGGTGTCGAAAGGAACTTCGTTCCATCCGGGTGTCCCTTGGCCTTTTTTTTTTTTTTTACATTTCTTACACCAATGTAACGTGCGCTTAATTCGCAAAAGTAAAACTCTACCTTTCAATTTAATTCTACCACTTTTATTCAGTATCTCCTTTCGATATACACTTTATTTGAACTCAGCTCAATCGCGTTTACTCAGTCTTCACACTAGGCGTGTTTTTTTTTATGCTAGTATATAGTACAGTAAAAATTTCCCTTGGGGAACAACAACAAATCATTTTACTGTCGTAATTTTCCACAGTGAAAACAGGGATGGCATTGCTGTGGATTGATAGTTTCCAGCTTTGAAAATAAGATGGCACCACCATTGATTTCAGTTCATCAAAGCTTTTTCGAAAGGATGTGTTCAAAAAAAATGTGGTATTTGCAAAGAAATTTTTTCTCTCGATTAAAAATTAAAGAAATAAAAACTATATTCATATTGAATTTTCGCCCTGTTTCTTACCTGGTGGTGTTTATAATACAGGATTTTGCACTAGTTCTTTTTTGCTGAAGCTAATAGCTTTTCTCATGGAATTATTTGACTAAAAAATATAGCCCAGTGCAAGAAAAAAACAAATCAAACAAACAAACAAACAAGTAAAAAATGATCAAAAGGGAAAGATATATGTATGAAAATTAAACATTCTTCAATAGAAATTCATGTTTGGGACTAGCAGTACGTGTTTTAACTTAATTTAATTTGGGTTGTGTTTATTTGTGCGGTAGTATTATAGTTCAATTTCACGGTTTTGTAAATAGAAACAACTTATTTTCCTTCTTAACCTATCGAAAAGACTGGTCAATAGCGTAGAATTGCTTTCCCAAAGATTTGGATAAAAAATAAATTGATTCTGTTTGCCAATGGAAAATCTCATCAAAGATTAGTTTTTAATATCTTTTTACATACTCTCCGAACATACCCGAAAGTTTTTTTCAACAAAACAGCTGACTTTGACATAGAGCTTTCTTCACTGCTGGACGATGCCTCCAAAAATAGTAAGGGTATTCATGCTTCGGCGTAAGATCACGTTTTGTGTAAATATGTAACTTTACGCGAGACTTTGCATGAGTACCCCTTTAAGCTACTTTGTGTAAGTGGTATAAGTGGTGTCAAAACTTTGTTTTTAATTACTTACTCCGCTCATTTCCATATTTATTTGTAATACTTTTATATTTATTTCATAAGTATCTACTTCTATGTTCAACTTAACTAAAACGTTTCTTTCGAAATGTCAAAAAAAATTTTTGTGTAGTTTTACCCGCTTTACCATCTCGTTTCCGCATTGAATTCGTTGCGTAGTCTTACCAAATTTGTGTAAAACATTTTCCATACAAAATTTGACAGTTTTTTTTACCATCTGGTAAACTTACACAGACTACACGGATTTTTTTAGATTTTTTTTTTAGATTAGATAGTTTTTATTATTCAAATTCATTTTTAACTACTTTAAAATAATATAAAAACATATATGCATGGCATTATGCCGTCTGCCTGATCATTTAAAAAATTACAATAAATAAGTTCTCAAAAGTTCCCACTCCTTATTTTATTCCTATAATTTAGCGCATTTTTGGCAAAATTAAAAAGTTTTTCCACATCCAGCTCGTTTAACTCCGTTATACTCTCATCATCCGAAAGGTAGTTTTTTCCAAATACCTGACGCCTCACTTCACTTAATATTGGACATTTCCCAATGAAATGTAAGACATCTTCTCTTTCATTCCTGTTGCATAGATCACAAAGACATGGAAGATCTTCCCTATGTGGTATGTAATTCAGGTTAATAATTTCATCTCTCAACCTCATCATCATTGATATAACCTGAACACTGTTTTTATCATGGAAATAGTTTTTTCCTACCAAATTGTGGTCCAAGCGACTGTACACTGCTCTATGTACCGAAGCTTTTGCTTCTTCTCTATACTCCAGTAGCTTCAGTTCATCAACTTTCTCCACAAGCTGATATAAAATTGAACCCCAGTTATCTACATTTCCAATACTTAGATCAACCTCCATCTTGCATTGAAGCGCCAGATCCATCCATTCCGCATACCAGCTTGACTTGTTATCCACCGCTTTTAACGCCACTATTTTTGGAAGCCTTGTATCCGCCATTTTCATTACCTTCAGTATGTAGTCTATCTGCAACTTCAAAGTTCAGTTTCAGTTTTAAATTCATTTTTATTGTTTTTCACTTATATCTACTTACTTGCTAACAAAAATGTTTAAACTAGCTTAAATAATAACTTAATTAACTTACTGACCCCAGGCGGGTACTCTAAATTACACAATAACTTATTTCTAATGCCTTTCGGCGTAAAGATATAGTATATATAATTCAAACTAGAGCTAATATTAAGAACTAAGAAAGTTTAAAAAACTTAGTTTCATCGATCCAATTTTTTCGTTTTTCCTAAAATTACTTACAACTAATTAAAACTACTTAAAACTAATTAAAACTACTTAAAACTAGAGCAGCCATAGTAGCTTTTTATAATTTTTTTTTTTTTTTTGTTTTTTGTGTTTTATAATTTTTTTTTTTGGGATTTTGTGTTTTTTCTATTTTTTTTTTTTTGAATTTTGGGGACGCACAGTCATTTTTATTTTTACATTTTTTTTTTTTATTTTGATTTTTTACAATTTTTTTTTTGATTTTCGACGCCGCAATAATTTTTATAATTTTTTTTTTTTTTTTTTTAGTTTTTATAATTTTTTTTTTTTTTAGTTTTTATAATTTTTTTGGTTGCCACTATGCCTACCCCCTATACCCTAAGTCTTACACACTAAACCTTTGTAAGCCAGCCATAGGCGACTCGCTATCCGTAACATTTTCCCTATGTTGCTCAGACAACCACCAGAACATATTCGACGTTTTGATAACGTCCCGTCGATCGCGATCTGAAACCGCCCTACTGCAACTTCAAAGTTTTTATAAACGAGGGTGAAAGTACTGTTTCGATCATCAACAGATAATTTGGAGCATTAGCAGGAATACAGAAAATTCGTTTTATATAGAACCGTAGGAGCTTCTCTACTGCCTCATGTTCTTTATATCCCCACACCTGTGCCCCATAGAACAAAACTGATTCAGCCACTGCTTCAAATACTTTATATTTACTGCTATGCGCAATTGCTCCATTTGAAAAACATCCACGTCGCATTGATTGCAGCTTTTGCCTTGGATAGTTTTTCGTTGAGGTGTTTACTCAAATTGAGGTTTGACGAAAGAAGCATGCCTAAGTACTTGAACTCATTCACCATCAGTTCTAATTCTCAGACTACACGGTTTACGCGGGTTTTACGCTGATGCATGAATAACCCTAGTAAAAAAGAGCTGTAAGAGAGAATTTGATGTATGGAAAATAAGAAAAAAAATACAAATTCATACCTGGCTTTGTATCGTTATTCATTTGATAGAACAATTAACGAAACAAACCTGGTATGAATTTGATTTTGTTTCATCTAGAATTTCACAGAGAGCTTTGAAAAGTAACAAAAAGCTTTGACGTTGAGCTCTATCTTGTTGCTGAAAATAGAACTGAAAATACTGTCGACAGATCGTTTTTTTTAACTCGAATGCTGTACTATATACTAGCATAAAAAAAAACACGCCTACTATCACTTTACAATAAAAACTGACTCTGGTTGCGTCAGCTCCCTCTTTATATAGATGTGTGAAACATCGAGAGCTTTCTGGTAGTTTTGCTATGAACCAAGATGTCTAGACAAGTTCCCCTCCCGGTATATTTCTGCACACACATACACACTCACAAACAACGTCTTCCATTATACCATTCCATTCTAGTGTTGGCACTTGTGTTTTCGGTTGAACGTTTTCGATTAGGAAATTAGTATTGAATGTTGGGTGTACATTACAATAGGTATAATTTTTGTAAAAACAAGAAATTGTAGTCTGTTCGGTAAAAAGTAATTGTATGCCACATTCTGTTACGAATTATAAAAGTTCCATAAAAACAGGTGCATTAAGCGTTTTAGTAGGTAGGTACATTTACCAGTTCAATTTAAAGTAGAAAAACTATGGGAATAGAGAAATAGAAATGTATTTACTTATGTTTTTCGAGCCAATTAAGTTGCAACTAATGTAAGATAATTTGGAGAATTGGAAAAAAGAAAACTTAAGAAAAAGTTGTAAAATAATATACATAAAATAAATGCATCAGTTGGACCGGAGAAGCATGGTGGCGCTGCGAACGCTGAAAAATGTAAAAAAAAATGTTTGCTTTGTGTGGAACGTATTGTAATGAACACCCAACATTTATACCAATTTCCTAATCGAAAACGTTTAACCGAAAACACAACTGGCAACACTATAATGGAATGGTATAAAATGACAGGCATTGCTTGTAAGCCAGTGTGTGTGAGTGTAGAGATTTTTGACAGCAAATGTGGAAACCATGGAGAAGAAACTGGAACGCTCTAGATGAGTGTTGTTCTATATAAATAGGACCGCTGACGCAACGAGCAGTCAGTTTTGATTATAGAGTGATAAAGTTAAGAGTGAAATGTTGTTAACCAGTGATAGTCCAATAGTCGAGTTGAGTTCGAATAAAGTATAGATACTGAATAAAAGTGATAGAAATAATTTGAAAGGTGAAGTTTTATTTTGAGAACTAAGCGCACGTTACATTGGTGTCAGAAGTGTAAATAAAACTTATTTGACTAGTAAAGTGTAAAAAAAAAAAAAAAAGTTAAACACAGTGAAAATGGGTAAATTGTTGGAAGAGCTCAACTGCATTGAGCTTAAAAGTGAGTTAGGTAAGCGAAATCTTTCTAGAGCGGGATCGAAAAATGAGCTCGTCCTGCGCTTGCGCAACTATTTGGAACAGCAAGGGGAAGACGTAAACACTTTTGTTTTTGAAACAGAAGTGGAGGAAGAGGAAGTAAGTGAAATTGTAGATTTTTCTAGTATGATGAAACTTTTGTTAGAACAGCGAAACGAGCAAAAGAAGGAACAGCAGAATGTTCTCGAGCACCTTTAAACACAAAGAAACGAACAAAAGAAGCTGATTGAAGAACAACGAAACGAGCAAAAGAAAGAACAACAGAATATTCTCGAACAACTTGAAGCACGACGAAACGAGCAAAAGAAGGAACAGCAGAATGTTCTCGAGCAACTGGAAGCACAACGAAACGAACAAAAGAAAGAACAACAGAATATTCTCGAAAGACTTGAGGCGCAACAGAATGTTTTGGAAGGTCAGAAAAACATTCTAGAAGGTTAATTGGGCAACATTGAGAAAAATGTATGTGCCATTGACGAACGCGTTGAAGGTGTGGAAAAACAACTTTCTGTTGTAGAGAATCGTTTCGAAGGCGTAGAAAGCCGATGTGATGTTCTGACCAAGGAATTGGACCAGATCCGGAAAATCAAAGTTCGAGAATCTGCTGGAGAGTTTGCAAGGAAAAAGGAGATGAAACCGCCAACATTTGATGGACAGTCGTCTTGGCCAGTTTACAAGAGACAATTTGAGGCAGCCGCGACAACAAATGGCTGGGATGACGAAGACAAGTACATTGCACTGACTCTTGCTCTTAGAGGACCAGCAGCTGAATTACTTCAAACAGTTCCAGCTGGTAAGGGCGGCGATTTCAGTTCTCTCGTGGCAGCTATAGATAAACGCTTTGGCGATAGCCACTTGAAAGAAGTCTTCCGAGTCCAACTCAATAACAGAGTCCAGAAAAGGGGTGAAAGTCTACAGCAGCTCCAAGCAGACGTCGAAAGACTGGTTCACCTGGCATACCCGGATGCTGGAGAAGAAATCATCAACCAGCTTGCTGTTGAGTCCTTCGTCCGTGCCATTTCGGATATAAATCTTCAGAGGTCTGTGCGAACTGCTAGAACACGTACTCTTTCTGAAACTTTAGCATTCGCATTGACAATTGAAGCAGCAGAACAAGCTTCTCATGGAGTACATCGACTTAGAGAAGCCATAGTCGAAGAGTGCTCGTGCCAAAGAGCTGAAATACAAAAGAACCAGCGGAGCGGACTAGCAAGATGTTGGAACTGCAACAAGACCGGGCACTTACAGCGTCAATGCCGACTACCACCAAATAAGACCGATTCGTCAACCAGCAAGACGCCTTCCACTGGCCAAACAAGGTGAGGTTGAGGAAATGATAACAGCAATGAAGAAGGACGGGCTTATTGAAAATTCCAAAAGTCCTTGGGCTTCACCAGTGGTGCTAGTGAAAAAGAAAGACGGAAGCACTCGTTTTTGTGTGGACTACCGAAGGCTGAATGATGTGACTAAAAAGGACAGCTATCCCCTGCCGAAAATCAGTGATACCCTGGATGCTATGGAGGGAGCCCAGTGGTTTTCGACGCTGGACTTGAAGAGTGGATATTGGCAAGTTGACATCCACTCTGATAATCGGGAAAAGACGGCGTTTTCTACAGGTAATGGGCTCTGGCAGTTTATAAAGTTATGCCGTTTGGGCTATGCAACGCTCCGGCAACATTCGAGCGTTTGATGGAGTGCGTTCTTCAAGGACTGACGTGGAAAGCGTGCCTTGTCTACTTGGACGATGTCATTGTTTACGGGAAAACATTTGACCAACATTGCAAGAATCTAAAAGCCGTGTTTCAGAGACTTCGAGAGGCTAACCTTAAACTGAATCCGGAAAAATGTGCACTTTTCAAAACCGAAGTTAAGTATTTGGGACACATCATCTCTTCCCAAGGAGTGAAGACTGATCCTGAAAAAGTTGACTCCGTCAAAAATTGGCCAACACCACAGGACAAACATCAACTCCGAAGCTTTCTTGGTCTTGCCACATATTACCGACGTTTCGTTAAGAACTTTGCTGGAGTTGCAAAGAGTTTGCATCAGCTCACCGAAAAAGGGAAGCAGTTCAAATGGTCAGGTGAGTGTGAAAAATCTTTTCAGGAACTCAAATACCGCCTCTGTAACGCTCCAGTGCTGGCACATCCAACACCTGGCAAAACATTCATCATCGACGCAGATGCAAGCAACGTTGGAATCGGGGCGGTACTATCCCAAGTGCATGATGGCGAAGACAAAGTGGTGGCATATTATAGTAAGGTCCTCTCGAAGCCTGAAAGAAACTACTGCGTGACCAGAAGGGAACTGCTGGCTCTTATCTTGGCAACAAAGCACTTCCATAAGTACATCTATGGACAGAAATTCCTTCTGCGGACAGACCATGGTGCTCTGAACTGGCTGTTGAACTTCAAAAATCCAGAAGGTCAAGTCGCAAGGTGGATAGAAAGACTGCAGACTTATGACTACCAGATTCAACACCGCAGAGAAAAGCTGCACTCAAACGCCGACGCATTGTCCCGAAGACCTTGCAAAGAGGATTGCAAGCATTGTAGGCGACAAGAAAACAAAGAAAATATTACCGCTCAGCGACTAAGAGCTGACCCCATATGCGGATGGAGCAATGAGGAAGTGAGGACCGCTCAACAGGAGGATCCAGATATCGAACCCATTCTCGCATGGAAAGAAAATGAAGAGAAACCTGAATGGGGAGACATTTCTGACCGGAGTCCAGTTCTCAAAGCCTATTGGGCACAGTGGGACTCACTATATGTGCAAGAAGGTGTCCTCAGGCGAAGATGGGAGTCCGTTGACGGTAAATCATATGTGATGGAGCTGATCGTACCGCAATCGAAAGTCAGTGAAGTTCTTCGGGAGATGCACGACGGACCTTCTGGAGGTCACCTGGGAATTAACAAAACACTGGAGAAGGTGCGACATCGGTTCTACTGGTTACATGCTAGAGATGAGGTGGAGAAGTGGTGCCGAACATGTGACAAGTGTGCTGCAACCAAAGGACCTGGTAGGAAGATTCAAGGTAAGATGCATCAGTACAACGTTGGATCGCCTTTTGAGAGGATTGCAGTAGATGTGGCTGGGCCTTTTCCAGAGACCAACGCTGGAAACAAGTACATTCTGGTTGTAATGGACTATTTTAGCAAATGGCCTGAGGCGTATGCCATCCCAAATCAAGAAACCAAAACGGTGGTCGACCAGATTGTGTTTAACTGGGTAAGTAGGTTTGGCGTACCTATGGAACTCCATTCCGACCAAGGGAGGAACTTCGAGTCAAACATCTTCCAAGGAGTGTGCGGACTACTTGGCATCAAGAAGACCAGAACCACACCGCTTCATCCACAATCTGATGGGATGGTTGAAAGATTCAACCGGACCTTGAAAGAACACCTCACCAAGGTCGTAGGCGACTACCAAAGAGACTGGGATAGGCACGTACCGCTATTCCTGATGGCCTATAGAAGTGCAGTACATAGCTCGACAGGACAAACACCATCTGACATCCTGTTCGGGAAAACCATGCGGCTGCCCAGCGAACTTAAATTTGGATGCCCCACAGAGGAGCCACAGGACACGAACGAGTATGTGGATGACCTCAAGGAGAGACTCGCTGACATCCATAAAAGAACAAGGGAACGGATGAAAACCTACAGCGACCGGATGAAGACACGGTACGACACAAAAGCGACAACGGCAGGATTCCAAGCAGGAGATCGTGTGTGGCTTTATAATCCTCATCGTCAAAAGGGATTGTCACCGAAACTTCAGCAGAACTGGGAAGGTCCTTATACTGTTGTCACGAGGATTAAAGACGTGGTTTACCGCATCCAAAGAGGATTAAGAGGCAAGTTAAAAGTAGTTCATTGTGACCGGCTGCATCGATATAGTGGCGAGGCTGCAGATGGAATTATTCGGGACGAACAATCTTAAGGAGGGGGCAGTGTAATGAACACCCAACATTTATACCAATTTCCTAATCGAAAACGTTTAACCGAAAACACAACTGGCAACACTACAATGGAATGGTATAAAATGACAGGCATTGCTTGTAAGCCAGTGTGTGTGAGTGTAGAGATTTTTGACAGCAAATGTGGAAACCATGGAGAAGAAACTGGAACGCTCTAGATGAGTGTTGTTCTATATAAATAGGACCGCTGACGCAACGAGCAGTCAGTTTTGATTATAGAGTGATAAAGTTAAGAGTGAAATGTTGTTAACCAGTGATAGTCCAATAGTCGAGTTGAGTTCGAATAAAGTATAGATACTGAATAAAAGTGATAGAAATAATTTGAAAGGTGAAGTTTTATTTTGCGAACTAAGCGCACGTTACAGTATTAAAGAGAGTGAGCGGAAAATATCAAAAGAGCATGAACATGAGAAAAAATACTCTGGCGGGATCTGTGATGGCGCAGTTTTGTTTTATTCACTTTGAAACCAATTTTGGAGCTACTTTTCTTAAGGTCACACTAGGTTTTTCGCAGTCAGTAGGTTTGCATCTCATCAGAAATAATCTTAAATATTGGAGTAAAAAAGTTTCCCTTTCATTTTTACTTGCGATTATAGGTACTATAAGCTAAGTCTCGGAATCGTGCAGAGATGAGATTACGATGTTAGAAAATACGAAAAAAGTGGGTTCTACAATTATGTCTGTCTGTCTGACTGTATATTGCTATGTGTATAATAAAGGCGGCCATAATTACTTACTCGCTTAATAACATTTAAAAACTATTTTTCTTTTAATGATTTGGGCTCTCTGATTACGAATCTGCCATCAGTTTTGATGTATCTCAATGTCTTGAGATAAATGTGGTAAAAGGGTTCAAGATCGGTTTGCTTTAGTTTAGCTATTGGGATTAGAAAAAAATCCTGTAAAAGGTATATTTTCAGTTTTTAATTTTTCTATTCTAAATATTATGTTGACATAATACGAGTATTATTACTCGTACTTATTACAGTATATCCGTACTACATTGTGTAAAAATTAAGCTCTTAGCAGAACACAGTAACAACTTGCTATGTAAATATTCAAATTAGTTTTTTTTAATACGGCTTTTTTCAAAAAGTGTTTTATGTACAAAAAAATAGGTTTGTTTTTGTACATGTTTTTTTTTTTTTGAAAATATTTTTTGGAATGCTAAAGAAATAATACCAAAAAAGTTTGAGATAATAAAAAG
Organism: Melanostoma scalare; assembly: GCA_949752695.1. Taxonomy (NCBI): domain Eukaryota; kingdom Metazoa; phylum Arthropoda; class Insecta; order Diptera; family Syrphidae; genus Melanostoma; species Melanostoma scalare. Next base: position 95,709,553 of record OX456984.1, read on the forward strand.
ACGAGGTCTATCAATTGTGTTTTCTATTCTTTGTATACATTATAAGGTAAGGTACAAAGAATAGAAAACACGTCAAAACTGTTGAACTATTTTGAGTCAAACAAATTTAACGATATGCATTTTTGTAGGAAATTTAATTTCCTTTAAAAAAGGTCATTTTAAAAATTTTTGTCAGGCTAACCGTTTCTAGGTAATCAAGCTATAAAAAACTGGTATGTATTTTTGATTTTGATCTTTTACTTGAACAAATCAATATACGGAAAATTGCAAACATGTTTCTTAAAGAAAATTTTATGTTCTGCATAAAAGGTGTTTTAAAAATTTTCAATGAAGTACAGAAGTTATTTACGATTAATGTTGAACAAATAATAAATTCTTTAGGTCGCTTAAAAATTAATTAAAAATCAATCTGCAAGTTTCTACAGCTGATTGAACGTGCATATAACTTTTTGGGGGCGTTGCGGGGCGTAACAGTTAAAAGCTTAAGGCAAATAACATTAAGTTTTTCTATTTATTTTTTCTTCTATCTAGGCCCCATTTATAAACGTTTAAATTAAGTCTGACTCAAAAAAAAAAAAAAAATTAAACGATGTGTTAACTTTCAATAGTATATCCACAACAAAAAAAAAACAACTCCACAAAAAGATAAGAAAACGTCAAAGCCAACAAATGAAGTCTTACTTACACTTACTTACTTAGGTGGGCATTACAGTTCGGGGTGAACCTGGGCCTCAACCAACATCCTTCTATAACGACTTCGATTTCGGGGGAGCTCTCTCCAGTTTTGCACTATAAGTCGGTTGAGGTCTTCATCCACTTGATTGCGTCACCTAAGACGAGGTCTTCCCCTTCCGCGATTTCCCTGCAATGTGCTTTCGAACACCCGACGAGCCGGAGCGTTTGGGTCCATCCGCTCTACATGGCCCAACCATCGTAGCCTCACGATGCGTACTCTTCTGGCTATGCCCATGTCGCGGTACAGCTCATACAGCTTGTTGTTGTATCTTCTTCTCCACACATTGTCTTCGCATACGGGACCAAAGATCATTCGGAGAATTTTTTTTTTCGAAACGACCAAGGGTTTCCTCATCCGCTTTCGATAAAGTAAATGCTTCCGCGGCGTTAAGCAGAACTGGGATGATCAAGGTCTTATACAAGGTCACCTTGGTTTTTCTAGAGAGGATTTTGTTTCTCAATTGCCTTCTTAACCCAAAGAAGCAACGGTTGGCAAGAGTTATTCTCCGTTTGATCTCCGCACTGATGTTGTTGTCCGTGTCTACAGCGGATCCTAGGTAGACGAAGTCCTGTACTACCTCGAAGTTATGTCTGTCTATTGTGACGATTTGTCCAATTCGTCGATGTTCTGTGTCCCTGTTTGATGACAGCATATACTTCGTTTTGCCCTCATTAACCATCAAACCCATTTTTGCCGCTTCTGTTTCAATACTCGCAAAACCACCTATGACATCACGCTTTTTTCTTCCCATTACGTCAATATCGTCTGCATAGGCGAGTAATTGCACAAACTTTTGAAAGATTGTTCCTCTGGTGTTGACGTTTGAGTTTCTAACAATCTGTTCAAGTATGATGTTGATGAAATCGCATGACAGCTTGTCGCCTTACCTAAAGCCTTTTTCGACATCAAAGGTCTCGGTGAGTTCTTTTCCGACCTTGACGGAGCAGCGTGAATTCTCCAAAGTCTTCCTGCATAGTCGTACGAGTTTTGCAGGGATGCCGAAACAAGACATGGCTCTGTACAGCTCGTCTCTGTAAATACTGTCATACGCGGCCTTGAAATCGATAAAAAGATGGTGAATATCGATATTACGTTCTCGGGTTTTTTCCAAGATCTGCCGTAATGTGAAAATTTGGTCTATTGTGGACTTTTCTGGTCAATTGTGAGGGTCTCCCTGCTTTAGGATCGGGCATACGATACTGAGGTTCCATTCATCGGGCATGCTTTCTTCCGACCATATCATGCAGATCAGCTGGTGCATGCTCCTTTCAGTTCGGCATCAAGGCCATCTGCCATACTTACACTTAGAGCACCAAAATTCAAATGTCATGTGTTTGCAATGTTATAACTTCCAAAATAAATAGTTAACGGTATTTATGTTTTCATTTCTTATGACTTTTGGATGTTCTCAGCTTATATAAACGGTTTTTACTCTAACCGTTGTAATAAATTTTTCAATTTTGGCGTACAGTGGAGCCACTGTGCACTGGAGCGATTTTCTTAAAAGTTTGCAGTTAGGGTCTATGGGTTAGCCTACAAAGAATTTTTAGAATTGAGTCTCTAGGTCTTGAAATAACGATACCTGCCATACAACCGATAAGATAATACTTATTTTTCTTAAAAACCGCTTTAACGATTTCGATAGAACCTAATATGAAGGACTAATTCTAGATTGTCTTTCTAATGATGTAAAAAATTTTCGAAAACGTCTAAAAACGGTGCCTCACATAGTACCGCTTTCATCAAACCCGATTCTCATTAATGGCCTGCACGATGTTAACAAAATTTTTTATATTAGAAGTCGTAAGTTGTTTGAGAAAGATTGCGTATCAAAATTTGAAAAATTTTATTTTTTTAAATTTTTATATATTTTTAAGAAAATTTTTGATTTTTTGAAATAACTTCATAATTGTATAAGTATTTGATTTTTTTTTTAAATTTTTTTTCAATACAATTTCTTGAAAGATATTTAACTTTGCATTTAGGATTTCTTAAAAACTCGTTTAAAAAAAAAATGAAAAATCGAAAACTGTTCCAACGATTTCGATAAAATGTTCAGCATTTATATAAATTAGCAATTGTAAAAGAATGGAGTTTTTAGATTTTCGCTTGAAACCTTTGGAATATTTAGTTTATAATTTTCAATTTTCAAAATTAATGGCAATCCTGTACTACAGAATATATTATGAAGATCAAATACTTAAATCTTTTACTAAGTCTTAAGATTTTGATATCGTATTTAGTATAGAATAGCAAGTTCTTGCCACCCAGTCGTACCCATTTTTTTTTAATTTCTCGAAAACCAAGAAACATCTTAATTTTCGGTTGTCATCGTTCGACTTAAAACTAATAGAGGCATTGATTAAATGTAAAAAATGCCGTAAATATTTTGTTAGGCATACTCTAAATACAATAATGCAAAACACATAGTTAAAATGCTTATGAAAAAAAATATTCACTTTCAAAAACATGTGGTTGTTAGCGTATTACTTGATTTTTAATAATTTTTTTTTTAGAATTATAAGCCAATATTTTCATAAAACTCACTAAAGGGAGGTAGATAGACCCCTACTCCTCCTCTCGTACAATTTTTTTGGCCTGAACTAATCTATACTTCTTGGGGTTTTATCACACCCTACGCAAAGCAAAACAACTAGAAGCCTACTGCCTATACCAAAACTTGCATTCATATAATAGTACTGGCCAACAAACGAAAAAATCACAAAATCTACAACAGGTTATTTTCTTCCTTTCTTGCAAGATGCATATTTCACGGTGACCTATATTATCCATATTATTCTGCCTACTCTAAAGTACGATTCCATTCAACAATGTATGCGTGAATAACCCCGATCTCCACCTCTACGTTTTCCTCTTCGGTTTTGATAATCAACAAGCCAAGAAAACCAAGTTTTTTCCTACCTTTCCTCAATACATGCATTTAACAGCCCCGATCTCCCCGTCTACGATTTCGTCTTTGGTTTTGGTGCTCGACAGTTCAACTGGCCACAACCACAACACAAGCAAAGGATTAATTTTTTTCGTACATACCTCCTTTGCAAAGTGTATTTCACCCTTGTCCATTTCATCCTGCCTATTCTTTGTGCCATTCGCATTCAATGCGTGCATAAGCAAAAACCAGCCCCGATGTACGCTTTCTTAATTTGTGTTGGTGCCCAGAAAATTTAAATGTTTACAAATTCTCTTTCAAATTGCTAGCATCCACAAAACTTAAGCTCTCTTTCAAAAATAAAAATTTATATGGAACGCATAGCTCGGAACGGAGACTTCATTCTGGCACGGAGAGTTAGGTTCGCCACCGGTCAAAAAGTCTACATAATCTTACTATGGTTTATATATACAATGCCAATAGGAGCGCAGCAATGTATAATAGCCATATGTTTTGCCACCAATGGAGATTGGAGAATACATGCTAGCAGGGAAAAGATGTAGAGATGCACACGGCACCACAGTTCCAAAGAGGTTTAAACACTGTATATAGAAACTATAGTAAATTCAAAACACGATTTAACAATGCTTTGGACCGGAGGAGCATGGTGGCGCAGCATTCGCTTCTCTACACACAATGGTGAAACAAATGGCTTGGAACGGAGACTGCTAAGTTGGAACGGAGAAAATGGGTTCGCTACCAGTCAAAAAGTCTACATAATAATACTATAGTTTCTATATAAAATAAAGAGGGCAAGCTGAGCCGAGGAAATTCAGTCCAGAGACGTCAACCTCAACAGAGACAGGAACCTTCTTGACAGCGAGATTGATGCTGCAGTTGGTAATCTAGAGGAAGCTGTGTCAGGGCGATCAGCAACCAAAAACGGCCTAGGACGTCAAGGGATAGATACCAACAACTCCCGGAATACATCCAAAATCTATACGCGCAAGGACAACGACTAAGGAAGAAACTTCAAAGGATTCACCAAAGCCAGATGAATACAGCAAACAGGTGCTACCAAACAATCTGGAATGAGCTGCGGCAGGTCAACATCATGTTCCGGAACTCGATCCAACACTACAACAACATCCACTTCCAGAAAAGGTTGGAAGTGATTAGACCCGGCCCGGATATGTTTGGAAACATCAATAGAATCATTGGAAAGCAACAAAAACCCCCCGAAATGCTAATTGTCAACGATATGGAAGTCACAGCTACCCAAGACAAAGCTGAAGCTCTCGCAAACTTCTTCGAATGAAACTTCAAACCAAGCCCGCCCGCTGACCAGACATTTTTGCAGGAGGTGGAATCTTCTATGTAGCAAACACTCCAACCAAGCCCGGAGGCAGTGATCTTCGACGATGCAAATCCAGCTGACAACCCAACAAATAACATTCGTCTCTGCAATCTAGAGGAGTTAGCAGAGATCATCGGCAATTCCAAGCCAAAAAAGTCAGCCGGACCAGATGGCATCTCTAACCACATCCTCAAAAAGCTTCCCCATGCAGCAATGATTCTCCTCACAATCATCCTTAACAACTGCATCAACAATTGCTTCTTTCCCCGGAACTGGAAAACAGCAAAGATCGTGGCAATTCCCAAGAAAGGCGCTTCCAATCAAATCTTCAACTACAGGCCGATTTCCTTGCTGAGTAACATCAGCAAAATACTGGAAGAAGTAATCCTCCGCAGAATCCAAATACTCTGCAACGATAACCTCCTCATACCTGACATGCAGTTCGGCTTTCGGGAGAAACACTCGACACTGCATCCACTCCTTAAGTTTGAGCATGACATCACCACCTCACTCAACAGTCATCGTGTCACCGTTGGATCCTTTTTGGATGTAAAGAAGGCATTCGATAGCGTATGGATAGATGGATTAATACATAAACTCTACTCGTTTCAGCTTCTAACACCACTAATCAAAATTCTCTGTTCTTTACTTTCTTTCAGAAAATTTTTTCGTACGAATGGACAACTGCAAATCCCACACTAAGAACATCGGAGCCGGAGTCGCCCAAGGTTCGAAACTCGGTCCCTTCCTCTACAGCTTGATGACGTCAGACCAACCAACTCCAACTGGATGCGAGAATCTCCTTTACGCCGATGACTCGCTAACCTACTCCACATCACTGCTCGCAGCCAAGAGAGTAGAGGCCTACGTCAGCAGACTATACCACTACTACAAAAAGTGGGGCATACGGATCAACTCCTCCAAATCGGAACTGGTGTGCTTCAGAAGACCCTCTAATGGCAGAGGTGGTCGGACTGCCACCAATGTAAAAATTTGGTCCTGAAACTCCCTGATGGATCCACCATTCAATCCAAACCAAATGTGAAATACCTGGGTATCCACTTTAATGAGCTGCTGAACTTCAATCCACACAGCAAGAAAGCTCTCACAAAAGCCAGTTTAGCTTTCAGTCGGGTGCACCCTCTGCTGAAAAGAAGAACTGGACTAAGCCAACCGACAAAGTTACTGGTCTACAGCAACTTCTGCGACCAGTAATTAGCTACTCCTTCCCAGTCTGGTTCTCCCTTTGGAAGACAGCCATGAAAGAACTCCAGCTCTATGAAAGGAAGATCCTCATGATCTGCACCGGCCTCTTCTTTGACCGACGGCGACGAAAGCACTACAGGAACGAGCAACTGTACCAAGAAGCCAACATTATACCTCTGGGCAGATACCTGGTGCTATTCACAAAGAAGCTAATCCAAAACGTCACCAACCACCCGAATCAGCTAATGAGAAGGATGACCACAAAGCAACGACATCCGGAACCGAGGTACCTCAGTGTGATGGAGACCCTGGACGACAACATCATCAAGGACAACGAGGAACCTATCTCTTTTTACGCTGACACTGGGTCAGCACACCGCCGTGTCTAAATTGCCAACCACCACCTTTCAACTACAAACCCGTCATCGATAACCAGGAATGAACTACCAGAGAAGACGACAAAGTCAACCGACTTCTTTTTATATTACTTTTTTGTCATGTAAATTACATAATATTCTACAATATTTTAAGTTAAGGCAATGTATATGGTTAGGCCCCCTATGTGCCAACAAAAGATAGTTTATCATAGTATCCTAATTATAGTTATAAGTCAAATTGTATATAATGTTCAAATAAAAACGTCACCGCCGAAATACCAGGGGCGTATTTATTATATCACCGCACAGGGCCTTAGAGCGCCTTTGATCTCTGCCGGAGGGCATTTATAAATACTCTAACGTCACCGCTAACCCGCTGAGGGTGTAGCTGCGATCTTACCAGACGGGGCCTTGGAGCGCCTGTGATCTCTGCCGGAGGGCATTTAAGAATACTCAACCGCTAACCCGCTGAGGGTATAGCTGCGATCTTACGGCACAGGGACTGAACAGTGCCTGTGATCTCTGCCGGAGGTCATTTAAGAATACTCAGCCGTCACCGCTAACCCGCTGATGGTATAGCTGCTATCTTACCACACGGGGCCTTAGAGCGCCTGTGATATCTGCCGGAGGGCATATAAGAATACTCAGCCGTCACCGCTTACCCGCTGCGGGTATAGCTGCGATCTTACCGCACAAGGACTGAATAGCGCCTGTGATATCTGCCGGAGGGCATATAAGAATACTCAGCCGTCACCGCTTACCCCCTGAGGGTATAGTCGCGATCTTACCGCATAGGGACTGAATAACGCCTATGATCTTTGCCGGAGGGCATTTAATAATACTCAACCACTAATCCTTCTCTCCCCTACAGGTACACCGCCGATTCAATACCGTCAGACCTGGAGGAGAAGCACTGACAGCTGCGGACGAATTCCTGATACCGACGCCGTCATATACAATTTGTCTATAAAAAGCGTATAGCGCCGTATTACTAATATATGTAAATTAGGAGTACTGATGAGTTTGTAAATAAACTATAAATCTTATCTTATCTTACTTCTTACTAATATTATAAAGAGGAAAAGTTTGATTGTTTGATTGTTTGTCTCGAATAGGCTCCGAAACTACTGCACCGATTTGAAAAATCCTTTCACCGTTGGAAAGCTACACTATCCCTGAGTGACATAGGCTATATTTAGTACCTTACCAAAGCTCCGATAGATTATAATCTTACTTAGTTGTGTACGTTGTTATAGTAGGCAGTTGTAAGTAGCTTAAAGATATGACAGGCAATTAATTAGTTCAAAGGCGTTTTTTTCTTTATCATTTCAAAATGCCCAAAAGATCAAGATCTCAACTTTCTAGAAACAATTCCCAGGCCAGGGCCAAAAAAATATTTTTCGAAATAAAACTTCTCAAAGACGCTCGCGAGATTCAAGTACTGAGCGTTTGCAACGGCAAACGCACCATTGATTATGTGGGACAAATGTACGATGAGCCATAGAGCACATATATAGAGGCCGTGAATAGATCTTTACAGGATCTAAGGAACTCCTCTGCAGTCATGGGCGGGATTACATTTGTTTTTGCGGGAGATTTCCGATAAACTCTCCCCGTTATTAACAGAGGCATGCGAGCAGATATCATCAAGGCATGCTTGAAATCTTCACCCTTATGGGCTTCGATTGAAACATTGCAATTACGAACGAATATGAGAGCTCATGTTCATATAATCACTGATAGCGATTTCCCACAACAACTGCTAAAACTTGGAGAAGGAATTTTTCCCACTCCAAACCCTGATATCGAATGATACTGTTAATGAAATAAACAATCTAATAGTTCAAAGAGTCCCCGGCCAAACAAAAACATACAAATCGATCGACACTGTGGCTAATATCGAAGACGCAGTCCAATATCCACAGGAATTCTTAAATTCGTTGAACCCTTCTGGACTGCCACCACATGAGTTGTGGTTAAAAATCGGAATCCCAATAATGCTTTTAAGAAATTTAAGCCCTTCGCACATGTGTAATGGGACGAGGCTGCGAGGCAGCTTATTAAAGAGTTAAAGGACAATTTAATTGTATGTAACTATTATCACTGGCCCAGCAGCTGGTCAACTGGCTCATATACCGAGGATACCGATGATCCCGACTGATCTGCCAATCCCATTTAAACGGCTTCAGTCTCCGGTAAAAACATCCTTCGCATTAAAAATTAACAAGTTTCAAGGCCAATCCGTCGAATTGGTAAGGATCAACCTGCGAAAGAAATGTTTTACTCATGGTCAACTGTATGTTGGACTATCGCGGGTCGGAGGAGCCAATGAAAATCAATTTATTTTGTTGCCACAAAATAAAACAACATCAAATATTGTTTACAGGGAAGCTCAAACACAATAAAAAGCTTTTTCTTGGGGGCTATGACCTATTTGCAGTAAACAAAAAAACCTGATGTAGAGAAAAAACAAACAAAAGAAACGTATTAAACAAAAACATTAAAACTATATATATAATATATAGATAACAAGTAATTGTTACCGAAAAATACAACTTGTCGAAGTTAAAATCAAAAATACTATTCAAGGAACATATTTCTGTAACCAAAAGACACAGTCCATAATTTCTTTTCGTTGTAACAACAAAAGTCAGAATAATTTCTATCAATTTTGTTTATCATTCAATTTCTGAGAAGATTCGTATACAAAAAAAATAACCTAAATTTTAACTTAATAAGTAAGTAATTTGAATCTGTAAACGCTTATACAGTATTGGTCCAGTATAACGAATGCCGATATAACGAATAATCGATATTACGAACACTTTTTTCAAGTCTATATTAGGTATTCTATATAACGAACAAATAACGAATTTCAGACAAAATGGCACTGAAAACTCTAGAGAAAAGACGCATTTAAAACAAACATTCAACACCCGGAAAAACAAATGCATATTAACGATTCCTTTCGTTTGAGTACAAATTGAATCTATTTCCCTAAAGACTTGTATGACAAAAACGTTTCGATACAACGAATTTTCGATATAACGAATTGACTCTGGACTTGACATTATATCGTTCGTTATACTGGACCACCACTATTTATATAAAAAACTTAATAATGAATTTATTTCCTACCATAAAAAAAAAACTTAACTCAGAAAATTACAATTTTTATCAAAAATAACGCAAAAAAAAATATGTATATTACATGTGCCATCTCTCCCTGCATGTGTGGGAGAGATGCCACAAAGCAAATTCATTGAATTTAAAACATTAACCATGCTTTTTCCGTTCCTGATCCCGTCCACAGTCCGTATTCAGAGTAGATTCAAGAAAATATTGCTGCTGGTACTCAAACAGTTTTTCTGCTTTTTGAAAAGACACTCTTTTGTCAATGTTTTCTCGGTCTTTTTCCAGCGCCTATTCTGGCCAAATAGCCATTGTTTATGTGCAGATGTATTTAAGGGGCATACTGAAATTAATACTCTATTTACAAAAAAATACAAAAGCCCATTCAGCATGCGGCATCTTCTAGAAACAAAAGTGAGGCATCTCTCCCAAAATGAAGGAGAGATGACGCACCACATTACAAAAACAAGGAAAATTGAAAACAAAACAAAATACACACACGATTATTCTTTAACACCTATTTATTACGCAAAATACTTACCCTGGACAAACACTCTACACTCTATATCTTTCCAAATCTATTATTTGTAACGAAAAAAAAAACAAACCAAATCGCAAAAAATCCCGCTGCATGTCGGATGTTTCGAATTTTTGTTTTACGTTTTTAGTAAAATACCTAAGGAATAAAATGCAAAATAAATTTTTTGTGTGGACGACTAGACACGTGACGTGAGTTTGGTTGAATGCGGCATCTCTCCCGACGTGGAGTCTCTCCCGCAATGACCCTAATATAACTTTCAAGGATACTAACTGTAAAAAAAATGTCGATACGTAACGAGTTTACAAGTAACGTATTTATTTATTATATATGTTTACTATTTTTTTTTTTTCATCTTGGTATCGCGGAGAGAAAAAAATGTATGAAGTTCGCAGTACCAAGAATATGCAGGGAGTCCACAAATCACAACAATGATTTCTACTTTTGTGTAGTTGATCCATGCAAGTGTCGGGCTATGGAAAATGCCAAGAAGATTCAGAACCCAAATCTACCATTAACAACCGCTCCAGTAACCCGCAGTGAACATTTTCCTGTGCTTTCCCAGTCAAAACCGATAGAACAGCTGCCGTTTTCACAAATGTCTGGTTGTAGCGGATTTAGCGATTTTTACCCGAATCAGTGTCTGTTGAACCATATCTTATGACTTCAGAAGAGTTTAATGACTTAGTAAGAGACTTAAACCTACCTAAACTTAAAGCAAAAATACTAGCTATGGCTAAAACAGTAGAATTTGCTTAAAAAGTATGTTAATAAATGTAAGTTGTCAAAGAATTCTTTCTAAATAAAAGTGATTAACATTCACATTGAAGTTCTTTTTCTTACGGTTGGAAAACAAATGAAGGAGTAGGTTAGAAATTAAACATTTCGCTTCGTCTTCCAGATCATTGTAGCGTGTTCCAAGCGGAGATGATGGCAATTAGCGAAGCTCTATCTTGGTTCAGAGAAAGCATGATATCCAAAAAGGATTTATGCATCTTCTCAGACAGTCAGGCGGCCAATCCCTGGCATCAAATTCCTTCAACTCTATCTTAGCCCTTAACTGCCGATCATCTCTCAGGGAGATATCAGAGCAGTTCAACATTCACCTGTGCTTGGTGCCGGAGCATAGAGACATACCAGGAAACTGCAAAGCAGATGAACTCGCTAGAAACGGAACGCTTCTGCCCTTCTCACTGAAAACAGAGAGTAGAGTATATTGGCATTCCAATCGCTACATACAAACTACTGCTCAAGCAGGACGCGTACAAGAAAACTAGTCTGAGATTATCAACCAGTTTTACGTGTAACGCAACAAAACAGATCAGGCCCAAGCTAGATCTTAAACACTTGAACGACTTTAGCTCTCTCAACTGAAAGCACATCAGTGCGACGATAGTTGTCATCACAGGACACTGTCTTATTGGACGACATGCCGCAAGGCTAGGAATCGCTTCAAATGACTTTTGCAGAAGCTGCAAGGATGAGGAGGTGGGGGAAACTATTTCCGACCTTCTCTGTTCATGCCCAGCTTTAGATCACAAACGTTAGAAAACACCTAGATTCGTAGTTCTTTGGTGACGCACCCAAGTGATCTTACTCAAATCGACGCCCTGCATTGCAAGCTCGAATTGGTTCAACTAAAGGATAAGAATACATTAGATCCTTCGTGGTATCACAATGGGCCTAAGTGTGTTAGCCGAGCTAACAGCCACTGTAACCTAATCTAACCTGACCTTCCTATTTTTGTACTCTACTGAATAAAAAAATAAAGATTTTCTTAAAATTTGAAATTTCGTTCTGGTTGCTACAAAAACAAACTTTATAAGATAAAAGTATTATTTTTTCCTTGTTTAGTAAGACACCCCAGAACTCAGACTCAGAAATCGTGTTTACTTGTGAAATCTGTGTGACAAAAAATAAGTCGATCATTGAAATCAAAATACATACAATACAATGTTACATACTTTTGTGATTATATAGGAAATTTTTTTTATATGATTATTACTACAGAACTCTTTTGCAACGGTCTGCTAATATTTTTAGCGCCATATGAAGATATCGGACTGCCCAAAAAATTATATTATACTCATTTCGCAAGGTACATGTTAATACGAGTATGTTATCCTTATACATATGAACTGAAAGCTTTACCATTTATGCTAGAATGCTGAAAAATTTACTGCCTTATCCTTATACGTATGTATTTAAATAATATTTTATTGGTTCAAAGTTGAGGAGACTAATTTAAATTTATAGGATTTGATAGAATCCAAAAACATATCGCATTCTTGGCAGGTATAATCTCGTGCTTTTTTAATCAGCTAACCCACTATTACATTCCCCAAAAAGAATACTGGCCCTCACAAATATGCATATATCACACACACCTAGCGCGCATCGTTAAACCGCGGTTCATCTTTATTATAATAGACTTTTTCGGTCGTTAAAACTACGCCATTCAATAATACAACTACCCACCTTTTTTGCTGCATGCACTGTTGGGCACAAGATATTGTTTGAGGGTGAATTTGGTTAAGACTCATGCAATCAACCCCTATTTATGACCATAATAAGCAGCATTTGCACAAATTGAGGGTGTCGCGCCCGTATTACATTTTTGGGTGGGCTTCTACTAAAGTAGATGAGGGTTGGTGACTGTTGGCTTTAGTAGTTTTAATTTCTGTTATAACCTTTTCTCGTGACCTCTCGTACTGCTAGTAAATTGGAAACAAACAACTCAACACTGTGTGCAACCGAATACACACACCTATTCTAAAGTCTATATTTGTCAGAAGTTGAAGTATTTTCTATATTGTTTACTTTCATACCACGAGGGATGCGGGGATCTACTAACTCCGACAAAAGCCAATCTTCATTCATACTCAGCATTTGTTTTTTTCCAAAATTCATCATCTCTTTCTATTCTTTCAATGTAAAGTTCATATTTGCTATTAGTCCAAATTGCAAAAACACAAATATTTCTTTGGAAATATGTAACTCTTGTTGAATTTGGTAATAATAAATAGATATGGCTCTTACTGAGCCTTGCTATGCAACCATCTTCGGAAACTGTGATGTATTTAAGTTTTTTGTTTTTGATAGCGGCACTTAGGTCCGATCCAGCAATAGAATAAGGACATTTGATTTCGCAAATAGTGTTTTCGTCTATAATTCCATCTGGTGAAGCTCCTAGGTACGAAAATTCTTCGTCAACAAATAATCCACAACCTTTAATTTGCTGGCCAATTTGTCTCTCAACCTGTAATCTGGCGTCGTCTTCACTGACCTTTCCATGGTATACAGAATTTGCAAAAATTTCTTCTAGATGAGCGATCCTTTTTACTAGTACAGGCAATAGAGACCAAATAAGGGGGGTTACCTTACAAAAGGTCCGGTAGTTCTAAATTTTTTATATGTTGTCTAGGATGGTTGTTAAGTGTTTAAAATGAAAAATGCACAATTCCCCCCCCCCTCCGCACCCGCCGCCATTTTGAAAAAACAGAAAAAAATCGGCACTTTTTTTAGATTTTCACTTATATCTTTGTTTCGGTGCATTTTAGCTACAAGACAGTTCTATTCAATGTTGTAGAGAATGAAATTCCCTATAATATACGTGTTTAATTTTGTTTTTAGGGCAGATAGTTCACGAGATATGATATTTTAAAAAAGATTAAAAATACGCATTTTACAGAAATTTTTTCAAACTTCTAACTTTAGAACGCTGTACTTCAATTTTGACCTATTTGAGAAAAACAAGTATAAGAATAAAAATTGTATATGAAAAACTCTGCCAACTTTTTAGGAAAGACCCATCATTGCTGGAGCAGGCGGAGAAGTTCAGTGACCCTGCTGCAAGTTGCCAAGAAATTTCAGCAGCAGGGGAGAAAATCTTGGTATCCCTGTATGGTGGAAGTAGAGAACAGTCGTTAAACTCCCTCCGCTATTGCAAATTGAAAACAAGTACCACCAAGCTCAATCTGGCAAAACTACCTCCGACCACTGACGCAGCACATTTCCACTTCCTGAGGACATACCACCAGGTCATGGAGTGGATGGGGATTGTCAAAGACCCTATCGAGTTGGGCTGGAGTAGAAAAGCTGGAAAACTGGAGCCTATCAGGATGAGTAGAGACGCGGCTCCCCCAAACCTGCTCAAGACTATTTCATGCAGATGTAAAACTGGCTGTATGGCGATGTGTGGCTGTAGAAAGGCAGGACTTAATTGTTCCACCCTTTGCAAATTCTGTGCTGGTCAAGAATGTGACAACAGGAATGAAGTCATCGTCGACGAGGAAGACGACGCCGATCAAGTAATTTCACTATGTTACGAAAATTAAGACCCCGACTTCATGAACTCACCACCTACAAAACGAGCGAAGCGCTTATAAAAATTTTTTTTTTCAGTACTTAGTTCAATTACTAATGATTATTGTATGATAATTACTGCCTTTTGTTCTCACTATGTTTAAATAAATGAATATTTAAAAAATGTATCTGCTGTGTTGGTGGCTTATTTGAAATTGAACATCCGCTATCACCAGTTAAGTGAAATAGTGAAATATTCAAGTGAAATAGTACCTTTCTGATGATCATTGCGCTATAACATGTAAGAAACCCAAATAGGATTGGTATAAACTACAAATTCAAGCCACCACTGGAAAATAATAAGTGATTTTTAAAAAATACACTATGGAGTAACAATTGCTAAAACAAAACAAAAAACGCAATATGCCGTTGTTTTCATTTTAATGCTTAATGCCCCCTCCGTAAGGTTGGTTAAAACAAGTATACATCCATTTTGTAGGTAATTAAATTCCCTACAATTTTTATTCTTATACTTGTTTTTCTCAAATAGGTCAAAATTGAAGTACAGCGTTCTAAAGTTAGAAGTTTGAAAAAATTTCTGTAAGATGCGTATTTTTAATCTTTTTTAAAATATCATATCTCGTGAACTATCTACCCTATAAACAAAATTTAACACGTATATTATAGGGAATTTCATTCTCTACAACATTGAGTAGAACTGTCTTGTAGCTAAAATGCACCGAAACAAAGATATAAGTGAAAATCTAAAAAAAGTGCCGATTTTTTTCGGTTTTTTCAAAATGGCGGCGGGTGCGGAGGGGGGGGAATAGTGCATTTTTCATTTTAAACACTTAACAACCATCCTAGACAACATATAAAAAATTTAGAATAGAAAATTTTTTGTAAGGTATCAGCTCTTTATTCACTGGGTTAATACTTTCTTTTTCCTTCCTCGTTCATTGTTGCTCAAACGACGCAGCTCAACTTTTCGGATTATGGTTTTTGGGCTGGTTTTATATACTTGTCTATATAGAGTTCCGATATTTGAGTCTTGGCGTTGAATAAAACTACAGCAGCAAAACATCGGTCCGAGTTTCAACTGAAAAGTGAAAGGTTTATGCTTCTGCCACCAACTAGTTTAGCTACTATTGAGTTGAAGTGCTCTGCTAGGTTGTAGGTGTATCCAAGAAGAAGGCTTTCCGAATTCCTAATAAGTCGTTTAGTTGGAGCCATAATAGACTCGTAAATTCCATCCTTCACCATAGAGGTATCAAATTCGTTTCCATAGTATTGCAGTTATCTTTTATGTAAGCTGGATATTTTTCTTTATCTCCAAAAACATGATGAATTGCGTTTACAATATCTTTTTTAATTCCAAGTAGCTAGGGAGCTTTCTTTTAACTCACTATTGTTCGGTTTATACTTTAAGGCGCTTAGAATATCTTTTCTTACTCGCTCAAAGTTTTTGGTAAGAGTGTCTTTCAGACCAGTTTTGAGCCTTTGGAAACAGCTCCCAGTTTGTTTCTGAAGTTCCTCATTAAATGCTTACAACATTCAATCTTACTTACTTTCTTTCCATTATAAGGACCGTTTTCAGTGATTTTCTTAAATGAACTGCTATCTTCATTTGCAAACATTGTCAGAATTCTTAGTCCTCGGTCTTCTGTGCAGTGTAGAAGACCGAGGACTAAGAATAAAGGATTAAAGGATTCTACTAAAATGTCGGATTCCATAAGAGCTGAATGTCCCTTGTAGTTTCTGGGACATAAATGATCTGTGCTTTTCTCTAATCCTCTTCGGCAAAACACAACACAGAATTTTTTTTTTCACGCCCACTGCTACGTCTTTATACGTTCCTCCAGCTGGTTTTTCGATTTCATCGTATTTATTGAAGGAAAGACAACGTAAGTCTAGGACTGACGAAAATGTTTCAAACTGGGAGTATCCACAGCCTATACTAGTTATTCCCAGCACAGCTGTATTGATGTCTAGTTTATCGTGAGCTTTATCGTTCAAAGGCACTTTGCATTCAATGTTGCACATGTTGCACTGTAAAACATTTTCACTGTCCAGACCGGTTCTTACTTCTTTAACTATCGAAAAGTTTTTTAAGCTACAACCTAAATGAGGACAGTGTTGATCAATCGGTTTTAAGATATTAAAAAAATATTCAAATTCAATTATTCTTTGTCCTTCAATGATAGCATTATTGGCAATTGTAAGAGATTCCTTTCTGTTATTAGGCTCTTTATGCTTCCAGTTTAACAAGTGTTAGTATGCGACACAATTCATAGATATCTACCATCTTTTCAATTTTTCAGCCATTGCATGTTGAGCCTGATGAGGGATTTCTTCTGCAAAAGAAATATTTTCAGCTTGATTTCCTTGCAATCCTGATTCCCGCCATGTTTTTTGATTTGTTAAAAAGTTATAACTTTACGGTGACTTATATCTTCGTTTTAAATTAAAGATTTTTATTTTTATTTGAAAATTGAAATTTTAATGAAATGAAATGAAATTTTTTTTTTTACCTTAGATTTCAATTTACACAGTAAAACAACTAATGTGCTTAAACCTCAGGTTTCAAAAAACAATAATATCATACCTTACTTTAAAAAGAGCTCTAAAATAAATGGATCTATTACCTAATCTAGGATTTTTTACCTAATCTAGGACTTTTTGCCTAATATAGGCATAATAAAAAAATATAACAACTTAATAGTTGATAACCCAGTTGAACTAGATGCTTTTGAATCATTTTATACATATATTCAAAAATAGAAGAAATTTGTTGAACAGTAATGAAGGACCAATAAGAAATTCAATTTTCAAGAAACAGTTCACAAATAGGGACTTATTCATTTCATTTTAATTATTTGGTTGACGGTTCGGTTTTTTCTTTGGTTTGCTAACTCGGTTCGAAAAATTGTAAGCCGAGTCAACTCGGTAGTAATACCAAGAAGTAATATTTTTATTTTACCAAGTTTTAAATTTTGTTACTCCAAACGCCAATTTTTTTTACATACGGTGGGTCTCTGAAATTCCCTGCCTCTTAACCTAAGTAGAATGAACAACTGTAGAACCTTTGAAAGTTCCCTGAAAATCCATTATAGAAGCTATATAGAAGAACAATTTTAACAACCTTTTTCCATAATAATATAATAATAATACTGTTATAACTTTAACTTTTAATTTTTTCTTTGAAATCATAGAAAACAAGCAATCACAAATAAATAATATGGAACAACAAATGATTCGAAACAATATAGATATCAAAAATATTCCACCTACTGCAAACGAAAATCTAATTGAAATTGTAAAAGGAATTGGAAAAACAATAAATTGCTAAATTAAAGACAACGATATCACTGACATTTATAGAACTAAACCGAGAAACCCCGAAAATTCAGTAATCATTGCTTCATTTTCGTCTAATATACCTATGCATTTTGTTAATCAAGCGCGCGCCACCCGACCCAGCAAATTAAATGCAGTAATGCAAAACATCAACAAAGGGCTAAGCTCTGGTTCAGCCGCATCTCCGTTTGATAACACAGTTTTTATAAATAATCAACTCACAAGACAAAATAAACATATACCGTGGGACTGTGGGCTGTGGCTCATAAAGGAGAAAGCAAAACAGGTAAACTGGAGATTTGTGTGGGAGAGTGCAGGCAAAATATTGGATTGGCACGTAAGAATGAGAGCACACAACCGATTATTATAAGCAACGCTAATTACGTGAACAAATTAACATCTACATAAACCCGCATAATGCGTGTGCGTATATATGTATATAGATACACAAAATTTTTGCAACAAAAATGAATAACACAAATGGAAACAATGGATTAATAGAGATAATAGTCAACTTAAATTGTAGGGTAATGGATGGGTTTAACGGCGTTAATATAAATGAATTAAAAAATAATAATAGCTGTTGCTTATGTTTTAATATAAGATCATTGCGTTTGCATTGGAGTACCTTTTGTTTAAATATAAGTCACTTTTTAAATAATTTGAAAATCATCATTCTAGTCTAGTCGAAACAAATATTGATGGTGAGGAAAATGATTTTTACAAAGTAGATGGTTTCGACATGGAATTTTTGAATAGAAACAAATAGAGAGGTGGAGGAATTATGATGTTCATTCGGAACAATTTAAAAATCACAAACGAATACCTTCGGTTACTGTATCGTATGAGAATATAAAAGTAAGTTACACGGAGAAAAATACTACAAAATACGTTGTTGTAATCTACAGACCACCTGGCTTTAGTAAAAGAGCATTTATTGAGGAAATAGAAATTAATCTAGGACAAATTGGAAGAAATGATTGTGAAGGGGGTTATGAACATTAATATTCGTAAAGCAGAATCAAGCTATGTGAAGGATTACTTGGAGATGCTCGCCTCATTAAGACTAACGAATGTCATTACTGAATTTACAAGGGTAGATCCGATTAACGGGAAAAAATCAGTAATTGATCACGTTCTTGTAAGCGGTATTGACAACGAAATCAATTCCGCCGTGATTGAGAGCGGCATAACCGATCATTATGCAACTTTATACTATACTGTTAATACATCGACATCTGAAAATCACATAGTCAACACTTCGTACATTTGCAATAACAAAGTTAATAATCTTATACATTAAGAAAACTGGGAAGAAGTTTTGAACGAAGAAGATCCTGAATCAATTTGAAAGATTAGGTTTAATTTGTAAACATTTAAATTTTCTGGGCACCAATACAAATTAAGAAAGCGTACATCGGGGTTGGTTTTTGCTTACGCACGCATTGAATGCGAATGGCCCAAAGAATAGGCAGGATGAAATGGACAAGGGTGAAATACACTTTGCAAAGGTACGAAAAAAATTAGTGTTGTGGCCAGTTGAACAGTCGAGCACCAAAACCAAAAACGAAATCGTAGACGAGGAGAAAATGCAAAATGGATGCATTGAGGGAAGGTAGGAAAAAACTTGGTTTTCTTGGCTTGTTGATCATCAAAACCAAAGAGGAAAACGTAGTGGTGGAGATTGGGGTTATTCACGCATACATTGTTGAATGTGATCGCTTCAAGTTCACTACTCGTAACGCCGGAAATGAAAAGAAGAAGAAGACATTGTTGAATGGAATCGTACTTTAGAGTAGGCAGGATAATATGGGTAATATAATATACCTAGGTCACCGTGAAATATGCATCTTGCAAGAAAGGAAGAAAATAACCTGTTGTTTTTGCCTTTGCCTATGATTTTGTGATTTTTTCGTTTGTTGGCAAGTGTGTGGTAGGTCAGTACTATTATATGAATGCAAGTTTTGGTATAGGCAATAGGCTTCTAGTTGTTTTGCTTTGCGTAGGGTGTGATAAAACCCCAAGAAGTATAGATTAGGTCAAGCCAAAAAAAATTTTACGAGAGGAGGAGTAGGGGTCTATCTACCTCCCTTTAGTGAGTTTTATAAAAATATTGGCTTATAATTCTAAAAAAAAATTATTAAAAATCAAGTAATACGCTAACAACCACATGTTTTTGAAAGTGAATATTTTTTTTTTCATAAGCATTTTAACTATGTGTTTTGCATTATTGTATTTAGAGTATACCTAACAAAATATTTACGGCATATTTTACATTTAATCAATGCCTCTATTAGTTTTAAGTCGAACGATGACAAGCGAAAATGAAGATGTTTCTTGGTTTTCGAGAAATTAAAAAAAATGGGTACGACTGGGTGGCAAGAACTTGCTATTTTATACTAAATACGATATCAAAATCTTGAGACTTAGTACAAGCTTTAAGTATTTGTTCTTCATAATATATTATGTAGTACAGGATTGCCAATTATACATTAATTTTGAAAATTGAAAATTATAAACTAAATATTCCAAAGGTTTCAAGCGAAAATCTAGATAAAAACTCCATTCTTCTACAATTGCCAATTTATATAAATGCTGAACATTTTATCAAAATCGTTGGGACAGTTTTAAATTTTTCACTTTTTTATAAAACGGGTTTTTTAGAAATCCTAAATCAAATACCTAATCCTTTGGACCTTGTTTGCGATATAAATTGGGATCTCAATTTATTACTAATCTGGTTCGCTGAGCACAATTTAATGATTAGCTCTAAAACAAAAATTATGTTTTTTAATCTGGGTTACCAAAAACCTGTAAAAACTGAGGTTTACTACCACGCACCGGAATGTCAACGTTTTAAACTGATTAAATGCAATTGTATTTTAGGTTGTTGTTCTGATTCTTTCTCTAGCAGTATCAGTTGTAGTAATAATTGCTTTTTAGTTGAGAATGTTGATGAGTTTAAATACTTGGGGCTTTATATAGATTCTAGGATGAGCTTTTCTAATCACATAGAAAGTTTGAGAAAATATTCCCGCTGTGTAGTTAGGCACTTCTTTTACTTGCGTAATTTATGCTCCCCTTTTCTCCGGAATATAATCTACTATGGAATTTTACATTCTAAGTTGCAATTCGGTATCGCTTGTTGGGAAGGTGCAACTCAGACAAAAATTCAACCTCTACTTGTCCTTCAAAAGTCTATTTTAAGAAACATATGTAATAAAAGCCGACGCCATCCTATAGTTACCATCTGTTTTGCGATCAAAAAATTCTTCCTGTCCGTCATTTGTATTGCTTTAAAGTGTTAAAAACTTTTTTTATGCGTTCTGGTAACTTAAATATCCGAATCTTAGCAAATTACAATCTGTATAATAATGAATTAAATTTCGTATCTGTACCTCACTTTCGCACTACAGCTTTTCGTAATTTTTATTCTGTGTCTTCATGTCGTTTATTCAATAATCTACCACAATCTATTAGGTGCTTGACAATTCCAGGAATGTTCTCTAAACTTGTTAAGTTTAATGGCTTTTTGATATAAATTATCAATTAATCTCTTGAAATTTTTCTTATTAAAAATTATTCATAATGTTTTCACTTAAATACTTGAATTTTGTTATTTATCTAAAGCTTCAAGGGTCACCCCACCCTAATTCTATTTGCTTTAATTTTTTGTAATAGTAACTACTTGCAGTGGCATTTGACACTATTCTTATACTTAGGTATTAAGTAATACTAAATGCCATTAATATTTCTACATAATTTTTAAGTTATATGAACTTTGTAATTCTTCTATCTGAATTTTATGAGAAATAAACATACTGTATCTATCTATCTATCTATCTATCAAAGTTAAATATCTTTCTAGAAATGTTTTGAAAAAAATTAAAAAAAAAAAATCAAATGTGCACAGTTATGAAGTTTTTTCAAAAAATCAAAAACTTTTTTAAAAATTTATAAAAATTTCAAAAAACAAAATTTTTTAAATTTTGATATGCAATCTTTCTCAAACAACTTACGACTTCTAATATAAAAAATTTTGTTAACATCGTGCAGGCCATTAATAAGATTCGGGTTTGATGAAAGCGGTACTATGTGAGGTACCGTTTTTAGACGTTTTCGAAAAAAATGTTTACATCATTAGAAAGACAATCTAGAATAAGACCTTCATATTAGATTCAATCGAAATCGTTGGAGCGCTTTTTAAGAAAAATAAGTATTATCTTATCGGTTGTATGGCAGGTATCGTTATTTCAAGACCTAGAGACTCAATTCCAAAAATTCTCTGTAGGCTAAACCATAGACCCTAACTGCAAACTTTTAAGAAAATCGCTCCAGTGCACAGTGGCTCCACTGTACGCCAAAATTGAAAAATTTATTACAACGGTTAGAGTAAAAACCGTTTAAATAAGCTGAGAACATCCAAAGGTCATAACGAATGAAAACATAAATACCGTTAACTATTTATTTTGGAAGTTATAACATTGCAAACACATGACATTTGAATTTTGGTGCTCCAAGTGTAGGTAAGGTTAGGTGGAGGTGCCTGTCAGCCAATGAGTACATTGCCTGACACACTTAGGCCGCAAGGGCCCATTGTGATACCACAGAGATCAGCAAGTTAATCACCTACTGATCTCAGAAACCCGATGTAAGATTAACGTGTTGATCACTTATTAATCTTCCATTACGGGACTAGCCGGTTAATCACCAGCTAGTCGAACAACGTGGAACTTTTAATGTATTTCGAAAGATTTTTATTGTCTATGTTAGCTAAGTCGCTAGTATCATCGAAGAAGAATTCACTGAGATGAGTTTTCCTCCTATGAAGTAGTGCAGGGCATGAGCAAAGAAGGTGTTGAACGGTTTCTTCCTCCTCCTCGTCCATGCAGCTTCTGCAGATATCATTGGAAAACACACCAAGTCTTTTGGCGTGTCTCCCTATTAGACAGTGTCCCGTAAGAACAGCTATGGTAGAACCTAGATACAGACGGTTCAGGGCCAACAAACTCTTCGAGCGTTTTGAGTCTACACACGGCCAAACTTTTTTGGTTGCAAGGCAGTTGTTACTCTCAGTCCATCTAGTGTTTGTTATCCTTGAAGCGTTTTGTCTAAGTAGGAGTTTACATGTAGCGATAGGTACACCTATGTTGTTTCATTCTGAGCGTAGGGAAGTGGTCGTGCCCCTTTTGGCTAGTTCGTCTGCCATACAGTTGCCTGGTATGTCCCTGTGCCCTGGCACCCATGAAAGGTGAATGTTAAACTGATTTGACATCTCCCTCAGAGACATCTGACAATTTTGGACCGTGATGGATTTTGTAGAGACAGAGGCAAGAGATTTAAGGGCAGCTTGGCTGTCTGAGAAGATCCGAATATCCGTGGAGGATATGACGTTTTCTTTGAGCCGAGACAGCACCTCCTTAATCGCCAGAATTTTCGCTTGGAACACACTACAATGATCAAACACCAACTTGGGGGTCGTGTAGTCGGATCGATTCGGTAAGAATCTAAAGTTATCTAGAATGGTAGTGTGGCCGATTTGATTATTGGTCCACTGTGATGTAGCTCTGAGTCGAGTAGCTGAGCTAGCTGCGACTTGTTTGCTGAAGATATCTAGGGGTGTGAGATCTAGTGGTACATTGAGGGCGTCCGATGGGGTTGTCCTCAGTGCGCCACTAATACACAGACTAGCCGTTCTTTGAACTTTGGCCAGCTTGTTGTAGTTGATCATCTTGTCTAGTGCTGTCTACCAGACTATCACCCCGTATGTGAGTATCGGTCTAATTACCGAGGTAAACAGCCAATGGGTGATTTGGGGGGAGAAACTCCATTTCCCGCCAATGGCTTTTTTACAGGAGAAGAGTGCCACGTTGGCTTTATTTACTCTTTCCTCAATATTGGTTTTCCAGGTCAGTTTTTTTTTGTCAAAAATGAGACCTAGACATTTAGCCTGATTTGACAGTGTGAGAGTTACCCCTTTAATAGTTGGGGGTCTGAAGTCCGGAATTTTGTATTTCCTCGTAAAGAGAACTAAATCCGTTTTGTGTGGATTGATGTTCAGACCACAATTTGCAGCCCAATTGTTAAGCTTGTTGAGTGCTGTTTGTAGCAGCTCAGCTAGGGTTTGTGGGTGCTTGCCTGAAACGGCAATTGCTACATCATCGGCATAGGCTATGGTTTTGAAACCTTCGTCCTCTAGGTCAATTAACAATTTGTTAACGACCAGGTTCTACAGTTGGGGAGATAAAACTCCTCCCTGCGGGGTTCCTCTATTGGCCATTCTGCTTGTTTTGTAGTTCCCCATTTCGGAACTAATGATTCTGCTGCTGAGCATTGTTGTTATCATGTTTTTGATGTGTTTCTCTATGAGCAGCCCATTAAGAGCATTAGTGATTGCTGAAGTGTTAACATTGTTAAATGCACCCTCTATGTCTAGGAATGCGACGAGAGAGTATTCTTTGTAGTGCAGGGATTTTTCAATGGTGCAAACCAGAGAGTGGAGTGCAGTTTCCACTGATTTACCTTTTGTATAGGCATGTTGCGCCGTTGAGATCAGACTAGGTTTAATTTCTTGTCTTAAGTGTATGTCAATCATTCTTTCCAGTGTTTTAAGGAGGAAGGAAGATAGACTAATAGGTCTTAAATCTTTTGGATTTACATGGAAGCTTTTGCCGGCTTTAAGTATGAAGACGACCCTAGCTTCTCTCCAGGCCTTGGGAATATAGGCGTAGCTCATGCATCCTTTCATGATCATCATCAAAGCTGTTTATTGCCCCTAACAGTACATCTCTAGAGATAAGACCTTTACCTGATTGGTTTGCGAGTCGAGGCAAGTGCTCCTCGTCTGTTATTGTCAACGAGCTACCAGGGAAATGAGTATCCAGTAGCAAGTTTAGAGTTTCTTCATATGAGTTGTTCCAGTTGCCGTTTTCATCTTTTATAGAACTTGGCATGTTTGGACTCGTTGATAGGATTTTCCTAAGTCTAGATGCCTCTGAGGAGTCTTCAATTTTATTGCAGAATTCTCTCCAAAAGGATCTTTTGCTTATTCGTAACCTCTTTTTGTAAATCCTAAGGGATTCCTTATATAGATCCCAGTCTATGGGATTTCTGGAAGATTTGGCTCGATTGAAAAGCTTCGTACAACTTTTCTTGAGCGGTTCTAGCTCCTTGGTCCACCAGTGTGGTTTCTTCTTCCCTCTTACTATGGTAAGAGGACAGGAGTTACACAAGGCATGGTTAAGATCACTAGTTAGATCGTCGACTTTGCTGTCAAGATCCTTGGGGTTTGAAGGGAAGCTATTGTCATTGTAGTTGTAACAATGTTTGAAGATTTCCCTGAATTTTACCTAGTCAGTTTTCCTATAATTACGGAAGCCTATGGGTTTTGGTGTGTCATCTGTTAGACTAAATTGGATGTATCTGTGATCAGAGAAGGAGTGATCCTTAGATACAGCCCAATTTTTAATCTTGTTATAGATTGATTGAGATACAAAGGTAACATCTAAAACCTCTTGTCTGTTTTTTGTGACAAAGGTTGGTTCGTTACCGAAATTGCAGATAAGAAGGTTAGTACTTATTATAAAATTAAAAAGAGACTCACCCCTTTCATTTACGTCCGTACTCCCCCACACTGCGTGATGTGCGTTGACGTCACTTCCTATTATGAGATCCGCTTTGAGCTTTGTTGCGCTTTTTATTACGCGCTCGAGCGTCTCTCCTGGTAGCGGCCCCGGTTGGTCATGGCCTAGATAGACGGACGTGAGCCAGTAAGTCCCACTGGTGGTCTGCAGTTTTACTGTTGTGGTGTCGCAATTGCTGTAATTAGGTAGTAAAAATACGTTAAGTGTTTTCTTTGCCAGTATGCAGGATCTTGGTTCACCTTTGTCCGTCACATACAGCAGAGAATAATCTTTCGTCCTGAGTCCTTTTACAACGGATTTATTAATCCATGGTTCCTGGATCAGAACTATATCCTCGCAGGAGATGCTTAGTCGGAGAAGGAGTCCGGCCGAGGCTTTGATGGAGTGTTGGAGATTAATCTGGAGTATCTGCAGCATTGCTACAATCATCCAGCTTAATCTCCAACACTGTAGCATTAAGGTCCTCCATATCATCCTCAGAAAGGAGAACCCCAAGCATTTCATCGTCGGAGTCTAAGACTCCACCTTTGTTGTTGTCGTCCTTATCGGACGATTTGTTTTCAGTTGCGTCTTGATCAGACACTATTTTTGTAGTCTTATCGACCAGTTTCGAGCAAGACGACTGTTCCAAAGAATCAGAGCAACTTGCCGCGTCTGTCTCCATGATGGAAGATTCGACGCTCGCAGTGGACTCCTTGGCTTCGGATTCAGCCGCTTGCTTTGGAAGCTTTGCTGCGTCCTCATCTTTTTTGTATATTTTCAGGCTGTCAAAGCCGTACCCCGCGTGCCGCCAGGGGTTCTAATGACTCCTTATTCAGGATGACAAGAGCCGACCGATAACGACCCACCGACTCTTTTTTAATCACCGGAACCGTCCAATTGTGAGTGGGCAGATCCGGGTTGCTGTACTTAATCAACTGGAAAACCATCTCCCGCGATTCATGTAAGGCCGGTACCAAGGCACGAGCTCTCGGTCTGCTTGGGATATCCTCCCTTGCCACAACCTCTAGCTTAGCACGTGGCCAGATCTCACCTAAACCGCTGACAGCAAGTTTATATAGATGAAGCGATCTCTGGGCTTGGCAGGCGATCAGCTTGACGCGGTTTTGATGCCAGCCAGCGTCGCTAATTCTTGGGAGGGGTCCCGGATTCCCGATAACAGGTATAATCCTGATGGCGAGGTGAACCTTGACGTCCGCTCACCTGTCGGCAGAGATGCATCCATCCATATTGCTCCCGTTGATGACCGCGACAACAATCTGTCTTTACCACTTCACCAAAGGATTGCCCCGGCACCAGTGTCGATGGAACGCTAACCCCGACTCTTGGCTTTTTGGGTTGAGGTTTTTCAACCACAAACGACCTGTTTCGCTTCGACGTTGAGTCTTGGCTGGTCTTTTGTGCAATTTTACTTGCCCACTTCAATTTTTCAACCTCACCCGGGGTTCTCTCCACTGCGGGTCTACCACCCACCGTTTCAATTACCCTTCTGGCTTGGTGACGTATCTGAGCGGGCGTTTTTTTGATCTGAGTCCCCCCCCCCCCTTGGCCGAGCTGGAGTTGTTAATCACCTCTCCCGCTCCACCAATTGGAGGATTCATTGTACTCGACGAGGATACGTACCGACCCCCAGAGGTAGGGTTGCTGATCGCCTCTCCAACCCTGCCAGTCTGAACGGCTCTCCCCGTGTCCTTTATTTTAAGGGCATTCAAGGTGGAGACGGAGTCGTTGATCACCCCTCCATTTTCCTTCTTTGTAAGTTTCATCTCGTCCTGTCTTGATGATAGCACCAAAGCAGGCGAGTAGTTTTCAAAGCTAATATTGGGGACTTCATCCCCTCTATTAGCAGTGGCGGTCCGTTTGCCCTCCGATTCACTGGCTAGAACTAGCTTTGTAGCATGCTCTTGACCAGTTTCCAGCGGGCTGTGCTGCTCGCCAGAGTCGGGAGCCAGAGACCTGAACTGGCTTTGCAGCTGGTTCAGAGCCTGTGTGCGAACCTTGTATCTTACTGGTGGAAGGTATGCCCGTTGGCTCACATTCCAGCTTCGACTTTTCAGCCGAATCGGAGAATGTGTACAACTTTCGTTGCCTCCCCCCAGTTTTCTTTTTTGTCTTTTTGTTCGTTTTTCTGTCTTTTTGTTTGTTTGTTTGTTTGTTGGTTTTTAAAAATTCCATAAAAAGTCCCACGAGTAACTACGGAAGGAAAAGGTCAGCCCCGCCAGAGCCGTGTACCGGGGTAAGGCTAGTCTACTCTGGACCCTGCCATGCATCCAGAACTTTAAGTCTTACTTTAAATTCCACTTTAAACTCAACTTCAAATTTAACTTTGAATCTTTAATTTAACTTTAAAATCAACTTTTAATTTAACTTAAAATTTATCTTTAAATTCTACTTTAATTTTAACTTTTTACTTTAATTTCAACTTTAAATTCAACTTTAAATTTAACTTCAAGTATTATTTCTTTAGCATTCCAAAAAATATTTTCAATGTTATTTTCAAAAAAAAAAAAAAAAAACATGTACAAAAACAAACCTATTTTTTTTGTACATAAAACACTTTTTGAAAAAAGCCATATTAAAAAAAACTAATTTGAATATTTACATAGCAAGTTGTTACTGTGTTCTGCTAAGAGCTTAATTTTTACACAATGTAGTACGAACATACTGTAATAAGTACGAGTAATAATACTCGTATATATGTCAACATATTTAGAATAGAAAAATTAAAAACTGAAAATATACCTTTCACAGGATTTTTCTAATCCCAATAGCTAAACTAAAGCAAACCGATCTTGAACCCTTTTACCACATTTATCTCAAGACATTGAGATACATCAAAACTGATGGCAGATTCGTAATCAGAGATTCATAATCAGACAGACATAATTGCAGAACCCACTTTTTTCGTATTTTCTACCATCGTAATATCACGTTTAATTGTTATCTCAAAAAATTTTCTCTGCACGATTCCGAAACTTAGCTTATAGTACCTATAATCGCAAGTAAAAATGAAACTCCAATATTTAAGATTATTTCTGATGAGATGCATACCTACTGACTGCGAAAAACCTAGTGTGACCTTAAGAAAAGTAGCTCCAAAACTGATTTCTTATATATCTGATGCGTTTATTTTATGTATATTATTTTACAGCTTTTTCTTAAGTTTTCTTTTTTCCCACTCTCCGAATTATCTTACATTAGTTGCAACTTAATCGGCTCGAAAGACATAAGCAAATACATTTCTATTTCTCTATTCCGATAGTTTTTCTACTTTAAATAGAACTGGTAAATGAACCTACCTACTAAAATGTTTAATGCACCTGTTTATAATTCGTAACAGAATGTGGCATAGCATACAATTACTTTTCACCGAGCAGACTACAATTTCTTGTTTGTACAAAAATGATATCTTCAATCACTACCTACCTACATTATGTTTGCATTTTTTCAATAACTCCGTAATATACCTACTTGAAATACATTCTGCGTAATTCTTTCTTTTATCAATTGCAAAATGTATTTCAAAGTAGGTAGTCAAATTGTTTTCCAAAGCAAAATGATGCAATGCGACAATTTGTTCTACATTGGTGCAGGTAGTTTACATTGAAATAAAGAAGAAACATAAAATCATAAGCCTATGTCTCAAACGAGTTCTTCCCCTTGAGATAAATCCTTTCAACCCTTTTCACATTATATCCTTAAAAGTGAATCAAAACAAAACTGCGTCGTCACAGATCCCGTCAGAGTATTTTTTCTCATGTTCATGGTTCATGCTCTTTTGATATTTTCCGCTCACTCTCTTAAATACGTTCCACACAAAGCACACAATTTTTTTTTTACATTTTTCAGCGTTCACAGCGCCACCATGCTCCTCCGCCGGTCCAAAGGATTGTTAAATCGAATCATGAACTTACTATAGTTTAAATATACAATGTTACTATAGTTTATATATACAATGCTAGAAAGACGTGGGGATTAATAAATCAAATACTAGGAAGAAAAAAGTCAAATGTCGACGAAATAATGGCAAAACATTTTCCAACCACTGCAGTGCAAACCTTGTCAAACGACTGTGCACAACTTTTCGCTTCGCAGTTATCGCAAATTATTCATCACTGCAGATTTGTCACATCCAACCATATGAGTGACACAATAGAAAACACTATATTTGCTAGTCCTACAAATATACACGAGATACGCAGCATGGTAATGTCTCTTGGTGAAAATTAATTGCCAGGAATTGATGGGATAAGAATAGCTGATATCAGAAAACACATAGACATTTTTGCTATAAAAATATGTAAGCTCATCAATTTAAGCCTGACATAGTCTAAAATACCGTCAACAATGAAAACAACTGTTGTGAGGCCTATATATGAAGGTGATGCTAACAATCAGCTCAGTAATTGCAGACCGATTTCGATACTTCCTGTAATTGAAAAGTGTCTAGAAGGAGTTATATCGGCAAGACTTCAGAGTTTTATTACAAACACTCCCTTATAAATAAAAGCCAATACGGATTTGTGTAAATGAAAGTTTATATAAAAGCCACCATGTCTTGGTCATTTTTATGGACTTCAGTAAAGCCTTCGACACTTTAAACCATACGAAACTGATATAAGCACTAAACAGGATTGGAATAAGAGGAGTAATGGCTGATTGGATCATGGACTATTTGAACAACAGGTCGTTTGCGGTCAAGATTAGAGACGTGACGAGTGAAAAAGAGAATGTGTAATATGGTGTTCCTCAGGGATCTAAGCTTGGTCCGATCCTATTTGTTCTTTACACTAACGAATTTCTTCGCGTTTTTAAGAAAGGCACTCCATTCGCCTTTGCTGATGACATAGCGATTGTGGTCCGCCACCGATCTTTGGTCATGGCGACGATGATAATGCAGGAGGAGTTCAATGCTGCAGTTAATTGGTGTCACGACCATGGCTTGGTCATCAACGCCTCTAAAACTAAAATGATGCATATCCGTAGCCTACAATTCAAATCCACACAAAGCAGAATAGTAGTAAATAATGATGCCTGTCCCAACACCCCAATTGAAACAATCGAAATTGTAGAAACTTACAAATATCTTGGAGTGGTCATCGACTGTCATTTTCTATGGAGCCAACACATAGACAAGCTGCGCATGGACCTTAAAAAGGCCTTATATGCACTATCCCATTTACGATACTATACCAAGGTTCCTGTTTTGAAACAAGTATATTATGCTTTAGTGGAGTCTAAACTTCTGTATGGCATACTTGCCTGGGGAAATGCAGCAACAACTCACATTCAAAAAATACAAAAAATACAAAAAACACAAAACTCAGCACTAAAACTGATAAATAATGGACATTCGCGAAACAATGATAGCACATTTAAAACTCTCAACGTCGAGCAAATTCTCAACATGACTCTTATACTGGAGTACTACGATGACAACCTATTCATTCGACCAATTGACCATTTGATCAACACGACGCGCTCAAGGAATGCTTAAATTGCCCACCTACCAATAGAACCAACTACAATACATACGGAAGACGTCAATTCCTTTACAGCGTTCCTTCAACCATCAACAAATTATCTCGAGATTTAGTTAATATTGAAAATTTCAAAACTAGAAAAAAAACACATTAAAAATTCCTTTTTAGACTCACATGAGTAAAATCATAATCATTTTTTAAATAACCTGTTTGTAATTATGTAATACCACGTTAAAACTTGCTTTAAATTTTATTTTTGTGAAACACAATCTCCAAAAGCCAAAAGGCTTCGCGGAAACTTATAATTTTGTTAAAAACTTTTTCAAAAATGTATAAATTAAAGTATAAAAAAAAAGTTTTAATAAATTATATCTTCTATCTATCTATCTTCTATCTAACTATCTATCTATCTATCTATCTATCTATCTATATTCTATCTATCTATCTATCTTTCTTCTATCGTATATCTTCTTCTTCTATTTATCAATCTATCTATCTATCTATCTATATCCTTATATATATAAAATTTCCCTGTCACAATGTTAGTTACCGTACTCATCCGAAACGGCTTTACTGATTTTTAACAAATTTTATATGCGTATTCAGTAGGTCTGAGAATCGACTACTAATTATTTCCCATACCCCTAAGTGATAAGGGCCATCTACCCTTAACATTGTTTCTTTAATTTACACTGTGACATGAGAATTTTATATATTAGATTTTACAGTCTCAGTGTAAATGTCATATCTATACTATATTCTCAAGTAAAATTATTATTAATTTGCTGGGCAAAAATTATTTATTCCTATTTTATTAAGTGCAGTTTGCATGATTTTTTCATTAAGTGATTAATTACAAAACCTCAAAAGTACTCAACACGTTGCACTAGCTCCTACAAACAACGGCTAAGTATTGTGTTGTAAGTACCTATAAATTATTCTTAATCTTAAAATTTTGTTTCCTTCTAACGCCCGTAACTTTCAACAGATTCTAATGGATCTTATTTTACTGAGAATTGGTTTTATTTTTTTTTTTCATACCCATAAAAGCTCGGCTCAGCAGATGGCGTTGCAGTCTGCATCTACGTTATTTTACGAAATGGCTTCACCGATTTCGATGAAATTTTTTTTTTGCGACTCCGAGAATAGATTTACAACTTTTTTTCATACCAAGTTTCCCACAGGAATGGGGATAGGAAAGGGAACCGGAACAAGAACGAAAACTCGAAAAATTCTGAGCCGATATTAAAAATTCTTTTGATATTAGGATGTTACATTATCCCTTACATAGACTTTATTTCATGACCATATTCCCACGGAAACTAGAAACTTTCCGGCTATTTTCAGCTTAGCCCAGCGGATGTTCCTGACAATTTTTTAAATAATTTAGATCCGAGCAACGCCGGGCGGGTCGGCTAGTATATATATAAAAATGAATTGCTGTTCGTTAGTCTGGCTAAAACTCGAGAACGGCTGAACGGATTTATCTTATCTTATTCTTGAAATGTTCGTGGGAAGGTTCCAGGGAAGGTTTAAAAGGTAAGTTTTAAGTTTATATGAAAAAAAGGAATTGAAATAAAGTAAAAGTAAGAATTTTTTATATCTTAACTATAATGAATAAAAAATTAAATTAAAACGATGATTTTGTTTTGACAATGAGAAACTAAAAAAATTATAAATAAATAATATGGATATTGGATTTTTTGTTTCTATGAATTCTTTTAATTTAATTTTTGACTGGTATGGTAAGAACAAAGATTTAAATTTTTTTTATTTAAAGTGTCTTCCACAGGACTTCCACAAGTAATTCAAAATCTCACTAGCTGACCCGCCTGGCGTAGCTTTATATGTATGTACATTAGGGTGGGTCAAAAAAACCAAAAAAATTTTTTTTTTGATCCGACACACGAAAACTTGTTCTTTGGTACCTCTAGAAAGTACTTACAAAATTTGAGCTCTTAATATTAACGGGAAGATGATGCTCATCGTAGTTTTCCATTTTCAGTTTAGTATCATATTAAAATGGTCATATCTTTTTAAAAATAGATTGTTCAACCAGTCGCAAAAACAGTATTTATAGGAAATTGAACGGCCTACAAAAATGGTCTCTTATACTTTTTTCATTAATCTAACCATTTAAAAGATATTCAAGGTCAAAAATTTAAGTATTTTAAAGAAAATAACTTTTTTGTTTTGAATTTTGTAACTCACTAAAAAATAGTTATTATCAAATGAACATCAATTATTTCAATAGAAAATTGAACGTTCTACAAAAAAGGTCTTTTGTTGTTAATCGATTATTCTAACCATTTAAAAGATATTCGCAGTAGAACTGCAATTCCTACGAATTCTAATAATTTCTTTATAAATATTTCCAATTTATCTACTCAATTTATGAATTTTGATAATATTCATGTGAACTTGAGTTTATTCCAAAAAATTGACAGTTTGCAAGTTATGTCGTATCTTTTGTTTGAGAATATATTTCATTGCACTCAATTTTTTAACGATATTTTCTGCATTTTCTTTGTAGATCATAAATTACCTTAAAATTTATAAATTAAACAGATAAACTTGAAATATTAATTAAAAAACTATTGAAATTAGTGGGAGTTGCAATTCTGCTGCGAATATCTTTAAAAAAAAATTTTAATAGATGTATTGGAAATATTTATTAAGAAATTATTAAAATTAGTAGGCATTAAAATTCTACTGCGAATATCTTTTAAATGGTTAGAGTAATCGATTAACAACAAAAGACTTTTTTTGTAGAACGTTCAATTTTCTATTGAAATAATTGATGTTCATTTGATAATAACTATTTTTTAGTGAGTTACAAAATTCAAAACAAAAAAGTTATTTTCTTTAAAATACTTAAATTTTTGACCTTGAATATCTTTTAAATGGTTAGATTAATGAAAAAAGTATAAGAAACCATTTTTGTAAGCCGTTCAATTTCCTATAAAAACTGTTTTTGCGACTGGTTGAACAATCTATTTTTAAAAAGATATGACCATTTTAATATGATACTAAACTGAAAATGGAAAACTACGATGAGCATCATCTTCCCGTTAATATTAAGAGCTCAAATTTTGTAAGTACTTTCTAGAGGTACCAAAGAACAAGTTTTCGTGTGTCGGATCAAAAAAAAATTTTTTTTTATTTTTTTGACCCACCCTAATGTACATAGATAGAAAATCAAATGTGCGAAGAGAAACATCGCGTGCTAACGGCACTGATGACCAGCGAGAGACATATAACGAAAATAATCATATAAGTATGTATGTATGTATGTCACAAATACGTTCTATAGTGAGTGGAAATGGAGTGGATATGTTAAAAATGCAACGAGTTCGTGCCCATCAGACACAACAACTGCGAGCACGACAAAATGAAGTTTGTAGTTCTTCTGTA
The DNA here is from genome assembly GCA_949752695.1 of Melanostoma scalare. Taxonomy (NCBI): domain Eukaryota; kingdom Metazoa; phylum Arthropoda; class Insecta; order Diptera; family Syrphidae; genus Melanostoma; species Melanostoma scalare. The sequence continues at coordinate 95,743,991 of OX456984.1, forward strand.
ATTCTGGAACTAGCAGCATTCTACTTTGATCTGAAAATAAATTATTGAAATTTTTTTTTTTTGACAATAAATCGCTGACTATAATTATTTAATCCTAATTCAAAAATACTCAGGAAAGGGAATGGAAACGTTAACGAGACCTAGGTTTTTGTATTGAAGAGCCACTAAAACTATGAATCCGATAAGAATGAAACTCGGAACACAAAAATGGCATAGAACCTGGGAAATAACATCTTAGCCTAGATTTCCTTTTCAAATTCTCTAAGGAACGGAAACATAACCGGAAACTTGAAAAATACTAGACTGATTCCAATAATTGTTTCGCCTTTGGAGTGCTGCATTGCCCCTGAGTACCATGGGCTATATTTCATCCCTTAATTCCCACAAAAACAGGATTGGGAACGGGAACGGGAATTCAAAAACTACTGGAACGATATCAGATTTTAGTCGCTATTACAATACGAAGTTATCCCCAAATAGCTTCAACAATATTTTATCCCCATATTCCCACGAGGACGGGACAAGAAAAGAAAACATGCGGGAACTTGGAGAGTTCTGAACCGATTATTGATTACAAAAATTCTATCACTGTGAGAGTGCTTCATTGTCCCTGAGTAATATAGACTATATTTTATCACCATTTTCTCACAGGAACGGGAACGGGAATTCAAAAACCACTGTTCTGATTTCAATATGGGTTTCACTATAAAATACGGTGTTGTTCTCAGGTTACATCATCAACCAATACATATAATAAAAACGTAACAGGTCGCTGTCTGTACATGGAAGATATATGAGAAAAAATATTATAGGAGGGGTTTATTAACGCAATAGAACCCAAAACAATGATTTTTGGAATTTTTTTCTGTTTGTCTGTTTGTTTGTGCACGCTAATCTCAGAAACGGCTTATCCTATCTAGATGGGGTTTTCAGTAATATATTGTGGAAAGCTTCACTTAACATTTAGTTTTTATTTCATGTCAATCGGTTGATAAATAAAAAAGTTATGCGGACGAAGTAGACTATATACATATTTCATCCCCATACGACAATGGAATGGGGACTGGAACAAATCAGTGAAGTTGGAAAATACTGGACCGATTCCAAAAATTGTGTCATCGTTAGAGTGCTCAAATGCCCACTCTGCCACTAAAATGGAAACTTGGGCCTGAGCTACGCGCGCCGCGCCGGGCGGGTCAGCTTGTTTTCATATATATTAAATACTAGCTGCCCGCGACTTCGTCCGTGTGGAATAGTGACTTTCGGCAGCATTTTTTTTTTTTTTGTTTTAGTAAACTATTGTTATATTATTTTATTTAAGTACATTTTTGAACACGACGTTCTTACTTTTTCCATCTTTTCTCAAATAAAAAGGTTTTGCGAGTTTGATACACTTTTTTAAACTAAAATGACTAATCAGTGGGAATTAAAGAAATACGGGGAAACAAAAGTTTTCTAATTTCGCTGTTCCAGTCATTATTAAAACTTTTATAATGCCGCATCCCAGATGTGTAATTTGTAGCTGTGTACAATTCTAGATTACTCTATAGTGGCACTGGAACACCAACTTCCAGCCACTCCTGATAGTTCTAATTAATTGAGAAACTCTATAGGGTTTGATGTGACTTGCTCAGTGTCCATAATATTGTCTACTGATAGACATTGGACAAAATCCCCCAATACGTCAAACATAATTTATTAGTTTATATGGTTAACTATCTCATTAGTCGGCGCCGAAATGGACTTTTCACACAGTCATTACCGATTGCCAATATTTATTTGAAGATCAAGATAGACATTTCTTTTCAGGTCAACTGTGTAATCGACCATTTGACAGAAATCACCTCACGGTGAAAAAACTTTTGAAATCGATCCAGTAGTTTCAAGGTACGTTGCCATTCCCGTAGAAATATTGGGATAAAAAATACAGCCCATGTCCTTTTTCAGGCTCAAGACTATCTCTGCACCAAAATTCATACAAATATAATCAATAGTTTGGGCGGTAGATGGTAGCAAGAAAAACAGACAGACGGAGTTGATTTCGGATCTATAATGTTAGTACGTACCTCCGTTCCCATGGGAATATGGGGATAAATTAAAGTTAATGTTACTTTGAGATAGTGTAGCATTCTAACGGGGAAATAATTCATGAAATCAGTTCAGTATTTTCTAGGTTCCCGTTTACGTTTGCGTTCTTGTGGGAATACAGGGATAATATATATAGCCTATATGTCCATCTTCAGGCTCAAGACTATATCTCTGTACCAAAATTCATATAAATAGATTTAAAAATAGACAGACGGAATTATGATATAAGCAAAGACTCCCATTCCCATGGGAATATGGTGACTACTTGATATGGGGATAACTTACAGTTTATGTTACTAAGGGATAGTGTATCATTCTTACGGTGGAAGAATTTTTGAAATCGGTGCAATAGTGTCAAAGTTCCCGTGTGCGTTCTCGTTCCCGTTGTAATATAGGGATAACAAATACAGCTTATGTCCTTTCTCAGTTTTTAGACTATCTCTGTACAAAATTTCATTTAAATCTGTTCATTAGTTTGGGCGGGAGATGGTAACATAGAAAGGCGAACAGACAGAGCTACTTTTGCATTTATAATATAAGTGAAGACCGGCTCCCGTGGGAATATTCGAATGAAATGCAACCAATGTCCTTCTTCAGGTTCTAGATCATCTCTGTATAAAATTTCATTTAAATCGGTTCTGTAGCTTGGGCGAGAGATGGTAACATAGACAGACGAACAGACAGAGCTTCTTTCGCACTTATTATATTAGTAAGGACTCCGGCACGAGTACTGTAGCATTCTAATGGTGGAAGAATTTTCGAAATCGGTGCTGTAACTTCTAAGTTCCCGTATACGTTCCCGTTCCTGTGGGAATTTAGGGATAAAATATATAGCATATGTCCTTCTTCAGGCTCGAGACCGTCTCTGTACAAAATTTCATATCAATCAGTTTAGTAGTTTGGGCGGGAGACGGTAACATAGAAAGTCGGACAGACAGAGTGACTTTCACATTTATAATATTAGTAAGGATTACCAACAATGTACAAAGTATAGCAAAAAAGACATAATGTTTTAATATACTTCTGTTATGAATCCAATGAAATACAAATACAAATACAAATATGCCTACTGCGACTTCCTCTTGCTCGCAGCATATGTCCATCCCATTTTTTTTTATTCTCCTCACTCTGGCGGCCACTTGGAGAAAAATTAGAATCCACTGTTTTGTGTCGAAAATAAAATAATGGAATTTTGAAATTAAAACGTATGCGGTATGCCGTATGCCTCAACAAAAATAATGTAGGTACTTCAACGTTTTCGAAATTTTGTTGAGCTATGATAAAGTCGATATCTATTATATAAAAATAAGATGTGAAGTTCCAGGCCTAAGTGCTATCTCTCATAATGGAAACAAACAACTACTAATTTTGCTCGCTCTACATCCTTAAATCAAAAGAATATTCATTTCAGTGTCAGTGTACCCATAGTCTATCTTCAGCAGGTCACAAAAAATTCATTGTTTACTTAATTACTTGTTTTTCATTATCTCTTTTTGAAAAGAGGGCAGATCATACATGTTTGCAGTAAGGTTATTCGAAAAAAGTTGCCGTGTTTAAGTACAAAATTGAAAGCTGTCTTTAACCGCTAGTTAGTATCGATCCCAATAACATTGTTATGCTAATCTTTGCTCATTGCAACATTAATGATATAAAATTATTGAATCAGCTTTGAAGATAAATGACGTCCGAAGTAGATTATCATCGAATATACCTTTATCAGAGTAATTTCTCCGGTATTATTGGAATTTGATTCCCATTATTCGTATGGTCGGATCGAGTGGGATCTTTCAGATAGAATGATTGTCGCTTAACACAAATGAAATCAAACCATACCAACTTACAGTTAACTGCTAATACAAATTGCCAAACTATTTAAACTTGGTTGTTGTGTAGATATGTTTATAGATAGATATACAGAGTGTCCTGTACTTCGTGTATTATCCTCTGGCGTGTGTTTCTTGGTCATATTATAAGAAAAAAATTGTTATACAGTAAAGCTCGTTTCTCAACTTTGACATCACTTTTTGACAATTTAAAAGAAGGCTAACTTTGGTGTACCCTGACCTGTGTTAAATTCGATATCTCTGTCAATACTGATGATAGAGACTTAATCTTAGACTTAATTTTCTGTAGAAATAACAACCTTTAAGACTGTATTTAAGTTGAGCTTATATATGTTTTGGGTTGCCAGATTTTCAATTTTATGTGGTGTTCAAATTTTCTTCCCGAAACAAAGTTTTGACTTTGAGGTAATTTTTTTGCAGAAAATGCTTGGTAAACATAGAATTTCTTTATTTTTAACAGATGAAAAAAACAACAATAAAAAAAAAACTCAGTAATAAGTGCACTCAAAAACCCATACATTTTATGATACTTGAAAAAATACAAACCGGGTAAAATTTAAAAAAAAAAAAATAAAAAAAAAATTACCTTTGAGATTTGTTTGAATAAAAAATAATATGGGCACTTTTAGTAGTTTTTTATATATTTTATAGAAATACAATTATAACAAGTGCTCAAAGTGCCCTCCTTCGTTTTGAATGCATGCCAGAGCCCATTTTTGAATTTCGTTGTGGGTGTTTGCTGTCGATAACTCTTGTCTTGCTTGTAGTCTTGTAATCTTTGAAACTGTATTTAAATTTGACTCCTATAGGTTAAGGGTTGCCAGATTTTCAGTTAGGATAAAGTTCCTGGTAACTTTGTTGTGCTTTTCTTGAATTTCCATTGCAAAACTCATATAAGAAAAAAAATGTTTGCGTATTCTTCTTTCGTAAATGAAGGCATTTCAAAAAACTCTCTGATCAAACTGCGATCGTGACTTATTTTGATAACCTGATGAACAAATAAGTTTTCTTATTCTTTTATACGACTTATTTATCTATTGAACATTCATACCCCAAAATTAAACCAAACATCCACAATGAAATCGAAAAATGGGGTCTGGCATGCATTCAAAACGAAGGAGGGCACTTTGAGCACTTGTTATAATTGTATTTGTATAAAATACATAAAAAAACTACTAAAAGCGCCCATATTATTTTTTTATTCAAACCAACCTCTAAGGTAAAAATTTTTTAAATTTTTTTTTAATTTTACCTATTTTGTATTTTTTCAAGTACATATTATAAAATGTATGGGTTTTTGAGTGCACTTATAAATGAGTTTTTTTTTTCACTATTGTTTTGTTCATCCGTAAAAATAAAGAAACTCTATTAGTGGAGGACCGTAAGCTTTTTACCAAGGAATCCAGGGCCAGTCCATGGATTTTCATGAAATTTTCGGAAATGTGTTTTGAATAGCTTATAGAAAAAAGTTAAAAAAAAAATTTTCACCGCTCTCAATTTTTTAATTATTTTTAAAATTAATTATTAGCTTTTAGAATTTTTTTTTATTTATGTAGGGTGTTTTAGATACAGTTTTCCAAAGGCTCAGGATGGATAGGTTTGGTCAAGACAAAAAAAAGTTGTATGGGAAGGGGGTCCATATCCCTCCGTGTAGGCGCGAGGGGCAATTTTATGTGAAATTTACTCAATTTAAAAAAAAAATTTTAAAATCAACTAAGCCATTTACTACCTCATTATATAATGTTTTTGAAAGCTAATGCTTTGTTTTTTAATAAAAATTTGAGTTTAAGCTCACTTAATAATTAGTTTTTGAGAAATCAAGCCTCAAAATAAAAGTTTTGATAAAAGAAAATATTCTTTTCTTAATTCATTTTTTTTTACATAATTTTGAAACATTAAGGGCCATTTTTTCTTTCCATATTCAATGCTTTTATTAATTTTAACTCAAAAGCAAAAAACCGAACAAACAAAAATTTTTCTTGGTTTAAGAGAAATTAAAAAAAAAACGAAAGGTACTTTTTTCTAGAAAACAAAATGTCGTTAATTTCCCGCTAATTGAACTTTATTCCCGGAAGTGAAATATGAAATGTGTTTAAAATAGCATAGAAAAGAAAGTTAAAAAAAATTTCGTATGACCTTAATTTTAATATAAGTTATAAGTAATTATTTAAATTTAGAAATTTTATTTTAATTATATTAGTTTTAAGTTAAATTTTAAAACTTAGACCTATTACAAACTTGAACTTTGGTCTCAAAGGACAGCACATGTACTGATTTTTCCCCCAAATGCTGTTTCCGGTCAAACAAGTTGATGAATCCGAAAAAATGTGGCTTTTAGCCTAATTTACAATTTTCAAAAATTTATAATTTATATTAAAATTAAGATCATACGAAATTTTTTTTTTTAACTTTCTTTTATATGCTCTTTAAAACACATTTCATATTTCACTTCAGGGAATAAAGTTCAATTAGCGGGAGATTAACGACATTTTGTTTTCTGGAAAAAGTATCTTACGTTTTTTTTTTTTTTAATTTCTCTTAAACCAAGAAAAACTTTTTGTTCGGTTTTTAGCTTTTGAGTTAAAATTAAATAAAGCATTGAATATGGAAAGAAAAAATGGCCCTTAATGTTTCAAAATTATGTAAAAAAAAATTAATTAAGAAAAGAATATTTTCTTTTTTCAAAACTTTTAATTTGAGGCTTGATTTCTTAAAAACTAATTATTGAGTTAACTCAAACTAAAATTTTTATTAAAGAACAAAGCATTAGCTTTCAAAAACATTATATAATGAGGTAGTAAATGCCTTAGTTGATTTTTAATAATTTTTTAAAAAATTGAGTAAATTTCTCATAAAATTGCCCCTCTCGCCTCGCGCGTAGTTTATACTTAGACCCCCCTTCCCATGCAATTTTTTTTGTCTTGACCAAACCTATCCATCCTGAGCCTTTGGAAAACTGTATCTAAAACACCCTATACAAAAAAATTCTAAAAGCTAATAATTAATTTTAAAAATAATTAAACAATTGAGAGCGGTGAAATTTTTTTTTTAACTTTTTTCTATAAGCTATTCAAAACACATTTCCGAAAATTTCATGAAAATCCATGAACTGGCCCTGGATTCCTAGGTTTGCCTTTTTTATGTCTAAAGGCCCTCCACTATTTGTTTATCAGGCATTTTCTGCAAAAAATGACCTCAAAGTCAAAACTTTGTTTCGGGAAGAAAATTTGAACACCACTTAAAATGGAAAATCTGGCAACCCAAAACATATAGAAGCTCAACTTAAATACAGTCTTAAAAGTTGTTATTTCCACAAAAAAATTAAGTCTTAGGTTAGTACTTTTTCATCAGTATTGACAGACTAACTTCTCTCGCAGACAGTCGCAAAAAGTTAATTCTAAAATGTCTATTTGTGCTAAATGCAACAAAATCATAAAACGTTCTCAAAACTTTATCGAGTGTGGTTATTACTGCGGTCAAGTTTTCCATAAAGATTGTGTAGAAATCGCCGAAAATGATTATAATGCATTATCAAATTCAAGTTTGTTCTGGAAATGTATTCCGTGTGCTAATATGAATTTCTCTTCCTTTCTAAAGAGTTTAAACATTCTAACAAATACGGTTAGTGAATAGTGAGATGAAAATCGAACTCTCCGATCTCAAAACAGTTTTAATAAATAATAATTCCCCTCCGCGTAAAGCCACTAAGAAAAATGTTAAATGCTCTATATGGGAAAATGCTACAATCTCTTCAGGAGTTGACAATAGCTTGAATCACCCTGACCCAGTACAACATTTAACTTCTCTTCTGAACATTGAACCTTCACCATCATCAAGTCCATCTTTACCATCAACAACATCATCATCATCAAATAAAAGCCTTATTAATTTACCCATCCGCAATAATAAAAAAACTAACCCTGCAAACAGTGTAGACATTAATTCTGGTGGATGGGAAACTGTTCAAAATAAACTCCCTAAAAAAAAGTCCCTAAAAAAAGTTCTAACCCAAGAAAGATTATTGGTTCTGACAATGAATCATCTCTTCGTGCCTTACCGGAATACAAGTGGATTCATCTGTCTAAATTTAATATAAATACAACAACCGAAGATGTCATCATTCATATTTCCAAAAAAACAAATATTCCTGCTGGTCAATTCAAATGTTTCATGTTAACGAAGAGAGATGCCGATTTATCAACTCTTAAATTTGTTACTTTCAAGCTAAGCGTTCCTTCACCTTCTCATAAGCTGTCTGAAGTAATGAACTCTTCAGCGTGGGGTTCTTCGTTCAAATAAAAATGTTTATTTCGTATAATAAGAAAGAGAACTCTACAGCGACTCCACTGTCCACTTACATCTCTACAGCTACCACCCACAACCACACCCTCACCAACTCCAGCTCCGCCACAATCACTACCACAATCACTGCCACCACCACCGCCACCACAAAGTCATTGTTCATTGACAACCAATTCCACCAGCCGATAATAACATAATAAATGCAAATTCTCTTTCGCTCACTCAACTACATTACTTTTCACGCAACAAAAGTAACATTTCTGATTTCTGAATATCAAATATTCTATCACAATTCACAACGTTGGTGGATTAAGAACAAAAATGCAAAATATTCTTCTCTTCTCCTCTTCACAACAGTTTGACTTATATGCACTCACTGAAACATGGCTCTCTGAGAATCATTTTAATGCAGAAATGTTCAATAACCAGCTGTTTAATGTTTTCCGTAATGATCGATGTCCACTTAACAACTGGAAAATTTAAAGGCGGAGGTGTAATGCTAGCCATTCGCTCGTCATTAGTGTGTTATCAATTGGATTTGCCGTCATCGTCCACCGCTTTGGAAACGCAATTTGATATCGACCAGCTGATAGTACGTGTCAGCATAGATAAGGTTCATGATGTTTATTTTATATTGAGTTATATTCCACCTAAAAGTTCATTTGAATTGTATAAAATTCATGTAGATAATTGTATATCAGTTTTGAAAAATCTAAAAGAGAAACAGCATGTTATTATTTTAGGAGATTTTAAATTGCCGTAAATAAATTGGCTACAAGATCCAGATGACAGTAATTGTTTGATTCCTTTTGATGTTAATAGTGAGTGTGAAAGCATTGTTGTTGACACCTTTTCCGAATTTGGTCTTAGTCAGATTAATAAGTATCCAAATAAATTGAATCGTTATCTTGATCTAGTTTTCATAGATAAAGAGATTAGTGTAGATATTGATAGTCCTACTCCACCTCCTTTGCCAAACACTGATAATCATGTAGTGCTTTGTTTGGTTTTCAAATTCTACAAATATCTGAAAGAAACCTCTGACCAAAAATATAAATATAATTTTAAAAAATGTAAATTTTGAAATATCAAATTTTATTGATAAATCTGAATTGATACCTGCTTTAAATAGTTTAAGAATTGAAGCTGCTTATGGGTTTTTTACCAACTCAGTAAATGAGGCAATTGATTTATATACTCCGAAGCTTATCCAGAAATTGTCTTCAAAACCCCATTGGTTTAACAAGAGACTAATAAATATAAATAATAAAAAAAACAAAGCTTATAAATTAGTTCGGGAATCGAACAACGATACCATTATCTATAACAGATACCTTCGATTACAAAGGGAATTCGATTTTTTAAACAAATTTCTTTACAAGCAATATGTTTTAAGTATGGAAACAAAACTTAAAAGTAATAGTAAATGTTTTTGGATGTTTATAAAGAATAAAAAACGATCTACTGGTATTCCAAATTCGGTTCATTATTTGGCTGAAACTTCTAGTGAACCGCTAAAAATTTGTAATTTCTTTGCAAATTTTTTTCGATCAGTTTTTAAGCCTCTATGTACTGAGACCACACCAGTTATAAATGATTCACCTGAGCTAGTCAACATTGGGGACCTGCGAATCAATAAAAGTGAAATCGAAGAAGAATTGAAAAAGTTGAAGGAAGACACACAGGCAGGGTTTGATGGCCTTGCACCAATAGTATTAAAAAAATGTGCTTGCGCCTTAGCAGTTCCACTTGAAGTGATTTTTAATTGCTCTCTCCAAGAAGGTGTTTTTCTGACCGTATGGAAAAGTTCGTTTGTAACCCCTATTTTTAAGGCAGGGTCAAAAAACCAGGTTACAAACTACCGTCCTATTTGCAAGATATCTGCGATTCCAAAACATTTCGCAAAAATCGTTTATAATTAACAATAAAGACGGAAACAGAAACAAAAAACAAAATAGAACTATTTCTACGTTTGTTGTGTTGTTATATATTCAAAGCCAAGTAGTTTATACTTCGACTGTATTTCGTCACTTTAAGCAAAAAGCAAGCTGAAGAGGGCTGAACTGGAATCATCTGACAAACAGTACATAGGCCAATCCTTAACGTTATTTATTTCTCAAAATAAGAAATCACGCATAACGGAAATATTGTCAAGATAGCAAGCTATTATTTTCGTCGGGAACTCAATTCCAAGTTTCCGCTTTTTTTAAATCGACATTCTTCACTGTATTTTCTGATAGTTTTTCTTCCTCTTTTGATTAAAACACATCAATGGTTTCCAATTTTTTGAGTGAGGTCACTGGATCTCTTGATCCTCCATTTGGATTTCATTTTGAAATTTTCAACTCCAAAATAAAAAACAATAACAAAATTTTTTTTTGTTTTTTCTAAGTACCAGAATGTTGTAAAACGCATTCACTTAGAAATAATAAAATTCACTGCATGTGAGTGCTGTGAATTTTATAAGTGTTTCGATGTAAACGAAGGAGGTGGTGCATATTTGGGCCCAGGGCGTACACCTATAAGACTAATACCAAATGAAAGCTTACGTTCGGCCCAATCTATCTGCCAAATATTTTTGAATTTGGCCTTGGTGATTTTGAGATAATTTAACTTGAGATTGAGCGCCGGAAATGGGAAAAATCTGACATTTCTGCAAATAATTACGTATATCTCGAAAAGTATAGCATGTAGAATAATGATTTATGTATCATATGAAATTAAAGATCATAAAAATATCTTTCATTTCATATAAAAACCATTTTTCGAAATGCCTTATATTTCGAAAAGACAGACCTAAAACTTGTTTGAAAAGAAACATTTTCGTTGACTTTTGCCAGCCAATATCTCGAAAAAGTCAGTGTTGACCTATATTTTTTTTTTGCACCACTGTTATCATTGTAATCAATTCACAGCATTAATGGATTATTTTGTGCCATTTAACTTTGGTTTTCAGCATATAACTGTTCAGGAAGTATCCAGAAGGAACAGACTTATTCCGAAAAAAAAAACAATAACGATCGATCTATAGTCATTTGCGATGGAACACAAATGTACCTTCAAAAAAGTTCAAACTACGGCTTCCAAAAACCTTTCAAGCCTTTTGTGATCACATGCTGTGATTGGTATATCCTGTACGTTATAGGGCCTTATGCTGCAACTGCAACTGTATCTGATGCTAACAAAATGAAACATCTTTTCAGAGACGATTATGGAACGTTAGGGCAATATTTTAGACAAAATGACGTTTTTATTTTGGACAGAGAATTCAGAGACGCAATCCCACATCTTGAATCTCAAGGATATAAGAAGGTAACTTTCAACTAACCACAGAGCAGGCTTATAGATCCAGGTGCGTAACTATGGTCAGATGGGTCGTTGAAGTCGTGAACGGACCGTTTAACCCTTAACTAAAGTCGTGATTATTTCCTACGCTTCTTAAGTCGTGGGTCCAGTGGACCCAAGCCGTTTTAAATGTCAATAAAAAAAAAAGTATAATATATTTTATAAATTTTTTTTATCAAACTTCATACTTAAGCAATAACAAACAAGTTTTTAAGAAACCAAACACAGGAACTATCATTTGTACTTCAAATTTGCACTTTCGTCAAGCAGTCTCAATTTATATAGTTTAAAAGTAGTGTGTTTAAAAAAATTTAAAATTAAATACTAAAAACAAAGTTAAAAATCCATCAATAGATTTTTTTGCAATTTTAAAACCAATTCTTCAAAACTGTAAATTCAAAAAATAAAAATCAGTTTCTGAAAAAATTTTGACAACATACTTTTTTCGAACAGGCCATACAAATGGGCAGCTTGCACTTAGCACACAAATGTACCGTCTTCGATTTTTTATTTGCCAGACACAAATAGCACCTTTTCTTTTGTTTCTTTCGTCATCTTGGCCATTGTCTGACTATTCAGAAGACAATTCTGAGTCTGAATTGTGATCATTTCAATTCCAAATCGTCGTCACTGCCGGCCGAGAAATCGTTTTTCCGAATAATTGCTAGAATTTAGATCAATTTCCTTTGCTTCGTTGTTAAATTCCATTAACAGCTGTTGCTCCAAGATGTTTTCGGGATATGCAGAAAAACTTCTTTGATTTGCAATTATAAATCAGCTGAAACATTACAATAAACTGAAATAATAAATAAAATAAATAGCCGAAAAAAAGTAACGTAAGTAAAGTTGTGGGTCCAGCGGACCCATGTACACGCCAAAACACACCTAAGGAGAAGCGAGCTAAATGCGTCCTTCTCACTACACATACATTGGATTACTGTAGGAAGGTACTGAGAAGTTGAGAGAGCTGCGGTGACTGTGCCGTTTTCTATACACATTTATAGATTGTGTGTGGGTCCACTGGACCCACGACTTTAGTTAAGGGTTAAAAGGGATTTTAAACTATTTCGACAAGATTTTTTCAATTTAGCTGCTAGTCATTTGATGGACTACTTCAAAGTTGCCGTTAACTTCTTAATAAGTTTCATCCAACCACTAAAGACAGTGCTGATGCGAACGTACTGCTATAACTGGCTTTAAATTGTTTGAATACCCCTAATTATTTAGGTGCCTTTGTAAGACAAAATAATCACAACACACTGTTCGTATAATATCATAGGGAAATTGCCAAATTAACCAGGCTCGATCTGACTGTGGTGAACATTTAAAAGACCAGGGAACTTATACAATCGAAGTCTGCGAAGATCGGATGCGAATTACCTCTACTGCTCATCATAGTCTTATAGGCAACAATAACTTTTTATTGTGAGGGCGAATCAAATCCAAGCATGTAAGTAGAAAAGTGTATCTCACTTACATCTTGCAGAATAGCGATGCAAACGCAGCACATAGTTCGAACGCAATAAAAGCTTACTATTGTAACTGTCTCTTTGGAATGAGGACTGTTGGTTGTTGCGCTCATGTCATGAGCATTTTATGGTGTTTGGGCTACGAAAGACACCACACACCAGGAAGCAATAAATATAGCACAAGCTTTGTTTTTGGATGGCATTTTGATAGATCTAAACGAAGATTAGTTTTTTTTTCATTTGTATTAATATGTACATATTCTGTTTTTATGTTTTGTAAAAAAATTAGTAGATACTGCAAAAAATAAATGAAAAAATGCATTAGCTGTGGAACATATTTTTTGTTTAATTTTTTTAAGGAATTGTGTTACTTCAACTAAAGCTAGTAGTAGTTTTTCTCCATCACGCTTATCGAGTGGAATTGTCGCTAATATGACATTGGAAACCTCAACATCTCATCATCATTTCCTCAACCTCAACAGCTCTAATTCAATAGCTTTCTCATCTGCTGAAAATTACCCAATGCTTAATCCACCCAACACTGATGAACTTATAGCTTTACCACCAATTAAAAGTATATTTGTTTCACGTCTTTCTCCATCAACATCTGAAGACTCGGTTCGCATTCGCAATTATATTATAAAAAAAACTGCCCTCAGTCGGTGGATCTAAGCTTATGGTAGGAAAATTCAATGTGGCTCCAGAAAAGGAATATTCCTCTTTTGAAATTAAAGTTGGGAGGGCTTTGAACTATTTCCTTTAATATGCAACGCAACACTTTGGCCGTTGCACACTGTTGTCCATGAATTTTTTCGAGGAAAGAAAAGAAGGACCTACGTCTTGTAATGTGGGTTCACTAATATCCCCAGCGACAATTGGCGCAGCTATTTCAACCTTGACTCCTGCTTCTTCAGTTAATTTTTCTTATTATTGCCAGAATGTAGGTGGCATGAGAACTAAATTAGACCCTTTATATCTAACATTTTCATCTTGCTCATTTGATATAATTTTACTAACTGAAACATGGTTCACTGAAAGCCATCTAACATCAGAAATATTTAATTCTAATTATACTGTTTTTAGGATGGATAGTTCTAAGCTTTTGACAGGTAAAGATAGAGGAGGAGGCATTCTAATAGCTATTCGATCGTCTTTAAATTGTAGGGAGATTGAGTTGAAATCTAATACTGAAATTTCTTCATCTTTATTCGATATTGATCAATTGAATGTTTGTATATGTTTAAATAGTGACTGTGAAGTCTTTATTATACTTATAATTATATTCTCTTGATTATTATAACATTTATTTCGAAAATTGTAAAAATGTTTTAGAAAATCTTAACACTTTTCAACATGTTATTTGCCTTGGCGACTTTAATCAGGGTGATATTCAATGGATATTGGATTAAGACGATAAATGCTTAATTCCTTACAATATAACCTCTGAAATTGAAGGAAACTTGGTTGACTTTTTTAGTCAATTTGACTTAATTCAATTAAATTCCATTCCCAATAGTCTTGATATAAGAATATTCTTGATCTTGTTTTTGTTGACAAGGAATTCAATGTTTATGTTAAAAAGTCTGATATCCCTTTTCTCGATAATAAACTACATCACATTGCACTTGAAGGGCTTATTAGTTTCTATAGCTGTTCAAAGATTGAGAATTGTGATAATACTCTAATACCAAACTACAACAATGCGAGCTTTGATGCAATGAATGAATATTTTTCGTCTTTTCCGTGGAATACACTTATTAGTGCAGTCAGTTTGCTCTGTAAAGCTAGTGATTCTTTTATGGCTAATGTCAATGAAGCTGTACGTAGATTTGTTCTTCATAAAAAGTCTTTATTAAATTCCAACCCAGCATGGTTTAATAAGAGACTATCGAACCTAAAAAACAAAAAAAATAAATCATTTATATTATTTAAAAGAAATCTTGAGAATTTTTAAATTCGTTTGAATTACTTAAAACTTGAATATGAGTTCGACACTCTCAACAAGTTTTTGTACAAATCTTATATGTTCTCCTTACAGCATAATATTAAGAGTAATAGTAAATGTTTTTGGAGCTTTATCAACTCCAAACGTAAATCTAATGGCTATCCTAGTTGTATAATCCGTCTATTCTACTAACTCTTCCAATAACCTAGAACCACCTTATATTTCAGTTTCAGCTAGCGTAGGATCCATGAAGCTTGAGAAATTTGAAATCAAAACTGCTTTGATGGGTTCTGACCCAACAAAAAAAGAGGGACCTGATGGCATTCCACCAATTTTGCTTTCAAATTGTTCTAATTCTTCAGCTAAGCTTTTGACGGATCTGTTTAACCTGTCTTTATCTAGTGGTGTCTTCATGGATTCTTGGAAATTGTCTTTTATAATTCCCGTGCATAAAGCTGTTTTATGTCTGGTAGATCTACTACGACTAATCTCTCTTAGATGACGAATTGCATAGTAAAAGATTTTGAAAGCCCACAAAATTTTTCTAACTTGTCATATTGCTCCATACAAAATTGTTCAATATCCAAATTATTGATTTTATTTTGTTCAATTAACCAAAAAAATTTTCAAACTTGTCATTGCTCCATACAAAATTGTTCAATATCCAAAATGGCCTCCTTATTGATTTTAATTTTGAAATCTATTCGCATAGCCAGCTTGTTTTAAAACTAAAATTGTCTAGGCTTGCAGAAAAAATTTACTTCCAAACATTAATGTTCAAATATAATAAAAAAATTTCGATCTAAACTTTAAAAATCGATTTCCCAACATTTTGAAAAATGGACATTGAACAAGATAGAACTCAGCCGACGTATTGTTAGTCTAATTCTTAAGTAGTCTGTAAGTGAATATTGTTCTCTGATTTACGAAATAAATACATAAATAAATAAATAAATAAATATAATGTACGTGATATGCTTTGTGTATGATAGCGTAATTCTATATCAAATTATAGGTTAGATATCAATTAAGGATTACAGTGGTGCAAAAAAAGATATAGGTATATAGGATATAGATATAGATATAATTACGTATTTGGAGATATACGTAATTATTTGCAGAAATGTCAGATATTTCCCATTTCCGGCGCTCAATCTCAAGTTCAATTATCTCAAAATCACCAAGGCCAAACTCAAAAATATTTGGCAGATAGATTGGGCTGAACGTAAGCTTTCATTTGGTACTAGTCTTATAGGTGTACGCCGCGCCCTGTGCCCAGGCTTAATAG
The DNA here is from genome assembly GCA_949752695.1 of Melanostoma scalare. NCBI lineage: Eukaryota > Metazoa > Arthropoda > Insecta > Diptera > Syrphidae > Melanostoma > Melanostoma scalare. The sequence goes on from OX456984.1 coordinate 95,760,272, forward strand.
AAAAATGAGCCACCTCCTTTCCAGCTTAGAGGGGTACGAAAACCATTCAAATTTTGGGCCAAGAAGAATTTTTTTCTTTTCCAATTGAGAATCAACCAATCCAAAAGCATATTGAATTGGCGAAGCTGTCTATAATCAAAGGAGCAGTGAAGAGCCTAAATACAAGAGGAAAATTTAGAAATATTACCATTACACTAAAGAAAGAGTTGCAAAGTTCATACTTGAAGAAGGTAATGTAGTATTTGGTGGTTAATATTTAGAGGTAGTAAATTTTTCCCCCCAACCCACTTCCAATACCCCTTTACCAAATATTGAAAATCCCATCCGGTCTATTTCAAATAATATAATGCTGGAAACATTTTCAAGTAAAAATCAAAATGCAAAGTCATGGTTAAATTTATTTATGTTCGAATGTCATAGATTAAAATTAAATGAGGAACAATTTCCCGAAGCTTTAAAAATAAACTTGGAAGGACCTGCTTTAGACTGGTTCTCATCTTTGTATACAACGTGTTCTATGGATAAACCTTGGGATTATTGGAAGACATCTTTCCTAAATACATTTGGAGAGAAATCAAGGAGTGAAATTGAGTACGCTTATTCTTTTCGTTGGTTAAATGGTCGATTCCTAGACTTTGCTTTAAAAAAGATAAGTCTTCTTATTGATGTCGACTTGAGGATAAGTTCTCAAATCAATTTTATTATTTTAGCTTTACCGAAGTTTGTAAGATCGCGTTTAAATAAGAAAGAATTAGTAACGATCGAACATCTTATGTCTACCTTGCGACAGCTCGATCCTATATCAAACAATAATACGCATAAGAGCAAATATGAATTTGAAATAAATAGACAACAACGAAACTTCGTACCATGTAAAATCTGTGAGAAAGCTGGCTATGCGAATAGATTTTGTTGAATGCACCCAAAATGCGAGACAAAGAACACAAGCACAGCTGTCATTTGCTTAACAGGTGGCAAACGTCATTTGTAGAATTCATTCGTCATTCAGCAGCTGAGCAATAAAGTCGTGTTAAGTAACAAGGTCTTGTTTTATTTATTACATACACAACATATTGTGGCGACGAGGTAATTTGTTTTTTTTTTTTTAAGTAAAGAACACGAAGTACGAACTCATTGTGCAATGGATAAAGCACAATTCGAATTATTTCTAAAAAACCAGAAGGATATTTTAGAAAAGCAACAAGAGTTAATGAGGTCATTTTTGGATGGATCATTCAACAACAGCTTAGGTAATACATCCACAACAATTAAATCTTCTGCAGAGAAGATTATGGAGACATTGGCGAATGGGTTGACCAAATTCATTTACATATGACCCCGAGAACGGGATGACATTTTCTGAATGGTTTGGTCGCCATGAAGATGTTTTTAATGTGGATGGAAAGGATTTGGATGAGGCATCAAAGGTGAGGTTGCTACTAAGAAAATTGGATGAGACAACGTACAATCGATACTCCAACCTGATTCTACCAAAAAAACCACGCGACTTGAATTTTACTAATACAGTAGCAAAGTTAACGGAGATATTTTCCCGTAAGACCTCACTTTTTGCACTCCGTTATAACTGTCTGAAGATGGAAAAGAAATCATGTGACGATTATCAAGCATACGCTGCCATTATTAATAAGAAATGTGAGGATTTTAAGCTCTCATCAATTACGCCGGATGCTTTTAAATGCTTGATGTTTGTGTGTGGTCTGACGAGTGCAAGCGAGATGGATATCAGAACAAGGTTGTTGGCGAAGCTGGAGGCAGATGGAAGTTCGAAGTTGACACTTCAAGATTTGGCTACCGAATGCGATCGAATAATTATGTTGAAACACGATGTGGCACTTGTTGAAGGTCGGTCTGAGAACATCACTCAAGTTCAAGCAGTACACCAAGGAAAGTCGAAGGCCAAAACTTCGCCGAAGAGTGCATGCTGGTTTTGTGGTGGCATGCATTATGCTGAGAAATGCTGGTACAAGTCACATAAGTGCACTGATTGCGGACGTGAAGGTCATAAGGAAGGGTTTTACGGAAGTGGGAACAGGAATAACAAGAAGAAAACACATTTTAAAAATAAAATTTCTAAGCAATCAAAAACTAATTGCGAATCTAAAAGTATATTTTCAGTTTCCAAAGTAGACCATGCAGGCAGGAGGAAATTTATAGGTTGGCAAATAAATGGGAATGAAGTTCAACTGCAGATCGACACCGCCTCGGACATAACCATACTTTCAGTGGACACATGGAAGAGTATATGAAGTCCAACTTTCCAGCCAACAAAACATTCTGCTAGGAATGCTAGTGGACAGCAATTGCTATTGACTGGAGAATTGCCGTGTCAGGTCGTTTTTAGAGAAAAGAGATTCGAGGGTATTGCTTATACAACCAGCATTCCGCAGTTAAACATGTTGGGAACAGATTGGATTGATGAGTTAAAGTTATTCGACGTTCCCATAAATGCTGTTTGCAATCAAGTAGTAGGTACAGGCAAAGAAACACAGGTTTCACCAGGTGTCATAAACCGAGAAGTAGGTGAGCTGAAAACGAAATATGCAAATTTATTCGATGGCTCCATGGGCTTGTGTACAAAGGCAGAAGCAGAGTTGCAGCTGAAACAAGGCGCTGTACCATGTTTCCGTCAAAAGCGACCGGTACCGTTTGCTTCACTTCCACTGATAGATGATGAGATTAAACGTCTTGAGGAACTGGGCGTTGTCAAACGAGTTGATTTTTCACATTGGGCTGCCCCGATTGTAGTTGTGAAAAAAGCAAGCGGCGGGGTGAGAATTTGTGCAGATTTTTCTACAGGGCTGACCGATGCGTTGGAGTTGGAGCCACATCAATTTCCACTACCTTTGCCGGAAGAAATTTTCATTGCGCTGCAAGGGGGAAAATACTTCTCTACTATTGATTTGTCTGATGCATATTTACAGGTTAAAGTGAGTGAAGAATCGCAAAAGCTTTTGACAGTCAATACGCATCAAGGTCTGTTGCAGTATCAAAGATTACCACTTGGAGTGAAGACTGGGCCAGGTACATTTCAACAGATAACAAGCACAATGTTGTCTGGATTGAATGGTGATATACCATTTATTTATGACATCATCATAGCTGCAGAGTCTATTGAACAACATAGAGACATTCTTGAGCGTGTTTTGCAGCGTATCCAGGACTGGGGTTTCAAGCTCAACTACAATAAATGCAGATTTTTCCAACCACAGGTGAAGTTTCTGGGGTTTGTGATTGACAAAAACGGTCGAAGGCCTGACCCAAGTCGAATAACAGCGATTACAGACATGCCTGAGCCCAAAGACACTACAGAGGTACGTTCATTTTTGGGTATGTTAAATTTTTATGCGCAGTTTATTCCAAATATACGTGAAATACGCGGCCCTATGGATAACCTGCTTAAGAAGGATGTAAAATTTTTCTGGTCGGATAAATGCCGCAGTGCGTTTAACAAGGCTAAAGAAGCACTTCAATCGGAATTACTCCTAATTCACTTCGATCCTGCCAAGGATATCATAAACGCAGCGGACGCATCGAAAGATGGTATTGGCGGCGTTATGCTTCATAAATTCCCGGATGGGTCCAAAAAGCCAGTTATGCATGCTTCAAGAGCCTTGACTATAAAACCGAGCAGAATTATAGCCAATCTGAAAAAGAGGCTTTGGCACTGGTGTTTTGTGTGAAGAAGTTTCACAGATGGATTTATGGAAGGACATTTTTACTGCAGACAGATCATCAACCTCTTCTAACTGTTTTCGGATCTAAGAAGGGGGTTCCAGTTTACACTGCTCATCAATTGCAGAGGTGGGCTCTTACACTGCTTTTATATGATTTCAAAATTGAAAATGTAAACACCTTAAAATTTGAATACGCCGATGCATTATCTCGTCTAATAAATCGTCAAGCTGTTGATAAGGAAGAGGATTTCGTGATCGCTGCAATTTAAATTGAAGATGAAGTCAACAAAATTCTATACGATTCTGTCCAAAATCTACCAGTTAAGTTCACTGATCTACAAAGAGAAACGGCAGCTGATCCGATTTTGAAGCAAGTTCGCCAGTTTCTCCTAACTTCATGGCCAAATATTATACATGATGGAAACCTTAAGTTGTTTTATAATCGCCGAGAAGCTTTGAGCGAAGCAAAAGGTTGTATATTATTACAAAATAAAATTGTAATTCCAATTTCATTGCAGAAGCAAATTCTAAAACAACTGCATACCGGACATCCAGGGATTGTTCGCATGAAGGCGCTCGCTCGCAGTTATGTGTACTGGCCGAATATCGACAAAGACATCATGCAAGTAGTAAAGGAGTGCTATTCGTGTGCAACGGCAGCACCAGCACCAATCAAGGTCCCATTATCTTCCTGGCCGGTGCCGACCAAGCCTTGGTCAAGAATTCATCTTGACTACGCAGGTCTTTTTCAGAATTCCATGTTTCTAATAATTGTGGACTCATATTTATTCAAAGTGGCCTGAAATTTTTCGAATGCAGTCGACAACAACATCTGCCACTGTTTCTGTTCTTCGAGAAGTCTTTGCAAGGTTCGGACTCCCCGACATAATTGTGTCAGATAACGGCACGCAGTTTACGTCTGGAAGTTTTAAGGAATTTTGTGATAGCGGTGGCATTGAGCACATCCGTACGGCACCATTTCACGCGCAGTCAAATGGACAGGCAGAGAAGTTCGTCGACACATTTAAGCGGACAATGAAGAAGTTAGAAAAGGAGGAGACCACCAGTATGGCTCTACAAACTTTTCTGCAAAGCTATAGGTCAACACCAAATGCACAACTTCTCAACAACATCACACCAGCTGAAGTCATGCTTGGACGAAAGATGAAAATACAGCTTGATTTACTTAAACCATCGGTTGTTGAAGCTGGTCAAAGGAATAACAAGATGGAACAGCAGTTTAATTGTAAACATGGAGTCAAAAGAAAACAATTTCAACCAAATGACTTAGTGTTCGCAAAATATTACAAAGCTTACTTACAAGCATTGGAAAGGTTATGTATGCAGTTCAAGTGGGGAACAAAACTTGGAGACGTCATCTGAATCAATTGAAGTCCAGAAATTCGGTAAATCAGAATCCCAAGTCTAACTTTCTTTTAAACTTTCAGCAATGCGAGACGCCGCTGCCGTTTTCACAACGCACACCACTCTCAAGAGACGATAGTTTTCCGAGTTCATCAGACAACCCAATAGAATCGACAAGGCAAGAACACCAAGCCAATCTAAGAAGTCCTCCGAAACATCAATTACACCCAGATGACCAACAAACCCAAAACCTTCGTAATGAGTCTCAGCGTCCAGTGCGAGTTCGAGCTCCACCAAAAAGATTTGGATTTCCAGATTTCCATACTTACGTACAGTAATCTTTAGGGGGAGATGTTGAATGCACCCAAAATGCGAGACAAAGAACACAACCACAGCTGCCACTTGCTTAACAGGTGGCAAACGTCATTTGTAGAATTCATTCGTCATTCAGCAGCTGAGCAATAAAGTCGTGTTAAGTAACAAGGTCTTGTTTTATTTATTACATACACAACAGATTTCATTCAGAAACTATATGCAGAAACAAAGTTAGACCTGCGAATATAAGATTCTCAAAAAACTGAGTTTTATCCCGCTTATAAAACTTAATGTTATAATCAATAATGAAATTGTGCAATTGCGCTTTATGATTCCGGAGCCAATGTGTCATTAATAAATTACAAGTTTTTTAATTACAATTGAATAACAATTTAAGCGGGACTCAAACGATAAAAACAATGAGTGGTCTCACAGATGCGCATGGTAAAGTAACGGTATCTTTCAAAATATTTAATATACAAAAACAATTTTCATTTTTGATTATGAAAAGTGATTTATTTGAAGAAGATTTGATAATCGGGCTGAATTGCATTAAAGAGTTTCGATTATGTCAAAATGAAAACTTAGAAATTACTCAAAGTTGCAGTCCTATGTAAAATCAACGATACATACATAGATTACAGGTCCGATTTAACTGAGTTGTTGGAAAGCTTGTCTTCGGTTCCTGCAACGTCAGTGCTGGCAGCAGGTCAGGCTGGTTAGAGTTTAGGCCAGTCAGGTATGGTTCGTACCGAACTGAGGTTACCCAAAATTGATCTCCCTAAGTTTAATGGGGAATATACAAAATGGCGGTCGTTTCACGACAGGTTTGATTCCCTGGTCTGTTCAAACCATAATTTAACGGACATCGACAAGATGCACTTCCTGAAGTCGAGTTTAGAAGGTGAGGCGGATCGTTTGCTCCAGCATTTACCTTGTGTCGCGGGTAATTTTGACAAGGCATGGGAGTTATTAAAGGCGCGATACGATAATCAGCGTGTCTTAGTAAATGCGCAACTAAAATTACTTTTTAGCCAAAAGTGCCTTATTAAGGAGTCTGTTGATGAGCTGAAGGAGGTGATATTCACCTCGCAAGAGTGCATCCATGCACTCAGGAACCTGGATGTACCTGTGGATAAATGGGATGTTATATTGGTGCATATCGTATACAACAAGTTACCTGGTAATTTGCAGCAGTTGTGGGAAGAGAAGTTGGGGAACCAGAAAGAGTTGCCAAGCTGGAACGATTTTCTGGAGTTTTTGGAAGCACGTTTCAGGACCTTGGAAGCAGTGTGAAGTTTCAAGAACGATGTGCGGAAGGTGTTCCATGTGAAGACTGCTGCCAGAACGGAGTTTGTGTGCCAGGTATGCCACCAGAGCCAGCACTCACTGAGGAAATGCCAGAAGTTCCTAAATATGGATGTGCAAAGGCGCACGCAGGTAGTTAAGACGGCAAAGGTGTGCAATAACTGTCTGGGGTACCGTCATTTCGCCTCAAACTGCCCAAGCGACAAAAATTGCACGTTTTGTTCGAAGCGCCACCATTCGTTGCTGCACATCAATATAACACCACAACCTAGCCAGCCCCGAAGACAGACAGATTTCACCGCTACTCAGGTCTCCGTCAACCCAGACGCGCCTGAGTTCCATATGGACGGCAGAGCTAGCTCGAGCGGTAGAGATTTAAACACCTTCCATGCGTCAGCAGGAAGCTGTTCATCGGCGAAGGTTTTGTTGTCAACAGCCGTTGTCAAAGTCATGGCAGCAGATGGAAGTTTCCATTGTCTAAGAGCTCTGGTCGACCCAGGATCAGAAGCCACCTTTATAACAGCAGCAGCTGCACAATTGCTAAACTTAAAACGGTGTCAGACCGTGGCGAGAGTAAGTGGGCTGGGTTTGGTCAGCAGTGGCACAACGTATAGCAGCGTCGATCTAACGCTTGCGTCGCAACACTCGACGTTTGAAGGTGCTGTAAGAGCACTGGTTTTCACGTCACTGACTGGGCATCTTCCAGCCCACCGAATCGAACCAAAGAATTGGCAACATTTAGAGGGACTCTGTTTAGCAGATCCCACTTTCTTTTTACCTGCTCCGGTGGACCTACTACTTGGAAGCGACGTTTTCGCCGACATACTCCTTCCACAAGTAGTACGGAGTCAAGACGGCCAAGGTCCAGTGGCCCAAAAAACACTTCTCGGCTGGATTATTTTTGGAAAAGTTCCAACCGAAACCCCGGTTCATGTCCGAACTTTTACGCAGTTCGCGGACTTAGGGTCGGAAGTACCAGAATTCCAGGAAGCTGAAGAAGTTGCAACTGCCGAAGAGGAGCGCTCAATTCAAACGCACGCCGTGCAGATGAGCGCAAAGGATAATAGGATACTCGATGTGGTGCAAAAATTCTCGATGCTGTTACGAGTGATCCGGAAGATTGCTACACATCTCAGGTCTGCATCCAACTGTCGCAAATTCAAAGGATTTTTAGCAGCGTGCAAACGCTTTACAAGACGTAGAGGTATATGTAGAAGGCTGCACATTGATTGTGGAACAAATTCTGTAAGTGATAACGCGGAGCTAGGCAGAATGTTGGAAAACGCAAAGCATTGCTGGAAGGAAGTAGCGGAAGAACTGTCAAACCACGGTACTGAATGGCATTTTATTCCTCCCGCTTCTCCCCATTTCGGAGGATTGTGGGAAGCAGGTGTGAAACCGGTCAAGTATCACATCAAACAAGTTGTTGGAAGTGAGATACTCACCATTGAGGAGCTCGCGACGCTTCTAACACAAGTAGAAGCATGTCTCAATTCGAGACCCTTGTGTCCACTAACCAATGACGTGGACAATTTGGACGTCTTAACCCCCGCTAACTGTCTCATCAGAGAACAAATTCACGCCTTACCGCAACGAAAGCTTACCCATAACACCACTCACTTCGAACGCTGGAAGAGAATTCAGGTCCTGGCTGACCAATTCTGGAAGAAGTGGCATTCCGAATACCTTTGCAGGCTTCAACAACGCCCGAAATGGATGAACACGGAAAAGGTTCCAAACGTAGGTGACTTGGTGCTAGTCAAGGATGAGCGTCTCTCAGCAACATACTGGAACATGGCCAGAATCACTGAGGCGCATCCAGGATCAGACGGACTTATCCGAGTCGTCACCTTGAAGGCAAGGAACGGATGCTTAAAGCGTCCAAAAGCAAAATTATGTTGGCTGCCGTCAAACCAGGCCACCGAGGATAGTACGCTGATTTAAAAAACCATCGCTATCAATCAACCGCAAAACAAAAATCGAAATTTCATTTCAACAAACATTATACACCGCCCCTGGATTAAGTACGAATCAATATCTGCTGAATTAAATTTCTTCCCCGAAGAATTACCTGAAAAACCTCAAAAATACACCGCGCCTGGACTCAGTGCGAATCAATTCCTGAATTATATCTCTTCCCCGAAGAATTACCTCTAAGAACCTGAAAATACATCACCCCTGGATTCAGCAAACGAGTCAACACCAACCTTAGCTGATGGTGCCTACATCTTCCTCGAAGGTTACTCAAAACCTAATACAATGCCCCTGTATTCAACCGAATCAACAACAGTATACCTACCTGCTGTTACCATTATCTTCTCCGAAGATAATATCTCTTCGTTTATTCAAAACCCCTTAATACATAAGGATTAATTTAAGTCCAACGCAAAGTTGAAAACAACAATCGACCAACTTATAATTCCTGCAACGAATTATTTCTTTAAAGGAAAAGTAGATCACCGTGTTCTTTCAAAACACATCGTAGCTGAAAATTCATACATGATCATCTGTACCGTACCTGGAAATTAAACAGCACAGAAATCGAAATTTCATTTCAACAAAAGGAATTAAAAGGTCTGAAAACCAACAAACGCATCACCACTTCATTAAAAGCTGAACAACATGATACCAGAGTCTTTCAACGAAAACTCACTAATTTTTACTTCTAAACGTGAACGCGAACGGAGATTTCAAACGAATTTCAAACAGCACCACTTCAGGAATCTTTTCGCCGAAAAATTCGCTGAAGCAACAAAAAACCAGTAATCACCAGGAATCGTTTCACCGAGACATTCGCTGAAGAAATCAAGAAACAATAATGGATTGGTTAAAGTGATCCTTTTACGAAAGATCTCTAACCATATAATGTCAACATACAATCATCAATCAACACAACATACTACCATCAATCAAGAATCAACACAGCTTTAACACAGCATAAATGGAAAACAAAACTTTACAACAAACAGAATTTATTTAGTAGAAATCATTACAAAATATTTCTTAAAAAACTAAATCAAAATCTACAAAATTTCACAAAACAATAATTTCAAATTCTCTGTCAAAGAAAACATCGAAAACAGATGCCACCCACAGCTGCACGTAATTGTCACATCCCGTCGGTTAAATAAAATAATGAAAATCGTTGTCGTCGATAAAACACACGATTAAAATTGGAAATTGAAAATACTGCAACACTTCATATAGTCAACAAGTTAAAATCAATATCTTTACAAAACATTTAACAAATAGATTAGATTAGATAAGATTAGATTTTATTTTTCTTTTCTATACATTTGCAGATAATTCTTACTTAAACTAATATTAATTACAAATTTTAAATAAACAAAAGAAAAGATGTAAGAAAGAAAAACATTTAGTGACATCTATATTTTCTTACGAGAAGTAAATAGTTTTGATGACACATCAAAATATGAGTTTTACAATACAAACAATAATAGAATTTGAGAACAATAGAAATACAATATTTTCATAAAAATTCAATTGAAGAATGAATAACAAAAAAAAATAAATAACAAGGAATATTAAAATAAAGAAATACTACAATACTCGTATTAATAAATAAAGTGAGAATGTTAGAAGAGATTAGATTCTAAATTTAAATGGCTAAAGTTTAAAAGCCAAACCTTGATGCTTCTTTGAAACAATCCAGAATTTGTAATTGCTCTAATGGACGGCGGTAGTTTATTAAATAAGCGAGCAGAAGATACAGAATAAAAATTACGAAATGCAGTTGTACGGAAGAAAGGAACAGATACAAAATTAGACACGTTAACACGTAAACTATGAGTAGAAATAAGCCGAAAGTTTCTATTTCCAGATTTCATAAAAAAAGTCTTCAACACTTTAAAACAGTACAGATGACGAACTGGAAGGATACTGAGGTTACAAAACAAAGGAAAACTAGGATGTCTTACAGGTTTGCGACATATTTTTCTCAACACATGTTTTTGTAGTACCAAGAGAGGTTGTATTTTGTTTAAGTACGATCCACCCCAGCAGGCGATACCATATTGCAATTTGGAATGAAATATACCGTAATAGATCTGTTTTAAGAGCAAGACAGAGCACACATTTTGTAAGTAATAGAAAAGACGAAGAGTAGAACGGAAATACATACTCAAAGATGTAGTGTGATTTGAAAAGTTCATTTTAGAGTCAATGATTAGCCCTAGATATTTAAATTCATTCACTGTCTCAATTTCAAAACAGTTATCACTACAACTAAGATGGCTATAAAAAGTGGAAGCAGAACAAGAACTCAAATTACAATTACAGTTATATATATCGAATTTGTGACATTCTGGTGCATGGAAGTAGATACCATTTACAAAATTTGCTGAGGTAGTCAAACTGAACAACATTATTTTTGTTTTTCTACTTATAACCAATTTGTGTTTAGCAAACCATACCCTCAATAGACTCAGATCCCAATTTATATCAGCAATAAGGTCGAAAGTACTTTTCGCACCATACGAGAAACCTATGTCATCCGCAAAAGCAGTTGGAAAACCCTTAAAGTTAAGTTCCAATACAGAGTTGATATAGATAAGAAATAGAATAGGCCCAAGGACGGAACCTTGAGGTACACCCAAATTAAAAGTTTTTACATCACTTCTAGACTCTCCAATCTTTACTCTTTGAGACCTATCTTTAAGATACGACTCAAACCAATCTAGAACAAAACCACGAAACCCCGCTTTTTCAAATTTCTTTAATAAAATTGCATGGTTGACCATATCAAAGACCTTGGTTATATCAATGAAGAGACCGGCTGTACAATTCTTGCCATCAAGGTTTGACATAATATTTGAGCAAAACTGTAGGAGAGCATCTTCAGTGGATCTTTCCTTCCGAAATCCAAATTGTTTACTACTAAAAAAATTTGTTTTGTTTAAGAAACTTACAGCTCTGTCCTTTAAAAGTTTTTCAAAAACTTTGCTTAGCACTGGAAGAACTGAAATAGGCCTGTAGTTACCTACACTTAAAACAGAACCTTTTTTTAAACAAAGGTATCACATCGGCACTTTTAAACTCTGCAGGAAACACTCCAGAAAAAACACAATTATTAAAGACAGCTGTTAAGACGTCAACTATAAAATAAGATATTTGCTTTATAAGGAGGCCAGATAAACCATCAACACCGCTAGAGTTTGTATTTTTTAAGCCATGAATAGCTTTTAACGTTTCAAGAGGAGTTATGGGTTTGAAAACAAAACTGTTTCTCTGTAATGGCTCAACAAACATGGGACTGGGCGAACAGGAGGTACAGACTGCATTGACAACAGAAGGTTGCAAGCAGCTGACTGCATTCACATAGTAATCATTAAATGCATTAGCAACATCAGCAGGTTCGGAAACTATACGATTATCTACTTCCAGAGATCTAGGTGTTTTAGAGGAAGAGGTTTTGTTCAACATACTATTAACAATTTCCCATTCACTTCTCAGGTTGCCTTTAACAATATTGAAACGGTTACGGTAGTAAGTATCACGGTAGATAGGTATCTCCCTTTTTAATTCCCTGCACAATTTTTTGTATTTTATTTTTAAGCCTGTTTTGTTGGGATTACGGTTAAGTTTTATTCTAAGCTTATTTTTAGCATTTATCTTTTTTAACAGTTCATTAGTTATCCACGGTTTAAGTCTTTTTTTTCGTTTTTTACTAATCACAAATGACGAACAATTGGTAACATGCATTTTGAGACATTCAAGAAATGTTGTGAAAGCAACTGAAGCATCACTACACAGATACACATCATCCCAAAACTCATAAAGCAGTTCATTTTTGAGCTTAACAATATCTATTTTTGCAATTTTGCTGGGTAATTCAGTGTCATTCTCATTTTTAGGTTTTAAGCAAGAAGTTTTCACTAAGACTCCTGTCATGCAGTGATCAGTGATCTTAAAATCAAACAAACATTTTTCACATGCAAACGAGGAAGAACGATCAAATCGACATAAAACATGATCTAAACAACTACCGGACACAATTCTTGTAGGCTCGTTAATAAGTGATTCAAATCCATGAGAGGCTACTAGGTCAAGATATTTTGAAACAACTTCGCTTTTCTCCAAAATATTTATGTTCATATCACCAACAACAATAACATTTTTTGCCTTGATTTTATCTAGCACAGTGGAAAACTCTTGCAAAAACACAGAAATATTGAACATATGTAATCTATAAACACATAGAAAAACATAAACTTTACTATTGAATACAATTGAAACCATTAAAACATCCGCACTAACAAATTCTACACACGAAAACTCTACAACTTGGTAACATTCTTTCACAAAACAACCAACACCACCAGCATCGTAATTTTCATTCGTTTTGGCATAAAAATTGTAGCCAGGTATAGCATAATCATTTTTTTCAAAATTGTAGATCCACAATTCAGACACAAAAACAATATCTGGACTACACAAAAAAGAATCAAGGTGAACGATAAGCGATGAAAAGTTTTCTCTTAAACTTCTAACATTCTGTTGAACAATAAAAAGTTTATCATTACAATAAGAATAAATTTTAAAAATACTATCACATTCATTACTTGAATTAAGGACAGACATTTCTACGATTAAATCATTAACTTCATTCATTATAATACTGAAAATAAATAAATAAACAAAAGGCACTAGATAAGTGAAAGATCATTAAATGATCTTATTGAAAATACTTTGCCACCCTCAACTTTTCTGACAAGAATTTGATTATTTTTATACCAAGAGTATTTAATTCCTTTTTGTTTACCTACTTCTTTTACTTTCATATAAAGTGCCTGGGTATATTTGGTGAGAGATTCATTTAAGAAAATACTGTTTCTCTTAGTACTGCTGCTGCTGTTGTTATTGTTACTGCTACTGCTGCTACTGTTGCTGTTGCTGTTTCCCTCGCCGCCGTCTCCAACAATCGCCTTTCCGATGCCAACAAATTGGGTATTGAGGTTTTTTTTGTGTGTCCTCTTTGCGTGCATAATTCTTTGTTTGGTTGTTAAAGAAGAGAATTTAACGCAGATGACATTCTCGTTGGTATGAAGAGTTGGTGCTGACTTTTATTGTTCCTATTAATGTTGTGTTAAGGTATGTCTATACCAAAGAAACATTTTTGAAACAATTCAGAAACATTTCAGAAACATTCCGAAAACTTTTCATTAACATTTCAGAAACAAAAAAACATTTCTGAAATGTTTCAGAAACGAATAGAGATGTATGTTGGCATACGAATAGAGATGTTATAAGTATCAATGTGGAAGTAATGTACAAAATACCAGGTGTAACGTGTAAGCGTAGCCCGTAGCTTATAAATCTATTGATACCGTCATGAATCCGGATGGAGCTGAACTATACAATCGAATTTTTTAATTCATTGGATCTACCAAGTATGTATTTCGCTTTACTATTTACAAAAAATTAAAGTAGGTATTCCAATTATAAAGTTAAGAAATCTAAATCGTATAATGGCACCCGATTAGTAGTTAAACGATTAATGAATATTGTAATGGTACACCCATCATAACTAATTTCCTAATCGAAAACGTTCAACCGAAAACACAAGCGGCAACAGTATAATGGAATGGTATAATGGAAGACGAAAGACGTTGTTTGTGAGAGGGTGTGTGTGTGCTGAAATGGGATACTGGGAGGAGAATGTGTCTAGACATTATGGTTCATAGAAAAACTATCAGAAAGCTCTCGATGTTTCACACTTCTATATAGAGAGGCCGCTGATGTAACCTGGGAGTCAGTTTTAATTATAAAGTGATAGTGTGAAGATTGGGTAAACGTGATTATTAGTCGAGTTGTATATCGAAAGTAGATATTGAATAAAAGAGTAAAAATAAAATAAAGAAAGGAAAAGTTTTATTATTGCGAACTAAGCGCAAGTTACATTGGTGTCAGAAGTGTTAATAAAACTTATTGATAAAAAGAACGAGTTTGACTAGTAAAGTGTAAAAACATAGATAGTTAAGTTGTCAACAATTGTATAATTAATGTTGTGTTAATACTGTTAATAAATAACAAAAACTAACAAAAAGTGTTTTCATTAATTCAATAATTGGAAAATCATTTTTATTTCATATTAAACACACACAACATGGAGACAAAATTCTTACTATAGTTAGGTCCTCATTCGCTTCCATCGAACGTTCGATTGGAAGCGAATGTTTTTTGCGAGCTTCTTTTATAGCGGTATTATAGGTGGTAGAAACAAAAACTTTGTAGAAAGCTTCTTTTTTTTGACGTTTAAGGTATGTCAGATAAGAAAATGAACGAATTTTTTTTTCTAGAGGGGGATCGAAAAATGAGCTCGTCCTGCCCTTGCACAATTGTTTGGAACAGCAAGGCGAAGACGTTAACACTTTTGTTTTTGAAACAGAAGTGTAGGAAGAGAAAGTGTAGATTTTTCTAGTTTATGCTTATGTTAGAACAGCGAAACGTGCAAAAGAAGGAACAGCAGAATGTTCTCGAACAACTTGAAGCACAACGAAATGAGCAAAAAAAGGAACAGCAGAATGTTCTCGAACAACTTGAAGCACAGCGAAACGAACAAAAGAAGCTAGTTGAAGAGCAACGAAACGAACAAAAGAAGCTGATTGAAGAACAACGAAACGAACAAAAGAAAGAACAACAGAATATTCTCGAAAGACTTGAGGCGCAACAGAATGTTTTGGACGTACAGAAAAACATTCTAGAAGGCAAATTAGGCAACATTGAGATAAACGTACATATGTGCCCTAGACGAACGCGTTGAAGGTGTGGAAAAACAGCTTTCTGTTGTAGAGAATCGTTTCGAAACCGTAGAAAACCGATGTGATAAACAAATCTCTGTTCTGACCAAGGAATTAGACCAGATCCGGAAAATCAAAATTCGAGAATCTGCTGGAGAATTTGGAAAGAAAAAGGAGATGAAACCACCAACATTTGATGGACAGTCTTCTTGGCCAGTCTACAAGAGACAATTTGAGGCAGCCGCGACAACAAATGGCTGGGACGAAGAAGACAAGTACATTGCACTGACTCTTGCTCTAACAGGACCAGCAGCTGAATAACTTCAAACAGTTTCAGCTGGTAAGAGTGGCAATTTCAGTTGTCTTGTGGCAGCTATAGATAAACGCTTTGGCGATTGCCACTTGAAAGAAGTCTTCCGAGTCCAACTTAATAACAGAGTCCAGAAAAGGGGTGAAAGTCTACACTAGCTCCAAGCAGACGTCGAAAGACTGGTTCACCTGGCATACCCAGATGCTGGAGAAGAAATCATCAACCAGCTTGCTGTTGAGTCCTTCGTTCGTGCCATTACATCTTCAGAGGTCTGTGCGAACTGCTAGAATACTTTCAATTTCAGCCTTATTCTGAGTTTCACGTGAAAAGTATTTCGCCCGGAATTTTAAAAGCTATTATGAGTTTCACCTGAACAAAATTCCAGACTTACACTCCCTCCGCTTTTGTTGTTTACTTGTTCGCCTCCTAAGAATAAGTGAAATAAATTGCTGTTAAGGTTTTCACATTTCGCGGAGGAAAATAGCTCATAATAAGGGAAATTTTTCGAACATGGAAAATTTTTCCCCCGAAACTCATAATAAGGGAAAAGTTAAATGGGATCTTTTTCGAGAGGAATGATTTCACGTGAAACTCATAATAAGGCTGTATCTGAAACTTTATCATTCGCATTGACAATTGAAGCAGCAGAACAGGCTTCTCATGGAGCATGGAGTACATAGACTAAGAGAAGCCATAGTCGAAGAATGCTCGAGCCAAAGAGCTGAAATACAAAAAAACCAGCGGAGCGGACTTGCACGTTGTTGGAACTGCAACAAGACCGGGCACTTACAGCGTCAATGCCGACTACCACCAAATAAAGCCGCTTGTCAACATTGTGGAAGCAAGAGATCCAACCCAGAGCAAGGTAACAACAACGCCAGCGTTGCTCATGAATCCGTTTCCTATCAGGAAAACGAGTAAGAACCAATTTCGAGGGGCAGAGACTGGTTTCTTGTATCGATGGCCCCAGAACCACCTTCCAGGTCTCCCAGACCAAACGAGACAACAAAAGTCTGACTGTGGAGACTACTATTAACGGGAACAAACATGTTGATACCATCGACACCGCTGCCACAGCCTCCATAGCACGTCGAGACCTGGTAAAGACGACGTGACTTCATAACACCAATAGCTACCGTCTAAGAACCGCAACGGGAGAAGCAGCAAGAGTATATGGAGAAGTGTGCCTGAAGATCCGACTGGCCGATTTAGTGTTTACTCATCAATTCCTGGTGGCAGATATATGTGAAGAGTGCATCATTGGAATTGACTTTATGAAACAGCATGGTGTTATTTTGAACATCGGTAATCATGTTTTGAAGTACCAAAATAAGGAATTTCCAATGACCTATTCCAACGAAAGTACGTCGACACTGAGGACTGTCATCACGGATGATCTGATTCTGCCTCCTTCTTCTGAAGTGTCATCATTGGGAAAACACTGGTAGCACCGAAAAACAAAATGGTCCCCGTACGATTACTAAACACCAAACCGTACGATGTAAGGTTGAAGAAAGGAGAAGTCGTTGGACGTTGCGAATCGGTTGCAGCAATTACGAAGATCACTGATGAAGCCCCGAGAAAAACTATAAGTCCGTATTAGCTCAAAACCATCAAAGCTAAAATACTGAATTCAACAAACCATGATCACCAACAAACGAGAATGGCTGAAAATCTCCTACAAGAGTACACTGACATCTTCGCATCGCCAAAGGGGCAATATGGTACGACACAGTTGGTGCAGCATCGCATCAACACAGGAGATGCAAGATCGATTCGTCAACCCGCAAGACGCCTTCCACTGGCCAAACAAGGTGAAGTTGAGGAAATGATAACAAAAATGAAGAAGGACGGTCTTATCGAAAATTCCAAAAGTCCTTGGACGTCACCAGTGTTGCTAGTGAAAAAGAAAGACGGAAGCACTCGTTTTTGTGTGGACTACCGAAGGCTGAATGATGTGACTAAGAAGGACAGCTATCCCTTGCCGAAAATCAGTGATACCCTGGATGCTATGGAGGGAGCCCAGTGGTTTTCGACGCTGGACTTGAAGAGTGGATATTGGCAAGTTGACATCCACCCAGATGATCGGGAAAAGACGGTGTTTTCTACAGGTAATGGGCTCTGGCAGTTTAAAGTTATGCCGTTTGGGCTATGCAACGCTCTGGCAAAATTCGAGCGTTTGATGGAGTGCGTTCTTCAATGACTGACGTCATTGACCAACATTGCACGAACCTAAAAGCCGTGTTTCATAGACTTCGAGAGTCTAATCTTAAACTGAATCCAGAAAAATGTGCACTTTTCAAAACCAAAGTTAAGTATTTGGGACACATCATCTCTGCCCGAGGAGTGATGACTGATCCTGAAAAAGTTGACTCCGTCAAAAATTGGGGCCAACACCACAGGACAAACATCAACTCCGAAGCCTTCGTGGTCTTGCCACATATTACCGACGTTTTGTTAAGAACTTTGCTGGAGTTGCAAAGAGTTTGCATCAGCTCACCGAAAAAGGGAAGCAGTTTAAGGTCCCTATTATGAGTAGCGAATCGAACGTTTGATTGGAAGCGAATGTTTTTGCGAGCTTCTTTTATAGCGGAATTATAGGTTGTAGAAACAAAAACTTTGTAGAATTTTTTTTTTTGATGTTTAAGGTATGTCAGATAAGAGAATGGACGGAATTTAATGATAATAACCCAATAAATGAGTTTCTCTAAAACATTCGCTTCCAGTCGAACGTTCGATTCGCTACTTATAATACGGACATAAATGGTCAGGTGAGTGTGAGAAATCTTTTCAGGAATTCAAATACCGCCTCTGTAACGCTCCAGTGCTGGCACATCCAACACCTGGCAAAGCATTCATCTTGTTCATGTTCAAAGCCTATTGGGCACAGTGGGACTCACTATACGTGCAAGAAGGTGTCCTCAGACGAAGATGGGAGTCCGCTGACGGTAAATCATATGTGATGCAGCTGATCGTCAGTGAAAGTCAGTGAAGCTCTTCGGGAGATGCATGACGGACTTTCTGGAGGCCACCTGGGAGTTAACAAAACACTGGAGAAGGTGCGACATCGGTTTTAATGGTTGCATACTAGAGATGACGTGGAGAAGTGGTGCCGAACATGTGACAAATGTGCTGCAACCAAAGGACCTGGTAGAAAGATTCAAGGTAAGATGCATCATTACAACGTTGGATCGCCTTTTGAGAGGATTGCAGTAGATGTGGCTGGGCCTTTTCCAGAGACCAACGCTGGAAACAAGTACATTCTGGTTGTAATGGACTGCTTTAGCAAATGGCCTGAGGCGTATGCCATCCCAAATCAAGAAGCCAAAACGGTGGTCGACCTGATTGTGTTTAACTGGGTGAGTAGGTTTGGCGTGCCTATGGAACTCCATTCCGACCAAGGGAGGAACTTTGGGTCAAACATCTTCCAAGGAGTGTGCGGACTACTTGGCATTAAGAAGACTAGAACCACACCGCTTCATCCACAATCTGATGGGATGGTTGAAAGATTCAACCGGACCTTGAAAGAACACCTCACCAAGGTCGTAGGCGACTACCAAAAAAAGATTGGGATAGGCATGTACCACTATTCCTGATGGCCTATAGAAGTGCGGTACATAGCTCGACAGGACAAACACCATATGAAATCTTGTTCGGGAAAACCATACGGCTGTCCAGCGAACTTAAATTTGGATGCCCCACAGAGGAGCCACAGGACAAAAACGAGTATGTGGACGACCTCAAGGAGAGACTCGCTGACATCCATAAAAGAACAAGGGCACGGATGAAAGCCTATAGCGACCGGATGAAGACACGGTACGACACAAAAACGACAACAACAGGATTCCAAGCAGGAGATCGTGTGTGGCTTTATAATCCTCATCGTCAAAAGGGATTGTCACCGAAAATTCAGCAAAACTGGGAAGGTCCTTATACTGTTGTCACGAGGATCAACGACGTGGTTTACCGCATCCAAAGAGGACTAAGAGGCAAGTTAAAAGTAGTTCATTGAGACCGGCTGCATCGATATAGTGGCGAGGCTGCAGATGGAATTATTCGGGACGAACAATATTAAGGAGGGGGCAGTGTAATGTACACCCATTACTTAATACTAATTTCCTAATCGAAAGCGTTCAACCGAAAACACAAGCGGCAACACTATAATGGAATGGTATAATGGAAGACATTGTTTGTGAGAGAGTGTGTGTGCCGAAATATACTGGGAGGAGAATGTGTCAAGATATTATGTATGAACCATCCAGCAAAACTACCAGAAAGCTCTCGATGTTTCACACTTCTATATAAAGAGGCCGCTGATGCAACCTGGGAGTTAGTTTTAATTATAAAGTGATAGTGTGAAGATTGGGTTAACGTGATTATTAGTCAAGTTGAATATCGAAAGTAGATATTGAATAAAAGAGTTGAAATAAAATAAAGAAAGGAAAAGTTTTACTATTGCGAACTAAGCGCACGTTACAATATGTTATTGAAGCGACAATTTTAACTGGTAAACATAAAGGAGAAGATGTCTTAATACCGCATGTATACCAATGATTTCACCTAATCTACCATTTGAATTTAGGCCTATTCGAATTGCTTTTGGCATGCGATTAATAAATTTCAATTCCAAACGCTTGAAATCGGTGGTATACATTTGGAACATCCAGTTTTTTCTCATGGCCAACTTTATGTTGGTTGTTCACGTGTTGGAAAACCATAAGCTTTATTCATTTATACTGTAACGCGAACCCAACATTTAATACCAATTTCCTAATCGAAAACGTTCAACCGTAAACACAAGCGGCAACACTAATGTAAGTGTAGAAATATACCATTGAGAAAATGAAATGTGGAGAGTGGAGACCATGTGGAAATTACTGGAGAGTTCTAGATGAAATGTCATTCGATATAAATAGGCCCCCCGAGGCAACCAGATGGCAGTTTTGATTATAGTGATAATGTTAAGACTTAAGAGTGAGTTAATGTGATTATTGGTAGATTTGAAATAGAATAAAGTGAATACTGAATAAAAGTGGTAGAATTGAAAAGTGAAAGGTAAAGTTTTATTTTTTGCGAACTAAGTGCACGTTACATTGGTGTCAGAAGTGTAAATAAAACTTATTTGATAAAAAAAAAAAAACAAATTGACTAGTAAAGTGTAAAAAAAAAAACAAGTTAAATACAGTGAAAATGGGTAAGTTGTTGGAAGAGCTCAACTGCATTGAGCTTAAAAGTGAGTTAGGTAAGCGAAATTTTTCTAGAGCGGGATCGAAAAATGAGCTCGTCCTGCGCTTGCGCAACTATTTGGTACAGCAAGGGGAAGACGTAAACACTTTTTTGTTTTTGAAACAGAAGTGGAAGAAGAGGAAGTAAGCGAAAGTCTAGATTTTTCTAGTATGATGAAACTTTTGTTAGAACAGCGAAATGAGCAAAAGAAGGAACAGCAGAATGTTCTCGAAAGACTCGAAGTACAACAAAAGAAGCTGGAAGATCAACAAAATGAGCAAAAGAAGGAACAGCAGAATGTTCTCGAACAACTTGAAGCACAACGAAACGAACAAAAGAAGGAACAACAGAATATTCTCGGAAGACTTGAGGCGCAACAGAATGTTTTGTAAGGTCAGAAAAACATTCTAGAAGGCAAATTGGGCAACATTGAGAAGAATGTATATGCCCTAGACGAACGCGTTGAAGGTATGGAAAAACAGCTTTCTGTTGTAGATAATCGTTTGGAAAGCCGATGCGATAAACAGTTCTCCGTTCTGTCCAAAGAATAAGACCAGATCCGTAAAATCAAAATTCGAGAATCTGCTGGAGAATTTGCCACCGAGATGAAACCGCCGACATTTGATGGACAGTCTTCTTGGCCAGTCTACAAGAGACAATTTGTGGCACTTCAAACAGTTCCAGCTAGTCAGAGCGGTGATTTCAGTTCCCTCGTGGCAGCTATAGATAAACGCTTTGGCGATAGCCACTTGAAAGAAGTCTTCCGAGTCCAACTCAATAACAGAGTCCAGAAAAGGGGTGAAAGTCTACAGCAGCTCCAAGCAGACGTCGAAAGACTGGTTCACCTGGCATACCCGGACGCCGGAGAAGAAATCATCAACCAGCTTGCTGTTGAGTCCTTCGTTCGTGCGATTTCCGATATAAATCTTCAGAGGTCTGTGCGAACTGCTAGAACACGTACTCTTTCTGAAACTTTAGCATTTGCATTGACAATTGAAGCAGCAGAACAGGCTTCTCATGGAGTACATCGACTTAGAGAAGCCATAGTCGAAGAATGCTCGTGCCAAAGAGCTGAAATACAAAAGAACCAGCGGAGCAGACCAGTAAGATATTGGAACTGCAACAAGACCGGGCACTTACAGCGTCAATGCCGACTACCACCAAATAGTCTAAGAACTGCAACCTAAGAAGCAGCGAGAGTATATGGAGAAGTGTGTCTTAAGATCCGACTGGCCGATCTAGTGTTTACTCATCAATTCCTGGTGGCAGATATATGTGACGAGTGCATCATTGGAATCGACTTTATGAAACAGCACGGAGTTATTTTGGACATCGGTAATCAGGTTTTGAAGTACCAAAATAAGGAACTTCAAATGACCTATTCGAACGAAAGTACGGCGACACTGAGGACTGTCATCACGGAAGATCTGATTCTGCCTCCTTCTTCTGAAGGGTTCGTTTGGACAAAACTGGAAGGTGAGTTTGGAAGCCTTCGATACCTCATGGTGGAACCAGACCCAGAGTGTTCCTCCCAAAGCGTCATCATTGGGAAAACACTGGTAGCACCGAAAAACAAAATGGTCCCCGATCGATTACTAAACACCAGACCGTACGATGTAAGGTTGAAGAAAGGAGAAGTCGTTGGACGTTGCGAATCGGTTGCAGCAATTACGAAGATCACAGACGAGGCCCCGAGAAAAACTATAACTCCAGAGGAGCTGAAAACCATCAGAGCTAAAATACTGAATTCCTCCAACCTTGATCACCAACAAACAAGGATGGCTGAAAGTCTCCTACAAGAGTACACTGATATCTTCGCATCGCAAAAGGAGCAATATGGTAGGACACAGTTGGTGCAGCATCGCATCAACACAGGGGATGCAAGACCGATTCGTCAACCCGCAAGACGCCGTCCACTGGCCAAACAAGATGAAGTTGAGGAAATGATAACAACATAGAAGAAGAACGGTCTAATCGAAAACTCCAAAAGTCTTTTGGCGTCACCACTCACCAGTGGTGCTAGTGAAAGAGAAAGACGGAAGCACTCGTTTTTGTGTGGACTACCGAAGGCTGAATGATGTGCCTAAGAAGGACAGCTATCCCCTACCCAGAATCAGTGATACCCTGGATGCCATGGTGGGAGCCCAGTGGTTCTCGACGCTGGACTTGAAGAGTGGATATTGGCAAGTTGACATCCACCCAGATGATCGGGAAAAGACGGCATTTTCTACAGGTAATGGGCTCTGGCAGTTCAAAGTTATGCCGTTTGGGCTATGCAACGCTCCAGCAACATTCGAGCGTTTGATGGAGTGCGTTCTTCAAGGACTGACGTGGAAAGCTTGCCTAGTCTACTTGGACGATGTCATTGTTTACGGGAAAACATTTGACCAACATTGCAAGAACCTAAAAGCCGTGTTTCAAAGACTTCGAGAGGCTAACCATAAACTGAATCCAGAAAAATGTGCACTTTTCAAAACCGAAGTTAAGTATTTGGGACACATCATCTCTTCCCAAGGAGTGAAGACTGATCCTGAAAAAGTTGACTCCGTAAAAATTAGCCAACACCACAGGACAAACATCAACTCCGAAGTTTTCTTGGTCTTCCCACATATTACCGACGGTTTGTTAAGAACTTTGCTGGAGTTGCAAAGAGTTTGCATCAGCTCACCGAAAAAAGGAAGCAGTTTAAATGGTCAGGTGAGTTCGAGAAATCTTTCCAGGAACTCAAATACCGCCTCTGTAACGCTCCAGTGCTGGCACATCCAGCACCTGGAAAAACATTCATCATCGACGCAGATGCAAATAACGTTGGAATCGGGGCGGTACTATCCCAAGTGCATGATGGCGAGGAGAAAGTGGTGGCATACTAAAGCAAGGTCCTCTCGAAGCCAGAAAGAAATTACTGCGTGACCAGAAGGGAACTGCTAGCTCTTATCTTGGCAACAAAGCACTTCCATAAGTACAGCTATGGACAGAAGTTCCTTCTGCGGACAAACCATGGTGCTCTGAACTGGCTGTTGAACTTCAAAAATCTAGAAGGTCAAGTCGCAAGGTGGATAGAAGGACTGCAGACTTATGATTACCAGATTCAACACCGCAGAGCAAAGTTGCACTCAAACGCCGACGCATTATTCCGAAGACCTTGCAAAGTGGATTGCAAGCATTGTAGGCGGCAAGAAGACAAAGAAAATATTACCGCTCGGCGACTAAGAGCTGACCCAATAAGCGGATGGAGCAATGAGGAAGTGAGGACTGCTCAACAGGAGGATCCAGATATCGAACCCATTCTCGCATGGAAAGAAAATGAGGAGAAACCTGAATGGGGAGACATTTCTGACAGGAGTCCAGTGGGACTCACTATGTGTGCAAGAAGGTGTCCTCAGGCGAAGATGGGAATCCGCTGACGTTAAGTCATATGTGATGCAGCTGATCGTACCGCATTCGAAAGTCAGTGAAGTTCTTCGGGAGATGCACGACGGACCTTCTGGGGGCCACCTGGGAGTTAACAAAACACTGGAGAAGGTGCGACATCGGTTCTACTGGTTACATGCTAGAGATGACGTGGAGAAGTGGTGCCGAACATGTGACGAGTGTGCTGCAACCAAAGGACCTGGTAGGAAGATTCAAGGTAAGATGCATCAGTACAACGTTGGATCGCCTTTTGAGAGGATTGCAGCAGATGTGGCTGGGCCTTTTCCAGAGACCAACGCTGGAAACAAGTACATTCTGGTTGTAATGGACTATTTTAGCAAGTGGCCTGAGGCCATCCCAAATCAAGAAGCCAAAACGGTGGTCGACCAGATTGTGTTTAACTGGGTGAGAAGTTTTGGCTTGCCTATGGAACTCCATTCCGACCAAGGGAGGAACTTTGAGTCAAACATCTTCCAAGGAGAGTGCGGACTACTTGGCATTAAGAAGACTAGAACCACACCGCTTCATCCACAATCTGATGGGATGGCTGAAAGACTCAACCGGACCTCGAAAGAACACCTCACCAAGGTCGTAGGCGACTACCAAAGAGATTGGGATAGGCATGTACCACTATTCCTGATGGCCTATAGAAGTGCGGTACATAGCTCGACAGGACAAACACCATATGAAATCTTGTTCGGGAAAACCATGCGGCTGCCCAGCGAACTTAAATTTGGATGCCCCACAGAGGAGCCACAGGACACGAACGAGTATGTGGACGACCTCAAGAAGAGACTCGCTGACATTCATAAAAGAATAAGGGAACGGATGAAAACCTACAGCGACCGGATGAAGACACGGTACGACACAAAAGCGACAGCGACAGGATTCCAAGCAGGAGATCGTGTGTGGCTTCATAATCCTCATCGTCAAAAGTGATTGTCACCTAAACTTCAGCAGAACTGGGAAGGTCCTTATACTGTTGTCACGAGGATCAACGACGTGGTTTACCGCATCCAAAGAGGACTAAGAGGCAAGTTAAAAGTAGTTCATTGTGACCGGCTGCACCGATATAGTGGCGAGGCTGCAGATGGAATTATTCGGGACGAACAATCTTAAGGTGGGGACAGTGTAACGCGAACCCAACATTTAATACCAATTTCCTAATCGAAAACGTTAAACCGATAACACAAGCGGCAACACTAGTGTAAGGTAGAAATATACCATTAGAGAAAATGTTTGACAGGAGTGGAGAGTTGAGACCATGTGGAAATTACTGGAGAGTTCTAGATGAAATGTAATTTTTTTTTTTTTTTTTTATAATTTACGCGCACGTAAAGGGGTTATGACCTTTATAATGTTAAAAACACAGTGCGAGCATTTAGGAAAATAGGAGAGGATTTGAAAGGAGGCACCGATGCACGTTGCTTTTGAACCTTTGTGAATCGTAATGCAGGGGAAACACAGAGCCAGGTAAAGCATTCCACATTCGGGTTGTGCGACTGAAATACGAATCTCTATACTTGACTGTATGTCCGAAGTTGGGCTCAAGGTAAAACTGATGAGAATTCCTAGCGAGGCGAGTGTTGCGGCTAAATTGTTTCAGGGGAGGAATGCAGCTGGCTATTTCACTAGAGCACTGTTTGTAGAAAAAGCGATAAAAGAGAGTGAGACAGGTAACGTTTCGACGATGTTCAAGAGAATCAATCGATTCCACGATTGAACTATCACCTATGAATCTTAACGCTCTATTTTGCACCCTATCAAGTAGGCGCAAAGATGTTTGAGAAGCACCTGACCAGATATGGGAGTTATACTCCAGTTTTGGACGGATGAAAGCCTTATAAATTGTAGCCAGATCAGAAGGGGTAAAGAACTTCCTGCATCGTCTTAAGAAACCTAAGCATTTAGCAGCGTTTTTGGCGACTTCAAATATGTGGTCGTTCCAACGAAGATCATCGTTTACACACATACCAAGTACTGACAGCTTTTCGGTTTCTTCGATGCAGGTACCATTCATGGATAATGGCAATGGGGGAATGTTAAGCTTCAACGACAAGAGACAGCATTGAGTTTTCGAAGCATTGAATTCTACTCGGTTCATAAGACCCCATGCAACAATGCTGTCAAGGTCAGAATTCAATGAGCTTATCATACGCAACCGTTCCAGTTCCACATCCGAAGAGCAGGGACGGGAATTTGGAAACGAATATGAAAAGCTGAGGGTCGAGTCGTCAGCAAAACAGTTAAGCGGATTAGAAGTTTCAGACAAGAGATCATTAATGAAAATGAGGAAGAGAGTCGGAGACAAAACGGAGCCCTGGGGCACACCAGCATTTATTAAGTGGGTATCAGACTTGAAGCCATCCAGCACAACTTGTATTGAACGGTCGGTAAGGTAATTTCTAATCCAACAAAGAAGAGACTCATCGATACCAAAAGCACGCATTTTCGATAAAAGAGCCTGATGCCAAACTCTATCAAATGCTTTAGAAATATCAAGCGCAATAATCTTACTTTCTCCAAAACAATTTAAAGATTGGTTCCACTTTTCGGTGAGATAAGCCATCAAATCACCAGTGGACCGTTTGCTAAGAAAGCCGTACTGCCGGTCATTAAGAAGCTTTCGTTCTTCAAGATATTTCATAAGTTGATGATTTATCAACGTTTCCATGACCTTGGAAAGAAGGGACGTTAGTGCAATTGGACGGTAATTGGAAGGAGAGGAAGATTCGCCTTTTTTAGGGACCGGCTGGACAAATGCAGTTTTCCATCTGCTCGGAAAAATCCCAGCAGAATAGGAAAGATGGAAAAGTTTACGCAGTGGTTTTGCCAGCGTAGAAGAACACCTCTTCAGAATAACGGCGGGGATACCATCTGGACCAGCGGATTTATGTATGTTGAGATCTTTGAGGACTCTCGCAACCGAGCGAGTTCGAAAAAATATCTGCTTCATCAAAAAATATCTGCATTCATCATTCGATATAAATAGGCCACCCGAGGCAACCAGATGGCAGTTTGATTATAGAGTGATAATGTTAAGACTTAAGAGTGAGTTAATGTTTGGTGAAGTTGAAATAGAATAAAGTGGATACTGAATAAAAGTGGTAGATTTGAAAAGTGAAAGGTAAAGTTTTATTTTTTGCGAACTAAGCGAACGTTACAATACCAACTATGGAAAAACCAAAAATATTTCTTATCGAAAAGTATTGAAAACAATAAAATTCAATAAAACACCTTTAAAACAAAAAAAATAATATTTTGCTTTTTATTTTCGCCCTGCAAAGCGGGCGGGGTTTTGCTCGTCATAAATAAAACCAAATTGTTATTGGTTAAATTAAATCGACAATCGGCGTCGACTAGCATCTACCATTGTGTTAAAAAAGTTAATTCTGTACTGCATTTCATAAGATTGAATAAGTTCATCAATAAGATCACAACCGAGCATTCGTTTTTTCCGGGCTGTTCTTTTTCTTTAAATTGAGACTGAATATCGTTTCTACTTTTCTCCACAAATAATCGAGCTTGTGCAACACTAGAGTTATTTGAACACAGGGTTAATTATGCGCGTAATGAGCCGATATCTCGCTGTGTAAGAGAAACGAATAGCATTTCCCTTGTTGTTGATATCAACTTTCATAACAGTAGACTAAATCTTAAACGCATGCTATTACTGCATTTTTTAAGTTGATTATAGAATGTACATATATAACACGTTGCTATATTTATATTGTTTTTTGCCTGTATGTATATTATTCTCTCGCATACTTAGTTCGTTAGTCTATAAGAACATGTTTGTATCTCTGATTGATGTTAAATAAACTAAACTAATTTGGGGTAATGTGGTATAAGTTAGGTGAGCAATGTTGTATAGGCAGTTTTTTCTTAAAATAATTAGCATACTTTAACGTTTTCTACTTTAGTAGGTTCAGATATATGTAAGTAAATAAAACGGGAGCGGGTCAAAATTCTGGCTTCAAAATTCTGCTTTTCAAAATTCTGCTTTTCAAAATTCTGTTTTTTTTTTCATTCTGGCTGACAAAATTCTGCTTTCCAAAATTCTGGCTTTCTTTAAAAGGAAAAACTCTGCTTTTATTCATATTCTTTTTTATTTGCAGAAGAACAAAACAAAGTAGGAGAGCGACAAGCAAGTAAGAGTTTGCAATTATTATCAATATTCTGTCAATTATAAAGAAAAAGATGGTGTAGAAAATGTTAAGCGCGCGCTTTATACTCTTTCTTTTTTCCTTTATCCTCTCCCCATGCTTCGTGCGCTCTATTTCTGTTTAGGCCCTTATAAGCTCCTTTCGTAGGTCTCCAATTACTTCATAGACACCTGCGTGGCTACGGGCAAGGCAACTATTACTTTAATCCGACGATTCCAAGCCTCTACATTGTTTTCCGTCCTTGGGAATGCATCTCTAGTTTTATCATAATTTAACTGAATTATGTAATTCTTTTGAGTAGGAGAGCGACAGTGAGGAAATCAAAAAACTACTTCTCTACTTTAAAATTCTTTAG
This sequence comes from Melanostoma scalare, assembly GCA_949752695.1. Classification (NCBI taxonomy): domain Eukaryota; kingdom Metazoa; phylum Arthropoda; class Insecta; order Diptera; family Syrphidae; genus Melanostoma; species Melanostoma scalare. The sequence goes on from OX456984.1 coordinate 95,789,182, forward strand.
AAAGCAAGAGTTTGCAATTATTATCAATATTCTGACAATTATAAAGAAAAAGAAGGTTTGGAAAATGTTAAAAAGCGCGCGCTTTTTAACATTTTCCAAACCTTCTTTTTCTTTATAATTGGCAGAATTATGATAAGCAGAATTTTGAAAAGCAGAATTTTGAGAAGCAGAATTTTGGAAAGCAGCATTTTGAAAAGCAGAATTCTAAAAGCAGATTTTTGAAAAGCATTTTGAAAGCAGAATATTGAAAAAAGAATTTTGACCCCGGCAGAATTTTGACCCCAAACCCAAATAAAACTAATTATGCATGTTCCAACGAGTAAAAATCTACATATCTGTCCAAAAAATAGTCAACAACTGTGATTAAGGCAGTTTTAGTTTTTTTCGGGGTGAAACAAAAAGTGTTTGTGCGGTTTTAAAAATTCTGTTTCAACAGTGTAAATATATTTTTATAAGAAGAGAAGCCAAAGGTGCCGCCTCTATTCTTACCTTTTCGGTGGACCACAAATCTGCGGCTCTACTGAAAACCAAAAAAGACATCATAGACTTTAGGTTTGGCGATGTTTAACTCCGCCATCCTAAAGCCCCTAACAGAACTGGTGCCCCCAAACCCCCACCTAACTCCCCTGTCAAGACAGCCTGTATGACTCTGACGACAGGTAATAGTGCTCCACAGCCTTCACCAACGTCAGATCTACAAAACAGGCTGACAGCTCCAACAATCCCAGCTCCTCCCCCCAAGTTGCTAATGCCACATCTGCTTTACCAAAGGAGTCAGCCGTAAGGCCTTCTTTACCAAAAGGTACCTCTGGCAATGCAACAACAACTTCCCCCCCCCCCCCCCCTCCCTGCTCAACAACCGTCGCCAAAACAACACCAAAAGGCGTAAATGCAACACCAGCTGCAAAAAGCAGCTCAGCCAAATTCATGGCTCCAAAACGGGATCCCATTCCCAAAGGTAAAGCTCGGCAGAGGCTATTAAAAGCACCAGCGAGCTTTACCTCAACACCAAAAACAAAATGAACTACACCACCCTAAAATTCCTGCAGATAAATCTCATGCACGCCAAAGCTGCCTCAGCTGCGGCAAGCAGGGAATTTGTCAAGCAGGATCTGGACTGCTTACTAGTCCAGGAACCATGGGTGGTAAGAGGCCAAATAAAAGGCCTTCCAACACAATCGTGTAAGTTAATATACGACAACACGCAACTCCAACCACGAGCTGCGCTTCTTATCCATAAAAGAACTAACTTTCTTCCCATTCCAGAATTCATCACAAATGATCTCGTTGCGGTACTAGCTGAGATCCCCACGGCAAGAGGCTTACAAAATATTGTAATAGCCTCAGCCTACTACCCGGGGGATACTACCTCCGCACCACCTGAAGAGGTAAGAAAACTTGTTAGATACTGCAACGCAAGGGGAAGACAGCCACTACTTGGTTGTGATGCCAACTCCCATCACACCATATGGGGTAGTACAGACATCAACAAGAGAGGTGAGTCACTTTTAGATTTTCTTATGAATTCAAACTTAGATATTCTAAACAAGGGAAATGAACCTACTTTTGTCACCTCCACTAGGAAAGAAGTGTTGGATATGACAGTGGCAAGTTTTGCCATAGCCAACAACATTCTCAATTGGCATGTCTCGAAAGAGATATCATTCTCGGACCACCGGCACATCAGATTTGATCTGTCAAGGCCGAATCACAACAATATAGAAAACAATAGGGTACCAAGACACACGGACTGGAATCTCTACACAGAGACACTTCGTTGTGAATTTGAACCATCCTATCCAAACATTGACTCTCCTTATCAACTTGAAAGGGAAGCAACACGCTTAAGCTGACAAATCACAAGCTCATACGAGTTCAGCTGTCACATTAGACTCAATCAACTCAAATCGCGATGTTCCCTGGTGGAACAGTGAGTTGGAGAAGTTAAAAAGAAAGCTTCGAAAGTTGTTCAACAAAGCTAAACGAACCAATTCGTGGAGCGAATATCGAACAACTCTAACGACTTACAACTCGATGATAAGAAGGCAAAAACGACTTACCTGGAAAAACTTCTGTGAAAGTATCGATAACTTGCCTTCTTCAATTAGAGTTCAAAAAGCCTTAGCTAAAGATCATAACAACGGTATTGGTCTCTTAAAAAAATCGGATGGTAGTTTTACCCAAAGTTACAGTGAAACTCTGAGCCTACTTTTGGCCACTCATTTTCCTGACTGTATACATACCACTGATCAATCTCTAACCACAAATGTGAGTTACACTACGCCTAACAGCACAACAAGAAGTCTAGCTAGAAAAATTTTTAGCGAAGACTCCATCAAATGGGCAATATCCTCCCAACAGCCTTTCAAGGCGCCCGGGGAAGATGGTATCTTTCCTGCTCTCTTGCAGTATGGAATTGATACCATAATCTGCTCACTTATACTTATCTATAGATCCAGTTTTGAATTAAGCTACATCCCTCAAACTTGGAGAAAGGTGAGAGTATCACAGCACTGATAATAATTGCACTCGATTTTATTTTCGCGGCGCGGCTGGAGAGATTGGTTATATTGTTGGTTGTTTTAGTTGGATTTTTTTTTTTTTTTTTTTTGAATTTTTTTTTTTATCAATTTTGATTTTTTGGGTGGTAAGAGGTGGAACAGGTCACGAATTATTCGGGCACTAAGCGTGGTGCGTGTGGCTACGGTGAATAGCTGATCGACACTGATCCTGTGTATGTATCACAGGCGCAATGCGCACCTGCCCAACTTTAGCGTTAGAAAGTTTATTAAATTTTCCTCCGCTACATCAAAGAGTAAAGAAGACTGCTGCACTAAGCGGACTAAAGCTTCATCTCACTAACTACTAGAGAAAGGAAAACTTACAAGGACATATGAGTATTCTGCAGGTGCTCCCAATACTGAAATCACCTGCAGCCCACTCCTCGGACTTTATGCCTAAACGCATAATGTTACACCACCCCTTTGAAGTAATCTTTCCAAACCGCTCAGCATGGAAGAACCCTGTAATTCTTACAAATAACTTCCAATACATCTGGTATACTGACGGTTCAAAAACAAACAACGGTGTAGGTGCAGGGATTTACGGTCCCAACTTTAAATCATCTACATCCCTTGGTAACACAACTACTATCTTTCAGGCAGAGGTTATGGCTATAGAATTCTGTATTAGGGAATGCATTAGAAGAAACCTCCGAAGATCAAGTATCCTAATCTGCTCTGACAGTCAGGCAGCACTAAAGGCTCTGTCCTCGACAAAAAATCGAATCCAAACTAGTTTGGAACTGCCTGACATGTATAGTTCAATTAGCTACTCACAATAAAATAACTCTTTCATGGGTGCCTGGTCATGAAGGCGTACCGGGTAACGAAGAGGCTGACCGACTTGCTAGACTTGGCTCTCAGTCCGAATTCAAAGGCCCTGAACCCTACTGTGGTCTCCCAATCAGTAGCCTTAAAAACGATTTAGCTACCTGGGAACGACAGAACATGATCAGCACCTGGAACAACTCAAATGGCCATCGTCAGTCAAAACTATTCATTGACTTATCCCACAAACGTATGAAAGAAATTCTTGACATGAGCAAAAGTGACGCAAAGTTACTTACGGACTTCTTCACTGGACACTGCTCTCTCAAGTATCATCTTAAAAACATGGGCATCAGCCAAGATGACACCTGTCGTCTCTGTCTTGAAGACATAGAAACAGCTGAACACATTTTATGTGAATGCACTGCCTTAGCTAGATCCAGGCTTAAAATATTCAATAAAGGGTTCCCCTGTCCCCTTGATATCAGAAACACCTCTTCCTCAAAGATTCTTAGGTTCTTACATGACCTCAGCTTCGAATGAACAAACCTATACACTACGTGTATTTAAACCTAAAGGGAACAGCACAAAAGATCTTTCAGGTCGACGTGCTTGTAAAGGTAATTTTAACCTTCACCCTATATAAGTTAAAAAAAAAAAAAATATATATATTTTTCGGAAAAATACAAGAATCTTTTGCGAAAAATACATGCAAGTTTTGCTAAAAATGTATTTATATTATTTTTTATTATTTTTTTGTAAAAGTATACGGTTTCGGCTTATGTGGTATACTTGGCATGGGCTAATGTAATATAGTATACCACATTACCCACTCTAAAATTGAAATCCTTTTCAAAGTTGGCTATTTTTTTTTCTCATGATCCATTCCTTAAAATGTCTAAAAAGGTAAAGTAAGACAATGGGATTTCAAAAACATGAAAAAAGCTATTCATTCTGTGAGGAATGAAAAAACGAGAATTTTGCTAGCTTCTAAGAGATTTGGCTTCCCACGCAAAACTCCTCAAAGCTAGAAGTGCATACTCAGTGGAAAACCTCATACTCATAAAATTGGGCAAAAACATAAATTAAGCAACCATTCACCCAAAGTAACGTCTTTTGATCTATCTAAAGGTCTTACACGACAAATCGTGAACATATTTAATGACTTTCTTGAACAAGATTATTCCAAAAATAGCCCGCCATCCGGTGACGCTATTTGCGTCTTCGTCAAAATACAGTGGAAGGATTAATTAAACACAATTGTTAAATGGACATCATGCTTACAAAGCGAAACAGTCTGGGCTCATTATTTTATATATTATACATATTAAAAACTTTATTTTAACAACCAGAAAGGTCTAATTTTTATTATTATTATTTTTCAACCTAAATTATAAAGTGGTGGCCAAACGCAATTAGAAACGGCAGCCATATAGCAATATAAGTACGCATCACTTTCTTAAAAGACATTTCTTCAAGTTGAAAAGAGGTTTAATTTGTAGCCCATGATTAAGAGCACACATTAAATAATTTAAGGAAACAGCTAGACAATATCAAATACAAAAAAATAAACATGTATTTAATTCAAATTGTGCGTGGCCATATAATTAGAAGCAGAGCATACAAATTGGTATTTCATTAAAAATCTTCAGTTCAACGTTGAGTAAGTATTAATATTTTGAAGGGGATTTCTTTGTATAACCGAAGCTAATGTTCTTTCCATACTTTCAACCAGAGCGAGTTATATTCATAACGTACCCTATTATTCTCTCTACCTATTTTCTCTATACGTTTTGTTTATTGTAATGATATATACTGTTAGTTGATCTTGTCTGTAAAGCCAAGCGTTGTCCGTAAGGCCTAGCAACAAGAAAGCTGTGTAGTTTTGGTTTCAGTTCTTTAGAAGAAAGCATTCAATAAAGATCGCTGTTAATTGAATATAAAACTTGTTTTTCTTTGTGCTCCCGCTGAATATAAGTAGGCAAAAGCTAACTGGCGCAGTCGGTCAAAAAAAAAAAAAAACTCTAAAAAAGTATAGTGTCGCACTCGAAAGTAAAATACTTTAAAACTTAATAAATAATAATAATTTATTATAAAAGAAAACAATAAACAAACAAATAAAACATTTTGACACAGTTTTTTAAAACTATAAAAACAGACAAATGTGCATGGATATTCAAAAAACGTTCATGCATCGAATGTTCTAAAAAAAAGTACAGTGTCCTCAAAAGTTATACTTTATTATGAAAACCGAAACAACACGCAAACAAATGAAACGTTGTGACACAATTTTTAACTAACCAGTGTCCAAAACAAAGGGAATTGTAATAATAATTTAAATTTATTACCTACATCCTGAAAATATAAAATATATGTATAATATGCACATATAATATAATAACAAAAGTAGCAATCATAAACTATCGTAAAGGCGAGAACCAGCGAAAAACAACAACCGGCATCTACATAGTTACAGGATCTGTGAAAAAATTACAAAAAAAAAAAAAACAAGAAAAGAACTGATATTCGAAATTAAAGAAAAATAATAATAATTTAAATTTATGTTTTATATTAATTTATAAAGTGTATACACATACAAAAAAATTGTGAATGAGAAGTAAAAATACATAATTAGAATAGTGTAAATAAAATTTGTATTCAATTCATTTATATTATTTATATAAAGGATCTATCGGTTATTTGCTTTCCATATGTAAATATACATAGGTCAACAAGGAGTTAGAATTTAAGTCATTTCAAGCCATCAAATTGCTTAACACATAACAATTTCCCGCTCACGTTTTACTATTCCATGTCAAAATAGCGCTTGCTGCAGAGGGAGATCCTCTTCAATTCGAATAAGTTCATTCTAAGAATTATAAATAAAAATTCGGTAAGTCATTGATATTAGTTGCTGTGTTGGGGTTTTTCTCAATAATTGCAAAAGTTACGAAGTAAAATTTTAAAGAGAAAGTAAAAAAAAAAAAAAAATAAAGAGTAAAAATAAATAACAGAGCTTTACTAGAAATCATTGAATACATTGAATTTATTTTTTTCGACAGTTAAGAAAGTTTCTCTGAGTAAATTTAGTTAGTTACTAGTCATGGCTAACTCTCTTGAAATCTGCAATTCTCTTAAAATTCCAGATGCTGTGAAAGATGTTCCATGTTTCGACGGTAATCCACGTTTGCACTTCGATTTTATTACTAACGTTGAAGAGCTTCTTGCTTTGATGCCAGGAATTAGTGGAACAAATTACGCTAGCATAATTTTGAGAGCAATTCGCAATAAAGTTGTCGGACCAGCAAATGAAGTATTAAACATGAATGGAACGTCCATAGACTGGGACGAAATTAAAAACAATTTAATACTTCATTATGCGGATAAGCGGAATGAAACTAGTCTCATAAGAGACTTACATCAAATTAGGCAAAACACACATAATGTTGAACCCTTTTATGCCCGTATTATAGAGATTTTTTCTACTATCATAAATCATGTGAGGTTACATGAAAAAGAACCAACGGTAGTAACGGCAAAAAAGATTCTCTATGCAGAAATGTGCCTAAATTCGTTTTTAAGTGGACTTAGGGAACCTTTAGGATCCACAATACGTGCAATGAGACCTACGAAATTGAGTGAAGCCTTATCATTATGTTTAGAGGAACAAAATCGATTAAATTTTCACGGACAGCACAAATTTTATGGACATAATAGTTCTCAAAATAATTTGTATTCCAATATACCATATAATACAGTTCAACAACCACATACAAGCAGTGCTTTTAGAAATCTAAACTATGTACCAAGAACTCTTACGCCTTCCTTAGCAAATATGTCTACATTTATCCCAAACAATAACACACATTTCGCACCAAATATTCAAAATTATAATCGACCCCCAGATTTTAACAAATTTGTTCCTAACCAATTCTTACACAACAAATTTCAGACCAAACAATCCCAAAATTCATACACAACCTGAACCAATGTCAATTTCAAACGCGTATACCCATAGACAAAACTCCAATCGTACTCAACCCTATAAATATAACTCACAAGAGCTACATAACATCGAACCAATTTATTATACCAATAATAACCCACCAGAACAGATTGAACCAAGTCAATATTCAAACGGAAATACTTTCCAGCAAGAAATTGTGTATGACCAAAATGAAGATATTCCACATTTTTCAACTGAATCGATTGTTGATGACGCAAATTTTCATTAACGTGCCTCGGAAAATCGACAGGTTACTTAGATTTGAATAATTACAATTCACATTTATTGCCTTATATCAGGGCTTCTTAAACTTTTTTCATTCACGACCCCGTTTATGATTGCGAGTTTTCTGGCGACCCCATATAAATATGAAAGAAATATATAAGTATTTTCTGTTGATTTATTTACTAGGTAACAATTTAAATGTACATATGTATGAAAAGATAAAGTTTTAGAATTCATTTAGAAACATAGAAATAAAAATAAAAGGGAGTTCTGATCGTCTTAGTTCGCACGAAAATATTCGAACGCAGTCGTTGAGTGGTAAGTATTAATTTTAAATTAAATTAATGAGATGGATGTGCCTGTTTTTTATTGCATAGCAAATTAAGTCTTGGTGTAATGTTTGAAACTGCTGGACGTAAGACCTCTTTAACATTTTTTAGCGATGAACGATATTCGGATTTAATATGTGTTAAAGCCGAGAAAGTGACTTCACATAAATATGTGGTGTTGAATGGCAGGAGAACATTTAAAGTAATATCAGCGATTGTAGGAAATTCAGCTCTAGTTCCAATCCAAAATTCAGTCAAGGGCTTTTTTTCAAATTGTAGTTTTAAGTTTGAGCACCAACAAGCCTCGGATACGAACAAGCCTCGGATACGAACTTCGGATCTGTACGTGGAATGTTAGGCCCCTTAATAGACCACGTGCAGCCGAACAATTAGCGGAAGCCCTCAACTGCTACAAAGCAGATATTACCGCTTTTCAAGAAATACGATGGGATGGACCAGGTAGACGCAATTACAAACATAAACATATATTTGGATATTTGCTTGTCGAGTTGAAGGAAATATAAAAAAAAAAACTTATTAATTTTTTCTGAAACATATGCATTGTGCAGAGGCTAAAGTAAACATTATATAGCATAGCATAGGTATATCATAATTTGGCATGGGAAACCTCCCCTTAAATATTTAACTTGAAAATCTCTCGCGACCCCTGGATTTTTCCAGTAAATAAAGAAGTTGTTATTAATGCATTACCTGAGCTTCTTACGAAAAAACCAGTGAAATTCCTGATTTTTAAATTCCATTCTTACTTTGATGGATTGATCGGAATCGACATTATTAAAGAACTTGGATTAACTATTGACATAAAAAACTCAAATTTAAAAACAAAAAATACGTTTATACCATTAAATTTCAAACCAAATCTTATGTCAAAAACTTATATTGTACCTGAGCTCAGTAAATGAGTTTATTTACAACCAATCGATATCAAATCCGTGAGCGTTTACATAAAACCAACCGCTATAACTTCTCATTTAATGATTTCGGAAGGGTTGTATTTAGCAAAAGACTGGTACTGCTTTGTCGAGGTTGTAAACAAATCTGATTCTCAACAAACTTTGCTAGTAGAGCAACCAATCAAAGCTGAACCTGTTGATGCTTATTTCGAATTTCACAACATGAAATCGAAAACTTGAAAGCATTGAGCCGAAAAATATTGGGCAAGCAATAAAAACTGACCATCTTAATGAGGTGATAACTTAACTTTTTCAAACTCTATAAAACATGAAATTAAGACCACCAATGAGATACCCATATATTCCAAATCTTACCGTTACCCTTATATTCACAAAGAGGAAGTGCAAAGGCAAATAAACGAGTTATTGAGACAAGGTATTATACGTCCCAGCTTCTCACCTTGGTCGTCTCCGATTTCGATAGTTCCGAAAAAGAAAGATTCAACCGGGGAAGAAAAATGGAGGCTGGTTATCGATTATCGAAAACTAAATGAAAAAACTGTAGATGATCGTTATCCCATCCCAAATATAACCGAAATTTTAGACAAACTTGGTAGAAGTATATATTTTAGCACACTCGATCTAGCCTCAGGATTTCATCAAATTGAAATAAAAAAAGAAGATATTCCCAAAACTGCATTTTCGGTCGAAAACGGACATTATGAATTCGTTCGCATGCCTTTCGGGCTAAAAAATGCACCCTCTACCTTCCAACGCGTCATGGACAATGTCTTAAGAGAACTCCAAGGGAAGACGTGCTTAGTGTATATGGATGATATAATCGTGAATTCCACCTCGTTGCAGGAACATATGGAAAGTCTCAATGCCGTTTTTCAAAAATTGACTGAAGCAAATCTGAAAGTTAAAATAGAAAAATCCGAGTTTTTGTGTAAGGAAGTTTCGTTTTTAGGACATCTTGTTACTTCTGATGGCATCCGGCCAAATCCGGACAAGATACAAGCCGTAAAAAAATTTCCTCTACCAACCACACAAAAACAGATTAAATCTTTTCTTGGCCTCTTGGGCTACTATCGCAAATTTATAAAAGATTTTGCAAATCTTACGAAACCCTTAACAGAGTGCCTTCGAAAAGGAAATAAAATTATTTTAAACTCCAGATTTACTAATTGTTTTGAAGAATGCAAAAATATACTATGCAATGACCCTATCCTACAATACCCAGATTTTCGTAAGCCTTTCATTATTACTACTGATGCTAGTAATGTTGCAATAGGTGCAGTGCTCTCCCAAGGTCCTTTAGGTTCTGATAGGCCTATTTGTTTTGCAAGTCGGACTCGATCAAAAAGTGAACAACATTACAGCACGATCGAAAAAGAGCTGTTGGGTATTGTTTGGGGCACAAAATACTTCAGACCATATGTTTATGGCCGAAAGTTCAAGATTGTCACTGATCACAAGCCCCTCACTTGGCTTTTTTCCGTCAAAGATCCCTGCTCAAAACTAGTACGGTGGAGGTTGCGGCTAGAAGAGTATGACTATGAGGTTGTCTACAAAAAAGGTACGCAGAATGCAAACGCTGACGCACTTTCACGAATTGAAATAAACACTAACGAGACTGAATTTGAAAATTTAGAAATGGCTTCGATACAAAATAACGCTGATGCATCGTCCATAATATCAACAATTCATTCGGCTGAAGAAAATTTTGATAGTGGTATTCCAATATCCGAACGTCCAATCAACGAATTTTCCCATCAAATTATTATTAGGCGAAATCCGACAAAATCGCAGTTATCTTCAAAACTGACAATTTTGTTTAAAAGGAAAAAAAGGTATATAATTGAGCACCATAATCCTGCAGATGAAAGTGTAGTCACTTCAATTTTGCAAGACCACATGAATACAAAACGGCAAATGGCCATTTTAACAGACGATGAAACATTTTCGGGGATTCAAAAGGTGGTTACCAAGTTTTTCCATCGAGCACGTTTAAAGCTTGTTAGATCTATGACTTTGCTTAGAGATATAACGGAGAGAGATGATCAAGAAAAAGAGGTTAGAAATTACCATCAGACCTCCTACCATAGGGGTATAACCGAATGTTTTCATCACTTAAAAAGAGATATATATTTTCCAACACTTAAACATGTAATTTCTAATGTTATAAATAACTGTGAAATTTGTCACAGGTATAAATACGACCGTAAGGCAGAAAAACTTAAATTTCAATTAAGCGAAACCCTATCAAAACCATTGGAAATAATTCATATTGATATATATTTTGTGTCCAAAATGAATTTTTTAACTATTATTGACAAATTCAGCAAATTCTCAGCCGTATACCCACTGACAGCAAGAACAAGCATCAATTTAATTAAATGCCTCAGACACTTTTTTTCACATCACGGTATTCCAAAAAAAATAGTTGCAGATAACGGTAGCGAGTTCATTTGTACTCTATTTAGGGAATTCTTAGAATTGTATAACATTAGTTATCATAACATTTGTGCAAAGACATCAACAGGTAACTCGCCAGTCGAACGTTTTCATTCCACCCTTACGGAACTGATTCGCTTGATTAAATTTCATAAAAAAGACGCTTCAATTGAAGAAATAGTTGATGAGGCTGTACTGACATATAACAATTCTATACATTCCACAACAAAATTGAGTCCTTTTGAACTCCTTTCAGGCCATATTCACTCCAGTAAACCGTTTCCATCAAACCCAGATTTTCGCACAGAACAAGAATACTTAGAACAACATAAATTAAATTATGAAAATCTTTGTAAATTAGTTCATAAAAAAAGTCTCGAAAGAAAACAAACTTACATAAGCAACCTAAATAAGTCACGTAAGGATCCTCCGGATTATACCGCAAATGAACAAATTTTTGAAAAGGATGATAGAAGAAATAAATTGGCACCTAGGTTTAATGACCACATTGTTACTCAAAACAATGAAATAACTGTCGAAACAAATAAAAGAAAGGTTCATAAGCAAAAGATTAAACATACATAGGATGTCTAAATAAAAAAAAAAAAAAAACATCTAAGAATAAATTTATTTCACATAAATATACCCAGTGACTTAGTAACTTATGTACAATGAGCACTTACCGAAACATCTTAAAATGCAAAACAAATGTATCTTGTTCATATAAATAAAGGAGCACCTTATTAACCTTATAAGTGTGAGCTTTGCAATAAAATAATAAAATGGTCCACTAGGGCGTATACTTACCAGCAAAATAAATAAATGAATGCAAATGATATTATACCAAAATAAATGTACTACATAATTGTAAAGAAAAAATTAAATTATATATTAACTATCCTATTTTTGAAAGTACTTCCTTATTTATATATGCATAATGTATATATTTATGAAAACGAATTATATAATGCAATGAACTTAATCCCAAGTTCATTCCTTTTGGGGGGGACGAGTTATATTCATAACGTACTCTATTATTCTCTCTACCTATTTTCTCTATACGTTTTGTTTATTGTAATGATATATACTGTTAGTTGATCTTGTCTGTAAAGCCAAGCGTTGTCCGTAAGGCCTAGCAACAAGAAAGCTGTGTAGTTTTGGTTTCAGTTCTTTAGAAGAAAGCATTCAATAAAGATCGCTGTTAATTGAATATAAAACTTGTTTTTCTTTGTGCTCCCGCTGAATATAAGTAGGCAAAAGCTAACTAGCGCAGCTTCTTGATGGTGCTATACCGTCCCAGACCTCCTTAATGTTTTTGAAAAGCTCGTCCGAACTTTTAGATTTTTTGAACTTTAATCCTCTCTTGACGTCTGCCCATAAGTTCTCAATTGAATTCAGGTCCGGACTTTGCGCGGGTCAACTCAAAACACTGGTTTTTGTATCCGCAAACCACTGCTTTATAAGTATGCAGTATGTTTTGGGTCGTTGTCCTGCTGTAAAACATAACTGATGGGCATGTGTGCGAATGAATAAGGCTCTATTATATTCTCCAGTATGCCTTTATGAACGTGTTGATCCATTCAACCGAAGCTTAATTAACTTACTGACCCTAAGCGGGTGCTCTAAATTATTCATTATCTTACTTCTAATGCCTTTCGGCCTTAAGAATTAAAAACTGCAACTAAGAAAATTTAAAAAAAAAACTTAGTTTGCAAGAACATTCTTTCTTGTGTTTTCTTAAAACTAATTCAAACTAATTAAAACTAGAGCAGCCACAGTAGCTTTTGGTTTTTTTTTTTTTTGTTTTTTCTATTTATAGTTTTTTTTGGTTTTTTGCATTTTATAATTTTTTTGGTTTTTGTATTTTATAACTTTTTTTTTTCTTGTTTGCCACTGTACCCACCCCCTACACTAAGACTTACACGCTAAACCTGTGTAAGTCAGCCATTGGCGACTCGCAATCAATATCAAATTCATGTTGTTGCTCCGACAACAACCAGAACATTTTCGACATTCTAACAACGTCACGACGATCGCGATCTGAAACCATGTCTAACCACATGTCTAATGACAGCTACTGAGTAGACGTACATTTGAGTTCGGCTACCTTGTTTATAATTTCCCTCGTGTTATTTCAAACGAAAGCATAAAAATCAAAAACTCACCATAAATTTGTGTTGTTTTAAAGTTTAATTGCATCACTAATCATTTTAGTTTTCACGTTTTTACATATAAATTAAAATAATTGCAATTATTTTGCAACGAAATCGTGTTTCATTTCCTGTATTCACACTATGTCAGCGATACGTACCGGTACTCGAAGCAAAACCACTACCACGAAACCCTCTCCCATCGAGTCTTTGTCATCATCCGCTATGACCCCTCAAAAAACCGCGAGCAATGGTAATGTCAATTGCAAAAGTATGGATGAGCAGAGTAAAGAACAGAGTGACTATATTATTCGGCTTTTATCGCAACAAATTCTCGATTCGGAAAATCGTATTTCTGACAGAATTAGTGGTCAAATCAAAGAATTACAAAACTCTTTAAACGAAACAAACACCAAAGTGAACGATCTCGAAACTGCGCTTTCTAAAGCTAACGAAAAAATTAACACACTCGATTCTGAGGTACGCGAACTAAAAAAAAACATCGTTGATGTAAACAAAAAATGCACCATCGCACAAACCGAAGTGAATAACATTAAAAAAGTTCAAAACATGCACGATAACCGTTCCGTAGCCAATGATGCTTTTCTGTTTGGTGTGCCTTTTTATGATGATGAAAACCTTAAATCTACTTTCAATCTCCTTTGCAACGCTTTAACAATTAAACCACCAACTATCAACACTATTTATCGCACGCGCTCCCGCACTGAATCTAAAGACACTGCAATTCTTATTAAATTTAAATCACCGTATGATAGGAACTTTGTTTTGAAGTCTGTGGCTGAGTTTCAAAAAAAAAAATAATAGACAGTTATGCCTGCAAGACATTGATATTGACTCTCATACGGCTCTTTTTTTGAGTGAAGCGTTAACTAAAAACAATTTGTCAATCTATCAACGTGCAGTGGCTCTCAAGAAACAAAAACAACTGTTATGCTGCTGTACCGGTCGACTGCATTGAGAGTTTGGACAGGGGTGCCGACTCTGACACTTAAGTTATTATATTATGATTATTAGTTTTTCTTTCTTTTCATTCAGTGTTGGGGTAATAAGCCCCAAATATCTTCTTCAAGCGTTTGTTAAGACTGCCGAATTCTACGCCAAACTATGCCATTTACGTTGAGTCTGGAATAACCCCTATTTACACGCATTGCCTTAAAATTAACTCAGATTACATTGTTAAAGTAATGAGAAGAAGTGACGGTAATCTTCACAGGAAAATATTGATTAGACTTCTGCAAAGGAACTCCTCTCCATTCAAAGAATGGAAACAATTAGCATTATCCCATGGAGTAATTCTATCTCTGCAAGAATCGAATGTGGAAGAATGGCAGCACATATTTGCAGATGTAATTGCAAAAGTAGACGAAAGTATGTATACCCAAAATTTATTAAGAGCATCTGCATCAACATCGCGAACTATCTACCGGAACCTAAATCACAGATTGACAACCGTAGCCTCTTACTTTAGTAATGAATTATCTTCTGAAGTTATAGGTACCATTTTTAGAGCGAGAGTTGAAATTATTAACTTAAATTTTATGCCACATCGATCTGATCTAACACAGCTATGTAATTTGTGTAACAGAAGGGAAATTGAAGATGTGTACCACTTCATTGCTATCTGTCCAATGCTTCAAGAGATACGTCGATTATATTTCCAGGAAAGTTACCTATCCTTTGCTCGACTCATCGACATATTGAATGGAACACTAGGTTGGCCAACTCTTTATAAATATTGCGAACATGCGATTAATTACCGTAATAGTTTCTAAACTTAAATATGAATTTTGCTCCGTCATTGCAGTTTAAAAAAAAATAAAAAAAAAAAAAAAAAAAAAAAAAAAAATTAAAAAAAAAAAAAAAAAAAATTTAAAATTGTTTGTGTTTCAAATCATTATAAAATTGATATCATTATACAAATTATATTGCTGCTCTAATTTCTTTTATGTTTCAAATCATGATAAAATTGTATTTTTTTATGTTTCAAATCATGTTAAAATTGAAAAACCCTTTTTTTTCTTTTAGTGTTTCAAATCATTATAAAATTGATTTGTAATTTAAACATAAAATATTATTACAAATGTATTTTTTTTTTTTTTTTAATTACATATCATATATAATATCTTTAATAATATTCAATAATATATTTTTTTTTCTTTTATACTTTCAATTTTCTTTTAATTTAAAATGAAATGTTAACTCAGGCAGACGGCAGAATTGCCATGTCCTTATTCTTAAGAAAACAAACTCAATTGTAATAATTTAATCACAAATAAAGAATTATCTATCTATCTATCTATCTAATAAGCCCCAAATATCAGGCGATTGGTCGAGGTCATCGCCCTTGCAGTGTGACAACGAGTCAGTTTTATAATGAAGTTGTCGATCCTGTTTATTTGAGCCCCGTTGTAAAGGACACCATTAGGATAATATTTTCTGTACTCCAACTCTGGTGTTCTGTGCAATCAAAGACAGGTACGCAGACACTGTCTCTCAAACACCCGAATCTTTTCCATTTGAGACGCTTTAACATTGAACCACACGGGGCACCCATAGACAATCATTGGCCTTATGAGGGCCATGTAGCAAATCACCTTCACTCTGCTGTCAAGTTGACTGCTGTGAAACAGTCGCCGCTGATTTTCTGGAATAATATGTTTGTCCTCAGCCCATGTGGACAGAGCTCTATTGAGAACTTTCTCGAATACCTTGCTGATACTCAGAAGAAGACTAATTGACCGGAAATTTGCTGGATTGGAACCATCCTTCCCTTTTTTAAGGAGAGGATGGACCATTGCCGTCTTCCAACGCACTGGATAACATACATTATTCAGCGCATTGTTGAACCCACCGTGGTGTATATGTCCACCGCTTCCGAAGGGAGGTTTCGCAGCACAATGATTGGGTATGCCGTCGACTCCTGCTGACTTCTTTTTCTTTATTTTGTGAAAGATGCTCTCGAGGACCATCTTGGAAACGAACAGGGTGTTATCCCCGTTTCGCTCGGCGATGACTGCATTTGCAGGTCGGTCGTCATACCTAGGGAAACCAGGATTCTCGGATCGCCAATGCGAGATCTCGTATCTAAGATAGAAGTGTCTAACGAAGGCTCTGTTCTTAAGGTCGTAATTCGGGCGATTGCAATCATTCACCTTATATACTCGCTCGAAAACAGCACCCACCGTCTCTAAATTCTCTTGAGCATCTTCCACTATAAAGCTGTCATCATCCAAGATGGCATCGTCTGGATCTATTCCTACTGTCAAAATTAAGTTTTTGTTCTGTGTCGTCCTTTGGAATTTAATACTCTGAAGGTCATTTTGATCTTTTCTCCTAAAGATTTTGTTTATTTCCGGAAACATACTCGGGTTGTTGGACTGCACATGCACAGCCCGAATTTTATTGTTCCAGAAAAATGAAAATTATAGTTTTCTTTAATAAGTTGTTGGAGATTTTCGATCTGTGACTTCAGAGTTCTAATCTCCAAATCATGTCGGTTAGAAAACCTCCTTTGCAAGAGTTTGAATCTCGACAGGATTCTACTTTTTTGTTTGTAAAGTGAATCTATTGTCGCGTTTCTGTACATGTTCGTAGTGTCATTTTGCCTATATTTATGAATTCTCCTGTCCATTGTTCTACGGATTGCATCCTCCATACGTTGCAGGTATCCATCGATCTCAACGTTCGACAGATTCCTGTTGCATGGCGGCGCAATACCGTTCGAACGAAGTTCCCTTGAGACAGCACCGGAAAAGCGCGGCCAACTTGTCTTACCGTAGTAGTAAGAGTGCGTCGGCACGTACTCCTCCAGTTCCACAAGGCCGCTCGGAAGCAGTATGACGGCGGAAAAGTCCACAGTTGTCACTGTCGTACTGAATCGTCGTCAAACAATTTTTCGTCCGTCGAAGAGTCGGTTGGTCAGCTTATGTCTTGAGTCTAAGAGCAATAGATCTAGATATGATCCACTTCGAGAACATTAAGGCCTGTCAGTAGCCAGCAGATCGACTTTACACTCAATACTGTGAAGCCCCAGCCAATTGAATAGCTGGGTCCCCCATGGATTGTCTAATTGATTCCCCAATCTTACAGCCTTATTTATTAGATTTCACTAATACTCGGTTCAACCTGGTATTAAATAATACTAGTATTAGCACTTAATACTCCCTTACGCCAGGTCGAGCGAATCCTTATTTATAAAACATTTTCCAACCCGTATTAGTTAATACTTGCTTATGTCAAATTTTCCATCAAAAAAATGACCCATCTATAGCTCTGGTTACTATAAACGTCAACAAATCCCATTGAGCACGTTCAATGCATCAAGTTTTTTCAGATAATCTAACTTCTTTCGGGCTCTGATTGGCCAGAGTTTTAGTTCTTCTTTTGATGCGTGACTTTTGACCAATCAGAGGCCAAAAAAATTAGATAACTTAATTGCGTTGAACCCGAGCATTATGATTGTTTTTTTTTTGTGGTTGGCGGAAATTTTTCCAAAATGGATATTAAACAAAACAAAACAAGAAATATTAGTTTTCATTTATTAATTTATTTATCTTGTAGCTAAGGCGGAAAAAAAATTAAAACTATTCACAAAACCAAAATAATTTTCCACTTTTCCTCCAAAAATTTGAACAAAATGACATTTAGACCTTAATACGACCTTAATCGTCCGTTAATACTCCTATGAACCAGTATTTGCTTAATCCACCGCTAATACTGGTGTATTTTTTTATTAAATAAGGTTTGGAGTATTAGAGGAGTATTAAGTTCGTAGTAACCTTAATCCGCCGATAATACGGGTTTATAAATAAGGCTCTTACAGCCTTATTTATTAGATTTCACTAATACTCGGTTCAACCTGGTATTAGTTAATACTAGTATTAGCACTTAATACTCCCTTACGCCAGGTCGAGCGAATCCTTATTTATAAAACATTTTCCAACCCGTATTAGTAAATACTTGCTTATGTCAAATTTTTCATCAAAAAAATGACCCATCTATAGCTCTGGTTACTATAAACGTCAACAAATCCCATTGTGCACGTTCAATGCATCAAGTTTTTTCAGATAATCTAACTTCTTTCGGGCTCTGATTGGCCAGAGTTTTAGTTCTTCTTTTGATGCGTGACTTTTGACCAATCAGAGGCCAAAAAAAGTAAGATTATCTGAAAAACTTAATTGCGTTGAACCCGAGCATTATGATTGTTTTTTTTTTGTGGTTGGCGGAAATTTTTCCAAAATGGATATTAAACAAAACAAAACAAGAAATATTAGTTTTCATTTATTAATTTATTTATCTCGTAGTTAAGGCGGAAAAAGAATTAAAACTATTCACAAAACCAAAATAATTTTCCACTTTTCCTCCAAAAATTTGAACAAAATGACATTTAGACCTTAATACGACCTTAATCCTCCGTTAATACTCCTATGAACCAGTATTAGCTTAATCCGTTGCTAATACTGGTGTATTTTTTTTATAAATAAGGTTTGGAGTATTAGAGGAGTATTAAGTTCGTAGTAACCTTAATCCACCGATAATACGGGTTTATAAATAAGGCTGTTAGTGTTTACCATTGTAATCACCGACCAAGAGGAAATAGTTTTCATCTGAGTTCAGTTTCAGACATGGAAAAAGTGTTTCAAGCTCTGTTATAACGAAGACATTGTAAAATGTCCCCGTGCCTGTTTAATTTTTCCCATCTTACCATCTGGTAGTCGAGGACGGAAATTTTCCTTAGACTCTCCAGACGGCTATTGGGTGATAAGGTGACGAGGAACATCGGCAATAACCGCTTCTCCCGTCTTGCCTTGGCCGGTGAACGACTTAAACCCGATGAACTCGAGATCGTCGCCCGCCAACCAGTGGAGTTCAACTAAGAGCTCCTCTGGGTCAGAGATAGGCTCTACCCCTTTAAGTTACATGCTTTTGGGTTTCTCCTCTTTGGGAGTAAGAGTAAAATGTTCGGTGGTTGTCTCTTTCCACAACTCCCGAACTATTTTATGGTCACCAATGGATTGACATTGGATCGCATGTCTGTCTTGACCGAGTCTTTTAATAGTAAATTGATCGCCAATACTTACATAAGTTTTTGGTGGCCTTCAACTCCATGTTGATGGTATTTATGGGGGGCACTCTGCTTTTTAAGGACTTCTTTAGTTATTGTTGTTGTGGCTGTTTCTGCTGCTCTGCTGGCTGCTTCTGCTGCTCTGCTTGCTGCTTCTGCTGCTCTGCTTGCTGCTCCTGCTGCTGTTTGGGCATTGTTGTCGCGGCTTTTATAGCCGCGGTCCCTCGTGGCTGCTCATCGGTAGGAGTTTTTTTTTACTTATTTCAGCTTTTTTAGCTGAAGTCCTGCGTTGCTGCACGGGTGCAGTTTCTTTATTAGCAGCCCGTTTTGCTGCTGTTGACGGCTGTTTGGTTGCAGATTTGTCTGCAGATAATGCTCTACTTTGCTTTGAAGCATTTTCTTTTGGCACAGACTGTTTTTGTCTTGCCTCGCTTAAATATTTTCTGCGGGCCTCTGGCCTTGCCTTTATCTCGCTTATCTCCTTACCAAGCTGCTCCATCATTAAAGAAAGCGATTATCTTCATTTACATTTTTTTTTCATTTTTTCTTCCTCGTGCTCTGCTAGGGCAGCGAAAGAATTACCTGCTCCCTGTGACTCTCAAGACCATTTCTCGTTTAAAGCGATGTGGTCTCTGGCACAATTCGCACTGGAGCTTTGAGGAGCTCGCAAGCAGCATATCTTTTGACTCATGTCTAATGGATATGCCGTCGGACACCAAGGCTCAAACCGCGTCAAAATTACTCAGTCAACTTTCCTTCGGATCAGGACTGGTGACTGGTTCACTCCAGAATCTGAGCCTGGAAAGAACTGTTATCGTATCTTCACGGATAGCTCTAAAACCGACGAGGGTTCTGGTGCTGGTGTCTTTGTGGAGAACGACGACATACGACTGCACACATCTTTGGGATCATACGCATCCGTTTTCCAAGCGGAGGCATATACTATCCTAATGGCCTTGAGCCACGTTACGAACAATGGATGGACGGGGAAAAGTATCTTTGTTTGCAGCGACAGCCAAGCTGTGCTTAAGACCCTTCTCAACCCTCTAACCACTTCGAAAGTGATCCAGGAATGCAAGAGCTCTCTGAATGCGATCGGAAGATTAAATTCCTAGAGTCTCATTTGGGTTCCGGGCCATCACGGCATAACTGGAAATGAGATCGCCGAAGAACTCGCTAGGCAGGGATCTCAGACAGCTTTCTCAGGACCTGAACCGTCGCTTGGTCTGCCAGCGTCCTCAGTGAGGGCTTCAATCAACGATTGGATCTGTGAAGAGCACAACCGTAGATGGCATGCTTTCATTGGATGCAGACAAACCAAGCAACGTTAGTAAGAAGACTGCAACATTTTTGCTAGCCCATAGCAGAAAGAAAAAGCTTATTAGCGTTGCCAGCGGGCACTTCTCTTTTGCCAAGCATTTAAAGGTGTTAGGCTTAAGTGATACCACACTCTGTGAATCTTGTGGAGAAGATGAGGACACCGGAGAGCACTTCCTCTATGTGAATGTCTTGCTTTTCTCGCATGAGGTTACAGAAACTCGGCGCAGACATGGTGAGAGCTGGTAACTTAGGCTCCTTATCATGGCAGCGTCTTTTGGCTTTTCTCTGAACATCTGGAAAGCTATAACAAATAGAAGGTTGTTGACTGGTAGTACAATGGACCGGTATTTAGGTCTGAGTGCTCCAGCTGGTATTTTAAAAACCTCCAACAAAAAAAAAAATCACTTTTGATGACCTCGTAATCGATACAAGTTTGAGGAAGTGGACTCTTGAGATCAAACAATACAATTTGTATAGGACTAATATTTTTCACACAGCTCAGATAATTATCTGTAGGTTTAACCAAAAAAGAAACTGTTACTATAAATTTGTTGGGAATCATCAAATCGACATATTTTACCCTTGCTACTTCTGTTAGCTACCACAGTCGAAAGTTTTCAACAAAATGAAGCTAATCAGGGAAAATTAGCTTGATAGTAATCACAAAAAAAATTGGACCGGGGATCCCGGACTATATTTAGTGAAATGTGCAAAGGTTAGGGCCATTTGCTTCACTACTTTTTCTGTTAAGTGTTAAAAACTAACATGTATACCACAATACCCCAACTTCCTCTATTGTTAAATCTGGTATTACGGTACGGAACCCTCAGTTGTTTACTATATTCAACTGATTCTCTTCTAGAATGTCTTGCTCGTTCCTTCTTCATAAGAAAATTTATTCTCGTTTTCAAGAAAGTTATCCAGTGAAAAATAACTTTTTATGAATATGAATAGGTACTGTAATATTCATTTAAAAATGCTTGGCGAACAAGTGTATTAGCAAAAAGATATTGTTCGCTTTAGGACGTGATTTTAAAAGATTGGTAAGAAGCTATTGTTGAAACGGGTAAAAGAGGTAATAAAGTATCTCGGTCTAAATTTTGCGTTAATCACTATGCAGATTGAAAAATGATTTAACATTTTAATATCATTATTTTTTACCATTTATAATTTTAATTTTTTATAATTATGTATTTAAAATAGTTAAAGTTAAAACATTCTGGCTTTCGTTTTGTCCTCATTTTTAATATTCGAATTAGTTAGCTTAACTCAGAGAGAGCGCTAGTGGTCTTTTGGTGGTTTCAGAGTCGACACTATTGGTCTCTCGAAAAATTTTCTGGCAACACTACTCGCACGCGACGACGCGTTGCTTAACTTTCATAGTGTTGCCAGACGATTCGGGATAATACCCGTAAAGTGCAACTTACTCACTTCATTCGGGCAAGTGTATGAAAATAAATAATAATAAATAACTAAATTTTAAGTACTTAAAAATATACATTTGCGAGGTCCCCTCAGGCGCGAGGCCGTCGGCGGGCGCACGCACAGCGGG
The DNA here is from genome assembly GCA_949752695.1 of Melanostoma scalare. Taxonomy (NCBI): domain Eukaryota; kingdom Metazoa; phylum Arthropoda; class Insecta; order Diptera; family Syrphidae; genus Melanostoma; species Melanostoma scalare. The sequence goes on from OX456984.1 coordinate 95,811,549, forward strand.
CCCAAATGATGTTTTGCATCTCAAAAATCTGTAACTTTTTAAGCTTTTGGAATAATGTAGTGAAATTGGGAATACGTTTTCTTTAATATATAGAAAATCATTGCATACAGTTTCTTAAAATCAATTTCGCTTTTCAGTATTTGAAGTTTATTCAAAGTTCAAAAATAACTATACTGGCAAACGAAAATGTTGATTTTCAATATAAATTTTGTTGCAAAAAAATTTTGGTTGAAGTTAAATTACTGAATAAGTCATTTTTTTTTTTCTTGAAGTGAAATTTTTACAAAATTTTAATAGGGCAAAATTTTGTAAAAATTTCATTTCAAGAAAAAAAGGCATTTTCTTTAAAATAATCAAATTAAGTCGCAATTATTTAAAACCTTAATTAAGGTTACCAGATTGTTTTTGATGAAACTAGTAATCGATGGGTACTTAAGATCCCGAGCTTTGTAGGACAAAAAAAAAAATTAAAAAAAATAGTACAAAACTAGGACTAAAACAAACATGTAATACAGTTTTTTTCAAAGAAAACTATTTTATTAAGTTTTTCCAGTTGTTTAAATTAAATTGTAAATTAAATTAAAAGTACAAGAGTAGTGTTTGGGTACATTCCTTAATCATCACATATTATGTTAGCATCAACCATCAAACTTAAAACAAAACATTCGGTCGGGTTCTATGTCAAGCGTTGGGTAGGGTCATGGCACCAGTTTTCGAACAATTTTGCGACTTCAAAGAATGGATGACCAATAAAAAATATTAGCCTTTGACTCAAATAATACTGTTCATTTATTTAGTCAGCAAGACTCAAATACTTTTGTGTCCGGTAGCAATTTTTATCACTATTCGCTATTCACATCACAAAATTAAAAAATTTAAAAAACTGAAAAATATATGTTTTCTCCTATTTTCGAACACGAGTTGCCTAAATCCGAACAAAAATTTTCTATTTTCAAACACTGAGATTGTATGGGATTTTTCACATGTTAAGACATAAAATCGAAAATTTAAGAAATTTTGATTTGAAATGGAATGATTTCCGTTGTTTTAGTTCAACTTAAATAAAATAAATTTTATTTCAGTCGATAGTAAAAAAAAACATTTTTTTACTCCTTTATTCGTTGCTTGTTTGCAATAAAATTTATCTATTTAATAGAGGATATGGACATAGGTCGGTCCTCTATTAAAATTAAATTAGTAGTGTTTGAAGTGATGATGTGGGATGCTTAAATTTAAAAAAAAATTGATCTTAAAGTTATTAGTATTTATTTATGAATAAGAAGAATTTTATAATTTTAAACCTACAATTTCGCATATCATCACAGTATAAAATTGGGTACATTTCATCTCCAAATATGACATTGTCCTTAATCGAGTCTGTATTGGTTTCAACGGGTAAGATAGGGTCGACGCACGTCATCAAGCATTTGTCTGCCCGCTTCCATAATCGCCACTTCCGCATCTTCTAATATTTGCTCCATGCCCATAGGGCACCGATCAAATTCCAATGCATCAGGAACTTCAAGAGGTTCAAGACTGATTTTGAATAAACGTTCAAAATCAAACACCTTAGTAGTAAGTACGTTTGGACCACAAAACTTTCTTTGTACTGGCGAGATCACTAATATAAGCCGCGTTTTATTGAAAATTTTCTATGTGCACTTATGTACACTTTCAATAAAACGATTTTTTGGTTTATATTCACTTCGGACGTCACTTTCAATTTTCACTTTCAGTGTTGGCACCCTTTGCAATTGTTCTAAGGATAAGAAACATTAAAAATTTGCATTCTAAGGATATAAATTCATACCCTTTACTTTCCATTTGTATTTTTCTCTATTTAATTCTCGATTCTCAATTTATTTGCCGCATTTCAACTTTTTACTTTCGAGGTAAACAAACAAATGTCACTTAAATTTTTTTTCGCAATGGCTGTGTTCAATTAGATTCATTTTGTGACTCATGTTTTTGGTTGCCTTGGTTCTGATGTTCTTATGTGTTCTGTCTGATGTTCTTTTTTTCTGACCGATTGCGAAGCTTCCCTTGTGTGTGTGTGTGTGTGTGTGTGTGTGTGTGTGTTAGTAACTGCGTGTCTATTTATGTCCCCACTAAGTCACCACCTGACTCTTCTATTAGCCATTAGGTGTGTTTCTTTACTGAAAATTCGCACGAAATGCACCGAAATTCGGCGAAAGTCAGTCTAATCCCGTTCCGATTTTTCGTAGCAGTGCACAAAAAAGAGAGTGCTCTCGAGAGAATAAAAAAATTTCCCCGTCCTGCGAATTTCCGGCACCAAAATTTCTGTGGACAGAAATCGTGCACAGCCAAAACAAATACAAAAACTGTCAAACAGACGTTTTTCCAAGTGTTTCGTTGCTGCGAATGGTTTGTTCAAGGCGTTTCTTTACTTTTAAGACAATTACGCTCTTTAATAGATTTTCTGAAAGAATTTTACAACCACTCCTTAAAAAAAAAATTTCTGTGCACAAAAAGTAAAGAAACAGACTTATTCAATCTGTTGTCGAAAATCAGAAATATGAACGAACACAACCCAAAGACTGCCAACCTCTGGGTGCCAAAAAAAGAAATTTACCAACCATCCCTGTGTGCAGTTAGCTTACTGCGATATTTATGTGCACTTAGGCTATTGACATAAGGAGTTGTTGTTTTCCCATGAGCGATGTTTTACTGAAGTGTACATAAGTGCACATAGAATTTCGATAAAACGCGCCTATAGTAGGCGCGTTTTATCGAAATTCTATGTGCACTTATGTACACTTCAGTAAAACATCGCTCATGGGAAAACAACAACTCCTTATGTCAATAGCCTAAGTGCACATAAATATCGCAGTAAGCTAACTGCACACAGGGATGGTTGGTAAATTTCTTTTTTTGGCACCCAGAGGTTGGCAGTCTTTGGGTTGTGTTCGTTCATATTTCTGATTTTCGACAACAGATTGAATAAGTCTGTTTCTTTACTTTTTGTGCACAGAAATTTTTTTTTAGGGAGTGGTTGTAAAATTCTTTCAGAAAATCTATTAAAGAGCGTAATTGTCTTAAAAGTAAAGAAACGCCTTGAACAAACCATTCGCAGCAACGCAACACTTGGAAAAACGTCTGTTTGACAGTTTTTGTATTTGTTTTGGCTGTGCACGATTTCTGTCCACGGAAATTTTGGTGCCGGAAATTCGCAAGACGGGGAAATTTTTTTATTCTCTCGAGAGCACTCTCTTTTTTGTGCACTGCTACGAAAAATCGGAACGGGATTAGACTTACTTTCGCCGAATTTCGGTGCATTTCGTGCGAATTTTCAGTAAAGAAACACACCTAATGGCTAATAGAAGAGTCAGGTGGTGACTTAGTGGGGACATTAATAGACACGCAGTTACTAACACACACACACACACACACACACACACACACACAAGGGAAGTTTCGCAATCGGTCAGAAAAAAAGAACATCAGACAGAACACATAAGAATATCAGAACCAAGGCAACCAAAAACATGAGTCACAAAATGAATCTAATTGAACACAGCCATTGCGAAAAAAAATTAAAGTGACATTTGTTTGTTTACCTCGAAAGTAAAAAGTTGAAATGCGGCAAATAAATTGAGAATCGAGAATTAAATAGAGAAAAATACAAATGGAAAGTAAAAGGTATGCAATTATATCCTTAGAATGCAAATTTTTAATGTTTCTTATCCTTAGAACAATTGCAAAGGGTGCCAACACTGAAAGTGAAAATTGAAAGTGACGTTCGAAGTGAATATAAACCAAAAAATCGTTTTATTGAAAGTGTACATAAGTGCACATAGAAAATTTTCAATAAAACGCGGCTAGTAACTGCTGAATTATTTTCATCGGTTTTAACCAATTTTTCCAAATTAATAGGAATATGAAACCATATATTCACTAGTTTGCTAGAATCGAACACCAAGAAAATAGATGTTCGAAAAATGGAATAAATACAAATGTGTTTTTTAATATAAGTAAATGAGAGCAATATGTTTTCTGATAAATCCCGGTACTAAACCGTTGAAAAACAATTTCAATTGAGAATAAAACACAACTGTTCGAAAATAAGCAACTAGATAAGAATGAGTTTCCTATTCTCGAACAGGACAAACACACATGCTAACTTATGTATCTTTCTATTCTCAAAATTTCTCTCAATATCACAAGCAATTCCTCTTATAAAACCACAGGTTCAAGTGGACTGCAAGTTTTTTTTTACTGCTACCAAGCGTCGAACCGCACGCACTGGCAAAATGAATTTTTGTAAGATCCTGTGCTGTATTTGTACTATGGAGCATATGCGGAAAGTGAAAAGGGCACACATAATAAAGTCCTGTCAAGGTTGAAACACCAAAAACAACGAAAATATAGGCATTTTCGTTTAAAGTGTTCGAAAACTGGGGACTATGTTCAAATTCCACTAAGGCAAGTTTTGCAAACGTGCAGAAAAAAAAATTTGAAATAACAATTAAACATGGTAATGCCATAATAGAGGATTCGAAAAAAGTGGGTCCTGCAATTCTGTCTGTCTGTACGTATATGGATCTACAGCCTGAATCACTTGACCGATTTCCTTCAAAATTTACAGTTATGGTCTTTGAGGTAGCCTACAGAAGTCTTTTTGGAACTGGGTCTTTCAGTCTTGAAACAACGGTACCTGCCATATAACCTATATGTTAATACCTATTTTTTCGAAAACGGCTCCAACGATTTTGATAAAATTTAACGCGAAGGATTATTTCTGAATATAAATATTCTTATAATGTAAAATTCTTTTTGGGGAAAAGTCTGAAAACGGTACCCCCCATAGTACCGATTTTTACGAAATTTCATATTTTAGAAGTCCTCGGTTGTTTAAGAAAGATTTCATATCAATATCTATTTTCTCGTTTCTGTTGATCACAAATTTGCTCTTTAATCTGTATCTACCGGTCAACAAAACAGATCTTGTGCGCAGTTTAAATTACGCAGTCGAGAAGAAAAATGGTATTTATTGCATAAAAAGTTAAATCATTGAGCGAACTTTTGGGTGAAAAAAATAATAAGTTAGTGAAATTACTGTACAAGGAGTGAATTAAATAGGTAATTTCAAATATTGTGAAGTGAGTTAATTTTTATTTTGTTTAGTCTGTGCCGTATTTTAGCTTTTAAGTGTTAGTATCCTTTATCTCTCTGAAGGAAGGGGACACTGTCCTACGCTTATCGCGATGCATAAGTTTCAATAAAACGAACATTGGCAAATTTTATAGCAATCTGTTAGACGTCTATTCAAGACATCCATTTTGTCCAGACAGAATCTGGAGTTGTGAAGAAACTGGACTTTCAACTGAGCACAATCCTCTAAAAGTAGTCTCATGGTAGGAAGTGAAACAAATCGTGCAGGTTACTTCTGGAAAATGTGGCCAACTTGTCGCCATCTGTGGTCTCATCAGTCTTTCTGGATATACGGTTCCACCTGCATTTATTTTTTCCCAGAAATGTTGTTTTAGATGCTATAATGAAAAATATTTCGCAAGTAGAATACAAATGTCCCATTCCACTAAATAGCTGTCCCATTCCTCCTGAAAGCAGGACGAATGGGACAAGGCTTGGTGTTGCATGGAATGAATTTTATCATATTTTCTGGTATTCTTTTGGATACTTTTGTGTTTTGAATAGCTTGCCACAATGGTATCATATCTTAAAACAACTTTCATGTGCAGATATAATTCATAAGTTGCCAGCAGTTAACATCTTACCGAAAAGTGTCCAATACATACCCACTCTCCCTTACTATAAGGCAAGTTTTGCAATCGTGCAGAAAATTTTTTTTGAGATAACAGTTAAACATGACATTACAATGATAGAGAATACGAAAAAAGTAGATCCTACAATTATGTCTGTCTGTCTGTCTGTATATGGAACGATTTTGTTCAAACTTTGCAGTTAGTGTCTGTGGAGCTAGATTACGCGAAGACAAAGAACAAATATTAGCAGACAGATAAACGGGTAATTTACTTTTTATTAAGTTGATGAGAAAACACAGGGATTTAAAATCAAGAAAGCTTCGGAGGTCACATCCCAAAATTTCCTTAAGAAAACTTGAAATATGATCATATTTACGACGGTTGAATACAAATCTGGTAACAGAGTTCAAGGCCAAGTTTAGCTTGCGAAAAGATTCGCAATCCAAATCAGCAAAAATTTCACAGCCAAAAGTCACAATCGGCAGAATCAAAGAATTAACTAATTTTAATTTGACTTCACAAGGAAGAAAGTATTTTGATCCTGCTAGACTACGTAGTGCATATATTTTAGCTACTATGTGAACTGTGTGGTCTTTCCAAGTCATTGTGTTATTGAATATAACACCAAGGTTACGAACTTTATCTATCAATTTCGATGGGATACGGGTTGCTTGAACATTGGTACACATTTAGTTTTCGATGGATTTAATAGAAGTTGATTCCGAACTGACCAATCAAAAACAGAAGCAAGGTCATGGTTTATTTTCATAATTGTATCTTCAACCAATTCAAGAGGAAAACTGTAATACAGTTGAACGTCATCTGCATATATTATATGATAGTTGCAATATTTAACTGTGCTAGGAAGATCATTTATAAACAAAGAGAACAGCAGAGGCCCAAGTATCGAACCCGGTGGTACACCCGGCATTAAGTTTAAAAACCTCGAGAATTTGTCTACCGTCGATGCTCGGGGCAAAATATTTTCTGTCTCTTTTGTATATGATTTTTTCACTGCTGTGCTCGCATTCAACTTTACTCTATTTTGACATTAGTCTTTTTGAATTCAAATTTCTTGTTCATTTTCGTTTTGTACTGGCTTCGCAGCAGTTGCATTTTGCTACTTCATCGAATTGAAATATTTTACTTTTTCATTATTAAAATAAAAAGGTTTTACTGATTCTTTCAAAAGGAAAATAACATTTCTGAGTGTATTTGGATGATTAAGAGTTATTCACATACAGTTTTTGGTGCCTCCTGTGAGGAACACTCGGATATCATATAACGGAATACTTTTATTGAAAATTCCGCGAAATTCTATTGCGGTAGGCGAGCATTATAACAGTAACAGTTAAGAAACGTTGTTGCAGAAAACTAAGATGGCTGAAGAAACGTTCAGCTGCATTTAAAATAATCTCGGATCGATACTTGAATTGAAGAGGATGGTGATGCAGCTGGGCCAAACCTTATGAGTGAATTAGACAGACTTTTGAGCTTTGCAAGCGCATATGTACGATGCTGTACTGATAGGAAGAAATTTTAATAGCCCTGTTCACACTGTACAATTAGTTGGACAGACTTAGGCTTGGACGACCAATGCCTGATAGTGTGAACCCTTCAGACGACCGCTTGTCCAACTTGTTGGATGGTTTTCAAAAATTTTTGAAAATCTAGAAGTTGGACGGATTGGAAGGGTATGTGAACGAAAACTACATCAGACCATCCAACTTCCATCAAACGAAGTCTGTCCCACTAATTGTACAGTCGCCAAAAATGCTGCAAAATGCTTAGGTTTTCTTCGACGATGCAAGAATTTTTTTTCACCCAGTGACCATCTCATCTATAAAACGTACATTCGTCCTAAGATGGAGTAAAACTCCCATATTTGGGCAGGTGCTCCTTCAACTCGCCTGAATCTTTTGGACAGTGTTCAGAGAAGAGCTTTTAAAATGATTGGAGAAACGAACACCATTGAAACTTTCACGACACGCGAACATCGTTGTAGTGTTTCTTGTCTCTCCTTATTTAATCGTTTTTTTTACAGACATTGCTCTTATGAGATTGCCAGTTGCATTCCTTTTCCACCCCTTAAACAATTCAACCGTAAAACTTGCGCTTCTAGGAATGCCCACCACTTTACCTCCGAGCAAAATTTCGGACGTACTGTTAAATACCGAAATTCCTTCTTCAGCCGTACTACGCGAATGTTTATTGTATTGCCCAGCTCTATTTTTCCCTCTCATTACAATCTTCAGAAGTTTAAAACTAATGTGCATCGGTATCTCCTTTCCTCTCTCCTTAAAGAAATCGACATGATTAGCGGTAGAAAGTATTTTGGTACGAATATTTCCAAGGACATTCTTACAGTGAATGGAGATGAACTTATAGATATTGAAAGCAAACTTAATGCCTTTATGTCTATTTATGCAGATCCTTATTGCGATAAAAAAAAAACAATTTTGATAGCAACCCAACTAATAATATTCTTTCTCAAGTAGATGAGTTTGAGAATAGACATGCGAACAGTTCACTAACCTTGTTTTCTTCATCAAACGCAAATACAAATTACTTGAATAAAGTCAATATTCAGAGAATCAAAGAATGAATATAAATAACAAAAAATCTAATGGTATTGATAAGATATCGAACTACATGTTGAAAAAATGCCCCATTCATTTGATGTTGCCCTTTCTTGCGTGCTCTGCATACATATTTATGTACCACACTTGATGTATGTTTTTAGTCGTGTTGCTGATGATGAGCGGTACGGTAGACCGCTTGAAATGCATACGAAGGTTATAAAGCAAAAATAAAAATTAAAACGTAAAAAAGTATTTTTGTTTTTGTTTTTTGCTTTTCAATTTGAAAGCTCAATTTAATGTGTGTTAATTTCAATTTTTGTTTGTTCAGTTTAAAATGCTCAATAATGTACGAAAGGTCCGAATAAAATTACTCAATCCATATTTAAGAAAAAAATTCGCAAAAATAGTATTTTTTCTTACCTTGAATTTATACAAAAAGACAAATACACTGCTAAAAGTGGCAGTGCCAACTTAAGAACCATTTGGTTTTATCATTTAGAGTTAGACCCATTGATAATAATAATTGAACAGTCACTTCTTCTTTTTTCACTTTTTGTAAATGATCCTCCAGATATTGTGCATTGCACAATTGCTTCATCCACATGTATGCAGATGATGTGTTACTTTATATTTTATAGAATTAATTAATGAATGATTGCATTGTCCTGGTTAACGAAGTTCTTACGAATATTCAAAATTGGGTGGTTGAAAATAAACTACAGCCAAACCCGTCGAAAACTCTTAGTATGATTTGCCACAGAAGTTAAGTTGATCTTAAAGACTTTCCCAAAATCATATTAAACTCTCAATTTGTTGAATACTCGTATGTCTCAAAAGTAAAATACTTGGGTCTCCAAATTAATAACAAACTTAGATACTTTTTATGACGCTGTCTCTGAGACCATAAGACGCGTTTATAGTAGTTTACGTTCTCTAAGGTCTTCTTCAAACATCTTGGATTCTGCTTTGAGAAAACATCTTGTGCGTCAAATTTACATACTTCGTTGCTAGGAATTAATTTTGAGAAATATTTACTGTTCCTTAACGTTATATTTATTTATTTTACCGCGTTTTACATATACCATTGCCGAAAGATCTTTTTTTGTAAAAATTGTTCGATTGTGGAATAGCCTTCCATTTGCACTCCAAAGGATTACCTTACCAACCATTTTTAAGAAGGAATTATTTAATTATTTGTGGATATTAAATCAAAATGTAATTAATAATTTGTAATTAGTTCTTCGTTAATTTTAAAGATAATTTTTGTTGTGCCTTTAAACTTTTTTGTTCTTTTTCTTTTTTTTTGTTCCTTTTTTTTATTATTAATATTATAATCGCATTGTTATATATAAATACTTGGTTTTAAATTTAGATGCTATAAAAGATTAAATATTGCTGTGTCGTTGTAATATTTAATATGATACAAATACAAATACTTTAAATACCAGTATATAAATAGGTATATATGAATATAGAAATTTTACTTGATTTTGGATAATCAATTTTTATTAAAATAATTATTCTGTAATTGTTTTTGTTTATTTACTTAATTCAAATATATAATATTTATTATACTAATAAATTTTTAATTCAGTGATTCACTCTTTGTTCATTTACTTATGGAAATTCTTTGAAATTCTTTTTAAAAATTCCTATTTATCTATTATTGATGATTATTGGTATACTGCTTATTTACTCTTTTATAATTTGAAATGAAGCCTATAAAAAAAACTTAACCAACTAACTACTCAGACCTAAATACCGTTCTTTTGTACTATCGGATTATAGCCTTCTTTTTGTTACAGTCAGTGGCGTAGCGAGGGGGGGGGGCGGGGGGGGGGGGGCGGTCCGCCCCGGGCGGCAGTGTTTAGGGGGCGGCAAAATTTAACAATAAGTAATAAAATTATTTTGTAAATACTTCAACTATTTTATATTTTTATCGCAACTACAAATTCGGACCGATTGAAAAGAGCACGGCACGGAGTTTTCAATTACTTATTTTGTGACGAATTCGACAAAAAGGGTTCAAGACACGCGGTGGAGTGCAAGAGCCGATGCTGTAAATGTGACATGGCATCATTACAAAGATATTATCGTCGCTTTGGAAAAACTGACAGAGGCAGGTGAAAGTTTAAACAGCAGAACAGATGCAGGTGCTTTAATAGTTTTGATGCAGTCATTTTCCTTCCTTTGTTTTTTGGGCCTGTGGCAACCTGTGCTACATGAAGTGAATGATGCACAAAAATATTTACAAACAAAAGGACTTGACATAAAATTGTGCGCTCAGAAAATAAATAATAAGGAATGGGCAAATGGTGCAGTAGGTTATGCAAAAAATATGTGTGAAGAACTTGGATATTCCATAAAACCACGGAGGCGCATAACAAGAAAGCATATTTTTGATGACGGAACTAGAGATGCTAACTTGTCTGGTGAAAATGAGTTGAGACGAAAGCTGTTTTCTTCGTTAGATAGAGTGATTGTAGAAATTCGTGAGCGTTTTCAACAGCTAAAGAATTTAACGGTTAAGTTTGCATATCTAACGCCGGCTATATTATTCGATCCAGACAACACTGAATGCAATTTAGACTACGCATCTGACGAAATTGACGAGCAGGATTTCAAGCTGGAAAGACTTTGACTGCGGACTTTCGTTGCTGCTACAGGTAACGAAAATAAATTGATTAATGCAGACTCACTTGAGTTATTTAAATTTATTGTTAAATCAAAGCTGGAAGATACTCTGCCCAATATTTTAATAATGTTCCGAATATTTTTCACAGTTGCCATAAGCAATGCCAGCTGTGAGAGAAGTTTTTCAAAATTGAAATTGATTAAAAATTATTTAAGATCGACAATGAGTTGTCTAAGACTAACTAACTTGGCTATTTTGTCTATTGAGCAAGCGGTGTGTGATGCGATAGACATTGACCGGGCAATAAAAGACTTTGCTCTTAAAAAAAGTAGACGTGTAAATTTTTAATTTAATAACTTTTAATTCAATTCTAACAAATACTCATATTACTTTTCAAAATAAAAATAAGAATATAACATTTTAGTATAGTTCTTGTTCTAATCAAAAAATGATTTTATTTAATCTTGTCGATCCGATTTACCTAAGTTTTAAGTTATATCAATTAGTGGTTAAAGTAAAAAACTTTGAATTAATAAACGTGATTGTAAAACTTAGATAAACTTTTTTATTTAAAATCTAATCTGTATACAGCGCTCCTGCGAAAAGTATTTCTTATAGGTTTTGCTATCTTTTATGTGCAATTAACCGGGAAAGTTAGTTATTGAAACCCGGTTACGTGCCTAAAAAGAGGACCCGCTTTAATACCTTAAAAGCGTTCGTAACCGAGGAAGTATGTAGTATTGTTTGTGTTTTTGTTGGACATTGATGACATTTCAATTGCTGTGAAGTCAGTTGTGCTCCTGTGCTGATTTTGGAACAAAACAAGGAAAATTTTATTTTTATTTTGTGTAAGTAAGGTAGTTATCTGAAAAAAATGCGTACTTATTAGATAAAGGTGTTGATAAATAGAGGGCGTTAAGCGGGTTGGGTAAATATCCAATAGGTATTTAACAGGGTTAATTTGTGAGCAATATCAAACAAAATAACAAGCGTAGAAGAAGATTGCTTACATAAACGGGTTGTGCATCATAGCGGGGAGGTAAATAAACGGGAACTACTGTAATGCAAAATAATGATGACTGCTCTCACCGAAAAAGTCTCTATAATTAAATTAAAATACCTAAAAGGGCGGCAAAATTGTCTTCCGCCCCGGGCGGCAGACACTCACGCTACGCCACTGGTTACAGCGTTCCAGATGTTGGTAGGAAAGTCAAAAGACGCTGCCATAATAAGGAGCCTAAGGTACCAGCTCTCACCATGTCTGCGCAGAATATCTCATGCGAGAAAAAGCTGTACATTCACTAAGGAAGTGCTCCGCGGTATCATCATCTTCTCCATAGGATTCACAGAGTGTAGTATCACTTACACCCATAACATCGTATATTTATCCTTGGTTAAAAAGAGTGCCCCGTGGCAGAGCCAACAACATTTCTACAATCTTTTCTCCTACGAGATTGCAAAAAAGTAGCATTTTTCTTATTGTAACGTGCGCTTAGTTCCCAATAATAAAACTTTTCCTCTCAGTTCAATTCTACCCTTTTATTCGATATACCATTTATTCGATCTCAACTCGACCAATAATCACATTAACTCACTCTCAACATTATCACTCTATAATCAAAACCGACTGCTGATTGCCGGCCTATTTATATAAAATAACATTACATCTAGAGCTTTCCAGTATTTTCCCACATTGGAGACCCTTCCAGTATTTTGCTGTTAAACATTTCCGCCCCTAATATATTTCTACACACACACACACACTGACTTACAAGCAACACCTTCTATTAGATGTACATTATAGTGTTGCCGCTTGTGTTTTCGGTTGAACGTTTTCGATTAGGAAATTAATATTAAATGTTGGGTGCGCATTACACTGCCGCCTCCTTAAGATTGTTCGTCCCAAATAATTCCATCTGCTGTCTCGCCACTATATCGATTCAGCCGGTCACAATGAACTACTTTTAACTTGCCTCTTAGTCCTCCTTGGATGCGGTAAGCCACGTCGTTAAACCTTGTGACAACAGTATAAGGACCTTCTCAGTTTTGCTGAAGTTTCGGTGACAATCCCTTTTTACGATGAGGATTATAAAGCCAAACACGATCTCCTGTTTGGAATCCTGCCATTGTCGCTTTTGTGTCGTACCGTGTCTTCGTCCGGTTGCTATAGGCTTTCATCCGTGCCCTTGTTCTCTTATGGATGTCTTTAGGCCATCAGGAATAGCGGTACGTGCCTATCCCAGTCTCTTGGGTAGTCGCATACGACCTTGGTGAGGTGTTCTTTCAAGGTTCGGTTAAAACTTTCAACCTTCCCAGATCGCGGATGAAGCGGTGTGGTTCTTGTCTTCTTAATGCCAAGTAGTCCGCACACTCCTTGGAAGATGTTTCAATCGAAGTTCCTCCCTTGGTCGGAATGGAGCTCCATAGGTACGCCAAACCTGCTCACCCAGTTAAACACAATCTGGTCGAAAACCGTTTTGATTTCTTGATTCCTCAGGCCGCTTGCTAAAGTAGTCCATTACAACCAGAATGTACTTGTTTATAGCGTTGGTCTCTTGAAAAGGCCCAGCCACATCTACCGCAATCCTCTCAAAAGGCGATCCAACGTTGTATTGATGCATCTTACCTTGAATCTTTCTACCAGGTCCTTTAGTTGCAGCACACTCGTCACATGTTCGGCACCACTTCTCCACGTTATCTTTAGCATTCAACCAGTAGAACCGATGTCGCACCTTCTGCAGTGTTTTGTTAACTCCCAGGTGGCCTCCAAAAGGTCCGTCATGCATCTCCCAAAGAACTTCACTGACTTTCGATTGCGGTACGATCAGCTGCATCACATATGATTTACCATCAGCGGATTCCCATCTTCGCCTGAGGACACCTTCTTGCACATATAGTGAGTCCCACTGTGCCCAATAGTCTTTGAGAACTGGTTAGGTTAGGTTAGGTTGAAATGGTTGTCAGGAAAACAACTAACACACTTAGACCAGTATTAGGTCCATTGTGATACCATAAGAATTAAGTGAGGAAGAACCCCACTTAATAAAACCATTTGGAGCTTTTGATGAAGCGAAAGAGATGCAGGATATCTGTGTTCGCCAGATCGTTTAGATCATCGAGGAAATGTTTTCCGAGATGCCGTTTTCTTTCAATGGAGAGTGCAGGACATGAGCAGAGGAGGTGTGGAATAGTTTCTTCCTCCTCCTCATCTAAGCAACTTCTACAGAAGTCATTTGAGGGAACACCAAGTCTTATGGCGTGTCTGCCTATCAGACAATGTCCGGTAATGACATTGATTACGGAGCTAAAGTGCAATCTGGTTATGGACAGCAAATGTTTTGTGCGTTTTGGATCAAGTCCTGGGCATAGCTGTTTTGTTGCCACACACGTGGTGATACTGTTCCACCAATGATTTGTTCTATCCATTGCCTCTTGCTTTAGCATAAGTTTACATGTAGCGATTGGTATACCGATATTCAACCTGCTGGTTGATATCGGTAGAACGGTTCCTTTTCTGGCGAGTTCATCGGCCTTACAGTTGCCCGCGATATCTCTGTGCTCTGGCACCCAAAAAAGGTGAATATTGAACTGTTCAGCCATCTCCTTAAGAGACAGGCGACAGTTAAGGGAGAACTGGACTCCTGTCAGAAATGTCTCCCCATTCAGGTTTCTCTTCATTTTCCTTCCATTTCCATTTGGAGGAGCACACGATTCCGAGAGATTTAACAGGATTTAAATATAGTTGGTTTTCGTCAGACCACCTATTAATATTTAACAAATATTCATTTACTCTCATTACACAATCTTCAATCAATCCTATCCTTTTATTTAAATAAATAATGACATCATCCGCATAAAGATGCACACAACAATTTTCAAGAATATCTGGAAGATCATTAATAAATATTGAAAATAGAGGTGGTCCTAACACAGATCCGTGAGGTACACCTTTATTGACCAAATATGGCGTAGAACTGCCAAGTTTTGTGTGCACTTTCTGATAACGGTTGCTTAGGTACTGGTGAATCAGCTTAACAGAAGAGTCAGAAAACTAAATTTTTTTTTTAATTTATAAAAAAGAATGGGGTGATTAATGTAATCAAAGGCTTTAGAGAAGTCTAACAGTGCCTTTATTTTCATCCTGGTCTAATGCTCTTTTTATATCGGTTGTAACTTTCGATACTGCTGATTCACACCTATGCTTTCTACGAAACCCAGATTGCCATTTAGAGATCAAATTGCAAGTATCTAAAGCTAAGTGTACACGATTGGTAAGTCTGACAATGTGTGCAAATGAGCTGACAATGAGGGTGAAAATTAAATTTGTGTGTACACGGTTTGCAGAAATCCACAAATATCTGCGAGTTTATTGCCACCTATTTAGCTGACAATGTCGACAAACTAATTAGGGCAAAAAGCTGGCAATAGATTTGCAGATATTTGTAGATTTCTGCAAACCGTGTACACACAAATTCATTTGTGAATCTGCAAATTCAATTTCAGTTCATTGTCACATCGCATTCTGTCAAAATTTTTTTTTGTAATCCTTGCCAAATTTGTCTGCCAATGAATAAATTTGAAAATGTTCTTCAAACTGGGTCTGCAAATTTATTTATTGCCAGGCATTTGCAGAAACGTCAAAAAATTAACAAAATTTGTGTACACACGATTGCCACATCTGCAAATTAATTTGTCTTCAAAATGATTGATGAAAAAATTTTTTTGCAAATTAATTTGGTGTGTACACGGTTGTCAGCTTGCGTGTACACGATTTCCAGATATCTGCAAATTAATTAGCAGATATTTGTCTACAAATTAACAGACAAATAGTTTTTCTGCAAATTAATTTGATGTGTACACGATTGTCAGCCATTCGAGATGAATTTTTCACTGACAGATCTGGCATTATTTGCAGATCGGGCAATCGTGTACACTTCTTAAGTGCTCTTGAATCTGCTGAACCAATATTTTTTCAAAGACTTTTGATAAATAGGGCAATATACTTGTGGGTCGAAAGTCTGCCCTATTGGCTGGATTAGGCTTTTTTGGGATGGGTAAAATTTCTGCATATTTCCAGGCTTCCGGAAAATGACAACTAAAGATGCAGTAATTGAAAAGGTGAACAAAATATGAAATCAGAAACGAAAGGATTAGTTTAATTAATTTTGATGACCTATTGTCCATACCAATTGCGTTTGATTTAACTGAACGAATCGCCCATTCAACATTAATGTTTGTTACGCATCTGAATGAAAATCCAGAAGCAATAAAATTAGGGCCCCGTAAGTCCAATGGGGACGAGTTATATGAAGCTGGAACCAAAACTGCAGCCATCTCCGAGGGTTCAAAGGAACAATCACAGTTTTCACTTGAAACCACTCCTACATTCTTTAAATTTTTCCATAAAACTTTTGTGTTCAGTTTCGGATCAAGAAGTCTTAAGGAATAGGAACGTTTAGCGGAACGAATCAGTGCAGTAACATTATTACGAGCATGTACGAATTGATATTTGTTGAAATCTGTAGGTATTCTTTTAAAAGTCCTGAAGAAACGTTCCTTTTCCTGGATAAGCAATTTTATCTGGTTTGAGAACTATGGGCAACTTTTTGGCTTTAAAACTTTTGTCACTTCAGGCACATAGCATTCATACATTTCAGTGGTCGCCCTTTTCAGCACACATAATTTTAAATCAATATCGGCGGTATTAAAAATTTCATCAAGACCAAAGTTACCAATAGTTTGCTGTATTTGTTCAAGATCTATGTTATGATATGATCTGTACCTTACCGTTCTTGCACGTGGAGCACCAAACAAATTAAAATCAAAGGAGCAAAAGAGGAGATCATGAATGAAATCTGACGTAAGTCATACTTGATCGTTTCTTACCACTCTGTTTATTGAGTTTGTTAAAAATATGTCTAATAGACTGAAAACATGTAGGCCACTGTTTATTATTATAACAACATTTAAACCAGTTTTTCACAGAAAAACCTGAACATTTGTGTCGAAGCAGAGTTTTCCAAATAATTATTATTAAAGTCCCCACCAATCAGGATAGCATTATATTTTCAACCTATTATATCTAATGTTTCCTCAAGTTCCTTTAAGTTCTCTTCTTTGAATTTGCGTGGTGGACAATAAATAGTCACCCCTATTACCGATGTCGAAAACGACATAAAAAAAACGTCTCGACACAATCTGTATTCCATAAGTCGTTTTCGATCTTGTACACTCGTTTTGATGTCGTGTGCAGTCGTCTGTAAACGTCAAATGTCGTTGAATGCAGTTATTCTTCATTCCATTCGTCGAAAAAATACGACGACGACGAAAAAAACGTTGATATGTCTCGTTCAAAAATTCGATCGCGACATAGAAATGAAAGGCCGCAAAACAGCAATTAACCTTGTTAAAATGAATTTATTTTGAAAAATGTTATAACTAAGAAAACATTTGTTTGACTTGTATTTGAATTTGACAAACCAAAACCACTTTGAGACGCTCGTCGAGTTGATAGGGAGGAACGTAAAGTTAGCTAGATGTTTTTTGAAGGGAATTTAAAAAAACTATGTAAAACAGGAACGGGCTGCGATAGCGGAGCAGCTTAAAAGCAAGGGTCCTCCAGTAAGATACAGGGACGGTTGGCAAAAGGATTGAATCAATTTTGTCAAAATAAATATGTATACATTTTTATAAATTTTTTGTTTTTATCAGGTTTGGGCTGACATGAAGCATAATGCAAAAAAAAAACGTGATACACAATTCGAAAGAATTGAATGCGACTGGAGGAGGTCCAAACAAACTAAAAATTATATCTCCACTGGAAGAAGCTGTTGCAAATTTAATACATATAGAAAAAGTGGTAAGCCCGAGCGGAAACGCCATTGGTATATCGCAGTCCATTTTGCTTCCTAACCCCCTGCCAAATGCCACATCAGTTCCTTCATCGTCGCAAACGCAGACTGCATACAAATCGAGGTAAAGTTATGGAGAGGGAAGGGCAACATCAATACATCCGATGACACCAGGAAATCCCAACTTATTAAAAAGTAAAGCTTTGCTTCTGATTTTTCGGCAGGTTTCATTCGGAATCGAATCCATGGGGCAAATATGTTTTTCTATGACGTTGATAATTTCTTTGAAAAATTTGCTAACTGTTGGTTGAACTAGTCCTAAAATAAAGTCATTCCCGGCGCGGCGCCGCCGCGGCCGTGTTGGTAGCTTCCCTCAGCTAAAATTCTTAAGGTGACTGCAAGTCTCAATATGATTGGAATTGATGATGAACGATGCCGAACCCTTTTCTATCACTTATTTCACCCAACAAATACTCAAACGCTTCTTTTGTCAATCTAAAGAACTGCTTAAATCTGTTAAAACGTACAAAAATTCTAGATAAAAGCATTTTAATAAATAAAAAAAGGGGATAAAAGTGTGAACTCACTTTGAATCAGGCAAGTCGAATGGATATGAATTGTGCCGTATCTGATTTCTTTTTATAATCTAATTTTCTTTCCGGATTCTTTCTTCTACACCTTCTTCACTTCCACTACTTGTGCTGTAATACATTTCTATACTTATAATTTAAATATGTATCCTATTTATTTAGGTGCTAATAAATGTACAACCGCATTCGAGCTCTAAACAATGATTTTTTAATCAAACTTTCTTCCAATATCTTTTGATTTTGACAGATGTTTATTAGTTTTTAGTCGTTTTAAAATCTATTACGTATTTTTCGTGTCGAAGAAGTTATGGAATGCCATTTAAAAAACGACACGACAGAGAAAACGAGACGAGACGAGATCGGTAATAGGGGTGAGTAATAAGCAAACACTCTTCGACCTCAATGCTTATTTCAACGCACAGAATCTTAATTTCAGACATGGTGGAAGTATAAACAAGTTTTGATGTTAAACTCTCTCGTATAAACATACAAACATCCCCTCCAAATCTGTTTTTACGATTGTTACGATGCAACTCACCCCCTATTAGTGGACCTTGTCTTGGTGGGGGTGCTTAAGGACATCTTCTCCAGCAATCCAGCTGCAGAACCTGACCAACCAACATAACTCAAACAAAACCTGAAAAAAACATGGAAAAAGTTAATAAAAGAAGTAAAAAACGAACGGAGATATACGTTCACAAGTCGGCAGGTGTCGCGACTGCCGGCGATGGCTTGGCCTCGAAAGAGGATAAGTCGCCAGTGACAAATTTATTAACTGTTACGACAGAAAAAGCGATTGGCGGAAGGACTGGGGAGCCGACTGCAGTTCGAGGAAGGCCTCACAAGCCAACTAAGAAATGTGGAGAGCCCTCTGGTTCTAACGCCCCTCCTAAGGAGGATGCCCAAAACAGTGGAAGAGTTGCAGTGACTCTTTGTAGCACTTCCACCAATACTGCCCGTATTATAGGGACCCCGGAGGAGACTATTACAGCAAGTAGTGGGGCCGAGACTTTCGGTTCTAACGCGAACTGTGATATGTTGACGAAAGGGCTACCCTCCTCTAAAACACTGCTCCAACCTCCCACCTCATCCCGTCCATTGTCGAAGGACTCAAGGTCGACCAACCCGGACGGTACGGGTGCCGAGACTATCGGCTCCGTGGCTGAAAGGGGAGGACCTCCTTCGAGCTCCGAAAACACTCCTTCCCTCCCCGAAGTTGTAGGTGAAACTGTGACTTACAGTGGAACAAACAACGAAAGGGTGTCCAATCCCCCTAACCCCAAAGTTGGAGGTGAAACTGTGACTTACAGTGGAACTGAAAACGAAAGGGTCGCCAATCTCCTTATCCCCCAAGTTGGAAGTGAAACTGTGACTTACAGTGGAACTGAAAACGAAAGGGCTCCCAATCCCCCTACCCCCCGAGTTGAAAGGGAAACTGTGTCTAACAGTGGAACGGACAACAAAGGGGATCCCAATCTCCTACCCTCCCAAACCACAAAGAGAGGCGGAACGCGGAGAAAATTGCGAAGGTGTTAGGTGCGGTACCTAAACCTAAGCTTGATTCAACGCAATCTGCCAAGCTTGAATGGGCAATGAAAATTATTGCCATAAATAAGAAAAACGGCTCAGACTCAACGTCTAAGCGCCAACGCTCGTTCGTGGAGTCAACCCCGAACGCCAAAAGACCTAAGGTGCAAAAATCAAGCACCCTCAGCTCCAAAAAAGACTTGTCGTACAGTGACGTACTGAAGGACAAACCAATTTTCGCTGTCATTGACAGGAGTAACGCGGATGGTGCGATCTCTTTCGATCAATGGGCGATCATCATGAATAAGCTCCAGGCCTCCTACTGGACTCTTATGATGGAGAACCCAAGGGAACCTGCCATCTTCGAGGACGCAGGATGGTATCAGGGGCGCGTCAGGTTAATCGCGTTTGATGGAGAGAGATCGCGCGATCTGTATAAACTCGCGATAAGCAGGTTAGAGGGACTCTGGCCTGGTGCTAAGCTTGAAGTCGTGTCGAGGGAGGATATCCCTTGCAGGCCTAGGGCTCGCGCTAGACTACCAGTGGAACTCTCCTGCAAGGAAACAATCATGAAAATGATACAATTTGGCAATCCAACTCTGCCTACTCACGACTGGAAAGTCGCGAAGCTGGAGGAACCAGAGGGTCACTATAGATCGGCTATAATAGTCATCAATAAGGACTCCCTGGCTCCCCTGGCTGCGACAAAAGGTGTGATTCGGTTCGGCTGGTCAAATATTGCCTTGAAAATATATAAAAAAGATGAGGAGCATAACATCGCTCCATCTCCGGCAACCCAAAGTGCGTCTTCAGTGGAAGAATCCGCAGGGCAAGTCGACCCTTCATCAATGGAGATAGACGAGCTCGGCACATCCTCTACTGAAACGTACGATAATAAACCCTCCACATCCCACTTGGATGCCCAAAATGTCGTCAAATTCTCCGACTTGGAGACTGATGACTCCGCATCCCACTTGGATGCCCAAAACGTCGTCAAATTCTCCGACTTGGAGACTGATGACTCCGCAAACGAGGTTTCGTTCAGCGAGGATGACCTTCTTAGGTCAAACTCTGAGAGCGAAACAGATGACGACCTCAACCAGACCGTGGTGGGGGTTAGTCTACTTAGTTGTTCTCAAGATGGTGCAGCTAACTCAGATTAACCTCCAACACTCTAAGCAGTCTTCGGCCTCCCTTCTTCTCCGTCTAAACAAAAGGGGGGAAGATATTGTCCTTATCCAAGAGCCTTGGATCATCAAGTCCATCGTTCGAGGACTAAGGACTCCTGGATATACTCTACTGTATATGAAGGACAAAGGTGAACCCAGATCCTGCATATTGGTAAGAAGTAGCACGAATGTATTTTTACTCCCTCATTACAGCAATCGTGATGTAACCACAATAAGATACCAGACCAGTGACAACATCTACTGGCTGGTATCAGCTTACCTCGGCCATGACCATCCTGGCCCTCCTCCATGCGACTTATTTAAAAGGATTGTCGCTGCAGCAGAACGGCAGAAGATCTGCCTCATCATTGGATGCGATGCTAATGCGCATCACACAGTATGGGGTTGTACTGACATAAATGAAAGGGGTGAGTCACTTTTTGATTTTATTTTAAGTACTAACCTTATAGTAAGTAATATTGGCAATGAACCAACATTCATTACCAAAAACAGACAAGAAGTTTTAGATATGACTCTTGTCTCCGATTCGGTTCATCATAGGATTACTAATTGGAAAGTATCTACTGAACACTCCTTTGCTGATCATAGATACATTCAATTTGATCTAAATGAGGAACCTCTCAAGCAACCAGTCTTCCGAAACTATCGGAAAACTGACTGGCAAAAATATCGGGTAATTTTGAAAAAGTTTATTAAACCTGAACTTTTACAAAACCCTACAAACAAACATGATCTAGACAAAAAAGTCAATGATCTTACCACTGCCCTTAACCATTCACTGCAGAAATCATGTCCTCTTATAAAAATAAGAGGAAAACAGAAACCACTGTGGTGGAGCTCCGGGCTAGAACCGCTCAGGAAAGAATGCAGAAAACTTTTCAACCGAGCTAAACAATCTAAAACTTCAATAGACTGGGACTCCTACAAGGAATCCCTCAAAACTTATAAATATCAACTGAGGAAAAATAAAAGAACTTCCTGGAGAAACTTCTGTGAAAAAATAGAAGATACTTCAGAAGCTTCTAGATTAAGATAAATTATCTCAAAGAGTCCGACCATGCCTAGCAGTTTGAAAACAGCTGACGGCTGGACAGAATCCTGCGAAGAAACGCTCAATTTGCTTCTGGACACTCACTTTCCAGGAAGCTCTAAGAACTTATGCAACTATGATTCCACAGAACCAGGTAGCATAATAACAAACAACCCCGATCTGATTACAAGGGAAAAATTAGTTTGGGCCATTAACAGCTTTGACCCATACAAATCCCCTGGACCTGATGGTATAATTCCAGCCGAACTTCAAAAGGCCGCGGACATTATTATCCCTGTCCTTGAAGTAATTCTAATCGGCTGTACCACCTTGAACTATATCCCCACTCAGTGGAGAGAAGTCAAGGTGGTGTTTATACCTAAGGCTGGGAAATCATCCCACGTAAACCCAAAAGATCTCCGACCAATAAGTCTATCATCTTTCCTTCTTAAAACTTTAGAACGATTGATTGATATCCACCTGCGTACAGCTATAGATCCAAAATTGTTATCTACAGCACAACACGCTTACTGCAAGGGAAAATCTGTAGAAACGGCCCTACACACCCTGGTACGTACTATAGAATATTCCCTCCATCACAAAGAATTCACTCTGGCCACCTTCCTCGACATAGAGGGCGCCTTCAACAACGTCAGCAACTCTGCAATTACAAAGGCACTGACGAAGCTCAAAGTAGATGATTCCATAGTGGAGTTGATAAATCTAATGCTAAAAAGCAGGAGAATCAACTCTACTCTAGGAAACTTCTCTGCAAAGAGATCTGTCAGTAGAGGAACACCGCAAGGCGGAGTCCTATCCCCTCTTCTATGGAATATAGTCGTCAATGAACTTCTAGTTGACTTAGAAGCTGAGGGATTCAAAGTGATTGCATATGCAGATGACGTCTCCATTGCGGTGTCCGGCAAACATGCTCACGTCCTTACGGACCTGATGCAGACCGCTCTAAATAAACTTGTAAAATGGGCGGGAAAATGTGATCTAGGGTGACCCTCAGAAAACTGAACTCGTTCTCTTCACCAGGAAATATAAAATTCCTCAACTAATAACTCCATCAATAAATGGAATCTCACTTGTACTTTCAAACGAAGCCAAATATCTAGGTATAATCCTAGACAAAAAGCTAAATTGGAAAGCCAATATACAGGAAAGAATCAGGAAATCCACCGTGGCCTTATTTTCCTGCAAAAAAGCCATTGGTAACAAATGGGGTTTCTCCCCCCAAATCACCCACTGGCTCTACACCGCGGTCATCAGACCAATACTCACATACGGAGTAGTGGTATGGTGGACCGCTCTTGATAAAAGGAAATACTGCGACAATTTAAGCATGGTCCAACGAACAGCCTGTCTGTATATAAGCGGAGCACTGAGATCAACACCCTCAGCTGCACTAAATACACTCCTTAACCTCACACCACTAGATATCTTCAGCAAACAAATGGCCGCCAGTGCAGCCACTCGTATGAGAGCTATCTCCCAATGGACCGATAACAACATCGGTCACGTTGCAATCCTGAATTTATTCGGATCAATCCCCTGTCACTCCGACTACACCATCCCCCAATTGGTTTTTGATAATAAGTTCCAAGTCACAATCCCACCGAGAACGACCTGGGACGACGAAGAATTTTTGAGAGATGATTCAATTCATTTCTATACAGATGGTTCAAAAACCGAAGAAGTGGTAGGCTGTGGGGTGTACTCAAACCGACTTAACGTAAGTCTCTCGTTCCGCCTTCCAAACCATTGTAGCGTGTTCCAAGCGGAAATTCTGGCGATCAAAGAGGTCCTATCATGGCTAAGAGAAAACGTGATATCCTCAACGAATATCCGGATTTTCTCAGATAGTCAAGCAGCCCTCAAATCACTCGGCGCTGTTTCTACGAACTCAGTAACCGCCCTTAACTGTCGCCTATCTCTTAGGGAGATGGCTGAACAGTTCAATATTCACCTTATTTGGGTGCCGGGGCACAGAGATATCGTGGGTAACTGCAAAGCCGATGAACTCGCCAGAGAAGGAACCGTTCTACCGATCTCAACCAGCAGGTTGAATATTGGTATACCAATCGCTACATGTAAACTTATGCTGAAGCAAGAGACAATGGATAGAACAAATCACAGATGGAACAATATCACCACGTGCGTGGCAACAAAACGTATATGGCCAGGACTTGATCCAAAACGCACAAGACATTTGTTATCCATTACCAGATTGCAAGTTAGCTCCGTAATCAATGTCATTACCGGACATTGTCTGATAGGAAGACACGCCATAAGACTTGGCGTTCCCTCTAATGACTTCTGCAGAAGTTGCTTAGATGAGGAGGAGGAGGAGACAATCCCACACCTCCTCTGCTCATGTCCTGCACTCTCTTCTAAAAGAAAGAGGCATCTGGGGAAATATTTTCTCGATGATCCAAGCGATCTGGCGCACACAGATCCCCTGCATCTCCTTCGCTTTATTAAAAGCTCCAAATGGTTTTGTTAAGCGCGGTACTCCCTCGCATAATTTCTATGGTATCACAATGGACCTAGTATTGGTCTAAGTGTGTCGGGTGTATTCCTGACAGCCATTGTAACCTAACCTAACCTAACCTACGATGCAACTGGTATCCCGGAATAGAAATAAGCCTAGACGGAATATTGCAATTCAACCAAGACTCAAATATCATAACTATTTTTGCATGGTGGATAATAAATAGTAATAAGCAAACACTTTTCGACCTCACTGCTTATTTCAACGCACAGAAACTCAATTTCAGACGTGGTGGAAGTATAAACAAGTTTTGATGTTAAACTCTGTCGTACCTATAAACATACAAACACCCCCTCCAAATCTGTTTTTACGATCGTTACGATGCAACTGGTATCCCGGAATAGAAACAAGCCTTGACAGAATATTACAATTCAACCAAGACTCAGATATCATAGCTACATCCATTTTGGACGTACTAAGCATTTCATAAAGAATTGTGTACTTTGAACTAAGGCTTCCAGCATTTAAATGACAGACGTTAACACCGTTACTTGAACCGCACATCACGTTAAGAACACATCTTACTATATCTTGTATCAGGGCTTAGACCAAAAACCATATCAATCGAAAATTATTCGGAAAAGTCATAAATATCGGTATAGTAAATACTTTAAAGAGTCAGTTCAAGCTATACTTTGGTTATCTTTAGAATCTAACTGAGCACAGCAAAATTTAAAATTTCAAAAGGAACAATATAAAAATAAAGTGGCAGCACTTGTAAGAATGTAACTTACACTACTTTTACAGAAAAGTGGCAGCACTTTAAAAAGAAAAGCAAGAGAGAAAATAGAAATTGTTAGAGAAAGCCTTACAACAACTAGGCTTTAACAAAAAAAATACTTAAATCAGCTGGTAAGTGGTAACCGCATCATCAGCAACGGCGGCATCAGCTTCAGCATCGGGTTGATTGGTAATGGTAATAATGTTTTCTCTTTGTTCTTTGTAGCAAATTGCGTCCAGTGAGAGAATAGTGTTGACATGGTTGGGATTGCTTGTGGGTGTTGGTTTTACAAAAACTTTACCTTCTCTGGTGAACACTGAATGCAGAAGATTACTTCGTCTTCGATCATTGGCATTTGTAAACAGTTTATGATTTTGCTTTGTTCGGTTCTCATAAACCCGCACGAATTTGATGCTCTCAAAGCCCAGGTCACGGAGAGTAACTGATCTTTTGTTTGCTTTGATGTAATTCGCTGCAGCTATCAGTAAAGTTTTATTTATTTGTGCATGTGGCAATTTAAAAATAATCGGACAACTCCATGACTTCTTTGCAGGATTTGTGCGAACAATGTGTGTGGGTTTAATTGTAGGCTGATTAAGTTTGTTGCATAGCCTAGAGATAATCTTATCAAGATTTTCATTCTTAGTGAAGGCTGCAACGAAGCATTTATGGCTTAGTCACATGCTCTGAGTATGCCATGGTAAATTGCCAAATGCTTGAAGTATACAATGGTAAATTAAATTGCTTAGCACCACCCTCTAGCGCCGAAACTAAACATATCAGCCACGCCACCAACCACCGGTAAGTCACCATACTAACAGGTAGCCAAGGCACTCACCCATAATATTGCACTGAGGTATACCACAGAGTGGTAGGCTGTGCTATTAACAACAACAGCTGTGTACCAAGCAGAATACACACAGCATAGGTAAATGGCAAGGGGGAGATAGCGAATGGCAAACAACAATGTACATTGCTTATGGGCTGTACACTGCACTGTAGCAATGAACGCACATATGGTTCGGCTGTGCGGAGGTAATCGCATTGTTGTTCGTATTAAGCAGCAGCATGGCAATTTCACCGTGCGTTGTTTTTATATGGGCTGCACACGACACCACGTATGAAAAACGAGTATAAATAGGGCAGCCAAATGATGGAAAATGATCAGTCCGCCGGCACCGGCCCAACAGCGTAGTTCACTTCGAAGGTATTAAAGAACCAGTAAGGGTAAAGGTAAAATAATTAAAAATATATTTTTATTAAGTATTGTGCCACAGGGGGCAGAGAATAGTACCCGTGGATCCGACCGGCCATAGCTTGTGTTTGTACCCCACCAAGGCCCTCGGGTGCTTGTCGTTTTTACCCTACCAAGGCCCCCGGGTGCTTGTCGTTTTTACCATACCAAGGCCCTCGGGTGCTTGTCGTTTTTACCCTACCAAGGCCCTCCGGTGCTTGTCGTTTTTACCCTACCAAGGCCCTCGGGTGCTTATCATTTTTACCCTACTAAGGCCCTCGGGTGCTTGTCGTTTTTACCCTACCAAGGCCCAATGCCAAGGCGCTTGTCGTTTTTACCCTACTAAGGCCCTCGGGTGCTTGTCGTTTTTACCCTACTAAGGCCCTCGGGCGCTTGTCGTTTTTACCCTACCAAGGCTCTCGGGTGCTTGTCGTTTTTACCCTACCAAGGCCCTCGGGTGCTTGTCGTTCTTACCCTACCAAGGCCCTCGGGTGCTTGTCGTTTTTACCCTACCAAGGCCCTTTGGCGCTTGTCGTTTTTACCCTACCAAGGCTCTCGGGTGCTTGTCGTTTTTACCATACCAAGGCCCTCGGGTGCTTGTCGTTTCTACCCCACCAAGGCCCTCGGGTGCTTGTCGTTTTTACCCTACCAAGCCCCTCGGGTGCTTGTCGTTTCTACCCCACCAAGGCCTTCGGGCGCTTATTGACGCGTTTGCCGTGCCACTGGTGGCCGAATAAATGACCAGACGTAACGCAAACTTGTTTTCTTCTCCTAGGTGACAAGACTGTTAGAGTGACGACCCCCTATACGGAGTACACTTGAGCCGCCCCAGAAGTCTAGTGTCACCCCTGTCAGCATACGACGTTTCCCGATACATTCAGAGGCACCAGAATCTAAAATCAAAACTATATATATATATTTGTAACCAATCCATTGTAAATTATAATAAATATTTTAAAAGAAGTTCTAATTAAGAGAGAGTTTCTGACCTTTGTGAATTTTTGGGTGCTTATTTCACAAACCTTGGCCAGCCGCGAGTTTTACCCCGGCTGGAAACAAAAACACGCCACAATTTGGCGCCCGAGCAGGGACTAATAAGGTCCACTTCGTGCAACAAAAGAAAATCTCTTTAGAACTATAAGCCGACCTACCAGAAAGAAAAAAAGACCCAGACATGTCCGACTCCGAAGATAAGTCACTCGCATGCAACAACAAGGACTTGATACGGAAGGCACCTTGTCCGTGCTAAGAGCCCGCTTTAGTTCCTACATAAAAGGGGCTAGGCGTAGAAAGTCCACCCAGAATCTATGCGAAGACTTAGAGAGGGCCGCAACGGAAAGAGAAACCAGAACAGAAACCGACTTACGAAACCAGAACCGAAACCGAGCCGAAATCACCCGTATACACCGAAATCTCTTTCCAGGTACCCTCTTACGTACCGCCGCCCGCCGAAAACGTACAGCCTAGGCCGCACAACGAATCCGACCCCGATGAAGCCAGTACATCAATTGGTCCAGCGCCGACAAGGTCCAACCTCCGACCAACCGGACGTTTCATACTCAGCTATGAAGCCGAGTTGATGAACAACGTACGGAAGTGGGGGTTGAGGTTTGATTCATCGGGGAACGCGGTCGAGTTCCTAGACCGTCTCGAGGAATTGATGGCATGTTACGATATCCGCCCCGATGACGTCGTTAAGGCCGTCCCGGAGATATTACGGGGTACGGCGCGGCGTTAGAGTGGTTCCGCATTAACAAGGAATGTATAAAGACATGGACTCAGTTCCGCACAGCCTTCTTGGACCATTTCCTGCCGGCTAGATACCTTTTTAAGCTAGAGGAGGAAATACTACGCAAGAAACAAGCGAACCGCGAGAAGGCCAAAGACTGTATACAGGCGACTCAGTATCTGATCTACCGGCATCCTCGGATGAATATAGAGGATAGCGTCGACCGTATTAATGATAGTCTGCGGCCTGAGTACCATTTATACATAAAGCGTCGCGACTTCGAGACATTAGGGGAATTTATGAAACTAGCGGAGGAATACGAATATATAAGAGGGGAAGACCGAACCTCTCACCAAGCACCGCCCCGTACCGCTCCTGCACCTAACCGTTTTCCTTTTTCACACCGACCAGTAACCGACCGCCTAGCAGTGTTGCCCCCACCCCGACCGAATTTCAATCGCACTGACCAGACGCAGCTCCCACTACGAGTCAACCAATACGACAGATGCACCCATTGTTGGAACTGTAAGCAGCGGGGACACAACAAGGGTAATTGTCGAAGGCCTTTCCGGCTATTTTGCTCATATTGTGGAGAGGATGGACGGTTGACGAGAGAATGTAACTGTCATCCGCACAGAGCTGCTGTCAAGGACACTCAACAATGAAACAGTGATCCGTTACCATTCAACCCCAGCGACTTATCTTTTCTTCGTAGTCATCCCAAGGACCTGACAAAACGGTGCGCCACACAAACAGAGTTAAATCCTCCGCAATATCCAGAATACCGAAGATCAGAAAACAGATTATACCGTAAATTCTCCGCTCATCCGTTTTGCAGTCAAGGAGAAGACTGGAAGTTATGTGTACCATTGACTGAAAGAAAAAAAGTCATGTGCAAGAATCATGACACCACGACAGATGGACACCTTGGTAAAGTAAAGGGGAAATTCATCCGTGAGAGAAGTACCGTTCGCGCTCATGTTAAAGATCTGAGAGGATTCTTGTCTAGGGACGACGATGCAAATCAAGAAGACAAACTGAATTTTATTCAGTCTAAATCAGTCAGCCGTCGAGAACTGATGCAACATTCAGAGGAAGAGAATATGGACACCGCACAGCCGTGGAAACGCCAGCCAACTGCGCCGAAGAAGGTCTCGACGAACAAGCGAACGAGCATCTTTTTGGCTGACTTACCAGCCCCCCCTGTGCCACAGACTACCAAGCGACGCATAGCCCATGCACCAGATCGGGCTGGCACTTCGCATGGAACCATCATCAGGGAATCCAGCTAGCATAATACGAGCAGCCGCACCGTCATTACAAAGACCGCCACTCCGGCAAATCCAACCAAGATATCAAATCACAGTATGCCGGTACTGGGGAAGAGGACTGCCCAGCCAAAACAGCCCATTCCTATCCGCCGACCAGTGTTCACCAACACCGTCCAGAAACCCACCAGTGCTCCCAATATGGGGTTAGGCCAAACAGCCACCACCACTAGTCAGGAAGCCCAAGCCGGAATTGCACTCCGTAACCCAACATTACAACCAAGTGGACTCAATATCATCGCTAAACCTTCCAAAACGAAACCACCGGACCGCCGCCCCAAAATAACTAGCGGAGCTCATGCCAGAAAGACGACATTGGCCAGCCATGAAGGCAGCGAACGACAGAAGGGCCAATCAGCACCACACGCTAAGGAAAGGGAAGATCCATTCAAGGGCATCAACGTTAAGAGCCATCACCTATATCATCCCAATAGACGCCGCCAACGATGCTTTTTTAAGAGGAGGATCGGCACCATCGATTGCCGCATCATAAAGCGAGGGGTGGCCATTTTACACAGTGGCAAACAAAAAAAAAAAAATAAGAAATCAGAAACAAAATACAAACAAAAAAAAAAAAAAATATACAAAAAAAAAAAATAGATATAAAAAAGTTAAAACCCAAAAAAATAATCATAAAAAATCAAAAAAAAAAAAAAATTACAAAACACTAAAACCCAAAAAAAAAAAAAGCTGCTGTGGCTGCTCTAGTTTTAAGTAGATTTAAGTAGTTTTAATTAGATTTCAGTAATTTTAAGAACACACAAAAATAAGAAATGATCTAGAAAACTAAGTTTTTCAATTTTTCTTAGTCTTAACTATATCTATAAGTTGTAAATTAATAAGTTATCCTTAGGCCGAAAGGCATTAGAATTAAGGTATTGTTTAATTTAGAGTACCTGATTAGGGTCAGTAAGTTAGTTAAGATATTATATAAGCTAGTTTTATACATTTTTGTTAGCATGTAAGTAGTTATAAGTGAAAATGAATAAAAAATGAATTAAAAATGAAAATGGTGGAAATTTTACGTAACAAAGAGACCGGCCAAACGAAGGAGGTCATCTTCGACCCCTAGGCAATGGAAGCCAATATAATTTTACAAGAAATTAATTTTTTTTTACCAAGAAGGATATTTTTTGTTAACTCGTTATTTTGTTTACTAAGGAGATTTTTTTGTGTTTTGAAGAAAAAGAAAATAATAAAAAAAAAAAAGGAAAAAAAGACTCGATTAAAGCGTTTGTTGTTGTTAATAAACCATGAAATGACGAAGAAAAAACACAGCAAAGCAGGAAAATGTTACAAAAACCTATTTATAGACGTGAAGGTTCACGTCTCCGAAATGGAGGGAGTATGTAACGAAGCATTTATGGCTTAGTCACATACTCTGAGTATGCAATGGTAAATTGCCAAATGCTTGAAGTATGCAATGGTAAATTGCTTAGCACCGCCCTCTAGCGCCGAAACTAAACATATCAGCTGCGCCACCAACCACCGGTAAGTCACCATACAAACAGGTAGCCAGGGCACTCACCCATAATATTGCACTGAGGTATACCACAGCGTGGTAGGCTGTGCTATTAACAACAGCTGTGTACCAAGCAGAATACACACAGCATAGGTAAATGGCAAGGGGGAGATAGCGAATGGCAAACAACAATGTACATTGCTATGGGCTGCACACTGCACTGTAGCAATGAACGCACATATGGTTCGGCTGTGCGGAGGTAGTCGCATTGTTGTTCGTATTAAGCAGCAGCATGGCAATTTCACCGTGCGTTGTTTTTATATGGGCTGCACACTACACCACGTATGAAAAACGAGTATAAATAGGGCTGCCAAATGATGGAAAATTATCAGAAAAAGATGCACCACAATCGGACTTCGAGGATCTGGAGGACATCCAAGAATCAAGGAGAGAAGCAGATGACGACAGCAACCAACCCAAAATGGCAGACGCAGAAGAAGCATCTGAAGAAATTAATGACGCCAACATGACAGACGCTGAGCAACGACAGGAGTCCCAGTCTGACTTTACTGAAATCATAAGGATAAAGAGGAAAAAGAAGAGAACAACTCCCGAGCAATCAGAAGCAAAAAAACCAGCCACATCAGCTACACAATCATCGCCAACAACCTCATCAGCTACACAATCACCGCCAACAACCTCATCAGCTACACAATCACCGCCAACAACCTTGTTGCGGTATATTTTACCACAACAAGTTAGACCTTTACTTTTCTTCCTCTTCCCATTTTCACCCCTCCTTTTGTTGTGGCTTCAAGGTGCTGGCAGAGTACAAAACAACCCTAGTCCATCAGCTAGTGGTGTACTTCAAAGCATTTTGGAAAAGCAACCCAAATAGGTACCCCTTCATTGAGCCAGTGGACGGCTGGAGACTCAAGCAGCAGCGTTAGTAAGAACCAGGAAGGTTCTGGAGAAATTTCACCAACAGCAGCAGCAGGTTATTAAGAACCCACTAGTTATATAAAAGGTAGAGATATGGCTACCCACCTTTAACACACTGATATATATCAGTGATCTTCGGATTATGGCATTTGAAGCCTTTTTCATTATAAACGGCCAAGAGCCCAACGTAATGGCTGAGTGCCCACCGTAAAGGCCGAGTGCCCAACCTAAAGTGCTTTACCTTAGCAAGAAATGACTCTTTATAGAATTATCCCCATTCCCCCAATTCTGCGCGAAGGTTCACCGAAGCAATTTAGTAGTTTTCCCGAAAAATTACGAATCCTCTTAAACTGAATCCTAGCTTAAATAGTTTTCTTGCACAGTGTAACTTGGGTCGGTTGGGCCGAGGGAATTTGTTTAAAGTAATAGTTTCTCGATTTTCTATACTGGAATGGATTGAATGGAACAGGTCTGGATTCGTTCATTCGGGCGAGTTGTTGAGAATCTCTAACGACCGAGAGATTCAGCAACAAAGTTGTTTAGAAAAGAGCGATGGATGCGTTTCGCCTACGACGCAGACTCCAGCGAATTTGCTGAGAGTACTGCAGATACCCCGTGACGAATCTCCACGACTCTGATTGGTTTAAGTGAGTGGAATTTGCTGAATGCGCCGATGAACGAAGAGACCGCCAAGAAGTTGGCACTTCTTGGTCGACCTCTAAAAAGGACACTGTGCCAAAGAGTTTTTGGAAGATTGAGAAATTATTCGGATATTTTAAAATCGAGTGCTAGAATTTTGCAAGTAGTGCAAATTTGTAATAGTGATAGAGTTTGCGTTTGCACTTTGGCAGGAAGGCCAAGTTCAACACGGTTTTGAATCTGTGCAGGAAAGCTCCAATCAGGCAGGAGTTCAGGAGAGTTAGTGCCAGGTTAGGTTAGGTAAAATGGGCTGACGGTTGATCTTATTACCATCACACTTAGATCAATGTAGATCCGTTGTGATACCCTGACGTATTGTAACGTCCCAGAAACCTATGATTTTATGTCTGTTCAGTATTTAACCATTTTGTGTTCTTAGTGAAGTTTAACAGGCTGCTCTTTGGAGCGTCTGATAATTCTTCTAGTTCATTAAAGAAGTAATTTCCTAGAAATTTTTTCCTAGTATGACAGAGTGCTGGGCATTGACAAAGGAAGTGACTAGTGTCCTCATGTTCATCTTCGTCATTGCATCCTCTGCATAGGTCATCGGTGCAAAGACCCATTTTCTTTTTGTGATAACCAAGTAGGTTATGTCCAGTTATGATACTGATAAGCGTTCGCAATGAAATTCTATTCAATGATAGCAGCTTTTCAGATTCTTTCTTATCATATTTCGGCCATAGTTTCCTGGAAGTAACACAGGAATCTAGGCATTCCCATCTTTCATTGGATTTTCGCATTATTTTGTTACCAATGATCTGTTTCATTTCACAGGGTGGGATCCTGATTGATTTATCAATGAGAGAAGGGTCAAGTGCTGATCCTTTCCTCGCTAGTTCGTCCGCTTTTTCGTTTCCCGGTATACCACTATGACCGGGGACCCAGCAGAGTCTAACGTTATGCTGTGTGCCAAGAACCCTTAGCTCTTCGCGACAGCAAGAAACAAGCCTTGATTTGACAAGAGTGGCAGAAATCGCTTTTATTGCTGCTTGGCTATCAATGAAAAAAGTGATATCAGCATGTGATAGCGCCATCATGGACACCTGTTTTGCAGCGTTTGTAACTGCCAAGATCTCGGCTTGGAAGACGCTGCTGTGATTAGGAAGTCTGAATGAACTGGCAAGTTTTAGGCTTTCTGAAAAGAAACCTGCCCCTGTTCCAACTTCCATTTTTGAACCGTCGGTATAGATTGCTATAGACGTTTCGTAAGGTGTTTCATTCTCCCAATCTTGTCTATTGGGGAAGCTAGTTGTGAAGGATTTTTTAAAGTCCAAGTATGGAGTTATGTAATCCGTGCAGATATTGTTATCTGCGTATCTTGATAAAATCTGTGCGTGTCCTATTTGGCTGGTTTTCCAGACATTACATTGGTTTAGTCTAAGTGCACTATTTGCTGCCGCTTCTTGAACGTAGAGATCAAGAGGTGTGAGATTGAGGATTACTTCCAAACTCGCGGTCGGTGTAGTTCTCATTGCAAAAGTTACGCAAATACAGGCAGATCTTTGAACTTTGGTTAGGGTTTTTAAATGCGTGGATTTTTCCAACGCCTTCCACCAGACCAAGTTGCCATAAGATAGGATAGGTCTAACAATGGCAGTATACATCCACAGGATGATCTTGGGATTTGGTCCCCAGTTTTTGCCAAAAATCCTGTTGCACGAATATAGTGCTATCATAGATTTCTTATATCTTTCTTGTATATTGGGACTCCAATTTAGTTTTTTGTCTAAGATCACACCCAGGTATCTGGCTTGATCAGAGATTTTAAGAGGGGTCCCATTTAGTCTTGGTAACTCGAAAGTGGGTATTTTTCTTCTATTTGTAAAGAGTACCAGCTCTGTTTTGAGGGGGTTCACTGCAAGGCCGCACCTTTTTGTCCAAGCGCTTACCTTGGTTAGTGTGTAGTTCAATTGTGCGCTAATAGTGGAAGGGAACTTCCCCGTTGCCAGAAGAGCTAGATCATCGGCATAGGCGACCACTTTTACGCCATCATGTTTGAGAGCTACGAGGATCTCATTCATGACCAGGATCCAGAGCAGGGGTGAGAGGATACCTCCTTGTGGGGTTCCCCTTGACACACACTTTTTCAAGTTTGCACCTCCCAGTTCACTGTGGATCTGACGTTTTGTTAGCATATTCATGATCCAATTTGTTATTGTTTCTTCAACTTCTAGATCATTTAGGGCCTTCTTAATTGCACTGTTCTGTACATTGTAATGTGCCAGGACGGGCAAGATAACTCATAGGCAGGATTCGTCAGGAGAAAGTTAAGTATTTTCTTATAAAAGTGGAAAAGTGTTAGTAGTGCGTTTGTTTTGTTTTGACTATTGAGTCATATTGCTTGAATCGGTTACCCTTCGCCTTTCGTAATTAATCCTGAGATTGCAGGACGCGCGACCTTTCTTTGACCTTTTGTCTGTTCGGGAAAATTCCCAAAGAGTCGTTTCTTCGCGGGTGCATTGTGCACATACTCTGTTGTTTGTTTACATTTTAACCTGGGTAAAACCCATCTTCGTACTCTAACTTCATATCATCTATATTGTACCCAATTGTTTACGAAAAGATTTCAGGTTTTATGCCTATACTTGTAAAGGTTTCCTGAACAAAATATAATTTTATTCCTTTTGGAAAATCGTTCTTTTAATTCTATTTGAAGACCATTTTCAGCGGTGAAGTTGGTTTGGAAATTCCGAGCAAAAATTTCCTGGCGCCCTTAACTTTGTGAAAAACCCTGCTTGTGTTTTGATACAAAATTATCTATCCCATTAAATTCCTTTAATTCACTTTTTATTCGGCGATATTTACTAATAAAACTACCTACGAACCACCCCTTGCTGAGCAGCTGGCATTGGCAGCATATTATCTTGCTACCTGTTGCATTCTTTTCCCATCGAAACACACCCAGCTGTCATTTGACAGTTCATCCTAAAATTAAATTCCATAAACATCGCCGCGGCACATCGGTGTGCATATTTATATTTCTGTGTAATAAATAATTAATTAATCATTCGTTGCGATTAATTAATATATTAGTTTGCTATAAACCAAGTTGTGGATTCGGTGGTAATTTGTTTTGTCGGGAAAAAGTGCAACAATTGGCGTCCAAACGTGGGGCCTTGTGTGGTGTTTTTTTAACATAAATTTATTCTCCTGTTGTGTTGTTGTGTTGTGACTTCTATCTTAGGGAAGTGCACCTTTAATTTTTTGGATTCTTTTTTGTCTTTATATTTTGTAAAATTGTGTGAATTTTTTTACTTTGGATGTGTTTTGTTTTCCTTAGGTGAAAATTCAAGTGTGGAAAAAATATTGTGATCGCCGTACCTACCTATCTACATACATTATACATACATACTCGTTCATTGGAGGGATATCGTTGTTGGATTCACTGTGTTATTGGTATACCCAGTGCAACAAGTAGGTGCTTTGTTTTTTTATATTTGGTTCAATTTTGGATTTTGATTGAGATTATTTCTTATCAATCAAATCTTCATATGTAGGTACATTACATTTTTTTTTTTGCTTTTAATTTCTTATTAAATATCAAAGAGTTTGACATTGGGCCCATTAAAAAATGTAGTCACTACGTAGTGAACTCTTCTGATTGGTTAAAATCGACTACAAAACGAGTGGAAATTTCCCCTTCAACGTAGTTGAAAATTTTCAGCTACAAAGTTAGTCTGACGTTTGAGAATCAGCTGTTGGGTAAACACACGAAAAATTACAAAGTGCAATGTGAAATTTTTTCGACAATTTTTATCAAATTGAAAGCAGTGAAGAGATATGGAATTAAAGTTACTCAATATAAAAGATAAGATTGTTTAAAGTTCCCGAAACGCAATTGTTTCGTGTTTTTGTGTGCTTATTTTGACAGTTTAGTGTTGACTACATTTTTAGTGCATTTTGCATTCAGAAAGCTAGTCGACTTTCCACTACGTAGTGACTACATTTTTGAATGGGCCCATTTTGTGCTCCAGGTTTTCAACCATATTGTTGTAACGATCTGTCTCGCTCTCTCACACAGTTTGTTGGTGTGAGCTAAATTAATATATTGAGAACCAAGTGCTGCCGTCGTCGATATTTTTTTTTTTCTCAATACCTTTTTTTGAATTTGTTGGTGCTATTTTTTTTTTGATACTTTTTTTTATTACTTTTTTAATACTTTTTTTAAATACATTTTTAATTTTTGTTTTATTTTGAATTTTCGTTGTTGTTTTTCAATTGCGTCTGTTTTTTTTAGTTTTTTTTTTTAATTTTTTTTATTTATTCACCATGGATATCAACCGTTTGTCACAAGAGGAGCTTGTGTACGAAATGTTGAGTAGGGGATTAGAGAAGGGAACTGTGGACGTAATGAGAAGTTCCTTAAGATCTTCTCGGATGTTGGAACGTCGCGGTTCAGTTGAGGCATACGGGAAGTACCCGTTTAATTATGTTCAGGATAGGGATGCAGTTGAGGAAAAGATTAGGGAGATTAGGGTTCTTCTTAAGGATCAGCCAAGAAATCCGAAGTCGGGGGAATACTTGAAGATCCTTACGAAGATAGAATGGAGCTTGAATAGGATAGGAAAAGCGCAGGCAGAAGGAGATGAGGAAATAGGAGAACAGAAATCTCTGAAGAGTGAACTGCTTCTCCTATACGCTAGGTTATCAGATGAAGAAGAGCAAGCGTCGAACGAAGACAATGCTTCTTCTTCAGGAACGAGTGGTAGGCAGTTGGTGGAGAACACTCCCCAACAAAATCGGATGAACACACGAGGACCAGTGTGCAACGAGGGATTCCAACAGAGGTCAGATAGTGTCAGAGTAGGGATTTCCGAACCGCAAGAGCGTTTTACGGAAAGGATCAGTAGGTGGAATGTTCAGTTCAGTGGTGAGCGATGTGGCACATCAGTGAACTCATTCTTAGAAAGGGTAGAGGAACTTAGTGTAGCTCGAGGGGTTTCAGAAACCCGTTTGTTCCAGTCAGTGGTTGACCTTCTGACAGGTCAAGCCCTGCTGTGGTATAGGTCAGTAAGGGAAGACATAGCTGATTGGCAAGAATTCGTTGAGGCGTTGAAGTACGAATTCTTGCCAGCAAATTATGATGATCTGTTGATGGAACAAATCAACCGTAGGACCCAAGGGAAGGAAGAGACGTATGGAGCATATCTCGCTACCATGCGTACAATGTTTAGGAGATTAGGGGAGCCATTATCCGAACGTAGGAAAGTGGCTATCCTAATGAAGAATTTGGACCCGTTTTATCAAAAACAGATTGGTTTCCAAAAACCTCAATCTGTGAAGGAGTTAGCAAGATTAGGCTGGGACTTAGAAACTCTTAGGGCGAATGTAGAGAATTTTGAGCCTCCCGCTCGAAATAAAAACTGCGTAGAACCCGAATTCGGTTACTCAGCTGGTCCAGCAGTACCGAAAGTGGCTGCGCTTAGCAGAGACGAGCAGCCTGTCCAAGTAGTGGAAGCTAGAAGGTCTCCACCTAATAGATCCACTCAAGTTGATAGGTCCCTTCGATGCTTTAACTGCGGGAGGGAAGGTCACCGCGAAGGTGTTCCGCTAAAAAGCATTGCTTCGGTTGTGGCGCTGAATGTGTCAGCCGCAATAACTGTCGTCGTTGTTCTTCGGGAAATGGGCAAGGGACTCTTGCGCCAGCAGGGCGGGAGTTCCGGAGGCATTAGGAGCTAGGTTGCCTGCTGGTAACCAGCTGGCAAAAATTCATTTAGGGTTTACGTTGGAGGCAAACGGGGATGATAGGAGAACATTTTTAGGAGTTAGTATTTACGGGACTAGGTTTTTGGGTTTGTTAGATTCAGGAGCTTCTAGAACAATTTTAGGTAGAGATAGCTGGAGAATTCTCCAAGATTTAGGATTAGTTGTTAAAGAGGGGAATATCCATTCTGTTTGCTTTTCAGATGGAGCAGGAGTAGAAGTTTTAGGGTCAGTGAACTTACCAATCGTGGTTGAAAACGAGGCAGTTCTTATAGCCTGCTTAGTTATTCCAACTCTGCCACATACCGTGATACTAGGTGCAGATTTTTGGGCACTGTCGGGAATCGTCCCGGATTTGCGAACACGTATGTAGAGTTTTTCGAACCAAGAGTGTTTGGGCTCGATTTGCTCGATTACTGAGCGTTCAGAGTTCGCGAAAGATCAGACTAGTTTGTTGGAAGCCATGGTTGAGGAAGCTTTTAGGAAGATGCTAGAGAGATTAGGGTGCACAACTAAGATTGAGCACAAAATTAGGACGTCGGCGGAACCGACTAAACAACGGTATTATCCGGTTTCTCCGGCAATGCAGGGACATATTGAAAGGGAACTCAATGAGATGTTAGAAGCAGGAGTTTTTGAGAGATCCAACAGTGCTTGGTCATCTCCAATATTATTAGTTAAAAAGAAAGATGGGTCCTTAAGGTTTTGTGTAGATTTTAGGAAGCTTAATAAGAATACTGATAGGGATACTTATCCACTACCCTACATAGCGGCCATTTTGGACAGGCTTCGAGGAGCGAAGTTTTTGTCCTCTTTGGATATAAAATCAGCGTATTGGCAGATTCCAATGGAGGAGGAGTCTAAGCCCTACACCGCTTTCACGGTTCCCGGGAGAGGTCTCTTTCAGTTTAGAAGAATGCCTTTCGGGCTTCATAACTCGCCTGCGACATGGCAAAGGTTTATCGACACAGTTTTGGGTGCCGATCTAGAGCCGTACGTCTTCGTCTATTTAGACGACATCATTATCCTGACGGATACTTTCGAGAAGCATCTTGAAATCCTGAAGGAAGTTTTGAAAAGGTTGAGTGAAGCAGGGTTGAAGGTCGGTAAGGAGAAGTGTAACTTCTGTAGGCCATCGTTGAAGTTTTTAGGTTATGTAGTGGATCGAAATGGGTTACATGTAGACCCGGAAAAAGTGGAAAGCATGGTTAGGATTCCAGCACCGAGGAATGTGAAAGAGGCTAGGAGTTTTATAGGGACAGTGTCGTGGTATCGTCGATTTGTGCCAAATTTTGCCAATTTGCTTCGACCACTGTCAGATTTATTGAAGAAGAGTAGGAAATTCATCTGGACTGAGGAATGTGAGAATAGTTTTAGGAAGGTTAAGGAGTGTTTGGTTACAGCACCAATACTTACTTGCCCTGATTTTCAACGACCTTTTGTCGTACAAACAGACGCGTCGGACTACGGAATCGGTGCCGTATTGTCACAGAACTTCGATGATGGGGAAAAGGTTGTCTGTTACCTTAGTAGGTCTTTAAATAGGAGTGAACGCAACTATTCGACGACGGAAAAAGAGTGTTTGGCTGTACTATGGGCAATCGAGAAGTTACGACCTTACATCGAAGGTGTTCGAATCACGGTTGTGACTGATCATTATTCGCTCATATGGTTGAACAACCTTAAAGATCCGCAGGGAAGATTAGCACGTTGGGCAGTTCGGCTTCAACAGTTTGACTTTGAGATCATCCATCGCAAGGGCAAAGAACATGTAGTTCCAGACATGTTATCTCGAGGAGTTCCGGTAAAAGCCGAGATCTCAGAAGAGGATCAAGACCCTTGGATTGCGAAAATGATCTCAGCGATAAAGTCAAATCCGCTAGCTTACCCAGCGTGGAGGGTAGAACAAGGTCAACTGTTCAAACTGATTAAATCGAATCATGTTGTTGTTCATGAAAATAATCAAGAATGGAAACAAGTGGTAGGAAAGCAGGATAGATTAGCTATATTACAGGAATGCCATGATAGTCCTTTAGCAGGACACATGGGAGTTAGGAAAACTTTTGCTAGGATAGGGGGAAAGTACTATTGGCCTAAAATGAGAGGCGATATTACGAAGTATGTTAGGAATTGTAAAGTTTGCCAACAAGTAAAACCGGTTACTGAAAAGCCAGCTGGTTTGATGACTGAGAGAGTAGGAACAAAGGCACCGTGGGAAATGATCTGTGTAGATTTCGTTGGTCCCCTTCCAAAGTCAAGTAGAGGTTTTATCTACATTTTGACTGTCGTCGATTATTTCACCAAATTCCCCCTACTTTTCGCGTTAAGGTCTGCTACTGCCAAGGCAATTTTCCGGGAGTTAGAGGACAATGTCTTTCTCCTTTTTGGTATTCCAAAGGTTGTCGTCTGTGATAATGGCCCTCAGTTCCGATCTAAAGAACTGAAATCTCTTTGCGATTCTTACTCTACCCAAATTCGTTTTACAGCCCATTACCACCCACAGGCTAATCCAGCGGAGAGGATTAACCAAATCATCAAAACAACGCTCAGAGCATACGTCTCTGATAACCACCGGATATGGGATGCGCAGTTGTCTAAGGTTGCGTGCGCGATTCGCACGTCCACTCACGAAGTTTTAGGAGTATCCCCTTATTATGCGAATTTTGGTAGGGACATGGCGACTTCAGGTCGAGAAGTGCCAATATTAGGTGATAGGTTAGATAGGGTTCAGGATTTTAGTGAGTTAGAAGTACGGTTTAGGGATCTTAGAGTAGACATAGAGAAGAAGCTACGCGCGGCAACCAAGAAGTCTGCGAAAACATACAACCTCCGCAGAAGAGATGTTCAATATCTCGTTGACGAGCAGGTTTGGCGTCGAAATTTTGTGTGTTCGGATGCCGCGAACTATTACGCAGCCAAGTTAGCACCGAAGTTTGTCGGTCCGTTTGTGATAAAGAAGCGTGTGTCACCTTGGACATATGTCTTAGAGGATAGTAATGGTAAAGAACGCGGAACTTGGCATGCGAAAGATCTCAAACCGTACACCGATGCATCCCTGGAGAATTGAGCCTTAAAGTAGTTTTTAGCTTTATTTTATTTTTTTATTTTTCTAATATTTCTCCATATCGCGTTTTCTTTCAAAGGCTGGCGATTTTACGCCCTGGTGGAAAATACCTATTTCGTTTTTCCTTGAACCATTGGCTTTAAGAAATGTCTTACAGTTTTTTTCAAACTGCAAGAACATTTCTTGGCAGGTAAGGGTGGGATTTGTTGCGGTATATTTTACCACAACAAGTTAGACCTTTACTTTTTTCCTCTTCCCATTTTCACCCCTCCTTTTGTTGTGGCTTCAAGGTGCTGGCAGAGTACAAAACAACCCTAGTCCATCAGCTAGTGGTGTACTTCAAAGCATTTTGGAAAAGCAGCCCAAATAGGTACCCCTTCATTGAGCCAGTGGACGGCTGGAGACTCAAGCAGCAGCGTTAGTAAGAACCAGGAAGGTTCTGGAGAAATTTCACCAACAGCAGCAGCAGCAGGTTATTAAGAACCCACTAGTTATATAAAAGGTAGAGATATGGCTACCCACCTTTAACACACTGATATATATCAGTGATCTTCGGATTATGGCATTTGAAGCCTTTTTCATTATAAACGGCCAAGAGCCCAACGTAATGGCTGAGTGCCCACCGTAAAGGCCGAGTGCCCAACCTAAAGTGCTTTACCTTAGCAAGAAATGACTCTTTATAGAATTATCCCCATTCCCCCAATTCTGCGCGAAGGTTCACCGAAGTAATTTAGTAGTTTTCGCGAAAAATGACGAATCCTCTTAAACAGAATCCTAGCTTAAATAGTTTTCCTGCACAGTGTAACTTGGGTCGGTTGGGCCGAGGGAATTTGTTTAAAGTAATAGTTTCTCGATTTTCTATTCTGGAATGGATTGAATGGAACAGGTCTGGATTCGTTCATTCGGGCGAGTTGTTGAGAATCTCTAACGACCGAGAGATTCAGCAACAAAGTTGTTTAGAAAAGAGCGATGGATGCGTTTCGCCTACGACGCAGACTCCAGCGAATTTGCTGAGAGTACTGCAGATACTCCGTGACGAATCTCCACGACTCTGATTGGTCTAAGTGAGTGGAATTTGCTGAATGCGCCGATGAACGAAGAGACCGCCAAGAAGATGGTACTTCTTGGTTGACCTCTAAAAAGGACACTGTGCCAAAGAGTTATTGGAAGATTGAGAAATTATTCGGAAATTTTAAAATCGAGTGCTAGAATTTTGCAAGTAGTGCAAATTTGTAATAGTGATAGAGTTTGTGTTTGCACTTTGGCAGGAAGGCCAAGTTCAACACGGTTTTGAATCTGTGCAGGAAAGCTCCAATCAAGCAGGAGTTCAGGAGAGTTAGTGCCAGGACGGGCAAGATAACTCATAGGCAGGATTCGGCTGGCGATTTTACGCCCTGGTGGAAAATACCTATTTCGTTTTTCCTTGAACCATTGGCTTTAAGAAATGTCTTACAGTTTTTTTCAAACTGCAAGAACATTTCTTGGCAGGTAAGGGTGGGATTTGTTGCGGTATATTTTACCACAACAAGTTAGACCTTTACTTTTCTTCCTCTTCCCATTTTCACCCCTCCTTTTGTTGTGGCTTCAAGGTGCTGGCAGAGTACAAAACAACCCTAGTCCATCAGCTAGTGGTGT
This sequence comes from Melanostoma scalare, assembly GCA_949752695.1. Lineage (NCBI taxonomy): Eukaryota > Metazoa > Arthropoda > Insecta > Diptera > Syrphidae > Melanostoma > Melanostoma scalare. The sequence goes on from OX456984.1 coordinate 95,854,772, forward strand.
ACTTCAAAGCATTTTGGAAAAGCAGCCCAAATAGGTACCCCTTCATTGAGCCAGTGGACGGCTGGAGACTCAAGCAGCAGCGTTAGTAAGAACCAGGAAGGTTCTGGAGAAATTTCACCAACAGCAGCAGCAGCAGGTTATTAAGAACCCACTAGTTATATAAAAGGTAGAGATATGGCTACCCACCTTTAACACACTGATATATATCAGTGATCTTCGGATTATGGCATTTGAAGCCTTTTTCATTATAAACGGCCAAGAGCCCAACGTAATGGCTGAGTGCCCACCGTAAAGGCCGAGTGCCCAACCTAAAGTGCTTTACCTTAGCAAGAAATGACTCTTTATAGAATTATCCCCATTCCCCCAATTCTGCGCGAAGGTTCACCGAAGTAATTTAGTAGTTTTCGCGAAAAATGACGAATCCTCTTAAACTGAATCCTAGCTTAAATAGTTTTCCTGCACAGTGTAACTTGGGTCGGTTGGGCCGAGGGAATTTGTTTAAAGTAATAGTTTCTCGATTTTCTATTCTGGAATGGATTGAATGGAACAGGTCTGGATTCGTTCATTCGGGCGAGTTGTTGAGAATCTCTAACGACCGAGAGATTCAGCAACAAAGTTGTTTAGAAAAGAGCGATGGATGCGTTTCGCCTACGACGCAGACTCCAGCGAATTTGCTGAGAGTACTGCAGATACCCCGTGACGAATCTCCACGACTCTGATTGGTCTAAGTGAGTGGAATTTGCTGAATGCGCCGATGAACGAAGAGACCGCCAAGAAGATGGTACTTCTTGGTTGACCTCTAAAAAGGACACTGTGCCAAAGAGTTTTTGGAAGATTGAGAAATTATTCGGAAATTTTAAAATCGAGTGCTAGAATTTTGCAAGTAGTGCAAATTTGTAATAGTGATAGAGTTTGTGTTTGCACTTTGGCAGGAAGGCCAAGTTCAACACGGTTTTGAATCTTTGCAGGAAAGCTCCAATCAAGCAGGAGTTCAGGAGAGTTAGTGCCAGGACGGGCAAGATAACTCATAGGCAGGATTCGTCAGGAGAAAGTTAAGTATTTTCTTATAAAAGTGGAAAAGTGCTAGTAGTGCGTTTGTTTTGTTTTGACTATTGAGTCATATTGCTTGAATCGGTTACCCTTCGCCTTTCGTAATTAATCCTGAGATTGCAGGACGCGAGACCTTTCTTTGACCTTTTGTCTGTTCGGGAAAATTCCCAAAGGGTCGTTTCTTCGCGGGTGCATTGTGCACATACTCTGTTGTTTGTTTACATTTTAACCTGGGTAAAACCCATCTTCGTACTTTAACTTCATATCATCTATATTGTACCCAATTGTTTACGAAAAGATTTCAGGTTTTATGCCTATACTTGTAAAGGTTTCCTGAACAAAATATAATTTTATTCCTTTTGGAAAATCGTTCTTTTAATTCTATTTGAAGACCATTTTCAGCGGTGAAGTTGGTTTGGAAATTCCAAGCAAAAATTTCCTGGTGCCCTTAACTTTGTGAAACACCCTGCTTGTGTTTTGATACAAAATTATCTATCCCATTAAATTCCTTTAATTCACTTTTTATTCGGTGATATTTACTAATAAAACTACCTACGAACCACCCCTTGCTGAGCAGCTGGCATTGGCAGCATATTATCTTGCTACCTGTTGCATTCTTTTCCCATCGAAATCCACCCAGCTGTCATTTGACAGTTCATCCTAAAATTAAATTACATAAACATCGCCGCGGCACATCGGTGTGCATATTTATATTTCTGTGTAATAAATAATTAATAAATCATTCGTTGCGATTAATTAATATATTAGTTTGCTATAAACCAAGTTGTGGATTCGGTGGTAATTTGTTTTGTCGGGAAAAAGTGCAACAACCTCATCAGCTACACCAACCCCAATGGACTCAGCCACATCCCCAAATACAAATGCCAGGAAAGCAACAACAACAACTACGTTTGAAGGTTCCTCAAGGACTAAAGTGATGCCACCCATAGTTTGTTTCAAGCTCAACGTTGCAGAACTCAACCGGCACTTGAAAGAACAGAACATAAGCTACAAGGCTCAGAACTACAACAACGGAAAAACCATCATACTAACGAAGACTAAGGACAACCACCAAAAGATCACCGAATACCTCAGGTAAAGGAAGACGGAGTTCAACACCTACACTCCAAAAGAAGACAAAAAAGTTCTGTTGATGCTGGAAGGCGTTCACAGTACTTTTGAAGTCCAGGACATCATGGATGAGCTGAAGCACGAGGGAATTTCAGCGATCAAAGTAAGCCCCCAGAAGCTAAGGAAGGACAAAGAATACAACAACTTCGTGGTAGAGCTTAACAAGGATTGTGACATTCCAAGTGTTTTCAAGAAAACTCTCCTGTTGAACCAGAAAATCCACTGGGAAAAATTCAGATCAACCACCATCACCCAGTGTAAGAATTGCCAGGGTTTCGGACATGTTGCCAGCAACTGTGGCATGCGATACAGATGTGTCAAATGCAAGGGCCAGCATTTGCCTGGAGAATGCCCAAGAACCAAGAATAATGTGAAGGATGACAACGTCTACTGCTTAAACTGCCAGAAAATCGGACACCCTGCTAGCTGGAAAGGCTGCCCCATCCTAAAACGAAAAATGGAAGAGAGGAGGAAAGCCAACGAAAAGAAGGTTGAACAATCGAAAGCAGTGAAGAAGACAACAGTGGAATCCATCCAACAAGGATTGAGTTTTGCAGCTATTGCTGCTCGTGCAACAGTGAAACGACCACCTACCAAAGCCACCAAACCCCAGGAAACAGCTCCACAGGCACCAGCAGCAGAAACCACTAAGCGGCAACATGCAACAAAATCAACAACAAAGATCCAGAACAACGGTGACGTCTTTGCAGATGCTGAAAGACTATTTGGAGCTGACCTTTTCACCTTAGTGCAAAAGGCCAAGCAGATAGTCCCAAGCAATTACGCAAGCCTGGACGATAAGGCAAAAACAGTAATAATTGGCCGTCTTATCTGCCAAATATGTATATAAAAACCCTTAAAATTTTAACCTACAATGTAAACTCTATTTACTCCATAACCAGACGGGTTTCTTTAAATTTGTTTTTAAAGTCAAAGAAACCCGATATTCTTTTCTTACAGGAAACTAATTTACAGACGAGGAACCAGCACCACCCAGATGGGTACCAACTTTTCAGAGAAGACAAAACTAACAACGAAGGACGAGGAACTGCCATACTGATGAAGAATCTGTTTCAAGGAGAACAGATTAAAATCACCGGACTCAAAACCACAGAAGCAACCTGCATCATCATCAAAACATCGGATTCGGATACCTTGATTCTGATGTCAATTTACATGAAAGGCATCTTCTGAAGGAAATATCCAGGAGGATCTTAGAAGACTAATGGACATCGCAGAGCAACACACCCAGTGCATCATAGGAGGAGACTTTAACGCGCGACACCCAAGATGGTTGGACCACATGAGCACAGCGCAAGGAGACGCCATTGTGGATTGGCTGGACAACAATCCACACCTGCACTCACTGGCCATTGTTTCACAACCAACACCTACCTTCCCTCGGACACCATCCACGCTGGACTTTTTCTTGGCATCTTCGAACATCGTCAGCATACTCCCACAGCTTGAGAACTACCGTTGTGTGGCTCACCCATCGGACTCGGATCATCTTGCTGTGGAGCTTGATATCCGTCTCAGACGCAGGATACTGAGTGCTCAACCTGACCCGGACTCTCATATCAGATATGATCGAGTCAACTGGTGGCAATTCTGCAATGACACCGAAGCAAGACTACCAGAAGTGACCAACATCGCCAACTTAACAAACACCGAAATTGACGGAGCGATCCATGGACTGGAGATTGCAGTCAACAGTGCTTTGGACAACCAAAAGACTCAGAAGACATCAAGGGATAGATTTATGAACCTTCCCGATAACATCATCGCCATAAACAACCACAGGCAAAGGTTAAGGAAAAAGCTCCAGCGGATACTGCATCGGACCTACAATACCGAGAATCAAGAATACAGGAGGACCCATTCAGAACTGAAGTGTACCCAAGTTATGTTTGACCGGGCGGTTAAACATTTCCAGGACTCCCAGCTACAAAGAAGACTACAAGACATCAAACCTGGACCTGACTGCTTCAAAAAGATAAATGCCATCGTGGGAAGAAGACGAAACCTTCCGGATGCTATCAGCCATGGACAGACAACAGCACATACCCCAACAGAAAAAGCCGAAGTTTTTGCAAACCACTTCGAGGGAAATTTCATGGACAATCCACCAGTTCATCTCCCAGAATTCCTGATGAAAGTCGAATCAAGAGCGCATGCAGGACACCAGACATCAGAAACCATCACGGAATTCAACGAAGAGAATCCTGCCCACAACCCCAACAACGATGACGTATTCACCAATACAGAGGAAATATGTGAGACCATCAGCGCAGGAAACTCGAAAAAGTCAACTGGACCGGACGGCATATCCAACTTTGTTTTGAAAAGGTTGCCGAACATCGCCCTCTTCCTGTTGACAGTCATCTTCAACAACTGTCTAAACAACGGCTATTTTCCTGCAGCATGGAAAACAGCAAAGATTGTTCCAGTACCCAAGAAGACTGACAGACACACCGTGGAAGGTTACAGGCCTATCTCACTACTTTGCTGTATTAGCAAAGTACTTGAGAGTCTATTACTGAGGAAGGTAAAAAATTTCTGCTTGGAAAGAAATATAATACCTGACTTCCAGTATGGATTCAAAGCCAAACACTCGACGATACATCCTCTTCTTGGACTTCACAGCAACATCACCGTGGGATTGAACAAAAAGGAAAACACCGTAGCATGTCTGATAGACATCGAAAAGGCATTTGGCAGCGTCTGGATCAATGGACTCATTTTATTTGGCTTTCCAGGATATTTGGTAAAAATAATTCAAAATTTTCTTACTAATCGCCTCTTTTTTGTACAGGTTTCCAGCGAAAAATCAGGACTACGACACATCAAGGCCGGAGTCCCGCAAGGGTCAAAGTTAGGCCCCTTTCCATTCAACATCTACACCGCAGACCAACCAGAAAGCTCACCAGGCACAAGGACTAAGCTGTATGCAGATGACTCCATCACCTACTCAACATCTCCATCGCCTGAGATAGGAGCCCGTAGAGTGCAGGAGCACGTCAATAATCTCTGGAAGTACTACCTTAAATGGGGATTGAAGATCAACGCCATCAAGACGGAACTGATTTGCTTCAGACCACCACAGACAAGGACGAGAGCCCGAAGGAGAATCGCGGAAAGGAGTAGGAAAGTCACCATCAGATTTCCAGACAACACAGTTGTAACAACAAAGGACAGTGCCAAATACCTGGGTGTAAACTTCACCCACCGGATGAAGTTCAACAAACACGCCACAGCTATCTTGAAACGCGCCAGTTTCGCGTTTCACCTGGTATATCCTCTACTAAGGAAGCAGTATGGACTCAGCAAGACAACAAAACTACTCCTGTACAAGCAGCTCATCAGGCCCGTCATCACATATGCCTGCCCGGTCTGGTTCACCATCTCACCGTCAACCACGAAGAAAATCAAGCTCTTCGAGAGGAAAAGAGAAGTGCAACAGCTACTCCAGGAAGAAATAAACACCAGCCATAGGTATCTACTCCCGAGAGCAATCATCGATACCAGATTCCATGATGTATTGTTCAACGAAGGAAGACCTTTCTACGGAAAAGCAGACAGTGGACACGACAGAGGATGAGCTATGGAGCTCATATTATTTTTATTTTATTTTATTTAGATATAGATATAGACTTTAAGTCGCGCCATTTTATTTTATTTTATTTTATTTTCATGTAATAGATTAAGTAGACAAAAATATGTATTTTATTTTATAAAAACCATCCCTTTAGAGAGTAGATATAAGTTAGGCCCCTTCTGTGCCAACAATCTAGTAATAGTTAGTCATAAGCCTAGTTTTAAGTCAATTGTATATAAAACTTTGCGAAATAAAAACAAATCTTAATCTAATCTAATCTAATGGAAAATGATCAGTCCGCCGGCACCGGCCCAACAGCGCAGTTCGCTCCGAAGGTAGTAAAGAATCAGTAAGGGTAAAGGTAAAATAATTAAAAATATATTTTTATTAAGTATTGTGCCACAGGGAGCAGAGAATAGTACCCGTGGATCTGACGGGCCATAGCTTGAGTTTCTACCCCACCATTACCCTCGGGTGCTTCTCGTTTTTACCCTACCAAGGCCCTCGGGTGCTTGTCGTTTTTACCCTACCAAGGCTCTCGGGTGCTTGTCGTTTCTACCCCACTAAGGCCTTCGGGCGCTTATTGACGCGGCTACCTATAGGGTGTATCGCCACGTTTGCCGTGCCACTGGTGGCCGAATAAATGACCAGACGTAACGCAAACTTGATTTCTTCTCCTAGGTGACAAGACTGTTAGAGTGTTTTTACTAAAGTTGTTCTTATGAATTGAAAAGTAAAGGGCTTAAAAAGATTTGAACTTTCTTTTGTTTAGTAATTTTTATAAGTAAACTCGATTTTATTCAATTATGTAACTTTAAAACTTAAGAAGCGATAAACATTTTGCGGAGCTAAAACTGCACGTCTTTGCGCTGATTATGCTTGATCTTGACTCGATGGTAGCCACATGTTTGTTGCCGTTAATAGTAGTCTCCACAGTCAGACTTTTGTTGTCTCGTCTGGTCTGAGAGACCTGGATGGTGGTTCTGGGGCCATCGATACAAGAAACCAGCCTCTGCCCCTCGAAGTTGGTGTTGTTTATACCTTTCTCTGGGTTGGATCTCTTGCTTCCATAATGTTGACAAGCTGGTTTATTTGGTGGTAGTCGGCATTGCAAGTCGGACTTGCAAGTCCGCTCCGCTGGTTCTTTTGTATTTCAGTTCTTTGGCACGAGCATTCTTCGACTATGGCTTCTCTAAGTCGATGTACTCCATGAGAGGCCTGTTCTGCTGCTTCAATTGGCAATGCGAATGCTAAAGTTTCAGAAAAAGTACGTATTCTAGCAGATCGCACAGACCTCTAAAGATGTGTATCGGAAATGGCACGAACGAAGGACTCAACAGCAAACTGGTTGATGATTTCTTCTCCAGCATCCGGGTATGCCAGGTGAACCAGTCTTTCGACGTCTGCTTTTAGCTGCTGTAGGCTTTCTCCCCTTTTCTGGACTCTGTTATTAATTTGGACTCGGAAGACTTCTTTCAAGTGGGTATCGCCAAAGCGTTTATGAGAACTGAAATCGCCGCTCATACCAGCTGGAAAAGTTTGAAGCAATTCAGCTAATGGTCCTCTAAGAGCAAGAGTCAGTGTTATGTACTTGTTTTCGTCATCCCAGCCATTTATTGTCGCGGCTGCCTCAAATTGTCTTTTGAAAACTGGCCAAGACGACTGTCCATCAAATGTTGGCGGTTTCATCTCCTTTTTCTTTGCAAACTCTCCAGCAGATTCTAGAAAATAGATTTTCCGGAGCTGGTCTAATTCCTTGGTCAAAACAGAGAACTGTTTATCGCATCGGCTTTCCAAACGATTCTCTACAACAGAAAATTGTTTGTCCACACCTTCAACGCGTTCGTCTAGGGCACATATATTTTTCTCAATGTTACCCAATTAACCTTCTAGAGTGTTTTTCTGACCTTCCAAAACATTCTGTTGCGCCTCAAGTCTTTCGAGAACATTCTGTTGTTCCTTCTTTTGTTCGTTTCGTTGTGCTTCAAGTTGTTCGAGAACATTCTGCTGTTCCTTCTTTTGCTCGTTTCGTTGTGCTTCGAGCTGTTCAAGAACATTCTGCTGTTCCTTCTTTTGCTCCTTTCGCTGTTCTAACAATAGCTTCATCATACTTAAAAAATTGACACTTTTACTTACTTCCTCTTCCTCCACTTCAGTTTCAATAACAAAATATTTACGTCTTCCCCTTGCTGTTCCAATTAGTTGTGCAAGCGCAGGACGAGCTACACGATGCATGGACTTGTTTATGTAAGGAAATTGGCGAATGGGAAAAGTTTTCTCATCGAAAGCACTGAAGATCTACTTGCTGCTGCGGCGTCATAGTTAATGAAAATATTGTTCTTGGACCTGCTATTCACCACGTAAGCTTAAGATATTGTAATTCTGTTGTCTTTTCCTTTGTTTTTGCCTTTCTCTCTTGCCTCTCCACACCTTCGTTAGTTTTAATGCACTTTTCTTTTTGTTGTTTTAAATTAATATAACTAATACCATTATGTTGGGACACAATAACAGTATGTATGATAAATCAACTACACTGAAAAAAATATTTTTCGTAATAGTACGAAATTCGCTTCATACACTGAAAATACGACCAATTTCGTTGGGCTAACGAAAATATGTAAATTTTCGTAGAATGAAAAATGTGTTCCTTTAACGAAACGCTTCATACGCTGTTTTTGCCGGTTTTGAGCTGAAAAAAACGTTTTGATTAAGTGTTTCATCACTTAATGAAGCGTTTTCATAGTTATTTTAACGAAAAACTGCTTAAAATTATGTAAATGAGCATAATACGTAAAACGTCTCATTGAATAATGAATTTCTCTCATGACCTGATGAAATTTTTCACTTTTCTTACGAAAAACCTTCATATTACTAAAATAATTAATAGATTTACTAAAATTTTGCTTCGACCTACGAAAAATTACAAACTCCAATGGAAAGAATTTTTTACTCTATGAAATTTTTTCACTGATATACAAAATATCACTTCATACCTTGACGAAAAATTTAATTCCTTTGCGAATTTTTACATAGAATTTTCGTAATATCAGTTCATCGTATTTGAACGCAAAACTTTATAATTTGTTGAAAAAATTCAATAAAGTATGAACGAAATTCATACCTCAACGATACTTTTTTCATTGAATAACGAAAAATTAATTTATTATCCTACGAATTTCTACATAAAATTTTTGTAGAATCTGCTCATCGTATTTGAACTCAAAACTTCATAATATGTTGAAAAAATTCAATAAAGTATGAACGAAATTCATACCTCAACGAAATTTTTTTCACTGAATAACGAAAAATTAATTTATTATCCTACGAATTTCTACATAAAACTTTCGTAGAATCTGATCATCGTATTTGAACTCAAAACTTCATAATTTGTTGAAAAAATTCAATAAAGTATGAACGAAATTCATACCTCAACGATACTTTTTTCATTGAATAACGAAAAATTAATTTATTATCCTACGAATTTCTACATAAGATTTTCGTAGAATGGGCTCATCGTATTTGAACTCAAAACTTCATAATTTGTTGAAAAAATTCAATAAAGTATGAACGAAATTCATACCTCAACGATACTTTTTTCATTGAATAACGAAAAATTAATTTATTATCCTACGAATTCCTACATAAAACTTTCGTAGAATCTGATCATCGTATTTGAACTCAAAACTTCATAATTTGTCGAAAAAATTCAATAAAGTATGAACGAAATTCATACCTCAACGATACTTTTTTCATTGAATAACGAAAAATTAATTTATTATCCTACGAATTCCTACATAAAACTTTCGTAGAATCTGATCATCGTATTTGAACTCAAAACTTCATAATTTGTCGAAAAAATTCAATAAAGTATGAACGAAATTCATACCTCAACGATACTTTTTTCATTGAATAACGAAAAATTAATTTATTATCCTACGAATTTCTACATAAAACTTTCGTAGAATCTGATCATCGTATTTGAACTCAAAACTTCATAATTTGTTGAAAAAATTCAATAAAGTATGAACGAAATTCATACCTCAACGATACTTTTTTCATTGAATAACGAAAAATTAATTTATTATCCTACGAATCTAGTATCGTCGCATCGTATTCGAACGCAAAACTTCATAATTTGTTGAAAAATTTTAATAAAGTATGAACGAAACGCATTGCTCAACGAAATTGGTGTCAGGACGAAGGGTTGCCGTCATAATAAGGAAAAGAAATTTCGTTTGCAAGTAGAGCAAAGAATGTTTAATAAAATTGTAAAATGAATTGCAAATCCTAATACTGATTAAAGTATAACAAAAAGAACACCGAATGAAACACAATAAAAGTAAAAACCAGGGATTGTTTTTATTTCTCCCTCGGATAAAGTTTCAGCGTCCGAGCGTCGCGTTAGTGCCAGAAACAGAAACTTGTTTTCTTTTTCAAGTACTCTCTCCAATCTTTTTTGAGCACATATAGAATTGTGTATATATCTCCCGTATAGAGTCCCAGGTCCAAGAGTCTTAGCGTCAGTGCTAGAAACTTGTTTTCTTTTTCAACTACTCTCTCTAATCATTTTTCATATAGAATTGAAGAAAAAAAAACCAAAAGTACAGAAAACTCAAATCTTGAAACATTTTTTTAACGCCTTTCTCTTTTCTTCGCGAGAAACAGGTTTCGATCACATTTGCTGTGCTATGGTTTTGTTTTTGCATGTAAAAGAAATGCACCTACTAATGAATAGCAAAAGAAACAAAGAACAGTAGATATTGAATCATTGCAACTTTCTATGTATATGTGTATTGTATAAGTATATCCATTTCAATCTTTTCTCTATTCAAGCGAAAAAAGTGTAGATCGATGAAAAAACCTGCTCAAAAGAAAACAAAGAACTAGAGACAAAAAAGTGTAAAGCTGGGCTAGTGAAATAACAAATACCACTTTATTTTCGGATCTCAAACTAGTTTTGAAATCCGAAAATAGAGTGGTGTTTGTAAAGTCAGCTTGAGGACTGATGCAATTGTGTGTGTGAGGTTTGCGGCCTTGTTCTTTTATTCTCTATGGTTTTAGCTGTACTTCAAATTCTTTGTGTGCGTTTGCAAAGCAAAATTCATAGGAAAAATCGTAAAATAGACGTTATTTTGAAAAACTTTTGAAAAACACAGTGATCGCAATTAAAATTTTCGAATAAGAAATAACTAGAAAAAATATTGGAAATGTTAAAAATTTTCGGAAGAAAGTTTTTTTTTATGCTTGTTTTAAACTACATATTCAGTTCTGAAAAACCATCAAAATTTGTCAATAAAATGTTTGAGTCTAGCCTTACAGTATGTTCTGTTTCGAAGAATTATGTTGTAAATTGAAAAAGTTACAGCTGTTTCAACACAACTGAAACAAAAAAAACAGCGTCAGATTCGACTAACTTTTTTGTATTTTAAAAAAGAAAACTTTCCATCTACTTCCCTCAATCAACTTAATATTTTTCGAAACAGAAAAATTTCTTGAAACAAGATGTGCAAAAACTAATAAATTGTGCTTTGTGTAGTCTGTAAGAACAATTAATTGAATTTTACATTCTTGCACTCTCCTTAATTCATCCTGTTAATTTTTTTGTACATGTTATTAAGCTCTGGAGCTCTCTACCAACTTGGACAAAACAATTAGTAGAAATATGAGAATGCCAGAAAAAAACCGTATTCAGTAATTTTGTCATTGAAATTCTTTTTTAACTTCTTAGTATTTTTATTTCTTTTTTCACTGTTAATATCTAATACGATTTAAGCCGTAATATCAAATTATAATGTGGTATACATATACACCACCTTTGTTATAAATTGGAGTTAAATTCATGCCGAAAATTAAAGGGGAAATTTAAAATGCGTTGTAAATTGAAGACCAAATTTCAATTTCTTACACCCTTAGAGTCACTGTAATATAATCACTCTACAAAAATTAACGACACCTGGTTTTTCATAAAAACGACCTTGTTTTTTATAAAAGTGTATTTGTTTTGGTTTTTCTAATGTAAATCCCAATGTGTCAACATTTCATTAGAAAGATTTATCTTGCTCAAACTTCAAATCGTATAGGTGGTAACCTACCTCACTTGCTTTATAAAAATAATTGCGGTGTGAAATTCTACATTTATTAACGCAATGATGCATCGTTTAATTAAAATAAATACTTGCTTTATTAAACCTTTCATCTATCAACGAAAAACATCATTAGTCTATAAAAAATTTGTCATTGCTTTACGAAACAAGTTAATAAACCATTGACTTTTTCGTAAACCTGTAACGTGAGTTAATGTAGAAAATTCATGTGTGTATGAATTCTTTGCTTCCATTATGAACATTTTTTAAAACTTCATTAAAAATTTTAATCAACCCATAAAAAACTTCGTCATGTTATGAAAAAACCTCATCACATAACCATGTTTTGCATAGACCTTCTCTAGTCTACTTACCTCTATTACAATAATTCGTTGTCTAATGAATAATATCCTCAAGCTACGACAATCTACATAACCTTACGAAAAAAAAATCGTAGCCATAAGAAAAAATAGCCTCTATTTACCAAAACACTACATACACACTCAAGCGCTTCATTATTTTTCGGCGTCTGTTGTTTTATCATTCTCAGTTCGTTCTTTGGTGGTGCCGGTTGTGCAGACGCAGAGCAGAGTTTTATTTCAATTTCAAGTGTATTGTGCCAGTATTGTTTCAAGTGTAATTAAAAGTAAAAGTGTTGTGTTTTAAAAAATACCAATTTATATTTTAGCAGTCCAGCGTTTTAAAAAAAGGTAAGACCTCACGATATTTATTTAAAAAATTTAATTGCTGCATATCTATTCGTATTAAAATATTTGCATATGAAGACCAGTGTCCGCTTTTTTGAAATCAACTGTGTTAATTTTTGCTTAGTTTATTGATAGTGTCTTAACGTGTAACTCATTCACTGATTATGTTAGTTAATAGAAAAAGTAAAGTCTGTTTTCCTTTTTGAATAGATTTAATTCAAAGTTTATGACAAATCTCGTTTGAAAACATATTTTTCGTATGCGCATACCTACACGGTACAGTTTAGTATTTTTGTTTGGTAAATAGGCTTGTGCACATGCACAGATGCGCTTTTGTGTGTGAGAATTCTCCCTACTTGTACAAGATCTTCTCTGCGCTGCCCACATTTTTACGCAACCTGGGTTGCTTGTGTTTTGTGTGTATTCAAAACTGGCTTTTTTAATCAGTACAGGACACAGGTCCAGTGAGACGATTTTGACTACTTTTGCTGTAGTTTTCATCCCCCATTCCAAGAGAAGAAGAAGCAGATATTGTGTCTTATCCAAGCCCAAACGCTTAATAATTCATTCTATGCCAAATTTTTATCAAAAATTTTTTTCAACGCTGCATTTATACTCGGTTTTTTGAAATTTTTATTCGTTTATAATGTTTCCCTTAACATTGGGCGCGTTCATCACAAGTTAGATTTTCAGATTAACTAACTATTCTCGGCCTCTGATTGGCCAGGGGCCCTACTCTGTATTTCGTTTCGAAAAGGAAGTCTATTCGAACGTGATTTTCAATCCGATTATGAATTCGTACTCTGTATTTCGTTTTCGAATCGAAAAAAAAGGACTTGTTAATATTTTCATTAACGGAATAAATTTGCGGAGTTTTGAAATATATCTCAGAAATCTATCAAATCAAGCAAAAAAATAATATCAAATCAAATTACAACCAAGTTGAAAAATAAATAAATGATATAAAAAAATCGTTTTCGGATTTGCCATTTCGAATTCGAATCCACTTTAGAAATAAAGAGTACAAAATATTCGTTTTCGGAAATTTTTGCTTTCGAATCGAATTACAGAGTAGGGCCCCAGACGTTAAGTTTTTCAGTTGACAACTCATCAGCTGTTAGTTTTTACCGATTCAGTTTTTCAGTCAAGAAAAGCAGTCTGAAAATCTAGATTTAGTTTATTAAGCTGTCAGATGCGATAAATAGCCTACATGACAATTGAACTTTACTTTGTATTTTTCGGTTAGCTTTTTTTGGAAACATTTTTGTAGTGAACTTTTTCATTAAACTGAACTCTAATTTATTTTTTGGCAATTTGTCGTATAATTAAAGGTTATTAATGAAAACCCTTACAAAAGAAATAGATTTTTAAGAAAATTATTTGCTACATTTTCGTTCGAAGTCTATTCAAATTGTAGTTACGCGCATATTTCTAATCACAAATATTGAAAAGAAATGCTTTGGACTATAGTTAGTACTATTTTGAGCCGACTACAAGAAATTATTTATTTCTTATCAAATCTTTCCTCGCAGAATTGAAAGGTGAATCCCAATACCATTCAAATCTGACAAAAAATTTAGAAGACCGTTCAACGCAAAACTGAATAAGTTTTTCAGTTAATCTGAAAATCTGAATTGTGATGAACGCGCCTGTTAACTAGTCCAGATCAGCGTTTTAATTGAAGACTACCAAAGTGTTGAGTGACATTTTTTTTTAATTTTTCGTTTTTTCTTTGAGATGAAGTATTTGTTTTAAAAATAAAATTCTTGTATCATTCGCAATTCTCAATTTTGCCTAAAAAGGTTATTTCACTAAAGCTAAATTGTGCATTTCGTCGATAATAAATACCCCTATTATGGATGACAACTCAACTGAAATTGGGTTGTCTTCTCATTTATATAACACGGGCACACAACCCAATTTTCAGTTGGGTTGTCATCTGTAATAGGGGTGAAACTTTGAACGCATTTTACTCAAATTTTTGAAAATGTCACTTGGCTACTTCATCTAAACAATTTTCTTTATTACAACTGAAAGTAAAGTTGCAATACATTTGTTTTTAAACAAGATATTTCATTAGGAAAAATATATGAGCAAGAACCGAATACTAATGGCAGTCACAGCTTATACCTAGATCTTTTCAAATTCAAATAATTAATAATATGTACCTTTCTTATTTGTAAATAAGAAAAGTAGTTAATTTCAACTTGATATTAAACGCAAAATTATTTACAGACTTCGTCCCCTTCGCAAATATGACTTGCTATATATGTAAGAATGTTTTTTCTGAAATTGATAGTCTTATTAAACATTTTAAGGAACAACATTTCTTAAATAACAATAGTTTATTCAGATGTGTAGAAAATCCGTGTTATCAGAGTTTCCAAAGTTTGGCAAGTTTCAAAAGACATTTTCTTCGAAAACATAAACTTAGTATTGTGAAGGATCGTGAATGGATAAATATAGTTTCTACTGAAGAAATAAAAGACGGGGTTGAAGCTAAAAAAAAGAAAATTTCCGACGAGTGCATTACGTTGAGTAAGGGTTTAGAACTCAATCAATCTGAAGAAACAGGTACGGAAGAAATCTCAAAAGAAATAAATTACAAGAACTTTGAAAGTTTTTAAGATCGGCTAGTACATTTTGTTTAAAATTGCATAGCAATAATAATTTCACCAGAAAAGATGTTTGCGAAGTTCAAGATCTCATAAAACTATTTATAACAGATCCACTTTTGGATATGTTTAAAACATTATCAACCGCAAAGTTACAAAATTCTTGCCCAGAGACTCATAATGAAATCCTTAGTTTGGTTGCTGTATGTAGAGATCCATTCCAATTTTCTAAAACTGAATATCGTTTATTTCAATGGCTTCAAGATGAACAATATTTGCAAAACATAGAAGAGTTTACTATCGATCAATCAATAAATGCTGTTCATGAAGGTGGGTTCTTGAGTTATAAAGAGCATACAGTGACGGGTGTTTTAATGCCATTACGTTTTCAATTTAAAAAAACTTTTGAAAGAAAAGGTTTTCTTACTGACGTTCTATCAAATATGAATACTTTGAAATCAGCAAATGTTGTGACAAATTTTGTACAGGGTGAGTTATGGAAACAAAAAGCAGATATGTATCCAAACAAAATTCTAGTTCCATATTTTCTTTATAACGACGAATTTGAAATTAATAACCCGTTAGGCTCTCACAGTGGTCAACACGCAATAAGTAACATATATTATTCGTTTCCTTGCATGCGAGAGAAAGAATCGGTATTGGAAAACATTTATTTAGGAGCAACTGTTAAAGCTAAAGACATTAAATCTTTTGGTAACGAAAAATGCTGGCAAAGCCTAGTTGACGAACTTTCTTTTTTAGAAGTTAATGGACTTGATATTACGACAGAAAAAGGTACCACTCACGTTCACTTTCTTTTGGGTTTAATACTTGGTGATAATCTTGGGCTTAACTCTTTACTGAATTTCAACAGATCGTTTATCAGTAAAAGCTTTTGCAGATTATGTAAAATGTTGAAAAATGACACACAAACAGCAAGTGTTGAAAATGTTTCTCTGATGCGAAATAGAAAAAACTATGAAAATGATATTCATAAAGCAGATTCAACAGAAAGCGGGATTCAGAAAGAATCAATATTTAATAAAATACCTTCATTTCATACAGTTGAAAACTACAGTGTTGACGTAATGCACGATATCTTCGAAGGTGTATGTCACTATAATATGTGTCATATAATAAAATATTTAATTGAAACTGCTCAATATTTTACCTTAGAAACTCTTAATTCAAGAAAAAAGAATTTTGATTATGGGCCTATTGAAATAGATAATGTTTGTGGTGAAATAACAGCGATACATTTATCAAAGAAACATTTAAAAATGTCTGCTCGTGAAATGAAAACATTTGTTACTTATTTTCCTTTAATGGTGGGCGACTTAATACATGAAGATGATGAAGTTTGGGCATTTCTTCTAAACTTTCTAGAAATAATCGACATGATCCTTTGCTACGCTATAAACGAAGACTTCATAATACTTTTGAGTGAAAAAATTGCTAGACATAATTCTGAGTACGTTCGCCTTTTTAATGACACACTTAAAGCTAAGTATCATAATATGACTCATTATCCAACAGTATTAAGAAAATCAGGCCCACTCAGATCGTTTTGGAGCTTTCGATTTGAGTCAAAACATAGGCAGTTTAAACTGTACTCTAATACTACCACATCACGTAAAAATATATGTGTGACTCTAGCAAAAAAGTATCAATTACAGTTCGCATTTTATTTAATAAGTGCTGACTCTAAAAATAAAATTAATTTGAGCAACGAGAACAATGACGATAACAGCATATATAGTAATACTATATCTAAAATGCTTAAAATTGATACGAAATTAATCAAATTTCTTAAAAAATATAAACATGATGGATATTTGTACCAGAATGGATATTATGTTGCAATTTTTACCAATGACATCCAAATATATACGATTTTAAAAATTTTCAACCCAAATAATTTACAAAATTTCCTTTTTTGTCAAAAAATTAACTCTATTCATTACAATCCACATTTTTTGTCTTACGACATAAGACCTGATATTCTGGGAGAATTTTCAATCCTTCGTTTCGGAGATCTCGTCGGCCCACCATTAAATTGTATTCGGACTGCCGAGGGAAGAACAATGATCAGGATTAAGGAGTACTATAGTCTAAATATATAGAAAAAGCAACAATCAACAGCCAAGATGAACCAAGCAAAATCAAATAATTTAACTAATAATGACGATCTGTTCAATGAAATAAGTTTCCATAATTCACCAATGGTAACTTCAAATGAACAACGTCAAATAAATAACAATAGTGACCTTCAATTAATAAATCAAATAATAGATGCTTCAAATGTACAAGACCCAGAACAAATTAATTTCAGTAACATAATCAACTCACAAGCGCTTTCCATTATTGAATACTCAAACTTGCCAAACGACAATTGTAGCGACACTATGACTAATTCTAGCTACATTTTAGAAGGAAACTCCCAAGAAGTTTCAGAAAAGGAAAAGGAGTTAAAAGAACTTCTTGACAGCTGGAAATTAGGCTATTTACTGAGCCAATTCATAGGTAAGAAAATTGAAATCAGTTTTTAAACTTTCCACTATCTTGATTGTTGTTTCTATTTAAAAAGAACAAAACGTATTCGTCGATGTGCTAAAAATAATGGAGAGGAAACACATTCATCTGTATTTTAACAGCATTTCTACCGGAGACAAAATTTTCTTCGAATATAGGTTGAAAAAGTGGAGGGAATCGATCGGAATTCCTTTCGAAAGAGACCAATTGACTGACACATATATTCCACCTATGAATACTCCAACAAGTAACCGGTCAGTTTCGTCACCATTGCCCCACTCTCCTAGTCCAGGTCCGTCTTCAGAGGAGTTTGGAAACTATATTAATCTGGCAATGATCCTGAATACAACTGCAAAAGGACAGTTTTTGACGAACCATTATAATTCCTTTCAGAAGTTTGGAGAGGAACAAAGAAAACTGCTGATAAATACGATAGTATCGTATTTCGAGGAAAAACAGTGTGTTTTCAGCCTCAGGGATAGCCGGAGAATAGAGAAGGAAATTGTGGAAAGATTTCCCACTGAAAATCTTGTAAGATAATATTTTTTTCTCCTTAATCAAAACACTTGAAAAACTATTTCTATTTCTATTATTTCTATTTCTCAACGAATTTTTCCTAATTATTTTTTAGGAATACTACCGAACGTCGTCTAGGGGCCGAATTTATAACAAATTTTCGAACAACAAAAAGTTGTTCCGCCAATCACCCAGGTCAGGTCATACCGAAACCAAAAAGAAAGCAAACTTAGGTAATTTTGTTTAAGACTAATTTTTTTGTACAATACTAAATTATACTTATTTTCACTTAAAGATTCTGAAGCAAATGCAGAGGAAATCGTCCGTACTCTCAAATTTGAGAAGTTGTCAGCAGATGATTTTGATCGGTACTGGCAGGCATGCTCAAAGCACCGTTTAAATGAAATAAAAGCCTGCGAATCTACAACTGAGGCTCTTGAGAAATGGCCGCAGTATAAGAAGCCACTTGGTTTCAGACTGGTAATTTTTATTTATCCATATTTCTTCATTTTCATTTCATTTTATTTTAATAGTTTCTTCAACAAAGCTATAAATAAATTTTATTTCATTGTATTTGTTTAGATTGACATGGATTTTAGCGTCCTTCGTCCCGATGCCAGCTCTCTCCTGGACAATTGGGCGGAGCACCGCACCAAAATCAGTACATTTTTGACCAAAGACCAAAACATTAAAGAAAGGCGGTTGGTCCTTCTCCTTGAGAAGTGGGTGAATGAAACACTGGATGAAAGTAGGAGTTATAACAATTTTCTCTAAAATTCTTTAAATAAATTTTTAATTACTCTCCCATTTTAAATGTTATAATTTTTTTTTCTTAGTTTAAGTATTTTGTTTCTTTTTTTTTAATTTTTCAGATTCGAAAGATGCGGTGCTCATGTACATAATGCATGGCTACCTGACACCGACGCAAAGAACTGTCGTCAAAGATAATACAGGGAAAAAATCCACTACCAAATATACAATAAAGGACTCGCAGGAGGCTTTCCTATATGTGTGCAAGTCTCCTCAAGAGATAGAACCTCATCTGGAACACCTAAGAAGCAGGTCAAGCTGCATCCAGCCCTTTTTGATAGCGATTGGTGATTCAATAACAGATTTAAAAGAATTTTACATTTTCTTTGACGGCATTAAATATGCATTCAAATCATTTTTAAGAGGGTTTGATGTTTTGTTCAAACTATTTCATTTGTTCAATTTAGAGTACCCTCTCGCGTGTACAAACTTTTATAATTTCTTTCAAGAATTTTTATACAAAATTAGATGTGAAAAAAAAAACCAGAAAAATTCCCTTATGGGTATCGCTATTTTACAATAAAATAATTACATTCATTGCACTATTTATATAATGTTTTTTTTATTTACAACAGTTCTTCAATTTGTCGTTAATAGGTCACAGGTCGTGTTTTCTCTTCAAATTGTTTCAACGATTTTCTTTTCCCCAGATTTAGAGAAAGATGAAGGGCCTTTTTACTATTAAAAAGGCCTCAAAGGACAAATATGGGTGAGTAAGAAATCGCTTCACTTTATGAAATTATTCATAAATGAAATGAGGAATTTCGTAAGATACCTACATGAATTTACGAAATTTATTCGTTAGCAGAACGCAAGGTTTCATAAGCGAACGAATATATCTTTCGTAGATTTATGAAAATGTTAATGAATGGTAAGCAAAAATTCATTAGCTAACGAATTTAAAGTACATTAATCTACGAAAAATATTCGTTAATAGAACGAAAAGTTTCGTAAGCCAACGAATATAAATTTCGTAGGAGTATTAAAATTTTCATAAGGGGAACGAAAAAATTCATTAGCTAACGAGTTCAAATTACATTAATCTTCGAAAAATATTCGTTAATAGAACGAAAAGTTTCGTAAGCCAACAAATATATCTTTCGTAGGCGTATTAAAATGTTCATAAGGCGAACGAAAAAATTCATTAGCTAACGAGTTCAAATTACATTAATCTACAAAAAATTTTCGTTAATAGAATGAAAAATTTCGTACGCCAACGAATATATCTTTCGTAGGTATATTAAGAAATTCATCAATGGTACGAAAGAATTCGTTAGCCAGCAATTTCAAATAACATCAATCTACCAAAAAATTCGTTGACAGAACGAAAAGTTTCGTTAGATTACGATTATTTGTTTAGTAGATTTATGAAAATGTTCATGAATGGTGGGAAAAAATGCATAAGTCTACGATACTAATTACGTTAACCCGTAAAAATATTCATGAAATAATGAAACAAATTCGTAGGCTGACGGATGTATCTTTCATAAATTTATTAAAAAAAGGATTAGCGCAACGAAAAGTGTTATAAATTAATAAATACATCTACGTTAACCAATGTAAATCTTAATTAATGGTATGAAAAAAATCATTACTCGATGGAATGTCTTCCATCAATTGACGAAGAAAAATAATGGATTCAACGTTAAAAAATCATAGTTTAATTAATTCTACACGTTAGTTGATAAAGAATTTCGTAGGCCGATGTAGAAAATCATAACCCAATGAAAGTTTCGTCAATTTAAAAGTTTCGTTAAAAGTACGAAAGTTTCGTTGACTGATAAAGCGCTTCATTAGAGTATGAAGGCCACTTCGTTGGGCCAATTAATTTTTACATCGGCTGAAAAGTACGAAAAATTTCATTGGCCCAACGAAGTTTTTCGTTGTATTTACGTAAGGAATTTTTTCAGTGTACCATAGTGTAGGTAAATATTCTCTCCAAATATTGGGATGGACTTAAGATTTGTTGTTAAAATGCGCGGAGCTTAAGCAATCAAAAATTAGATTATTTAAAATACTTGTTTTCCAATTCCTGTGTTGATGTCATTTGTGTATGTGAAACCTGGTTCAAGCCAGATATGAATGATGTGCTTCTTATGATTCCCAACTATGATCTTTTCCGAAACGATCGAGTTACTGACACCACGGGTAATGGCGTTGCTATATATTGCAAATCAAATATTAAATGTAATATTATTACTAAGTCCACCGGTAGTTGAATCGAGTTTATTGTTGTTGAATTACGTGACTGTTATAGCAAATGTGTAGTCGCTTGTGTTTATAATAATAACAGAAGTATCTCCGTCATGCCATTTTTCTCAGCTATTTCAGAATATTGCGCCCTCTGCGAACATTTTATCATTTGTGGTGACTTTAATGTAGATTTACTAAAATGTGATTCGCTGGCCTTTCAATTGAAAGACTCAGTTTCTTCAGTAGGAATGGATCTATTAAACACAACCTACCCTACACGTTTTGCGAAAAATAAAGTGCCTAGTCTCCTTGATCTTATAATTGTTTCGTGTTCGTCGCTTGTTAAATTATTCTACCAACTTTCATTTGATGTTTCTGACCATGATCTACTCAATTTTCCGAGAACTGTCATGCCTGACACCTTTACCTACAAAGACTTTAACTCTATTGATGTTGGTGTCCTCCAAGCTGCGACAGTTTCTGCTCCCTGAGAGCAATGCCGATTGGCTAGTGATTCAAATGAGAAAGTAAGACAGTTTCAATCAATACTTTTAAGCTTGTACGACGAATGTGTGTATTTGAAGACAGTGAAAGTTCAGAAAAAAGTATGTCCTTGGTTCACTCCGGAGGTGGTCCGCTCTATTAAGACGAGGAACAAGTTATACAGCAAATAGAAGCGTAGACCATGCGAGGTAAATTGGTCCACATACAAAGTGGCTCGTAATTACTCAGCCACAGTCCTCCGTACGTCAAAGAAAACTTTTATGCTTCTAATCTAAACTCTTCCCTTCCTCCAAAGAAACTTACCTAAGGACGGTCGGAATGTCTGATGAAAATAATAACTCTATAAGTGCTCTGGATCCAGATGACTTGAACAATTTTTTCTTGGGTGATGACCATACTGCTCGCAGCTCAACTTCTAATCGAACAGTAGATTGTGTAGCCTCTGCACCAATATTCGAAAGTTTTGAAGTAGCCACGGAAGTCGAAATTACTCAATGCGTTGCGGCCATGAAGTCCGATTCGATAGGTGAGGATGGCTTTCCAATTCGATTTGTAAAGCTTATCTTACCTGATATTGTCTCGCATCTCACTCATACATATAATTAACTGGTGCATAATTACGTCAACTTTTCCTCAGCACTGGAAATTTGCAAGAGTTTTGTCAATAGCAAAGAAAACAAATGCATCTGCACCTGCTGATTTCAAACCGGTGAGCATTCTGCCATGTCTATCAAAGGTTTTTGAAAAGGTTGTAGCGAAGCAGATAACGAAACACTTGTCCTGAACAAATTGCTGCATGCCCAAAAATCTGGTTTTCTAAAACCAGCTCTAGCTAACCACAGTTGCTCTACAGCTATGGTTAACCACTTTGAAGAATTGAGACAAGATTATGATCGGGGTCATGTTTCATTGCTGTGTCTGCTGGACTTTTCAAAGGCTTTTGATAAAGTCAATCACAAAATTCTGTGTTGGAAGCTAAAGAATGAATTTGGTTTCAGTGAGAGATCTCTGAAATTGATCAGTAGCTTCCTCTCTGGCAGATCGCAAAGGTTAATTCTGGTGAAAGTTTTTCACAGTTGAAAGAAATAAAGCAGGCTCCATATAAGGCCCGATACTTTTCTGCATGTTTATTAATGACCTCCCAACAGCGCAGCGTGCAAATATACTTCAGTACATGTACACAATTATGCAGATGGTGTCCAACTATATCTAGCGAAAGCTTCAGGTAGCCTTAATGAACTTGTTTTTCTCATGAATGAAGACTTGAACAATTACAACCTGGTCTGAAGCTAATGGGCTTCTTCTCAATCCATCAAAATCTCAGATAATACTCAAAAAACAAAATATCTCAAAAAACAATTTCGACCTTCGTCTCCTTCCTGATGTTTACCTTAATAATAATAAAATTAAAGCAGTGGAATCAGTTACTAGTCTAGGTTAGATTACATAACCTAGACTAGTAACTGATTAAGTAACCGTAATTTGTCTGGTTACAATCACACAAACATTGTCGTGGGTCGTATTTACGGATGTCTTTGTAAAATGTGGATTAGTGCTTATTGTACACCTCAAGAAACAAGACGAAAGCTGGTACTGTCTCTAGTCTTACCCCTCATAACAAATGCTGAGGTGGTCTACAGTAGTATCGACTCTTTGTCCCAGCGAAAACTGCAAGTTGCGTTCAATTATGCTGTGCGTTATATTTATGGTATACGTAGATATGACCATATTTCTGTGTTTGCTACGGGTTTGCTTGGATGTACTCTGGAACAATATATCAACGCTAGTAACTGTATGTTTTTACACAAAATAATTATAACTCGAGTCCCAGATTACTTATATAACAGACTTAATTTTACTCGCTCCTCAAGAACCATCAACCTCATTCCCTACCGTTACAATTACCTTAACTCATCACGCTTGTTTTTTATATATACTGTAAGACTTTGGAACTCTTTGCCCTCTCAATTGAAGAATATTTCAAATCCCAACAATTTTAAAAGTGCAATTTTTCAACATTTCTCCTCCTCATCCATTTAAATTATTTCCGTCATTACCCACTACCTTTCTTTCCTCAATCCTATCTCTCACTCCATAGATTTAGATAAATATTGTTATTAGATTTAAGTATTTGAAATTATTATAACTGATAATTAAAACACCATGTACTATAAAAGATCATGTCTTAATGTACAAACCATCTGTTAAATAAATTGAAATTGATCCCGCTCTAGAAAGATTTCGCTTACCTAGCTCACTTTTAAGTTCAATGCAGTTGAGCTCTTCTAACAACTTACCCATTTTCACTGTATAAGTATTATTATTATTTTTGCACTTTACTCTTCAAACTTGATCTTTTTTTTTTTCAAATAAGTTTTATTTACACTTCTGACACCAATGTAACGTGCGCTTAGTGCGCAATAATAAAACTTTTCCTTTCAGTTCAATTCTACAAAGTAGAGCATCTCCCGAAGAACTTCACTGACTTTCGATTGCGGTACGATCAGCTGCATCACATATGATTTACCGTCAGCGGATTCCCATCTTCGCCTGAGGACACCTTCTTGCACATATAGTGAGTCCCACTGTGCCCAATAGGCTTTGAGAACTGGACTCCTGTCAGAAATGTCTCCCCATTCAGGTTTCTCTTCATTTTCTTTCCATGCGAGAATGGGTTCGATATCTGGATTCTCCTGTTGAGCAGTTCTCACTTCCTCATTTCTCCATCCGCATATGGGGTCAGCTCTAAGTCGCTGAGCCGTAATGCTTTCTTTGTCTTCTTGCCGCCTACAATGCTTGCAATCCACTTTGCAAGGTCTTCGGGATAATGCGTCGGCGTTCATTATTGAAACTGCTTCACTTTTTCGGTGAGCTGATGCAAACTCTTTGCAACTCCAGCAAAGTTACAAGTAGACTAGATGTTCAGGTGAATCTCCAACTAAAATACGCCCTTGTAGGTTGCCACCCTTAAAGTGGAGAGTAGGAGATTTTCTTGAACATTATTCGGCTCGCGGCTAATTAACGTGCGGCGGCTTCTCCGCCGGCTAAATGAAATATATGGATGAAAATTCATTCGATTAACAGCAGCCACCTTTCACAAACCTCCATTTTTTTCCATCAAAAGTTAAACCTACAAAAAGGGGATTTATAAAGTAAATTTTTACGAAAATCATTTAATAAAATAAAAAGGAAAGGAAACGCAACAAAATAAAAAGAGTTTTATGTTAAATAAAAGAAAAAGGAAGGAGGAATCGACAGGAAAGAAAAAGCACACCTAGACACATAGTGCATTGGCAGATCCTGCAGGTAATTGCATGCAGTTCAACATTTGGTCCTTCGAGCCGGATAGCAACACCAGTACATATACAATTATACGTATATATATATATGTATATATTACCTGCAAATACCACAGATTCAGAACAGTTTTGGAAAACGTTGTGACCAGTCTATCAGACCATTTTCGGAAGACATTATGCAACATTTTCCATTTCCACCATTTTCGGAATATTTTTGGAAACCGTCGTGACCAGTCTATCCGACCATTTCCGGAAGACATTCTGCAACATTTTCTTTTCCGATCACTGTCGGAATATTTTTGGAAACCGTCGTTACCAGTCTATCCGACCATTTTCGGAAGACATTCTGCAACAGCAACAGATCCGACCATTTTCGGAATATTTTTTGGAAACCGTCGTGAGCAGTCTATCCGACCATTTTCGGAAGACATTCTGCAAATTTGGCACCGTCTCACAATAGCGGCACGCCTGCATCCCTGCAAAACATCGTCAGTTCCAGCATCGTCAGTTCCAGCATCGTCATCGCAGCCAACATAAATTTTTTATTGTACAGGTATTTATACAATTCTTTCCAATTTGCAATTTTGCATTTTACATTCATATATATATATAATATATATTGGTACGTTATAATACGCGTTATAAAGCGGTAAAATTGAGAAATATAAGTGCTTTACAGTAGTACAGTTCGTAACGGTGTGGTGAGCAATTTTATTTTTAATTAAAACGCGATTTGTATATCATTTTTGCCATGAGCTTGGAAGATTTAATTTTGGCTTGCGACATATTGGTCGATTTTCATGCGGCATTTAAAGAAAAACCACGTAATAAGCTTTCACAATCGGTGATCGAAGCGTTTCGGGTTATGCTCAGTATGCGCGGGTGGCTACGGAGAATGACGACCTCAAGGCGAGGCCACTCGGCCAGTCGAAAGTAAATCAAAAAAGGATGGCGATAGCAAAGATGATAATTTTTTTTTTTTTTTTTTTTTTTTTTTTTTTTTTTTTTTTTTTTTTTTTTTTGTCAGGAGTAAATCTTCAAAAGACACTTAGCAGTATTCGATACCAAGTAGTGTGGGATTCTTACCCACTAAAAACTCCTCGTAATCAGAACCAATCTATGAACGATCGACAACAGATTTTTCTTTCTCAATAATATTATCGCTTTAAGGGAAGCTTAAACTTTTAATGCTTCCCATGACTTTTAGGCCATTAGCTCGTGTGGCTTGGTTCTTCTTAATCTCCGAACATTCCCTCTCGTATTTAATACGGACTCCATTTCAGAGTTGATATGACTATGCAGTCGCTGATTGTGTGATACAGCATGTTTTCTTACAACTTCTGTAACCGTTTCTATTTGTAGGTCACGATGTAAATCGCTATTTCTTATATACCATGGTGCATTTACTATTCCACGAAGGACTTTGTTTTGGAACTTTTGGATGATTTCAGTATTTGTTTTCTTTTTACAGCCCCATAATTGGATTCCATTTCCATAGGTCCAAACAGGTCTAAGTACTTGTTTATAAAGCATTATTTTATTTTCGACAGATAAGTCCGAATTTCTACCGAGTAACCAGTACATTTTTCTATATTTCAAGTTGAGCTCTTCCCTTTTCTTTTTGATATGCTCTTTCCATTTTAGCTTTGCATCCAAATTCATCCCAAGGTATTTGGCCGTATTGGCGTAAGGTACAGCTTGATTGTTGATGAATATTTGAACGTAGCTTAACTTTTTATTTGTAAAGTTTATATGTGCAGATTTAGCTTCATTGAGCTTGATACGCCATTTTTTGGTCCAATCACCAACGGTGTCGACGGCATTTTGCAATTTCTCAGCAGCCTTGACGACGCACTTACTGGATGCCAAAATTGCGGTATCATCTGCAAAAGTAGCCATAATGGTTTTGTTATCCACTGGAATATACCTTGTATATAGCAAATACAGGGTAGGTCCTAGGACGCTTCCTTGTGGAACACCGGCTTGTATATTACATAGCTTTGAATATTCTTGATCATACCGTACTCTGAAGAGCCGGTTTGAGATATAAGATTTTAGTATTTCGTAGGACTGCCTGGGTAGGTCCTTTTGCAGTTTGTACTCTAGCCCCTCATGCCATACCTTGTCGAATGTTTGAGCAACATCTAAAAATATAGCCGAACATACTTGTTTTTCTTCTAATGCTTTTTCAACTGCATCCGTTATTCTATGAACTTGGTCTATCGTGGAATGTTTATTTCTAAATCCAAACTGATGATTTGGGATTAGATTTCTTTCTTCTATGACTTTGCTTAGTCTTTTCAGTAGCAATTTTTCAAAGACTTTTGCCATTATTGGTATAAGCGATATTGGTCTGTAAGACGTCACTTCTGTTGGTGGCTTACCTTGCTTTGGTATAACAATTACTTCAGCAATTTTCCAATGATGTGGGACATATTGGGTCTTTAGGCATGCATTTATTATGAATTGGAGTTTTATGAAGGCTTTTGATGGCATTTCTTTCATAACCTGAGCAGTTATTAGATCGTACCCAGGTGATTTTTTGTTCGATAGTTGATTTCGACACATACTTTTTATTTCTTTGAGTGTGACAATTGGTATGTCAACTTCATCGACTTTTAAGCTGTTTTCAGATGTATTTGCTGGGAATGGCTTAAAAACATTCGCAAGATGTTCTGCAAATAGGTTAGCTTTTTCTTTCGGATTTCCGATCCAATTCCCGTTTAGAGATTTTATTGGAGGGTTTTGTAACTGCGGTCTTTTCAGGCGCTTAGCTGCTTTCCAGAGCGAATAATCGGTTGAAGCATCAGTCGTTAAATTTTTCAGGAATCTACTTAATGAATCATTTTTGAATTCGTAGATTTGTTTTTTCAGTTCGTTGCTTAGCCGGTTAAACGCTGTTTTGTCGTCTAGAAATCTAGTATTTTGCCATTTTCTTCGAGCTCTTCTCTTCTCCAATATCAACTCTCTTATCTCGGCAGGGTATTTTGTTTCAGTTTGCTTAATACTCGAGTAAGTTGGTGTACTTTCTTCTGCAGCTTGTTGAACATCGGCAATGAATTGTTCTACTTCAAGGTCTATTTGCTCTTTTGTTTCCATAGGGGATCTGAGATTTATATAGCTTTCAAGCTTTTCTCTGAATTCACTCCAGTTTGTTTTATTATTTACTAGCTTAGGATTACTTTTTTCCATTATCTCCGATTCATTAAGTGATAAAATCACCGGTGTATGATCTGATGATAAGTCATATTTACCTTCGACTCTTATATGGTTTCGTTTGATACCTTTAACTATGAAAAAGTCAACAAGGTCTGGTATTTTACTTGAATCCGATGGCCAGTATGTTGGTGATCTGGATGAATAAAACTCGCAATTGTATTTGAGGCATGCTTTGTAAAGCCTTCTGCCTTTTGTTGTTATAAGTCTGGATCCCCAATGGGTGTGCTTAGCATTAAAGTCACCGCCAACAAGGAAGTTATGTCCTAGTAGTTTTAGCAGTTCTGTATAATCATCTTCAGTCGGGGAACGCCTCGGCGGGCAGTATATTGATGCCAACTTGAAGTCTTTCTTTTTCATACCAATACTAATTATTGTTACTTGCATATTCTCGTTTGTAAACATAACTTCTTCATGGTGTTTTAAGCTCTTTTTTATGAGGATTGCCGATCCACCTCTAGCCTTATCAGCTGGATGAGGAGCGTGGTAGCAAATATAGTTTGATATTAAATCAAAGATGATAATGAGGAGGTTTTAATGCATAGTATGCGTGTTCCACCATGCGAAGCGGAAGTTTTTAGTGGAAAATTTTTAAAATGGCCAGCGTTCAGAAACATGTTCACTGCACTTTATGTCCGGCACGCAAAACTTAGTCCCGTTCAAAAACTTTTTCATTTGCGTGCCCGGACTAAAGATCATGCTTTGAACATTGTTTCCAAATTTGGAATTACGAACGACAATTTTGAAGCTGCGTGGTCGGCTCTTAAAGAGCACTACGAAAATAAAAGAGTACTTGTTAACAGCCATCTTAGTTTTTTACTCGGGCAACCGTGCATTCAGGTAGAATCGGCCGCGGCATTGAAGGAACTGCAAAGTAAGATCAGTGATGCTCTTATTGCTTTAAAGTCACATAGTATCGAAACAAAAACATGGGACGCGTTTATAACCTATTTTTGTGCAACTCGTCTTCCATCTCAAACACTTTCACTTTGGGAAGAATCTGTCGATAAGCCCACAGAAATTCAATCGTGGGAGAGCATGAATATTTTCATCTCAAATAGGTATCGGGTTTTGGAAAATGTCGCTGATATGCAAAAAGTTAATAAAGTTTCGCAAGTTACAGTGCCTAAGCAACAGTCTTCAAGCAATACGCCCCGTGTTCGTGCACATCATGCCTAAGTAGGTTCCCAATGCAAAATTTGCCAAGGAGAACACTCATTACGTTTATGCCCAGAGTTTTTAAAAATGAACGTGTCCAAAAGAAGAAATGCTGTTAGAAAATTAAGATATTGTTTCAATTGCTTAGCCTACACCCATATGGTACCCGCGTGCAAAAGTGAAAACACATGCTTTCATTGTAAGGGAAAGCATCATTCACTTTTACACTTTGATAGCACTCCACCGGGGAATGCAAATACAAATTTACAGTCCACTCAAGCTCCAAACCCAAGTACACCCAACACTGTTCCAAATAACAGTTCGAGATCTTCAAATCCCACTGAAGCCCCGAATGTTAATGCCCAAGCTTTCTTTGCCAAGTCACAGCGAACAACTTTGTTGGCTACGGCGATAGTAAGTATTCACCAAAATCAAACTGATTTTGAGTGGTGAGCGCTCATCGATCCGGGTTCGGAAATTTCTTTTATTTCTGAAGAAGTTCAAAGGAAACTTCAACTTCCCGTAAGATCAGTTAGAGCCACGGTGGCAGGCATTAATTCAACAGTGACAGCAACTTCTTCAAAGATGTGTTCGTTTACACTTAAGTCTCGAGTTGATGAAAATTTTAATCTTTTTGCTCAAGCTCTTGTTCTCAAAACAGTAACGGAGAATTTACCTTCGGTTTCAATGGAGTTAAGAGAATCTCAAAAACTTTTCGAATTTCAACTCTATCCCTATTTTAATCAAAGTTCCAAGATTGATCTATTGATTGGCGCGGACTTATACCCGTCTATTATCCGTGAAGGTTTGAAACATAAGGTGTTTCAGCAACTAATGGCTCAAAACACAATTTTCGGATGGGTTTTACTGGGCCCCCTGCAAAACCCCAATTCTGCAAATAATATGCAGCCTTCCAAATCACTATCGTTTTTTAACGAAGTTTCTGTTGTAGATGAAATTCAAAGGTTTTGGATAATAGAAGAGCTCCCAAAAATTCAAGTATGGACGGCCGCGGAACAATTTTGTGAAGATCTTTTTGAAAATACCACGTATCGTTATGTAGTGCGGTTGCCGTTCAAAGAAGATTTTTTACAAGATCCTCGTTTAGTATTTTCATACGGAAACGCACAACGGCAATTCCTCAAAAATGAGAAGCGTCTTTTAAGCAACCCTAGCTTTAAACAAGAGTATGATTCGGTTTTATCGGAGTACGTTGACCTGGGTCACATGAAGCCAAGTGATTCATCAGAGACTGGTTTAAGCGAACAAAAATCGTTTTTTATGCCGCATCACGCAGTCATAAAGCCCGAAAGTTTAACGACAAAGGTTTGTGTTGTCTTCAATGCGTTATTCGCTTCTTCAAACGGGAAGAGCTTAAATGACGTATTGTATCCGGGCCCAGTGCTGCAAATGGACATAACGCTTTTAATGTTGAATTGGCGGCTTTACAAATATGTTTTCAATAGCGATATAAAAAAAATTTATCGGCAAATTAAAATACATTCCGATCAAACCCCCTTTCAAAAAATTTTATTTCGCGAAAACCCAAAAGATCTGCTCAGTGTTTTTGAAATGACGACATTAACATTTGGTGTGTCTTGCTCTCCATACTTGGCCATTCGTACATTGCACCACTTAGCTAAAACAGTAAAAATCTATCAACCTCTAGCTTCCACTATACTTCAAAGAGAATTGTTTGTAGATGACGTGTTATCAGGAGCACATGATATTTCCACAGCGTTAAAAGCGCAATCCGAATTAATTCTTGCTTTGCAATCTGCTGGTTTGAACTTGAGGAAATGGACGTCGAACTCAAAGGAGTTGTTGGAATCCATTCCAAAAGGTTCACTTCTTAACGAAGACTTCTTGAAATTTGATGATAAAAGTTCGAATAAAACTCTCGGTATACAGTGGAAGGCAACAGTGGATACATTTTCCTTTTCGGTTCAGTCAATTCCCCAAGCTAGTTCTTTCACTAAGCGTTCAGTTTTATCAGTGATAGCGAAACTCTATGATACGGTAGGGTGGTTGGCCCCTGTCGTGATTGTCGCTAAAATACTGATGCAACAAATATGGAAGGACAACACTGATTGAGACAGCAATCTTCTTCCCATTACAGAACAAAGGTGGAGAACATTTGTATCCAGTTTGCATGAAGTTGCAACAGTGCGTATTCCTCGGTGGGTAGAATATAGTCCACATGGTGTATCACAAATACATGGGTTCTGCGATTCGTCGGAGAAGGCCTATGCAGCATGCATTTATTTACGGGTGCAACATCCATTTAGCGTCAGCCTCACTTCAGATACAAAACCTTTCGTCAGTCCATTTGTGGACGGATTCTACCATAGTTTTGGCCTGGCTTCAGAAGCATCCAAGTTCGTGGAAAACCTTTGTCGCAAATCGAACAGCGGAAATTTTTAAATATTCTTCAGTGACAAATTGGTCGCTCGTTGTTTCATCTGAAAATCCAGCTGATTTGGCTACAAGGGGGGTTTCTCCGGCCGATTTAAAACTCAATTCATTGTGGTGGAATGGTCCTGAATGGTTGGTGCAATCAGAGTCAGAGTGGCCAAAACTAAAGCAAAAACCAGTCGACGAGTCAGTTTTAGAGATGAAAAGTATTGAAACACTCACAGTTCAAGTCGTTCAAGATTTTGAAGAAGATCTTTGCAAGTATTCAAACTGGCATAAGATGGTTTGTGTATTCGCTTACATCTTGCGATTTTGTCACTCTTTCAAAAAACGAGGAAACTTGAAACACACACGTTCAGAACTCTCACACGAAGAAATTGTATTAGCAAAACGAAAACTAGTCGTTCTTACTCAACAAAAATACTTTCAAAAAGAATATTCTGATTTGTTACAGAAAAAACAGTTGGCTTCCAAGAATTGGTTGGAAAAATTTAATCCCCTAATCAACGAAGACGGTATTTTGCGCTCCAATGGAAGATTGGTGCAATCGACTTTGTCCTACAGTGAAAAATTTCCGATTCTACTCCCTGTCAATTGTCTATTCATTCAACGGTACGTTGAATATGTTCACGAGTTGTCTCTTCACGGTGAAATTCAACTCATGTTGCGGATGATTCGATCAGAATATTGGACACCACGCATTAAAAACCTTATAAAAAAGTTTATAAATTACTGTACAACTTGTACTCGGTACAAAAAACATGTGCAAACGCAATTAATGGGTGCGTTACCCAAAGAAAGAACAGTTTTTACTCGGGCATTTACGAATGTAGGGGTAGACTTTGCAGGACCGTTTTTAATTAAAACGCATTATGGTTGAAAATGTCGGTTGGACACGGGCCATACATCTGGAACTGGTGAGCGATCTCACAACGCAAGCCTTCCTAGCTGCATTCACACGCTTCGTTTCTCGAAGAGGAACGCCTGATAAAGTGTTTTCCGATCACGGAACTAATTTCGTGGGAGCCTCTAAAGTTCTTTTATCTGACTTTCATAAGTCACTTACGCAATGTCCTACCGCCTCCGCTCATCAATTCTCACAAATAAAGTGGAACTTTATTCCTCCCGGATCACCTCATATGGGTGGGTTATGGGAAGCGGGCGTTTAAAGCTTCAAAATGCATTTTCGAAAAGTGGCAGGCAACGAAAAACTCACATTCGAAGAATTTGTAACTCTGCTTACTCGAATAGAGTGTAGTCTAAATTCTCGCCCCATCTCACCCATGTCTGAAAATTTGACTGACATTGTTCCATTGACCCCTGGTCATTTTCTCACAGGTGACTTAATGACAGGTCTGCCGGAACCATCTTTCCAAGAAGAATCCTTTAGTGTAATGAACCGGTGGAAAAAGTTGAAATTTCTCCATCATCAACTTTGTGAGAGGTGGAAGGAAGAATATTTAAAAGAGCTCCATAAGAGGTACAAATGGAAATATCCAAAAAGAAATATTGAAATAAATGATTAAGTTATTATTCGACACGAAAATTTGTCACCCAACGAGTGGCGCCTTTGTCGAGTTATCAAAGTGTATGCCGGACAAGATAATAAAATTCGGGTAGCAGAAGTAAAAACTGCGAATGGAATCGTCACGCGTTCGATTGCCAAACTTTGTGTCCTCCTACCTCAGTAGCAGAATGAAATCGATTAAAAATCTTTATTTACAACGTATTCAGAATGGAATACATTTATTCAAATCGAAAATTAAGGCTGCTCTCCATTGTGATATTCAAAAAAAAAAAAAAAAAACAAATTTACTTAATACAATTATAAACAGTAAAGCAAATTGGAAAAACATTGTATGATATGATGCAACAATCTTTCTCTCGTAAATTAGAGAATCTTAAATGGGTGGAGAGTAAAGCTCCGCTTTATAAATTATTGTTAGATCGAAATTGCAGTTCTTTACCTCCGCTGTCATCTACTAGCGCCGATGAAATAAGCAAAAATATTACACAGATAATAAAAGCATCTGCTCCTTTTGCTATGAATAACAGCTCCAGGTTTTCAACTGGTAATAAGTGGTTTGATAAAGAATGCGGAAAACTTCGTAAACTGTCGTTTGTCTACTTGAAACTTTTCAGAAAAACTAATTCTATGATTTTTAAAAGTACTTACATTAGAATTAATAAAGAGTTCAAACAATTATGCTTGCTTAAAAAAGCGGATTACCTTAAAAATGTTGCGAAAAATTTAGAAAACTGCAAAAACTCAAAGGAATTTTGGAAAAACGTCAACGAGCTAAGTGGCCGCAAGCAAAATGGTAAAAATAGTCTGGAAGCTGATGTCCTTGCAACCCACTTTAAAAACCTTTTGGTGTCCGATGAAAATTGTCAAACTTTTGATTACGCGTTGCCAAACACGACCGTGGATAGTTTGGATTCGCCCATAACAGTTTCGGAGCTGGAGATAACCCTTAAAAAGATGAAGAACAACAAGGCACCAGGTATAGACGGTGTTCCAGTCGAATTTTTCAAAAATAGCACTATGAAGCTCAAAAACTACCTTGTTAATTTCTTCAACAAAATATACAGTGATGCAGATATTCCCAGTTGTTTCAACAAAACGGTAATTTTCGCTATTTTTAAGAAAGGCGATGCAAATGTTGCAGAAAATTATAGAGGAATTTCAATCCTAAATTCTTTGAGAAAGATTTTTTCTTCAATTTTGTACGAACGGCTGATAGAATGGATCGAGGAAACTAATCGCCTCAGTAAGTTTCAAGCAGGCTTTCGTTCTGGATTTTGTACGCTGGACCATGTGTTTGCGATAACCAGCATAGCCAGGAAATTTATCGAACACAAGAAGAAGTTGTACGTTTGTTTTGTGGATTTCAAAGCTGCATTTGACAAAGTAAGCAGACAGGCGCTTATTTACAAACTTTCTTGTCTAGGAATATCCCGAAAATTCCTTTTAACGTACTTAAGTTTTCTTTCATCGTCTACGGCAACGGTCTGGGATGGAGGCGAGCTCTCAGAATGGTTTGAAACAACAAGTGGTGTGCCTCAAGGTTGTATCCTGAGCCCGATCCTATTTGCGCTATTTATTGATGAAATCCAAAACATCCTTCCTGGTGGAGTAAGATTTGGAAGTGTTTTAGTAAAAGTCTTACTATATGCAGATGACCTGGTACTAATGGCGGATAACCCTTTCACGTTGCAGCTACAAATTAACAAACTTAACACCTTCTGCGAGACTTGGGGCCTACAAATCAACGGCCAAAAAACAAAAATACTTATTTTTGAACCACGTCTGAGAAACAGAAGACCTGAAGAGAGCTGGTTTTTAAACAGCATCCGTATTGAAGTTGTTCGAGAATTTAAATATCTAGGTGTTTTGCTTACTCACAACCTCAATATGATTAAGCACGCCCAAATGAAAAGCAACGAAGCCAAGCTTGCTTTAAATATGATGTGGCCGAAATTCTTTGCCAACCGGAATATTGATGTGACCTCCAAGTACCGTGTTTTTAACGCAACAGTCAATACATGTTTGTGCTATGGAGCTCAAGTGTTCGGATACATACCTCTCGATGCTTTTGGGGCGATTCAAAGGCTTTTCTTCAAACGTTTATTTCGATTGCCGAACTCAACTCCGAGCTATGCAATATATGTCGAGTCAGGAATACCCCCTGTTTACATTCAAACCCTCAAAGCAAATGCAGACTATATTTCTAAAGTTATGAACCGAGGTGATGACAGTCTTCACAAGACTTTATTGATTCGACTTCTTCACACAAATGCTACGCCATTCAAAGATTGGAATGAGCTCGCGTTGTCGCATGATGCCGTTCTTTCGTTGAATGAGACCAATACGGATGTTGGGCAAAATAATTTCGCAGATGTGATCGCCAAAGTGGATGAAAAAATGTATATGCAATGTTTGGATAGAGCAGCTTCTTCTTTATCCAGAACTGTATACAAGAGCTTAAATCACCAGTTGAGGTCTGATGAAAACTACTTCAGAAGAGATTTTTCCGTCGAAGTCATCAGTGTTATTTTCCGAGCTAGAGTCGAAGTTTTAAATTTGAACTACATGCCACACAGAGAAGACCTGCCACAAATTTGCGACTTATGTAATAGAAGGGATCCGGAAAATGTCTATCACTTCATTGCGATATGCCCTATTTTACAAGAGATTCGGCGACTTTATTTCCAACAAAATATTCTCACGTTGCAACATTTATTAGAGATACTCAATGGAGCAGCAGGTTGGCTTAGTCTCTATCAGTATTGCCAGCACGCACTCTCTTATCGCAATAGTTTTCCTTAAACGAGTCAGTTATTTTAATTTAATTTAAATTTAATTATTTTTCTTGTGTCAAATCACTTAAAATTGTTTTTTTTCACGAAGATAAAAAAGTCAAATTATAATTTATAATAATAATATTATTAATAAGCTTAAATTTTGAATTGTATGCTCTTATTTTTATATTTTCTTGTTTATGTTTCAAATCATTAAAATTGTTACTTTACAACCCTAACACTTTACACAAAAATGTATCTAAGTCATCATGATATGTCATATCAGGCAGACGGCTAAATTGCCATGTCCTTATCTTAAGTTTTCTATTTGTAAACTCTTTGATGTAATAAAGAATTTATCTATCTATCTATCTATCATTGTATGATATCTTTAAGTTTTGAAAACAAAAAAAAATAAATTATTAAATATGTATAACAATGTAGACATTGTAAAGTTTTCGAAAGGATTAACGTAAACTCTTTATTGAATAGTATTTTGCAATTAAAACTTTACTATGATAATTAAATGTCAATTAACTTGAATTTGGTGTTTGGTGGTATTGTGGTATAATGCTTTTTCATAACAATAAATTTCGCAATAAATATTGCAAGGCGGGCGGTAATGTTCAGGTGAATCTCCAACTAAAATACGCCCTAGTAGGTTGCCACCCTTAAAGTGGAGAGTTGGAGATTTTCTTGAACATTATTCGGCTCGCGGCTAATTAACGTGCGGCGGCTTCTCCGCCGGCTAAATGAAATATATGGATGAAAATTCATTCGATTAACAGCAGCCACCTTTCACAAACCTCCATTTTTTTCCATCAAAAGTTAAACCTAAAAAACGAGGATTTATAAAGTAAATTTTTACGAAAATCATTTATTAAAATAAAAAGGAAAGGAAACTCAACAAAATAAAAAGAGTTTTATGTTAAATAAAAGAAAAAGGAAGGAGGAATCGACAGGAAAGAAAAAGCACACCTAGACACATAGTGCATTGGCAGATCCTGCAGGTAATTGGATGCACTACAACACTAGACAAGCTTTCCACGTCAGTCCTTGAAGAACGCACTCCATCAAACGCTCGAATGTTGCCGGAACGTTGCATAGCCCAAACGGCATAACTTTAAACTGCCACCAGAGTCCATTAGCTGTAGAAAACGTTGTCTTTTTCCGATCATCGGGGTGGATGCCAACTTGCCAATATCCACTCTTCAAGTCCAGCGTCGAGAACCACTGGGCTCCCTCCATGGCATTCAGGGTATCACTGATTCTCGGCAGGGGATAGCTGTCCTTCTTAGTCACATCATTCAGCCTTCGGCAGTCCACACAAAAACGAGTGCTTCCGTCTTTCTTTTTCACTAGCACCACTGGTGACGCCCAAGGACTTTTGGAATTTTCGATAAGACCGTCCTTCTTCATTGTTGTTATCACTTCCTCAACCTCACCTTGTTTGACCAGTGGAAGGCGTCTTGCAGGTTGACGAATCGGTCTTGCATCTCCTGTGTTGATGCGATGCTGCACCAACTGTGTCCTACCATATTGCCCCTTTGGCGTTGCGAAGATGTAAGTGTACTCTTGTATTAGATTTTCAGCCATCCATGCTTATTGGTGATCAGGGTTGAATGAATTCAGTATTCTAGCTTTGATGGTTTTGAGATTCTCCGGGGCTATAGTTCTTCTCGGGGCTTCATCAGTGATCTTCGTAATTGCTACCACCGATTCGCATCGTCCAACGACTTCTCCTTTCTTCAACCTTACATCGTACGGTCTGGTGTTTAGTAATCGTACGGGGACCATTTTGTTTTTCGGTGCTACCTGTGTTTTCCCAATGATGACGCTTTCGGAGGAACACTTGGGGCCTGGGTCCACCATGAGGTATCGAAGGCCTCCAAATTCACCTTCCTGTTTTGTTTAAACGAACACTTCAGAAGAAGAAGGCAGAATCAGATCTTCCGTGATGACAGTCCTCAGTGTTGACGTAATTTCATTCGAATAGGTCATTGGAATTTCTTTATTTTGGTATTTCAAAACTTGATTACCGATGTCCAAAGTAACTCCGTGTTGTTTCATAAAGTCGATTCCAATGATGCACTCGTCACATATATCTGCCACCAGGAATTGATGAGTAAGCACTAGATCGGCCAGTCGGATCTTCAGACACACTTCTCCATTTACTCTTGCTGCTTCTCCCGTTGCGGTTAATAGACGGTAGCTATTGGTGTTATGAACCCACGTCGTTTTTACCAGGTCTTGAAGTACTATGGAGGCTGTGGCAGCAGTGTCGATGGTAGCCACATGTTTGTTCCCGTTAATAGTAGTCTCCACAGTCAGACTTTTGTTGTTTCGTTTGGTCTGCGAATCCTGGATGGTGGTTCTGGGGCCATCGATGCTTGGCTTCTCTAAGTCGATGTACTCCATGAGAAGCCTGTTCTGCTGCTTCAATTGTCAATGTGAATGCCAAAGTTTCAGAAAGAGAACGTATTCTAGCAGTTCGCACAGACCTCTGAAGATGTATATCGGAAATGGCACACACGAAGGACTCAACAGCAAGCTGGTTGATGATTTCTTCTCCAGCATCCGGGTGTGCCAGGTGAACCAGTCTTTCGACGTCTGCTTGGAGCTGCTGTAAACTTTCACCCCTTTACTGGACTCTGATATAAAGTTGGACTCGGAAGACTTCTTTCAAGTGGCTATCGCAAAAGAGTTTATGTAGAGCTGCCACGAGAGAACTGAGATCGCCGCTCTTACCAGCTGGAAAAGTTTGAATTAATTCAGCTCCTGGTCCTCTAAGAGCAAGAGTCAGTGCTATGTACTTGTCTTCGTCATCCCAGCCATTTGTTGTCGCGGCTGCCTCAAATTGCCTTTGTAAACTGGCCAAGACGACTGTCCATCAAATGTTGGCGGTTTCATCTCCTTTTTCTTTGCAAACTCTCCAGCAGATTCTAGAAAATAGACTTTCCGGAGCTGGTCTAATTCCTTGGTCAGAACAGAGAACTGTTTATCGCATCAGCTTTCCAAACGATTCTCTGCAACAGAAAGCTGTTTTTCCACACCTTCAACGCGTTCGTCTAGGGCACATATACTTTTCTCAATGTTACCCAATTTACCTTCTAGAACGTTTTTCTTACCTTCCAAAACATTCTGTTGCGCCTCAAGTCTTTCGAGAACATTCTGTTGTTCCTTCTTTTGTTGTTCGAGAACATTCTGCTGTTCCTTCTTTTGCTCGTTTGTTGTGCTTCAAGCTGTTCAAGAACATTCTGCTGTTCCTTCTTTTGCTCGTTTCGCTGTTCCAACAAAAGCTATATCATACTTGAAAAATTTACACTTTTACTTACTTCCTCTTCCTCCACTTCAGTTTCAAAAACAAAAGTGTTTTCGTATTCCCCTTGCTGTTCCAAATAGTTGTGCAAGCGCAGGACGAGCTCATTTTTCGATCCCGCTCTAAAAAGATTTGGCTTACCATCTAGCTATAGGTTTTGAACGAATGAACTAATAATATTAAAATAAATAAATAGAATACATTCACCTCACACATTTCTTTCCCACAAACTTAAACGAACAAAATACAAAAAAGAAATTATAATTCGTTTATAGCTTCATTTACATAAATGTGTGCATTTACTTCATATCCTAGCAATAAATGGTGTGTGTGACATTTATTGCTAGGATTTGAAGCATACCTATCTCTCTCTCTCTTCATAAGCGAAAATCTTTCTTATCGAAGCAAACTTAGGAAGAAGAACTTCGCTGAAATTAGCATACCCGAACCATTTTTGTTAGATTCATACCTTTTGTGGTTTTTTTAGCGCAAAGTAATTAATTGAGAATGTTGAGGGCGAAAAGCTAGTAAAATGTGATATGGCGAAAGAAGAAATAAATGAAACTTAAAAAGATGAGACATGACATGTTATGAATTTTGATATAGCTTTACTGCCATGAGAAAAAATTCATGCAGTCGTGCTAACAATTTCGATATACCTATGACTTATCAAATGCCTACATACCGGGCATCCTTTCAATTGCTTTATACAAAAGTTATCGAAAAAAGTATAGATTCGCACTCATTCCGAATATTAAATTCCTTTGTGCAAATACTTTTGCTTTGCCTACGAAAAATGTTTATTATAAATGTTTTCCTCCAGAGTTCTGACTCTTGACTCTGGGGTGGGTAATGAATTTGGTTTCTTATAAAAAACTAAAACTGCGGAGTAGCACCTACAGCAAGGGGCACTTGAAGACAATCGTGTTGAGGCCAAGACAAGTTGAGAGTAAAGAGTAAGGTTAGCTTGTGCGTTAATTTGATTTGGTTTTTTTTTTTTTTTTGAGTCATAAATGTTGTGCAACACATGAATAACGTGTAGTGTAATAACATTCATTCGAAAAGAGCCACAACCAAAATACGAGATACAAACAAAAAGCACGTTTTCATTGATACTTAATATCATAGTAAAACGATGTACACAATTTTGTTGTCCCCTTTGGCCAACAAAAGCTAAGTTCAAAGACATCGTTTTGACTACGTTGCTTTGTGAGTGGCACTGAATGTATTTTGTTACACTACTCCCGAATGCAAGTTTGTCAACATTAGAAATGAGACGACTGCCCCAATTAGTAACTTATGAGAAGCAGAATGCTGATGCATTCTTATTTGTAATATAGTTCATAAGAGGGGATATCCCAAATAGATGTGTAATATAATTTAGGTATAAGTAGCTGTAAGAAAATGTAAATAAAATCAATTCCATTTCATATGCTGAGTGTGAATTCATTATTAAACATCGGCTCTCTAGCCATCTATTTTAAGCGAGCTGCGCTGGATAAAGATACAGCAAAAGTAGGGAAAAATTAATAGTAATACTGAAACATAACATGGCGATCCTGCCAACTTGTTGAACTAACAACAAGACGCGGACCAAAATCCCTTTCAAGTTGAGTCTTATCCCTCAGTTGAATCGCTGACATCCGTCCAGCAATCGCAATATTTCAATGAAAATATTTATTATATGTATACTTGCAAGTTTATGATAGTTTATATTGAAACCAATGAAAACAGATTAAATATGTCTGCACCAGCATTTAAAGATCTTCCAAAAGTTGCCAACGAGCAACGACCTTAAAAGCCAACTCAAAGATTTCAACACCATCATCATCTACATTACATGACGATCTTTTGTGGATTTCAGTACACCAAGAAGACCATCAGAGAAGAAAATGAAAGCAAAGTGGAGTAAGAAACGCATTCGTAGGTCGAAGCATCAACGCAGGAGGATGCATAGGATGCATGCAAGGTTGCTTTTAAAAGTAACTTTTGAAAATACGGATTGCTGATATTTTTTTAATATTTTAAAAGAGTCTTGAAGTGAAAAAGAGAAATAAAATAAGCAAAAAAAAAGAAATTGTAATTTCCGTTCAATGAATAAAAAAAAAAATATATATATATAATATATACAACATACATACATTGTGAAATATAATATCGAAGTCAACATTCTTACTATAAAAAAAATGTGTACGCAAGCTAATTTTAAGAAATAAACAATTTCTAGAAAAGAAATCACTATTACTATTGTAAAACAAAAAAAAAACTGAACCTAAAAAAATGGCAGAATTCAATATGATAACAGCTACAAAGCTAATTACAGAATTTACGGGTGAATCAAAAAACCTTTCAAATTTTTTTGGGCTTATTGAATTCTATCATGATACTTTAGGTGGAGAAAGTGAAAAGAAAAAATTAATTAAATTTGTTATAGCAACTAAAGTAACTGACAAAGCAAAAAACAGGCTTCTGACTCTAGACAAAGAACCTGACAATTTCTCAGATTTAAAGAAAGTTTTAACAGATATTTACAAAACAAAAATAAACCCATTGAAACTACATAATGATTTAGCTAGACAGCATCAGGGAACACAAGAAGTTAACAAATTTGCAGAGCGGATAGAAGTATTAATTTCACAATTAAATGAGATTCAGATAGCTGAACAGGGTGAAGCCAATAAAAGAATTATAATAAAGTTAAATGACCAACTAGGATTAAATGTTTTTAAAAATGGATTAAATGAAGCATGTAGACAGGTAGTACAAGCATCAAGAGTAGCTACATTTAATGAAGCTGTACAGATAGCAATTGAGGTAGAAGCGTCTACACGACAAAATAACATCATGCAATTTAGGACAAATCATAGTGGTAGATACCAATACAACCATAATTCTTCCTATCCAAAATTTACAAATAATAATAGAATCAACAATAGACAGTACAATAACAACAGTTATAACAATGGTTATGAAAGGAACAACAATAATAATAGAGGTAGAGGTATTGCAAGGGGATACCACAATAGTAACACTAGGTCAAAAAACTTAGAGATCCCCGGGCAGCAGAATCGGGGAAACCAAAGAAGGTTCTAAATTTCCATGGGGAATGCGACACAAATTTCGTTAACATAAGGATAAAACATTTAAACAAAACTTTTAAATTTTTAATTGACACGGGAGCTGATATTTCAGTTTGTAAAGAG
The DNA here is from genome assembly GCA_949752695.1 of Melanostoma scalare. NCBI lineage: Eukaryota > Metazoa > Arthropoda > Insecta > Diptera > Syrphidae > Melanostoma > Melanostoma scalare. Next base: position 95,897,423 of record OX456984.1, read on the forward strand.
TTTCTTGTTAAAGATTTAAATGAATATTCGTCATGTCAAATAAACGGCATAACAAATAAAACGATATTTTCGAAAGGTATAACAGAACTAGAACTCATGCTTGGAGAAACAAATATAAAACATCAATTCCACGTGGTTAGTGAGGAAATAAATATATCAACAGATGCAATACTAGGTAGAGACTTTTTATTACAATATAACTGTAAGATTGATTATGAAACATGTGTACTAATAATTCCATTAGATGGGGAAGAAATGGTTTTACCAATGAATATGAATACAAGAGACATTAAAAATGATATTAAAATTCCAGCAAGAACAGAAATAATTCATAAAGTCGATTTAGACGTAAAAGAAGATAGCGTAATACATGGAAAAGAAATAAAAAAGGGAGTATTTTTAGCAAATTCATTAATACCAGCAATAGGAATCAAACATGTGAAAATACTAAATACAACTGATTCAGAAGTAACGCTTAAACATATCTCATTAGTAATAGAACCAATCTCGAGTTATAAAATATTACAATTTAAAAATAGTTTAGTAGATGAAGATCGGTTTAAGAAAATAGAAAAGGAAATAAAAGTAGATAGTTTAGATGACAACGCTAAGACAGAAATACTTAAATTATGCAAGCAATTTCAAAATATATTTCACTTAGAAAATGAAATACTAACAAAAAATAATTTCTATGAACAGAAAATAACAACTATAGATAAAACACCAGTATACATAAAAAATTACAGACTCCCGCATGCTAATTTGAATGAAATCAAAAACCAAGTTGAAAAGTTGATAGATGAAGATATAGTTGAACCATCTATAAGTCCTTATAATTCACCTTTATTAATAGTTCCAAAAAAGGACAAAGAAGGTAACAAAAAATGGAGATTAGTAGTTGATTTTAGGTCTTTGAACAAAAAAGTAGTTGATGATAAATTCCCACTAACTCGTTTGGAAGACGTATTAGATAAATTAGGAAAAGCGAAATATTTTTCAACTTTAGATATGACAAGTTCATTTCACCAAATTCCATTACATCCGAAATCCAGACCATTGACAGCATTTTCTACGGACACTGGTCACTTTCAATTCAAAAGATTACCTTTTGGATTAAAAATTTCAACAAATAGCTTTCAGAGAATGTTATCAATTGCACTTAGTGGACTGCAAGCATCTGCATTTCTATACGTAGATGATATAATAATTTTTGGATCAAATCTTAGAGAGCATAATAACAATCTAACAGAAGTTTTTAAAAGGATACGTAAATATAATTTAAAACTAAACCCAAGCAAATGTAATTTTCTACGTCCAGAAGTAGTTTATCTTGGACATTTAATAACTGCAAAAGGTGTAACTACAGACCCAGATAAATACAATGTTATTAAAGAATATCCTAAACCAGATAATGTAGATGAAGTTCGAAGATTCGTAGCTTTCTGTAATTACTATAGACGTTTCATACAAAATTTTGCAGAAATTGCAAAACCACTAAACCAATTATTAAAGAAAAATCAAATTTTTAGCTGGACACAAAATTGTCAAATTGCTTTTGAAACACTTAAATTAAAACTAATGTCACCACCTATCCTATCTTACCCAAATTTTTCAAAACCATTTATACTAACAACAGATGCATCAAACTATGCACTAGGAGCGATTTTATCTCAAGGAGAAGTAGGCAATGATAAGCCCATTGCATATGCCAGTAAAGCATTAAACAAACATGAACTAAATAAATCTGTAATAGAGAAAGAATTACTTGGTATTCATTGGGGAATTAATCATTTCAGACCTTATCTGTATGGAAGAAGATTTATTGTGTACACAGATCATAGACCATTAGTTAGCTTATTTACTCATAAGAACCCTTCATCTAAGTTGACTAGAATTAGAGTAGATTTAATGGATTACGATTTTGACATAGTTTTTAAGCAAGGAAAGATGAATACGAATGCTGATGCATTATCCAGAATAAAAATAAGTTCAGAAGAATTAAAAGAGATGATACCAAAAGTAAGCATAAATGTCCTAACTAGAGCAATGAAGCTGAGAAATATAAAAAACACTAGTGAAAAAGAAGAAAATCCGGAAACCATGCCACCAGTGGAGACTGATCACCTTCACATATGGGAATGCATATCAATTTCAGACACTAGGAATATTAAGAAGTTGCAACTTGAGAATATAAAAAATTTAATGGGTACCCAAAAAGAAAGAATATATTCAGTCAAAGATAGAATACATGTTGGATACAGTGATAAATCATTATCAGATTTAAAATTGATTCTGAGGAAACTGTTGTCCTATGCAAAGCATGTGAAGTTAGAAAAGCTAGCGTTAGCAATGAATAATGAAATATTTGAAACAATATCAGTGCACAAATTTAAGAAGATATTTAATGAACTGCAGAAAAATGAAAAAGAAAATTGTCTAGACATTATATTATACAATGCGCCAAAAAGAGTGCATGATATAAAAGAAATGAATGAAATAATAAAAAGGTATCATGATGATAAATTAGGAGGACATATAGGTATAAGAAGATGTATAGCAAAGCTTAAGCAGAAATATGTATGGAAGAATATGAATAAGATGGTTAGAAATTATATAAATAAGTGCAAAATTTGTAATGAGGTTAAAATAACAAAATATACAAAAGAACAATTCACAAAAACAGACACACCAAATACATCATTTGAAACAATAACAATAGATACAGTAGGACCACTCAGACCATCGAATGGATACAGGTATATTCTGACAATTCAATGTGAGCTTACAAAATTCATTGAAGCATTTCCATTAGTTACAAAAGATGCCGTTTCAGTAGCAAAGACTATAGTAGAAAAATTCATTTTAAAATATGGTTGTTTTAGGAAATTAAAAACAGATAAAGGCACAGAATTCACAAATGAACTACTAGTAAACATATGCAAATTATTAAAAATAGAAAAAGCTACATCTACGCCATTTCACCATGAAACTTTAGGCTCAATAGAAAGAAACCATAGAGTTCTGAACGACTATTTAATGACTATGAACGGAAAAGACGAATGGGAAGAGTTACTACCATACTACACTTACACATACAATACTACACCACACAGTACTACAAATTATGCACCATTTGAATTAGTATATGGAAAATTATGTGCTTTACCTTGTGAAATCATTAAAAATAAACAGAGCATTTATAACTTGGATAATTATGTTAATGAATTTAAAATAAAGTTAAAGTATGCACATAATAGAGCTAAGGAAAACTTAGAATTAAATAAAACTAAAATATGTAACAATCAATTAAATGTAAAAGCATCAAATTTCAAAATAGGAGACTTTGTCTATATAAAAGTAGGAAATAAAAGAAAACTAGATAAACCCTTCAAAGGTCCATATAAAATCATTGCACAAAATGGTCCAAATAGTATTATAAGCTTTGAAAACAAAAACAAAGAAGTACACAATAACAATTTAATTAAAGCCAGAAATACAAACTAACAATAAACATCAATAGATAACACAAACCTAAATCCATATATATGTACATACACAAAAAAAAAAAAAAAACCGAATAATATTTATTTAAATTTTACAAATGTAAACAAATATCATTTTTTAAAGGGGAGGGATGTAGTGTAATAACATTCATTCGAAAAGAGCCACAACCAAAATACGAGATACAAACAAAAAGCACGTTTTCATTGATACTTAATATCATAGTAAAACGATGTACACAATTTTGTTGTCCCCTTTGGCCAACAAAAGCTAAGTTCAAAGACATCGTTTTGACTACGTTGCTTTGTGAGTGGCACTGAATGTATTTTGTTACACTACTCCCGAATGCAAGTTTGTCAACATTAGAAATGAGACGACTGCCCCAATTAGTAACTTATGAGAAGCAGAATGCTGATGCATTCTTATTTGTAATATAGTTCATAAGAGGGGATATCCCAAATAGATGTGTAATATAATTTAGGTATAAGTAGCTGTAAGAAAATGTAAATAAAATCAATTCCATTTCATATGCTGAGTGTGAATTCATTATTAAACATCGGCTCTCTAGCCATCTATTTTAAGCGAGCTGCGCTGGATAAAGATACAGCAAAAGTAGGGAAAAATTAATAGTAATACTGAAACATAACAAACGATTGCCCTCCCATCCCTTATTCTTAACATTCGCAAACCGATTATTAAATAAGGATCAAATATGAATGTATGTATTTACATTGTGTGCTCTAAAGTGCTAACTCTCAAAAATCCATTCCAAATTTTTCTCTGTGTGCAAACGCAAAGTCCTTCGCAGACCAAATATAAAGCACGATTCCAGTTCGATTAATTCGTTTTTCAAACAACGACTTATTACTTCACGGTTTAAAAGTGAAACAGATATTAGATTAGGTACTATAATCAAGTATTATATATCGTACAAATTCGCGACGAAAAAGAAAAGGCAGGCCAAAACACTCCTGGTACAAGCAAATGCAAAAACAGCAGCATTTGGTTGGCCTCAGACATGGAACAATCCAAAACCGGGAGGCTTGCCGACGCTTTCTGAGGTCAACGCGGCGTACCCCACAGGCGGATCACTAGGGTGAAGCAGAAAAGTGGGAGAGCTGTGATCGCTTCAAGATCACTACTCGTAACGCCGGAAATGGAAAGAAGAAGACTATAATCAAGTACTAAATATCAATCATTCAGGTGGTACACTAATTCTTAGTTTTAGTTTTAAAGTATTTTTACTAGGCGTCAGTGACTACGGCGACCACCGCGCCGCGCCCGCCGGCCGGCGCGAAAAGATTTCTCCTTCAAATTATAATCAGAGTATATGAAATAAACATAGGTAGGTAGGTATATGTACCTACTACATGCAAAAGAAAAAAATCTCCCATCTGCTCAGCATCGTCCTATGAACTTTAAAAATATCCTATGCTTCTGCTTCGATGTGAAATGTACCAATGTATGGGTATAGACTCAGTCACAGAGTACTGTTAATTAATAATTTTTATAAAATTTGTTTATTCAAATCATTGGTTTCAGTCTCGGTCGTCCACAGGCCCGGATCTAGAAATTTGCTGCCCCTAGGCAGTAGCGAAAATTGCCCGCCCTATGAAACTTTTTCTTTCAATGGTGGAATAAGTTTGGTTCGGAAAGTTTTTCAATAAATGAGAACAGATCCTTTAGTTATTAGTCAGTTTATTAAAATCAATCAACAATTAGCACGTATAATTGATTACACCGGTCAACAGCATTTTTGCGCATTGGTTTAAACATAACTTATTTTTATTGCTTTTATAACTAGAAATAAGAATAAGAACAAAAATTAGTTCTTAATTTGACTAAGAGTAAGAGGCGATTAATTACAAGATACCGAGCATCCATTGAAATATTTTTTTGGCGCATGCGTTTTTTTGTTGGCCGGCGGGCGCCGCACCGGCGCGCTGCGTAATCGCAGCTGAAAAAAGAAATGTATGCTAGAACAATTCTGCTGCGCACAACAACGACTGGCCTTTAGCCTTTGATTCACACGACTGACTTTAAAGGTGTGTCCACACCAGAGAAACATTTCAGGAAACATTGTTTCAAAAACGTTTCTAAAATGTTTCCCATTTGTATAGAAAACAATTCTGAAACATCGTCATCTGAGACAACATCAGAAATGTTTCTGAAATGTTTTTTCGGTGTGGACGTTTCGTGAAACATTTCTGAAATGTTTTTGGTTTTCCATTTTTATTGGGAACTTTTTTTTTCTCGAGTTCAGTTTAATGGTTGAATATGGATTGTAAGGAAGTAGCAATTATAGCGTGGTGTATTCTAATCATGAAAAAAATAAAAAAACCAGTGGCAAAGAAACATATCAAAACAAATTTTGTGAATTTTTTTTTTCTATTTTGTCCTTTTTACAATTTAGGCTTTTACAAATTTCACTTAGCATCGGCTTTTTTGTTTTTATTTATATAACCTTCTTCTTGTGGATCCCACAAGCGACAATACGTCGCCCGAGAATTGTTTTGTCGTATCTCCCAAAAACACAATTTTGGGAAATCGCATTTAAAGGTTTACGTTACTATAAAAATAAAACGAAGCGATTAAGTTGTTCTTTTTTTAATTAGAATATATTGTGTGGAGTATCTTCTTTTTATTTATGTACTCAGAATTGTCCTAACTGTTTTGATTTTCAAATTATAGAGCTTTTTACCCAAAATGAGTTTGTCGTATACGCCACCAAAATAAGCTTTTTGTTTCCATCCCATACACGTACGACAAAGTGAACGCATGTACGACATTTCAATATTCAAGCGTCTTGTTTAAATCGTATAGAAATTGGTATGAGAACCAATTAAAAAAATTTAATTTTCAATGTTAACAACTAAATTTTATTTATTTTATAAAGGTTAAAATAGGATTACATATCTACATCACAAGAGTTTTTGTGTTCATAGGCAAAATCTTGGTGTGAAAAAAATGAACTTGAATAGTAATAAAAAAAATACAATAACAAAAAAGGCATCCTACGACCATAAGATATCAATGATATTTACATTTACTGGTACAAAATTTCATTCACATTTTGGTTATAAAAACTAACGAAAAAGTCATTTTCTGACTATGAAATATAAAATTAGATCTTTGAGATCGAAAATGTAATTTCTGTTAGTAAACCTAACGCTTACATAAGTAACACTTTATGATTTATAAGCACACCATAGTATAAAAGTATAGTTTCAAATAGTAAATTATTGATGATTTCATTCTTACGCTCTTGATTTGAACAAGGCTACGTAGTAGTTTCTGTCTACCTTTGGCACAAAAACAAATAAACTTTTAAGATAATTCATTTTGTCATTAAATAGTTTTGACTTGTTACCTGCTAAAAACAAGACGATTTTGAGAGAACAAATTAGTTGGAATTGCCCGGCTACTTTTGTTTGACTTTTTCTATGTTAAAGCTGTTTTATACCCAATTTCTCTTCTGTTCGTTTTATAATAGAGTGTAAATTTTTCGTCCTCAATATGTTTAAGAAACTTTATTTTGCTAAATGGAATTGACGAAAAGTTTAATTGTCCCGCTCTGGTTGAAAATGCTTTGAAATCTGTTGGCAACATTTGAATTAATTTTAATTTTACGTTCTTAAAGTTCATATTTTTAAGATGTCGCATAAGCGAAGGCAGGCTAAATATTTCCAAGCTGCCTCTGGAATTAGGGAATCTCCAGGCTCAGAAAATTTTTGTGTAATTTATTTTAAGAATGTTGAATTTTGAATGAGAAAAATCACAGCAGTGGACATGGCCTTGTTTTAATTTCGGGGGACGCAGGAGTCACTACAAAGAGGCAGAACTTCAACAAAAGGATTGTCAGAAAATATTTGATGCAGTATTATTGAAACTGCGATGGCAATATCTTTGTATTTATACTTCCTGCACCGCCGCCTCAGTTGAAATATCTATACACGTACGATAAACCAAACCGCAATCCTTTTTTTCTCATTTTTGTCGTACTTGCATACGATCAGGCCTACATTATGTGAGTAAGTGTATGTACGACAAAGCATTTTTAAGGTCTTATTTTAAATTTTTGATCGTATGTATTAAGCCTATACACTTACGACAAAACAACAGTAAGAAAAAAAAAGAGGGAAAACACATGGAATTTTTGTCGTATATGTCAGAATTGAAAAGAGCACCTTTGAAAACATAAGACTGCATATCCAGTTTAAAAAAACCCATTTTGGCGCTTATAACAAAACAATTCTCGGGCGACGAATACTTTTTTGAAGTGAAGCTTCTTATGCGACTTGCAAACATGAAAGCGTTTTACGTTTAACACGGAATATTATCGATTGCATACTTTTTGGCACTGCTAATAAGTTGCTGTCATCAATTCCGCGCCATTCATCCCGATTTTTTAATTTTTTTTTTTATTTTATCCGTTTTGTATTTTTTCAAGTATCATAAAACGTATGGGTTTTTGAGTGGACTTACTAATAAGTTTTTTATTTATTATTGTTTTTTTCATCTGTAAAAAATAAAGAAACTCTATGTTTACCAGGCATTTTCTGAAAAAAAATTACCTCAAAGTCAAAACTTTGTTTCGGGAAGAAAACTTGCACACCATTTAAAATAAAAAAAATCTGGCAACCCTTAGCCTATGGAAGCTTAACTTAAATACAGTCTTAGAGGTTGCTATTTCTACAAAAAAATAAGTCTAAAATTAGGTCTCTATCATCAGTATTGACAGAGATATCGAGTTTTACACAGGCCAGGGTACACCAAAGTTAGCCTTTTTTTAAATTGTCAAAGTTGAGAAACGGACTTTACTGTAGAACAATTCCTTTTTAGAATATGACCAAGAATCACACCCCAACAGATAATACACGAATTACCGGACACCCTGTATACAAATCAGAGCTTTCGGTGAGTGGTTACTTTAAGATTTTATTAGAATTTTAATATAGTATTTTATATAGTAGTTAGTGGAGGCATAATCATGTACATATATATAAGCAATTTCCATTTAAACACGGCTCAAAAACTTTGATCATGTCTAAACATGTTTAATTATGTCTAAACATGTTTCATCATGTCTAAGCATCTTTGATCATGTCTAAACATGTACATATGTAAATGTTCTCCGTCTTGGGCATAGGTGTTAAGACTGCGGTCTTCATTGGTCTGTCAGTCAGCTACCACTGACACTGGCCAATCAACGGTTTCAGAAAGGTTCCTGGTATTGTATTCCATACATAAATATGTACATCTACATACATATGTACATCTTTAAAATCCTCGTTTTCCTTCTCCACCAAAAAATAAAAAATTGTTCTATGAAATGGTGCTAAGTACCTATCCCGTGAAAACTTACTCCGATCCATCTCTTTTCTTTTCCTTTTAAAGAAACAATATGAGTTCACTAAAAATCAATTTCTACCCCTTCCTATTTTCATTTCCACATTAGGAAGTTTCACTTCTTCCGCGCGGAGGGACTCCACGCGTTATTTTTTTTTTTTTATAATTCTAGTTCGCTCACTTTTTTTAAAGTGTTAAAAATTAAAAACAAAAACGAATAACAAGACTTCATTGAATGTATGCCATAAAAAATTATATTTTTTAAAGACAATATACTATACGCATTTGTTTGAATATGAACTAAAATAAATATTGATGTATCTAATAAGTAAATTAATATTAATTGAAAAAATAAATTACAAAATAAAATTTATTTTTCTGTTCTTTTTAGATAAAACACTTACAACCTCGACTGCTGTTGTATGTATGTATTTCGCGATGAATAGCTAGAACAGCCAAACCATTTAAACGATCCTGCAAATAAGTAAACAAAATAAAGCTTTTCACACTGTCATTAAAATAGATATATTTTTAAGAATCTCACTTCGTTGGTCATGCTTTTGCATTGTTTTTATTCTCTTTAAACTGGAGAAAGTTCTTTCAAGAGTTGACGTTTAAGCCGGCTAATATTTTTAATCCTAACTAGTCCTAACTAATATTATAAATGTGAAAGTCACTCTGTCTGTCCGGCTTTCTATGTTACCATCTCCCGCCCAAACTACTGAACCGATTTAAATAAAATTTGATACAGAGATAGTCTAAAACTTGAGGAAGGACATAGGCTATATATTTTATCCCTGAATTCCCACGGGAACGAGAACGTTTTTTTTTTTTTTTTTTTTTTATATAATTAACGCGCACATCAAGGGGTTATGACTACCCTTATAATGTTATTAAACACAGTGCGAGCATTTAGGAAAGTAGGAGAGGATTTGAAAGGAGACACCGATGCACGTTGCTTTTGAATTTTTGTAAATCGTAATGCAGGGGAAACACAGAGCCAGGTAAAGCATTCCACATTCGGGTGGTGCGACTAAAATAAGAATCTCTATACTTGACTGTACGCCCGAAGTTGGGCTCAAGGCAGAACTGATGAGCATTCCTAGCGAGGCGGGTGTTGCGGCTAAATTGTTTCAAGGGAGGAATGCAGCTGGCTATTTCACTAGAGCACTGTTTGTGGAAAAAGCGATAAAAGAGAGAGAGACAGGTGACGTTTCGACGATGTCCAAGAGAATCAATCGATTCTACGATTGAACTATCACCTATCAATCTTAACGCTCTATTTTGTACCCTATCAAGTAGGCGCAAAGATGTTTGAGAAGCACCTGACCAGATATGAGAATTATACTCCAGTTTTGGGCGGATGAAGGTCTTATAAATTGTAGCCAGATCAGAGGGGGTGAAGAACTTCCTGCATCGTCTCAAGAAACCTAAGCATTTAGCAGCGTTTTTGGCGACTTCAAATATGTGGTCGTTCCAACGAAGATCATCGTTTACACACATACCAAGTACTGACAGCTTTTCGGTTTCTTCGATGCAGGTACCATTCATGGATAATGGCAATGGGGGAATGTTAAGCTTCATCGACAAGAGGCAGCATTGAGTTTTCGAAGCATTGAATTCTACTCGGTTCATAATACCTAATGCAACAATGCTGTCAAGGTCAGAATTCAATGAGCTTATCATACGCAACCGTTCCAGTTCCACATCCGAAGAGCAGGGACGTGAATTTGGAAACGAATATGAAAAGCTGAGGGTCGAGTCGTCAGCAAATCAGTTAAGCGGATTAGAAGTTTCAGACAAGAGATCATTTATGAAAATGAGGAAGAGAGTCGGAGACAAAACGGAGCCCTGGGGCACACCAGCATTTATTAAGTGGGTATCAGACTTGAAGCCATCCAACACAACTTGTATTGAACGGTCGGAAAGGTAATTTCTAATCCAACGAAGAAGAGACTCATCGATACCAAAAGCACGCATTTTCGATAAAAGAGCCTGATGCCAAACTCTATCAAATGCTTTAGAAATATCAAGCGCAATAATCTTACTTTCTCCAAAACAATGTAAAGATTGGTTCCACTTTTCGGTGAGATAAGCCATCAAATCACCAGTGGACCGTTTGCTACGAAAGCCGTACTGACGGTCATTAAGAAGCTTTCGTTCTTCAAGATATTTCATAAGTTGACGGTTTATCAACGTTTCCATGACCTTGGAAAGAAGGGACGTTAGTGCAATTGGACGGTAATTGAAAGGGGAGGAAGATTCACCTTTTTTAGGGACGGGCTGGACAAATGCAGTTTTCCATCTGCTCGGAAAAATCCCAGCAGAATAGGAAAGATGGAAAAGTTTACGCAGTGGTTTTGCCAGCGTAGAAGAACACCTCTTCAGAATAACGGCGGGGATACCATCTGGACCAGCGGATTTATGTATGTTGAGATCTTTGAGGACTCTCGCAACCGAGCGAGTTCGAAAAAATATCTGCTGCATCAAAGAATTTGCAGACTCGAGCTCAGGTGGAGCCACTATGCTATAAGGAAGTGTCGAGTTGGCAGCAAATTGAGCTGCTAGCAAATTGGCTTTGTCGATGGAACTGACATACGGAGAGTCATTGAAGACGAGCGTTGGGACCGATGACGTGGTCGAGTTCTTAATGTTCTTGACAAAAGACCAAAAGTTTTTACTTCCTTTTGGACACAATAGTATTTTTTGCCTTACTTTTTGGTCATGTAAAAACTTAGCCCTTTGTATTTGAGCATTACAGAGATTTCTGGCCCGTTTGAACAAATTTCGGTTTTCTACAGTAGGGTTATCTTTAAATTTTCGAAAACTACTTTCTCGATCCCTAATCGCCTCTTTACAGCTTAAATCGAACCACGAATTCTCTTTGGGGATGATACTTTTTGTTCTGTGAGGAACAAAATTTCTCATGCCGTTGAGAATTACGTTAGATATCATATCAGCTGATGCATCAACGTTACCGTCGAGAAAGCACAATGACCAATTGAAATTTCGGAAGAAATTATTCAGGCCGTCCCAATTGGCTTTCTCGTATTGCCACACAGTTCTTTTGGGGACTTTATCTTTTTTTACCGTGACGGAATACGAAAAATCTACCGATATGACACAATGGTCCGATTTGCCTAAAGGAGATGATACTATAACCCTATATTTTTCGGGATGAGAAGTTAGAAATAGGTCAAGAGTGTTGGCCGCATGGCCTTCAATATCTGGAACCCGAGTGGGCTCATCAACAAGTTGAGTTAATTCGTTAAACTCGGCGAAGATCTCAACATATTTTCCTTCGGGTGTTGTCTGGCCAGAATGTCGAAGCCAACCTGAATTGTGTACATTGAAATCGCCCGCAATTGCGATTTCAGTGCGAGGATAAAGGGAAACAATTCTTACTATGGAGTCAGATAGCGCATCAAACTCGTTAGAGGTTGAATTACTATCCAAATTGGGGCTTCTGTACATAAAACAATAATGAATGATATGCTTACGGACGGTGAATTTTAACCACATGAAATTAAAGTTCGTATTAGAACAAAGGCCGTATTGTGGTAGAAGTTGGTAAGCAATATCATTTCGGACATATACGGCGAGGCCATGGGAGGAGAAGAATAATGGCACTTAGCTATATCCAGGCAGGTTAAACTCTGTGGGATCAGAATCAACACCTACCTGTGTTTCACTCAGTGCCAAAACAGCTGGCCTGCATTTTGCAGTGTGAGCGTACACAGCAAAGAAATTCGATCTTAGCCCCCTAATGTTGCTAAAGTCGACCCGAAATCTACCCGACATTACAATTCACAAAAACACATAAAACAAAATATCAAACGTAGACGCTAACTAAGTCGAATCAACAAGTGTATATCCTAATGGAAAACAAAATCAAATTACTAGCGGTGTTATGCCCAACTAGCAACTTGACTTTAGTTCACCAACGGGATCAACACCGTTGATTGACTATCCGCCTAACAAACGCACAGTCTCATTGACTGCACACACCACCCAGAAAAGATAAGAGATTATCAAATCAAAGAAATGTGTGCAGTCACTGGGACTGCGAGAGTGATGTGGGGGAGGAGACGATGGATAGGTAACGCACTTAGTGTTTGGGCTATTGGATAGTACATGGGCTTTGTTTTTTTTTTTTTTTTATTGCACTTTCACAGCACTGATACGGGAATTTAGAAACTACAACACCGATTTCAAAAATGTTTCCACCGATAGAATGCTTCACTATCCCAGAGTAACATAAACTTTAATTCATCCCCAAACTCCAACGGGAACGGTAGTCCTTACCAATATAATAAGTGTGAAAGAAGCTCTGTCTGTCCGTCGTTCTATGTTACCATCTCCCGCCCAAACTAATAAACCGATTTTAATGAAATTTTGTACAAAATTTTTTCTGAATTTAAGAAAGGACATAGGCTGTTTTTTATTCGAATATTCCCACGGGAACCGGTCCTCACTATTATTATAAATGCAAAAGTAGCTCAGTCTGTTCACCTTTCTATGTTACCATCTCCCGCCCAAACTAATAAACCGATTTAAATGAAATTTTGTACAAAAATTGTTCAGAACCTGAGGAAGGACATAGGCTATATATTTTCTCCCTATATTCCCACGGGAACAGGAGCGTATACAGGAACTTTGACACTACAGCACCGATTTCAAAAATTCTTCCACCGTTGGAATGCTAAATAATCCCGGAGTAACATTAACTTCAACTCATCCACATATTCCCACGAAAACGGTCACCATATTCCTACGGGAAAGGGAGTCCTTACTGATATAATAAATGCGAAAGTAGCTCTGTCTGTTCGCCTTTCTATGTTACCATATCCCGCCCAAACTAATGAATAGCTTTAGATGAAATTTTGTACAAAGTTAGTCTAGAGCCTGAGGAAGGACATAGGTTATATATTTTATCCCTATATTCCCACGGGAATGGGAACGTATACGGGAACTTAGAAGTTACAGCACCGATTTCGAAAATTCTTCCACCGTTAGAATGCTACACTATCCCTGAGTAACATAAACTGTAAGTCATCCCCATTATTCCTACGGGAACGGTCACCATATTCCCACGGGAATGAGAGTTTTCATTAATATCATAAGTCTGAAATGAAATCTATCGGTCTATTTTTATTTGTTATCAAAAACCGCCCAAACTATTAAACCTATTTATATGAATTTTGGTACAGAGATATAGTCTTGAGCCTGAAGATGGACATAGGCTATGTATGTTATCCCTGTATTCCCACAAGAATGCAAACGTAAACGGGAACCTAGAAACTGCTGAACTGATTTCAAGAAGTATTTCCCCGTTAGAAAGCTACACTATCTCAAAGTAACATTAACTTTAATTTATCCCCATATTCCCATGGGAACGGAAGTACTTACTAACACTATAGATCCGAAACAACTCCGTCTGTCTGTTTTGTTTTGTTACCATCTACCGCCCAAACTATTGAACCTATTTGTATGAATTTTGGTGCCGATATAGTCTTGACTTGAGCCTGAAGAAGGAGAGCGTCTGTATTTGTTTTCCCAGTATTGCTACGGGAACGGCAACGTAAACGGGAACCTTGAAGCTACTGGACCGATTTCAAAAGTTCTTTCATCATGAGGTGATTTCTGTCAAATTGTCTATTACACAGTTGACCTAAGAAGAAATCGTCGGCTGAGTTCTATCTTGTTCAATAGGCCATTTTTCACGAAATTGAGTTAGGTATGCAGTCTTCATAATTAGGGGGTGCTCTTTCGTTTGGCGCAAACCATTTTGTTCTATCTCTTTTAGTTTTCAAGTTATGTAAAACTGCTTTGTTCAATAGGACACATTTCGAACTGTTTTGGGTGTTATTTTTGTTCAATAAACCACTTTTGATTCGTTCTGTATTACGTTGAACAATACAAATTCCACATAAGAAACGACTTCCTTATTGATTTGAATTTATAACTTTTTTAAAAGAAAAGAAAAACATCTAGTGTGACTTGTTTTAAAACTAAAATTGTCTACGCTTGCAGAAAAAATCTACTTCCAAACAGTAATCTTCAAATATAATAAAAAAAATTTCGACATGAACCTTAAAAATCGATTTCCCAACATTTTGAAAATTGGACATTGAACAAGATAGAACTCAGCCGACGAAATGTCTATCTTGATCTTCAAATAAATATTGGCAATCAGTAATGCCTGTGTGAAAAGTCGATTTCGGCCCCGACTAATGAGAAAGTTAACCATATAAACTAATAAATTATGTTTGACGTATTGGGGGATGTTGTCGAATATCTATCAGAAGACAATATTGTGGACACTGAGCAAGTCACATCATACCCTATAGAGTTTCTCCATGCCTTAGAATTATCAGGAGTGACTGCAAGTTGGTGTTCCAGTGCCAATAATGAGTAATCTAGATATGTACACAGTTACAAATTACACATCTGGGATTCGGAATTATAAAAGTTTTAATGATGACTGGAACAGCGAAATAAGAAAACTATTGATTCCCCGTATTTCTTTAGTTCCCACTGATTAGTCACTTTAGTTTAAAAGAGTGTATCAGACTCGCAAAACCTTTTTATTTGACAAAAGATGGAAAAAGTAAGAACGTCGTGTGCAAAAATGTACTTAAATAAAATATAACAATAGTTTACTAAAACGCATGAATGTGTCTTATATTTGCAAAATAAGTAGCCTAAAAAATTTAAAATGTTGCCGAAAGTCACTATTCCACGCGGACGAAGTCGCGGGCACTGCTAGTAAAATATATATTAGGAAAACTTTATTCGGCGCAGCTATCGAGCGCTTCCAATTAATTCTTAGAGGAGGTATTATTCCTTCGGATCAAATATCTCTTCCAAGTTTTTAATTCTACAGGAACAGAAGATGTTCCGGCAGCCAAATATGTTTGGTAAAACTCAAAATTTACATTAAATTTTTTAGTTGCTTTGTATATTTCAAACGAAGAATCCTTGAAAAGAACCGAAAACCCTTCTAGTATGTTTTCATGGTTTGTAAATTTTTCTCCAAGGTTCATTACATCGAAATCGAGAAAAAGATTGAAAACAGTGACACAAAAATATTCTTCTGTTCTTGGAACCGAAGGGTTCAAACTATTGTTTTGTCGGTTCACTATTTTCTTATGTTTAACGTGAATATCAAGGACTTCAGCTATTTTTTTGCATCTTCAAACATATTCAAAATTGAGTCATCTTCTGCCCGTTTAATTCTTAGCTGATCCCTTAAATCTTTGGCGAAATCCATAACTTGGACCAAGTCTAAATTGACTCTTAGAAACTCACGACTTAATGACAACGAGAGTTGGTAAACCATACTTATAGCCTTTAAGCAAATCCGTATCGTTTTTTAAGTTCCTTGCTTCACTTTCCAATGTTCTTATTTGGTCAAGAGTCTCGAACACAAACGGAAATAGCTTCTCAAAATCTTCAATTGCTTGATATTTTGAGATCACTGGCGTCAGATTCAGCCTTTTAAATGTCTTTTTTTGAGGAGTATCTTCGCTTTCACTTATTGTTTTTGGCAGCATATCTTTTCTTTTCGGTGTATTGAAATAATTGTAAACTGTTTCAACAGTGGTTAGACAGTCTCTAAAGGTGCTTCCACAGTATGCCGAGCGGCATCAATCGGCACATGCCGATCGGCAATACTAACTTAGTGTGGACGTCCCGATCGGCCTTCCTCCTTACTGAAAGCCGAACCGAATGAAATGGATGAATGGATCCGTATGCCGGTCGGCATAGTGTGGACGCACTTTTATGGCTAGTATTTTGCTGGAAATAGATATAGCAAGGTTCAATGCTGCACAATGGACGTAAAGATCACGCGGAGCAAATTTTTGGCGAATGATTGCCTGAACACAATTATTTTGACCAGACATATTAATTGCTCCGTCGTACAACTGGCCGATCAAAAAAGAAATGTCCAAGTCACAATTTTGAAGATTTTCCACTATAAGCTTTGCAAGAGTATCACCTGGATTGTTAAAACAGTAATGTTTGGTAAACTGCTGTACTACAGACTTTAAACCGAAAGATTTTATTCTTACCTGTCATGGAAAATCGATATTAAAAAGAAATGCAAAAGATTAGGTGATTTGCCTAAATAATAATTTCTTTCAGACGAAGTTGACTTTGTATTTTCCGCGTAGAATGTATGTACAATCCTGCGAGTTCTAATAAGACTTAACTCACGTAAGAAGTAGGTACATACTAAATTTCAGAGTGTGTTTCCTTAACTTATTAGATTGGTTATGTTGAACAATTATATCGAAACCAATGCGGGGGGATATATCCCCCTGATCCCCCCCCTATCTACGCCACTGGTGGACATACCTTGGCGTTTCGTTTACTACTTCTAGAAGCCATTGTAGATGGATTATACAGCGAAAAAAAACATCCCCCCACGATTTTCCCGAGTCGGCAAATCGAGGAAGAAAAACAAAGTAGATTTGTCGAGTTAAGTCAACTCAACCTAAAAGACACGAATGGAAGTGTTTGCAATAATCAATTTGCTGCCCAAAAAAAATTACAAGTCGGCAAGTTAAGGTAGAAAAATAAAGTAGATTTTCCAACTGCCGAGTCAAGTCATCTCAACCAAAAAGACACGATTGAACGCGAATTTCACACTATAGTTTTATAAACTACTAAGAAACTAAATCCCAATTTTTTATTTGTTCCTATTTTTCACAATTTTAATTAGAGCTCTTGAAAAACTTTTTTTTAATATAAAAACAATTCGTAGAACTCTTAGGCATGGTGTCAAAAGCTTCCAAGAAAATATTAAAGTTTTCAATAGTTTTTGTCATTGCATAATGGAAATGTTTGTGTTTGTTCATATTCATACCTTTGATCCGAAATGTTTATAATTTTGTTGATTAAATTTGGTATCATTTATCTATTTTTTTTGCAATTTAATTGTTATTATTTGTATATATAATAAAAATAAAAACATGCTTAAATGTTAGTTTGATTTTTTGTTCATGGGTCAAAATTTCTTCAAACATGATGGGAAATAAAACCACACAGATATTTTGGGACTTATTTCCCACTTTGCATGGGAATTACGTCCACTTTACCAAAGTGTGTTTATTTCCCACTAAGTGGGAAATAACTTCATCAGTGGACTTATTTCGCGTGGACTTATGTCCCTGCACCGTTGAAAAACCCTTAAATCCTATTTTATATCTATATAGATTTATTTTTTGATGCAGTCGGCAAATTCTTAAGACCAGTCGTCATTTCATAAAAATTCAGCCCCCGAAATCGAAATATTATATGCTTGTTTTATTTTGTTATTAATATGATAGGTTCTCTAAAAAATTTAAGGGAAATCTGTTGAAAGTTGAGATTTGATACTTTGTTTTTAAATACTTTGTTTATTTTATTGTTATCAAATTGTTCTAATTTTTATATGTTTGATTTATTGAAAATAAATATTATTACTGTTCAGAATCTTCAAACATCAGGTTATGGGCCTTATCACGAACTAAATACAAAATAATAAGGAAATTTGTATTGGGAAAAGATGTCTGAAACGAAATTCAGTATTGAAAAGCTTCGGGGAAGCGAAAACTTCGAAGACTGGAAATTTTCCGTTGAAGCTTATTTCCAAATGAAAGGACTTTGGACGGCTGTTTCTGAAGGTAGTGAGACGGAGAAGGATGCAACGAAGCTCTTAAACGCAAAATCGGAGCTTATATTGCTTGTTGAAACATCCATTTATCCTCATATAAGACATTGCAAAAGCGCTAAGGAGATTTGGGATTCTCTTCAGAAAATTTTTCAAGATTCTGGTCTTGTGAGGAGAGTTGGGCTCATCCAAAAGTTTTGTTCTACAAAATTGAAAGATTTTTCTACCGTAGATGCGTACGTTAACGAAGTGTTAAATACATCATACAAGCTCAGGTCTGTTGGTCTCAACCTAGATGAAGAATGGATAGGATCAATGCTTCTAGCTGGTCTTCCCGAAGAATACAAACCAATGATAATGGGAATCCAAAGCTCTGGGATTCTTATTACAGGAGACAGTATTAAAACCAAAATTCTTCAAGACATTAATCTGGATTCAAGTCAAGATACTGCTTTTGTTGGCAAGAACAAGAAAAACTTTGGGAATAAGAACTTTAAGGGTCCTAAATGTTACAACTGCAACGAATTTGGCCATATTGCTGCTAAATGTCCAAAAAAGAATAAGAACCTTCAAGAAAAGAAGAATGCGATGTTAGGATGTTTTTTAGTCTCGGCTCTTGAAAAAGAAGAATGGTATTTTGACTAGGGAGCGTCAGCTCACATGTGCTCAAAAAGTGCATGCTTTTCAAGTAAGATGGAAAATCTTAATTCTGAGGTAATTGTTGCAAATAATTCAAAAATGCAAGTCCAAGGTATAGGTAGAGTCGATATGAAGATATCTAATGGAAAATTCAAAGAAAGTGAGGTTGAATTTTTAGAAGTCCTTCACGTTCCTGACTTATGCATTAATCTCTTATCTGTCTCGAAAATTGTTCAGAAGGGTTTTTCAATGATTTTTTCCAAGAATGGATGTTTAGTAAAAGACCAAAGGGGTAATGTTGTTGCAACTGCAAGCTTGGTGAACAATATGTTCCGACTCAACAGACCACACAACCAAAGTGCATATTTTACAAAAAATGTAACTTCACACTTTGAACTTTGGCACAAGCGTGTTGGACATCCAAGTATCGAAACCACACAAGCTATGATTCCGAAAGTGGTGCAGAATATTGATTGCGATGGCTCAAAAATCAATTGCATCACATGTATCAAAGGTAAAATAACACGCCAGCCTTTTAACTCAATTGGTAACAGGGCAGAATCAATTTTAGAACTGATACATACAGATCTCTGTGGTCCGATTGAACAAAAATCAATTGGAGGTTCAAAGTACATGCTTTTATTCATTGATGATTTTTCAAGAAAAGTCTTTGCGTTTTTCATTAAAAGCAAGAATGAGGTAGCGGAAAAGTTCCTTGAGTTCAAAAATTTTGTAGAAAATCAGACTGGTAACAAAATAAAAGCCATTAGAAGTGACAATGGAAAGGAATATTGTAATTTTAAGATGAAGAAGATTCTAGCAGATGCAGGCATTCAACATCAAACAACGGTTCCATATTCTCCACAACAAAACGGTTTGGCAGAGAGAATGAATAGAACCATAATCGAAAAAGCACGTTGTCTTCTCATCGAGTCTGGTTTACACAAACGATTTTGGGCCGAAGCTGCAAATACGGCCGGGCCGTTTATTTAACAAACAGAACACCTTGCAAAGGTACAAAAGAAAAAACACCTGAAGAAATCTGGAGTGGAAGAAGAGTGAATCTGCAGCATCTTAAGGTTTTCGGTTGTCAAGCAGTTATTCACATTCCAAAAGAAAATCGGAAGAAACTCGATGCCAAGGGAAAAGAAGTAATTTTTGTCGGATACTGCACACACTCAAAATCATATCGCTTCTACGATGTAAAGAAAAAAGAAGTCGTAATAAGTCGAGATGCAGTTTTCCATGAGCAAATTTTTCCAAAGGATGGTGAGACAAACGATACATTTTATTGTGATATTTTTACAGGATATAATTCAGTGGGGAATGAAGACGAAATTTCATCAGCGGATTCAAACAATGAAATACCAATCGAAATAAGTGACGAAACGGCAAGTGAAAACAGTTTTCTGGATGCCCAAGATGATTTCATTGTTGAAGAATCTTCAGAAGGAATCATATCTGACAGAGGAATAGGACGATCCACCAGAATAAGAAATCCACCTGAAAGATACGGTTACCTATCGTTCATGGCTAACGACAATGAAGATCCAAAGACAGTTGCTGAGGCAATGAAGAGCGAACATATGTCTGACTGGAAAAAAGCAATGAACGATGAATATACAGCTCTTTTGAAAAATGAAATTTGGGAAATAGTTTCATTACCAAAAGGAAAGAAAGCCATAAATTCCAAATGGACATTCAAGACGAAAAAAGATGCAAGTGGTAATGTCGAAAAATATAAAGCTAGATTGGTCGTTAAGGGGTATTCGCAACGTCAAGGGATCGATTATCAAGAAACATTTTCTCCCGTCGGCGTCGTAAGGTACACGTCCATAAGGGTACTTTTAAGTTTGGCTGTACGATATGATTTGGATATCGATCAAATGGATGTTGTGACTGCTTTCCTGCAAAGTGAACTTAACGAAGAGATTTACATGAATCTTCCTGAAAATTTTGATAATGTTCAAAATAAAGTATGTAAACTCAAGAAATCACTGTACAGCCTCAAACAAGCTAGCAGAGTTTGGAATAAGAAATTGGATGAAACTTTAAAGAAAATTGGACTTAAACAATCCAAAACCGATCCGTGTATTTATTACAAGACAAACAGCACAGATAAGACTTTCGTCGCTATTTACGTAGACGACATCCAGATTTTTACAAACAAAAAAGATGAAAAAAGAATTATCAAAGAAAATTTGGCTAAATCATTCGAGATGAAAGATTTTGGAGAAGCTAAATTTGTGCTTGGTATGCAAATAACTCGCGATCGAGAAAAGGGAAAGTTATGGATAGACCAACGGACATACTTAAAGAATATTCTCAAGCGATTTAATATGGAGGATTGTAATCCGGTATCCACACCCTTAGATATTAACCAAAAGCTTATAAAAGAAACACATCAACAAAGCAAAGACGAAACTGACTACATGAAAACCGTTCCATATCAAGAAGCTATTGGAGGTATTTTATATGCAGCACAAGTTAGTCGCCCAGATTTATCCTTTGCAGTGGGGGCTTTATCAAGATTTAATAATAATCCTTCAAAATTTCACTGGATAGCGGTTAAACGACTTTTCCGTTACATTAAAGGAACAATAAACTACAAGCTAGAATACACTCGAGACATTGAAGGACGTTTAGAAGGATTTTCGGATGCTGACTGGGCTAGTGACTCGGATGACAGAAAATCAACTACAGGTTATCTCTTTAAATACCAAGGAGGAACTATTTCGTGGAATTCAAAGAAACAACCTACTGTCGCTCTCTCCACCACAGAGGCTGAGTATATGGCTTTAGCCTCAACATCTCAAGAAGCACTTTGGCTTCAATCTTTATTGTAAGAACTAATTCATTGGAATCAACAACTTATGTTGCAATGCGATAACAAGAGTGCAATAAACATATCTAAAAACAACGTTTATCACGCACGTTCAAAGCACATCGACATAAGGCATCATTTCATTCGAGATCTTATAGAAGAAAGTAAATTAGAAGTATTATATTTGAAAACTGAAGAGATGCCTGCTGATGTTCTAACCAAAGGACTCCCTGCTACAAAACATAACAACTGTTGTACTCTCATTGGCATAAAAGTATAAAAATCTAGTGGGGGTGTTGAAAGTTGAGATTTGATACTTTGTTTTTAAATACTTTGTTTATTTTATTGTTATCAAATTGTTCTAATTTTTATGTGTTTGATTTATTGAAAATAAATATTATTACTGTTCAGAATCTTCAAACATCAAAATCATCAAGATATTCGAAGTAGAAAAGAAGATACGTGTGTTTTAGTTCCGGTCCTATAGACCGTGCGCGAGAATGCATGTAATTTTTTTTCACGCGGGTATAGGAAGGATATTCTTTTTGACGCAATAACTTTAAAATAAAATCATTTCATTTGATCGTAGAATTTTATCAATTATGCAGCATTTTCACGAATCTCGTTTTCATTCAAACGATGCATGTCTGTAATTGAAAATTTCTGATAGAGAACTTTGTAAGCTTTTTCTCTTTTTTTGCAATTCAGATAAAATTTTGTCTAAAATGTTGGTACGCGTGCTAAAGAAATAGTCGGTAAATTCAATTCTCACGAATATACCTAACAAGTTTTCAAATTTTATCTCAATTGTTGACGCCCGAGGCAACTGTTTACTGTGCCTGCTTGGTAAATCCAGGTCTGGTCGTCCGTCTATCAATTTATCGATCAATTTATTGGTTTCAGTTTCGCTCGTCCGTCTTATACAAATACATCAGTAAAATGCTGAGACTGAGTTGATTGCGTTCACTTTTGAATGCCTTTCTTTAGAATCGATTGAAATGGAGATTGATGGGTTGGCTTTTGTGTCATTGTAATCATCAATCTTTTTCAGCGAACGGATCAAGAAGACCGAACCCATGGCTATTGACACAGCTCTACAACAATCACATCATACTCAATACTCATATTCATATTCTGACACGTTGCTTCAAACACAAAGTACTTGAAATTCAAACTTCGGTTGCCTCATACTATATCTTGCCGAAGATGTAATTATAGGATAAATGTGGTATGTGGCTGAAGCCGGAGTAGATTTTTTTAAAATATAGAATAAAAATGATTATTTAAGAGTAGGTACATCAACTATATTGATCTCATCATCCACACATAAGAAAAACAGTTTTCAGTGGTTTAAACAGACCATTATATTAGTAAAAATGGTCGATTAAAGCACACATTCGCCTTTACAACAGTTAAACTTGCCTTTAATTATATTCGTGTTGCAAGAAAAGTGAATAAAACATAGTCTAAGCTTTAATATCGAAGTTCTAGAACTTTTTATTTAATTTAAATATATTATGTTACATTATTTTCATGCTTTCAAAATCACAATTTATGTTATGTTGAAATTCAAACAGACTTATGATTTCAACTAATATTTTGAAATACAAACATGCGCTACTGTGTTTTAGTTTTGTATTTATTACATTTTGGAAATACTTGCTAAGCTTAGCCAAACTCACTTATAAACTAAAGTGCCTTTTTGTTAAATTAAATTTTATTTTTTATTAGATATTATCTAAGGAACAAAAAAAAATTAGCTGTAATACTTATGTACATATACCTATGTAAAAATTGTATTCGTTGTTACACTGTGAGCAAACATAGATTCTTTGAGGTTTAAAGTAAAAACACGAAAAAATTAATGTTCGAAATAAGTCCTCATTTCAGTAGAAAAAAGTTCATTTAGTAAAAAAAAAAATTTTAAGTTTCAGTCCATAGTGGACTGCATCTGAAATATCAGTATTTTTTTCTCTTCTTTTTTCACTGTTTGTGTTTTTAAACAAATTAGAAAAATGTTCCACTTCCTGCACGACCGATTAAAGTGAGTAAAGTTTGTAAGTAGATTTTCTTCAGTTTTTGGCATAGTAAATTATTGATTTAAAAAGAACGGCAGAGTAAGAAAATTGTAAGTGCATCTTAACACCAAGGAACATCACCTATTTGTTCATGTGCTCATCAAGTGCCTCAGGATATAAATACATACACCTACAGCCCTATTCTGCTATTCATCGGGGGGAATTTTTCTTGAATTTTCACTAATCACTATTCTGCTATTCATTCGAAGTGAATCTGTGTACACAATCTGTATACAGAGATTCACTTCGAATGAATAGCAGAATAGTGATTAGTGAAAATTCAAGAATAATTCCCCCCGATGAATAGCAGAATAGGGCTGCTAATTAGTTTTGAAAAACTGCAGAGCAGGATATAATTGTTCAATTTGTCTACAGTGTAATTTCGCTGTGTTATTAAATAACGAGTTTGCACTTAAAGTTTCCACAAAAGTTCTCCAAAGAAAATTTCTTTCAATAACATCGTTATTTGTCTAGGGAAGCAGAAGAAAAAGCTACCCTCTTCTGTCGCTGCAATTTTCTCACTTATATTCCAATTAAATGAGATCTCTGTTGCAATCGCCATCATAGCTGCTCGTTCCCAATGTGTGTTGAGTCCGTGGGCAAGGATTGTGTCTGCAAAAAGGATAAAAATAACCATAAGTATTTCGAGTTCACAGTCATATGACAACTAAGAAATTTGTTTCAATTAAGTGCACGATTATCCTTTTTAGATTATCATTGGAATAATTCATTCGAGTGCTCTTTTCAGCGTATTCAGAGTTTGAAGCAATGATTCGTCTCGACTATCTACTCTCTTTAGCGTATTCTTCTAGATAAAAAAAAATAAAACAAAAAGGGTTCTAATGATCAACAACAATTAAAGTAAGAAAAGTAGAAAAAAGAACAACCGCTTGTGATCATATATTCCTGTCCTCCACTTATTGAATATACAACGAGAGCCCTCTCCTAAAATAAAGCCACAAATAACGCACCGACTTGGCAAAAGAAATGGAATTGTTTGATTAATAATGAGTTTTAGGAGGTTGGTGGTCTAGAATTTTTGAAAAATCGATCATGGATTTTTTTCGAAAGTTTAATATCTTAAAAAAAATATACTGTTAAAATTTGTTGACGAAATTCCGAGTATTTCAGAATCTACAGCCAGCTAGTTGCAGCTGTTCGGGTTCGTATACTTGACTAACACTGTTCGCGCGACTTCAGTGTGAGCAGTGCCACTCCCCAGCTAAATCAAAAATCTAGGGTTTAGTGCCAATTCACGGTTTGCCCTCTTGCATTGATTGCTCGATAATTACCTTTTTAACAAATCTAGTACTTTTTTCTTGCACAGTGGTTCGTCGCATAGCGACGACCAAGCATTCATATACCAACAGCCAACCAGCGAACAGCTTATAATTAAAATTTGTCTCTGGGGCCTTCTGCCATTTTTTTGTTTTTTTGTAAAAAACAGGAAAAGAAACTAAACATTGAACAAACCTAAGTGAAAATAAATCTAAAAAGAACAACAAAAAGGCGTAAGAAGTTTTTCTTGAAGACGTTTGCAGCAGACAAGTGAGAAGGAAGTTTTTTTCTTGTGAAGGCGTTTGCTCCAGACAAAGCAGCAGAAAGGTGTAAGTGTGGTCTAGTTCAACATTTGGTCTATCGGGCGGATTTTTGGACGCCATCGCCGCCAGACCACGCTGCGCACAATTTTTGCGCTCCAGACCACGCTCTTTGCCTGGCACTCTAGATCACGCGCACACATTGCGCTCCAGACCACGCCATCGCAGCCAGACCACGCGGCGCGCAATTTTGGCGCTCCAGACCACGCGCACACATTGCGCTCCAGACCACGCCATCGCCGCCAGACCACGCGGCGCACAATTTTTGCGCTCTAGACCACGCTCTTTACCTGGCGCTCCAGACCACGCGCACACATTGCGCTCCAGACCACGCCAGCCTTTCACTAGCCTGGGAGGCGCTCTTTGCCTGGCGCTCCAGACACGCTGCGCACAACTTTGCCTGGCGCTTCAGACCACGCTGCAAGAAAAGGGCATAATCTTTGCCTGCAACGCTGTGGAATATTGCCACGTGGAAGTGTGCCCATCGTCATCGTGGGACCAACCTGAAGCGGAGTGATCCTGTTATTTTTTGCATCCTAACATATATTGTAAAGGGTAAGTGAGAGTTTTTAAATTGGCAATTTTTAATTACATTTAAACAAAAAAAATTTTTTTTCTCTCTTTTGTGTTGCACCCTGACCGACAAACGCGTCATTTTTCCCGTTTTTTTTTTTTTTTTGATACGAAATATCGGTTGTGGTTTTTGTGGTTGAAGCGGTTCCTGGACAGTCGGTTTCCATCGCGGTAGTTAAAGGTTTTTGCATCTTCGATAAACGCGGTTTTTTTTGTGTTGTTCCCCAGCCTATTTTTTTTTTTTTTTTTTTGGAAATTTAATAGACTGCCTTCCGCTTTGAAGGAGTCTGCGTTGTTTATAGCGCTTTACTTTTTCTAGTTCGTGCAGCACACACCGTTCGTAACGGTGTATCCAGGCCGGGGTGGTTGGCCCCCAGTAGAATCTTTCAAGCCTTTTGAAGATTCTTGTGCTTCAAAATTTTGATTTTTTTGAAATTTTTAAATTTAAATTTTTACTTTTTTTGAAATTGTTTTCTCTCGTTCGTAACGGTGTATCCAAGCCGGGGTGGTTGGCCCCCAGTAGAATCTTTCAAGCTTTGAAGATTTTTTTTCTTTTGAAGATTCTTGTGCCTTAAAATTTAAATTTTTTTTAAATTTTTAGAATCCTTCAAGCCTTTTGAAGATTCTTGCACTTTAAAATTTTGACTTTTGAAATTTTCTTTTCTTTCGTTCGTGCCGCACACACCGTTCGTAACGGTGTATCCAAGCCGGGGTGGTTGGCCCCCAGTAGAATCTTTCAAGCCTTTTGAAGAATCTTGTGCTTTAAAATTTTGATTTTTTTTGAAACTTTTAGAATCCTTCAAGCCTTTTGAAGATTCTTGCACTTTAAAATTTTGACTTTTTTTGAAATTTTTAGAATCCTTCAAGCCTTTTGAAGATTCTTGCACTTTAAAATTTTGACTTTTTTTGAAATTCTTTTTCTCTTTGTGTGCGGTACACCATTCGTAACGGTGTATCCAAGCCGGGGTGGTTGGCCCCCAGTAGAATCTTTCAAGCCTTTTGAAGATTCTTGTGCTTTAAATTTTTGATTTTTTTTTTTGAAATTTTTAGAATCCTTCAATCCTTTTGAAGATTATTGCACTTTAAAATTTAGATTTTTTTTCAAATTCTTTTTCTCTCGTTCGGGCCGCACACGCCGTTCGTAACGGTGTATCCAAGCCGGGATGGTTGGCCCCCAGTAGAATCTTTCAAGCCTTTTGAAGATTCTTGTGCTTTAAAATTTTGATTTTTTTGGAAATTTTTAGAATCCATCAAGCCTTTTGAAGATTCTTGCACTTTAAAATTTAGATTTTTTTTCAAATTCTTTTTCTCTCGTTCGGGCCGCACACGCCGTTCGTAACGGTGTATCCAAGCCGGGGTGGTTGGCCCCCAGTAGAATCTTTCAAGCCTTTTGAAGATTCTTGTGCTTTAAAATTTTGATTTTTTTTGAAATTTTTAGAATCCTTTAAGGAGCCTTTTGAAGATTCTTGCACTTTAAAATTTTTTTTCTTTAGCTAGCTTAGCCGCACACACCGTTCGTAACGGTGTATCCAAGCCGGGGTGGTTGGCCCCCAGTAGAATCCTTCAAGCGTTTTGAAGATTCTTGCGCTTTAAAATTAAATTTTTTTTTGAAATTTTTAGAATCTTTCAAGCCTTTTGAAGATTCTTGCGATTTAAATTTTGACTTTTTTTGAAATTCTTTTTCTCTCGTTCGTGTCGCACACACCGTTCGTAACGGTGTATCCAAGCCGGGGTGGTTGGCCCCCAGTAGAATCTTTCAAGCCTTTTAAAGATTCTTGGGCTTCAAAATTTTGATTTTTTTGAAATTTTTAAATTTAAATTTAAATTTTTTTTTGAAATTGTTTTCTCTCGTTCGTAACGGTGTATCTAAGTAGGGGTGGTTGGCCCCCAGTAGAATCTTTCAAGCCTTTTGAAGATTCTAGTGCTTCTAAATTTTGAATTTTGAAATTTAATAGACTACCTTCTTCTTTGAAGGAGTCTGCGTTTTTTTTTTTTTCCGAGTGCTTTAAGCCACGAGTTTTAAATTTTCTTGGTTTCGTGTCGCTTCCTTGTCATTTATACAATCTTGAAAACACTTTCTCTGATGACTCTGATGGAAGACTTCATTTTCTCGACTGATCAACTGGTCAAGTTTCACCAAGCGGCGAAAGAGGAACACGGGCACACACTTTCCGCTCTCGAAGTCAGAAAGTCAGAGCTAAGAGAACTGTGGCTCGAAGTCAAAGAAACCTATGCCTCATGCATAAAATTCAGACCAAAGACAAGAGAAGCAGCGTTAGACATTGAGGCCATAGAAACCAAGTATAAACTGTGTAACGAAAATTATGTGGCATGCTCAGCATTTTTCTTAGAAAGCGAAGCGCGATTGAAACCTGAGGGTACTGGCAAAAACTCGACATCCGAACCACCATTCGCTCCTCGACACCTCAAATTACCTCCATGTGAGACGGAGGTCTTCAAGGGGGATTATATCTCCTGGCCGGTTTTCCGAGATATGTTTGAGGCAGTATACATTAAACACCCCCAGTTGGGTGAAGTAAAAAAACTCTTCCACCTTAGAGCCAAAACCAAAGACGAGGCTTATCGGATTGTCAGCCTATTTCCGCTAACCAATGCCAGCTTTTCACTAGCCTGGGAAGCGTTGCGGGCTACGTATGAAAATACTCGAATCTTGGTCAACAGTCAGGTAAAAATATATTTAACTTGCCAACAGTACATGAAGAATCGGCCAAATTGATCCGAGCCCTTCAGAGTACTGTAAATGATTCGGTATCAACTTTGCAGGCGCATAAGGTTATAACGCGAAACTGGGATCCGATCCTCGTCTCTGCGTGTTCAAGTAAACTGGCCAAAACTACCTTGACTCTATAGGAACAATCCCTGGAAGACCCGACGAAGGTTCCTACCTGGCAACAATTAGACTCGTTCTTAACGTCACGCTTTCAGGTGCTGGAGTCCATTTCTGACACCACTTCGTCAAAAGGCACAGTGCTTAATAGACTTCCAAAAAAGGAGACGAATGTTCGAAACGGCAATAGAGTCAACACATACCTTGCCAAAACACGGGGGGGGGGGGGGGGGAATGCAATATCTGTGCGGCTGCGCACTCTATTTATGAGTGTGCCAAATTTTCGGCAATGTCGATCCCAAAGAGAATGCAAACGGTACGGCAGCACAAACTGTACAACAATCAACAACTGTTTAAGCGCGAGTCATGCAAAGGTCGCTTGTACGAGCAAATATTCTTGTAGCCACTGTAAAAAACGGCATCACTCACTGTTGCACCTCAACGCTAATGAGAACGGAAATAAAATACAGTCCACTAATTTCCCTAGTGCAACAACAGCTCCTCAAATATCGGCGTCGTCACTTCCATTTGTGCCTCAAGCGTCTTTTCAAAACTTTCATGTCGGTGCCCCTAAGAAAATATTGCTTGCAACGGCACTAGCTTGCATTGTCGGCAGAGAATCCAAACACATAGTTCGCGCTCTTATCGACCCTGGTTCCGAAATATCCTTTGTCTCAGAGGCAGTACAAAAGCGTTTGAACTTGCCCGTAACGGATAAGAATACAACCATTTCCGGAATCAGTGGTAATCTCGCCATTACGTCGAAAAAACTCTGTTCGTTTGCAATCACGTGCTTAGATGAAATCCAGATCACCATTTCCGCTCAGGCAATTGTGCTTAGATCATTGACGAACAACCTGCCAAGTTCATCGTTTAGTGTCATCGATCCCAACCTTTTTGGCGGCCTCAAACTGGCTGATCCCACGTTTAATAAATCGTCCCAGGTCGATCTGCTGATCTGTGCGGATTTATACCCATCGATCATAAGGAACGGTCTCCAACTTATCGCAGATTCCCTCGTGGCTCAGAACACAATGTTCGGCTGGGTACTGTCCGGACCAGTTCCGGAGTTGTTCCAATCGTTCAATACGTTCGTAGTATCGAACAGTTGGAGTACTTCCAATTTGGATACTCAACTACGAAAATTTTGGGAGCTCGAGGAACTGCCTTCCACAGTCATTTGGTCAACAGAAGACTGCTACTGTGACGAACTTTATAAAAACACAACTTCGAGACGTTCGGATGGGAGGTATGTTGTTCGTCTGCCGTTCAAGGCACAATCGTCAAAGGGTAAATTAGGGTTCTCTAGGCACATCGCATTAAGGCAGTTCTCTAGAGTCGAAAGATCGTTAGCCATGAAGGCGGATCTCAAGACTCAATATTGAAGCGTTATTTCTGAATAGCTCACCCTTGGCCATATGCGGAAAGTGCCTCCGATGGAAAATATTGCAAAAGGTCAAGTAAACTCGTTCTATCTGCCACATCATGCGGTCATAAAGCCTGAAAGCACGACCACCAAAGTGAGGGTTGTTTTTAATGCGTCTCAATCGTCGTCGAATGGGGTAAGTTTAAACGATTTTTTGTATCCAGGGCCCATATTGCAGCAAGATTTGCCATCACTCATTCTCCGCTGGAGATTTTATAAACTTGTCTTTAATGCGGACATTGAGAAAATGTACCGCCAAATCTTGGTCGACCCTAGAGATACTCCATTTCAACGAATCCTCTTTCGCAGTTTCCCAGAGTCCGAAATCGAAGACTTTTAACTTCAAACGGTTTGAACTTTTGGTGTAAATTTGCTCCTTATTTGGCCATCCGCACCCTCTTGCAACTGGCAAAAGAAGGCAGAACCGTGTATCCCCTAGCGTCTAGAATCATACAATCGGTGTTCTATGTCGACGATGTTCTATCTGGTGGTCATTCTCTCTCTTCGGCTAAACAGGCACAAATCGAACTAATAGCGTTGCTTAACTCAGCTGGGTTTCCACTACGTAAGTGGACCGCAAATTCGTCTAGCTTACTTAACCATTTGCCACCAGAGCATATGCTAAACGAAAGTTTCCTGAAGCTCGATGCTGACAGCACCACAAAAACACTAGGGGTACGATGGAATGCCAAAGGAGACAATTTTTACTTTACCGCACAACGCATTCCACAGTCGACAAATCCGACCAAAAGAGAGGTCTTCTCTCAAATTGCTCGTCTTTTCGATCCTGCGGGGTGGTTGGCCCCCGTAGTGATAATTGCCAAAATGTTGATGCAACACATTTGGGCGGAGCACACTGAGTGGGACAAGGGTATTAGCCCCGAATCATTTGCCACTTGGAAAGAGTTTGCAGAGTGGTTACCTGAAATACAGGTTATAGAAATCCCACGTTGGGTTGAATATTCCCCCACTGTGGAGATTCAGTTTCATGGTTTCTGTGACTCATCCAAGAAAGCATATGCGGCAGCCCTTTATATACGCGCAAGTCATCCTAATGGAGAAGCATCCTCCTACTTGATGTGTGCGAAGTCCAAAGTTGCCCCTTTAAAGACGGTCTCTTTACCGCGGCTTGAGCTGTGTGGAGCACTTTTGCTTTCAAAAATGATCAAATTTTACTTACCCAATTTTCCAGTCCAGGCATATCAAATCTTTTTATGGACAGACTCATCCATAGTTTTGGCCTGCCTCAAAAAAACCTCCGTGCGTTTGGAAAACCTTTGTTGCAAACCGTACCAGTGAAATACAGGACAATGTCGACAACGCAGTATGGAAGCACGTCAAATCTGCCGAAAATCCCGCGGACTTGGCAACTCGAGGTGTAATGCCCTCCGATCTGAAACAGAATCGTATGTGGTGGCGGGGCCCATCATGGCTCTGTGAACCAGCCTCTCAATGGCCGGTGGCATTACCAGATGCTACACGTACTGAAGATCTCGAGCAGAAATAGGTTTCCTCGTTAGTGGTTCAGCCAAATTTTCAGAGTCCTCTAGTGGGACTAACGAGACAATGTTTCTGGGTACCAAAACTCCAAATTCTGGTTAAGTCTTGCATTCGTCGTTGCACCATATGCGCGACCAACAAAAGAGACTTAAGCAAGCAGATGATGGCTGCCCTACCGCCCGAAAGAGTTACCTTTTCTCCACCGTTCACATTCACTGGAATCGACTTCGCGGGTCCCTTCATAACCAATAGTTTCAATGCACGAAATTGTCGTATGACCAAAGGGTATGCATGCGTGTTTGTCTGCTTTTCCACCAAGGCAATTCACCTTGAAGCTGCAATCGATTTGTCATCTGAAGCGTTCATCGCGGCCTTTGCCAGGTTCACCTCAAGACGAGGCTTACCTAAAGAAGTGTTTACAGACAATGGAACGAACTCTACGGGTGCCGATGCAATTTTACGCAAGGAGTTTAAGAAATTTGTAGGCACCATTCCTAAAGAGACGAGCCTTAAGTATGGCGTTCAGGGTTTGAAATGGAATTTTATTCCGCCAGGGGCACCTCACATGGGAGGTTTATGGGAAGCCAGCGTTAAAAGCTTCAAAAGCCATTTAAGAAGGCTGGGGTCCAAGACCAAGTTCACGTTCGAAGAATTTGCAACGGTTCTAGCACGTATCGAAGCGTGTTTGAACTCGCGTCCAATATCGTCCATCTCCACAGATCCTTCTGATCTGTTGGCATTTACGCCGGGGCATTTTTTACGCGGCGGTCCGCTTTTATCTTTTCCGGAACCGAATCTGGCTGATGCAAATTTATCGTTAATCAATCGGTGGGAAAAAGTAAAATGCCTCCAACAACAGTTCTGCCACAGATGGAAAGATGAGTATCTCAAGGAACTACATCAACGACACAAATGGAAAACACCTCAGACCGACATTAAAGTTGATGATTTGGTCGTCATTAAAAACGGAAATCTGCCATCTAACGAATGGCGTCTAGGGCGTGTTATAAATATACACCCGGGTTCCGATGGTCGAGTCAGAGTCGCAACACTAAAGACCCAAAACGGAGAAATAGTCCGACCCATAGTAAAACTGTGCCTATTGCCTATTAACTAATTGCCAATTAATCAATTTCACTTACTTTATTTTCAGTAACAATTTTTTTTGCGTATCTCGTCAAGGGGGGCGGTAATGTTCGCGCGACTTCAGTGTGAGCAGTGCCACTCCCCAGCTAAATCAAAAATCTAGGGTTTAGTACCAATTCACGGTTTGCCCCCTTGCATTGATTGCTCGATAATTACCTTTTTAACAAATCTAGTACTTTTTTCTTGCACAGTGGTTCGTCGCATAGCGACGACCATGCATTCATATACCAACAGCCAACCAGCGAACAGCTTATAATTAAAATTTGTCTCTGGGGCCTTCTGAAATTTTTTTTTTACTTGGTTGGTTTTGTGCAAAGCACTATTTTATATATTTTTTTAAATCAACAAATTTTGGCCTTTTGGCCTAAAAGTAAATTAAAATTGTAAAAAACAGGAAAAGAAACTAAACATTGAACAAACCTAAGTGAAAATAAATCTAAAAAGAACAACAAAAAGGCGTAAGAAGTTTTTCTTGAAGACGTTTGCTGCAGACAAGTGGGAAGGAAGTTTTCTCTTGTGAAGGCGTTTGCTCCAGACAAGGCAGCAGAAAGGTTTAAGTGTGGTCTAGTTCAACAAACACCAATGTATCAATTTAAGCGGAAATATTTAAGTCTTAAGAGTTTTATTGGTAAGTTTAAAGTGGTCCTCAGTTCGAGTCTTTAATTTTTGTGAAAAATCCTAACTATTATAAATGTGAAAGTAACTCTGTGTGTCCGGCTTTCTATCTTACCGTCTCCCGCCCAAACTACTGTACCGATTTAACCGAATTTGGTGCAGAAATAATCTAGAACCTGAGGAAGGACATAGGTTATATGCTTGATAACAATATTCCCATGGGAACGGGAACGTCAACGGGAGCTTAGAAACTACTGCCCCGAACTTTTTTTTTTTTTTTGTTGGAGGTTTTCAAAATACCAGCTGGAGCACTCAGACCTAAATACCTGTCCATTGTACTACCAGATAGCAACCTTCTATTTGTTATAGCTTTCCAGATGTTCGGAGAAAAGCCAAAAGACGCTGCCATGATAAGGAGGCTAAGTTACCAGCTCTCACCATGTCTGTGCCGAGTATCTGTAACCTCATGCGAGAAAAAGCAGGACATTCACAGAGGAAGTGCTCTTGCTCTGCGGTATCCTCATCTTCTCCACACGATTCACAGAGTGTGGTATCACTTAAGCCTAACACGTTTAAATGCTTGGCAAAAGAGAAGTGCCCGCTGGCAACGCCAATAAGCTTTCTACAGTCTTTTCTGCTACGAGCTAGCAAAAATGTTGCAGTCTTCTTACTAACGTTGGGCAGCATACGCTTGGTTTGTCTGCATCCAATGGAAGCTTGCCATCTACGGTTATTGCTCTTCACAGATCCAATCGTTGATTGAAGCCCTCACTGAGGACGCTGGCAAACCTAGCGACGGTTCAGGTCCTGAGAAAGCTGTCTGAGATCCCTGCCTGGCGAGTTCATCGGCGATCTCATTTCCAGTTATGCCGTGATGGCCCGGAACCCAAATGAGACTCTAGGAATTTAATCTTCCGATCGCATTCAGAGAGCTCTTGCATTCCTGGATCACTTTCGAAGTGGTTACAGGGTTGAGAAGGGCCTTAAGCACAGCTTGGCTGTCGCTGCAAACAAAGATACTTCTCCCCGTCCATCCATTGTTCGTTACGTGGCTCAAGGCCATTAGGATAGCATAAACCTCCGCTTGGAAAACGGATGCGTATGATCCCAAAGATGAGTGCAGTCGTATGTCGTCGTTCTCAACAAAGGCACCAGCATCAGAACCCTCCTTGGTTTTGGAGCCATCTGTGAAGATACGATAACAGTTCTTTCCAGGCTCAGATTCTGGAACGAACCAGTCCTGAACCGAAAGAAAGTTGACTGAGTAATTTTGACGCAGTTTGAGCCTTGGGATCATCGTGTCAGACGGCATATCCATTAGACGTGAGTCAAAAGATATGCTGCTTGCGAGTTCCTCAAAGCTCAAGTGCGAATTGTGCCAGAGACCACATCGCTTTTAACGAGAAATGGTCTTGAGAGTACACCCCATGATGTAGGTATCAAGGGGAGGAAGATTCAACAGTGCGTCGAGAGCAGCTCCCGGTGTGCTGGGGAAGGCCCCCGTAACACCCAGACAAATTGTTCTTTGAAGTTTGGCAAACGAGGCAATAACGTATTTACGCGAGAGTTTATTCCACCAAACAACTGACGCATAGGAGATGATTGGTCTTATCATAGCCGTATAGATCCAAAGGACCCTTTTCGGTGAAAGACCCCATGTTTTGCCAAAGGCTCCTTTACATTGCCAGAAAGCTGACAGTGCTTTAGTAGTTTTAGACTCGACATGTTTCGACCGAAGAAGTTTGTTATCCAGGATTACTCCAAGATGCTTGACTTCATTTAAAAAGGGGATGTTGACGCCTTTAAGCGTAAGTTGGGTCAGACCAGACAATTTTCTACGTCTCGTGAAGAGGACAACCTCGGTTTTAAGAGGATCGACGGAGAGACCATTTCTAACACACCAGGTGTCAATCATACAAAGCGCAGCCTGTGCTCGGGAACAGACAGCTTGGAGGCTGGAGCCAACCGAGAGCACGGCGACTTCGTCTGCATATGCTTGGGCGTGAACGTTAGAACCATTTAGCATTACAAGTAGAGAGCCGATCAACATGCACCACAGAAGAGGAGATAAAACGCCACCTTGTGGGCAGCCCTTATTTACTCCCGTTGCAACATATTGTCCACAGTCCGCCTCAGCGATTACGGTTCTCTTCATTAGCATTGCTTTAATCCACAACACTAATGACTCGTCCACACCGTGGTCTCTGGCAGCATTGCACATACCATCGAAGCTAGCATTGTCAAAAGCACCTTGAATGTCGATGAAAATGCCTACCGCAAATTCTTTCCTGTCAAGCGCGCATTCAATCCTGCTAACAAGATTTTGAAGTGCGGTCTCGCAAGATTTTCCTCTTTGGTAAGCATGTTGCATCTGAGACAGAGGGTGTAATTGGAGGGAGGTTTTACGAATGTAAATCTCAACCATTCTTTCCAGCGTCTTAAGCAGAAAGGAGGTAAGACTAATGGGTCTAAAGCTCTTGGCGAGTGAGTAGTCTTGTTTGCCAATTTTTGGTATGAAGGCGACTCTAACACTCTGCCATGGAGTAGGTATATACGAGGGCTAAACTACCAGTGAAAATATTTTTCATGTTGCCCCGAACTTTAACTCATCCCCTTATTCCAACGAGAACGGTCAATATATTCCCACGGGAACGGCATTCTTTACTAATGTTACAAGTACGAAATTAAATCTGTCTGAATTTTTTTTCAGCCCAAACTACTGAACCTATTTAGTATATGATTTTTGGTGCAGAGATAGTCTAGAACCTGAAGATGGACATCCTTACTAATATTACAAATCCGAACTCAAGTCTGTCTGTTCGTATTTGTTTGTTGTTACCAGATAGATAGATAGATAGTGTGAGGTTGCTTTTTGTCAAAGGCTGAGGTAAGCTCAGCGGATCCAGAGTCTTCCAAAGAAGCAGCAAAACTTTAGATTATTGAAGCTAGTTTATTTCCGATATTTAAAATTAGTGTTGGTTATACATTTCATACATTGTTTTATAAAGTTAATTCATGTTTCTATATCAAAGTCTCTATGGAGATTTCAAGTACGTCTTTCGGGTGAGTGAAGTTTCCCTGGGATTTGGCTGGGATGTGATCTCGTCCAGGATTCACGACCAGATTCTTGGATTGGCCTCCAGGTCAATCAGATGAAGATTTCTTGTCCTGGATTGTGTGGGCTTCCAGTTCTTGGGCTTGCATTCAGTTTTCTTGTCCTGGGTTAAGGGCTCCGAATTCTGGGGGCTCGGATTTGGAATAACGTTGGGATCTTGGGATCTCTCTCTTGGTTCTGTAACGATACTAGGAAGAGGGAATTAATGGTTGCTCTGAGGTAGCAGGAGCCACTAAATTCACAACGAGGTAGCGTTGGACACTAAATTCACAACGAGGTAGCGTTGGACACTAAATTCACAACGAGGTAGCGTTGGACACTAAATTCACAACGAGGTAGCGTTGGACACTTAATTCACAACGAGGTAGCGTTGGACACTAAATTCACAACAAGGTAGCGTTGGACACTAAATTCACAACGAGGTAGCGTTGGACACTAAATTCACAACGAGGTAGCGTTGGACACTAAATTCACAACGAGGTAGCGTTGGACACTAAATTCACAACGAGGAAGCGTTGGACACTAAATTCACAACGAGGTAGCGTTGGACACTATTTACTTACCCAATCTTGGTTTCTGGACTCTGCTGTTGCGCTGCCGGTACCGGAATCCTACTCTTGCTCGAGTACTAGGTTGATGAGTTATTAATTTGTCCACTTGCCGGGACCAGAACTGATTTTCATGTATTTCACTGGTTCCCTTATACACCTTTTGGTCGTAAGTGAATGTGAGCTGTATCAGTCAACGAAATGCTACTCCACGTGGAGTCAATGGCAAGCTACTGGTGGTGTTGCTGCTATATGTTATGGTCACTATTATCATTGTCTGTGTTGGTAAATGCCAAATTCCACTGGCATCGGTGTTGTTGGTGGTTTATTTTGCTGTTGTTTTGTTTTGTAGGAGCAAATATGTAATGGGTCATTACAATAGATAGATATATAATTTTATTTCCATAAAAAAGGTATAACAAAAACATTGTATGTGCTGGTATAAAATTAATTATGACAATAACATAAAGTTGCCTGTCAGGTTAAAAAGTAACAATAAAGAATTTAGCTTAGTGGATAATATAAATTAAGAAAATTCATTTAGGATCAGATTTCGATATTTTAGTGAAGATTTCAAAAACTTATAGAGATTAGAGTAGCAGCTGCCATTCAAAACATGAAAAAATTGTGTTCGGGAGAGTACGTCACTACCAAGAAATGTTCTTCTGTAACTTCTAAAGATCGGGCATACTCCAACGAAGTGAAAAGTATTTTCAGAGGCATCCAAGTTACAGAGTGTGCATAAGCCATTGGTGCTTCTTTGGAAAGCTCTTCCATTGAGATTAAGGAGTCCACAGCGGGTTTTTAATATAAGGCAGATCATATCACTGGGGTTGGCGTCATTAAAGTAGTTTGGAACTTCGGTGTAGAGCAAATTACAGTAGTCATCGTGAAATTGGGATTGCTTCGCATTGCTGACAAATCCATTCCAATGTTTTTCCTTAAGTTTCGACAAAAGTATGTTATGCAATCCTTTCCACTCATTTACATTTATGGTGAACTCAAAGTGAATTGACGTTTCGTGGAAAAGATCTAACCATTCCTTAGCCCAGAAGATTTTCTTTCTAATGATTGCTTCCGACAGTATTCTGGATAACCTACCGTTGGAATGATGCAGTGTTTTCCGTATATAAGAAAAATGTAACTCCAGGGTTGTTAGGAACGCTTTAGGAAGTCCAGTCTCGATATGTAAGGCATAGTTGGGCGTTGTATCTGGTAGGAGAAAACATCTTTTGATAAAAAATCTTTGTAACTTTTCGACTTGTATATGTTCGTTATATCCCCACACTTGAGCGCAGTACAACATAATTGATCGCGTAGCAGCATCGTGAATTTTAAATTTTGCTGAGTGTTGAACTGATTTATTTCTGAGCAGCTTGGACCAAGTAGCGTTTATGGAGTTTTTGGATGATGCGAGCCTGTTATTTAAATGTTCGTTCCAAGACATGTTGTAGTTGAACACAACACCAAGATATTTATATTGGTTCGATACCGTAACTTCTGTGTCATTATAAAACCATTTCTCGCAAGCAGCTCTGCGTCCTCCGTTTCGAAAAATAACTATTTCGGACTTGCCAAGATTGACTGAAAGATTCCATTTGTTACAATATACTGTGAAGCTGTCAATGAGCTCTTGTAACTTCGAAGAACTGTCTTATAGGAGTACAATGTCGTCAGCATATAGGAGGACGTTGATACCAGTATTATCTATAGATAAACCCAGTGGAAGATTATCATGCAGATCATTCAAATAAAGAACAAAGAGCAGAGCATTCAGAACGCATCCTTGTTTGACTCCTTTTTCAGTAGCAAAGAAATCGGACAAAACTTTCCCATCCCAGACAGCAGCCGAAGTATCCAAATAAAGTGCTTTGATAATAGATACCATTTTTGTTGAGATTCCTAGTGCAGAAAGCTTGTAAAATAACGCTTCTCTGTTGATATTATCAAAGGCAGCTTTGAGATCGATGAAAAACGCATAGATTTTCTTCTTTTGACTAAGCTGAAGTTGTATTAGACAAGATAGATTATAAACTTGATCGACGGTAGAGTAGTTTGATCTATATGCAGCTTGAAAATCGTTAATTATGTTGTTTTCTTCTAACCATGTCGTTAGTATATTAAGAAGAACAGTGGTAAATAGTTTATAGAGCGTGTCGAGGAATGACAGTCCTCTATAATTAGACACCACATTTGTATCTCCTTTCTTAAACAGTGGATATATGATCGATTTTTTAAACGAGTTTGGAACAATTGCAGTTTCAAAAATTTCAATGAATAGCTTATGAATTGCCATGACAAGAGACGGGCTTGCATTCTTATAGAATTCAAATGGTATTCCATCCATACCCGGGGCCTTATGATCCTTCGAAGACGATATTGAAGAATAAACTTCACTAAGCTCAATGATGCGGTCTAACTGAGGCGTAAGGACTAGAGGTGAACAGGAACTGATGGAACTATAGTTTAGCGATGAGGACAGCAGGTTTTGGAAATAAATTTTGAATTCAGAAGCAGATAATTGAGCTGGCGTATTAAAAGTGACTCCGCGCATTTCTCTGGCAATCTTCCACCACTCTCTGGCTGTGTTTACATTTTTTAAACTGTTTGCAAGGTTTCGAAAATACAATTCCTTTTTCATTTTACATAAATTCCGGAATTTCTTATTAGCAGCGTTGTAATTATTTCTACAAGTATCAAGGTTGAGTTTTCTAAAAGCTTTGAGGTGTTTAAACGCAGTTTTCCTGGTCAAATAACAAGCTAGATCGAACCAAGGTTTCTTGGGCTCGAACCTGATTTTTTGTGTAGCAGGAGCACCGTTTGCTTCATAAATGCAGTTTTTGATGCCAATACAGCGTTCTTCAATACTATTAGTATGAATTATATTTGAAGGTACTAGTAGCTCAAGACGTGTCTTGTAGGAAATACATCTATTATCTGACCATTTTATTCGCGGTAGTGCACGCATATCATTTTTAGGCATGTTCGAATCAGGAGATTTTATAGAGCAGATAATAGGAATGTGGTCAGAGAAGGTTTCGCAATCAACAAAAAAAATCATCTACCATATGTGACGCATCGTATGAAAGACAGCAGAAATCAATAACCGGTGATCCCCTCGTGCTAACGAATGTAAATTCGCCTGTTTTGTCGTTAAATCCTCTTCCATTAAGAATAAAAGCACCAATATCTTCAAGAAATTCAATGAAGGTGTTGCAGTTGCTATCACACATAGAATCCTTAGAGCATCGCATTTCTTCCACAGAAGAAGTGCCATCTCCCGCCCGAACCACTGATCCGATCCGATTTAAATGGAGAAAGCCTAGATTCTGAGGAAGGATATGGGCTATTGTATAAGTAATCCCAATACGGGAACGCGAAAGTAAAAGTCACTATTCCACGTGGACGAAGTCGTGGGCAGAGCTAGTATATTTATTATTTTTTATCTTCTGCTTTTATGAACGAGCCCTGTTCTTTATAATAAGTGAAATTCTACTATCACAAGAAACAATTAATAATGACAAGTTAAGTAAAATGTAAACGTTTAGTTGATCTTGTAGGCAAAAAATTACATTATTTTAATTTGTTTTGCAGTAATAGTTTAACTTATGGCTTGGTTTGACTTATGACTTTAACTTAATGCAGGCATCGACATTTTTGAGTCTAATTTTTTGTACAAAGCGAATACGTCGATGCACTGCCAACTCCAAAATTAATCCAAACAACCAACAGGATGACACAGTATCAGTACCAGAAGTTCTGATAGTTATTAGTAGTATCTTCATTTCGTTGGCAGATAAGAAATGCCCAAACTACTGAACCGACTTAAATGAAATTTTGTATGCAGGGTGTTAAGGTCCTAAGAAGGACAGAGAACAAAAACTGAAGGAATAATACAACCAAATTTTTAGGAGAAAAGATCAAAATCACCTTCACAGTAGATATTGAACTCCTATGGACAAGAACAAAAACTCACTTCTGACAGTAGTTATATACATAGATACGGATGATGCATTTTTTAAGATTACTTTTTTATAGCGGACGATGCTCAAGAGAAGGTAGAGACAGTCGGTGCTTTTTTCGATCAAGTATATAAGGTGATTGAGTGCATTGACCTGCACGGAGCCTTTATCGGACACTCTTATCTTAGAGACGAGATCTCTCATTGACGATCTGAGAATCCTGGTTTCACTAAGTTCAATGACTACCGACTTGCAAATGCAGTCATCGCCCAGCGAAATGTGGATAACACCCTGTTCATTTCTAAGATTGACCTCGAAGACGTCATACCCAATATTGTGCTGCGAAACATCCCTTCGGAAGCGGTGGAAAATCTAAGGCAAGTTGTGTAACAAAGCCCTGAATAATGCATACTATCCAGTACGTTGGAAGTCGGCTGTGGTCCATCCTCTCCCTGAAAAGGAAAGGATGGTTCGAATTCAGTAAATTTCAATTAGTCTTCTTCCGAGTATCAGCAAGGTATTGGAGAAAGTTCCAGAAAATCAGTTCGATTTTATGGCGGGTCATGATGCCATACATGCCGCGTCTAAACTAGTATCAGATTTTCAATGGATCAAAGATAAAAAGCAGCGTACAGGTGCATGTCTGGTTGACTTCGAGAAAGAATTCCATACCGTTTGATAAGACGGTCCTTTCTATAAGTTGGTAGGGTATGGCATGAGTAAACCACTACTATATATTCTTAATGACATGTGGTAGAGCGTTTGTTGTCAAAAGTGGCAATGTAACTTATCAACCAGAACGGTCTTCAACAGGGAGCGTTGAATTCGCCTATTTTATTTAGCATTTTCACAAGCGATCTAATTGGTTCTCTTCACTATGCTAAAGCGTACGCCGACGACCTCTTGCGTACAGAACAGGTCCAAGGATCGAAGTCATCAGAAGTCTTTTGCAAAGTGATTTCGATAAGATTCAGCATATTGCGAAGACTGAATCAGAAACAATTGAATTAAGAACCCCGTTGGCTAGGGCCTCATGGGGTACTATACACCGCCAGTAGTCAAGAGGCTGAGACTCTGTCTCGTTCAGTATCTATATTTTAACAAACATATGGATGTTGCGCTGGCCAGGGCTAGAGCAGCTTTTGCTCTGACAAGGCAACACAGCAGACAACATGATAGCAGAGTGAACGTTAGAACGCCTCAAATGGAATTCGAGTGTTTGAGAGACAGCGTCTGCGTACCTGTCTTGGATTACACAGAACACCAGAGTCGGAGTACAAAAAATATTATCCCAATAAGTTTTTTTACAACGGGGCTTAAATAAACAGAATCGACACTTTCATGATACAACTGACTCGTGGTCACTCTACAAGAGCCATGACATCGACATCGGAAAAAAACC
This sequence comes from Melanostoma scalare, assembly GCA_949752695.1. Lineage (NCBI taxonomy): Eukaryota > Metazoa > Arthropoda > Insecta > Diptera > Syrphidae > Melanostoma > Melanostoma scalare. The sequence continues at coordinate 95,940,205 of OX456984.1, forward strand.
AAAAGTATTATAAAATACAAAAACCCCAAAAATAAATTACAATAAAAAAAAAAAAACATAAAAAGCTACTTTGGTTGCTCTAGTTTTAAGTAATTTGAATTGGTTTCAAGTACTTTTAAGAAAACAAAGTGAAAAGTAATCCAGAAAACTAAGCTTTTAAAATTTTCATAGTCTTTATCTTAGTTTTATATTGTTAATAAACATAAATGTTATCTCTAAGGCGAAAGGCATTAGTATTAAGTTGAGTAATTTAGAGTATCGGCTAAGGGTCAGTAGGTGAATTTAGTTACTACTATAAAAGCTAGCTTTAAACGTTTTTGTTAGCATGTAAGTAGTTATACGAAAAATTTAGTAAAAATTAATTAAAAAGTACAGCGAAACTTTCTCAAACTTGTCATACGTAGATTTTTCTCCCACACCTTTTTCTTTATCAAATGTTTTCTCAAACAGGATGTTTTAAAATTTTCGAATAAAAATTAAAGCAATAAAGTGGTGGTCAATTACCTTCCCGCTACACACAAAAGGGTAAATAAGAGGACCAAGCAAATTACAGACGGATTTTTTTTTCTAAAACACCTGCACTAAGCAATTTGCGGGACTCATTCACATAAGACTGTCAAAATGGGTTGAGGACAGACAAATTTTATCGGAATTCCAGGCTGGTTTCAGGAAAGGTCACTCGACAATAGACCTTTTTTTCACTATGGAAATAGAAGAAACTATACACGTTCTTTTTAGACTACCGTGCAGCTTTTGACTCTGTTGATCGTGAAGCTCACTTTTACAAATGATATTACTGATGAAGTGAGAGGTGGAATTATAGTGGAAGGATTGACTATTCCAGCCCTTATGTATGTGGATGATATAGTGATCTTCTTTGAAACAGTAGATGGAATGCAGCCCGTGATAAATACTTACAAAACTATTTCACATTCAACAATAAATTCTACATTCAGAAAGAAGGCCTAGCAATGGGATCCCCCATAAGCGGACTTATTGCTGACATATATCTAAATTATTTTGAAGACAAATACATATTAAATAAACTGAACCCTCAATACCACAAAATAACTTCATATTCTAGATACGTAGATGACACGTTTATAATATTCGATGGAACCCATAGACAAATTGATATCCTCACTAAATATATTAACAATATAAACTCAAATATTAAAATAACAGTTATCACGGTCGAACATTGACCACAACCAGGGAAAGTGCTATCGCAGCACACGCGCTTCCTTCGCATAACTGGAAACCTGATGCCGGTCAATGTATAGGCTGCATGAGAATCTGCTTCTGTCGCATTACTGGAAACCTGATGCAGGTCAATGTATTGGCTGCATGGGAATCTACATCAGCATTATTGGTAATCGTTAGGAACTTGAACTATATTGTAGAAAGCTTAAGGCACTTGTTGTTTGACTACTAAACTGAACGGTTGGAACTAAGAATAAACTTACTTGAATTATAACGTTTTAATTGTGTGTTTTATTAGAGCCAGTGGTCGGCTCTTTAAATTGTATTTTTTTGATAACAATAAGGACAAAGTCCTTTTCTGGCGCCCGAGCAGGGACCCCTTTTGAAAAAGGTCCTTAAAAGTAAATCAAACGAAAAAGTTAAATGCTAAATACGCTAAAGAAACAAAGTGCAAATAAAAAGTGAATTGAACAAACAAAGTGAACAATTCAGTTAATCAAAAAATAAGAAAAAGTGAAAGGAAAAAATATCCATTCAAAGCAAAAGCATACAAATAATAAAAAGTGAATTGAACAAACAAAGTGAACAATTCAGTTAATCAAAAAATAAGAAAAAGTGAAAGGAAAAAATATCCATTCAAAGCAAAAGCATACAAATAATAAAAAGTGAATTGAACCAAAGAAAAAGTGAACAATTCAGTTGATCCCATGAACAAACAAGAAGTGAATTGGAAATAAACTGATCTGTGGAACGTGCCGCGAAAAGAACAGGCGGAAGAGCCAAGAATTACAACGAGAAAAAGACTAGAGGAACTGGAATGATGTATCCTGTAATTATCCTGTAAGATCGAAAATTATGTACTGTATCATTATACAAATTTTTTCCGTACTACATAAAGAATCAAAAGATTGTTCACAGAAATTGTAGTACCTACACTTTTATAGAAACGTAACATTTTTCTTTTGAATAATATAACGAAAAACAAAAACACATTGTTCCCCCGTTAACCCATTTTATTCGAAGCCAAAGAAGAGGAAGAAGATAACCATTTTAATAGCACTAACACAATCGCGGTCGAATATATATAAAAGTATATAATCGAATATACCATATATATAATAATATATATAATCTTTACCTCTCCTTCTTTCTTCTCTCTCTCTCACGCTCCTCTTGTTCCTGCTGTACCTTGTTGGGCATATTTCGAGTCTAAACAATAAAAACTAGAAACTAACTGTGGACGCAATACAGAATTCTGTTACTCAGCTTACAGGAGCTGTTAACACCGTGATAGAACAGTTGAAGGGGTTCGACGCTCGCATTGCCCAAGTCGAGCGCTGCAACTCCACACAAGTTATAGAGGGATTAATTGAACAGTTCAATATTTTAAAAAGGCGTGTGACGTCTGTCGAAGAGATAGGTTTAACAGGTGCACCGGTTCCAAGCACGATAAATATCGAACCATTGAGGGGGCCTAGTAACGAGGCCGACCTCAAAGAGATTTCAAAGCTTCCAGACTCAGTAAAAGAGCTGCAAGTCTTTGACGGTAGCCCCGTTCATTATGTTTCCTGGGTCCACAACGTAGAGATGGTGCTCAAGGAATACGAGATCGTTCGGAACAAGCCCATATATAGGGCAATTCTCCAGCACATCCGACAAAAAATCAGGGGGAAGGCTGACTGTGCACTCGTGTCGTATAACATATTCGATAACGAGTGGACAGAAATCAAGAAAATTCTGTCTCTGCATTATGCAGATAAAAGAGACATCCGAACCCTAGAGCACCAACTTAATCAGTTGAGACAGGGAGCGTCAAGAATGGATGACTTTTACGCTCAAGTTAACCATCAATTCTCCCTTATAATAGGGAAGATTAGGGCGAATACATATTCTACCGAGACAATGAATGCCTTAGTAGAAGCATACCGCAACCGCGCACTTGACGTGTTCGTACGAGGCTTAAGAGGAGACCTTTCAAGGATTCTAATAATACAGAAGCCGAAAACTCTGCCTGAGGCATATTCGCTTTGCCTTGAGGTACAAAATTTGACCTTTAGGAATAATTCGGTACATATACATGCACCGAACGTAATCTCTTACCCCACTCATTATCCCTTCGAAGAAGTAAATAGATCTTCCTTGCCTATAAGGAATTCAAATAGGTTCGCGGACAATACGTCCGGACACAATCGACGGCCATATCCGTCCTGGAGGTCGAGTTTTCAGGGAAAACAAAATCCACCTCCAAGACCAATGGGCCCTAAGCCCGCTATCAAAATGGAAGTCGACGGTTCTTTACAGACAAAAAAAGTTAATTATATGAACCGTCCCAGTGGTAGTAACCCATTCAAACGGGAACCGAGGTCCGACAACTTTCCAGGTAAACAACAACAACTCTACCACATAGTCGCAGACGACCCTGAAGCAACTAGTGAAGCAAGAACCACAATCGAAGCAGGGGATCTACAAAGCGAGGGAAATTTTATGAAAGGTGCCTCGTTTCAAGCGTACCATACCTAGAGTATGTTACGCGAGACGGGAGCATCTTACATTTCCTTGTAGATACTGGTGCGAACAAAAACTTCATCAAAAGGAAGCTCGCACCAGAATCTCATCCCGTCGAAAGTCCATTTTTTGTAAATAGTCCTGCTGGACACATTTACGTAGACAGAAAAGTATGCGGCAAATTTTTTTCCTTCGTTGGGTGTAACTTAGATGTTACCTTCTTTATCCTTCCAAGTTTAGAATCTTTCGATGGAATAATCGGAGATGATACGCTTAAGGAACTGAAGGCAATAATCGACAGAGACAAGAACGAACTTACCATAAAGCCAAATATAAGAATACCACTTAAAAACAAGCCTTCGAATACAGTTATGAATTTAGTGATTTTGAATAAAAACGTCCCAGAACTATCAAAATTAAAGCTTGAATCCCTTTGTAATAGATTTGCAGATTTGTTTGGACCAGTAAATAATGAAATGGTTAAAACCAGTGTTAGAGCGGAAATTAAGACAAGCACGGACGAACCTATATACACTAAGAGTTATCCGTACCCTGCTTGCATGGGGACAGAAGTCGAAAGGCAGATAAACGAACTCCTGGCCGAGAACATTATTCGGCCATCAAACAGCCCGTACAACTCACCTGTGTGGGTGGTACCAAAAAAGCCTAAACCTAACGGTGAAAAACAGTACCGTATGGTGATAGATTACAAAAGGCTCAACGCTGTTACTATTTCCGATACATACCCCATCCCAGATATTAACAACACCTTAGCAAGCCTCGGGGATGCTAAATTTTATACCACTTTGGATCTCACATCGGGCTTCCATCAAATCGCCATGTCTGAAAAAGACATACCCAAAACAGCCTTTTCTACAATGAATGGTAAATTTGAATACGTTCGACTACCATTCGGCCTTAAAAATGCGCCCGCCATCTTCCAGCGCATGATAGACGACGTGTTAAAAGAACTTATAGGAAAGATTTGTTACGTCTACATAGATGACATCATCATCTATAGTAAGTCGGAAGACGAACATCTCTAACACATCGAATTAATTTTTTCCAAACTTTATGAAGCCGGATTGAAAATCAATCTGGAGAAAACTCACTTTCTAGACACGAGCGTGGAGTTTCTAGGATACCTAGTCACTTCAAATGGTATCCTCCCCAACCCCGATAAAGTGAAAGCAATTGAAGTCATTTCACCTCCAAATACGCTGAAAGAACTAAAAAGTTTTCTGGGGCTTACCTCCTACTATAGAAGGTTCTTTAGGGATTACGCTAAGATAGCAAAACCTTTGACGAATATGACACGTGGGGAATTCTCTCAAGTTAGGGCTAACCAATCAAAAAAAGTTTCCATCGAGCTTGATGATGAAGGCCTCAAAGCCTTCCAAACCCTTAAAGAACATCTTACTTCGGCAGAAGTACTGGCATTTCCTGACTTTGAAAAGCCATTTAACCTTACAACTGACGCTTCGAATTACGCCATTGGAGCTGTTTTGTCTCAGGGCGAACATGGAAAAGACAGACCCATATCGTTCATCTCCCGTTCTTTAAACAGAACGGAAGAAGCATACGCTACAAATGAAAAAGAGCTTCGAGCCATAGTCTGGGCTCTCGACAACTTAAGGAATTATCTTTACGGTGCGAAATTGATCAGGATATACACTGATCATCAACCCTTGACTTTCACGTAGAGTAATAGAAATTACAATGCTAAACTCAAGCGTTGGAAGTAAAGAATTGAGGAGTACAACTACGAGTTGATTTACACACGCGGTAAATCAAACTTTGTGGCTGATGCTCTCTCACGGCTACGGACAGAAGTGAACCATCTATCAGGTTCAGGTTCTTATTCTTCAAGGACAGACAATACGAACGAAAGACTAACTGACACAACAACGGACTCTGCGGAAGAAGACGAAGCGTACAAACAGACGAAGCCGAAACTAATACTGCCGAAGAGGGATTGTGCGAAAGATCCCTAGACGAGGATTCAGGTACGATGCATAGTGCGGAGCAAGATAGCTCTGATTTGATCCCACACGTTGAGGCACCAATTAATGTCTTTAGGAATCAACTGATTTTTAAAATAGGCATCGATCTCTGTTCCCATGAAGAACCACATGCCGGCTACCATCGCCATTACATTTCCATGAAAGCAATTACCAAAACAGGACTTTCGGAAGCTCTTAGAGTAACCCTTAATCCTAATGTGATAAATGGTATAAAAATCCCTGAAGTTTACCTGGGGTTACTTCAAAATTTATATATAGAGTCCTTTGGGAAGTACAAAATCAGGGTTACCCAGAGAGGGGTTGAAGATGTAGCTAACGAAGAACGAAGGTTCTCCATTATTGAAGCGGAACACAGAAGAGCTCACCGTGCCCCCAGAGAAAATAGAGATCAGATCCTCGAAAGATATTACTTTCCTCAAATGATGTCTAACATCAAGAAATTTACTACTGCGTGCGAAGTATGTAAAGCTAGCAAATACGATAGGCATCCGCACAGACCAGAATTACAGAACACGCCTGCCCCACGATATCCATGTGAAATTATCCATATGGATATAATGGAAATTCAAAACGAAAAATTTAGCAAGTTTTTCCACATCAAAGATAGGTCTGCCATCTACCTCAGGTCAAAAATGATTAAAATCCTACACTATTTTACAGTGCCTCGTCCTAGTAACGGACAATGAGAGGAGTTTTTTAAGCCCAATTATAACTAACCTGATTAAGAACCTAGGGGTAAAATTGTACTTGACACCATCCCATAGAAGTGAGGTTAACGGCCAGATTGAGAGAGTTCACTCAATAATTCTCGAAATCTATAGGTGCCTCAAGTCAGAATATTCAGATTTCAAATTAAAGAACTTGTTTATGTTGCAGTCGATGGGTACAATAACACGGTTCATTCTGTCACAAATAAGAAACCGTCCGATGTTTTTTTTAACAGATCTCAAAGAATTAATTACCAGAACCTCTTGAATATTCGTTCAAAAATCAACAAAGACCTTAGAGGAATAATCAAGAAAAACATGATGGCTAGGAATGTCAGGCAAAATTTAAAAAGAATGGCCCCAAAAAGGTACAGTCAGGGCGATGTCGTTTACGTTGCCATAAAAGGCATAAAAAGCAAAAATAGGCCACTATATAGAAAGGAAATCGTGGCCCAAGATAATCGCGTAACGGTAACAACAATGAGCGGGAAAAGAATTCACAAAGCTCATTTAAAAAATATCAAATAGATAATCCGTATGTAATTCTTCTCTTCAATATGGGAAAATATAAAGAAATGGGGGAACAAAAGAAAAAAAAAAACAAAAAGACCAAAAATCGGGTCAAAGCAATAAAACCGATGCACAAAAATTGTTAAGGGTGAGCTCTCGCGAAACAAGGGTACGGTATACGAGAGTTACTTAATCGTAATTAACGGTAGTGTTGATCATCGTACCCTAGTAGGCTGTTTGTTTTAAACCTTACTGCCAAAACGGAACAATACGAACCTTCCAAACCGGCGTAACCACCCAAAAATTTAAATGAGAGCTAACCCACGGTGCAACTCAAATATATAAACAAGAAACAATGCCAAATGAAAAGCATGTAATAAAGCTGCACAGCAATTAAAAAATAAAAGTTTTCTTCTTTATCAAGGTACACTAACCAAAATAAATGTAAAACTAATCTAGTAATTAAGATAACAATTGTAAATTTCGGAATAATAAAATTAATTATATTACAGACTAGTAGCCTATTTGAATCCCATGCATGCCTTGCATATCTTCGCTTATAATTCTCCGGTAGTGACAATCAAGGAAGGAAACGCCTGGGTGACAAACGGTGTTTTCAAACTGATACATGTGATAGACTTAGGGAAATACGACAAACTCTTGAACGACTTTGAACTACTAACAATAAAATACATCAAAGACGAAGGGACGAAACTTGTTCTAAACTACCATCTCGGAATAATCAAGGCTCGTCTTGGCGAATTGAGGCACAAGCAGGCGAGGAAGACAAGATCAATCAACTGGATAGGCACTGCCTGGAAATGGATAGGTGGTTCTCCTGACGCGACTGACTGGGACAATCTCCTAGAGAAGCAAACGAACATTGAGGAAAACAGTAATCGACAGTACTTAGTAAACGAGAAAATCTTTGACATGACCCACGAGATTACAGTCAAACTTAATAGAATAATAGAAAACTACAACAACTCTATACAGAAAATAGAAACGGACAACCTCAGACAAGACATACTTAATAAAATACTTATTCTCAAAGAAGGAGTAAATGAGTTAATAAGAGCCTGTCAAATGGCTAAAAAGAGCATAGTAAACAGCAATCTCCTTGACTCAGAAGAGATAAATACAGTGGTTAACGAACTCGAAACTTTACCCTACCAAAACGTAATTGAAGCTGTTGAGTTCAGTCAACCTTCAGTATATTGCAATGGCACATTGATGCTATACATTTTGGCTATTCCTAAAATTAATCCAAGGGCTTATCACGTAGTGACCGCAAAAGCGGCAGTAAAAAACGCTAGACAAATGGACTTAGACTTTTCAAGACTCCTCATTAGTCACAACGAAACGTACGGACTTAAGAACGAATGTCTTAGCATTGGTAACACCTCCGTGTGTCAACAAAGCTCACTTAAGAAACTAGATGAAGATTCATGTCTACCAAGAATCCTTAAGGGATGTAACGCCTTTTGCGACTACAGAACAAACAATGACGAAATAATCGAATTAATTGGGGACAACACAATTTTCTTGTCAAACTTTAACGGAACTATATCAAATAAAAATGTGTCTATTCCTTTAGAAGGTACCTTCCTAGTGCAACTGGAAAATGAAACCGTCCAGGTTAAGGACAAGGTGTACTACAGCAAGGGTGCTGCCATTCCACAAGCTTTGCCCGCAGTCTTGACGAACATAACTGAAAAAAGGATCATCCCAAACCTGGAATACGTGCACAACCTGAAATTTTTAATTATCTTCGGAGTCATTGTCGTAGCTTGTCTGTTCTGGAGGAAGATGTACAAGAAAGTTCACATCCCACAGCTTCGCTTATCGTTCCGCCAAAAACCAATACCTGCACCTAGGCCTACCTCAAAGGTCGATGACACCAAGGGAGGTTCAGGAGACCATCTGCGGGACGCAGATATTTAGAGGGGCGGCAGTTATCACGGTCGAACATTGACCACAACCAGGGAAAGTGCTATCGCAGCACACGCGAGTTACATATGAAATTGCACAAGCAGGTCAACCTACGGCTGACAATAATGAAATTGCACGATCATCGATAAAGGGTCAATCAACGAATGACACCAAATCAATAATCGCAGCTTCAGCAAAAACGGATTATAAAAGCCAACTTGCAAAGCAGACAAGACGCCCAGTAATACTTCTATAACCGATACAATTGCAGCGACGCTTTGGACGGCGGATTGTAAAGGTTCTCATTTGTAAACTATTGTGAAAGTAACATTTGTTTAGATAGAAATAAAGTATAATTGGCCGGTGGCCCATTGTTTAAAAAGAAAAGTTGTTTTTTTTATCTCTAGTGGACACCTAAAACGTAATTGGCGCAGTCGGTCGTCCTCTTATTTTAACGTTAGAGGATAGTGATACGAACGAAAAACCTGAGATTATAATAAAGTGTTTTTGTTTTAGAAAGGAGCTAATAATCGAGATAATTAAATCGGTATTATAATAAAGTGACTTTTCAAGAAAAAACAAAAAATTACTAATAATCGAAGTACGAATCAATATACATAAGTGTGATTACAATAAAGTGACTTTTGCTAAAGGATCTAGTAATCCAAGTGAAAATCGAAAGTGTGATTATAATAAAGTAACTTTTGCTAAAGGATCTAGTAATCCAAGTGAAAATCGAAAGTGTGATTATAATAAAGTAACTTTTGCTAAAGGATCTAGTAATCCAAGTGAAAATCGATATACACAAATCGATCTAAGTGTGATTATAATAAAGTAACTTTTGCTAAAGGATCTAATAGTCCAAGTGAAAATCGATATACACAAATCGATCATAGTGTGAGTAAAATAAAGTAACTTTTGATAAAGGATCTGGTTCCAAGTGAAAATCGATATACATAAATCGATCAAAGTGTGATAAAGTGACTGTGAAGAAAGAAAAATAAAAAATGGCTCAAATCATGGAGCAGTGTCTGTTAACCTTAACAGAAATTTTAAACCGACAAAACTCGGTTCAAAACACAAGGTTAACAATCGAAAAAAGACTAAAGTTTGTGGAAAATTTCACGGGAAAACAGGGCACATTACCCTCGTTCATCGCCAGCACGGAGCATATATTTCAAGAATTCGGAGAGGAGAACCGAAATCTGGTGTTCGCCATTATTTACAACGAAAAAATACAAGGAGCAGCGAAGAACTACTTAGCAGTCGACACACCAACAACGTGGGAAGAATGTAAACAGAAGTTAAAAACTCACTTTAGACCATCGAGGGACCAGGGAACAATTTTGAGGCAAATCTACAATTTAAAGGTAAATAGTATAAGTCAACTAGCAGATAAGGTGCAAAACATAATAAATTATATAACAGAATGTGCAACGTTTAATGAGCAGGGATTAGAAGTAGCAAATAGTTTATACAGTGCGTTAGTGTCAAAAATTAAAGAAGTAACGGCAGGAGCATTAGCTAGGGAAATTTGCAATGAATATAATCTGGCAGAAATAAGAACAATATTATACAAATACATAGGTCAGGATGAATTCAATTTACGTTTAGAAAATACATATTACACTAATCAAAATTTTAACAAAAACAACAATTACACTAATCAAAATTTTAACAAAAACAACAATTACACTAATCAAAATAATTTTAACAGAAACAATGAGTACACTAATCAAAACCCTTTTTATAGAAACAATAACTATCCGAATCAAAATCAAGCTAATAGAAATATTAACAATTATCAAAACCAACCTAATGGGAGAACCCCATCAAGACAATTAAGAAATAATAATTTTTCAGGACAAATAAGACAAAATCCCTTTAACAGACCTTACAATAACAATTTTAGAAATCCAGGGCAATCAGGGCAACAAAGATTAGAATATAGATCAGGGCAACAGAGAATTGAACCAATGGAAGTAGATAATTTAAGCCGAACTAATGAGACTAACCAAATAGAAAACCACGAGTTTTTTACCAACTAGCCTCGGATGAAAGAAAAATTTGTATTCAAGTAACTTTAGAAAACATAGACTACATTGCATTAATTGATACAGGATCAACTATAAGTCTTTTGAACTCATCTAGAGTTCCTGCAAAACTTTACGAACAAATCAACGACACACCTATTCAAATAAATACCATTAAGGGGACGGTTAACGGTACAATGCAAGTTAAAACTAAATGTCCAACACAATTTGAACAGCCTTGCAATGCAAGAATCAAATGGACAAAAGTTGCACTAAATAAACCTTACGATTTTCTTATTGGCATGGACTGGATAAAGAAAAATGCAAAAACCATAGATCTAATAAATGAAAAGATTATTTTGAAGAATGATATACACCTTCCATTCTTAACCATTTTACTTGAAGAAGTAAACGTGTTGGAAGTAAGCGAAGTTTGTAACATTCAAACTGATCATTTAAATGAATTAGAAAAAGGTTCTATAGAAAAACTCCTACACAAATATAGGAAACTAATTTTTACAGAAGGAGACCAATTAACAAATACTAGTACTGTTGTTCACGAAATTAATACAACAACAGACCAGCAAATAAACTCTAAACTATATAGGTATCCTCCAAAACATGATCTAGAAGTGCGTAAGCAAATGAAAGAAATGGAGAAACAGGGAATTATTAGAAAAAGCAATAGTCGGTACAGTTCACCTATAATAGTGATTCCAAAAAAAATAGATAGCTCAGGAATCCAAAAATATAGAATAGTAGTAGATTATCGTAAGTTAAACCAAGTAACAGTAGACGATAAATATCCAATTCCTAATATCGAGAGTATATTAGATAAATTGGGTAAATCACAATATTTCAGCACATTAGACCTTGCCAAAGGTTATCACCAGATATTATTAGCAGAAAAAGACATTGAGAAAACTGCTTTTGTGACTCCTGCAGGCTTATATGAATACGTCAGGATGCCATTCGGGTTAAAGAATGCACCTGCAACGTTTCAAAGATTAATGAACGACATATTACGTGACTATATAAATAAAATATGTGTAGTTTACTTAGATGACATATTAATTTTCTCCACAACACTAGAAGAACATATGCAGTCATTAGAGAAAATATTTAAAAAGTTACAAGAAAATAATCTGAAAATACAAGCAGACAAGTGTAGTTTCATGAAACAGAATACTGAATTTCTGGGTCACATTCTAACTAAAGAAGGGATTAAACCAAATCCTAATAAAATAAATGAAATCGACAATTTACAAATACCAAAAACAGAAAAACAACTCAAGGGTTTCTTAGGAATGACAGGGTATTATAGGAAATTCATTAGGGATTACGCTAAGATCGCATATCCGATGATAAAATACTTAAAAAAAGGTGAAACAATCAATACCAAAGATCCCCAATATATTTCAGCGTTTGAGAATCTTAAAGAATTAATTATCTCACACCCAGTTTTAAAATACCCTGAATATGACAAAGCATTCGTAGTCACAACAGACGCAAGCAATTACGCAATTGGCGCTGTTCTCTCCCAAAGTGGGCACCCGATATGCTTTGTATCAAGAACGCTTAATAAACACGAGCAAAAATATAGCGTAACGGATAAGGAATTTCTTGCAATAGTATATTCGGTTAATTATTTTAGACCATACTTGTATGGAAACCATTTCAAAATTATAACAGATCATATTCCCATCAAATATCTCAACAGCAAATATAAAGGTAAAGAATTTTCACAGCGAAACCAAAGATGGCTCTTGAAACTTCAAGAGTATAACTTTGAAATCGAGTATTTAAAAGGTAAGGAAAATAAAGTTGCAGACTTTCTCAGCAGATTAGAAAACACAGCTAAAATCAACGAAGATAATGATTCAGAATCAAACATGGAACTTACAAACACAGTTCATTCAGTCGAAGAACAACAACTGGATCACATAGGGATAAAAGAAGAGATTGTTAACAAATATAAAACGCAATTAATTTTAACATACGGTACAATAACTAAGGAAATAGAAATATTACACGAACGAAGAATCATACATCTCAATCCTCTTGAAGGAGTAGATAAAATGAAGGATGTTCTTATTAGATTTGTTAAGAAAGGTACAACAGGAATATATTCAGAAGTAGAAGACCATGATTATAATAAAGTTCAACAAGTCATAATTCAATTATTTTCTATGAACGATAAAATAAAATTTATAAAATGCACCAATAGGGCAACCGAAATCAAAACCGAGGAGGAAATTCATAAACAAATTTCCTTATACCATACTAAAGAATCCATGCACAGCGGAATAAATGAAACATATTATAACTTAAAAAATAAAATTTTTTTCCCCAAACTTCAAGAACAAATACAATTAGTAATTAACAATTGCAAAAAGTGCCAAGAAATTAAATACGATAGGAACCCCATTAAACCAAAGTATAACTTAACTGAAACCCCAAAACATAAAAATGAAATAATACATTTAGATATATTTCATATTGAGAAAAAGGCATTCCTAACAATAATTGATAAACTTACAAAATTTGCAGTAGGGTATGTAATAACTGATAGAAATTGGAGAAGTAAAAAAGCAATTATTATAGAACATTTCTCGAAATTCGGTAAACCAAAAAAAATAATATCAGATAACGAATTTAAATCAGAACATATTTTAGATTTTCTTAATAGAAGTGAGGTTGAAATACATTTCACAAAACCCAATAGTCACACAGGAAACTCAGATATTGAAAGATTGCATTCAACAATTTTAGAAAAAATAACAGGCATTGAAGAAAAACAATTATCAATAGAAATGAAACTACAATTAGTTCTAGATAATTATAATAACAGATATCATTCCACAATAAAAACCACACCTAAGATAGCTAAAGAAGAAATCGATGAATTAATACTTAGTGAAAGAATCGAACAAATGAAACTTAAAAAAATTAACAAACTTAATGAAAAGCGCGAAACTTACTCAGAAAAAAGAAAAATAGGACCTATAAGAAATTACAAAAATGTTCGACACAAAGAACAACCCAGATATAAAATTAAAAATCTTGATAACGTACACATTAGCAATATAAAAAGACCTTTTAAATTTTCAGGTAATAATCTTCCTAATACTATTAGTAACACAAACAACACACAGTACACTTCACACAACACAGATCAATGAACAAACGGGATTCTTAAAAATAAAAATTAAGGATGTTGAAATAACTAACCAAACAAACACTATTCTACACATAATTAACCCACAAGAAATAATGAAAACAGTTTCATTCATACAAACAAATATAAAACATTTAAACAGTGAAAACAAAGAAATAATTACTAAAGAAGTAGGAACACTAATAGCGAAAATTAGATCAATCATGCCTAGAGAACAGACAAGATCAAAGAGAGGACTAATTAACTTAATAGGAAACGCAGAAAAATGGCTCTTTGGAACCATGGACAATGAAGACAGAGAAGAAATTTGGAACTACTTAAGCACAGCAGTAGAAAATAGTCACAATGCTATAGAAACAATTAACCAACAGATCAAAATTAATACACATTTCAATGAATCAATTGAAGCACTAAATACAATAATTTTAAACGATAGAAGAACTATACTCAATACATATAATAAAGTAGAAAACTCAATTTCAAAAATTTTACAACAACAACTATTCCTAGACCAAATAACTAAACTAAGATTTATAGAAAATAAAATTAATCAAATTCAAGATAACGTTGTATCAGCAAAATATAATATAATACACCCTAGTATATTAACATTAGAAGAACTCAATGAATATGAAATCGATTTGCACAAGCTTAAATTAATTAAAATGGGTATATTAGAATACAAAAATAAATTTCTTATTATTGCCATTAAGATTCCTAGAAATTATGTAACAGTAGAACAAAAGTTAATTTTACCTTTACCCAATGATAAACATTTTGAAATTGATTACGAAAATGAATATGTTATAGAAATAAATAATAAAACATTTGTATACCAAAATGATGTAGCTGTACAACAATTAAAACCAAGCACACATTGTATTCTAACTAAAGATTGTAAATTGAGACATAACAATAAAACCCAAATTCAAATAATAGATGATGAAACGCTAATTGTAAAAAATGCATACAACGAAGAACTAAAACATAATTGTGATGACAGGAAAATTATATTAAACAATAATCATCTCATAAACTTTTTTAATTGTCAAATATCTTTGTTAAAAGAAAGCTTTTATAATAATCAGAAAATTGTAAATGAAAAATATTTTTACCCTGAAAATAAACTTAATTCCTCTTTCGAAAAAACTATCACTTTTGATGACATTATTGTAAGTAATTTTGAAAACATTAAAGAAATAAAAGAGTTAAAATTGCATAAAAATATTTCATATGTAATAAATGTTAGCATGATTATAATAATTATTTGTACAACAGTAAGCATAACCTATTTTTGCAATAAAATGTATAATAAAGCATACAATGTAAAACAAGCAAATAATGGAATTCAGGAGAATTCTTTTTCAAACCGAGGAGGAGTTACATATGAAATTGCACAAGCAGGTCAACCTACGGCTGACAATAATGAAATTGCACGATCATCGATAAAGGGTCAATCAACGAATGACACCAAATCAATAATCGCAGCTTCAGCAAAAACGGATTATAAAAGCCAACTTGCAAAGCAGACAAGACGCCCAGTAATACTTCTATAACCGATACAATTGCAGCGACGCTTTGGACGGCGGATTGTAAAGGTTCTCATTTGTAAACTATTGTGAAAGTAACATTTGTTTAGATAGAAATAAAGTATAATTGGCCGGTGGCCCATTGTTTAAAAAGAAAAGTTGTTTTTTTTATCTCTAGTGGACACCTAAAACGTAATTCGCGCTTCCTTCGCATAACTGGAAACCTGATGCCGGTCAATGTATAGGCTGCATGAGAATCTGCTTCTGTCGCATTACTGGAAACCTGATGCAGGTCAATGTATTGGCTGCATGGGAATCTACATCAGCATTATTGGTAATCGTTAGGAACTTGAACTATATTGTAGAAAGCTTAAGGCACTTGTTGTTTGACTACTAAACTGAACGGTTGGAACTAAGAATAAACTTACTTGAATTATTACGTTTTAATTGTGTGTTTTATTAGAGCCAGTGGTCGGCTCTTTAAATTGTATTTTTTTGATAACAATAAGGACAAAGTCCTTTTCTTAACCAATGAAATAGAAAATAACAACACAATTAACTTCTTTGATATTAGCATCACAAAAAACAACAACAAACTCACATAAAAAATTTATAGGAAACCCACCACAACCAATACCACAATACACAAAGACTCCCATCACCCGCACTCTCAAAAAATGTCTTCATATAATGCATTTATTCATAGACTGATCAACATCCAATGAGCAAAAATGACTATGATAACGAACTCAACACGATCAAACACATAGCATTATCTAATGTATTCAACACGAAAATGATTGACAACTTACATTACAAAAGCAAGAAGAAGAAAACCAACAACAACATAACAAATTTAGCTCCAAACATTGAAAATAAATATGCTTCAATAAACTACACTAACATATTACCACAAACACTTCAATATGAATTGAAAAACAAAACATACACATCGCATTCAAAACAAACTAAAACATTCAAAAAACCATAAAACAAAAATCTAACATAGACACTGAAAAATGTTCTGGAGTTAATAAATTAACATGCAACGACTGTAACAAATTCTACATTGGTCAAACTGGAAGAACTTTCAACGAAAGATTTAAGGAACATAAACCAAAAATTAACACAAGATCAACATACGCACAACACTTAATAGACTACAATCATAACTACACCGATATAAATAATAATTTGAAACCCCTACATATGTATATGCAGGAAAGTCAAAATATTAGATGCAACAGAAGAATTTGAAATTTACAAAGCTTATAAAATAGAAAAGGACAGCCTTTTAAATGACAAATTAACATTAAAAACTAACCCACTCTATGAGACTATAGAAATAAAAACAATAACAAAACAAATAGCGTACACCAATAACCCAAAAATAATAGCAACTAAAAACATTCAAACGAAAGAAGACAGCATTAGAAATAATAACAACAATAACAAAAAAAAAAAAAAAAAAACAGCTTACACCAATAACTCAACGATACAACACAACAACAACGTAAGGTATAAAGAAGAAGAACAAACAACATCAACAGTACACCAAGTTTGCGCCCGAAGATGGTCTAAAAGCGAAACGCGTCGCCATAATTAAAACCTTTTTAATTTTTGAAAATTATTATTCAAATATACAGGGTGTCCCGTAATTCGTTTTACATACTTTGGGATATGATTCTTGGTCATATTCTAAGAAAAAAATTGTTACACAGTAAAGTCCGTTTCTCAAGTTTGACATCACTTTTTGACAATTTAAAAAAAGGCTAACTTTGGTGTACCCTGACCTGTGTTAAATTCGATATCTCTGTCAATACTGATGATAGAGACCTAATCTTAGAGTTTCTTTATTTTTTACAGATGAACAAAACAATAATAAAGAAAACTCAGCATAAAGTTAGCTCAAAAACCCATACATTTTATGATACTTGGAAAAATACAAAATGGGAAAAATTTAAAAAAAAAAAAAAAAAAAGTTTTTGCTTTGAGGTTTGTTTGAATAAAACAATAATATGATCACTTTTAGTAGTTTTTTTATGTATTTAATACAAATACAATTATAACAAGTGCTCAAAGCGCCCTCCTTCGTTTTGAATCCATGCCAGAGTCCGTTTTTGGATTTCATTGTGGATGTTTGCTTTACATTTGGGGTATGAATGTTCAATAGGTAAATAAGTCGTATAAAAGAATAAGAAAACAAATTTGTTCATTAGTTTGTCAAATTAATTCACGATTGCAGTTTGATCAGAGAGTTTTTTGAAATGCTTTCATTTACGAGAGAAGAATACGCAGACATTTTTTTTCTTATGAGTTTTTAAATGGAAATTGAAGAAAAGCACAACAAAGGATACCAGGAACTTTATACTAACTGAAAATCTGGCAACCCTTAGCCTATAGGAGTCAAATTTAAATACAGTTTCAAAGATTACAAGACTACAAGTAAGACAAGAGTTATCGACAGCAAACACCCACAATGAAATCCAAAAACGGGCTCTGGCATGGATTCAAAACGAAGGATGGGGCTTTGAGCACTTGTTATAATTGTATTTGTATTAAATACATAAAAAATCTACTAAAAGTGATCATATTATTGTTTTATTCAAACAAACCTGAAAGCAAAAACTTTTTTTTATTTTTTTTTAAATTTTTCCCATATCGTATTTTTCCAAGTATCATAAAATGTATGGGTTTTTGAGCTATTTTAATGCTGAGTTTTTTCTTTATTATTGTTTTGTTCATCAGGCCTTTTCTCCAAAAAAAATGACCTCAAAGTCAAAACTTTGTTTTGGGAAGAAAATTTGAACACCACTTAAAATTGAAAATCTGGCAACCCTAAACCTATGGAAGCCTAATTTAAATACAGTCTTAAAGGTTGTTATTTCTACAAAAAATTGAGTCTAAGATTAGGTTCCTATCATCAGTT
The DNA here is from genome assembly GCA_949752695.1 of Melanostoma scalare. Taxonomy (NCBI): domain Eukaryota; kingdom Metazoa; phylum Arthropoda; class Insecta; order Diptera; family Syrphidae; genus Melanostoma; species Melanostoma scalare. Next base: position 95,958,755 of record OX456984.1, read on the forward strand.
TCGACAGAGATATCGAATTTAACAAAGGGCAGGGTACACCAAAGTTAGCCTTTTTTTAAATTGTCAAAAAGTGATTCTAAACTTGAGAAACGGACTTTACTGTAGAACAATTTTTTTCTTAGAATATGACCAAGAATCATATCCCAAAGTATGTAAAACGAATTACGGGACACCCTGCATAACTATAATCCAAAAAAGTTTTTCGAATTTTATTTAAAAAAAATTTTATGGTAAAATTAAATTCTAGCAGCCGTATTTATTAGATTTCGCTATAGCACGCTTAAAACGCATAATATTTGTGCAGTGAATAAGAACTTATTAAGACCTTATTCAGTGAATAAAAAATCCTTATTTATAATCCTTTTCATCACCCATTATAGTTATTCATACCTCATGTCAAAATCATAAGGAAACTCTCTAATTTGGTTTCTCAATGTTTAAAACTGACAACAGAAATTTGTTTTTGTTTATATTTTCCAAGCTATTGTAATGTACACCCAACATTTAATACTGATTTCCCAATCGAAAACGTTCAAACGAAAACACAAGCGGCAACACTATAATGGAATGGTATAATGGAAGACGTTGTTTGTGAGTGAGTGAGTGTGTGTGCAGAAATATACTGTAAAGAGAATGTGTCTAGACATTATGGTTCATAGCAAAACTACCAGAAAGCTCTCGATGTTTCACACTTCTGTAATTATAAAGAGGCCGCTGATTCAACCTAAAGGTCAGTTTTAATTATAGTATAGTGATAAAGTGAAGATTGGGTAAACGTGATTTATTGATTGTGATTTGATTGAATAATAGAGTAGAAATAAAATAAAGAAAGGAAAAGTTTTATTATTGCGAACTAGGCGCACGTTACATTGGTGTCAGAAGTGTAAATAAAACTTATTTGATAAGAAGAAAGGGATTGACTAGTAAAGTGAAGAAAAAAAAGAGTTAAATACAGTGAAAATGGGTAAGTTGTTAGAAGAGCTCAACTGCATTCAGCTTAAAAGTGAGTTAGGTAAGCGAAATCTTTCTAGAGCGGGATCGAAAAATGAGCACGTCCTGAGCTTGCACAATTATTTGGAACAGCAAGGGGAAGACGTAGAGGAAGAGAAAGAAAGTGAAAGTGTAGATTTTTTATAGTATGATGAAGCTTTTGATAGAACAGCGAAACGAGCAAAAGAAGGAACAGCAGAATGCTCTCGAACAACTAGAAGCACAAAGAAATGAGCAAAAGAAGGAACAGCAGAATATTCTCGAAAGACTTTAGGCGCAACAGAATGTTTTGGAAGGTCAGAAAAACATTCTAGAAGGCAAATTGGGCAACATTGAGAAGAATGTATGTGCCCTAGACGAACGCGTTGAAGTAATGGAAAAACAGCTTTCTGTTGTAGAGAATCGTTTCGAAATCATAGGAAGCCGATGTGATAAAGAATTCTCTGTTCTGACCAAGGAATTATACCAGATCCGGAAAATCAAAATTCGAGAATCTGCTGGAGAGTTTGCAAAGAAAAAGGAGATGAAATCGCCAACATTTGATGGACACTCTTCTTGGCCAGTCTACAAGAGACAATTTGAGGCAGACGCTGCAACAAATGGCTGGGATGACGAAGACAAGTACATTGCACTGACTCTTGCTCTTAGAGGACCAGGAGCTGAATTACTTCAAACAGTTCCAGCTGGAAAGAGCGGCAATTTCAATTTTCTCGTGGCAGCTATAGAGATAAACGCTAGATAGCCACTTGAAAGAAGTCTTCCGAGTCCAACTCAATAACGGAGTCCAAAAAAGGGGTGAAAGTCTACAGCAGCTCCAAGCAGACGTCGAAAAACTGGTTCACCTGGCATACCCGGATGCTGGAGAAGAAATCATCAACCAGCTTGATGTTGAGTCCTTCGTTCGTGCCATTTCCGAAATACATCTTCAGAGGTCTGTGCGAACTGCTAGAACACGTACTCTTTCTGAAACTTTAGCATTCGCATTGACAATTGAAGCAGCAGAACAGGCTTCTCATGGAGTACATCGACTTAGAGTAGCCATAGCCGAAGAATGCTCGTGCCAAAGAGCTGATCGAGCTGATACCGACTACCACCAAATAAAGCCGCTTGTCAACATTGTGGAAGCAAGAGATCCAACCCAGACCAAGGTAGGAACAACACCAACATTTCATATCAATCCGAACGAGTAAGAACCAACTTCGAGGGGCAGAGGCTGGCTTCTTGTATATCGATGGCCCCAGAACCACCATCCAGGTCTCTCAGACTAAACGAGACAACAAAAGTCTGACTGTGGAGACTACTATTAACGGGACCAATCATGTGGCTACCATCGACACCGGTGCCACAGCATCAATAGCACGTCAAGACCTGGTAAAGATGACGTGGCTTCATAACACCAATAGCTACCGTCTAAGAACCGCAACGGGAGAAGCAGCAAGAGTATATGGAGAAGTGTGTCTTAAGATCCGACTGGCCGATCTAGTGTTTACTCATCAATTCCTGGTGGCAGATATATGTGACGAGTGCATAATTGGAATCGACTTTATGAAACAGCACGGAGTTATTTTGGACATCGGTAATCAGGTTTTGAAGTACCAAAATAAGGAACTTCCAATGACCTATTGGAACGAAAGTACGTCGACACTGAGGACTGTCATCACGGAAGATCTGATTCTGCCTCCTTCTTCTGAAGTGTTCGTTTGGACAAAACTGGAAGGTGAGTTTGGAAGCCTCATGGTGGAACCAGGCCCAGAGTGTTCCTCCGAAAGCGTCATCATTGGGAAAACACAGGTAGCACCGAAAAACAAAATGGTCCCCGATCGTTTTCGATGGACTTTGCGAATCGGTTGCAGCAATTACAAAAATAACAGATGAAGCCCCTAAACTATTACTCCGGAGGAGCTCAAGACCATCAAAGATAGCATATTTAATTCATCCAACCCTGATCACCAACAAACAAGGATGGCTGAAAATCTCCTACAAGAGTACACTGACATCTTCGCATCGCAAAAGGGGCAATATGGTAGGACACAGTTGGTGCATAATCGCATCAACACAGGAGATGCAAGACCGATTCCTCAACCCGCAAGACGCCTTCCACTGGTCAAACAAGGTGAGGTTGACGAAATGATAACAACAATGAAGAAGGACGGTCTTATCGAAAAATCCAAAAGTCCTTGGGCGTCACCAGTGATGCTAGTGAAAAAGAGAGACGAAAGCACTCGTCTTTGTGTGGACTGCCGAAGGCTGAATGATGTGAATAATAAGGACAGCTATCCCCTGTTGAGAATCAGTGATACCCTGGATGCCATGGAGGGAGCCCAGTGGTTCTCGACGCTGGACTTGAAGAGTGGATATTGGCAAGTTGACATCCACCCTGATGATCGGAAAAAGACAGCGCTTTCTACAGGTAATGGGCTCTGGCAGTTCAAAGTTATGTCGTTTGGGCTATGCAACGCTCCTGCAACATTCGAGCGTTTGATGGAGTGCGTTCTTCAAGGACTGACGTGGAAAGCTTGCCTAGTCTACTTGGACGAGTATCTTTAGGCCGAAAGGCAATAGAAATAAGTTATTGTGTAATTTAGAGTACCCGCCTAGGGTCAGTAAGTTAATTAAGTTATTATGTAAGCTAGTTTAAACATTTTTGTTAGCATGTAAGTAGTTATAAGTGATATACAATAAAAAAATGAATTTAAAACTGAAAAAAAAAAAACTACTTGGACGATGTCATTGCTTACTGGAAAACATTTGACCAACATTGCAAGAACCTAAAAGCCGTGTTTCAGAGACTTCGAGAGGCAAACCATAAACTGAATCCGGAAAAATGTGCACTTGTCAAAACTGAAGTTAAGTATTTGGGGCACATCATCTCTTCCCAAGGAGTGAAGACTGATCCTGAAAAAGTTGACTCCGTAAAAATTAGCCAACACCACAGGACAAACATCAACTCCGAAGCTTTCTTGGTCTTCCCACATATTACCGACGGTTTGTTAAGAACTTTGCTGGAGTTGCAAAGAGTTTGCATCAGCTCACCGAAAAAGGGAAGCAGTTTAAATGGTCAGGTGAGTTCGAGAAATCTTTCCAGGAGCTCAAATACCGCCTCTGTAACGCTCCAGTGCTGGCACATCCAGCACCTGGAAAAACATTCATCATCGACGCAGATGCAAGCAACGTTGGAATCGGGGCGGTACTATCCCAAGTGCATGATGGCGAGGAGAAAGTGGTGGCATACTAAAGCAAGGTCCTCTCGAAGCCAGAAAGAAATTACTGCGTGACCAGAAGGGAACTGCTAGCTCTTATCTTGGCAACAAAGCACTTCCATAAGTACATCTATGGACAGAAAGACTGCAGACTTATGACTACCAGATTCAACACCGCAGAGGAAAGCTGCACTCAAACGCCGACGCACTATCCCAAAGACCTTGTAAAGTGTCCAAAAGGAAGTTAAAACTTTTGGTCTTTTGTTAAGAACGTTAAGAACTCGACCACGTCATCGGTCCCAACGCTCGTCTTCAATGACTTTCCGTATGTCAGCTCCATCGATAAGGCCAATTTGCTGGCAACTCAATTTGCTGCTAACTCGACACTTGCTGATAGCAAATTGGCCCCACCTGCGCTTTTGCTGCTGCTATGAAGCAGATATTTTTTCGAACTCGCTCGGTTGCGAGAGCTCTCAAAGATCTCAATATACACAAATCAGATTTCACAGATTTTATCCCCGCCGTTGTTCTGAAGAGGTGCTCTTCTACGCTGGCAAAACCACTGCGTATGCTTTTCCATCTTTCCTATTCTGCTGTTATTTTTCCGAGCAGATGGAAAACAGCATTTGTCCAGCCGGTCCCTAAAAAAAACCAATCTTCCTCCCCTTCCAATTACCCTCCAATTGCACTAACATCCCTTCTTTCCAAGGTCAAGGAAACGTTGATAAACCGTCAACTTATGAAATATCTTGAAAGCTTCTTAGTGACCGTCAGTACGGCTTTCGTAGCAAACGGTCCACTGGTGATTTGATAGCTTATCTAATCGAAAAGTGAAACCAATCTTTACATTGTTTTGGAGAACGTAAGATTATTACGCTGGATATTTCTAAAGCATTTGATAGAGTTTGGCATCAAGCTTTTTTATCGAAAATGCGTGCTTTTGGTATCGATGAGTCTCTTCTTCGTTGGATTAGAAATTGCCTTTCCGACCGTTCAATACAAGTTGTATTTGATGGCTTCAAGTCTGGTACCCACCTTATAAATGCTGGTGTGCCCCAGGGCTCCGTTTTGTCTCCGACTCTCTTCCTCATTTTCATTAATGATCTCTTGCCTGCAGCTTCTAATCCTCTCAACTGTTTTGCTGACGACTCGACCCTCAGCTTTTCATATTCGTTTCCAAATTCACGTCCCTGCTCTTCGGATGTGGAACTGAAACGGTTGCGTATGATAAGCTCATTGAATTCTGACCTAGACAGCATTGTTACATGGGGTCATAAAAACCGAGTAGAATTCAATGTTTCGAAAACTTTATAATGTCTCTTGTCGTTGAAGTTTAAAGACTGCAGACTTATGACTACCAGATTCAACACCGCAGAGGAAAGCTGCACTCAAACGCCGACGCACTATCCCAAAGACCTTGTAAAGTGTCCAAAAGGAAGTTAAAACTTTTGGTCTTTTGTTAAGAACGTTAAGAACTCGACCACGTCATCGGTCCCAACGCTCGTCTTCAATGACTTTCCGTATGTCAGCTCCATCGATAAAGCCAATTTGCTGGCAACTCAATTTGCTGCTAACTCGACACTTGCTGATAGCAAATTGGCCCCACCTGCGCTTTTGCTGCTGCTATGAAGCAGATATTTTTTCGAACTCGCTCGGTTGCGAGAGCTCTCAAAGATCTCAATATACACAAATCAGATTTCACAGATTTTATCCCCGCCGTTGTTCTGAAGAGGTGCTCTTCTACGCTGGCAAAACCACTGCGTATGCTTTTCCATCTTTCCTATTCTGCTGTTATTTTTCCGAGCAGATGGAAAACAGCATTTGTCCAGCCGGTCCCTAAAAAAAACCAATCTTCCTCCCCTTCCAATTACCCTCCAATTGCACTAACATCCCTTCTTTCCAAGGTCAAGGAAACGTTGATAAACCGTCAACTTATGAAATATCTTGAAAGCTTCTTAGTGACCGTCAGTACGGCTTTCGTAGCAAACGGTCCACTGGTGATTTGATAGCTTATCTAATCGAAAAGTGAAACCAATCTTTACATTGTTTTGGAGAACGTAAGATTATTACGCTGGATATTTCTAAAGCATTTGATAGAGTTTGGCATCAAGCTTTTTTATCGAAAATGCGTGCTTTTAGTATCGATGAGTCTCTTCTTCGTTGGATTAGAAATTGCCTTTCCGACCGTTCAATACAAGTTGTATTGGATGGCTTCAAGTCTGGTACCCACCTTATAAATGCTGGTGTGCCCCAGAGCTCCGTTTTGTCTCCGACTCTCTTCCTCATTTTCATTAATGATCTCTTGTCTGCAGCTTCTAATCCTCTCAACTGTTTTGCTGACGACTCGACCCTCAGCTTTTCATATTCGTTTCCAAATTCACGTCCCTGCTCTTCGGATGTGGAACTGAAACGGTTGCGTATGATAAGCTCATTGAATTCTGACCTAGACAGCATTGTTACATGGGGTCATAAAAACCGAGTAGAATTCAATGTTTCGAAAACTTTATAATGTCTCTTGTCGTTGAAGTTTAACATTCCCCCATTGCCATTATCCATGAATGGTACCTGCATCCAAGAAACCGAAAAGCTGGCAGTACTTGGTGTAAGTGTAAACGATGATCTTCGCTGGAATGACCACATATTTGAAGTCGCCAAAAACGCTGCAATCTGATCTGGCTACAATTTATGAGGCCTTCATCCGCCCAAAACTGGAGTATAACTCCCATATCTGTTCAGGTGCTTCTCAAACATCTTTGCACCTACTTAACAGGGTACAAAATAGAGCGTTTAAATTGATAGGTGATAGTTCAATCGTAGAATCGATTGATTCTCTTGAACATCGTCGAAACGTTACCTGTCTTAGTCTCTTTTATCGCTTTTTCTACAAAGAGTGCTCTAGTGAAATAGCCAGTTGCATTGGCTAAAAAAAAAATGGATTGCAAGCATTGTATGCGGCAAGAAGACAAAGGAAATATTACCGCTCAGCAGCTTAGAGACTAAGAGGTAAGAGCTGACCCCATATGCGGATAGAGCAATGAGGAAGAGAGGACTGCTCAACAGGAGGATATCCAGATCCAGATATCGAACCCATTCTCGCAAGGAAAGAAAATGAAGAGAAACCAGAATGGGTTCGAAAGTCAGTGAAGTTCTTCGTGAGATGCATGACGGACCTTCTGGAGGCCACCTGGGAGTTAACAAAACACTGGAGAAGGTGCGACATCGGTTCTACTGGTTGCATGCTAGAGATTACGTGGAGAAGTGGTGCCGAACATGTGACAAGTGTGCTGCAACCAAAGGACCTGGTAGAAAGATTCAAGGTAAGATGCATCAGTACAACGTTGGATCGCCTTTTGAGAGGATTTCAGTAGATGTGGCTGGGCCTTTTCCAGACACCAACGCTGGAAACAAGTACATTCTGGTAGTAATGGACTACTTTAGCAAGTGGCCTGAGGTGTATGCCATCCCAAATCAAGAAGCCAAAACGGTGGTCGACCAGATTGTGTTTAACTGAGTGAGCAGATTTGGCGTACCTATGGAACTCCATTCCGACCAAGGGAGGAACTTTGAGTGAAACATTTTTCAAGGAGTGGTGCGGACTACTTGGTATCAAGAAAACGAGGACCACACCGCTTCATCCACAATCTGATGAGATGGTTGAAAGATTCAACCGGACGTTGAAAGAACACATCACCAAGGTCGTAGGCGACTACCAAAGAGACTAGGATAGGCACGTACCGCTATTCCTGATGGCCTATAGTGCGGTACATAGCTCGACAGGACAAACACCATCTGAAATCCTGTTCGGGAAAACCATACGGCTGCCCAGCGAACTTAAATTTGGATGCCCCACAGAGGAGCCACAGGACACGAACGAGTATGTGGACTTGAGGTCATCAAGAAAAAGGAAAGACTCGCTGACATCCATAAAAGAACAAGGGCACGGATGAAAGCCTATAGCGACCGGATGAAGATAGATGGAATTATTCGGGACGAACAATCTTAACGAGGCGGCAGTGTACACCCAACATTTAATACAATCGAAAACGTTCAACCGGAAAAACAAGCGGCAACACTTTAATGGAATGGTATAATGGAAGACGTTGTTTGTGAGTGAGTGTATGTGTGCAGAAATATACTAAGCGCACGTTACACTATTAAAGATGAAATGTAGGTCTCTCCATATACGTTATTTATTATTCTATATTTATATACATTCTATATTATTCCTTGGCCTTAATTTCTTGTTGTTTTGTCCAAAAAGGGGAAATCAAAAACGTTTCCCAATTGGACAACTTGTAAGAAACCAATTTGCAAAAAAGGAAAACAATGCATATTTCTTTCAATTGAAAACACAAGTTAATGTAATTTGAGTACATTTCCATTTTAGTTATTTTTAAAATTCTCAAAGTTTTAAATAAACCACTGAATGACAATTCAATACTCAAAATCAAATGACATTTATTCGCTAAAAGACTTAAAACACGCATATCGGCGTTTAAGCTATTCAACCCTTATTCACTGACGAAAAATGGTTATAAATATGATTTTTGTTTTATTCAATGAATTAGCTTGTTTTAAAGTTGTGCGGAGTTTATTATGCGATTATAAATACGGTTGTAGGAGTTTTGATAACCTCAAATCTAAACATGAAGAAGCACCTGGAGGAATTGACTGACGCTAAACGCGCAATTTAGTCGTTTTATGAGAAAAATGCATCAAGAACAGATACATTGAGCAGAGTGCAAAACAAAAGTTATTCCAATCTACAGCATTGTCAATCCTGTTCTACGGACCGCAAGTATAAGAACATTGCTTCATAGAACCTGTGGAAAATTTCTAATGTATTTTGTTAAAAGAATATTTCGATTACCAGTGAACACTCCAAATAGTATGAGTTATCTTGAAACAGGAATACCTCCTTTCATTATGGACACCCTTACCGCATGCACTTTGACTACGTTGTAAAGGTAAATGAAATGGAAGATAAATCGAATACCAAGAAAAGCCTTAACAGCAGTTATCAAAAGAAAAGGAACAATGTTCGAAGAATGAGCTAGCCTTGCTGCTGCTTGTGGCATCACCATAAACATAACAACTCGGGAGCAACCATCCATGCTAAGGAGAATGTTCAAGAAAGTTCTGGAATAGTTTGGAATCACCCTATTTCAAAGATATGTTTTAGAAGCCAGCTCTTCTCTGTTTAGATGTTGCTACAGTCGTCTAATCTTCAACCTGCAGCACAACTCGTAAATTTTAAATAGGAACTCATTGAATAAAGTAAGCATTATCTTCAAAGCGAGAGGAGAATTGCTCAATTTTAACCTTGTACCAGACATAATGAATCGAAAATCAAACCTCTACTTGCATATCTACCCATCTGGTGATAAAAAGAATTATCTCCTACAGTTACCACGAAAACCCTTCTGATCAAAAATATCTACACGGAAAATATCTTCTTTAATATGGAAGACAGATATAATGTCTCTCCAATAAGTATTGTACTCATCAATGACTAGGCTTTTCCAAATTGATGAAAACACGTTCCTCTTTGACTTCTATAGGAGTAGCAACCCAAACACTTACCGAGGATGAACCCGACTCTACCAAATTTAAATTTTTACTTTATTGACAAAAATTAAAAAAAAAAAGAATACAAAAAAATAACAATAATGTAATTCATGTAGACCACATTCATTTGACAAATTCAAAAAATTAAATACCCGGATGTAACTGTTATCCTGAATTGATTATTATTATACCAATTAGCAGAATCAATATATTATTGTAATAGAACACAATACATACTATTGTGAATACATCTAATAATACTTGACATTTGAAATGCATTAATAAATAAAATGTCTTTCTCAAGCAACACGTCTTTTATTTTGCTCCTTAATAATCCGGGTTTTCACTACTTGCACATCACAACAGTAACTAAAACAATATTTCTATAATAATACAATAAGTTAATCTGTAAATCCTTAATTTAGAAAAATACCTCCCTTTGGAAGGTGTCATGTAGACGGGAATCGACGATGCATCATTTTTATGATTCATACAGCGTCGAATCTAGTCTAAACTTTCTTTTTCATTTTTATTTAGTTTATAAGTTAGTCTTTAAGTAATACCAAATATATCTCATGAAAAGTGTCTTTGAGCATCAGTTATAAAAATATTAGTTTCATTGAAAAACTGAAGTTAGCTCCGGTTTAAATGATGAAAGTTTAAAAACGGTCTATCTATAAAAAAAAATTTCAATTTTCAAAAACCAATCCAAGGCAACCAGTTGATAGTTCCAAACATTCTGATAATTTTAAGTTGTTTGTGATCGTTAGCGCTTATTTAAAAAGCTGGATATAAAGGGAAATAAATAATATTGAGGAAAATAAAACTATTTTTTGTAAAAAATGAAACCAGTACGTAATGGGGCAAAAAGGACTGGTAGTCCCTTTTGCCCCGCTTCGTACTGGTTCCACTTTCAAAGCAAAACAACAACCGAATTTTTAAGGCAACATTCTTCAAGAGTGGTCTCACTTTTTCAAATAGCCGGTTGATTTGGAAAAGCATACCGGCAGCAGTTCCTAATAATGCTATATGGTTTCAGGAAAATTGGACTCTATCCTGTTGACCCAAACGTTTTCTCAGAAGACCTACCTTAGATAATATACACCGGACAGCGGACACCCATTTAAATAATAATTGTAATATGTAAATAAAATAAAATATTTTTCATCTTGAGAATATTGAAAAAAAAAAAAAAAAATAGGAAATTTGTGTCTGTAGATGAAAATCGAAGTAAGCAAACATGTTGTGGAAGGTAAGCGGGTTCACAAATGACCAGAGAAGAAGAAAATCAAGTGTCCCTGCGCCTTACGGAGAGTGAGTGTTCCGCATATTAACAATGGACAATTGGGTAATATTAATATAACAGTGAATAATACGAAATTCATACGTGCAATTTTATAAAGCACAATTTTTATTTCAACATCATAATATAAGTACATACATCAGCTGAACCACCTTCCGCAGGAATTTTTTTTTGATTGTTTTTGTAATTGAATTTTATTTGAAAAGGACAGTGCTTGTCTATTTCGGTAAAAAAGCCACTTCATGCGTTCCTTTAACGTGAAATTTTCTTTTCTACAACTATATTAGAAGAAGCTAATAAAATTCAATGTTATGGAATCCCACAAGCTGTAAACCAAGCTCGACGGTATTTTTAATTTCATTGATGTACTTATGGCATATAACTGCAACAAGACGTGTGATTTTTTGAAATTACTAAAAAAATGTATAGTGCCCGTGGCGTAATGGTATAAGCATGTCTGCCTCTTACGCGGGAGGTTCGTGGTTCGAATCCCAACAGAAACCAAAAATGTTTTTCCACGGGTATCACCTCTCGAGAGGAATTGGGAAGTCCTCCGATTGTAAGATTAACTGCCATGAATAGCGCTTTTTTCGATTAACAGTGTGGAACCGGAAGAGCATTGTAGACACCCCCATTCGACGATGCATCATTTTTATGATTCATACAGCGTCGAATCTAGTCTAAACTTTCTTTTTCATTTTTATTTAGTTTATAAGTTAGTCTTTAAGTAATACCAAATATATCTCATGAAAAGTGTCTTTGAGCATCAGTTATAAAAATATTAGTTTCATTGAAAAACTGAAGTTAGCTCCGGTTTAAATGATGAAAGTTTAAAAACGGTCTATCTATAAAAAAAATTTCAATTTTCAAAAACCAATCCAAGGCAACCAGTTGATAGTTCCAAACATTCTGATAATTTTAAGTTGTTTGTGATCGTTAGCGCTTATTTAAAAAGCTGGATATAAAGGGAAATAAATAATATTGAGGAAAATAAAACTATTTTTTGTAAAAAACTCCTTATGGGGCAAATGAAACCAGTACGTAATGGGGCAAAAAGGACTGGTAGTCCCTTTTGCCCCGCTTCGTACTGGTTCCACTTTCAAAGCAAAACAACAACCGAATTTTTAAGGCAACATTCTTCAAGAGTGGTCTCACTTTTTCAAATAGCCGGTTGATTTGGAAAAGCATACCGGCAGCAGTTCCTAATAATGCTATATGGTTTCAGGAAAATTAGACTCTATCCTGTTGACCCAAACGTTTTCTCAGAAGACCTACCTTAGATAATATACACCGGACAGCGGACACCCATTTAAATAATAATTGTAATATGTAAATTAAATAAAATATTTTTCATCTTGAGAATATTGAAAAAAAAAAAAAAAATAGGAAATTTGTGTCTGTAGATGAAAATCGAAGTAAGCAAACATGTTGTGGACGGTAAGCGGGTTCACAAATGACCAGAGAAGAAGAAAATCAAGTGTCCCTGCGCCTTACGGAGATTGAGTGTTCCGCATATTAACAATGGACAATTGGGTAATATTAATATAACAGTGAATAATACGAAATTCATACGTGCAATTTTATAAAGCACAATTTTTATTTCAACATCATAATATAAGTACATACATCAGCTGAACCACCTTCCGCAGGATTTTTTTTTGATTGTTTTTGTAATTGAATTTTATTTGAAAAGGACAGTGCTTGTCTATTTCGGTAAAAAAGCCACTTCATGCGTTCCTTTAACGTGAAATTTTCTTTTCTACAACTATATTAGAAGAAGCTAATAAAATTCAATGTTATGGAATCCCAGAAGCTGTAAACCAAGCTCGACGGTATTTTTAATTTCATTGATGTACTTATGGCATATAACTGCAACAAGACGTGTGATTTTTTGAAATTACTAAAAAAATGTATAGTGCCCGTGGCGTAATGGTATAAGCATGTCTGCCTCTTACGCGGGAGGTTCGTGGTTCGAATCCCAACAGAAACTAAAAATGTTTTTCCACGGGTATCACCTCTCGAGAGGAATTGGGAAGTCCTCCGATTGTAAGATTAACAGCCATGAATAGCGCTTTTTTCGATTAACAGTGTGGAACCGGAAGAGCATTGTAGACAACCCCATTCACAAGGCATGGTTGTGAGAAATGCGATAGATCCAGGAGCTCGCCGCTCTGTTGCGCCTACCTGCGTAGGTATGTAAATGAAGGTCAACAAATACTCTAAGAAAAAAAAGCTAGATACCTAAATAGGCATGATTTCTTTGAAAAAAACGTTTAGAGGATTGGACATTTTTATTTTTTAAGTTTCTTAACCTGATCACCTATTGAAAAATTTCTTTATTCTGAATATTCGACCAGTCATTTATTAGTGACTAGCAAAACCCTGCCCGCTTCGCAGGGCGAAAATAAAAAGCAAAATATTCCTTTTTTTTTTTGTTTTAAAAGTGTTTTATTGAATATTCTTGTTTTTAATACTTTTTGATATGAAATATTTTTGGTTTTTCCATAGTTGGTCGTATAAATGAATAAAGCAGATGGTTTTCCAACACGTGAACAACCAGCATAAAGTTGGCCATGAGAAAAAACTGGATGTTCCAAATGTTTACCACAGATTTCAAGCGTTTGGCATTGAGATTTATTAATTGTCATGCCAAAAGCAATTCGAATAGGCAACTGCAAACGTTTAAATTCAAATGGTAAATCAGGTGGAATCATTGGTATACTTGGTACTAAGACATCTTCGCCTTTTAGTTTACCAGTTAAAATTTTCGCTTCAATAACATATTCATTAATCGTTTAACTACTAATCTGGTGCCATTACATAATCTTGGATGATTTAGATTTCTTAACATTATAATTGGAATACCTACTTTTAATTATAAATAGTAAGGCGGAATACTTGGTAGATCCAATTAATTTAAAAATTCGATTGGATAGTTCACAGCTTCATCCGGATTCATGACGGCAACGACAGCAACGCTTACACGCTTGGTATTTTGTTCATAACTTCCACATTGATACTTATAACATCTCTATTCGTACGTGCCAATATTCATCTTTGGCTTAACCAATCTTAATTTCGGTAATTAGTTACAATATTAGGAAACAAACTCTGTATATTTACGCAGCATTTGATTCTGATAACGAACAAAAATTATTTGGCAATCTTATTTGACCATCAATATCAAGAGGTAATTCTCCATTTCGAATTCTCAATAATTGCTTGAAAAATTCTGCAGCTGTTGAATCATTCTGCAATAACACTATTATATTTGAGAGAAAACAGTTTCATATATTTTCAAAACGTTATGAAGATTTCAATCTACCGCTTTATTCGTCAGTAGCAGTAGATCGAGGAATAACCGGAAGTGTTTGCCGGAAGTCACCAGCAAATAACACCAATGCACACCGAAAAGACCTCTCAAACCTTGTAATGTACGATTGAATGCTTCTTATGATTTCTTGTGTGCCATGGTGGATTCATCCCAAATAATTATTTTACACTGCTGCAATACTTTTGCCATTCCTGATCTTTTTGAAATGTTACATGTTGGCGCTTCCATTCATTATACACTGGTCTACAAAATTGAACTTTTTGGTTGTTGCCAAAAGCAAGCTATATTATTCTATAGGTTTTTGCTTCGCTTAATCTAAATATGAGCTCACAATCTACCTAACAGCTCGAGTTTCTGAGATATTAGGCGTTCAAAATCGAAAAAATCCAGTTTTTGCTATCTTTGAGCCTCTGTTTTAACATGAAAAATATGTTAGCCCAAAAACAAACCATTGCTTTTCCGATGATTTGGTATCAAATTTTTGAGATATTTGACTTCAAAAGTTGCAATACAGGGTCATACATTATTTTGAGGCCTAAGCGCAGTCTCGAAAGGAAATTGGAATTAGAAAACTCATTTTTTTTTTTTTTTTTGAGTCCAAAAAATTCAAAAATATGTTTTCTGACTCTAATTTCTGCAAGAGTCCTCAAAATAGTGCATGACTCATCGCATTTTTTGAAGCCAAATATCTCAATATCTGAACGCCTAATGTCTCAGAAACTCGAGCTGTTAGGTAAATTCTGAGCTCATATTTAGATTCAGCGAAGCAAACACCTTTATAATAATAAAGCTTGCTTTCGGCAACAGAACACTGTTGATCAGTTATTCATCTACAATAAGCAAGACAGAATTAACAATATGATTAAAAAAAAATCCTATTTTTGACGTAGGGAATTTAGTTTTCGTTGAACAACACCTGGCATAAAAATAAAAAACTTTAAATTCGTTATGTTATTTCTATTTTGACACACCTGCAAACACAAAAATTTTGATAGTTTTGGTGTTTTTTGCCCACTCAAGCTCTCACTTTCAATCGCATGTGCCCCTTTACGACATAAAAGAAAGTTGAAGAAAATGTACCACTGCACTTACTTTTTTCTACTTTTTACATTTACATTTACATTTACATTAAACCTAATCCACACATAAATCTGCGGAGTAGGCGGAGTTGCAGCCGGGCGACAAAGACCATTTGGCTGATACACCACAAGACAAACTACTACATACTACATAGAACAAATAACACATGACAACAGCACGCAGTAGTTACGGACGGTCCCCCATCTTGTAACTAACAGCGCTAATTCCGATTTAATTACGGTGTTCTAATGGGAACCGACTCTTTTCGGTTGACAAGGCGGTTGTCAAGTTTCTACCTTTTATTTTTTTATTTTTAATAAATGTTTATTTCATTTTCAGAATCTTAATAACAGATAAAATAGATAAATGTGTAATTGTACTAGCAGTGCCCGCGACTTCGTCCGCGGGGAATTCTGACTTTCGGTAGAGTTTTTAGTTTTTTAGGCTAATTATTTTGCAAATAAGACATATTGCATAAAGTAACCTATAACATATATTATTTTGTTTAAGAACATGTTTGCACACGACGACGTTCTTACTTTTTCCATCTTTTACGAAATAAAAAGGTTTTGTGGGATTGATACACGTGACCGTGCCACATAGAGTTGCCATGGGATTTTTTTCTAAACGAAAATCTGCGACTTTAAGCGTCTGAGCCTTATTTATACTAATATCTAATACTGGTTTCAGAGGAAACTGTATTCTAAAAACTAAATTAAAATGACAAATCAGTGCAAATTGATGCAGTACGGGGAATCAAAAAGTTTTCTCTTTTGTCATTTCAGTCATTTTTAAAACTTTTAAAGTGCCGCATTTTGTAGGTGTGTAAGATTCTTGATTTCTCGTTATTGGCAACTTGCTCAGTGTCCATAATATTGTCTACTGATAGACATTCGACAACATTCCCCACGAAGTCTGACAAAATTTATTAGTTTGTATTGTTAACTATATCTTATTAGTCGGCGCCGAAATCGACCTTTCGCAAAGCCATTCCCAATTGCCAATATTTACTTGAAGATCAAAATAGACATTTCTTCTCAGGTCAACTGTGTAATCGACAATTTGACAGAAGTCACCTCACGGTGAAAGAACTTTTGAAATCGGTCCAGTAGCTTCAAGGTTCCCGTTTACGTTGCCGCTCCCGTAGGAACATAGGGATAACAAACACAGCCCACGTCCTTCCTCAGGCTCTAGACTATCTCTGCACCAAAATTCATACAAATAGGTTCAATAGTTTGGGCGGTAGACGGTAACAAAGAAAAACAGACAGACAGAGTTGATTTCGGATCTATAATGTTAGTAAGTACTTCCGTTCCCATGGGAATATGAGGATAACTTAAAGTTTATGTTACTTGGAGATAGTCTAACGGGGAAAGTGTTCTTAAAATCAGAACAGTTGAGTAGTTCCTATGTTCCTGTTTACATTCGCGGTCTTGTGGGAAAATAGGGATAACATATACATAATACATATATCCAAAAATTCATATAAAAAGGATTAATAGTTTGGGCGGTTGTTGGTAACAACAAAAATTAAACAGACAGATTTTAATTCAGACTTATAATATTAGTAAAGACTACCATTCCCGTGGGAATATGGTGACCGTTCCCGTAGGAATATGGGGATGAGTTACAGTTTATAGCCGCGTTTTATTGAAAATTTTCTATATGCAGTTATGTTCATTTAGAATAAAACGATTTTTGGTTTATATTCATTTAGCACGTCACTTTCAATTTTAACTTTCAGAGTTGGTACCCTTGGCACTTGTTCTAAGGATAAGAAACATTAAAAATTAGCATTCAGAAGAATATAAATGCATACCTTTTATTTTCCATTTTTATTTTTCTCTATTTAATTCTCGATTCTCAATTTATTTGCCGCATTCCAACTTTTTTACTTTCGAGGTAAACAAACAAATGTTACTTTAATTTTTTTTTCGCAATGGCTGTGTTCAATTAGATTCATTTTGTGACTCATGTTTTTGGTTGCCTTGGTTCTGATGTTCTTATGTGTTCTGTCTGATGTTCTTTTTTTCTGACCGATTGCGAAACTTTCCTTGTGTGTGCGTGTGTGTGTGTGTTAGTAACTGCGTGTCTATTTATGTCCCCACCAAGTCACCACCTGACTCTTCTATTAGCTATTAGGTGTGTTTCTTTACTGAAAATTCGCACGAAATGCACCGAAATTCGGCGAAAGTCAGTCTAATCCCGTTCCAATTTTTCGTAGCAGTGCACAAAAAAGAGAGTACTCTCGAGAGAATAAAAAAATTTCCCCGTCCTGCGAATTTCCGCCACCAAAATTTCTGTGGACAGAAATCATGCACAGCCAAAACAAATACCACAACTGTCAAACAGACGTTTTTCCAAGCGTTGCGTTGCTGCGAATGTTTTGTTCAAGGCGTTTCTTTACTTTTAAGACAATTACGCTCTTTCAGAGAGTTTCTGAAAAAATTTTACAACCACTTCTTAAAAAAAAAATTTCTGTGCACAAAAAGTAAAGAAACAGACTTATTCAATCTGTTGTCGAAAATCAGAAAATATGAACGAACACAACCCAAAGACTGCCAACCTCTGGGTGCCAAAAAAGAAATTTAACCAACCATCCCTGTTGTGCAGTTAGCTAACTGCGATATTTATGTTCATTTAGGCTATTGACATAAGGAGTTGTTGTTTTTCCATGAGCGATGTTTTACTGAAATGAACATAACTTCACATAGAATTTCGATAAAACGCGCCTTATGTCACTCGGGGAGAGTGTGGCATTCTAATGGTGGAAGAATTTTTTAAATCGGTGCTGTAGTAACAAAGTTCCCGTATACGTTCTAGTTCCCGTGGGAATATAGGGATAAAATATATAGCTAATGTCCTTCTTAAAATTCTAAACTATCTCTTTACAAAATTTCATTTAAATCTATTCAATAGTTTGGGCGGGAGATGGTAACATAGAAAGACGAACAGACAGAGCTTCTTTCGCACTTATTATATTAGTAAAAACTCCCGTTCCCGTAGGATGAATTAAAGTTTATGTTACTCAAGGATAGTGTAGCATTCTAATGGTGGAAGAATTTTTGAAATCGGTGTTGTAGTTTCTAAGTTCCCGTATACGTTCCCGTTCCCGTGGGAATATGGGGATAAAATATATAGCCTATGTCCTTCCTCAGGTTCTGAACAATCTTTGTACGAAGATTCATTTTAATCTGTTCATTAGTTTGAGCGGGAGATTGTAACATAGAAAGGTGAACAGATAGAGCTAATTTTGCATTTATAATAATAGTGAGGACCGGTTCCCGTGAGAATATTCGAATGAAATAAAGCTTATGTCCGTCCTCAAGTTCAGAACAATTTTTGTACAAAATTTCATTTAAAACGGTTTATTAGTTTGGGCGGGAGATGGTAACATAGGATGACGGACAGACAGAGCTTCTTTCACACTTATTATATTAGTAAGCCCTCCCGTTCCTGTAGGAATATGTAAATGAATTAAAGTTTATGTTACTGTGGGATAGTGAAGCATTCTATCGGTGAAAACATTTTTGAAATCGATGTTGTAGTTTCTAAATTCCCGTATACGTTCTCGTTCCCGTGGGAATTTAGGGATAAAATATATAGCCTATGTCCTTCCTCAAGTTTTAGACTATCTCTGTATCAAATTTTATTTAAATCGGTTCAGTAGTTTGGGCGGGAGATGGTAACATAGAAAGCCGGACAGACAGAGTGACTTTCACATTTATAATATTAGTTAGGATTAGGATAATTGAAATTTTTTTTTTAAGAATTATGAAAAATGAAACAGTTAAGTACATTCCGTTGTTGAGAAAACAAGAATCGAAAGTACTGTACTTAAATAAAAGGAATTATAAATATTTATCGATGGGGATGCGGTAAAAATTAAGAACTTACGATGATAACATAACATAAGTGAACAAAAAAAAATCAAAAAGAAAAAACAGTGAGCATTATTATTATTTTTTTTTTTTTTATATAATTAAATTAATGGATTCAGTAAATTTTCAAGAGCATCATAGTCATACAAAAATAACCAATTTTTAATTTTATTAAAAATACTGATTTAACTCTCCCACATCTAAGAATTTCAGGTAGCTTATTGAACATACGAGGTGCAGTTATTTTTTCGACACATTGATAAAAATTAAAATTAAATTTTGAATTTGAATTATTGAATTATTGAACTATTGTGAATTAACAAGTAACTTAACTGATTGGTATAATGCTCAAATTTCCCGCCCTTCCAACCATCCTTATTCAAAGAATAAAACCAAAAAACGGAATAAGAATTATAATGAACAGAATAAAATTATTCCGTATCCAAACCGCAATCATACAACACGTCTTTTCTTTTTTATCTGGTCGCCACTACTTTTCCCTTTTTGTCACTGCATTTCTTTTGCTCATTTTTCAGTTCAAAGTTTAAAAAGGTTAAAACTAATAACCAAATAATATAATTAGTAAAAATCCTTGCTAATTTTTCATGGCGCACGAGCAGGGACAAAATTGAGTCTCAAAGTTGTTGAACATTTTTAAAAGAAATCGCGAGTTTTTGATATACATAAATATATATATGTATGTATTAAGACAAAGAATATTGCGAAAAATAAATCAAGTTTAATTAAAATAATTATTCCCGCGGAATCAAATCGTGCGCGAGTGCTTCAAAGAAAATTGTGTGTGAGTTCCAGAAGCAGCACCAACACCAAGGAAAACCGGTGACAGAAGTCATGACCACATCCCCTTAGAAGCGCTAGAGCTCCATCAGCATTTCAATGCATAAGAGTTGCATATGTGCAGATTGCAAAAGGGAAGTGGCTTCCAAGAACGAAACAACAAAAAATCAGGTATTCACAAAAATTAAAAGTGCTTAAAAAAAAAATTTTTTTTTCAACCTTAAAATTTATTGATGAACCCAATCCCAATCAATTAATACTGATTTGATTCAAGCACATACGTTCAATTTTTGTCTCTTTTTGCATTTTAATTGTGGTGAAATAAACAAACAAAGACTGTGTTTTTTTCTTATTTATTGTGTATTTTATTTCCAATTTCAATTACAATTAAATGAAATTAAACTAATAGTTCATAGTGATAAAACTATCCACTCGCTTTGCCACAGCCGCGCCATCGCTGCAACACTATTTAAACACACACTTGCTTCGTCTAAAGCTATCGAAAGGTTCTTTACTATGAACGATATTCAAGGCACTCGACTAATGTTTTCAAGGATTTAATTTAATTTAATTTAATTCGAATTTATTGATAATTGTTCAATTGATTTCGCGAAATTCAATTGTTTACATTTTTTTATGTCAAAGTGACTTTTGAGTTGACAGTTCGTTCAGTGGATAATCTTTCGTTAAGTTTTCACTTGTCAGTACGGGTAGTACTCAGCGAAGCAAAACTCAAAGTGCATGAGGAGTGTGTTCAGCGAGTCAATTTAATTTTTCGGCGTTTCTTTAAAAAAGCAATTGAATTAATTTGAACAAATTAAACTTTGTTCAATTGAAGATTTATAAAACAAATTTAAGGTTTTTTTTTGGTATTTGTTTGAAAATAAACTAATTTTTTAAACTTGTATATTTTTTAATAAAGTACAATTGAACAATTTGGACAAACTATTTCCAAGTTTAATTTTTTTTTGAATCAAAATTATTAAATACATTTTATTTTAAAATGACTGGCAAAAGAAGGCAAAATTCTCCAATAAAGGATTCAAACCTTGATGTATTGAAACATCAGCGGGTGGTGATTAAAAACAATATTATTCGTATTAAAACGGGATGAGAACAAAAAACTTTTTCACTTAATCCAATTCAATTAGAATGTCGTTTGGATTTATTAAATTCATACATTGATCAACTTATGAGTTGTCAATCAGAGATCGAATCAGCAGATCATGATGATATGAATCGTGGAGAGTTAGAAGAAATTTGTATAGGTGCAAAGTCATTACTTATTTCACACGTGAACAAAAGGCGTCCATCAAATGCCATGGAACACTCGTTTAGTAATGGTAATGCGCATCATTCTCGGCTTCCTAAAATGTCTCTTCCGAAGTATAGCGGTAAATATTTGGAATATAAAAATTTTATAAGTTTGTTCGAAAGCTTAGTCGATAATGATCCGATGCTTCCGGATATCGAAAAATTTAATCACCTTATTTCGTGTTTATCAGGTGAAGCCTTAGGAACGGTGAAAGCTTTCCAAATAACCGAACAAAATTATCCTAAGGCGCTTGCGAGTTTGAAAAAAGTTTACGACAATAATTGCTTAATATTTTTCGATAATATTTCTACACTGTTTGAATTGAAAGAAATTTCCAAACCATCTGCATCTTCATTGCGAAGCATGATTGATACAGTATCCGCGATATACGATTCTCTTCTTTTATTGGGTGACGGAAAGAATATTACAAATGCAATTATTATACATTTAGTTATGTCAAAAGTGGATACCATTACCAGGTCTAAGTGGGAAGAACAGTTAGATTACAATACTCTTCCTTTATGGAAGAACTGCGAAGAAGCCCTCAATTAAAGGTATCAGCATCTTTCTGCTGAAGAAGCTTAAAATGTAAAATTCAAATCCGCAGAAAAGCAATCAAAACCGAAGCTAGATTTAGGTCGCAATCGAAACCAAAAATCATCATTAGCTTGCGTAAGCTCGCAACAGAAGAAACCGAAATGTTTATATTGCAAGTCAGGTGAACTAATACATAACAAATTGTCAAACATTTGCTTCACTGCCTGTATTGCAAAGATTCGAATACGCTAAGGGTGTTCCAATAAGCATTAAAGTATTATTCACATGAGAACGACCAACGAACGACGAATGAACGAAAATTCGTTAATTTTGACATTTCATTCACATGAGTGTTTTACATTCGTCACGAATAACGAACACAATTTACATGCAAAACAAAAATGGGGAATGATTTTGAGGTTAAGCACGCGCGAAAAATTTATTCGTTGGAGTGTGGAGTATGTGGAACGAGAATAAAGTCTGACAGTTCGTACCTACTAGATGTTTATTCGTAACGAATAAACTTTTTTTCTCAATTTTTTAAATTTTAGGCACAAAAATAAAAGTTTATCCACCTAAAAATAAGTATGAACTATGTTTCCATCGTTTCCAAAAAAATTCGTGAGGAATTTATGCTTGTAAGGTACTTAAAATCACATTTCTTTATTTATTCGTCGTTCGTTAGTCGTGCTCATGTGAATAGTCCTTAATTGTCTTCGAAAAGGGCATACAGTTTCAAAATGTAGATTGAGTCGTTGCAGTGTTTGTAATCGCTCGCATCATACGTTGTTGCATCAATATGAAACTACTTTCAATGGGTCGTCATCAACTCAACCTAACACAAGCTTTCAATCAATGCATGCCTCGGTTTTGACTGTGTGGGGAACAGCATAAGACCCAGCACAGCACAGATAACTTATAACACATAACATATCTAATTTATAACCATATAAACAATAACATCATAGTACTTACCCACTATAATACGAAAACTATCATAATACTTACCTGTAAGCCTACAGCTATAACCTACCTTGCATAATACTTACCTTAATAAACTAACTAAACCTAATAATAATACTTACCTATGATCACCACCAAATCTATAAAAACGTAATCCTCTATAATACACCTGCAAATCACAATAATAAAAAAAACTTAATCATATTGACCCTTATAATACTTACCATACGATAATACCACTCGAATCTGAATATATACATAATATATCATTACCTATAAACTATAAACCCAATAACTTTGTAATAATAATAATACGTACCTCATAACAAAATCCACACACATAACATTCACCAAAAATAATAATAATAATAACCTAATATAACCCTGTAACACAGACTGTATGTCCATAATAAACCAAAACTTAAAATAAGGCATTACACTCATAATAATACCCACATAATATAACTTCATAATAAACGATAAAAACATGCATAAATAAATACCGCTGCCCACGCACATATAAATAAGTCCCACTATCATCGTTCGATGATCTGCTGAGGATGGTCTGACGCACAATTCGCACTGATTTTGCTACAGGTGGCCGTTAGCCAGATGGTGTGAAGTGCTATGTACTTGCTAATCCAGTGCAAGTCATAGGTACAGCAACGGTGCAGCTGGTTGAGATAAGCCTACCCGTTGACCATCGTACATAGGTATCATTATCGGTAGCGAGTTGTGTGTCGGGTCATTCAATGTGTGATCTTTATTGAGTGCGGGCAATATCGAAAATATCAAATTACGTAAAGAGTCAATGAAAGTGAAAGTGTTCGGACTAGTAATTGAATTAAATAGAAGACTTAAACTAAGCGTAGACTAAATGAAAAAAAATGATTATCGGGAAAAATAGAAGACAGAAAAAAGAACCTTAAAAATTGTGCGTGGCAGTGGTTAATAATAATTGAAATTACCAAAAGTGCTGTGCTGAGGTGCGGGCAAAAGAGTCCCGGAAAGAAAAAAAAGCCTCGCAAGAAAGGAAGTGTACAAAGAAAGAAAAAAAAATATATAAAACTAATAAATCTGTTTCCCGTGTCCCTGTAATGATTGCCCCTTTTCCAAAGATACCCCCTGTATTTGTATTTTCATTTTATTACGAAGTACATATGTATGAACATAATAAAAGTTGTATTTTTTTTTTGTAATGTGGTAAACTGGATTTTTTACTGTCATCCCGGTGACAACGATTCATTTCGTAGGTGGTTATATTTTTTTTTGGTGACATCCAGTTGGTTCACACAGTGGCCATGACGGCTTAAGAAGAATATTTCAGGTCAACGGGGGAGATGGACCATCTGAGAGTGAGTTGGCGATGACAGGGTAAGGAATAGGAATGAGTTTGATATACGATTAGGGGCTGCTGCGCAAAATCGGAGGTCGCAGTAGCCATTGGGTATTCTAAGCGGATACATGGGTGGGCTAACCTCCAGGGTCACTACCATCATCGACCCTCCGCTTCGGATACGCACCCTCTTACCCTTCAGGGATTCAATTCGGCCCTACATCGAGTAAAATAAAATTGGCATGAAAATTTTCGTGACACTGTTCAGAGCTGTGGTTGCAAGAACCCCCCCCCCCCTGCCGACGAGCTATTGCCTATGGCCTAATGCAAGCATGCCAGCGGCCACAGCCTAGACACCCCTCTCTCTCCTGCTGCCCGGATCAGCCTCATATGCCTGTACATATGAGGTTTTAAGGGTGGTCTACTAGGAGCGGGAGCGGAGAACACCGGTTCCGTTACAACTGATCAAGTAATTCTCGCCACTGCTGTAGTACAAATTAAAGGTAGTACAAGCGAATACTTACCAGCTCGAGCGTTACTCGATTCAGGATCACAAATTAACTTTATAACTGAGGAAATAGCTCAAAGGTTGAAGCTTCGCAAAGAAGAAAAGTCTCTTAATTTATTTGGTATTGGGAAGGCGAGTACAACAGTCAGTAAAAAATTAACGACAGAAGTAAAATCACGATTTAATGATTACTCGTTTACTGCAGATTATTGGGTTATGAACTCAATTTCAAAATACCAACCCGATCAAGCTATTAATAACGCTAATTGGCGCATACCAGCCAATATCCAACTACCTGATCCATATTTCAAAAGGCCGCAAAAAATTGACATGTTATTAGGAGCAGAAACATTTTTCGAACTGATATCTGTCGGCCAAATTAAACAAGGTCCCGATTATCCAACCATCCAAAAAACTGTTCTTGGTTGGATTATATCAGGGAAATATCTCAAGGGTAAAAAGTCTGATACCAGACAATGCTATCTGGCATGTCAGTCTGAAGAATTATCAGACTTAGATACAGTGGTACAAAAATTCTGGTTAATGGAAGAAATTCCGGGGGATACTAAAAGGTTTCTTACGCCAAAGAAAAAAATGTGTTAAGACCATTTTGAAGAAAATACAAAATTGTTGCCAGATGGTCGGTTTGAAGTAAAGCTGCCATTCAAATCTTCTCCAATGTCGCTTGGATCGTCGTTTGAAGCTGCCAAACGTCGATTCCTTGCACTGGAACGTAAATTGTCGAAAGATGATGGCTTGAGATCAATGTATATGGATTTCATGAGTGAATATCTAAGTTTAGGACAGATGTCTCCAACGAATAATGAAATTCCCTCAAGCCCACACTATTTCATTCCACATCAGTGTGCTTTGCGACCGCAAAGTACAAGACTAAATTACGTGTAGTTTTTGATGCTTCATGCAAAACATCTACTCAAGTGTCGCTGAATGACATCTTGATGGTTTGGCCAACCATTCAAGAGGAGCTGTTTTCGACATTGCTCCGTTTTCGTACGCATAAATATGCTATCACGGCTGATATTACGAAAATGTACAGGCAAGTTATCATTGCTGCAGAGCACTCAATTTACCAGCTCATAGTGTGGAGGCAAAATCCCTCTCAACCATTACAATATTTTCGTCTCAATACTGTGACGTATGGCACTTCACCAGCGCCATATCTAGCAATTCGGTGTTTGAAGATGTTGGGCGATATCTTTAAAGATTCATACCCCACGGGGTCAAAAATCGTCAAAAGCGATTTTTATGTCGACGATCTGCTAACTGGTGGCGATGAAATAGAAACCTTAAAATCAATCCAACATGAAATACAAGAAATATTGAAAAAAAGGTGGGTTTCAGTTGGCAAAATGGTATTCAAACCATCCTGAATTGTACAATGCTGAAAGTACGGAAAAATCATTAAAATACAATGACTCAGACTATACAAAAACTTTGGGAATTTGTTGGCAGCCTAAAGAACAAAGAAGACACATTTTGATTCAGTTTAGAAAATACCTTTCATGATCTACGAGCCACCAAACGAAATATCCTTTCAGTCTCAGCTCGTCTGTTCGATCCGCTTGGTTTGTTATGCCCCATTGTGACCAAAGCCAAAATCTTATTACAAGAGCTTTGGATTGCAAAACTTGATTGGGATGAGTCGATTCCATTGCGCCTTGATACTTGTTGGCAAAACTTTAAAGCCAACCTTTCTCAGCTCCCGGAAATAAAAATTCCAAGGTTTGTCGGAACTCAGCAAAGTCCAAAGTGGCCCCTTTGAAAACTAAATCGCTTCCGCGATTAGAACTTTGCGCAGCGCATACTCTTTCTAAATTATGGCTAAGAGTATCGGCAATGTTGAGTCTTGACGTTGAGCAAATAGTTTTTTGGACCGATTCCGAAATAACTTTACATTGGATAAAAACTCACCCTTCACTTGCAACCTTTGTTGCGAACAGAGTTTCTGAAATCCAAGAGTGGACGAACAATGTATCATGGAAACATGTTCCAACAAATCAAAATCCCGCAGACATTGTGTCAAGAGGATGTACTGTCGATGAACTAAATAGTTCAGTATGGTTTAACGGTCTATCATTCTTACAAGAAGACTCAAAGATGTGGCCTGTGAATTCCCATTTCGAGCTGTCTCCAGAAGATGAAGCTTTAGAAAAGCGGAAAACAAATAATGTAGCCCTCGTTGCAGTTGAAAACCCTCGAACGAAACTAATGGAGCTAATTGAAGAAGAGACGTCGTACATGGAACTAGTCACAACATTTGTACACGCGATGCGTTTCTTTGCACTTCTGAAAGACAAAACAAAGAAATTTTAAAAATCACCTACGGCAGTAGAGTTGAATTTAGCATTTCTTAAAGTAGTAGAGATTGTTCAAAATCACGAATTTCATGATGAGATAATTAAGCTTAAAAGGAAAACAACACTACCAGACTTTATTCAAAAACTAAATCCGTTCTGGCATGATTTCAAGGACAATAATTGTTCATTTTCACTGATTCGAGTAGGTGGGCGTCTGCATGCGCCAATTGATTACGGCGCTAAATTTCCATTATTACTAACAAAAAATTCACAGTTTATAAAGACATACTTAACGTATTTGCATAGGAAAAACTACCATGCCGGACCGCAAGCGATGGTAGCATTACTTAGGGAAAAAATTTGGTTGATAAATGCAAAAGAGGTATGTCGAAAGGTTGTACGAAAATGCATTAATTGCTTCAGAAACAAACCAAAGTTGCATCAAATTATGGGAAACTTGCCAGCAGATCGTTTGCGAGCACAAAAACCTTTCTTAATATGTGGTGTCGATTTTTGTTGTCCTGTATATACCACTTTAAAAATTCGTGGTCGACCACCTAACAAAACGTACATTGTTGTTTTTGTTTGTTTCACCTCTAAAGCAGTACATTTTGAGTTAGCAAATAATCTTACATCTCAATGTTTTATTCTCGCCCTCAAAAGGTTCATCGGTCGCCGCGGAATCCCCAAGATGATCCATTGCGACAACGGGACGAACTTCGTGGGAGCTCAGAGGATTCTGACGGAAGTAGCAGAACAATTCGATCGAGGAAGGGAAGCAATTTACCGGTACGCAGCAGAAGAAGGGTTCAGTTTCGCCTTCATACCACCAAGAGCCAGGAGGCCTGTGGGAGGCGGCAGTGAAAGCGGCGAAAACACTGTTGCAACGTACAGTGGGCAACGCTCTTTTGACAACAGAAGAACTCCTCACCGTAGTTATAGAGGTCGAAGCAATATTAAACTCAAGGCCACTCACACCACTCAGCACAGATCTCAACGACGGCGAGGTACTAACACCTGCTCATCCTCTTACAGGCAGCGCCTTGCGATCTCTGCCCCCCGAGCAGGTGCCGGAACAGCAGATGTCTTGCTTGAGAAGATGGCAACTTCTATGCTTTCTCAAGCAGCAGTTTTGGCTGAAGTGGTCAAGGGAATATCTGCTTGGCCTTCAAGCTCGATGCAAGTGGATCCACGAGAAGCCCAACCTCATTATAGGCAAGCTCGTTTTAATCCACGAGGACAACGCTCCTCCACAACAATGGACAATGGGAAGAGTAACCGCAGTCGTCGAAGGGCAGGACGGAAGGGTCAGGGTTGCCGACGTAAAAACAAAAAAGGGTACAATCAGGCGCCCAATCGTCAAGCTGGCGGACCTTCCAATTGATGACTCTTGAAGCCTGCAGGCTTTCAACGCGGCCGGTGTTTCGACACATTGATAAAAATAAAAATTAAAATTTTGAATTTGAATTATTGAACTATTGAACTATTGTGAATTAACAAGTAACTTAACTGATTGGTATAATGCTCAAATTTCCCGCCCCTCCGGCCATATTTATTCAAAGAATAAAACCAAAAAAAGGAATAAGAATTATAATGAACAGAATAAAATTATTCCGTATCCAAACCGCAATCATACAACACGTGTTTTCTTTTTTATCTGGTCGCCACTACTTTTCCCTTTTTGTCGCTGAATTTCTTTTGCTCATTTTTCGGTTCAAAGTTTAAAAAGGTTAAAACTAATAACCAAATAATATAATTAGTAAAAATCCTTGATAATTTTTCAGTTATATCATAGAAATGTGAAAAAAGTGCTTTTGCATATACGAAATTTCTGGCATTTACAAGTAAATTTCTATTTTCATACACTCTAGAAGAGTTATACCCGGAATTTTCAAAAAATAGCCTTAAGACTTTGTAAGAGTACAAATGCCTCAATGGAAGAAGTTCAAGGCTTTTATTCAACTCAAGACTTGGTGTAAGACGATTTACTTTGCATAAAATACGAATAGTATATGCTTTTGTTTTATAAGTATAGAGGCTCAATCTTGTTACGATTAGTTCCACCCCAGCAAACTAAGCCATATTGAAGTTTGGGTTTAAAAAGCCCGTTGTAAACCAACTTTAAGACTGCCAATCCACAATATTGGCTTAGAAGATAAATTTGTCTAACTACCTTGTTTAAAAATTGCTTTAAAATCAAAGTATGGTTAGTCCAACTCATGTTAAAGTCAATTGTTACACCCAAGTTCTTAAAACTCTCAACGCGATCAATTTCAAAACAGTTATCGGAACAGCATATATTATTAGAATTAAAAGCCACTGCGTTATTACACTGAGAACATGTATTTATTAATCGGAATCTTTTGCAATTGGGCGAGTGGTATTTTAATGGCATGTTCTTGCATACTTTTCTTTTTATGTTGAAAATCATGAACTTCGTTTTATCACTTATTACCAATTTATGAAGTTTGAACCAACTACGCAGCAATTCAAGGTCATGATTCAGAGACAGAGAAAGAATAAAATAACTTTTACTACTGTAACACAGAGCAGTGTCGTCTGCAAACACTGTTAATTTTCCGTAAAAAGGTTGTAAGAAAAGTGAGTTTACAAAGATTAAAAACAAAATTGGTCCCAAGACAGAGCCCTGTGGCACACCTATGTTGATAACATTTTTAGTACTCAATATATTACTAATCCTTACTCTTTGACCACGATTTTTGAGATAAGAAGCAAACCAATCATGAATAAAGCCTCTGAAACCAGCATTAAATAATTTAGTTAGCAGAATATCCTGGTCAACCATATCAAAGGCTTTGGTGATGTCAATGAATAAAGAAGCTGGAATATCAGAATCATTTAAACTATTATATATTTCGCTGCAAAGTTTTAATAATGCATCCTCAGTAGACCTGCCACTGCGAAAGCCAAACTGTGAATTGCTAAAAAAATTTGTTTTATCTAAGAAGGACAACATTCTAGAATTGACCCCTTTTTCAAAAACCTTAGCAAAAACTGAAAGCAGGGAAATAGGGCGATAATTATTCAAATTGAAGGCATCATCTTTTTTGTATACTGGAATGACTATTGCTTCTTTGAGTAAATCTGGAAAGACACCCTTTCGTAAGAAGATGTACGAAGATGAAGATGTACGAAAGAACATCAGAAACAAGAAAACATATATTTTTTAATATATTACTCGAGATATTGTCACACGATTTGGAGTTTGAATTTTTTAGCGATTGAATAATTTTAATTACTTCCAAGGGTGAGAAAAATTCACAAAAAAAACTCTGGCCTTGAAACGGATCCGATGAATTAGAACTATCACATTGGCAAAAAGAGGAATTATTAATGGCAGTATCACGAATAGTATTAGTAATTCTACTAAAGTGATCATTGAAAGCATTCGCAACTTCGAAAGGATCAGAAATAGACGTATTGTTTATGCGGACAACAGGATCTACAAACTGCTTGTTTTTGTTTAACATATTGTTAACAACCTCCCACTCTTTTTTAGAGTTGCCCATGCTACGGATTAACTTATTTCTAAAATAAGCATCTCTTTGGATAGGAATATCATTTTTTAGTTCATTGGATTTCTTGCTTATCGTAAGACCTTTTCAGTCTCAAGTTGTTGGGATGTTTTTTTATACACTTGTAAAGAGCATTTTTCTTACGAATTTTTTTCAAAAGCCCAGCAGACATCCATGGTTTTAAAAATTTATTATTTTTCTTTTCATTTGTTTTTTTACTATAAAATACTAAATAATAATGTAGTTTTTCAAGAAACAACTGAAAAGCAGTAGATGGATCAAAGGATCGGTATACATCATCCCAAAACTCAAATACTAGTGCGGATTTGAGAGCTACGAAATCAATATTTGTTATTATTTCTTGAAAGTCTATCTGCTTTTTCCTGAGCATAATGTGATCAAGCTGAATAGCTGTTAACAAATGATCATTTATGTTAAGGTCAAAGGTATGGGTATTGTAAATCGTTGAATTATTTGTGTGTAATCTTATAAAAATATGGTCTAAGCATGAACTTGAATCTTGAAATATACGCGTGGGCCAACTAAATAAAAAAACACGAAAAATGACACAATTTTGAAACCAAGCGTCAAAACCTAATTTAAGTTCTAGATATTCAATGCGTTACATTGTGCTAAGAAAAGTTTCGTTTGTTTGGTTTTTGGTGCCTTATGAAATATTATATTTCAGCACAAAATTGAACTCACGCAGAAATACGAATTCTACTTATGTACTTTGGTTTTTAAAAAGAAACTGCTTCTAAAATTAAAAATGCACTGCGAAATAAATAAAAACCGTGTAATAAAAAAGAATGCGCTCTAAAGAGATAACTTATTTGATATCTGAAAACCATTTTTAACAAAGGAGGCCAAAATTTTTAATAGTAACCCTTTTGAACCATCGCAAATGTCAGAAGAAAACGCAATAGGTTTTCCCAGCAAACACCATTTATCTTCGATCATTAGATAGGTACATGAACTGATTTTTTTTCTGAATGGTAGGTATGTGTATTGTTTTTTCGGTGCCGTGAAATAAGGTAGATGGTAATTAGGTCGAATCAGCTTAATTCGACATTATTTCTATCCTAGTGGAAATGAGACCGATTTCATGTTTTCGACATTATATTGTAAAAAGTGGGAAACTATGCCGAAGGCATCAATTGGCAATAAAAGCGACCAGAATTTGCTGTTTAGTTTGCAAATCGGGCGTGGTAATACCATAGAAGCAAAGGGAAATAAGTTAGAGAAATGTTTTCGCCCAAATGGTAATAAAGCCGAAATTGTGCTGCAGTGCCGCATGCATGCAGATGGTACTTGATTTTGGGCGACAACGGTGCACTCAAAAAATTTGTATTCCACTTGCTTCTTTTATATGATTTTATTGGCAGTTTGCAAGCTAGTCTTTGGAAAGAGCGATCTTAAGTGATAAGAAGCGTATATATATATATAGGTAAGTGATGAACTTAAAAAAAAATCTGCAGCCGTCGCCGCCGCCTCAAGTACATAAAAGGAAGCTAAAAGCGAAGCGGAAAAAAAAATTGGCAAGGGGAGTATGGGTTTGTGTTCTGAAAATTAAAAATTCGCGCGAATTATACTTAAGGCGGCGGCGGCGGCTGCAGATTTCTTACTATTACTTTATCTTATGCTCAAAAACAAAACATTTGAATACATCAGACCTTCACACTATGAATGATAAGCGTGGGAGTTTCTTAGATGTCATTAAGCCAATAATCCCTTTAGTCATGCCGCAAAGGACTGTAAACACAGATGACAAAAAAACCACGCACCTACACATACAATGTAACCTTAAACTAATTATTTCAAACGTTTATGTTATGTTCCTTTCATAAATAAAAAAACATTTCATTGGTAATAATGACGAATACCATGTTTTTTTTTTGAGAAATAAAGTCGAAAGTTATTCTTTGGACACTTTTTTGGTAATTATGCCGAAATGGGGGTCGACGTTGTTACCATTTTTGTTGGTAATAAAGTCGACTGGAAAAAATCCGGTTGTTCGTCTTTATTTCCGTTTTTTTGAGAAATAACATCGAATCTATCTTATTTCCATCTACCTTATTTCACGGCACATGATTTTACTATGATTTTATCTTTAATCTGTTTCTCCTAGAAATACAAAAACACCATGTTTAGCAAAGTATAGAATTTTTTTGCTTCTATTTTTAAGGTGCTTGTTTGATAGCCGCAAAATGTAGTAAGGAATACATCTAGGAGGAGTTATATTAAAATACATAGAAAGCATTGTGAGCATTTAGGCTGTTTGTATTGTAATTTTACATGGGAAAATAATTGAAACTTAATTATTTTTTTAACTAACTTCCTTTATTTGAAAAAAAATTTTTTGTCCTAAACCTTCTACTCATACTCTTCTTTAATTTAAAAAAAAAATTAAGAAAATCGGCCAATCGGTTTGGCTGGTTAGCGAACGTAAACAAAACCAAACTTTAATTTATTTATACAGAAGATTTTTTGCATTGTCCATTACCGCAAGTGTTCATATATTGCTTTTTCTTCCCTTGGCTGTCATGGATGCATTTTTATTTTAGCTAATAATATTTTCTAGGAAATAAAGTCGAATCTAGCAGGCAATTACGTCGATCTTGTTTTGGTTATAAGGTCGACTTTCGAAAAGACGTTTTTGATGACCGCTTCGCCATTAACACTCCTTTTTCCTCTACGAGCGAATCATTATTGTAATGCAGATAAGTGGCTTACACCGAAAAAGAAAAAAAAGAAAAAAAATATATCTTTGCTTTGCTATAGGATTTTCCATATTATTTTTCAACAACAATGAACAATCCTAACTAATAATATAAATGTGAAAGTAATTCTGTCTGTCCGGCTTTCTATGTTACCGTCTCCCGTCCAAACTTCTGGACCGATTCAAATGAAATTCGGTACAGAGATATTCTAGAACTTGAGAAAGGACATAGGCTATATGTCTCATCCCTATATTCCTACGGGAACGGGAACGTATACGGAATCCTAGAAACTACAGCACCGATTTCAAGAATTCTTCCACCATTAGAATGCTATACTATCACCAAGTAACATAAATTTTATTTCATCCCCATATTCCTTCAGGAACGGGAGTTCTTAATAATATAATAAATGCAAAAGTAGCTCTGTCTGTCCGTCCTTCTATGTTACCACCTTTCACCCAAACTACAGAACCGATTTAAATGAAAATTTATACAGAGATGATCTAGAGCCTGAAATTAAGCCTATGTCCTTCATAGGCTAAATTTCATTTGAATATTCCCACAGGAACCGGTACTCACTAATATTTTAAATGCGAATGTAGCTCTCTCTGTTCATCTTTCTTTGTTATCATCTCCCGCCCAAGCTCCTGAAGCGATTTAAATGAAATTTGGTACAGAGATAGTCAAAAACCCGGGGAAGGACGTAGGTTATATATTTAATCGCAATATTCCCACGGGAACAGCAACTCAGACGGGAACCTAGAAACTACAGCACCGATTTCAAATATTCTTCCACCGTTAGAATGCTACACTATCCCCGAGTAACATACACTTTAACTCGTCCCCACTGATCCACTGATGAACCCAATTGCCGTACCTGGGCGAAACGCAAAATTAGGAGTTGTGGTGATCTTCACGATCAAACACGTCTTTTAAGAAATTTTATTTCTTTTAAGATTCCTTTTTTAAATAAAGTTCCAACTCCAGGACAAAAACAATAACTGAAATTTTTTTTTTTGGAACGAAGTTCCTTATCGCGCGTTGTGAAAGGGGGCTAGACGGAAAAAATTCTTACGAAAAGTTGTCACGAGACTTTTTGCTATAGTAAGCTATTGTAAGCTGTGCGGCGTCGCATGTTTCTCTGTCTGTCTGTCTGTCTGTCTCTCTCTCTCTCTGTCTCTCTCTCTCTCTCTCTCTAATAGAAAGCAGGCCAGATATTTTCATTTCTATTTCGCATTGAACAGTGTGGTGTCGCGACGATTATTTTTGTTGAGTGTATACAGGTTTTTTGTAAATAATAAATAATAAAAAATAAGGCACGAGTACGATAACTTTGGCGACAAAAAATAATAACGGTTTCTGATAGAGGGGTTCAATACAAGCATTTTTTTACTATGGGAGGGGGGGGTCTATCTCCCCCCGTTTAGGCGGTAGGGGCAATTTTATAAAAATTGACTTAAAATCTAAAAAAAAATATTGTTAGATAACGGGAAAACTTACAGATACTACTTATACCTTTTATGAAAGCCAGAAATCTGCACTTTATAATAAATTTTAAATTAAGTGGTTTCAATTTATAGTTTTTGAAATAACTGACTTCAAAGTCAAAATTTAGGAAAAAAAATTTGAAAAAATCACTTTGAGTATTATGTTTCTCGTGATTACAAATGCCAATAAAAAAAATTTGATGTAGTTAGTTGCTTCAATCAATTTTTTATCAAACGATATAAATAACTTTTTTCTATGTCTTATAGTTTTTAAGATAATTGAAAAATAGTAAAACTATTGAAGTATGCAATATTTTCAAAAAATTAAGGAAATACGTACAAATTTACGATAATGTTAGGAAATAGACTATTGAAAGTATAAATATTCATCAGGCAGGTACTTATGTGCAATTAATTTCCGTATGCAACAACTTTCCGCATGGCACGCTTCGCGGGGCTCATTATTTTAACCCTTTTTCCGCAGGGTTAAGCTGCTCATGCTAAATATGAAAATAGCAATTGTTTTTCTAACTGCAAGTTATTTGATCGAGCTGAAAAAAGTATAAAAGTATAAAAATTCATCAGACAGGTGCTTATGTGCAATTCATTTCCGTATGCAACAGCTTTCCGCATGGCCCGCTTCGCGGGGCTCATTATTTTAACCCTTTTTCCGCAGGGTTAAGCTGTTCATGCTAAATATGAAAATAGCAATTAATTTCCGTATGCAACAGCTTTCCGCATGGCCCGCTTCGCGGGGCTCATTATTTTAACCCTTTTTCCGCAGGGTTAAGCTGTTCATGCTAAATATGAAAATAGCAATTAATTTGCGTATGCAACAGCTTTCCGCATGGCCCGCTTCGCGGGGCTCATTATTTTAACCCTTTTTCCGCAGGGTTAAGCTGCTCATGCTTAATATGAAAATAGCAATTGTTTTTCTAACTGCAAGTTATTTGATCGAGCTGAAAAAAGTATAAAAGCATAAAAATTCATCAGACAGGTGCTTATGTGCAATTCATTTCCGTATGCAACAGCTTTCCGCATGGCCCGCTTCGCGGGGCTCATTATTTTAACCCTTTTTCCGCAGGGTTAAGCTGTTCATGCTAAATATGAAAATAGCAATTAATTTCCGTATGCAACAGCTTTCCGCATGGCCCGCTTCGCGGGGCTCATTATTTTAACCCTTTTTCCGCAGGGTTAAGCTGTTCATGCTAAATATGAAAATAGCAATTAATTTGCGTATGCAACAGCTTTCCGCATGGCCCGCTTCGCGGGGCTCATTATTTTAACCCTTTTTCCGCAGGGTTAAGCTGCTCATGCTTAATATGAAAATAGCAATTGTTTTTCTAACTGCAAGTTATTTGATCGAGCTGAAAAAAGTATAAAAGCATAAAAATTCATCAGACAGGTGCTTATGTGCAATTCATTTCCGTATGCAACAGCTTTCCGCATGGCCCGCTTCGCGGGGCTCATTATTTTAACCCTTTTTCCGCAGGGTTAAGCTGTTCATGCTAAATATGAAAATAGCAATTAATTTCCGTATGCAACAGCTTTCCGCATGGCCCGCTTCGCGGGGCTCATTATTTTAACCCTTTTTCCGCAGGGTTAAGCTGCTCATGCTAAATATGAAAATAGCAATTAATTTCCGTATGCAACAGCTTTCCGCATGGGCCGCTTCGCGGGGCTCATTATTTTAACCCTTTTTCCGCAGGGTTAAGCTGCTCATGCTAAATATGAAAATAGCAATTAATTTCCGTATGCAACAGCTTTCCGCATGGCCCGCTTCGCGGGGCTCATTATTTTAACCCTTTTTCCGCAGGGTTAAGCTGCTCGTGCTAAATATGAAAATAGCAATTAATTTCCGTATGCAACAGCCTTCCGCATGGCCCGCTTCGCGGGGCTCATTATTTTAACCCTTTTTCCGCAGGGTTAAGCTGCTCATGCTTAATATGAAAATAGCAATTGTTTTTCTAACTGCAAGTTATTTGATCGAGCTGAAAAAAGTATAAAAGTATAAAAATTCATCAGACAGGTGTTTATGTGCAATTAATTTGCGTATGCAACAGCTTTCCGCATGGCCCGCTTCGCGGGGCTCATTATTTTAATCCTTTTTCCGCAGGGTTAAGCTGTTCATGCTTAATATGAAAATAGCAATTGTTTTTCTAACTGCAAGTTATTTGATTGAACTGAAAAAAGTTTTGTTGCTATTTTTATATTTAGCATGAGCAGCTTAACCCTGCGGAAAAAGGGTTAAAATAATGAGCCCCCGCGAAGTGGGCCATGCGGAAAGTTGTTGCATACGGAAATTAATTGCACATAAGCACCTGTCTGATGAATTTTTATATTTTCAATAGTCTATTTCCTAACATTATCGTAAATTCGTACGTATTTCCATAATTTTTTGAAAATATTGCATACTTCAATAGTTTTACTATTTTTCAATTATCTAAAAAACTATAAGACATAGAAAAAAGTAATTTATATCGTTTGATAAAAAATTTATTAAAGCAACTAACTACATCAAATTTTTTTTTATTGGCATTTGTAATTACGAGAAACATAATACTAAAAGTGATTTTTTCAAATTTTTTTTTCGTAAATTTTGACTTTGAAGTCAGTTATTTCAAAAACTTTAAATTGAAACCACTTAATTTAAAATTTATTATAAAGTGCAGATTTCTGGCTTTCATAAAAGGTATAAGTAGTATCTGTAAGTTTTCCCGTTATCTAACAATATTTTTTTTTAGATTTTAAGTCAATTTTTATAAAATTGCCCCTACCGCCTAAACGGGGGGAGATAGACCCCCCCCCTCCTATAGTAAAAAAATGCTTGTATTGAACCCCTCTATCAGAAACCGTTATTATTTTTTGTCGCCAAAGTTATCGTACTCTCCCCAAAAATAATAATAATAATGAATCCTGACAGTGTTTCTGCACAAGTTCCGGATATTGCTGATGGAGTTGGGTAAGTAGAGATTATATACAGATAATAATAAATGCTTTTGTATTTTTAGCAAGTACGCACTATAACCTCTCTTTATTATTGTGCTTACCAAGTCATACGCATTATAATCTTCACATTTTGTGTGTTTAGCAAGTGTATCTACGCGTCATAATTTTAATAAATTCAAAAACAAATCATATTTTAATATTACAATATCAGAACGTATGTATTAAGCAAGCCTTGCGTGTTCTAACCTATACGCTGTTGTGTTTACTAAGTCGAGAGAGTATTGTAACGAAGTGTTAAAACTTTTCACTGAAATCAACCAACTTTCACGAACCGTGTTTTTACTCGACCGAACCAAGTGGCCGCACATACTCCCAGACTCCCCTATAAATTATCAAACGAAAAACATCAGCCAATCAGCGTGCGCTAAAGACCAAAAGGCAAAATACTTGGTTGCTTGCACACACAAGCCGACCACGTACCGCAGCAACAATCAAGGTTGAATTTCGTTTACGCAAATGTGCGCTGAGACTATGCAATGGTTGGCTCATTTTATAGAGGTCTTATTTTCTTTTTGCCGAATGGTATATAAGGAGAGGTGATCGCAGCACCGAAAAGCATGTTCCAACGCAGTAGTGTCCAGAAGTATTAAAGTGAATTTGCATCCCTGTGAAATTATAAACAAGTAGTAAAGGGTGAAGCAAACCAATGGCAAGCAAAGGTAGCGGCAGTCGGCTGTTCATTTAGAAGTTGGACAATACGCAACCCAAGTCTTAATATCGCTTCCTTGGGGAACACCTTGGACCCGCTGAGTTATTAAGGAATTAAGCAAGCTGAGAATTAAAGAAGCATCACAAATTGGCACCCGAGCAGGGACAAGCTGAAAGTTCAACCACCGACCGCCCGATTACCAGGTACTGAAGCCTCGTCCACCGACCGTATCCGACCGACCGTCGCTCGACATGGCCAACATGGAAAACGAACCTGTGCTATCCGACCAGGCCTCCGAGCAGTCCGATGAGTTCAACCCATACCAGAATCTTAGGTTTATATACTTCCTAAAGAAACCGGAGCTCATCGAAACTCTTAGCCTGCGAGGACTAAATACTACAGGCACCGTACGTGACTTACGGCAAAGATTAAGCCAGCATTTAAAAGAGTTACGAGCACATAAGTCTACCCAGAGCTTGTGCGAAGAATGGGAGAAAAAGGTCGAAGCCCGGAACGACGCCGAAGAAGAAGAATACCCCAATCCGATTGTTACCCGCAAAACCGAGCAACCCATATATCGGACTAGCTTACAAGTACATCTTCAGCCACAAGACCACCTGAGTTCTCCTCCGTCCAAGTCTCAACTAGCCTCCAGTAGATCATGTCCGACCAATCACTCCGCTACGCAATGCTCTGGTTCCAACTCAAGGCCAAGCAATGACGAGCAACTATTACAGACATTTTTAAATGGTGAGCTCCCGCAATTCGAAGAAATCAAAGGTATTTCCACGGTTAACCCCAACGTCATACGTCTAAAGACGTCGGAGCCTTTTAAGCAACGATACTTCCCTCGTAATCCTGCGATGCAGAAAATAATAGACGAGGAGGTAGATGACCTGTTGGCCCCTGGGAAAATTAGACCGTCTAAAAGCCCATACAGTTCTCCAGTAGTGCTGGTCCGTAAGAAAGAAGGTTCCTGGAGAGTGTGCGTGGATTTCCGCCAGCTGAATGAAATCTCTTTTAAAGATGCCTACCTTCTGCCGTATATCTCATTTATACTGGACAAACTGCAGGGAGCACGATTTATGTCTACAATCGATCTCAAGCAAGGGTACTGGCAAATCGCTTTGAAACCTGAATGTCGCCCGTACACTGCATTTGCCGTCCCAAGCCGGGGATTATTCGAATGGAACGTCATGCCATGTGGACTGCATTCGGTAGGAACCACATTCCAAATGGCTATGGACGAGATTTTCGGTCATGATTTAGAGGACCACGTCCTGGTGTATCTGGATGACATAATCGTCATTATTAAAACCTTCGAGGATCATTTAAAACACTTAGCTGAAGTATTTAGACGACTCCGTGCCGCAAACCTGCGAATAAACGTGGACAAATGCCATTTCTGTAGACCTAGTCTCAAATACTTAGGGCATGTTATGAGCAAGGATGAATCCACACCGACCCCGACAAAATAGCCGCCGTCCGAGACCTGAAAGCCCCCACTACCATTAAAGCATTATGGCGCATTATTGGGATATGTTCTTGGTACCGTCGCGTCGCGTCGCTTCATCAAAGACTTTTCCACCATAGCCGCACCTCTCACTCATCTACTAAAAAAAAAACGTGAAGTGGGAATGGAATGCTGAACAGCAAAACGCCTTCGACACTTTGAAGAAAAACTTGACCGAGTCACCAGTACTAGCCTGCCCTGACTTCAGCCAGCCATTTATTCTTCAAACCGACGCGAGCTTTGATGGTTTGGGAGTTGTGCTAACGCAAAAATTAGAAGGGCAGGAGAAGGTAATTGCTTATGCCAGCCGGACACTTACAGAACTGGAACGCAAGTACGCCGCTACTGAAAAAGAATGCCTCGCCATTTTATGGGGAATATGAAAGATGTGACCCTACTTGGAAGGGTGTCACTTCCATGTGATCACAGATCACACATTGGCTTAAATGGCTGCATTCCTTCGAAAATCCGTCAGGACGATTAGCGCGTTGGGCGCTAGAATTGCAACAATATGATTTCGATATTCACTACCGTAAAGGGGCTTTGAACGTCGTAGCCGACGCTTTGTCAAGGGACCCACTACCGATTACAGAAACCGACCGACTCGCTGCCATCAAAGATGCTGGCCCAGATTGGGTGCAGAAACGCATCAAGCAAGTAGAGCTCACGCCGGAGAAATTTCCGGAATATAAAATCGAAGAAAATCGCCTGTACCGTCGTTTCCAGTCTAACGATCCCGTAGCTGACCCGAATGCCGTACAATGGAAATTATGTGTTAATACCTGGGACCGGAACCAAGTCATATTCGAAAACCATGACGAAATCACAGCAGGGCACTTAGGTATTGCGAAAACCATCGCCCGGATTATGCAGAAATATTACTGGCCCGGGATGTTCAGGGATGTGGCCAAGTACATGCGAAACTGTAAGACTTGCATCCAATTTAAACCGTCGCAACAAAAGCAGAGCGGGCTTATGTACACAACACTGACCGAAGGACCATGGGTTGTAGTGTGCGGCGACTTCATGGGGCCGTTCCCTCGGTCGATTAAGGGGAACACCATGCTTCTCGTCTTAGTGGACAAATATACCAAATGGATTGAAGCAGTCCCCTTATCCGCCGCTACGTCTCCCAGTTTAATAAAAGCTCTAAGAGAAAGAGTAATTACACGATTTGGAACCCCACGCATATTTTTGTCTGATAATGGGAGCCAATTCACCAGTCACCAGTCAAAGGATTTTCTTTCCGACATGGGGATATCACAGCGACTTACTGCCCCTTATACTCCGCAGGAAAACACGACCGAAAGAGTTAATAGGGTGCTCAAGACTATGATCGCCCAATACATCGATGAAGATCATAGACGGTGGGATGAGCATATTCCAGAGTTAACTTTCGCTATAAACTCTAGCCGACATGATTCGACGGGGTACTCTCCGGCATTTTTGAATTTCGGATGAGAGTTGCGGGCACCAAGGAAGTCGGCAGAGAGTTCAGATCCAAATAAGTCTCTAGAAGATATCAACACACGTACAGAACGAATGCGTTCATTGTTCGAGTTAGTGAATTTGAATATGCAATGAGCTACCTAAACACAAGCGAGACAATATAATCTTCGCCACCGCCCTTGGAGACCCAATCTTGGAGACCGGGTATACCGAAAAATTCGTGTGCTTTCATCAGGAGTAAATTATTTTGCTGAAAAATTGGCTCCTAAATTCGATGGACCTTATGAGGTAGTAAAAACCATCTCCCCCGTAATTGTCGCTCTGCGGAAGAAAGAGTCAAATGGAAAAAACGTTGTAACGGTCAAAGCACATGTAAGAGATCTAAAGCTATGTTATACGGACGACATTCCTCCTTCCAGCGAGTTGGCAAAAATAAATT
This sequence comes from Melanostoma scalare, assembly GCA_949752695.1. Taxonomy (NCBI): domain Eukaryota; kingdom Metazoa; phylum Arthropoda; class Insecta; order Diptera; family Syrphidae; genus Melanostoma; species Melanostoma scalare. The sequence goes on from OX456984.1 coordinate 96,000,688, forward strand.
CTGCCAGAAACTCGAAACAGTCTCCCACCAGCCTCCGTACCGATCAGTCGCAATTCCGCAAAAATAAAAATAATATTAGTGCAACGACCAGTATGGCCCCCAAGAAACCAGTCGCCTTACCGGACCAAGATCCCTGTTTACGGATGCCCACTCGACCGATGAAGATGCGACCGCCCCCGGATTCCAAGCAAGTGGTTTTGCAGTTGGCGAGACCAAGGCAAGCGGCAACCAACCGAAGGGTGTCACTCAAGTTAGCCGAAGCTGTCCTAATCCGAGCACCACCCCCTCCCGAAGTAGCAATGACAGCGGCTAGAGCAGCGCGCAACCGGGCAACCGAACTGTGGTTAAACCGTACAGCCGTTATGGAGTCTCCTCAGTCACCACCTAGTACCGATCCACCGTGTCAGTTGGCTGAAATCCTTATGGTTCCTACGGTGATCACCCAGCGAGCAGTGATCGAAACCATGCGTCCACGGTTGACATACGAACGACGCAGCATGGACCCTCGCTTCGCGGACCGCGATTCCCGAACAGGACCCGTTCCAGCAGACGAACTCCGACAGGCACCCATAGTAGTGAGTGAGTTGCCAGCACACACTGTTTCACCGGCACCAACATCGTCCACCGGCAGTACCTTTCCGTTCCGCCGGTCCAGAAGAGAAGGTTCTTGTCTCATAAAGAAAGGGGGGTTTGTAACGAAGCGTTACAACTTTTCACCGAAATCAACCAACTTTCACGAACCGTATTTTTACTCGACCGAACCAAGTGGCCGCACATACTCCCAGACTCCCCTATAAATTATCAAACGAAAAACATCAGCCATCCGTGGCAGCTCTGGTTACCTTAGTGTTGGTTGTGTGTCATAATACTCCTTGAGTTTTCTTTGTTTTTTTCAATTTCTGCTGTGATTTATATGTGTCTCATAGTTTATTTGTGTGCTTTTAAGTCCATATTCTTAGTTGACATCATTGTACAGTGAAATTGTGTTAAAAATCTATACTTTTGCCAATTAATTGTGTTTAGCTTTGGTAAGCGGTGTAATTCTCTTGTTCAAAATAAAAAAAAAAAAAAAAAAACGGTAACCTTAATTGAGTGATAATTCAAGTGCAAGTCTCTTGAGCACTTTACGTTGCTTGAATTATCATAATTACTGCATGAAAGCTTTTTTTTTTTGTGTTTTATAATCATAATTTTTAAGTTTTAAATTATTTTTTTTGTAGTGCAAAATTTTAAATTGCTCCACGGCGTAGTTGGTTAGAGCGAAGATAGTTGTGTCAAGCATCTCAGGTTCAAATCTCGTACTATCCAAGCAAGCGTTTTTTTTCTTTTTTTTTTTCTTTAATTAAAACTAAACTTTTATTCTCAATCTTTCCGTTTTTCTTTTGCTTTTTTTTTTTTAAATTCTTTAATTAAAATGGAATGCTCAGCGGTGAAATGTCTGGACTCTTCCCCTAATGGATGCCTTTTTGCATGTTACGGCCCTTGTGGGAAGTTTTACCATGCTAAATGCGTTGGGTCAACCACCTTATTTATAGAAAAGGTTGACGCATCAAAAATTGCAGTTTGGTTCTGTCGTGATTGCAGGAAAATCTCTCTATCCCAACTTGCATTTAAAATGTCGATATAACCAAAATCAAGAAAGGATTAGATGAACTCTGTAATAATTTTAATGATGCGGTTTCAAACCTTAATAACTTTTCCGCCCCCAAGTTTTCGGTTGACATATCAACCTCAACTGATGATTTGGAAGAGCCGCATACTCCTCTGCCTAATGTCTCATCTAAAACAATCGACTTATTAGTGCAGTCTACTTCAGATATTTCTAAACCTAATAAGTCTAAAAAGAAAAAGCAAGATACTCACTCTTCCGAAAAACGTTTATGTCTCAGGAGCTGTGTTGGTTCTACAAATAATAACAATGAAACGACAACTGTCGATTTAGCTGTTGTTTCTAGTAGGCCTTCTAGTGTTGATAATCAAATTACCGAACTACCTCATATCCCCAAACAAGTCGAATCTGTTCCCGAAACCATTAATGTGAATTATCCTCCTATTGAACCATTTCCAATTCCCAAACAAGTAGAATCAGTTCCCAAGCCTAAACAAATTTTTGTATCCCGCCTTAAGCCTGATTTAACATCCAATGATATTATATCTCATCTAACTTTGAACCACAACATATCTAATGACTTAATTATTAGATGTACCAAAATAAGTAAACCTAACAGTTTTGTTTCGTCCTTTAAAATTTTTGTCCCTCCGTCACAATTTGATTATCTTTGCAGTCCTAATTTCTGGCCTTCAGGCACTCTTTTAAAAGAATTTGTTGGTTCTTCCAAGAAGAAATGTGTTGAAAATAGTACCGTCAATAATGTTTCAAAAAACTAATAAGACTTTCCCTATTTTACCAGAATGTAAGGGGGCTTCGTAGTAAAACTATACTGATTTTTTTATTAATTCTCAGGCTTTTGCCCATGATATTTTTGTTCTTACAGAAACCTGGCTTCATTCAGGCATTCTGGATACTGAACTTTTTAATTCAGAATTTCAAGTATTTAGAAAGGATCGCCATATTTTACTGCTGGGTGACTTTAATCTATCTTATATAGATTGGTCTCCTTCAATTGACTGTTCATTTCAGAAAGCTTCCTTGACATCCTCTCAACAAGAGCTTATCTTATTGGATTATCTAATTTCTACTGACTTACAACAAGTGAGCTGTATTAAAAACTTTTTAAATCGAAATCTCGATTTAGTCTTTACCTCTGACGTTGTTAGTACTGTCGTTCTTAAATCTAATTCCGGCATTACTAATGTAGATGACTATCACCCTCCTCTAGACATTTTCCTTGACCTAAGCGGTCATATTCATAGTTATAGTAATTCATATGACTGCTCGCATATATTTGACTATCGAAAGACTAACTTTCAAATGCTTTCTGATGAACTAAGTAGATCTAATATTAATAATATAACAGCCTTCACTAATATTGACGAAGCAGTTAGTTACTTTTATTTTATTCTTAACGACTGCATGAACAAAGCTATACCCCTCAAAATTTCAAAGAATGTGAGCTCTAATCACCCATGGTATACTAAGGAACTAAAAAAGCTTCGCAACAAAAGAAATAGTGCTTGGCGGACTTACATTAAGACGCGTTCTGAATCTGATCACCTTTCTTACATCTTTTTTTTTGATGAATTTAAATCACTATCAAAAACTCTGTACTCAAGTTATGTTCACAGAATGGGCAACTCATTAAGGGATGATCCAAAAAGTTTCTGGAACTTTGTCAACTCAAAGAAAGATTCGGATGGATACCCAGATAACTTTACATATGGTAATGACACATTGACAAAAACATCCGACATTTGCAACGCTTTTGCTCATCATTTTTGTAATTCCTTCTCTGATTCTACTGTTGGTATAGATCGTAGTTACTTCGAGTTTCTACGTAAATGTCCTAAAGTTAATTTTAATAATGTTCCAATTATCCTAGAAAGAGTCCTTAACAATATTTCATCTTTGAACGATGATTACTCTGCTGGCCCTGATGGCATCCCTCCAATAATTTTAAAAAAGTGTAAGTCCCAAATTGCATTTCCCCTTCATTATTTGTTTTCATTATCGTTAGATTCTGGTCGATTCCCTTTACTGTGGAAAAGATCTTTTATTACACCTGTATTTAAAAAAGGTATTAAATCAGATATCCTTAACTACAGACCCATATTTAAGCTTTCGTGTATCCCCAAATTATTTGAACAGCTTGTTTGTGAAAGCTTAACTTTCGATATTAAAAATATAATTTGCAAACAGCAGCATGGTTTTGTACAGAAAAGATCAACAGTAACAAACCTTGTATATTTCCTTCATAAATGTTCAAACGCGCTTGAAAGCGGGCAAGAGTTAGATTGTATATATACTGACTTTTCAAAGGCTTTCGATAAACTATCTCACGATATTATATTGTTTAAACTAAATGCATATGGATTCAATTCGACCTTGGTTGATTGGATCAGATCGTACCTTACTGATAGATCATATGTGGTAAAATTTAGAAGCATTCTTTCAGACTCCTTTAAGGCGCACTCAGGAGTACAAGGTAGTCACCTTGGCCCTATTCTCTTTATACTAGCCATTAATGATGTTACTTTTAGCTTGTCATCGAGCGAAATTTTGATCTTCGCGGATGATATGAAAATTTTCAAGAAAATAGACTGCGCAGCCGATCGTCTTATTTTACAATCTGATGTTGAAAATTTTGCCACATGGTGCGATAAAAATGGATTGATTCTCAATCCAAGCAAATGTCAAAGTATAACTTTTTCGAAGAAACGTACACCGGCTTTGCATAATTACTCAAATATTATGCAAGGTGTCCAGTATTAAGGACCTCGGCGTTTACTTTAGCGCCAATTTAGAATTTACATCTCATATCAATTACATTGTTAGTAAAGGAAATTCAATGCTTGGCTTTATTAAAAGATGGGCTAAGGAGTTTACGGACCCCTACGTCACTCTTTCGCTGTATAACTGTCATGTTCGACCCCATCTAGAATATGCTTCTCAAGTATGGTCTCCTTATTATGCAGTCCACAATTCAAGAATAGAAAGTATACAGCGAAGATTTATTAGATTTGCTCTTAAGGGACTTCCTTGGACTGATCCTTATGACCTTCCACCGTATGAGCATCGTATTCAACTTTTGCAGATGCAACTGCTTTCGCATCGCCGAATAAATAATGATTTAGTCTTTATTCACCAGCTCATAACAGGACAAATTGATGCTCCTGACTTGCTCGCATGCATAGGTTTTAACTACCGGGGAGGCTCATAGCAACTGCGCAACTTGGAGTTACTTCACTGTCCTTATCATAGAACTAATTATGGATTGAATGAGCCTATTACTCGTATGATAAAAGTTTTGAACCTAAACTCCAATTTAATAGATTTTCATATTAGTAAAACTACGTTAAAGTCCTTAATTCGAACCAGAGCTCCACTCTCTTGACTATGTTTTTTTTTTTATGTTTCTTATATCTTTATAATTGTCATGTTTAATAATTAATTTTACGTCTATATGTAGCTATCTAATTTGTTTTTTTATGTGTTTATCAATAATTTTGTAATATTTTTTAGCTCTGTTGTCTTGAGTGTGTTAGACTTAATTTTTGCTTACTAACAACTAACACCTCGCTAAATGATGACAGTGATACATATTTCTGAGTACTTAAGGGTGAAAAAACTCTTGAAGAAAAGATACATTGTTTCACAAGCTTGAAATAAGCTGTTCTGATAGTGTAAAAAAAAAAAAAAAAAAAAAAAAAAAAAAAAAAAAAAAAAAAAAAAAAAAAAAACAAGCGTGCGCTAAAGAACCAAAGGCAAAATACTTGGTTGCTTGCACACACAAGCCGACCACGTACCGCAGCAACAATCAAGGTTGAAATTATTTTATTTTGTTTATTTATTTTATTCAATAATCATGCTTAAACAGTAAGATACAATATCTTATTAGTTACTTTACAGCTTCATGAGTTTGTAAGAAAAAAGTAAGAAGAAAGCTACATTAAAAATACATTTTTGGAATTATTGAATTGAATGAATTAATAGTTTAAAGAAGAAGGAAATTTATATGGTCTTCATTTATTTATAATGATTTAGTTAGACTGGAAATGGTTGAGTAATTCTTTACGAAACCTTACTTCGCTCCTCAGAGTCTTGAGGTGCCGAAGTAGAGCATTCCATAGTCGAGTGGCATTAACGAAAAACTGACGGCTAGAGGTTAAATAATCAAGTGTTAGTGCTCTGTTTGAGGAACCAAACCTTAATCTATCAAATAGATACTGAGGTTGATGTGTCTGGATAACGTTGAAGAGCAATATAAGAGTTCTATAGCGTAAAAGATAGTCGAGAGAAATTGTACAAATTTGACTTGAAAAATGAGAAACACGGTCGTATCTTCTAAGTCCATATAATGTATCTGGCAGTGTTATTATATGCGACATTTAGCTTCCTCCTACTGACCGCATCGCAGTCACAAAAGATCTCGCACCCAAATGTTAAGATTGGTAGAACCAGTGTTTTAGCCAGCATTAGGCGAATTCTTAAAGGTGTGAAAAATTGAGAGGCCCATAACATACGAAGCACACCATAGGATCTCCCCACTGCCGCATTGATGTGTTTATCCCAAGTTAAGGTTCTATTGAATAGCATTCCCAAATTCTTAGCAGAATCAACGTATTCAATTGCAGAGTCGTTGAGTTTAATGACTGGAAAATAAGAAAGGCTCAAGGGGGTTCTGCTGACTACAAGACATTTGGACTTCATTGGATTCAAAACTAGTCCATTTCTTTTCGACCAAAATGAGATCTTTTCCAGATCCATGTTGATAGTATTAGCACAATCCTCGATGAGTCCTAATGGACAACTTTTAGGCAATTGGACATCATCTGCGTACATTTGAATTGATGATGATGAGATAAGGCAAGGGAGCTCGTTTATGTAAAGAGAAAAAAGTTGGGGTCCTAATATTGATCCTTGTGGAACTCCTCTCACAGTGGGTAAGAGACAGGAAGTAGAACTACCGTTAACAACTGCTTGGCTTCTTTCACTAAGATAGGACGATAAAAGATTTACTGCAGAGGAAGAAAATTTATAAAGCCTCGAAAGTTTGGTATACAGGATAGAATGGTCGATGGTGTCAAAAGCCTTAAAGAAATCCAAAAGAACTAGAAAAGTTACCTGGTCTTCATCCAACGCGTGTCTCATATCGTCAACAATGTTTATTATGTGCATAGCAGTGGTGCAGCTATGCTTTAAACGGAAGCCAGACTGCATTGGAGACAAAATCTTATGTACTCTTAGGTGTGCTCCTATATGTTTTTGTACAACTCTTTCGAAAAGTTTGGACATGAAAGGAAGAATGGCGATGGGTCTGAACTCGTTACCTTAACGCGTCTTAGGAATCGAAATAATTTTCGCAATTTTACATTGGTTTGGGAAAATTCCAGTCATTAAAATGGTGTTGAATATATGTTTTATGTATGGTAAAATAATAGGTAAAATAGCCTTAACGAATACAGGTTGTATTCCGTCAAGGCCAACAGCATTGGAGCAGCATTTCAATGTTTATCGAGATGACGATCAAGACCGTGACACTGATGACTCTCCTTGTCGTGGTGTCCTCATTGCTGTCACCAATACAATTGATTCATCTCTTCTCTCAACATCCTCCTCCCCCAGCCTTGATTTTGTCTCAATCAAAATCACTCTACCCCATAAATCGCTCTACATTATCTGCTTCTATATTTTACCATCGCAACCCCTCGAATCTTATGAATTTGCAATCAAAACGATTGACGACATTTCAGATTTATGTGAACCCCATGATGAGATCCTTATTTTCGGTGATTTCAACCTGCCGTATCTAAACTGGACTTTGTCAGATGACCTATCGTTTTACATTGCTCCTAGCCCCATCTCTGCTAAAGAATGTCTGTTCGTTGATCGCCTTGCAGACTCTTGCCTCTGCCAAGTAAGTGGAATTTCAAACTACATGGGTAGGCAACTTGACCTTGTATTTACAACAGATCCCATTAATTCTTCAGTCTCACTTTCACCCCTTCTTCTTTCAACGATCGATAACCTACACCCCCCTCTCCTTCTCTCATTTTTTCTCCAGTCTTCAAAGCCATCTAACCCGCCTGTACCTTCAGCCACAAAGCAAACTTTCGTAAAATTAATGATTATCTAAATAGAACTCACTTTAATTTTTATAATCTAACCGTGGAAGATGCCACATCCGAGCTCTACAGAGAAATACATAAAGCTATATCCCTCTTCGTTCCCCTTTCTAGACTTAAAACTTCTTCTATTTCCCCTCCGTGGTATAACCATAGGCTCCGTACTCTAAGAAATAAAAGGAACAAATTGTGGACAATCTTCCTTCGTACTCGATCTCCTACTGACTATTCAGCTTACCTTGGCTCTTATTTACATTTCTGTGAGCTTTTCAACACCCTTTACCAACGCTATTTAATCGAAATGAAATCTAACATTATTAATGACCCTAAGTCTTTTTATAAATTTGTCAACCACAAAAGAAAATCTGACGGGTACCCTTCCTCCCTTTCCTTCAATAATGAATCCTCATCCGATGCACTCGCTGTAGCAAACTATTTCGCAAATTACTTCAAACAATCTTTCACGGACGATTCTTTTGTTCCTGATTCAGATTATTTCTCGTTTTTACCGAATTTTTCTTTTGATCCATTCCTTCCACGTTTCTTTGACTCCGACCTAATTGAAGAAAAGTTAAATCATCTAAATGATGAGTTTATTCCCGGCCCCGATGGTATACCTGCCATATTTCTTAAGAAGTGCTCCTCAACTCTTTCCCTTCCCCTCTCTAAAATCTTTAACTTGTCCATATCCCTTGGTGTTTTCCCCCAAGCTTGGAAAACGGCGTTTATAACCCCTATACACAAAAAAGGTCCTAAGTGCGACGTGGAAAATTATCGTCCCATCGCTAAACTATCGCATATACCCAACATTTTCGAAAGCATATTGTATGAAAACTTAAGTTTCCGTTGCAAATCTCTCATCTCCCCTAGACAACACGGGTTCCTCAAAGGCAGGTCAACAACAACAAACCTCGTTGACTTTGTCTCATTTTCCCTCTCAGCCTTGGAGAATGGAAAGGAGGTCGATGTAATTTCAACTGACTTTAGTAAAGCTTTCGATAAAATCTCTCACAAACTTATTATTTTTAAACTTTCCACCCTCGGTTTTGAACCCATTCTGTTGAGATGGATTTCTTCTTATTTAGAAAACCGTTTTTACAGCGTTCGGTTCAGATCTGCCTTATCCAGCAGCTTTCTAGCTACATCCGGTGTTCCCCAAGGCAGCCATTTAGGCCCTCTCCTCTTCATTCTCAGTGTTTTGTTTGTTTCTTTTCCCTTTTCAGAATATTAATCGCACACTCAAGAACGTTTTAATACGACTTTATTGTAATTCTTTAAATTAGTAACTTTTAACAAAAATTAATTGCTTGTGGCAATGAAAAAAAAAAAGAATCAATATGGCGGGTGGCTGTGGACTACTTAGGGTGGTGGTTGGCAACAGAATGTGAAGAATAATTCGATAGAACAAATGGCTGCCCTTTTCATTTGGAACGGGAGGAAACGAAACAAGAAAGTAATAGTCTACTTACTATTACGAAAGTAGTGGAGTTTCGTTTCCTCCAGCCAGTAATGGGCTGTTTACATTACATTAAGAAATGGGCTGATTACACTTAAACATTATCGCCCGCCTTGCACTATCAGTGCAACCAAAAAGCTACGGAAAAAGCAGACCACTCCACCACCATTGATTATTGATATCTATTTTTTTTTTTTTTTAACATTTGATCTGTTTATAATATAAATGAATATTATTTAATAATTGTACAAGATAAATTAGGAATCATTTTTTTTTGTAAATATTAGAGATACTTAAAATAAACCTTTTGTAAATTCGTATGAGTATTCGAAATAATTTATTTCACTTGTTTTTACTTTGCATGTGGGTGCATATACCATAGTAGAGGATCGATATTTTAACTTAGAAATAAAATTTTGTTTATTTTGTTTGTTCTAATGGTTGATAACATATGATATGTTGGTTTTGTGTTTTGGTATACATGATTAAACCTTTGAATGCCTTTTGGTCATACTGCAATAAGTTATTGAGGTAGGAGGATGCAAAGTTTGGCAATTGATGGAGTTATGATTCCTTTTTCTGTTTTCACGTCGACGACTCTAACTTTATTATCCTTACCAGGATGCACGTTGATGACTCTCCCGAGACGCCACTCATTGGGTGACAAGTTTTCGTTTCGAATTATGACTATGCCATTTATCTGAATATTTCTTTCGGGGTGTTTCCACTTATATCTTTTGTGCAATTCCTTTAAATATTCTTCTTTCCATCGGGACGCAATTTTTTGCAACTTTCTCCAACGATTCATTATACTCAGTGACTGATCTTCACATGACGGTTCAGGTAAGCCACTCAACAAACCACCTGTCAAAAAATGACCAGGCGTTAAAGGCACCAAGTCTGATACATTTTCAGTCATGGGTGATAAAGGACGTGAATTAAGACTACATTCTATTCGCGTGAGCAAAGTTGTAAACTCTTCAAATGTAAATTTTTCGTTACCGGCCATCTTCCTAAAATGTTTTTTGAAGCTTTTTACCCCCGCTTCCCATAGCCCTCCCATGTGTGGTGATCCAGGAGGAATGAAATTCCATTTTATTTGGGAAAAGTTGTGGACAGCTGCGGTCTGACAATGCAACGTTGATTTTTGAAACTCTCGTAACAGAACCTTCGACGCCCCGACAAAGTTGGTACCATGATCGGAAAAAACTTGTTCTGGAGTTCCTCTTCGGGACACAAATCTTGTAAATGAAGCTAAAAACGCCTGAGTGGTGAGGTCGCTCACCAGCTCCAAATGGATAGCTCTGGTCGCAAAACATACAAAGATGCAAACGTACCCTTTATCAAGGCGACATTTTCTTCCGTAATAAGTTTTAATGAAAAAGGTACCCGCGAAGTCGATTCCTACATTTGCAAATGGGCGTCCTAGCACGGTTCTTTCACGCGGTTACGCACCCATTAATTGCGTATGTACCTTTTGCTTGTATCGACGGCAAGTGGTGCATTGAAAAATGCATTTTTTGATAATTTTCTTAATTTGCGGTGTCCAATACTCAGATCTGACCAATCGCATCATGATTTGGATCTCACCATGAATGGAGAGTTCGTGAACGTATTCAACGTAGCGTTGCAAAAAAAGGCAATTAGATGGTAGCAATATGGGAAACCTTTCGTTGAAGGATAAAGTGGATAAGACCAGTCTACCATTTGAACGGATAATGCCTTTTTCATCCACCAATGGATTAAATTTTCCGAGCCAACTTTTTTCCGCTACGGGATTACCTTCTATTAACTCTGAATATTCCTTCGCAAAATATTTTTTCTGACTGAGAATGATCAGTTTTTGCTTAGCGTTACTATTTCGGCATGAGATAGTTCCGATGTTGAGTGTTTAACATATCCATTTCTACTAAAAGAGTAGAAAAACCGAAGCATGTATGCCATCACACATACAAGTTTATGCCACTTTGAAAACTTGCTGAGATCTTCTTCAAAATCTGACACGACTTGTACTGTTAAGACTGTTGCCCTTTTCCTTTCTAACAGTGTTTCATCCACTACCTTTTGCTTAGCCGTCGGCCACTCTGCCTCAGGTTGCATTAGCCATGGCGGACCCTTCCACCATAACGAACTTCTCTCCAGATCCAGGGGATAAACCCCCCGCGTTGCTAAGTCAGCCGGATTTTCCGCTGAAACGACATGTGACCAATCCGTAACGGAAGTAACATTTAAGATTTGGGCTGTTCTATTGGCCACAAATGTTTCCCAGGTACTCGGATGCTTTTGCAACCACGCCAGGACTATAGTGGAGTCGGTCCATAACTTGACCAATGACGTATTTGTTATAGGGAGAGAGTTCGACACATGGTGCAGCATTTTAGCGAGCAAAACGGCTCCCTGCAATTCTAACCTTGGTAGCGATATAGTATTCACTGGAGCCACTTTCGATTTGGCCCACAGCAGATGGGCAGTGATTTGGTTTTCCTTTTTTACGCGGAGAAAGATACAAGCCGCATACGCTTTTGTCGAGGCATCGCAGAATCCGTGTATCTGCGATACACCCTCAGGAGTATATTCCACCCAGCGCGGAATACTCAAACGGGCAACTTCAGGCAACCTAGACACAAACAGCTTCCAACTTTGTTCCGTTTCTGGAAGAAGATTACTATCCCATTCAGTCTTATCCTTCCAAATTTGCTGCATTAAAATTTTTGCTATGACCACGACAGGGGCCAACCACCCTACCGGGTCATACAATTTGGCGATTACCGATAGCACCGAGCGTTTTGTGATAAGATTTGATTGACCAGTTGGGTTAACCGAAAATGAGAATGTGTCTGAAGTAGCCTTCCATTGTATTCCCAGATTTTTGACGGAACTTTTGTCATCCAAATACAGAAAATCTTCATTGAGAAGTGACTCACGGGGTAAATGTCGTAACAACTCCTTTGAGTTTGCTGTCCATTTTCTCAAATGAAACCCCGCGGATTGCATAACCGATACCAACTCTGATTGAGCCGAGAGAGCGTCTGCAACTGTATGACCCCCGGATAGCACGTCATCCACAAATAGCTCTCGCATTAAAATATTGGCGGCCTGAGGATGTGAAAGCCTTACCTCTTGGGGGCCAATTTATGCAACGAACGTATCGCTAAATATGGGGAACACGAAACTCCAATAGTGAGAGTTACCATTTCAAAGGCAGTTAGAGAATCTCCCGGGTGCGACCGAAACCATAGTCTCTGAAACGGCGTTTGATCGGGGTGTATCTTGATTTGCCGATACATTTTCTCAACATCACTGTTGAACACGTACCGATAAAGCCGCCAGTTTAATATCAAGAGCGTGATATCGGTCTGTAAAGCCGGACCCGGATGTAACACCTCGTTTAAACTCTTCCCGTTTGAAGAGGCACACGATGCATTAAACACCACACGCACCTTCGTCGTTGCACTGTCTGGCTTTAAAACCGCATGATGCGGCATAAAATACGACAAAACTTTATTTGGACACGTTTCATGTTCCTCTGGTTGATCGACCGGCTTCATGTGCCCGAGGTCAATGTATTCTGACAACACTGCATCGTACTCCCGTTTAGCGCTGGGATTCCCCAAAAGTCGTTTTTCATTGCGTACAAATTGACATTGTGCATTTTCGCGTGAAGCGCCTAACCCGGGATTCTGAAGAAACTCTTCTTTAAAAGGCAAATGCACTACATACCGACCGGTGTTGTCTCGATATGTTGTTTCTTCAAACAACCTCTCACATTGTTGATCAGCTGTTGTTAACTTTGTGGTTTTTGGAAGCTCTTCTAGCTGCCAAAACTTCTGAATCTCACTATCCAATGTAACCTCATTAAAAAAAGATAAAAACGTCGAAAAACTTGACATGGCCCTAGAGAATGACCTTTCTACCGGTCCCAGCAATACCCATCCAAATACAGTATTTTGTGCCATAACTTGTTGAAACACTTGTGTTTTTAATCCCTCACGTATAATACTTGGATACAAATCGGCGCCAATCAACAAATCAATCTTTGAACTACGATTGAAAAACGGATCGGCTAAAGGGAACTCAAAGCGTTTTTGTGCGTCACCGACCTCTATGGATATCGATGGCAAATTATCCGCAACCTTTTTTAACACCAACGCTTCAGCTAACAACGAAAATGTTTTATCAAACTTTGAACTAAGAGTGAATGAACATATCCGGGACGCAGTCGCTATAAGCGACGAATTAACTCCGGCGACCGAAGCTCTCACTGATCTTGTGGGCAGCTTCAACTTGCTTTGTACCTCTTCCGATATAAAGGATACTTCCGAACCCGGATCAATGAGCGCCCGCCATTCAAACTCCGTTCTATTGAATCGTATTCTAACTATCGCTTTCGCCAGAAGGGCCGTGCATCGTGTCAATGTAAAATAAGACTTAGTTGAGACGTTAGGATTTTCAGATGGAACTGTAAAAGAACTACTGGGATCAAATGCTTTGGCCTGACTTCGACTGCAACTTGCATCGGTAGTGGGAGTGAGACCCGAATTAACACTTGTTGTTGACCGTGGAGTGGACTGTATATTTTGAAAATTGCTCCTAGAACCTGTTTACATTGTAGGTTCCCAATGTAGGAGCGTATGATGCTTTCCTTTACAATAAAAGCATGTATTGCTGCTTTGGCACCCTGTTGCCATATGCGTGTATGCAAGACAGTTGTAGCAGTGTTTAAATTTCCTTACTATGTTTCGCCTTTTCGAAACATTCATCTTTAAAAACTGTGGGCATAATCGTAGCGTATGATTCCCTTGACACACCTTACATTGCGAACCTATCTGCGACCCTAATTGCGAATCGATCTGCGAATGGTGCGTGCGTACACGCGGTGTACTACTTGAAGATGGTTTGGTTTACGTTCGTATCACTTTCCCTCCCTGCTGCATATCAGCCTACTTACTTACTTAAGGTGGCGCTACAGTCCGGGTCGGACTAGGGCCTCAACCAACATGCTTCTCCAGCCAGCTCGGTCCCTAGCTAGCTGCCTCCAGTTTTGCACGCCAAGTTGGTTGAGGTCCTCTCCTACTTGCGTGCGCCACCTGAGTCGCGGTCTTCCTCTACTGCGCCGTCCCTCGGGATTGGATTCGAAGACTTTCCGGGCCGGAGCGTTGGTGTCCATTCGCTCTACATGACCCAGCCATCTAAGCCGCTGGACCTTGACTCGTTTGACAAGGTCAGTGTCGCTGTACAGCCCGTACAGTTCGTCATTAAATCTTCTTCTCCACTCTCCATCTATGCAGACGGGACCAAAAATCACCCGAAGAATTTTTCTCTCGAAGCATCCTAAAGCGTTCTCGTCTGCCTTTAACAAGGTCCATGCCTCTGCGCCATATATAAGAACCGGGATGATAAGTGTCTTATACAGGGACACTTTAGTTGCTCGAGAGAGGACTTTACTACTCAATTGCCTTCTTAGTCCGAAGAAACAGCGATTGGCAAGAGTTATTCTTCGTTTGATTTCAGCGCTGGTGTCGTTGTCTGAATTAATAGCGGCGCCTAGGTAGACAAAGTCCTTAACTACCTCAAAGTTATAGCTGTCAATCGTGACGTTTTGTCCAAGACGTCGGTGTTGGGTGTCCTTTCTTGATGACAGCATATACTTGGTCTTGCCCTCATTTACCACTAAACTTATCTTCTTCGCTTCCGTCTCAATGCTCATAAACGCGCCATTGACATCACGCTGCGTTCTTCCAATTATGTCAATATCGTCGGCATATCCGAGCAATTGAACGGATTTTTGAAAGATTGTGCCTCTTGTGTTGACGTGGGAGTTTTGCACTATTCTTTCAAGAACGATGTTGAAGAAATCGCATGACAGTGCATCGCCTTGCCTAAAACCTTTTTTGACATCGAATGTATCGGTGAGATCTTTTCCGACCCTGATGGAGCAGCGTGCGTTCTCCATCGTCATCCTACACAATCGGACAAGTTTGGTAGGGATGCCAAAACTAGACATGGCTCTATATAACTCCTCTCTATAGATGCTGTCATACGCGGCCTTAAAATCGATGAAAAGGTGGTGGGTATCGATTTGAAGCTCCTGGGTTTTTTCCAAGATCTGCCGTAGTGTGAAGATTTGGTCTATGGTGGACTTTCCTGGTCTAAAGCCGCACTGATAAGGACCAATCAGGTTGTTGACGAATGGCTTCAGACGCTCACACAATATGGCAGAGAGGATCTTATATGCGATGTTAAGAAGACTGATACCTCTGTAGTTGGCGCAGTTCAGAGGGTCTCCTTTCTTGAGGACCGGGGAAACAATGCTAAGGTTCCATTCATCGGGCATGCTTTCTTCCGACCATATTTTGCAAATGAGCTGGTGCATACTCCTGACCAGGTCATTGCCTGCCGCTTTAAACAATTCGGCAGTGAGGCCATCAGCTCCAGCAGCTTTGTTGGACTTTAGCTTGGATACTGCTGTCTTCACTTCGTTCAGGTCGGGTTGGCGGAATTGTTGGTCTACGTCGCCTAAATCGAATGGTTCTATCTCTCTAACAGCGGAATTGGGTTCATCATCGCCGTTATAGAGCTTGGAAAAGTGGTCTTTCCATATCCTCAGCATTGACTGCGGTTCCACCACGATGTTCCCTTGGTCGTCTTTGCAGGCTTCGGCTCGGGGCTTATAGCCCGAGGCTGTTGTTTTTACCTTTTGGTAAAACTTCCGAACCTCATTCCTGCTGTGGCACCCTTCTATCTCCTCGATCGCGCGCTTCTCATGCTCTCTCTTTTTCCGTCTGAGAAGCCGGTGTTCGTCTCTCCTCTTCTGCTTGTAGAGCTCGTAAGCAGTTCTAGTCTTTTTGTGCAGCGCCGCTTTGTATGCTTCCTGTTTAGCTGCATGTGCTTGCCGGCATTCGTCGTCAAACCAGGGGTTTCGTTGTGGTGGCCGTGTGAAACCCAGCACTTCAGAGGCGGCATCTCTGATGGCTGATTGGCAGTGCTGCCACTGGTTCTCTATACTTGATGCTGGCGGCAAAGGACTCCTTAAGAGGTTGTAAGAGACTCGATCGGAAAAGGACTTGGCGATCTCTTGCGATTGTAGTCGTCCAACGTCGAATTTTCTCACAGTATTTCCTTGTGTTGGCTTGGATCGGGATATCCGCAGTCGTACCTTGGCTACAACAAGGTAGTGGTCCGAGTCAATGTTGGCCCCTCGGAATGTTCGGACATCCTCTATACTGGAGAAGTGTCGTGCGTCGATCGCAATGTGGTCAATCTGGTTGACGGTTGATTGATCAGGAGATTTCCATGTCCCTTTGTGGATATTGAGGTGCTGGAACCGCGTACTAGCTACCAGAACATCTCGCCCCGCAGCGAAATCGATCAGCCTGAATCCGTTATCGGAGGTGTTGTCGTGCAGGCTGTATCTTCCGATTATTCCACCAAAGATATCCTCTCTTCCTAGCTTGGCATTAAAATCTCCTAGAACAATCTTAATGTCATAACCAGGGCACTGCTCATATGTTTTGTCCAGGAGCTCGTAGAATACGTCTTTGGTGTCTTCATCCTTTTCCTCTGTGGGGGCGTGTGCGCAAATGAGGCTTATGTTGACGAATTTAGCCTTGATGCGGATTGTTGCTATGCGCTCGTTCACATAGTTGAAACTCAAGACTTTTTGCCTGAGTCTAGTTCCAACAACAAATCCACATCCAAACAATCGCTGCTTTTGCTCTCGGTAGCAATCGCCGTAGTAGATATCGCAGTCTTTTAATTTGCGTCTACCTGGTCCATCCCATCGCATTTCTTGGATAGCGGTAATATCTGCTTTGTAGCAGTTTAGGGCTTCCGCTAGTTGTTCGGCTGCACGTGGTCTATTAAGGGACCTAACATTCCACGTACAGATCCGAAGTTCGTTGTCCGTTTTTCGTTTGCTTGGTTCGTCATCAGTAAATCCGTCCGTATCCGAGGCTTGTTGGTGCTTCGCAACTAACAGTTTCTTTACGTGGCCGGGAAGTCACCCCGACAGCACGACCCCCAACCTGGAGGGCCAGATCCTTGTATAACTCCAAAGATGGGGAGCCGGATAAACCGTTCCTTATAGGCCTGAGCTCCAAATATGTTGTAGTAGCCCTATAAGGTGTTCACTAAGTAGTTCAACCTGACTGGAACTGTAGACGCCACCGTTGATTCCATCTAGGGAATTCCTCCGCTGCCGTCTGGATGAAAGAAGAGGTGCCTTAGTGGGAACACCTCTCCCCCCCTCTCTCGTTTGCTGCCACCAACAACCTTCCACTGGGGTTGAGACCCAATCTCCAGTTGAGGTACTAGGCACCCGATGTTCACCACGTGGAGGTGAGAGTAGGAGTTGATAGACAGAGGTGGGTTTTAAGAAAAACCTATGAACGCTAGGGTCCTCTTGGGTGCACGTGTCTACCATTTAAACATCGCTGCATATCAGCCACATTTTCTAATACTCGATACCTATTAGTTATGAAATTATTCAGGCTTTCCCACGTCTGAATTTCAGTTGGCATCGCTAAAGATTGCTCCCATAGAGATAAAGTTTGTGCCGGAAGACGCGAGGCACATAAGTATGTAACGAACGCATCCCACTTGTCGACTTCGATGCCGTATGATTTTATGGCTATAAGCGCGTCGTTAATATTGCTTTGCAGCTCTTTTAAGGCATCAGCAGTTTCAGCTGCTATATTTGGTTGCCCGAACAAAATATTAAGATGGCTGTTCACTAATACACGTTTATTTTCATAATGATTCTTAAGAGCAGCCCATGCTACTTCAAAATTGTCATTGGTCAACTCAAATTTCGAAACGATATTTTGGGCATCACCTTTAGTTCGAGCACGCAGATGAAAAAGTTTTTGCACCGAACTAAGCTTTGCATGTCTAATATAAAGTGCCGTGAACATATCCCTAAATGTTGGCCACTTCACGTAATCCCCACAGAAAATCTCGGTTTCACATGGCGGCACACGTGTATTATGCCAAAACTCATCATCGTTGTCTTTACTCCCCGTTTGCGCTTCATCGTTCCGAACCTTTGACCCTTCCCCATATGCGCGCGTAACTTCAACGATGCCGCTTAAAAATTCTATATAAGTTGTTGTTGCCTGCTTATATTTTGCCTTTACCTCAATGAGTGACGCCTTGAGATCACCATCTTTAACCACCGCGCGTATAAATTCCTGATAAACTTCCTTTACGTTTAACCATATTTCTTGAAGCTCTGCACGGTATGCTTCGATAACTGAACTCGACAATTCTTTTCGTTTTTCTTTAAAAAGCTCATGAAATTCAGTCATCGAATCGCACGCCAAAATTACATCCTCCAAACTCATTTTATTCGACAAAGTTTATTTCTATCACTCCAAATTTATGCACCACAAAAGACAAAACTATCTACCACTGTTATCACGTATGACTTTAAACCGTTCGAATAGCGTATCAATTTTACCGCTAGTATATCCTATGATATAACCCGATTAGTGTACCAATTTTACCACTAACATATCATATGATATAACCCGAATAGCGTACCGATATTACCGCTAGTACATCCTATGATATAACCCGATTAGTGTACCAATTTTACCACTAACATATCATATGATATAACCCGAATAGCGTACCGATATTACCGCTAATATATCCTATGATATAACCCGATTAGTGTACCAATTTTACCACTAATATATCATCTGATATAACCCGAATAGCGTACCGCTATGACCGCTAGTATGTCCTAGGAGATAACCCTTCAAAAAAATATCTTACACCACTACCATAATAATGCACTCGTAATTTAAAGAATATATATACATATGTACTCATGTTTTTTACAAAAGATCAGATTTTACAGTACCTTTACATTTCCAAGATTTCTTTATGCTGATTGATGAGAGAGGTTGAATGATGTCGACTCCTAGATGAAATTGCTGGTGGCTCCCTCGTGGTGCTGCTAGTGGTTTCCTCGTGCTGCTGCTAGTGACTTCCTCGAGAGGTTGTGTGGCTCGGTGTAACACACCCCTTGATGGCAATGGCTTTGGCAAAAATTGGCCGTGGCACAGGTGGCTCTGGTGGCGATAGCTTTGGCAAAATTGGCCGTGGCACAAGTGGCTCTGACGGCGATAGCTGTGTCAAAAAATGGCCGTGGCAAATGTGGCTCTGGCGGCGATGGCTTTGCCAAAAATTGGCCGTGGCTCTGGCGGCGATAACTGTGGCACAAATTTGCCGTGGCACAGGTGGCTCTGGCGGCGATTGCTTTGCCAAAAATTGGCCGTGGCTCTGGAGGCGCTTACTGTGGCGAAAAATTGCCGTGGCACAGGTGGCTCTGGCGGCGATTGCTTTGCCAAAAATTGGCCGTGGCTCTGGCGGCGATTACTGTGGCAAAAAATTGCCGTGGCACAGGTGGCTCTGGCGGCGAT
Source organism: Melanostoma scalare (assembly GCA_949752695.1). Lineage (NCBI taxonomy): Eukaryota > Metazoa > Arthropoda > Insecta > Diptera > Syrphidae > Melanostoma > Melanostoma scalare. The sequence continues at coordinate 96,020,314 of OX456984.1, forward strand.
TGCTTTGCCAAAAATTGGCCGTGGCTCTGGCGGCAATTACTGTGGCGAAAAATTGCCGTGGCACAGGTGGCTCTGGCGGCGATTGCTTTGCCAAAAAATTGGCCGTGGCTCTGGCGATCCGGTACGATGGACCAAATGTTTTGTTTGTTTCTTTTCCCTTTTCAGAATATTAATCGCACACTCAACAACGCTTTAATACGACTTTATTGTAATTCTTTAAATTAGTAACTTTTAACAAAAATTAATTGCTTGTGGCAATGAAAAAAAAAAAGAATCAATATGGCGGGTGGCTGTGGACTACTTAGGGTGGTGGTTGGCAACAGAATGTGAAGAATAATTCGATAGAACAAATGGCTGCCCTTTTCATTTGGAACGGGAGGAAACGAAACAAGAAAGTAATAGTCTACTTACTATTACGAAAGTAGTGGAGTTTCGTTTCCTCCAGCCAGTAATGGGCTGTTTACATTACATTAAGAAATGGGCTGATTACACTTAAACACTCAGTATTAACGACATTGAAATGATCATCAAACACTCCTCTATCTCTCTCTATGCGGACGATACTAAGTTTTACCGGATCATTTCTTCTTCTGAAGAGTCTTCCCACCTCCAACTTGACCTCGACAATTTTTCAATATGGTGCTCCAAAAACTGCCTGGAGCTAAATGTTTCCAAGTGCCAATCAATAACCTTCTCACGTAAACGCATCAAATCTACTCCCCGTCTCTATCTTCGAAACGGTCAAATCATTTCCACCGTTGAGGTGATCCGGGACCTTGGGATTATTTGCGACTGTGAGCTGAATTTCCTCAAACATATCGACGATATAATCCTTAAGGCAAATTCAGCACTTGGCTTCGTGAAGCGATGGTCCAAAGAATTTGCAGACCCTTACGTAACCCGATCCCTTTACATTTCATTTGTTCGTCCACTTCTTGAATACGCTTGTCAAGTCTGGTCGCCTTTCCAACAAGTGCACATTGCCAGAATTGAGAGCATACAACGCCGTTTCCTCCGTTTTGCCCTTCGAGGTCTTAATTGGAGTAATCCCCTGATATTACCTCCTTATCAAGACCGAATAAAACTCCTAAACTTAAATACGCTGAAAGATCGAAGAGAAATATTTGACGTTCTCTTCATTCACCGATTCCTCACAGGTACCATTGACTGTCCAGCCCTTAACGAATCCATTTTTCTAAATACTAACCCTCGTAACACCCGGAATCCCCGTCTCTTCTATCTTCCCACCCATCGAACCTCTTACGGCTCCAATGAACCCATCTCCCGAATGCTGAGAAATGTCAACTCCCACTCCTCTTGTTTTGACTTCTGTATGAGTACTCCCTGCCTAAAACTTCGTCTCCTTAGCCCTCCAACTACTTAGTAAGTCTTAGCTATGAAGTTTCTTAGTTTGTAAGTTAATAGCTTGTATTAAGCCTAATAAATGGGGGTTTTGCCCCCACCAAAATTAAAAAATTAAAAATTAAAATTGGACTTGATAGACAAAAAACATTCAACTACGGTATTACAATCAACACTTGAAAATTCAAAGGAATCCACAGGTGAACTCTGATACACTATACACATTTCCCAATATTTGTGAGTTTATTGGATCTTCAGACGGAATAGGAAATGGCATGGACACAAATTTGTGATTTAGAGCATTAACATCTATGTTTTCATTGTAAGAATGATTTTGGCTACCAACACCCAATTCCTCCATAAAGATCGGCTTTTTATAGCTGGATTAAGCTTATTATTATAATAGTGCGTTTTTGCGTTTTTTATTTTACAAACAACTTGATTACGTTTTCGGCGATAAAGTTGGTGGCATTCCAGCCTATATCGTCTACATCTATTGTAAGTTTCGTCGCGATGTAGTATAAGTTGCCGGATCTCATTTGTATACCACTGAGGTTGACCATGACGTGTTGTATTTGTTCTTAGAGGAACATGATTATTAAAAAGTGTCATAATGTTATTGTTAATAAATTCAATTTGATCATGTGGGGAGGTTAAATTATAAACGCAATCCCAGTTTATTCTCCGAGTATTCTCTTCGAGGCAGACATAATCAATATTTTTGAAATCCCTAAACTCGTAAGACGTAGTGTGACACATGAAATTAAAGTCGAAAGTAAGGTATAAGAGATCATGTCTCGAAAAAGCCGGTGCTGATATAATTGGTTATAAAGTAGAACACTATTCATGTCGCTTACAAAAAAGACGTCCAATAGTGTGCTATTGTCCCTGGAGAAATGAGTGGCCTGAGTTGAATTGACTGGAAATAAGTTAAACGAACTCATACTATCAGATAAATTGCTTTCGATCAAAAGGTTGCTATTAAAGTCCCCACAAATGATAATTTTATTTGAAATAATAGATATTTCTTACAGCAGTGTGATCAAAGGGGTTGTGTCAATGTGTCTGTTTGGCCTGTATACAGAACCAATTAGAACACCATCATTAGATTCACTGAAGATATTTACAAATCAGAAATCCATTGAACTCCCTATTTCAGATTTGCAGTTCAATTTACACTTAATTCCTTCTCTAATATAAATGGCAGTTCCACCCCCTCTTCTCCCATCAAGCCTGTCTGCACGAAAAAGTTTGTATGCTACAACACCACACATACCATCATTTACATCATCAGTCAACCATGTCTCGGTAACACAGATAACATCCATATTTGATCCCTCAAACAAATCCCTAAACTGATCTATTTTCGGCAACAAGCTTTGAGCGTTCAAATGGCAAATATGTAACCCACTCTGTTGGCGAACTAGAATGCGGACCATCGTACGTAGTGTTTCAGTATTGCCCACACGAAGAAAATAGTCACCAAGGCTACCATCTTGATCCATCGTGATATTGTTAAAAAAAAGAGAAAAAATTAAAATAAATAAATGAAGATTGAAAAAAAAGGTGTAATTTGTGCAATAATGTAATGTAAATTTAGTTTAATTAGTTAATAGTATAAGAAGAAGAGAGACCAAAAAAAAAGAATAGGAAAAAATTTTTAAAAGTTTGGAAGAGAAAAAAAAAATAATGAAAAAGAAAAATGTTTTCAAATCAATCGTTCATTAGAGATGGGCTGGCAATTCCATTCAAATCGTCTAAGTTGTTGATCTGCATTGCCTGGTCTTCAGAGCTAAGCTTGATGTAAACAATACCTCGTACCGTAAACACAGAGGAAATTTTTTTTTTGTTTTTTCAGTGCGAGTGATTGGTGAAGCAGCATATTATTTTTTTTGTTAGGCATTCTCGTATATAGATGGATGATTGTGCTTTGGGACCGCTAAGCCCTATATCGATAAGGCAAAGTTGTTTATTGTTTTCATTGCGGTACTTCGATATGGATGTGAGAACATAATTTTTGTCGTACGCTGATCGGAACTTCATAAATATTGTAGTGTTGTTAAGAGTTTTTGTTGACTTCGGGCGTGTGCGAAAAATATCGTTCAAAACGGGTGGTTTTATTTGGAGCATATGACAAAGGTGGTTAAAATAAGTGCGCAAGTTTTCGTCAGGGGTGTAAGGAACCCCAAACAATACCGCGTTCGGTGATATCCTTTCATTTTCTTGTTCTTCTTGAGTGTTTTCCATTTCAAGTGTTTTTTTTTTTTTGAGAACTCGGTTTTTACTGCAGACAACTCGTTATTAGTGTCAGATAGAGATGACTTAAGAAGAGAAATTTCTGATCTAAGTAAACCTATATCAGTGTTGCAAGTGGTATAAGAGGGTTCAAGTAGCGTAATTCTTGTTTTTATATTCGAAATGTTTTTGTTTATTTCCTCAAATTGGCTCTGCATGGTGTGAGTGAGTAAAGCGTTCTCTTGTTTCAATTGAGTGGAGAATGAAGAGTTTATGGACTCACTTAGTTGGTTGAGCTTAGCGTCCAGTATGTTCCACATGTTGCTGTCCTCCAAATCCAATTTGGAAGCTTTGGTGTTTGGTGTTCCCAAGGAAGTTTGAGGTAAGTTTATTGTCAGTTTCTGCATTTGCTTCTGGTTTGATGTGGATGGTTTTTTCTTGTTGTCTGACATTTGTGTGTGTGTTATAATGTTCGAAAAAGTTTAATGCGACACGAACAAAGAAAATATAGGTATATGTAAAAATGTTTTTGTTTTCTAATTTTTAATTATACACACACAATTTGAAACTAAAAACAATTTCTCACGGCTCAAATTATAAGTCTTTAAAAATTTTATTGGTTTATTTAAGTCCCTTGAATAAATTTCTACTTGTTTCATAAATTCGAATGAAATAATAGCCCACCGAAATAAAAGACGTCTACACAGTAGCTGACTTCATTTTAAATCCATTTCGTTTAGGCAAATGTGCGCTGAGACTATGCAATGGTTGCATGGAATACGATGGGTTGTATAATTTTAATTATTTTCTTATGGTTCTCGTATGCCAAGGGCATGGCAGAGGGACCGCCTTTTTTATGATATCTTGTGTGCTTTCAGTGACCAGTGACACTGATGTTGGCTCATTTTATAGAGGTCACATTTTCTTTCTGCCGAATGGTCTATAAGGAGAGGTGATCGCAGCACCGAAAAGCATGTTCCAGCGAAGTAGTGTCCAGAAGTATTAAAGTGAATTTGTATCCCAGTGAAATTGTAAACAAGTAGTAAAGGGTGAAGCAAACCAGTGGCAAGCAAAGGTAGCGGCAGTCGGCAGTTCATTTAGAAGTTGGACAATACGCAACCCAAGTCTTAATATCGCTTCCTTGGGGAACACCTTGGACTCGCTGAGTTATACCCCGGCTGAGAATTAAAGAAGCATCAGAGTATATATAAATATATATATATTAGACTATTTCAATTTTTTTTTTTTTTTTAATTTTCTCCCAAACAGGTTTAAAAGTTTTGTTTAGGTATATAAAGACTCCAGTTAAAATTTAAGATTTTAATAAAAATATTTAGGGGTGGCGCATCGCACATTTCGTTTTCCCATAAGATTAACATAGGAAACATTGTTTTTTCTGCTTCTGATTTTTATAACTAGCGAACGAAGCATAGTAACGAAAATGTAAATACATGTTATTGTAGTAAATTGAACGCTCTACAAAAAGTTTCTTTCGTTTCGTAAAACTAACTGTTACAAAGTTACAGCCTGTCAAAGTTAAGTTACCTATAATTTGACCTTTTGCAGGTTTTATAAATAAAGTGGACATGAGTTTTGTTGTAAAGCATGCATTTTACTATAACTAGATGATAACTAATAATTACAGAAACAATAAAATAATTTTCCAATAGAAATTTGGTAGGAAATTTATTTTACCGTTTTATTTATTTATTTTTAATGGTAAAATTTTTTTTTTACCACTGTTTTTTTGTAGAGCTTTCAATTTCCTACAAGAATATGTATTTTCATTTTCGTTACAATGCTTCGTTCGCTAGTTATAAAAATCAGAAGCAGAAAAAACAATGTTTCCTATGTTAATCTTATGGGAAAACGAAATGTGCGATGCTCCACCCCTAAATATTTTTATTAAAATCTTAAATTTTAACTGGAGTCTTTATATACCTAAACGAAACTTTTAAACCTGTTTGCGAGAAAATTAAAAAAAAAAAAAAATTTTAAACAGTCTAATATATATACACTTTGTTGTGTTTACAAAGTCCCGCGCATCTATGACGTGTATGAAAGAATAGACAGACAGAGTACATATATATATGTTATATATATAAATGTTTCGGTGTGTGTATGTATATGTACAATTTTTTTGCTTTTTTATTTTAATAGCGAATCAACTAAAGCATCGACTACTGAGGTACAAACTATAACATCAAGGAAAAGGAAAAAGACAAATGCACAAAGATGTAGAGCATATCGTGAGAGAAAGAAATTACAAAATACAATGGTACAAAACATAACTGCAGAGAGATCAGATGAATGTAGTTAGACTGATCAATTACCAGCCAAAAAACCTAAAACTGATGCAGAAAGAAGAAAAAAATATTATGAAGAGCAGAAATTAAAGAAACAAAAAAGTAAAAAAATAACTAAAACTGATAAACAAAGAAATAAAGAATTTTACGATAGGAAAAAGAAATTTCAGGCTTTAAACACTCTAAATCATAATTCAGATGTGTTAACATGATTTTTTTTTATCTTTCTAAGGTATATTTTTTGGAGTAAAATATGATGTCATTTCAAAAAATATTTTTTGATTGGTTAATTTTAGATCACGAGATAATTGCAGTGCAAAAATATGTAAACATCCAGAAGAAATACGTAATAATGCAGAAGAAACGCAGCAAAATAATTAATTTCACGTTCCATATCAACAGTTTAGAAACTGTGCACAGCCACAAGGAATCAATTATCAAGATGTCAACATTCCTACAGATGGAAATTGTTTCTTTTTTTCTATAATAAAAATTATGAGTCTCTCAATGTCACCTTTACAAATAAGGCAACAGCTACTTGATTCGCCCTTCGTCAACTCATGCATCAATCCAAATGGTGCAAGGTCAATTCTCAGCAGTGAAACA